>CAXIVR010000003.1:20225904-21495922 GCA_964035755.1 Teleogryllus oceanicus
GTTCCTGCGTGACAAGACGCACTCATCTTGCGGTTCCACACACGACGCATTTTTATAATTGCGGCATTATTAGTTATAGGAGAGGAATTAAATCCAGGTCCGGTATCGACCAGGCGAGGTTTTCTTCAATGCAAACTGGGGTGTGAGGACTGCAGAAAAGGGATGTAAATGTGCGAAGCGAGCTATCGCGGCTTCGAAATGAGTTCATAAAAGTGACAGCCAAACTCGAGGAGACGCAAAGGAGCAGCGTAACATGAAGATGCGACAGCAACGGCTACGGTGCCATACCAGCGGTGAGGCTTGGCAGGACTGTGTCGTCTTCAACTTCTGGAGTGCAGTGGCGATGGGGCGACGACGGCGACGAAGGCGGCGACGGGGCGACGACGGCGACGAAGGCGGCGACGGCGGCGACGGCGGCGACGGCGGCGACGGCGGCGACGGCGGCGACGGCGGCGACGGCGGCGACGGCCGCGACGGCGGCGGCGACGGCGGCGGCGACGACGGTGGCGACGGCGGCGACGGAGAGGGCAACATCAACGGTGGACACCTTATTATTTGGTGATTCGATAGTGCGTAATGTGGGGAAGGACAACCGCGCAATTGTTTTCCGGGAATAAGAATGGAGCAGATGAGAAGGCAAATAGAAAATTGTGATGTGGTTAACCCTAAACAGTTATATTACACGCGGGGTCGAACAACATCAAGAAATGTCGGTCATTTGATCACCTTTTGGGTGACATTTACTACCTTGCAGCCACTACTAAGGAAAGATTTCTGAGTGCTCGGATTGGGCTGAGCCACCACCTCCTAGAGTTATAAAGCCTGCTCACTAGTACGTGACGTCGCTAAGATGGCGGCGTAGGTGGTCATGAGGCATGGGTGGCCTGGGCGCAAGCATGTTGTTTTCAGTTGAATTCGTCTGGTGTTGTCCGCAGATTCGCAGAGAAGATTTTGTTCCTTCCAAATCCTCGAAGGTAAGGCTGTGGTTCATATGCACATGTAGAACCTACATTTATTATATATTTTATTTATTCAAAGCATAAATTGTATGTAAGTTGCTAAGGGTTTTGACATTAATTTGTTATATTCCTAATGTTCTATCTCGAAACGAAGTTGTTTGCAATTATATCTTGCAATTGTTCCTTGTAATACGATGCTGAACTTGCAACTATTTTCTGTATACTGTTAAGTGAATAGTGATAGTGAAAGCTTAAACTATCAGTTAAATAATCTTAGAATAGTAGCACTTAAGTTATAGCATTAAATTGTAAGTAATGCGTAAAAAATTCATAACCTCACAAACAATCTTAGAGATTTCCTGTATGAATAAGTTAGGAAAACAAAACAATAATTTATGTCTAAGGAATTACCTTAGGGAAGAAAAGCAAAGTCTCAGTGGTGCATGAATTAATTTCAAATTTTTTTTTTTTTTTTTTGTTTTTTGGTAAAATTGGTTTGAAAGTGAAACTTAAATTCTGTATACATATTTGATATTACAGACTAACCACTGTACAATTTTTTTTAGATTACCTCTCATGCAATCTTAATAATAATAATAATAATAATAATAATAATAATAATATATTATACATATTATAATAATCTTTTTTTCTTCTTTCAGGTATGCCACCATCATTATCATCAAAATGACATTATTTGGGAGAAGGTGTATAATGAAAAAGTAGAGAAACTGTCATCGAGACTGAATATACCGAAGTTAAGAAGTGATGCTCTACCATCTGTGTTCCCTAACTGTCTAGCTCACCTTACCAAGACGGGGTACGCCCAGACGGGAAGGCCCTTATGAAAAGCGAGAAAGACTGGAAATGGAAATTACAGAGAAAACTACATATATTCCAATAAATTCAGTGATCTATTATAAATAGATGTGTATTATATTGTAAATAAATAGGTGTTGTGATTTTTGTAAATCATTTGGTTTAATGTAGAAATATTAATAAACCCTGTGCTCAGAACAAAGTTTTTAATCACGCATTGATATACTATTGTATTAAAAAAGGGAAGAAAATTTAGTTTCCTGGAATATGCACTGAAGGAAATGTAAGATGAGAATGAGTGACTGCTCCCAATGACTCCTTGTAATAAGGAATGCTTCAAAAGTCACCAATGAAAGAAATGTTTTCTGTCCCACTATCTTAAAATATCTGAGATAGAATTAGTTCATGATGCTTGTGTTAATGTCATTCAGTAAATGATTTAGTCAAACATTTACGCTGGAAAGCTATATTGTTTTGTGAAGATTTGTCAAAAGAAAATGATAGATTATCAAACAAATTGAAGAAGATTGAATATTTTCCAGCAAATTCATCAGTTGTATTCTCAATAAATAGGTTAAAATATACTGTATTGAAAACCAGTGTTTATTAAAAAGTGTACTTAAAAGAACTTTTGTCATGAATTGATAATTTTAATACAAAAGTGAAAACGGGTTTCCTGGTGTGGAAAAGGGAAGCGAGGAATGACAGACACTCTCCATGACTACCTACGGTGACGTCACGAAACAGTGAGCAGGCTTTATAATTTAGGAGGTGGTGGCGGAACGGAGTGCTCTCGCCGGGATGTATGGCCTCGGAAAGTCAGACGGTTAACAGCGACATGGAGTGCGTGGCACAGAATCTAGGGTTACTTTTCGTAGATCCAAACGGGTGGATTACTGAGATTGATTGGTCGACGGTGGCATTCTAACCGGCTCGGTGCATTTGAACGGCACGGCAAGGTGTCGCCGTGCTCAGTGGGCTCTTTAGTAGAGTTGTTGAGTTCTGCAACGCAGCTAGCGTAACCATTGCACAATGGACGGCCAGCGGTGTTGCCCTTCTACGGTGACAGTGGAGAGGGAGGGAGGTTTTTCCTTAAGGATGGAAATCTTGGTGTCGGCGACGAGGGTGAAGGCGACGGAGGCGACAGCGGGGATGGATGCGGCGGCGGCGGCAACGGTGGAGGCAGCGGCGGAGAGAGCGGGAGAGGCAGCAGTGGCGGAGCCAGCGGGGGAAAGGGAGCGTCGGGCAACGGCACGGCGGCTCAGCGACCGGGCTTAGGGTGGCACGGTACCTTTGGTACCTTTTATGATTCATTATTTCTCGCGATTTCTATGTTTATAGTTGCGCGGTTCACTATAACAACTGAATTATTTATGTTCAATGTTAAATGAGAAGAAGTTACCTGATAATTTGTTGGCGTGGAATTGTGTGTATTTTCGAATTTCAAGTCTACTTCAAATAGGTTTGTGTGTCTACTGAGATGGGAGGTATGAATTTTCTTAAAAGTGAGTGTTTCCTTTAAAATAAATTCTCTTAAAAGTGAGGGAGGTATTTAATACAGCGTGAGCGCCGGAGTGTAAGCGGAGGCGCGAACCAGGTCTCGAGAGCGAGGGCCGGAAGGCCCTCGCCAACGTAGCACGTTGGATCCGTCGGGTAGCGTTGGCGGGACCACTTGGTGAAAAAAATGCGTTGAAGTTAAAGAATTGCAGTTATAAAATTAAATTTGTAGTGTGAAAAATACGAATATCTAGTTAACTTAATGAGAGCATGTTGCTACGGAGATTTATACGTACAGGGGGCTTTGGAGCAGGGGGTAGCTATTCTCCCGATCTACCTTTATTTTAAATAATCATATTTATCGCTGTAACATCATGAACTACTACGACTATGAACACGTCTTTTTATTTAAGAATCAGTGGTTTTTGTAAAAAATGACTTGCTCAAGGGCGGGAATATATTTTCAGAAAATGCCGAAGTCTATTACTATAACACTCGACGTAGAAATCATATTCATCAGGTGATAGTATCAACAGCTCATTACAAAAAATTCACATACAATACATGTAAATTATTTTACAACACTTTGCCAGATGACATTAAACGATTAAATTCAATAGAAAAGTTTAAATCCCAAGTGAAATCGTTTCTGCTGCATAACTGTTTCTATACAATTAGAGACTATACTGAGCACCACAAGAAAAGTAACATTAATTTTAACAATGATACATAATGCATTATTTACCATTTGGACTGTATAAATGAGTATAAACAACCTGTAACAACTATTGTACTACAAAGCCTGGCTGTCACACTATCTCCCATCTCGATCAGGTTTTTTGTCCAGTTTCCCTGATCCATTGAGCAAATGCTGAGATGGCCCTTGTTTTGCTTCTGGACATAAATGTAACTTCATTTTCAGTAATGTCTCTAGAATTCAGTGGGAAATACAATTAATCAAATTATCGTTTCCATGTTGTCGCGGCAGGAAGTAATAAGAGCCAAAATTTATTGCTTATTTATCCTTGAAAATAGATTTTATTACATGGGAGTTTTTTTGTTGTTTTTTTCTCCCTTTCAAAACTAAAATTTATTGCTTATTTATCCTGAAAAATAGATTTTATTACATGGAGTTTTTGCTGTTTTTTTTCCTTTCAAAATTCAAAATTTATTGCTTATTTATCCTTGAAAATAGATTTTACTACATGGGAGTTTTTTTCTCCCTTTCAAAATTCAGCATACGTACAGCATAGGCAGCGAACGAATCTGTAGTGACAAAAGATGGCGACGAGCGCGAGATTTTGGCTTCACTAGCCAATGTTATGAGATAGGACGTTGCCAGTCTAGTATTATATGTCTATGGTGCCACCCAGCTCGGGATTTACCAAACTTTGAATCGGCTACTCAGGGGGAAGATCGACTTGCTGACTCACTGTACTGTACTCACTCGCCCCATTGAAAATAATACTGCAAGAAGGGGAGAAATGTGAATAATTCTCTAAGTAGTAGGGCAGCTGTTCATTAGGACTCTCAATTTGACTATTTACGCAGTTCTTAAGTTCAAAATGGTAAAATGGAAAACGTGTACATGTTTTCAGTCCATCCTGTAATTTTTTCCCTTCAATATGCGAGGGAATTCTGAACAGTAATGTGTAATTTAGGAATGATCATTTACATATCAACACTAATCTGTACAGTTTTTTGTCATATTAATTGCAATTGTACTTTTTACTTCTGTATGTGAAGAAGTTTAGTGTAGTGGTTGGTAATTAAGTAATGTATGTTCTGTATGTGAAGAAGTTTAGTGTAGTGGTTGGTAATTAAGCAATGATCATTACAATATTAAGACTAATCTATGCAGTTGTTTTGCATGTCACTTGCTCCTAATGAACGAATTCATATATGTTTTTCAATAAATAATTGGAAAAAATTAATGTATCTAAAAATATTTTGTCTAAGCAAATAAAAAATCTGGAAGTCCTTTGTTTCTATTATTCAGTACTCATGTTCATATTGGTAAAATGGAAAATGTTTTTTATGTTTTCAGTCCACCCAGTAAAAGTTTTTCTTAAAAAATGGAAGGAGTTTTGAGCAGTGGTATGTAATTTAGGAATAAGCATTTACACGTTAAGACTAATCTGAACAGTTGTTTGGCATATCAATTGCAGTTTTTTCTTCCATATATGAAGAAATTTAGTACTGTGGATAGGATTTAAGTAATGATCATTTACATATTAAGACTAATCTGTGCTGTTGTTTTGCATATCAATGGCTGCCAATGAATGATTTCATCCATTTTCCATAAAAATGGAAACAAACAACAAACCCGGGAGCTCTTTGTTTCTATTATTCAGCTCTCACGTTAAAATCGGTAAAATGGAAAATGTTTTTATCTCTTCAGTCCACCCAGTAAAAGTTTTTCTTCAATATTTGAAGGCGTTTTGTGCAGTGGTTTGCATATCAATATAATATATTGCATATCAATATAATGCATATCAAATATATATAATAAAATTGTTTGCATATCAATTGCTGTTGTACTTTTTTCTTCTATATGTGAAGAAGTTTAGTGCAGTGGATGATAATTAAAGAATGATCATTTATTTATTAAGACTAATTTGTGCTGTAGTTTTGCATATCAATTTCTCCCAATAATTGAATTCATCATTCAATAGATGTGGTGGTGGTGATTGTGGTTGTGGTGGTAATGGTAATAGTAATAATAACAGTACATGATAACAATTATGGTAATAACTACATATGATTTAACAATATTTATTGTTTGTTTAAATCCTGAAATGGTGAGGAGGAGAAGGCAGGTTATGGCCAGATTTTTTCTATTTCTACTCCTAGACCTACTGCAACACCTGAAATAATATTGTACATATTAGTCATTGAGGTATTCCTGAACGCTATAAAAAAGTGTTTCCACAAGGAAGTGTGTGAGTTTATTCTTGAAGTTTATTCGTGAGTTTAGTCTTGTAAGGCACACTTGTTCTCGACGAGTGTAGCTGACATACGGTGACCATTCATTGACGCTCTGTTTGATTGGGTTTAATTTTGTTTGAAGGCTATTCCACGTATTCTGCCATGCCTTAGGATGCACTTTAAAGCAGCATTTTTAGCATCTTGAGGGCGTACTTCTATTTCGATTCCTAATTGTTTGTTTGCGGCATTTCTTGCTGCAGAATCGGTTTCTTCATTGCCTGAGATACCTGTGTGCCCAGGGCACCAGATGAATGTAACTGACGCTTCTTGTTGTTTTAACTTGTGATATAATAGAAGAATCATCTGTGGTAGTGGGTCTACAGGTGGTAAGGTCTGTCTATGGCGAGAAAGCTGAGTGGAGTCAAAGTGCAGTATCACAACCTTTCTTGCACCGAGAGTTTCACAGTATCGCAGAGCTTTGCAATATTAAGCAAACACCAGCTGTGTACACACTCGCTTCTGGTGGAAGTGTCCATGTTTCTGATGTGTCGTCAGTTACAAATGCGCTTCCAACTCCGTGTTTGTTTTTTGATCCATCGGTGTATATAACTGTGTGATCTGCCATGTACTCTCCAAGAAGTAATCTAAATCTGATTTTTAATTCCGAGGGAAGGCTTTCTTTTTTCTTTACACTGGTGGTGTCGAGTCGAATTTCTGGCATTTTGCCGTCTGGGCGGTGGACTTCATATGGTTTATGTTTGAAAACGGTGGTAGAATGATGTCAGAAGATCTGATTATTTCTTCTGCGCGAATGTTGGCTGGATGAGTAGCCGTAGGTCTTTGATTGTAAATGTTTGTCAGGTTGGGACTAGTCATCAATAGATAGTTTAGGTGCTCTGGTAGTGACAGCATTTTTGCTCGATATCTGAGTAGTAGTGCTTGTCGTCTATGGTGTAGCGACATGGTACTGGTTTCACAATAGACACTTAAGGAGGGACTAGTGCGGAACGCTCCAGATGCATAATGGAGGCCTGCGTTGTGAATAGGTTCTAATTTTCTTAAGTTTGACTTCCTGGCTGAGGAGTATACTGCACACCCATAATCTATTTTGGACATGACCAGGGATTTGTAGAGACGGAGCAAGACGTCTCTATCTGCTCTCCAATTTATATGCGAAAATGCATCGGATCACGTTCAGACGTTTCTAAAATTCAGACAAGATATACTCTAGATGGTGTTTCCAGCTTAAATGTCTATCAAATATTAAACCGAGGAATTTTGCCGTTTCATTGTACGCCAGTTGAACACCATGTAACGTTAGATCTGTATCTCTGTATCTTTTCCGTTTTCTACAGAAGTGTAATTTACTTGGTTTTAGCCGCTGCAAATGAGAATCCGATATTTTCCGCGTTCTGTACTAGCGTATTGATGGCATTTTGTATTTTCAATTTAATCATTGCTGGCGATTTGGCTGAATAAAATAGAGCAATATCATCAACATACATGCATTTTCCAACTGATGATTCTATGCCATCAAACATCTCATTGATTGCTATGATAAAAAGCGTACCACTTAATGGAGAACCTTGTGGTACACCGTTCTCAAGTACGTAACTTTCTGAGATAGACTGCCCAACACGAACTTGGAACGATCTGGTACTAAGGAAGCTGAATATGAATTTCTGAAGGCTGCTCTGATTTGCCAATTATGTAGTGGTCTCAGAAAGTTACAACGCCAGGTTTTATCAAAATCTCTTTCCAGATCGAAGAATACAGCCACCATACGTGGTCTTTTAATAAAAGTGTTCTGTACTACGTTTTCCAGATACACCAGCTGGTCGGTAGTAGAGTGATGCTGTCAGTAACCGATGATGTTTATTCAGGAGGTTGTTTCTTTCGAGACACCATGTTAGTCGAGTGTTGAACATTTTTTCTAGGATTTTTCCTAAACAGCATGCCAGTGACACTGGCCGATAGTTTTCAGGTTTCCACGGGTCTTTGCCACCCTTTAAAAGTGGGATTACTATCGCTTCTTTCCAGCATATGGGGTAATTGCCTTCTACCAAGATGTTGTTATATATATATATATATATATATATATATATATATATATATATATATTTAACAAGGTGTAAAGGATTTCCTAGTAACCTGACGTAGTAGGCTGTAGGGGAGGTTGTCTGATCCTGCTGCAGTGTCTCCGGCTGCATTTATAGCATCTTGTAATTCTCTCCATGTGAAAGTAGAATTATACGGCATATCTGTATCAGTTGTGAAATCTAGTTCTTGTTCTTCTTCTTGCCTTTTCCGATAAATTCTTCAGGATAGCTGTTTGTGTTACTGGCTTTAGAGTATTGAGACGCAAAAGGCGTTGGCTATTTCTTCTGGGTTGCAGACTAGTTGTCCTTCATGTTCTATGCATGTAATAGGACTGAAAACATTTTTTCCAGCTATTGACCTGATTTTCTGCCATACTTCTGTGACTTTGGTCGTCCTGGTTATGGTTGTCACGTACTTCTCCCAGCTTGATCGTTTGGCAATTAATATCGCGAGCACGCAAACGCTTGAAAGCAATTCGATTGTCTTGTGTTGCACCGCCTGTATGTGTTGAAGGCCTTTTCTCCCTTACTGCTTCTTTGTCTCTGTATTCACCACGGTACTGGAATCAGTAGTTTGTGGAATGGCCAACAGTAGAAATTACAGTGTTGGTGAAGTCTCGTTACGTCTTCCTGTGTTTCCACCTGCTTTATTGGTGTTAAATAATTTGTGAAGTTGAACCAGTTCGTACGTCATACACCAACGTTTCTGTAAATATACGTCGTTCTTTGATATGTTCGATGATATCAACAGAGGAAAGTGATCGCTTTGATGAAGATCGGGAAGTGGTTTCCACGTCAAGCGTGTTGCAAGATTTGGGCTGCATATTGAAAGGTCTTTGGCTGAGAATGTTCCATTTCCAGCGTTGAAGTGAGTGCTTGCTCCTGTTTTTAAGCGTACGTATTCGTTGTTGAGTAACAGTTCGTCGATTCTGCGATCGGCGTCATTTGTTCTAGGGCAGCCCCATGTGGTGCTGTGAGCATTAAAGTCGCCTAGAATAAGAAATGGAGGCTGTAATTGATCAATCAGGCCTTGTAGCTCTTCATTTTGCCACGAGGTGTCTGGTAAGTAAAGGCTACAGAACGTCATTTTCAATGGCTGGTGTAATGTTACAGCTACTGCTTGTAGAGGTGTATTGAGATGAACTTGACTAGCAGAATATGTATTGCTGATCAATATGGCAACACCGCCTCTAGCTCGCCAATCAGGTTCTACGTCATTGCGAAGGATCTTATAACCTCTTAAATTGAAACGGTCTTCTGGTTTAAAATGGGTTTCTTGTAAGCACACACACATTGGTGTGTGATTGGCAAGTAGCAATTTCAATTCGCAATAATGTGAGATACAGCCGTTAATGTTCCGTTGAATAATACTTTCCATAGTTGAGATGAAATTTTGCGGTTACGGGATGGGTGGGTCCTGCTTATTTTCTTGGTTTTCCTCGTGGTCATCGTTTCTTCTTTTTCTTTTTGCACGGGATTTTGCTTGGATCGATTGAGTGGTAATCGTTGTTTTCCGCGCTTACCATCGAGCTAGTCGCTGATCCAGTGGTCGTGTCTTGACTATTGGTTTTTTGTTTGAGCAAGTCCTGGTGTGTTTGGAGAACGAGGCGATCGACTTTGCGGCCCTGCCGATTCATCTTTACTGGAAGTGGCTGCAGCGGCGGCCACTGACTTTCTTTTCGCAACACGGACTGGGTGCTAAGGGATTGCTTTTTCGCTGAAGCATTTCACTTTGGCTGTTTGTTTAATTCTTCTGTGTTTACTTTGTTCTTGTAAATTTCATTGAAATACTTTTCTATACAGTGAGTTATTACAGGCATCTTTTACTACTAGGGAAGGCAAAGGTGTGCTTTTAGTAACTGCTTCAACGTATGTGATATTTCCTTTTCCAGGACAAACAAGTTTTTTTGCTTCAGGTTTGCTGAGTTTTTGTCTGACTTTTATTTGTTGTATTGCTGCCTCCTGTTTATAGATTGAGCAGCCCAATCCTTGATGAGTGCTGCCCGCTGCAATTGATGCATTTGATAGGACCACGCATGGATCACCACTACAAATTGCTTTCCATATTGACATGCTTGATTTTGCACATCTAGATGCTGTGTGTCCGAAGTGTAAGCACTGAAAACACTGCATTGGTTGAGGAATGAACATTCGTGCGCTCAGACGAAGAATGCCAGCTTTAATCTTTTCTGGCAACGTGCTGCGGTTGAACGTCAGAACATGGGATGCTGAAGGAATTATCTGCCCGTCTCGCCTCATCGTTAGCCTACGACAGGCAATGACTCCTTGATGAGCCAGTTCTTGCACTATTTCCTGTTCACTGCAGTTTAGTAAATCACTGCAAACTACAACACCTTTACAGGTATTCAGCGTACTATGGACATTTACTTCAACTTCGATAGTACCTATTTTGCTCAACTCTAACAACTTTTGATCTTGATAGTCATTAAATGTTTCTATTAGGAGTCCAGATGGAGTTTTCTTTATCTCTCTTACGGCAGATCCAGCACAGGTGCTAACACGCTTTTCTATTAAAAAGGGACTTACTTTTTCAAAGTTTCCTTCCTTTCTTTTAACTGTAAGGTACTTTGGTACCACTGGTGTGTTCTTGAACAACTCATCAGGGTTTACGTTTCTTCCAGTTCTCATTCTTTTTGCTCTAAACTCAGAACTTATTTCTGACGAGAGTTTTGGCGATCCTCATCCTTTGGAATCGCAAACTTCCATACGTGTCCCGCGAAGCTCATATCACTGTAGCAATACGTTCGCCCGGGTGCCGAGTGATCCTGCACCCTTGGCATTGCAGTTGTTGATGACGACGCCCGGTGGCCTGCTTGCTCACTCACCGACCGCCGGCATTGGGGCCTGATCCTGCACTGCAATGCATGATCCCAAACGATCCTCCATACCGGGTTTTTTCTTCAGGGTCGCCTTCCCCTAGCGTTTTTAAGCTACCGCCAGCTAAAAGGAAAAGGAAGAGAAGAAGGGGGACAGTGAAGAATAGTTAGAATAGAAGAGTAGAACAGAAATGACTCCCTAGCCCTCGTAACCTAATAGCGTCGGGGTCGGAAACACAAGGGTTGGCCGATATGAAGGTTGGCCCACTTGACAGATAGTGGCATGTGCCGCAAGTGGAAGCAATGACATGAAGTCTGGTGGAATGAGGATGTTTAGGGGAGTGACAGCGGACAGCTGCTCCGATTAGTCACCTTTTACGACAGGGGAGGTCCCGTGGTGCTATTCTACCGCTATTCTATTCCCGTGGTGCTAAACCCCCGACACCACACGGGGTTGTTATTATTATTACTATTATTATTATTATTATTATTATTCTAAATGCACAATTAAGTTTTCTCAATTTTGAATTAATATCTTCTAGGAATAAGTTCCAATTGAGGTTGGATTGTATGGTGGTTCCGAGAATTTTTGTCTTTTGTGCTTGCGTGATGCTGTTTCCTTCTAATGTCAAATTTGTTGTGTTGAGTGGCAGTTATGGAAGGGTATTGTGATTGTTTTGTCTCTGTTTAGGATTAGTTTATTGTGGTGGATCCATTGTATTAGTTTGTCGATGGATAAATTGGCTTTGTCTTGTAAGGCTTTGGTTGTTCTTTCTTTGAATATTATATTAGTGTCATCTGCTAACAGTACAATTTTGTATATCAAAGTGCAAGATAGGTGAAAATTTTGTTAAGTGTAAATCTGCAGCCTGTTATATGCTGTGTATTGATGCTTGACTGAAAACATTTGTGATTAGAATGTAAGCATAAACTTGTGGTCACTGGGAACAGAGGTGTAATGTTGTGGTCCATTAAATGTGTAAAGAAGTAAAAATTTTGTTTGTATTAATTTGCAACTTAAGTTTCTGTATGGGTGTCTTTTATGAGTTTCTGTATTAGTGTCACAACTGGAAAAGGGGTTAGTGGTTTTAGTTGGGTGCAAGTCCCACTCTACCCAGGAGTGAGGTCTCTCTTGGGTGTCTATTATGATTTCCACAGTTACCTCGAAAATTAAAAATCCTTTTAATTAATCCTTTTTTGTCATTGAACTAGGAGTGAGAGCATATTCTTGAGAGTGAACTCCCAAATACGAGGCACGTCCAGAAAGTAAGTTCCGTTTCGTAATAAAATAAATTGTGTACAGATACCGAAAAGTTATATATTGTACAAAATCCTACAACTCTTAAACTACTTTTCCACATAACTGCCGAAATTTTGCAGGCATTTGTCATAGCAAAAGTTTTTGTTACCTTCTTCATAGAAATTTGCCGCCTGTGTCTTCAACCAGTTGGAAACAGTTTCTTTCAGCTTGTCGTCATTGTTGAAGTGTTGACCGCCAAGGAAAGACTTGAGATGTAAGAATAGAAATATAAATTTGCCGCCTGTGTCTTCAACCAGTTGAAGCAGTTTTCCTTTCAGCCTGTCGTCATTGTTGAAGTGCTGACCGCCAAGGAAAGACTTGAGATGTAAGAAGATGAAAGCTGTTAGGGATGAGGTCAGGGCTGTACGGAGGATGGTCAAACACGTCCCAGCCAAATCCATGTAGGAGGTTTTTCGTCACATTTGCAGCAGGTGGGTCGTGCGTTGTCGTGAAGAAAAACACCTTTTGACAGCAATCCTCGGCGCTTATTCTGTATTGCGCGGCGCAATTTCCGAAGTGTCTCGCAATAAGCATCTGCTGTGATTGTTTGACCACGCGGTAAGAAATCAATGAGTAAGATGCCTTTCCAGTCCCAGAACACTGTGCACATCATTTTTCGAGGTGTCAAGATTTGTTTTATTAACCTCTTGCAGGGGAATGAAGTGCCCATTCCATTGATCGCCACTTACCAGGGGTGTCAAGAAACCCGTCTCATCTCCTGCGACTATCTGTGTCAGAAATTCTTCACCGCTTTCAGCATAACGGGTCAAAAACTGAAGTGCACTACCCACCCGTTTTGTGTGTTGCCCAGTAAGAATCTTTGGTACCCAACGTGAGCAAAGTTTACGAAATTTCAGTTTTTCGGTAACAATTTCATGCATTAGTGATCGTGAAATTTGGGGAAATTCCATATGAAAATTAAATTTGTAAAACCTCGGTTTTCTGATCTTGGTCATCAATCGCGTGAACCAGTTCTTTCTGCAACCAAAGATGGACGCCCACTTGTTCTTCATCGTGTACATCACTACGCCTGTCATTGAACCGTCGGACCCATCTTCACCACTGAATCACTCATCGCATTTGGTCCGTAATCATCGCACTTTGCCGATAAATTTACTAGGTTTCACTTCCTTCTCGCATTCAGAAAACGAATCATAGATCTGATTTCCCCACAAGCGGCGGATTTTTCAATCATCACCGACATTGTAAACAAGCACAACAAAGCGTACGTGACTGACAGCGATCTCCAAATGGCGCACGTTTCTTCTCCTTGATACAGAGCGTCTAACAAGTATGCGGAACTGCGATCGCAGCGCTGCAGCGGAGATAAATTGAAACGGAACTTACTTTCTGGACGTACTTCGTATTACTCTTGACCAGTGGCTGTGTTGTATCTGGAAATTTGAGTTTGTTTTATTATAATTATAACACATAGTGTAATTGTAATTGTATATTTTATAGCAATGTGTGCAGTTGTGTATGATTGCAGTGCAAAAGTGTATGATTGCAGTTTTATTATGAATCGCTGTTTTTTTTCTTTTGCTGTAATCCAGGTCCTGTACAATTAAATGTGGAATAGACAAATCCTGACAACAAAAGTTCCTTTGGTTATCAAAAAATTTAATGAATTGTTTTAATTAATTTTTGACTTTACCATTTTTCATTAATTTTGCTTTCTAATTCGAAACATTTTTAAGATTGTCGATCATAAACAAACCAATTAGTTAAATAAATTTAACTAATTGGTTTGTTTATGATATACAATGATTGTGAACAAACAATCTGCATTATCATTATATTTTGTTTCAAATATCCAGCTCCTTTCAGTAATTCGAATTTGACGGGTTTTCGCACGTAGAAAGCCACCGGGAGCGCTCTGAAGGTATCCGCAAGAACGTAGAAGCTTAACATCTATGTGTTAGTCTGTGGTATCAGTTAATGTGACATTAAATTCAGCTCCTTGCATGATGAATGCATCATATTGTAAAAGCTCCTGCATTCAGAATGTGTTCACTGCTGGTTGACTTTTTCCTTCCTTTTTTTTCCGATTTTAAAATATTGAATTTTCTCATTCCCACAAAGTGAAAGGTACAATTTTGTTTCAAGAATACATGTCATCAAGCACATAAATTAAATCCTAATCAGATTCACACAATAAACGAAACAATTAAAAAAAATTCCTCTGCCACTTAATGAATTTTGGGGAAATTTAATATTTTTCCCAGGTGTTTTGCTTTATTCAATGAATATTTCGGTATGTTAATTACAATATTATTTACATTATATTAATTACAGTTATATTAAGTACAGTATATAAGTAATATACAAGATATATAAAACATCTTTACGGAAATATTGTGACATACCGATATGTCACGTTAAAATAAACTGACATTTATTTGTAGACAATATGGTGGAACATGCATTACAAAATATCACGAGGGCTAGAGCTTAGCAACGACCGTGAATAAAATAATGCTGCTTTTGTTTTTTCTTAAATGCATTAAGAGATGGCTTGGTGCCGAAAGTAGAAAATTTGGGATTGGGCGAAGAAGTTTAGACGATCAAAATGTCAGCTACACCAAAATATAACGAACGTATGGATTGGCTGGGTGAGAGAAGGACGGTCAAATGTTATGAAAAAAATGAAGGTAGTTTAATACGAAGTCTTCGAGGGATGAATCATGCAGGAAGATTTCATTCTGCTCGGTATCGCGCTTCTGAACTGATCGTAGGTTCGTGAGAGGGAACGAGTACAATCGAGATAGAATTGGGTTATCAGTGAAATTTTAAGGACAGTGAATGATATTGCAGATATTTTCATGTGGAAGCAATATTGATGTATAAATCTGGAACTTTGTCGGGAGTGGTAATCGAGTTCGGCCCATGTCATAGGACGCACTGACTGATAATTTTGATAGTTTGATCAGCTTGATAGGGCAGAAGAGGATTCCTTGAACTTTTGGATCACGGCAAGCCTGCAAGATATTTGACTGAGAAGTCTACGAGGGACATCAACGAAGAATAGATAAGTTAACCGCGATATAAAATTGTAAATTGAAAGATATCTTGATCAAAGGCATAACATAAATTCTCTAAATTGTTTGCTAAAAAGGCAAAAATAAGCTTTGTTGAATTTTGTTCTTTAGAGAAGAAAGTGATCTTTCATTTAGTCAATCCAAACAGTAATGAACTAGGAATAGAAACATTCTATTTCAGATTCCCAGCTGCGCTGTATAGTCGGCGGATCCTATAATCCATGATAAAGGTAATAAACATTATAATATATCGTGACCCATTGACCCAGCAAGCCGGACGGACGCTAAGATCTTTGGCAGATATTAATGTAGAGAGAGGAAATTTTGTATATCTCAATATCAAAATATGAATAAATAAAATATTAGGGTGGAAAGGTAGATTTCAGGCTTTTTGGTCTTGAATTTTTGAAACTGTTTAGCGGGTAGCGTAACCGAGCTTGCGAGGGGTTGGTTTCATTTTCCGCAATGGGAAATGTCGGCCAAGCCACCTCCATATATTATAACCTCCTTGATGTATACAGCAAAGTGCGTGGTGCAATTCCTGGAGGGGCACCTGACAAACCCGTAACGACACCATAAGCCAGGAGAAAAAAATGAAAAAAGACAAAAGTTTCCGGCGACGATGGTCCGGCGTTACCGCAGGTTTTCCCCTCCCATGTCGGGGGCGGATAATATTTTCTTGAAGGGCGCGAAGGAGAAAATTCCTCTCAAAATTTTCCCCGGCGGGTCCCTAAATCCGCGACGCACTTCGGAAATTCTTACAACCCGACAGACGGGGACTCAACAAATTTTTCAGCGTGTCATTGGTTATGCGGTAAATTTTTCTTTCTTAAGAAAGGGCTTAAAAAAGCGGGAAAAATGATAGAATTCAGAAGTGAAGGCATGTACGTGTTCCAACATTGCGAGTAACAACGATGTGACTGCTTGAACCTGAAATAGTTTCATAATTCAATAAAGTTGGGAGAAGGATTAAACGAATGTATTTAATTTTGTACGCCCGATCCCACGCTAAAAGTGTGGTTTTCGGCCAGTGCTAAAGTATTAATTCAATCACTTAGTTATTTAAAACTGGTAGCGCGAGCAACGGTGGGGGGCGGCAGAAACGATCAGTGAACCCTAAGCGTAGGCGAAGAACGGACCAACGTGGATGGTACGGCTCGAGATCGGAAAAAGGGTTTTGGAAATTTTGGGACGTGGGGGCTTTTGGGGATCGAGCGAAGGGAAGTGGTGAAACCCGGGGGACATCAACCGTCAAGTGAGGCCCTGCGAGCGACCAACCCCCAAGGTTAACTGACGGCAAGCGGGAAAAGATGTCAAAAGGGTAAAAAACTCCCTTCATCGGCAATTTTTTGGGGAAACCTTAGCTTTAAATACCGGGGAAAGGGCCCCAAAAATATGGCTGCAAATAATTACGGAAATAGTTCGAATGTATGAGCGCAGTTTTGATTTCATTCGCTTACGCCCCGTAAATTCGTTTTGAAACCATACCTTTAAAATTTTTTTAAAGTAAATTATAATTTTCATGTAATGTAAAAGTAATCTTATTTGAAAATCATATTTCCATTTATGATTCAGGGGTAATCAGTTGCTATAATTTTGTAAAGGGGACGATTTAGTAAAGTGTGCCCCTTTATTTTGTTTTTGAGTTTCAGCATTGTAATAAATGCCCCGCTCGTGATTTTGTAATCTATAATAAAAAGTAAAAATCCCTTTAAGAGCCTCACGGAAAACTTGATTAACAAAAACTAAATTAAGAAAAAATTGAGAAAAAGGGGGAAAAGTATTTGAATGTGCTTTTTGGTTTTAGGCAGTCAAGGTGACGCCTATACATTTTTTTTTGGTTTTTTTCTTTCTGTTCTTTTTTGTTTCTTTTTTTTTTTGACCATCAAAAGTGCATCTTTTTTTTTTTGTCCCTGTGTAATTTGTTTTACTGAATATTCTCATTTTTCCAAATTTTACATAATTCATTGTGTAAAAGGGATCTTTCTCTACTCGAAAATCCTGCTTCCTGGGAAATTTAAGCTCCTTACGAGCTTTAGTTTCACCTTCATCCAAAATTTGGGAAAGGGATTGGGGGGTTTTTAAATATATATATATATATATATATATATATATATATATATATATATATATATTTTTTGGGGAAACCCCCGGTTTACCCAAAGAAACGGGCGAGACATCAAAGAAAGGGCAGGGCGGAACGGTTCAGGGGGCCTCGCCAGTCACGAAAAAAGGTTCCCCGGGCCGGCGGGGTGTCGTCAGTTGGCCAAAAGGGGAACAAGGCCGGGGGGCAGTGCTGGCTGGCCGCCGGCGGGGAAGGACTTTTGGGGGCTGCCCCGCGATCGAAAAAAAACTGGTATCGCAAACCCAGACGGTGCAGAAAATTAATTGGGACCTTTTTGTTTGTGTCAATCAATAGTCGATCGGACATATTCCCAAAAGTTTTAAGCTCTTTTGGAATAACATAGACCCAAAGGGGCTCATTGAATCGGGGGGTTGGAAAAAACGTACTTAAGGCGCGCCTCCCTCGGCTGGCCCCAGGGGGAAACGACCCGGCAGGCAACGAAGGGCGCGGGGGAAGGAGCCCCCAACCCCCGGACGCTGAATGGGAAGAAGTAACGGTAACAAAATTTTTGATCGATATCAGATCGGGGAAGACTAACAGTGATTCAAAGGTTATATGAAAGAAAAGGAATTGGAAAACCAATAGATGTTGTATCTTAAGTGTTTGTAAAATTAATAAATGGTTCAGTTTTTTTGTTCAAGGGATGGTGTTTGATTAAAAAGACCCCTTTCCCTGAGAAAAAAACCCTGCCCTTAAAATAAATTTACTGAGAACAAGCCAGCCTACCCTTTGCCCAATTGGGCCCCGGAACATATGGACTGTGTTTTTAAAGAAATGTGGCTCGGGGGATTAATTTAAAAAAGGGGTATTTTATTTGCAATAAATTGAAAAAAGTAAAAAATTCCCATAAAATTGGAGAAATAAAACTAATGACTCTTGAATTAAAAAATTTTTATGTAAAATTTAAAACACAACATTTTGAACAAAATATTGAAAATAAAACAATTATTCATGTGCAGTTCCCCACTGAAAAAAGTAGTAGAAATTTATTTTGTCATTTATGTAAAGAGTAAATCTGTTGAAAAATATAAAGAAATTTTAAAAAATTTTGACGGGCAATGGTAATTGTGAAGGGAAATGTTATTTAGTTAAATATGGGTCAGTCAACCCCAGAAAAAAATTGGAGTACCTTTATGTATGTAAAAAAAACAGTGGGTATAAATTTGTTTTATTAGAATAATTATTTGTGAAATGTTACCAATTAATTAAATTTGTTTCTAATTTGGAAATAAACAAATTTTTAGAATTTGAAGGAAAGTGAAATAAAATACAAGAAGTTAATGTCTTTTTGGTGAAAATTTGTTTTGCAAATTATTTTGAGCATATGGGCATAAAATTTTCCAAGATAACTGTCACAATCTCTAAAAAAATTATAGCCCAGGTGTGGGGGGGCATTGTGTGTATGAAGGGAAAAGTAATTAATAGTAAAGGGGAATTTTTGATTTGTTGGAATGTTGGGGAAATTTTGGGTTTGAAATACAGTTTTTTTTGTGTCTTTAAATTGGGGAAGCTGTAAGTGTGAAATGAGACTGGGGATTATTTTTTGGGTTTGAATTGAATTTGTATCCCAATGTTTTCGGGAATTTTTCCCAAAGTGTTTTTGTATTATTTTGATAGTGTGTTTTTATGAAGGGTATTTTGTGTGGTAATTTTTTTGTAGGTTTGATTTTAGCATTTTTTTTGCAGGGGTGGATATTTATTTTGTATTTGGTAACTGTATAGTGAAAATTGGGTTGGTCAAAAGTAATTATACAGTTGGGGTTTTTCCCGGAAATTTAAAAGAATGGGTGTATTCAGCTAATACCTAGAATCCTGATAGGTCATTGTTTAAATAAATTATTGGTTGTTTAGTTTCGGGAACTTTTTCCATTAGTTTTTTGGAGCGTAGACAGGCTGAGGCCATTAAAAGCGGGGAAGCAAAAAAAAGCGATTGAAAAAAATGGTAAAACTTTTAAAGCAGTTGAAGACGAGAGATTAGATTGCGGCAGAAAATGGTGGATAAAAAGGCGATGTTGGGGAATGAAAGATGGGCGTGTGGAAGACTCGGATGAAGGAATGGGGAAGTACTTGCCTGGATAGAAAGGGGGACGCTGGGTTGAAAAAATTAGATGACTCGGCGATTATTTTGATGAAAAAGAAAAGTCACATCAACCCGATAAACCCCGGGAAGGGAAAACCCAAGTCGGTCCCAAAAGACACCCAGTTTGATGTTAATAATGAAAATGATCAACGACCGACGAAATCGGCAGAAAAAAAAAAAGAAAAGGGAATCGAGGAACAAAAAAAAAATCGGAAAAACAAAACAAGATGATGGAAGAACAGAAGGAGGGGATTAAACAATTTAAAAAAACGGCGGAAACCCGAACGGGAAAATTAATGGGAAATTAAAAAAAAAATGGGCCTCTTAAAAGGGAAATCGAAACCCCAGAAAATGAAGAAGATAGGGGAAAAGGTCCCCAGACCCAAAAAAAATCCATCGCCCGTAAGTTTTTTAGCCAGGATCGAAATAGAATCCCAGATTGACCAAAATTTGGGGGGGGGTTGAAAACCAAAACCCCATCAACAACGAGGAGAAGATTACCGCACCCAAACAAGGAGGTGCGCAAAGGAAAAAAGACACCAAAAAGATCAGCAATTAATTAAAAAAAGAAATAAAAAAGATATACGAAAGTGCGAAGAAAAAATTTTCATCCCTGCAATCCCATTTGGGGCTAATCAAGAAAGCCGGACAAGCCGATCAGTGCGGGCGGAATACCAACTTTTTCGCCTCCCAAAAACGGAAGTTTTCGGGGGGATGGTCGGAAAAACCCCTTGCATTCATGGGGCAGCGGAACGAACCTGGGCCCTGATCAACACATCGGAAAAATCAAGGTCCATTTTTTTATTTGATGTTGGAGGAATGCCCCGGGCTTGGGACACTCTTGATGTATTTCCGGGGACGCTGGGGAAATTTTAAACCGATTCTTTAGCCTTTTTGGAACGATGAGATTCAAATGAATGTAAGTTAAATCTTGAATGGTTTTATACTCAGTCGATGGGGAAATCTGCGGGAATATGCGACCCGTGTTGTTGGAAAATTGTAGGACACCGTCCCCCAAAGAGTGATCAAAAATTATGTGTTTATTGACACGTCAGTTTCCGTTCGATCAAAAAAATTTGAGAAGTTCAACCATACCAATTTAGAAAAATTTTTAACGCCAGGGGGTAACAACATTTTCCCAAAGCCCCGAAAAATAAAGGGGGGAAACGTGAAAGCGTTGGGGAGAACCCGTCAATGAAAGGGGAAAGGTGGTGGGGCAGGCAAATGGACGCAAGGACAGGAAACCGGGGGCAATCGGAAACCCAGTAACCAAAAACCGGGTGGGTTGGGCCCAAACCGTCGGGGAAAAGAGGGAAAAACCAGGTGCGAAACAATCAAACGGCCTGGTCAAGTGGGGACCCCGGGGAAAATCTTTAAACAGATAGAGTCCGGTGACAGGCAATGACGGACACAAGGGGAAAAAGAAAAAGAAAAGGGCCCCATCAATTTCGATTCAGTCGGTGTCCTGGGTACAACCTGGCAGGGGAAAAAAAATTGGAAATTCTTTTGGGAAAAAGTCCCCCATCAAAATGGGGTCGAAGGGTGGGAACAGGAAAACCCGGTTTATCTGGATGTTTTACAACAGTTATATCAGAGGGAAATTTTTTAATGAGTTGATTGCGAAAAGAAGCAAAAGTGCTTGCCCCTGAATAGGGCGTACTGATAAGGGGCCACTCAGAAAAGTCAAAACCTATCACGGGGGCAAATAATTTTTAAAGCTGAAAGGGATCAAAATACAAATGGGAAGCTCAGTAGTAAAGAAGTTTTTGTATCCGGGTGATTATAGGGACCCTTTTTTTTTCGAACGACGCGCGATTATTGATCTTTACCACGGGTAAAATAGAACTAGGAAACCCGAAAATTTAGAAAGGACATGGGAATGGGAAGGAAATTTGAAATATGTACGGGCGTTTTATCGGAGGGGATGAAGAAAGATTGAAACAACAGGTTGACCCGATAGAAAAACTGGGAAACCCAGCACAGGAAATAAAGTCAAAAAAAACATGGGGGTTTACGAGGGTTGAAAAATGTTGCGTGATCCCAAAATGTCTTTAAACTAAAGGGTTTTACCCAAAATTTTTTTAAAATTTTAAAGGGCCTACATTTAACAGATAACAACCCCAAAAATTCAAACTAATCAACGACAACAAAAGAAGTGGTGGACATTTTAATTTTTTCAATTTAAGACCTTGCCCAACAAAGAAGGCAATGGACAAGAATAGACCGTTAAGTCCCTTAGATTTTCCGGGAAAAATCCACAAAAAGGGGGGGGTAATGAAACCCCCCGTTTTCCCCTCCAAAAGCGAGACATCAAGCAAGGGAAAACGGGGAACCCCGGGTTTCAAAGGGGGCTCGCCAAAACGAAAAACGGGTTTCGGGCCGGCGAGGGGGTGTCGTCGGTTGGGTCGTGGGGAAAAAGGCCGCGGGGGGCAGTTCTGGCTGGCCGCCGGCGAAAGGGAAAGGGCGTATTTGGGGCTGCTCCGCGATCGAAAAAAAACTAATTTTCCGAACGAACAGGGGCAAAAAGATTAATTGGGACCCGGGGTGGGTAACAATCAATAATCGATCGGACATATTCCAAAGTGATAGCTGCTTTTGGGGAAAAACCCAAAATCAAAGACGTCAGGTGAATCGGAGGTGGAAAAGGGGAACGTACTTCGGAAGCGCAGCAGGGGGCATCAAGCTGGGAAACCCAAATCAACACACCGACAAAACATATTTAAATCTTTTTTTGCTAATTAATTGCCAATTAATTTCCACATTTTTAATTAATTGCCACGTATTTTTTTGGAAAAAGTGTTGCTGGCTTGACGTCAAAACAAAACACATCAGTTAAATTCAGGCAGAGCTCCGGAAACCATCAATCATTTATTGCAATTTAAATTCCAATTAATTCCCAATTTAATTAATTCACACGTTTTTTCAGTCTCAAATAATAAAAGAAACTGTCGGGGGATGCCCACCCGAAACATTTCCAATGCTCTTTGACGTAAAGCCAGCAGTTACGTTCGGGGGGGCTCACGGAAACCATCTTTTTTAAAAATTAATTCCCAAATTTAAATTGCCAAATTTAATTTAAATTTCCCGAATTTTCAGTCTAAAATAATCAAAGCAATGTGGAAGGAAACCCACAACATAATAAGAAAATTGTAATATAGAAAACAACGGCACAATCAAAAAAATTTGAGACAGTTTCAAGGCATATCGAACAATTTTTTTACTTATCAGGGAATTACCCCCCTTTTAGAGATAATAACTGCGAGTTTCACCACCTACGGCAAAAAGAAAATAAAGTCCAAAGACCCGATATATTAAAATCTATTAAATAAAAAATACATTCAATACTAGTTTACTATACTAAAGATAAATTAATAAATTTTGCTTTTTATATAAACATTGCTAAAAATGCGTCAGAATCGAACCTGCATATTCAATTTAAAAAATACAGAGAACCAGGAGCACAATCACATCAAATTGGAACATAGTAAATAGATGTTTGAAGTATTTTTCTCAAATACACGATTTTTTTTTTATTTATTAACTAAAAATTTTTTAAAAATTTTTTTTATTAAATTTAATCGACTTTAAAAAGGAAATGCGACAGTACCAACGAGCTAATATCTAAATCTATTTAATAATTAAATCAGTTCAATAATAGTATTTTTAACTAAAGATAAATTGATAAATGTTCCCGTGAATTATAGAGACATTATTTAAACTGACAGAGAAAAACAAGCCAGATATTAAAATTCAAAAATAAAAAGCCAGCACCAAATCACATAATTTTGGGAACATATTTAAAATGGATGTTTAGAACTATTTTTTTTATATAAAGTTTAATTACTTTGTCATTTATTAAATATACATTTTTAAAACTTCTTTTAGAAACCCTCATCGACAATAAAATAAAAAATATAAAGTACCCGGCACTAATATTTAATCTTTTTAAATTTGAATGCATTCAATACTGCATTATTCACGAAAGTTAAATTGATAAATGTTGCCGTGAATTATATAAACATTTTGAAACTGCAGGGGGGTTATAAAAAAGCCAGATATTAAAATTCAAAAAAATACAGAAACCCAAACGAGCACAATAAATAAGATTACAAACATCATTAAGGATGTTTAGAATAATTTTATTCTATACACTTTTTTTTCTTGTCTTTTTCATAAAATTTATTAAAACTTTTTCGTTATAAATTTTTGTTGACTTTCCAACTGGAAATGCGGGGTAAAGGGCCAAAATTTGTAAATTATTTAAAATTTCAATGCACGTTCAATGAATATTACACAAAAGATAAATTGATAAATTTTCCCGTGAAATATATAAACATTTTGAAACTGCAGGGAAGTTATCCCAAGCCAGATATTCAAATTCAAAAAAATACAGAAACCAGCAAACGGGAAAAAAATAGGAAATAGTTAATAGATATTTAAAATTTAAATTTTTTACTCTATACACGATTTAATTCTCCTGTCATTTAATTAATAATGTTTTTAAATTTTTTCCTTTTTATAACCATTCAACACATTCAACAAGGTATGCGGGGTTCGAACAAGCACGAATATCTAAAACCTATTTAATTTTTAAATCCATTCAATACTAGTTTTTTACATTAAAAAAATTTAAAAAAATATTGCCGTGATTATAAAACATTTTGAAACTACAGAGTTATCAAACTAGCCGGATATTCAAATTCAAAATACAGAAAACCCAACAGCAAATAAATAAAATTGAACTGTTATTAATATTGCATAATTTATTTTCTATATGATTTAATTGTTTGTCGTTTATTAAAAAAAATTTTTTTTTAAACATTTTTTAAAAAATTTTGTGATTTCCCAACTCAACCGAAAAACGACAAAAAAATTTTTATTTAATAATTGTGAATTTTAAATATAGTTATTACACTAAATAAAATTTGAAAAATTTTTTGCCGTGAAATAAAAACATTATTGAATCTGCATCAGTTGTCCCCAACCCGATATTAAATTAAAAATAAGAAAACCAACGGCACAATCAAAAAATTACAAACATAGTTAAGGGATGGTTAGAACTATTTTTATTCTTGTTTAATTTTTGTCGTTTTTTACATAATAATTTTTAAAACATCATTGTTATAAAATCTTGTTGATTTTCCAACTGAAATTGCGATGTCCCGGGCACCAATATCTTAAATTTTTTCATAATTGAATGCATTTATTAGTACAATTACACAAAAGATAAATTAGTAAATGAAATTGGTTATATGAACATTTTGAAACTCATGGCAGTTATCTAACCCCAGGTATTCAAATTCAAAAATACAGAAAACCCAAAAGGGGCACAATACATAAAATTAGTAACATTGTTAACGGATGTTTATAATTACTTTTATTATAATGATTTAGTTTTCGTCATTTATTAAATAATAATTTTTTAAAACCGTTTTAAAAAACTGAATATTCTAACGGGAAAAAGGAAAGTACCAACGTGCACTAAAAAAAAAATCTATTTAAAATTTCTACGTTCAATACTACAAAACACTAAAGTCATTGGAAAACTTCCCGTGAATTATAAAACATTTTAAAACCAGGGAGTTATCTACAAGCCAGATTTCAAATTGAAAATCAGAAAACCCAGCGAGCACAACCCCAAAAAAATAGGGCATAGTTAATAGATATTTAAAACAAAATTTTTTTTATCCATACACATTTAATTTCGTGTCATTTAATTAAATAATTTTTTTAAAATTTTGTTTAAACCCATGAACACTTTCAACAAGGTATGCAAAGGTTTAAACGAGCACGAATTTTAAACCTATTTAATAATAGAATACACATTCAATCTAGTTGATTACATTAAGATAAATTGATAAAATTCCCTAAATTATATAAACATTATTGAAACTGATGATTATCGAACAACCCGAATATTCAAATTCAATAAGGAACCAACGAGCACAATCACATTAAATTAAGAACATATTTAAAAGGATTTTAGAACAAATTTTTTTATTCTATTTACGTTTTAAAGTCTTCTTTTTTAAATAATAATTTTTAAAATTTCTTTTGAAATCTTGTTGACTTTCCAACAGGAACTGCGAAAAACCCAACGAGCACTAATATCTAAAATTTATTTTATCATTGAAACCCTTTTAATCTAGTTTATTACATAAAGATAAATTGATAAATGTTTCCGTTAATTAAACATTACTGTTTGCATGGAAGTTATCGAAAAAAATATTGAAATTAAAAATCAAAAAAACGAGCACAACTCAAAAAATTAGAATATGTTAATGAAATAAAACAAATTTTATTTTATAAGTTTTTGCCTTGAATAAAAAAAAAAAAATTTAACTCGTCCTTTGCCCGGCAACACTAAAATAGAATTTGGGACAAAACAAATGAAAAAACGTTAATTATTGATGCATTTTTTTTTCTGGAACACAAAAGATAAATTGACAAATGTTGCCTGAATTATATAAACATTATTGAAACTGCATGGCAGTTAACAAACCCAAACCCCCGTTATTCAAATTCGAAAATAAATAAAGCCAATGATCAAAACCCCCCTTTAAAAAATAGTTAATAGATATTTAGTACTAATTTTTTACTGTATCCACGTTTTTAATATTTTTTGTCTTAAAAATAATAATTTTTAAAACTTCGTTTTTTTAAAACCTAATAGACTTTCAACAGGAAAGGGACGTTCCAAGAGTATAATATTAAAATCTTTTTCTAAAAAATGCTTCGATACTATACATTAGACTAGAATCAATTGATAAATTTCCCATGATATATAAATAAAAAACTGATGAAGTTAACGAAAAAACAGTTTAATTTGAAAATAAGAGAACCAACGACACAATCAAAATTTAGAAATATAGTTAATAAATATTTAGAACTAATTGTTTGTTATAAGAAATTGCTCTTGTCATTTATTAAAAATTTTTTAAATTCTTTGTTTGAAATTTAAAAGACATTCAACAGAAATGGAGTACCAAAAACCAAATTCCCATATATTTTTTAAAAATTGAATGAAATTTATGTAGTTTTTAAATAAATATAAATTGAAAAATTTGCCAAATTATATAAACAAATGAATGTGCATAAGAATCGAAAAAGCCAGATATTAAATTAAAATACAAGAAAACTAGCACAACCCTAAAATTAAGAACAATTAGTTTAAAATATGTGTTTATTATAAGTTTTAATTGTTTTTTTCGTATTAAATAATAAATATTTTAAACCGTTTTTTAAAACTCATTGACGTTCGGCAGGAAGTGCGATTTCCAACGAGCACTAATATTTAAATTTATTTAATAATTGAATGCATTCAATACTTATATTACCTAAAGATAAACATAAATGTTCCCGTAATTATATAAACTTTTTGAAACTGAAGGGTTATCGAACAAATCCAGATATTTATATTCAAAATAAGAGAATCAATTTTTGGTTTTCCGTTTTCCAATTTTCAGAAAAAAACATGTCGTCGATAAAGCTGGATGATTTGCAAAAAATTTAAAAATGAGCGGATGATTTTTTCTTTAAAAATTTCTCAAATCTGAAGAAAGTCTTTGGATTTGACAAACGGGTGAACATTTTCCCTTTATCCATATTTTTTTCGGATTATTTTTTTATTCTTTTTTGTTGGAGAATTATGCTTTCATTATCCTCTTAATTTCCCGAAGAACCGAAACGGCGACGGCATGTAAACGCAAGAATCCACAGCGGCCCACGAAAACCCTTCTCTAAACACCTTGCAGGCCGGGACTCCGTAAATCGCCGGCTCTCAATTTCATCCTCGGAACGAGATAAACCTTGTCACCCCCTCTGGAAACGAGTTACAAACGCCCACGAACCGCTGGGAAAATCGCCGATTTGTTTCCCTTCGTAACAAAAGGTTAATATTAATAATAAGGGTCTTATTTTGTGGCGATCAATTCCGCTCCTCCGCCAACCCGAAATTTGCATTTATAGATAAATTAAAAAAAAAACGTTACCCAATTATCCATTTAGTAAATAAAATACAACTAGATATGTCTTCCAAAATTTTTAACAAATGAATGTATTCAGAAAAAGGTTGGACTACCCAAAACTATCGAATAAGGGGCATTTCTCATTTTTTATTCCTTTCTTAGAAACTTCAAATGATATCAATTTTCAGCTCTTTAAAAAATTATGAATGAATATTTTGACGCCCTATAAAAAATGATCTATTAAAAGCACATTCAATCCAATTTAAAAAAAAAATATATTTATTAACATTGCCGTGTATTAAAAAAATTTTTAAAATGAATCAAGTTGCCCAAACATGTCAATATTCAAGTTCGAATAAAAGAACCAAAGAGAAAATCAAATAAAACCTAAATCATAATTTAACAATTTTGATCTTTAAAAAACTCTTCCGAAATTTGGTACCATTTACAAAAATTTTAATTTTAGTGTTCTTCTTATTCAACCAATGATTTTCGAGTAGGGGAAAATTTGGTTAAACTAGTACAAACTAAAAACCATTAAATTTAAACACACAATCAAAATAATGTTTCAAAGATCAATTTTTAACCAGGTATTTAAATAAATATTGATAAAAAAAAATCATACTGGGCTCAACATCTAGACATTTTTAAAATTGTTAAAATGCAGAATAAGGAGATCAATCAAATAAAAACAAGACTATAATTTCACAAACATGTTATACTAAGTATGTTTTCAAATAAAAATCTTTTTCTTGCACACGATATAAAAAATTTTTTTCTTTTTAAATGTATCTTTGTTAATAATTTATATTAAATGTGCATTAAAAAAACTTAATAGGTTTTGGTTTTTTTGGCCAGATCGTATTTTTAATTTTTTTACCGATTATCGGGCCAGAAAGCATTAAAAGTTTTAAAATTATTTATTCCATAAGGGAGGGGAAAATTAAATTTTTTGATAGTAAATTAGTATCAAATGTCTGTTAAATTATTTCTTGGTTTCAAAATTTTTGCTTATTTGTTCCCTCTATTTTCAAAATTTTTAAAAACCCCTGGGTTTAATATTGATTACTTTACCATTTTGAAAGGGGAATTTAAAATTTCCAATTGAAAGTTGTATTAAATTACTAAACCAAAGTTTTGGTTTTAAATTTTCGTTGGGTTTTCTAAATTTTTGAATTTGAATATTCGGGGCGATAACTCTGATGCAGATTCAACAATGTTTATATAATAAAAAGGAATTTTTTTTTCCTTTTATGTAATAAACTAAAAATTTAAATTTTATTTTAAATTTAATAATTGATTTTGTTTTTGTTAGTTCTCTGCATTTTCTTTCGAAAGTCGTAAAAAATTCAAATACGAAATTTTAAAAAAAACTATTCCCCAACGGCAAGAGCAATTTAAAAAGTGTATAAAGTAAAAAAATCTAAAAACTTAAAAAAATATTGATGGTTATAAATGCTTGTTTTGGTACTCTATATTTTCAAATTTTAAATCCGCTTTTTGATAACTCTGATGGGCAATAATTGTATACACATCCCCCATTTTAACGCCTTTTTAATTAAAAAAAAATATTGAAAGTTATTTTAATGATTAAAAAGTTTTTCATTTTCTGTTGGGTTCTCATTTCCTTTAAAATCATGGGTTTTATAAAAAAATTTAAAAAATTTTTTATTTAATAAAAAAACAGCAAAAAATTGTTAAAAAAGTAGTGCCATATATCTTAACTATCCTTTTTATTTTTCCGCGGGCCTTTGTTTGAAATTTGAATTTTTTGCTGTCTTCAATGCAGTTTCAAAAAGTTTTATAATTCGACAACATTTATCAATTTTTTCATTAGTGTAATATACTTATTGAACCATTCAATTATTAAATAGATTTTAGTTTTTTTCTCGTTGGTACTATCACAATTCCTGTTAGAAAGTCAACGAAATTGATAAAAAAAAGTTTTAAAAAATTTTTAGTAATAAAAAAAAAACAATTAAAATTTTTAAGAAAAAAAAGTTCAAAAATCCTTTAAATATTTCTTAATTTTTTGTGATGGTTGTTTGGGTTTTCAGTATTTTCAAATTTGAATATCTGGTGCTATAACTCCATGCAGATTCAATAATGTTTTTGTAATTCGGAAACATTTATCAATTTATTTTTGTGTAATATCAATATTGAAAGTGCATTCAATTATTTAAAAAAATTTTAGATATTAGTGCTCGTATTACTCTCGCATTTCCTGTTTGAAAGTCATCGAGGGTTTTATAACAAAAAACGTTAAAAAAAATTTTATAAACGACAAAAACAATTTAACGTGTATAAAAAACAATTATTTTAAATATCTTTTAAATATGTTCTTAATTTTTAGAGTTTTTTGGTTCTCTGTATTTACGAATTTGAATATAAAAGGTTAGTTCGATAATTTGATGCAGTTTCAATAAAAGTTTATATAATTCACGGAAAAAATTTTTCAATTTATCATAAGTAAAATTTTTTGATTGTATATTCAAATTAAATAGGGTTTTTGTATTCGTGTTGGGAAATCTGCATATCTTGTTGAATGTTTTAAATTTTTTAACAACGAAATTTTAAAAAAAAATTATTAATTAAAGAAGGGGGAATAAAATCGTGTATAGAGTAAAAAAAATTTGTTCTAGATATCTATTAACTATTTTCCTATTTTTATGTGATTGTGCTCGCTGGTTTTTATTTTCAATTTGAAAATCTGGTTGGTTTTGATAATTATGCGTTCAAAAATTTTTTAATTCACGGGAACCCAATACTTTAAATTATGCTAGTATTGAAAGTGCTTTAAAATTTTTAAAAAGATTTCATATTATACGTTTGTACCCCGCATTTCCTGTTAAATATCTTCAATTTTCATAAAACGAAGTTTTAAAAAATTATTTAATAAATGCAGAGCAATTAAATATGTATAGAGTAAAAAAAATAATTATAAACATCCCTTAACTATGTTTCTAATTTTTGTGATTGTGCTCGTTGGTTCTCTGTATTTTCAATTTAAATTTGGGTTGGCCCCACAACTGCCATAGATTCAATAATGTTCCCATAATTAACATACATTTTCAATTTTTCTTGGTGTAATTAAAAATATTAAATTGCATCAATTATGAAATAAATTTAAATATTGGGGCTCGTTGGTACTATGAATTTAGGGAAAATCAACAAGGGTTTTAAAAAAATGTTTTAAAAAAATTTTGTAATAAAAAAACAAAAAATTAAATGTGTATAGAATAAAAAAAAAAGTTCTAACCCTCCCTTTAAATATGTTTGTAATTTTTATGTGATTGTTTTTTCTCTTTTTTTAATTTAATATCTGGTTTTAAATCCATGCAGATTCAATAATTTATATATTTCACGGCAAAATTTGGTTTTATATTTAGTGTAATAACGGCTATAAATGTGCATTCAATTATTAAATAAATTTAATATTGCTCGTTGGTTTTTTTCGGTTTCAGTTGGAAACTCAACAAGATTTTATAACAACGATGTTTTAAAAAATTTTTATTTAATAAACGACAAACAATTTAAAACGAGTATAGAATAATAAATTAGTGCAATATGTTGAAAAATTGCTTCTAATTTTTTTGGTTTTCTGTTGGTTTCTTATTTTGAATTTGAAAATCCGGGTCAGTTTATAACTCTGATGGTTTCAATAATTTTATATAATTCACGGGAATTTTTTAATTTATTTAAAATTTAAAATACTTATTGAATGTTATTTAAATATTAAAAGGTTTTTATATTCGTGCTTTTCAACTCTCGCATACCTTGTTGAATGTGTTCGAATGGTTATAACAAGGGAAAAATTTTAAAAACATTATTAATTAAATAAGGAGCAATTAAATCGTGTATAGAGTAAAAAATTTAAATTTAAATATCTATTTAACTATGTTCCTATTTTTTTGTCATTGTGTTCCCGGTTCTCTGTATTTTAATTTGAATATCTGGCTTGGGTTGAAAAACTTCCATGCAGTTTCAAAATGTTTATATATTTAGGGAACATTTATCAATTTTTCTTTAGTGTAATATTACTATTGAAGTTAAATTTTAAAAAATTTAAAATTAGTCGTTTACTCGCATTTCCAGTTGAAAATCAACAAGAATTTATAAGACAAAGTTTTAATAAATTTTTATGTAATAAACGAAAACAAAAAAATGTATAGAATAAAAAAATTTTCAAACATCCGTTAAAGATGTTTGTAATCTTATGTGATTGTGCTCGTTGGTTCTCTGATTTTTAATTTCAATATCTGGGTTTTTTATAACCCATAGTTTCAAAATGTTTATATAATTCACGGCAACATTTATTTTAACTTTCGGAATAATGGTATTGAAGTGCATTCAAATTTTTAAAAAGATTTAAATATTAGGTGTAGGGACTCTCATATTTTCTATTTTATTGTCGATGAGTTTCATAAAAAAAAGTTTTAAAAAAGTATATTTAATAAAAAGACAAAAATTTCTTATATAAAAAAAAATATTCTAAAATACTAACTATTTCCAAAATTATGTGATTGTCTCCGGGGTTCTCTGTATTTTTTAATTTTTAAAATCCTTAGTTGTTAACTCTGATGCAGTTTAAATAATGTCTCTATAATTCAGGGAACATTTATCAATTTATCTTCAGTGTAATATACTATTTTTAAATGGGTTTTTTAATTTGATTTAGATATTAGTGCTCGTTGGGACTTCGCATTTCCTGTTCGAAAATCGATTAAGTTTAATAAAACGTATTTTTTAGTTAATAAATGACAAAAAATTAAATCTTACCGTAGAAAAAAACCCAAACATCTATTTATATGTTCCTAATTTGATGTGATTTGCTCGCTTTTCTCTGTATTTTTTAATTTGAATACGCTGCAGGTTCGATAAATCGCGCATTTTTAGTGTTTATATTCACCCATTTATTTTTTTCTTTTGTTTTAAACTATATTAATTTTATTTAATTATTTAATAGATTTTAGATATATCTCTCTTTGGGATTTGCATTATCTATTTGAATGCCAGGGGGGAGCATAACTACGGATTTTTTCATAAAAGGGGGGGAATTAAAACATGCATGAGTAAAAAAATTTTTTGTATGCCTTTAAACTGTCTCACTAATTTTTTGTGATTGTGTCGTTTTTTTCTCTATATTACAATTTTTTTATTATGTTGTGGTTGGGCATGCCTCCGGGGATTTACTTTTATTTTTTAGACTGAAAATTCTAATTCCAAATTGTGGCAATTAATTGAATTAGTGATTAAATAATTAGATGGTTTCCTTTACTCTGGCTGAACAAGGGCGACGTCAAAGTAGTTGAAATTTTGTTGGGTTTCGTCATCCCTTGACAGTTACTTTTATTTTTGAGACTGAAAATAGTGAAATTTAAATTAATTGTGGAAAATTGGCAATTAATTACAATAAATGATTGGATGGTTTCCGTTGAGCCTGCCCCAATTTCTGGGTTTTTGCTGGCTTGACGTCAAAGCACACACCTTTTTTCCCCGTAGGAATTAATTCAAAATTTGGGAATTAATTAATTAAAAAAAATGATTTGCTTTTCGTGTCGGTGTGCTGCTTGGTGCCGCGGCGCACCTAAGGCAGCGCCCACCCGGGTGGTCCCAGGTGAAACGACCCGGCAGGCAAAAGAAGGAGCGCGAGGCAACCCGGGGGTCCCAAACCGCCGACGTCTATGGGAAGAAGTAACGGTAACTATTTCTTCGATCGATATCAGATCGAGAGACTAACAGTGATTCTGGGTTATATGAAAGAAAAGGGTAGAGACCACCATAGATGTTGTATCATTAGTGATTTGTATAGAATTAATAAATAGTTCAGTTTGTTTTGTTCACGGAACAGTGGTGTTTGATTAATAACCCCGAGCCCATTCACGAGAAAGAACACCTGTCCCTTACAAATAAATTTACTGAGAACAAGCCGGCCTACCCGGTACGTCACAATATATATATATATATATATATATATATATATATATATATATTGTGACTGTACTTACCTCATTTCCCTAAATTAGGGATCCACAACAATTGAGTAAGCACTGACAACATATTGAATTTTTCTAAATAGTTAAGGGACAAGGGATCATTTTAGGGGGGAGCGCCTTAATCAGGAAGATGTTGGCCTTTGATTTTGCTACATTCCTGTTTTTTGTGCAATTCATTAATCACCAATTTCCAACTTTATAATCACACATTTATTCATTAAAAAGAGACAAATATAAGGAAAATCTTATGATACTAAATACATGAATCTTCATTCTTAAATGATGCTGTATCAACATAAATCAATCTCTGTTCTCAACTATATTCTTGGATCATATTGAGTTACTCGGAAGCTCCCACAATCAAATACCTGATGACAAATCACTATTCTTTTACCCACTATTTCTACAATTATTATTGTTACTATTACTAATATTATAGTTTACAGCGAATGTGACTCCAACTATAATCTATACTTCCTACTCCCATCTATGTGAGAGTTCATTGCTGCATCCTTTCCTTCACTGTACCCTCTGACCCGCATGACTATGTTAGATTCACTCGAGTTCCATGAATATTGTACATTCAGTTACTTATCTGGTGCTTCCCACGCTCTTTGCGCAGAAATGCAGCTGCCTTTGTTCGTGTCCTTGACGCTACGGAGTGGTGGGACCACTCACGCTGCTGCCGGCATGTTGTCTGCGTGGTTGCCGCTCCGAATCCAGTATTCCGCTGTTTAACCACACATTTTCGATGTCGATGTAAGAATACAGTATTCTTACGGTGACGCGTTGTCGCAGAATTGTTCATTTAATTGCACATCTATGGCTGATGGCCCACGTATATTTGTCCGCCACGCGCTTTCATTTCATTGGATTGTGGATCAATTTTCATTGGATTGGATTGTGGATCAATTCATTTTATTGGATTGATCGCTAATAAACGTTCGGATCACAATTACTTTGAGTTAATATTTCCGTCCTCTGCTTTTAGTCTGCGTTCGATCTCCTATCACTGACTCCAACTATATATATAAACAGACTCACGGGAAACTGGCTTCAAACTTTAGACATCAAAGGAGAACTGTATCATAGCTTACAAATTAGCTTAATATATTTTACAATGAACTTCATGATGTTTATCAATGTTTGCATAACACATTATCTGGCAAAATACCAGATAAAATACATATATCAATAAGTTTAAATGTTCATGCCCCCTAGCAAATTCACTGTATTTATCTATCCAAATACATATTATTCTGGCGAACATATTTGTGGCATTCTAGTACTGTGCAGGTTAGAAGGTCCAAGAAGTGAATAATTGCACAACACTGTATCGCCGTTTTTCTCCTTTGAAAGATTTCTTCGCCAATTTACGTGCTTTTTAGTAAGCCCACTTGTATGTCGTGGTATTTTCTTACTCTATAGTCACTAAAATGTCGTATTGCTAGTGAGAACAATAATTACAAAACAAATGCTTTGAAAAGAACACATGAATGAATGAGACAGACTATCCAAAACAGAAAACATACACGTATGTAGCAAGCCTGCCACAGCAATATAATAGCGCGACTTTTGAAAAACAGAGCTCAGAAAACATAACTGTGTTTTGACAGCCCAACATGATATCAGCCATGTTGATCTCACACACATTAATCTACGGAAAAGTACTTATAATTAACGTATTGACATGATTAAAAAACATTACAAATCAAAAAGTCCAAAGATTCAAACGCGCAAATTTAAAAAATCGAAATTTTGAACCCAAAACTCATTCCACGACCTCTTAAATTTTCAATAAATCGACTCATTCAATTTTTGCCTACTATCAGCACAATTTTTGATGAAGAATTTAGTTTTATGTGTCCGCATAAGTCAACAACAAAATGTTTTTCAAATGTTTTCCTGACCTACCGCGAGATATTGCTGCCCCTTCAATCTGAAACATATTTTAATTTTGAGGATTACTTTACATGAAGACCCCGGGACATTTTCAAAATTTTCAGAAAAAGCTCCATTGTTTTCGATTAAATTTTGTTAAAATATAGCGTACAGGACATTTAAGAGAATGGCGCAGGCCTCATTTTGGTAAAAAGCTTTGATTTTTCGAAAATTTCAAAACTTCAAAATTGATTTGGCATTTTTCTACAACTAAAATTATGAAGATAAACATTTTTATTTTCTCGTTTACCACTTGTAAATGGGATTTATATACGTAGAATCGAAAAAGTTGTGTAACGCCTTGCACACGATTTTTAGTTTAAGTCGATTGTTGTTTTAACAAAAAGGACTTCACGATGAGAATTAAAATGATTGACAGACAAAACATACAATTTATTGATAATTGGTACCAATTGTTGGTACTAAAAATATCTGTCTAGCTACTGAAAATATTGAAATGTTTGTTGAATATTGTAAATAAAATTAGGAGAAAATTCATGAGTAAGATGCGTGCAAGTTACTCCACCCTAATGGAAAATCAATATTCGCTTTAGCTGCTCTGGACCTGTCGCCAGACCAACATAGTGGGCATTGCTTAATTAATACGTTTTTCCATGTTTCACGTTCAATTATTTCCAGATAGTCACGAAAGAGTTTCTCAGGGAGTTTTAATACTGCCTTTAGCTCTAGCCTCTAGCTAAAAATCCGTCATATCAGGTAAATGTTTTTATGTATTAATAGTTATATAAAATTATTAGCTTTATTTCTGTCTTAAAAATAGCACATTTCTCTGTGAAAATAATATTTCGTTTAATAAATGGGAGACATTCAAAGAATTATTGTGGGAAAGAATACTTTTTTAAGTCAAATTACCCCAAATTATTACATCAAGATAAATGCATTTTCATCTATTTTAATCAATTTTATTTACTAATTGATTTTATTTCACAAAAATGAATACCCAGATCTTTGTAATAAAATTTGTAAATTATTGTTACGATTATTATTATTATTATTATTATTATTATTATTATTATTATATTAGTATTATTATTACTTTATTTGTCTTTCACTTTTCCTTTTATTGTACAAATTCTGTGATAATATAGAAAAAAATATACAAATTTTGACTCTTACTCTATTTACCCTCGGAACAAGTTCAATTATACTTAACAAGCAAAATTCAGATCTGTTTTCTTACAAAAGATCATTTCTTGTAGATCGTATTAGTGGATAAATCAAATGATTGAAAGTGTCGAAGAATTTAGTCTGAAATCAAACGTTGCCTTAGTGGATTATAGCAAATAATTTGAAAAAATAGAAATAACACGAAACTGATTGTTGACAGCTAAGCATCGCTAGGCCTGAACGGTTGGTAACGCTGGGCGTGAGCCCCATTTGGAAGAGGTGTTTACTTCAGAAGATGAACTTGTCTGCACTTTGCAAGTTTGACGCTTGAGTGCGCCGAAGTGCAATTTTTATACCCAAGTGCGCACCTCTGCAATCAGCTAACTCGTTACCTGCACCAGCGCTTGCCATCGACTGGCACACTGCACAGCATCAGTAAGCGTGTGAGTGGGCATTGTCAGGCAAATTAATTAGTTAGGGTGCTGCAGGACTCAGCCTTACTTATACTACTTAGTTTCCAAATTTCCATTTTTTTCTGAAAACAAACGAATTTCTCGTATACTCTCTGAAGTTGATGATCATGGTCATCGGTCAGTATGTATTGACATCAACAAAAACTACATGTAAACCACAAACTTATTCAAAAATATTACTTAATAATAAAATCATCTGTGTTAAAGGATTTCACACTCATATTCACGGGAGGGAAATGTATCGGAGGGGGAAAATGGGTTTCAGATATTCATTTGCAAGTCTCTTGAGTTAATAAAAGTCAACTTAAATCTCTTGTTGCATAAATAAATCACTTGCATCAAATTTATTTGTTTGTGATATAGCATTAAAATAATAAACAACCGGTAAAGGAGTGTGAATGAAGTTTTCACGAGTGCCATAATCGCGAAGATTAACCAAAAAATTTCAGTACTTGTATTTGACATTTAGGTCGATTTTGCCTCAACATACAGCCAACAGTGATACACATGCCTAGGTATAATTTCATTCCCACCCATGGGGGTATGTGAAATATGTGGTAAATATGATGTTTTTCCTTCACCGTTACCAGCAAACTTCTGCCTGAGCATTTACTTCATCACCCTACAAAAACTGAGAAGAGTTTAAAGTAAAGCTACCATTCCATTTTTGCCTCGACCGAGAATCGAACACGGAATCGCACAATGGGAAGATAGTGCAATATTTAATGCCATTGAAAGCTGAGAGCTTTGATGAATGGTTCGTTGGTAGTGATTCCGGCTACGTCAACAACCAAGATCATTAACCACGTAAGTGTAGTTTTTCCTCGGGAGGTGGCGGTGATCTCCTGTTGGATAGAGAGATACGGCTCCGACCTAACGTCCGCTAGCGAGGTTTCCCACAACCAGGTATCTCCCACCAGAAGAGCACTGCCCCTGCCTGGACAAGCTACAACCTCCCGACCGGCCTCCCGACATGTGTTGTAGTGTACAGAATGTTTGCATAAGTGTGTGTAAGGGGAGAGGGTAGGACAAGAAAGGGGAAGGAAAGATCATGCGCGGTCCGTGGCCCGTTGATAGGGCACTGCTCTGGCATTCTCCTGGTGTTGATCGGAGAAACCACAAAAAAACTACCAATCAGAACACCCGGCCGCTAGAATTCTCCTCGTAGCCGGCCTCTAGAATTCGAGCTCGCTGACAAGCTTGTTTAGAAAATCTTGCCACTGTCGGGACTTGAACCTAGGACATCCCGGTTAGAGGCAGTACAGTGACATCGGTTGATGCACTGAGCCATCTCTCCCTGTAGAGAGAGTTTTGTCTAAGTAGAGTGTGCTAGTATATAGTATTTGTTTGGACTATGTTGCAAATGGCAACATTGAGACGACAAACACAATATTTGTCTTTACTGAAACAATTAAAATAAATTAATTTATTCACGCCCAGCGTTTTCATTTCAGTTCGCACATTTCTGGTCGACTCAAATTTGTTTTATTTGTACTAATTTGTGGTATCTTCAATAGTCATAGACGTCCTAAACAAAAGCAAGTTTTGGAGCTCCTGAATACCATAATGACTTAGCCGAGATTGCTAAAACATTGAACGCACCTGGTCATGGCCAAATCATGACATGTGCCGTCGAATCTCCTACTAAAACGTATATTGGCTACGATTATGTCAGTGAGAGGCCAGTGAAAAATTGACGGAGCAAAAGCTTACAAAGTCTAACGATGTAACTACTTCTTTTTATAGAAAAACAGCTTAGAGCACAACGAGCGCACTAGCATTATATGAGAAATTTTATAAAAAGTACGCAAGGGATAAAAGGTACAGTCAACCAAATACTTTTAACAGTAGCACTGCGCATTTGGACGCTAAGACAATAGCAAATGCGGGGGAAGTTCCCTAACAAACGGGCCAAAGGCCGACCGAGATCTTTCCTTCCACTTCCTACCCTCACACTTTACTTAGACGCACACACACATTTACGCCCTCTACATTTATACACATGCCAGGAGACCTGACGGGAGCTTTCGTAGAGCTTGTCACCGCTGGGGCAGTATCCCACTGCTGGAAGATACCAGGGTGGGGGAAATTCCCCGCAAGCTGCCGGGTAGGTCGGCGCCTGCTCTCACCATCCAATGAGGAAAGACCACAACCATCTCGTGCGTTAAGAACATGGACACCCACTCCACTCGTCAACATCATTCAGGTGCAGAGTTAATATTACGCACTGTAGCCTCTTAGAGAGCTCGTCCTTACGAGCGTCTTCCTCCAGGCGCCCGAAGGGAGCGACGCCGCTGCCATGGAGACGCGGGACCTGATGCGGGCGGCAGCGCCTCTGCTGCGTGCCATGCAGGTAGAGTTGCCATGGAGATGAAGAGCTTGGACAGTAACAAAGTAATCCACGACCGATAAATCCCGTTATTTGTAAATGTTAATATCTCGATTAGAGTTGATGTGTTTCTCACCTTGTTACTTTCCCAATCCTTTATAAATATCAAGAAGATATACAAAAGAAACACACACTATGAAAAAGATATACACTTCCCTTAAAATCGGGGTTTTGTAGTTTAATAACAGTGGGAATCTTGTGCGATGGCTGACGTTGCTTATTTTGTTACTGGCCCTTGAATGCTACTTAGCTTTCAATACGTGTATTTATGGTGTGCTGATAATAATAAGGGATGATTCCAAATTTACGTGGGACCTCTGACAATCAGATGCCTTTTAATATGATACGTTTTATGCAATTGTCTGTTCTTTAGAAATTTTAAGTGTATCCCTATTAGTGAAGAAAAACGTCGTGTGAAATGACGACGCAACGATGTACACGACTACAGTTTGCCGGTTAGGTGTTACGAGCAAGAATCATCTCCTGTGTCAAAATGATGAGTCCGGGGAAATACGTAGTTGAGATGCACAAAAAATTACACTTGCAAGCCCTGCATTTCAACAGCTAGCTCAGAGCTTAACACTTATCTCAATGCTTGAGTTTTCGTGTTGAGCCAGATTTACAGTTCATGAGCGATGTGCAGTTTTGCATAGAGTTTATTTAACTTTTATATTTGGTAGTTTTTGCATAGCGAATTGTAAAACGGCATACACTTCTCTCCAGAACTTCTCACAGTGTTGCGGGTTACATTTGACAAATATTTACATGCAATTTTTTAAACAAGTCCTTCGTATTTTTAAGTAGAGATGTAATTCGTCACGTCTACGTGAAATTATCTTTCGTTAGAGACCTCATTTGTAAAGATTTCTTGCGTGCGAGAGCCGCGAAAGGTATGTATACTACTGAAATAATTTAGGAGACGATGCTTTGTTATTTTATTTATTACTCTAGTACCACCTGCTAACGAAAATGAAAACCCGTTAATCAGATATAACCATAAGCCACAAAATTGATGCTATCGTTTAATAAGTCGAAAGTATTGTGAAATGTAAGAACGTTATCTAGGCTACAATACACCCATCACAGAAATTGTTTGCTTAAAGTACTTGACAGACATACAACATTCCCTCATTTATGGATTTACTCAATCTTACAAAATGCTCTCACGCAAATTTTGTGGTTTATGACTATCTCTGATGCAACTCTTCAAATCTTTAAGATAGTCTTTGAACAACAGATTCCATTATGAAAAACACTATCTGCAATATTGTAGTTGCACTAAAAAGTTAAACTTTTCCAATTTTCGAAATTTCAGAAATTTAAACGAAAATTCGACCTAAGTCACTTTTAAGCGTTCTTTATTATAATCGAGGACGAAGTGTAATTAAACATTTGAAGCCATTTTTTTGAAAATGTTGAAAATGTAAAGTAACCCCAAAAGTTAATATGTTTCATACTCGCAGGACTTTGGGTTCGTTTACATCGATCGAGGAGTATCAGTTTTGGAGAAACTCGTCTTGAAAATTTATGTGCTAGCGTTGGCCACAGACGAACTGACAGAGTAATGGACGTTCTGATGTGAGTCGATTTTTTGGTATCATAGACACAAAACTTGATTTCTGTGTACATAATATGTGAGAGGAAGTACTTTACTCCACATAAGAACAAGATTTATTAACTTTTTTGTTATGAGGGCCAGACATCATCAGTTTTTCTGTTTTAAAATGGCCGACTTTGCTTCAGTATTTGCAATTACTATGATACTACTTACGTGGTATAGATAAAGTATTGTAATGCTGTGATAACCCTGTTTTTTAGGCAAGGAAACTCGAACTTTGGGGACGTGAAATCGAGAAAGTTGATGGTCGGTGAATGTAGTAAATTACTTCCTCTAACACTTTGTGTATGAATTAACTTTGCGTGGGCCACTACTCCACGAATCGTTAAGTTTCTGCCGGGAGGATAAATCCCTGGAGTGAACACATAGTCTTCTTACCTCTATTCTCACTACTCGCGGGCGACATGCAGGCTTTGGGTTATTGGTATACGGATCCCACCTGAACACAGTTATCCCTGACGAAAACCTCATTCAATGCCTGGCTCGGGCCTCGCTGCCAGCTCAGAGCTACTGACTTTACAGGTCGACCGGAGTCGAAACAATGCGCCAATAACAACGCGCCGCGCCGGGGCAAACCCCTCCTCATAGCCCAGGGCGCTCGGGGCCCCCAATCAGTCTTCTCACTGCCCCCACCTTGAAGCTACCGACGTGAGTACCGCTGAAACGTAGGCAATATGGCAGGGAGGTTCATGTTCCCCGCCTGGTCATTTCTATGTGGGTTTTAGATCCACCGCACTACTACACAGACGAACCCACAGTGCCTCTCACCGAGAGGTCCTAAGTTCGAGTCCCGAGAGTGGGAAAAATTTCGACACTAGCTTGTCAGCTAGGTCGAATTCAGTCGCTGTCTGGAGGAGAATTCTAGCAGCCGGCTGCTTGATTGGTAGTTTTCCGTGGTTTCTCCGATCAACACCTGGTGAATGCCGGAGCTGTAACACGATCCACGAACCGCGCGCGATCTTTCCTTCTTCTTCCTTCTCCTATCCTCACGCCTTACTTTAACATGCACTACACTATCACACATGCCGGGAGACTAGTCGAGGACTTAGAACTTGTCACGACTGGAGCGGTGCCTCGCAGATGGGAGATACCTGGTTGAGAAAACCTCGCTAGTCGAGGGTAGGTCGGCACCGGATCTCGCCATCCAGTGGGGAAAGATCACTCCCACCTCCCGATGATAACATGCGCTACACTTACGGGACTTGCCGTCAGTAGTTGACGCGCCTGGTTTCGCTAACAATCAATCAATCAACGAATCCCCGCCCAATCTCGCTTGCTATCCATTGCCCGACCTTGAAGCAAATAACGTCAGTGCCGCGTTGAAACTCGGGATCCGGGTGAGCGATTACATTTCTCCATCAATGACCTCCGCGGTCGAATATTTCTCCCTGTGAGGTGTAGTCATTATCACGTTTTGAAGTTCGGATACCGAAATATTGGTTGACGGCAAAACGTCAGTTTTCCCGTCCGCTTGTCAACGCTTACGCCTAAACCGTTCAGACGATTCCCATCTCGATCAGGTTTTTCGTCCAGTTTCCCTGATCCATTGAGCAAATGCTGAGATGGCCCCTTGTTTTGCTTCTGGACATAAATGTAACTTCATTTTCTGTGCACGTCTTCTAGAATTCAGTGGGAAATACAATTATTCAAATTATCGTTTCCATGTTGTCGCGGCAGGAAGTAATAAGAGCCAAAATTTATTGCTTATTTATCTTTGAAAATAGATTTTATTACATGGGAGTTTTTTGTTTTTTCTCCCTTTCAAAATTCAAAATTTATTGCTTATTTATCCTTGAAAATAGATTTTATTACATGGGAGTTTTTTGTTGTTTTTTTCTCTCTTTCAAAAATTCAAAATTTAAGTAGTATATGACTTAGTGTAGGGATCTACAGAATTTTGAAAATGTGCACACAATTCACTTTTCCATAACGTCATACGCAGTTTTTAACTGTTTTTTTGACGTAAAATAAATAAATAAATAAATAAATAAATAAATAAACGATTTTCTCCAAAATTATGTTTACATTGGTCTGGACCAATTCATGTTCCCGTGAATTGAATCGGATGTTTGATTGTGAATCGGATGTTTTGATGTGTGTGTGTGTGTGTGTGTGTGTGTGTTTGTGTGTGTGGGAGGGGATGTTTTACGAGAAGCCTCAATGTTCCTCGAAAATTAATCCAAAATTTTAGATTGATTTTGATTTCCAATATTTTTCTTTGATATCGCAATAGACATTTAAAAATTGCGCAGGACGTATTTTCTTTGTAATTCATGAATTTATGAAAATTGAAAAAGTTCAAAATATTTTCGGCGTTATCCTACAACAACAATATTGGAGATACATGTTTTCACACAAAATTTGCTCTCGAATAAGAGATATTTAAATAAGCTCAAAGTATATTGTTTAGAAAAATGGATGTTTTTTTTTGTAATAGTGCGCAAACATAGCCATTTTTTAAACAATTTTTTCTCAAAACCGATTCCAAATTATTTCCTCGTGTATGTCATTAGGCGTATAAAAAATGAGCAAATATGATTTTCTGCGAATTGTGTATTCAGACATTTAATATACAAAAGATAGATAAAAGAATATTTTTTCCTTTAGTAAATTCTTTCTTAAAAAATTGATATTTAAATAAAGTCATGTTAAAGTTTTTGAAAAACAAAGTTTTCGCATAATTTTTGCTTGAAGTCAATGCACTTTAATTTTAAAATTCTCAAAATCGGTTCCACATTTCTTCTTTAAATTCTTTTAATGATCAAAGGACGTTTAAGACATAGCATAGGACTCATTTTCTTTGAATCCTCTGAATTTTTGAAAATTGACGAAGTGAGAAATAATGCGAGAAAGCATGTGCTGTAGTGTCACTAATACTTTTCCTTCGTTAAATCAGTTTTAAAATGTAGGTTTTTAAATGTGTTCAAGCAGAATGTTTGAAAAAACTAGTGGTTTCGCATAATTTCCGCTTAAAAGTAATGCAATAAAAAAGCTAAAAATGGTCTATTTTTAATATTTTTGCTGAAATATAATAAAAGCCGATTAAATATGCAAGTCTCATTTTCGTTGAACTGATTTTATAAATTGTAAAGTTATATAAATGGGAGAAAATAGTTTATGCTTTTGTAGCCTCACTACTTTACTCCTGAATCGACTGATGATTTGCAGATCGGGTTTCACGCTATGCAAAAACTCTCGTATGTATGTCGATTAAAATAGCGTTCCAGTTCGGTTCAAGCCGCCGAGGCGAACGCTTCGTGCCCGAGGCAGCTCTTATCGCTTTCTGGAAACAGTCAACCCTCAGCTATCAGTGTACAATTGTGCGTGGTGTTAGTGAAACCAGCATTTTGGTAGTTTGAAACTGTGATAGTGGCAAGTCAGAATACAGTATGCTCTGTTATTAATAAGTGAAAAGGTAAATATAATTTGGCGAGCTAGAGGTGAGCCCTTACCTCTGTTCTCTAGCCGCGGACATAATGATGTACGCCAGACATGGCGGAAGCTAACGAAGAAGAATATGTACCTAAAGCTGTTGAATATCAAGTACAATCTATTATTCAACAGCAGGAACTACAAATTAATCATCTACGTCAACTTCAACAACTTCAGCACGTCCAAGGTAACAAAGATAATTGCCAACTACAGCAGCTACAGCTAGGTCAGCCTGCTCAACCTTATCGCCTGCAATTATCACAAATGACGTGGCAGCAACTTCAACTTCAGTATTTCAGGGCAGTAGCTCTTCAACACACTGCCCACAAACCCAAGAACCATCTTCTGTAAGTACTAACACTAATAATTATGGTAAGGAATCCAAGAAACGGAAAATGATGCAACCAGGTGAAAGTGAAAGTAAATTCAGTACAATATCCCAGTCAGTTCACGTTATGCTAGTCTAGAACAGCTAGATCATGAAACAATGAATGTCTGCGAACTGGATCCAGTCCAAAATAAAATTACCCCTATAAACATTCATGCTGTTGATAATTATGCAAAACTATTTGAAGACATCAAAAATATAGCCGAAAATGACTTCACAACTAAGCCAAACAAAGACTCGGTTAAAATAATGTTCACCACAATTGACGACTTCCGAAATTTTAGAAATTTTTGTGATGAAAGAATTCAATACTATTCATATAGAGATCCACGAGAAATATTTATCTGTGGTAATTAAAGACTTGCCCGTCACTTACTCTGAAAAAGAAATCAGTGATGAACTAATACGAACAATTTACCAGTAATCAAAGTGTGTAGATTGTACAATAAGGAAAGAAAAGCCATTCCAATCTGTGCAGTGGACCTAACAGACAATAGAGAGGCTCGGAATGTGTTCAACCTAAAAAGACTTTTATATAGTGTAGTTAGAGTTCAACAAAGAATTAAATCTAGAATTATAATGTGTAAGAAGTGTCAACGATATGGACATTCACAAGCTAATTGTGGTTTCGAAGCCAGATGCCAGAAGCCACATGCGTAGGGAACCATCACTATTCCGAATGTAGAAAATTAAAAGACGCACGCCCTCAGTGCGTAAACTGCAACGAATTTCACGCAGCTAACTATAAAGGTTGCACATTTTATCAAAAACATGTAAATTACCTTAAAGATTCTCCTTCAAATCTAAACTTCAGTAAGTTAATTAATTATAATTCCAATTTGTCAAAGAACACCCGTACCCCACCAATATTCTCCAACCAACATTTCCCATCACTACCACAACGTCCTTATTTAAAAAGTAGTCAAACAAAAACCGCAACCCCGAATTAACTGGCCCAATATAATAACTTCCATTGTCTCCCAAGTTATCAATGCCATTATTCCTCAAGTGCAAAATTTGGTTGATTTAATGGTTTCTTCATACCGAAGTAATGGTAAATAAAAATGAAATAAATAATATATTAAATTGGAATGCCTATGGTTTAAAACGACAGGAAAATATGTTTAGAGTATTCTTACAGCAACATAATATAAAAATCGCGTGCATCACAGAAACACACCTAGCGCCTGGCGACAGGTTTAATATTCCAGGTTACAACTCTTATCGCAACAACAGACCGAGCTTACAAGCGTCAGGCGGAGTAGCAATATTCATATCAAAAGGTCTTAAACATGAACAAATTCCGACACCATTTTCCGCAAACCTTGAAACAGTTGGAATTAAAACAAATATCAATAATAAATCAGTAAATATAAAATCGGCCTGTAAGCCCCCCAATAGAACTTTCCCAATAAACTCATGTAAAGAAATATTCCGTACCAAAAATTCAACCATCCTTTTAGGAGACCTCAATAGAAAAAATACTACTTGGGGTTGTACATCTTGGCACTTGGCACGGTAAAAAGTTATTAGAATTTGTGAACAATAACTTGATTCAGATCACTGTCCAATAATAGTATCATTCACAGTCCCAATAGAGAAACTCTCCACTAACAACATTATAAGAGGAATCACAAATTGGAACAAATATGCTAATTTAATGACCTACGTATCAGTATAATATTACAAGTGTTACTGATATCGATAACGAAATTGAAAGATTCTCTAATACCATCATTCACTCATTAGAACAATCCACCATACCTTTCCGTCAACCAAAAATCAACTCATTACCCATAAACATCATTAACCTAATTAAATCCAAAAATAATTCGAGGCGTTACTGGCAAAGAGCTATCAATTCTAGGAACGAAAATACCATGGGCCTCCTCACCAGTAAAATACCTTGGCATTTTATTTGATAAAAGGTTACCAAATGGCACAATTAAACCCCGGGGGTGCAGCTCCTAGCAATATTAATAAAATGAAAGTAATTCAAAATATATTTCTAAGAAATACTCTAAATGCCCCTGGTTCATTACAAATGAACTAAACATAACATAGGTAAATTAGCGAACAATTTTTACAACAATCTGCATACCTCACCAAGTACCATCATTTTTAACATGGGAAAAAATGCGGTCCACCCACGCATAAAGTCAAGATTTCCCAAAGAAAAATTCGAACCCCCGTAAACCACTATACCCTCAGCTCCTTAACATAATCATATTCCTTTCTCTTCTTAATTAACAATAACATTAAATCAATAATTATGTCAGAGTTTAAACCTCACTTACCTTATGGATGGCCAATCCAAAACTGTCGTATACTAATCTTATGTTTTTTAAACCCCTTGAAAGACTATTGTCGAACAAGTAGAAATAAATTTAATAAATATTAAAATAGCGTGACTTATGACAGATGGCACAATTGTCACGACATAAATTGTTGGTACTGAACTCCCTATTGGATAACAGCGTCACAATAGATAATCTGTAAGAAGTCACTCTATTTAAATCGGAGTATGTAATATCGGTGAACCAACGAGCTACAATAGAGAGTAGTTGAAGCGCCTCCATCTTTGCAGAATATTGAAACCATCTCTTTGGCACACAAAGCAGAACATTTTAGAGAAACAGAGTATTCTAGTATTCCGTTTGTCGCTGGTTAAGGCCGGTTGGCGCGAGTCGCGGTAATATAAATCATCTGACTCTGTGTTTCACGACCAAAAGCCAATCATTTAAAAATGAAATCACAATATGTAAGAAGTATAAACTAATAAACTTTAAAAACACGTTGCTTCCTACATATGGTATTGTCATAGGTATGGCAGCTTTTGAAATGTTATCGGAGTTAGCCTAACGTCTGAAAGTGCATTTATTGCAATAAGAAGCAAACAGATTACAAATAATGATATATTTATGGTTTGGAAAATGATATATTTGTGGTTTGAAGTCTTCTATTCTTACATTTGCTAAACATATTGAAGGCATTGTGAATATTATTATTCTAACCACTAATATAATTGAAATACAGATAAACGAAAAAACAATATAGAAATAAGATCTGATACAAAGAAAACGTTATTCAGTACAACAATTCCATCAATGCCATCATCACGCACCTCTCATATTTTGACTGCCAAAAACACGGCAGCTCCTAGTTCTGCAAGCGTCCACCAAGAGCGCTGAAACCTAAGCCTCTCTATGTATACTGTTTTTGCAGAGCTGCTTCTCAAGGTCACTTAAGGCTCGTCACCACGGTGGCATTATGGCACGGTTTTTCGCATCATTCTCGGTCGTGCCGCTAGACTCGTTTCCTCTGCAGCACTGCTTGATACGGTCGCGAGCATGCGACACCTAGCGGCACGACCGAGAAAGACGCAAAAAAACCATAATGCCACCGTGGCGACGGGCATTATCAACCCCATAATGCCACCGTGGTGACGGGCCTTGTGAGGCAGCTGTGTAAAAACCGCAGTTAACTTCGGTTTTCCTAACGTGGCGGCTGAGGGTAGTATCTCGAAGATGGAGTTCGGCACGACTTTTTACGTCTTTCTTGATCCCGGTGGAAGATGTCGCGTGATCGCGACCGCATAAAGCAGTGCTGCATATCAAACGACTCTGTCGGCAAGACTGCGAATGACTCAAAAAGTTGTGTCGTATTCCATCTTGGAGATTCTTCCCTCAGCCGCCACGTTAGAAAAACCGCGGTATATTATAGGAGGTTGCTCTGCGCACGCGCAGGTGCTGGGCTTCGGGCCTTTCCGCTGCGCGGGCCGCTGCTGCGCCGTGTGCCCGCCCGGCCGCGGCCGCGTGCGGCTCTGCGCGCGCAGACGCGCTTACGGCTGCGCCCTCGCCCTGCTGCACGTCGCCTCGCTCGCCTTCAGCCTCTCGACCGCGCCGTCGTCAAGTTCTCCTCGCTGGACGTCGTCACCTTCTCCTTGATACACGCCAATGTCGTGGCGATATTTGGCATCGCTTCGTCCTTTTTAATGGTCGTCAATTTGTTGCTTCCCAAAAAATTGGTTGAGTTGCTTCAAGAGCTCTGCGATATTCATCGTTTGATGTTTGGAAACGATAAGATATCGTATAAAATTATATATCTTGTCAGTTGGGTGCAACTCATTCTCATTATTGTGGCACAAATAATATACATTTTAACCTCTGAAAACACGTTTTATTATTTATTTTCCGCTAAACTTTGCGTTCCCTATATATTATTCGCGTGTGCATATACAACTAACTGGATTGCTATGACCATATACATCAATTTGATAATTCTGCTTAAGTTTTACTTTAAGAAAATAAATAACACTCTTACATTGATTTGCGAGACTACTAAACTGCACGAGAAAGCTAATAGACACTTGAGTATTCCAGTAGTCATTTCTATACTCAATAAAAAAAGTCTTAATAATAGGAGTAAGTCAAATGATGAACCCATTGTACAAAGCCTTAGAAAATTCAATTTATTATTGAGTAGCATTATTAAAAATATCAATTGTGTATTTGGTTTGCAGGTCAATATCGAAACTGCGTATTTCCAAGTATTTGTAGCGGCGTATATTCTATGACTTTCCGCTTTCTTAGACGGTCAACATTCTAGGGCAGCGGCTAATGCATTAATATTTGTATTCGTGGCTCCCGCCTGGAAGATGGCAGGAATGGCCATAGCCGGAGAGCTGTGTGCTGCCGAAAGTCGTCGCATGGCTACGCTAGTGGAGCGCGCTTTGCTAGAGGTAAGTGCTTCCATCTTGCGGGTAGATGTCAAACTGTTTGTAGGAATCGAGTTTTTGTAAGCCGCTCTTTCTCGCACAAGTAAAGTGAAAAGAAAAACCCAAGAAGTTTGTTTTTAACATACTTCGAATTCGCAATGTCAAGCTAATCCAAAATATATTGAATAAGAAATAATATTTATCCATAAAAGTAAATGTTTAAATTGTGATAATAATGACATGACCAGCTGAGATTGCTGCTTACATTTACTTCCTGTAAGATAGTAAAGGGGGAAAAATATTGGAATCACTTCAACTATTTGATTTTGAACATCGGTCTAAAATTCGTGTTTAAGGTTCATTTTAGCTGTTACATCACACGCACAAGATTAAGGCCTGTTAGTGCTATTTCAAAGAGGCTTAAGATTCGTGCAGGTGGAGGGGAGACACATGCAATTTTCAACCCAAAAATCAATTTTGTATAAATGGATGAATGTGTCACACTAACTGGTTAGATTAAATGCTTTTGAATGGAACCACGGTAAATAGATCAGGAGTATGACCTAGTTACGTCGTTCCAGAGATTATTACGCTTTTATAATTTTTGAGAGTACCATAAAAAGCCCATATGACATTTTCAACATTTTCTGGAAATGTTAGTCTTTTTGGAAAGCTTTTGCTCATAAGAAAGAAAGTGCAATTATAAGTATGATATAGTTCCGACTTTCAATAATACCACTAACATCAATAAAATTGTTTGAAGAAATAATGTAAGTCATCTCCGTCAGCTTAATTTATTTATTTAGAGAGCCAAGCTTTCACTCGCTTTGCCGTCATCAAAAGCGTGACTTATGATGACGGCAAAGCCGTCGAAAGCCGGCTCTCTATATAAATAGAACAAGTTGACGGAGATGTCTTCCATTATTTCTTCATGTAATTGCGTCAACAATGCCACATCAGAATTCCCACAATTAAGAAAATTGCAAACATCATTACATTTAAAACACTAAAAGTTTTCGTTTGCAAAGACGTTTGACCTTTCCACTCATTCGAATTTCGTGGCTTTTTCTTTAAATAAAAGTAGTGGCCTCCAGATATTTTGTTGTTTCCTATTATTAACTGAATTTATAATTCAAACACTGAATAACAATAAAATCATAAAATTAATAGAATAAATGTGAATATGCTGTCACTTCTTCACTGTGCAGGTTATAATCGATCTATTCAAAGCAGTTGACATTACGAATTGAATTGAAATTAGATTATTGAAGTGGCGGGAAGAAAACTGTAATGAAATTATAGTAAGAATAAACTAATGTTTCTACAATGCATATGTTTTCTCGCATTATTCCTAACTGTTTCATTAGATTATACTATTACATTAACCTGCAAAAGTGTTTCCAACCAGCAAAAATTTTTCCACTCCGACACCCGGACTCAGATCCTCAGAGTTCACTTGCAGAGAGATACTCATACCATTACGCCACAGAAGCGCCGTATAAGAGGAATACAGGCAGCATCATAAAAACGTAAATTTCTGCATCGTGTAAAAAATCAACAACTCAAAAATTAAAATATCTGTTCGTAACTCCTAAAGTCACCAGTTTATTTAGATCGATCACGCAATAACAATTTTGAAGAGAATCGTCTGAACGGTTTAGGTGCTAGGGTTGATCGCAGACGGACATACTTTTCCGTCAATCGATTTTTCGGTATCAAGGACCCTCAAAAGATGAAATCTGACTACACCACGTGTTAGAGGAAATTTTTCTATATTTATCAACTTAATTTATCCACATTTTCGTTACTAGGGCCCGGCAATAAGAGTTTTTCTGCCTAAAATTCTTGTTTTTCCCCGAAGAATCATGTAACTTTCTCTCTACTGGGTAAGCAGTGGTGAGAAAGTAACAATTGATTGATGACCGACATTTGGGTGGTAAGATAATCCACGACTCTCTTGCTAATCTGGCTATTCCTTGCTCATGAGTATGCTGGATTAGCGGAAGTCGGGCTATTGCGAGGGTTTGAAATTAATGTAATCACGTAGGAACTAAACAGTTTTTCTATATATTAAATGCAAAGATATTGTACATTTATTTACATAGAAAAGTGTTGTTCGTCCGACATTGAACTCACGAGCAACGGCTTTCTGCCAAGAACCTCGGCCCAACTTACCTAAAATTTTAAGTTTTTCAAGCGTAACTTGTTTCCTTTTAGGAGCTGTAGAAATGAACTGCACTGTAAGTCACAAATTCAAATACGCATAGCATTGGTTAACATTTTTTACTAACTACACTATTACTCAAGATAATTGATTGTGGTCCGCATGACTTCTGCTTGTGCGACTTGATGCAGGATGTGGACAGGACTGAGCGGCTAGACTACTGAGGGCCGGATTAGCCGGAATTTTTTTGTATAATTTACTAACAATTTGATGGAAATCCTTATGGATTCCGCGGACTCTTATCCTCATCAGACGGTGGCGGTTATCGACACTATCCACATTGCAGGGCCGAAATCAACCACTGTTTGGAGGAGTAGCGATGGCTGGTCTGATCGATAATTTTGGGTGATTTCTCCAATGAGCCCCTGGTGAATGCCGAATGAATATCCTAACAAGTAGGCCATGAATCGGGCACAATCTTTTGTCTGTTTTGTTGAAATGAAATTTTCTCTCTCTCTCCGAACACGTTCATGTCCTATCACGTATGTCGGAAACTTAGAGATTATCCTGGTTGGTGCGGTGCCTCCATGGGGCAGATGTGTGACTTCTTCGTGATGTGAATGAATCACAGACACCGAGTTTAACGTACAGATTAATATACATATACCATACTGTATTTACACTCCTATGGTAACTACATCACTACAACTCCTGAGGCAAGCCGCCCTACCCTGACACAGAGTACCCAGCGTGCTTAATCTTAGCACCGCTCCTGGCCTCTCGTCCCGTAGCGAAAAGCCACACTTCGCCGAATGCCATGGCTCCAGTATAAAGAGGGCGAATCCCTCGCACGTCAACGTGCAGCTCGGTACGGAATCAACTTTCCAGTGAGGAAGGATCACCGCCACCTCCCTGGATAAAACATTCACTTCCCCAACAACATTGACCATAGCAGTTGATGAGCCCGGAAACAACCAATCGGGGTGTACCATACACTACACTTAGGAGACTACTGGACTAAGTATTTGATGCATTCATACTCACTCTTAACCTGACTAGTTACGTCTTTCCAGCATAGCGTTATGCGCAGGTTGACGGCGCTGGCGGGGCGCTGGCGGCGCTGGCGGATGACCTGCGGGCGTTGGAGGCGGACTTGCGCCTGCGCAGTTTGAGTGGATGCGCCGTGGGGCTGCGCCTTCTGGGCGTGGCCACCTCCGCTGCTGTGGCCTTCCTCATCGCAATGCTGCAGTTCCAGGCAGCGCTGACTGCTTGATTGTAATAGAGGCACTACGTAGTACCTAGGGGCAATTTTACATTTCACACGAATTTTACTTCTCGTCCCTGTCGTTCACAGCAGTGTCTTTTGTATTTCTGCGTTATTGCTTAGAGCGCTATACACGAAGTCTAGCAATGCGTTACACATGGCATTACATACAAGTTATGACGCTTAATTGGTGTTTGTAGCATAAATGTGACATTCTCTACCATCTACTTCTTCTGACGTCACGATAGCAGGCAAACTAGTGGCGAGCAGGAGCACAAATGCACCTGAATAAAGCCACATAGTCTTCACTAATACTGCAAAAATAGAGTATAGTATATATGGATACACAATTCCATATAAGCAAAATATAAAAAAAAACTTTGTGCCATAATTCAGCACGTGAATAGGAAACATGTAATATCAGACGGCCACACCTATTTAGTCTTGCTGTCGGATAACATCAGCTACGTGGTAAGCAGTGAATCATTAAGTGTGAGAATACAATCGATACGCTGAGTATCAGAATAGGCGGGATAACACTCTAAATAGTTTAGATTTTAATTGAAAAATGCAAATATTCAACAGTGTTTAGATTTTTACCGAGTATTAGGTATCCAACAAAACCATAGACAACTCTCTCACTGCCAGAAACTGCATATTTTCCTTTCAATTTCTACTCGCATTGGCAATTATACAGGTGTCTGATAAGTCACTCCCTATTTTTGGAAAGCTATAATTTCTTCATGTATGAACGAATGTTTTTGCAACCAAATCTCAGAGAGAAAAAAAGTCCTTGAGATTTTTTTAACATGTTTATTCTTATATTTCAGTTGAAAAATGCCGTTTGTGTTGAGTGTCGAAGAGCAGCAGTTGGTTATGAGGTCTGGGGATTTGTGGTGCAAGTACAAAGGTGGTGGAGGGGTGAACGAGGGATCCATGCAATACTGGATGCAAAAGCAGCTAAAAACTGCCATTCCAAATCACGAACAACCGGACGTACCGCAGATGGAAGGAGATCAGGAAGATGATCAACGTCGAGGAAAGTAGAGAATGTTGGCAAATGTTCGAGAAATGTTCTTGTAGATCCCAAAGAAATCACTGTATAACCTGTAATTTCACAGTGAAACAACCCACAGCTTCACTTCATACAGGACAGATCTTCTATACATTTTGCAAATGATGTACGCGAATGGCAGCATGATCATTTCCCAGGTCGTTGAATTGATGGGCTTGATGCACATGCTCGCAGCTTTGATTTAACGCCTTGAATTTTTCCCAGGAATGTGGGGCTAAGGAGGAGGTTTACAAGAGAAAACCAAAGAACACGGATGAATTTGAAGCAACAATATCTGGTGTGTTAATCAATGTTCCATGAACTATGCTGCGGGCAGCATCATTCAAAAAACAGTTCATTTAATAAAAAGTGCATTGAAAATGCTGGAGCTCAAATGGAGATTAATAAAGGTGTTAAACCAAACTACAAGAACCAGGGTTTCTAACAAAACTAGTTTTACAAAATTTGGTTCATAATTAAAGAAATTACGCCTATCCAAAAATAGGAATGACTTATCTGAGACTGTATAGTAATACTGATATTTTTAGGACCAAGTTGACTCCTTATCGCTCGCGCGTTTCCTATTTGCGATGTGGGTCCGGGCATCAGCCTACGCCTACTACTTCAAACAAACTTTAATCTGTGTAAATATGACTCATTTTAAGACATATTATAAAAAACACGATAAGGACGGGAACCAAGTTTGCGCACAAGAGATCAAAATAGTACGCTACTAAACTCCGATTAAAACAGAGCGAATTTTGATCAGCTGAATCGCAGTTAACCAATCGGGAGCTTCAGTATCAACAATAAGTTGTAACACAGCCATCATTTCATAACCGCTTCCTAGATGATTGCTGCCAGTTCGCGCTATTCACTTCAATTGTGCTGTATTTTACGTGGCGAGGTTCAAACCATCAGGCCCGCTCCTCCGCCCGAACACGCAAATTCTCCTACGCTTCTTTTGCCATCTATCAGCGACAGAAGGTACTGCTAGGGGGAAGAAAGAAGCAACAAGAATTTGTCTGTTGTTGACTTCTGAGCTTTAGGATCTTTTAACCTGCAGTAAACGTACATCAAGGGACAGCCGGCTTTACTTCCAATCCCAAAGAAGATCTAATAAGGATTTTTCTCCCTTAACAATTCACGGTTCTGTTCGAATTTGAACTCGCGCGAACATGGGCATAATTGCCGGAAACACTAACAGTTGCACCACCGGAACCGCCGTACGTTTTGATCAGAGTATTGTGCTGCAGTTTGATTTCTATATCGAGACAGTGCCAAACCTACCACGAGTGGTGGTCCTTTGAAAGCAGGGACGAGAAGTATGATTCGACAGCCATTTGCAATTCTGCGTGGTGAGCGGGTGCCGGTTGGAGCGACGACTTCTGAAGCAGTTTTCACGACGACATACCGACCGCTAACCGTCCACCACACTAGTGAGTTGCGAAATCTAACCCTCGGACAGGAAGAAAGATGTTTTCTAGGATAACAATGAAATAATGGAATGCAATAGGATAATGAACTGTGTACACCAACTTGCTGGTCACACGTGAAATTTCGAGATAAGATCAGAGAGAACTTTGCATAGTTGCATAAGCAGTTTTGAAAGACACTTTTTACGAGTTAAATATTATTTCCAAAAGAGAGTTTATTATAAAAAATCATTATATAGTCACCATTATTCAGTCAAGTAGTATATTTGGTAAGTAAATGATTGAGTTCAAAAGATGCTTCTACTTTAAGTCCCTAATAGTTTGTCAATCGAATTATTAGTGAATTAAATTTAATAACTACTACATGAATTGCGTAAATTTCACCAAATTGCGTTTTGCGTTTTGCAATTGCAAAATGCGTTTTGATATTATTTATTGATAATGTCTGGGGCGATTTCCAAACTCGGTTGGTTATTATGTTATTGGCCGTGTCTCGTTTAGAACTGTTCATAATATTTTGTGGGTATATCAATCAGAATATATGCTTTATCAGTTTGTAGATAGTATAGTTAAATGTTAAGTTAGAATAAGTATAGTTGTAAATCAACAAATACATATGAAAAAGTTAACAAACAACAATGTAAACATCAACAATAAATAAATTTAAAAAGTGCTAACCCACCGTCAGTTTAGAATTATTTTCTGTTTTTCAGATTTCTTTCTTACGTTTAACGTTTTCCCTTATGTAATATTTTCTAATTCTAAATAACACCTAAAATATTAAAATAGGTAGTTATTTTTATTTTCAAATAATTTGTAAAAATATTAAAACTAACGTGAAACATTCAAAATAAATAAAGGTAAATCTTATTATTATCACAATATCTTAGGTCTTTAGCGTAAGAGTCAAGGTTACTACATTGAAATACTAACATTTGACTCTGCCTTTCTGGTACAACTGACCAACACTATGCAGCGAGATGAGCACGCAAACCAACCATTAAAACTGCAACTGAGAGAAACAAAAGTCACACATTTTGAAATTAATTTTCTCTCAACAAAACACTTCACCCTGCACGGTCTTCACATCAACCTTGCTGGAAAACATGCAGTCGGTAACAAGCTTGCACAGTACATCATCAACTCCAGTCGTACGCAGTCTCCTGCCAAAAATCCATGCCTTTCACCTTCCTTATGTTCTCCTCCCCACCCTTATTTCGAACCCTCTTCCTCCTCCTCTGAATCTACTCCCGTTTCTCCCATTCCCACTATCAATTCGTCTACACCTGATGCCCCAATTCCGAACTACCTGTCACTGCCGGGACACGTTACAACCTTGGACCACACACTCGAAGTAAAAGGTGAGTAAATATATAGTAACTACAGTCAGATGCAGCAGTAAAACATTCGTGTAAGTACTTGCAAAAGATAAACAAACTTCACCATAATGTTAAATCCCTTTCAAGTGAAACTTGAGTTCATCGAGGCAGCTCTACAGAGCAAGCGTGCGAGCGAGCGAGCGAGCGAGCGAGGAGCGAGGAGAGGAGGAGAGAGCGAGAGAGAGAGCGAGAGAGAGAGAGAGAGAGAGAGAGAGAGAGAGAGAGAAAGATCTTAGATCTTTTTAGGTCTCTTAAAAGCTTCTGACGTCATTGATCAAGACATTTTTACTTTCAAAATTACCTTCATATGAAATCCGTGGTGTTGGCCTAGATTGGTTATGTTCGTATCTTATGCAACAATCTTAGAGTAGAAATACCTTACTGGATTAATGGAACATTCTGTACACTCCTTTCCGACTCTTTGCTAATTGGACGTGGAGTTCCTCAAGAATCGATTTTAGGCTCTGTTCTGTTCTTAATTTACGTAAACGATATGCCCTGGACGATTCAAAACTGAAGAACAGTTCTCTTTGCGGGTGATAAGAACATTCTTTGCAATAAAGAAACCGTAAATAGTACAATATCAGATGTTTCATATTGGTTCCGAAATAACATATTAATAGTAAATGAAAAGAAAACATTTTTAATGCAGTTTTCCATTTCAAATAAACATTTTTATACTCCATTGAAATTGACTGAGTGTGCCATTGACTGATGTAAAGGCAACAAAATTTTTAGGCTTTTTAATTCAAACAAAACTCAGATGGAATATCCACTTAAATGGATTGAAAACAAAATTAAGTTGAATTCGCTACGAGTTCAGAATTCTTTTAAATTCAGTCAGCCTTCATACTGCTCGTGTATATTTCGCGAATGTTCATTCCTGTCTGAGATATGACATAATATTCTGGGAAAAACACCATATTGCTCCCAGAATTTTAGATTACAAAAAGGAATTGTACGAATAATAACCAAATCCCACCCACGTCATTCTTGTAAGCATTTTTGTATTAATCTAGGAGTTTTACCATTACCTCGTGTGTTGATTTACGAATCAATAATTTTTGTCAAAAATGACTTGCTTAAGGGCGGGAATGTATTTTCAGAAAACGACAGGGCCTATTACTTTAACACTCGACGTAGAAATCATACTCATCAGGGGACAGTATCAACAGCTCATTACAAAAAATTCACATACAATACATGTAGTATATTATTTTACAACACTTTGCCAGATGACATTTAAAGGTTTAAATTCCAAAGAAAAGTTTATATTCCCAGTGAAATCGTTACTGCTGCATACCTGTTTGTATACAATTAGAGACTATATTGAGCATCATAAAGAAAGTAATATTGATTTTAACTGTGATATTTAATGTATTATTTACTATTTGGACTGTATAAATCTAAACAACCCGTAACAAGGATTGTACCGCAGCTCATAACTCACTGTTGTCATTGAGTTGAGCGCTGCGGGTAAATAACCCCCCTCTCAATCGTTTTTTTTTTTTCGTTCAGTTTCCCTCTTCCATTGAGCAAATGCTGAGATGGCCCTTTGCTTTGGACATAAATGAAACTTCATTATTTGTGCACGTCTTCTTGAGTTCAGTGCGAAATATAGGTATTCAAATTATCGTGTCCATTAGTTTGCGGCAGGAAGTATTATTCCTTGACAAAGTATGTGACGCTACGCTACCGCCCCTTCGATTCCCAGCTTCATGGACGATTAAAGAAGCATCGGACTCAAAGAAAAGAAAATGTGACAGCAGTGGGATTCGAACCCCGCCTCAGAGAGACTGGTGCCAAAACAAGCGCCCTAGACCGCACGGCCACGCTACCGCCTCTCGATTGGCAGTTTAATTCACGATTAAAGGAGCATCGGAATCAAAGGAAAGAAAACATAACAGTGGTGGGATTCGAACACACGCCTCTAGAGGGATTGGTACCTAAAACCAGCGCCTTAGAACGCACGGCCACGCTTCCGCCTCTTTGATCCGCAGTTATATGGAATTAAAGACATGGACTTAAGGAAAAAATGTGACAGCAGTAGGAATCGAACACACGCCTCCAGGGAGACTGGTCCTAAAACCAGCGCCTTGGACCGCACGGCACGCTACCGCCTCTGTGATTTGCAGTTTAAAGGACGAGTAAAGGAGCATCAGAAATAAAGGAAAGAAAATCAGTTCGTGTTTGGACACGGTTGACAAAAGACGCCAGAGTGACTAGGGCCTAAACCCAGCGCCTTATACCGCACGGCCTTGTTACCGCCTCTTTAATTTGCAATTTCATGGACGATTAAAGGAGCATCAGAAATAAAGGAAAGAAAATCAGTTCGTGTTTGGACACGGTTGGGAGCAGACGTTTTTCTCTAGGGGCTCCGCGCACAGGTAGTGAGATTATGGGTTGCGAGCTGGAGGCCTACCGGGCCCGCATCGGCTCTTGGGCGCAGCGAGCGGCATGTTCCTGCGTGGACAAGACGCACTCATCTTGCGGTTCCACACACGACGCATTTTTATAATTGCGGCATTATTAGTTATAGGAGGAGTGGAATTAAATCCAGGTCCGGTATCGACCAGGCGAGGTTTCTCTTCTAATGCAAACTGGCGGTGTAAGGACTGCAGAAAAGGGGATGCAAATGTGCGAAGCGAGCTATCGCGGCTTCGAAATGAGTTCATAAAAGTGACAGCCAAACTCGAGGAGACGCAAAGGGAGCTGCGTAACATGAAGATGGCGACAGCAACGGCTACGGTGCCTATACCAGCGGTGAGGCTTGGCAGGACTGTGTCGTCTTCAACTTCTGGAGTGGCAGTGGCGACGGGGGCGACGACGGCGACGAAGGCGGCGACGGGGGCGACGACGGCGACGAAGGCGGCGACGGCGGCGACGGCGGCGACGGCGGCGACGGCGGCGACGGCGGACGGCGAGCGGCGACGGCGGCAGCGGCGACGGCGACGGCGGCGACGGCGCGACGGGGCGAGCGACGGCGGCGCGACGGGGCGACGACGCGACGGCGGCGACGGAGAGGGCAACATCAACGGTGGACACATTATTTGGTGATTCGATAGTGCGTAATGTGGGGAAGGGACAACCCAAGTGCACTGTTTTCCGGGAATAAGAATGGAGCAGATGAGAAGGCAAATAGAAAATTGTGATGTGGTTAACCCTAAACAGTTATATTACACGCGGGGTCGAACAACATCAAGAAATGTCGGTCATTTGATCACCTTTTGGGTGACATTTACTACCTTGCAGCCACTACTAAGAAAATATTTCTGAGTGCTCGGATTGGGCTGAGCCACCACCTCATAGAGTTATAAAGCCTGCTCACTAGTACGTGACGTCACTAACATGGCGGCGTAGGTGGTCATGAGGCATGGGTGGCCTGGGCGCAAGCATGTTGTTTTCAGTTGAATTCGTCTGGTGTTCGTTTGTCGCAGATTATGCATTGATAAGGATTTTAGTTCCTTCCGAATTGTATGTAAGTTGCTAAGGGGTTTTACATTAATTTGTTATATTCCTAATGTTCTATCTCGAAACGAAGCACATGTAGAACCTACATTTATTATATTTTTATTTATTCAAAGCATAAATTGTATGTAAGTTGCTAAGGGTTTTGACATTAATTTGTTATATTCCTAATGTTCTATCACGAAACGAAGTTGTTTGCAATTATATCTTGCAATTGTTCCTTGTAATACGATGCTGAACTTGCAACTATTTTCTGTATACTGTTAAGTGAATAGTGATAGTGAAAGCTTAAACTATCAGTTAAATAATCTTAGAATAGTAGCACTTAAGTTATAGCATTAAATTGTAAGTAATGCGAAAAAATTCATAACCTCACAAACAATCTTAGAGATTTCCTGTATGAATAAGTTAGTAAAACAAAACAATAATTTATGTCTAAGGAATTACCTTAGGGAAGTACGAAAGCAATAGTCTCAGTGGTGCATGAATTAATTTCAAATTTTTTTTTTTTTTTGTTTTTTGGTAAAATTGGTTTGAAAGTGAAACTTAAATTCTGTATACATATTTGATATTACAGACTAACCACTGTACAATTTTTTTTAGATTACCTCTCATGCAATCTTAATAATAATAATAATAATAATAATAATAATAATAATAATAATATAATAATATATTATAATAATCTTTTTTTCTTCTTTCAGGTATGCCACCTTCATTATCATCAAAATGATATTATTTGGGAGAAGGTGTATAATGAAAAAGTAGAGAAACTGTCATCGAGACTGAATATATCGAAGTTAAGAAGTGATGCTGTACCATCTGTGTTCCCTAACTGTCTAGCTCACCTTACCAAGACGGGGTACGCCCAGACGGGAAGGCCCTTATGAAAAGCGAGAAAGACTGGAAATGGAAATTACAGAGAAAACTACATATATTCCAATAAATTCAGTGATCTATTATAAATAGATGTGTATTATATTGTAAATAAATAGGTGTTGTGTATTATATTGTAAGTAATTTGGTTTAATGTATTGTATTGAAAAGAAATATTTAATAAAAACTCTGTGCTCAGAACAAAATTTTTAATCACGCATTGATATACTATTGTATTAAAAAAGGGAAGAAAATTTAGTTTCCTGGAATATGCACTGAAGGAAATGTAAGATGAGAATGAGTGACTGCTCCCAATGACTCATTGTAATAAGGAATGCTTCAAAAGTCACCAATGAAAGAAGTGTTTGCTGTCCCACTGTCTTAAAATATCTGAGATTGAATTAGTTCATGATGCTTGTGTTAATGTCATTCAGTAAATGATTTAGTCAAACATTTACGCTGGAAAGCTATATTGTTTTGTGAAGATTTGTCAAAAGAAAATGATAGATTATCAAACAAATTGAATAAGATTGAATATTTTCCAGCAAATTCATCAGTTGTATTCTCAATAAATAGGTTAAAATATACTGTATTGAAAACCAGTGTTTATTAAAAAGTGTACTTAAAAGAACTTTTATCGTGAATTGATATTTTTTAATACAAAAGTGAAAACGGGTTTCCTGGTGTGGAAAAGGTAAGCGAGGAATGACAGACACTCTCCATGACTACCTACGGTGACGTCACGAAACAGTGAGCAGGCTTTATAATTCTAGGAGGTGGTGGCGGAACGGAGTGCTCCACCGCCGGGATGTATGGCCTCGGAAAGTCAGACGGGTTAACAGCGACATGGAGTGCGTGGCACAGAATCTAGGGTTACTTTTCGTAGATCCAAACGGGTGGATTACTGAGATTGGATTGGTCGTGACGGTGTGCATTCTAACCGGCTCGGTGCATTTGAACCGGCACGGCAAGGTGTCGCCGTGCTCAGTGGGCTCTTTAGTAGAGTTGCTGAGTTCTGCAACGCAGCTGTGCGTAACCATTGCCACAATGGACGGCCGCGGTGTTGCCCTTCTCTACGGTGACAGTGGAGGGGGGGGGTTTTTCCAGGATGGAAATTGGTGTCGGCGACGAGGGTGAAGGCGACGGAGGCGACAGCGGGGATGGATGCGGCGGCGGCGGCAACGGTGGAGGCAGCGGCGGAGAGAGGGGGAGGCAGTGGCGGAGCCAGCGGGGAAGGCAGCGTCGGCGTCAACGGCTACGGCGGCCAGGTTAGAAAGTACACGGGAGGAAGAGTTCTGCAGGCGGGCACGTTGCGAAGTGAAGGGGTGCAGCCAAACCGGATTCGTTTTCCGAGAAAGGATTAGGGATGAGTAAAGGTGCTCTTAAGCTGTTGCAGGTAAATTGCTGAAGTGTTGTTAATAAGGAAATTCAGCTAACTTAATTGAGGCGTGTGATGCGGACGTAGTGATCGGTACTGAGTCATGGATAAATGAGGAAATATCAGATTCAGAAATCTGTCGAAACGACTATAAAATATTTCGGCGGGACAGGGGAACTAGAGGCGGGGGGGGGGGTCTTTATTTTAGTTAAATCATGTATAAACGCGAACTTGAAATGGAAAAGCATTGAGCATCAAAGATAGGAGTAGATATAAGAATGACAACTTGCAGACAATAGATCTTATTGCATGTTATAGGCCCCCAAATGGTAATTATTCCATTCTTGAGAATATTCTCGAACTGGCGGAAAATTTGAATAGAATGAATCCGATTATTATTGGCGGGGACTTAAATCTAAGTGACATTAATTGGCAGGGTGATCTAGGTGATAGAAAAATACAGCTAATAATAAATAAACTAGTTTGGGATGCAGGAATGACGCAAGTTGTTGATAAACCAACGCGTCAACATTCTATTTTAGATATTTTTCTTATTAGACCGATGGACGTATTATACTACTGCGATGTTATTCAGGGAATAAGCGATCACAAGGCCGTAATTCTTGAAATAAATGCTACTATTTTCAAGGGAAATGATAAAATCGGTAATAGAATATGGCAATATCGTAAAGCTGACATAAATGGACTGCAGCATTTTCTAAAACTGAAATACGTGGATTTCGAAAAGTTAGGAGGGGGATTGGAAAACATATGTCAGAAATTCAAAGAAATCATTGAGGAAGCTCGGCAATGTTTCGTTCCTTTCAAGTACATAGAATACAAAGAACGGACGTAGGGAAATTCTCCTTTGTAAACAGAACTATAGTAGATTGGAACGATTTGCCTTCGGCAGTTTTTGATCCCTTTACTTGCTCAGCACGAAGTTAAAAAAAAATATAGAAAATTAGTCAATAGGGTGAAAACATATAGTGAAGTGAAGTGAAAGGTGCGATTATGCGTAGTCTACAGTAAAAAGTATTAAACAATTAATATTTAGATAAAGTTATATCAGTGCAGTGAAGTGAAGTGAAATGAAGTAAGTGATTTCATTTAAGTGATGTGAGGGTTCCTTCGTCTTTGTATACATGCGAATATGTTTGTATGTATGTATATTTGTGTAATATGTACGTTGATTCATTTATATGTCAATGTATATGCATTTTAATGTTTAGTATAGTAATATGTAAGTTTATTCATTTATATGTTAGTGTATATGCATTTTAATGTTTAGTATAGGAATTTAAATGCCATCTGCTTATATAGGAAATGACAAAGTCAATTTGTTGGTTTATATTTATTTTTTATATATTATTATGTTATTTCTAATTGTTATTTTGCATTCTGCCACCGGGCATTATCTGCCCAATTGTAGAATAAATTTCTATCTATCTAAAATGAGCCAGCGGTGGGATTCGAACCCACGCCTCCAGATAGATTAATGCGTAAAACCAGCTCTTTACATTGCACGGCCACGCTTCCGCCTCTTTTTATTTGCTGCTTCATGCACGATTAAAGTAGCATCTGACTCAAAGGATAGAAAATATGACAGTGGTGGGATTCGAACACACGCCTCCAGAGAGACTGGTGCCTAAAACCCGCGCCATAGAACGCACGGCCAAGCACCCGCCTCCTTGAATTGCAGCTTCATGGACGATTAAAGAGCATCGGACTCAAAGGAAGGAAAATGTGGCAGCTGTGGGTTTCTTACCCACGCCTCTCGAAGGACTGGTGCCTAAATCCAGCCCTTAGATCGCGCGGACACGCTATCCCCTCTTCGATTTGCAGTTTAATGGACGAATAAAGGAGCATCGAAAGTAAAGGAAAGAAAATGTGACTGCGGTGGGTTTCGAACCCGTGCCTCCAGAGAGACTGGTACCTAAAACCAGTTTTCGCACGGCCACGCTTCCGCCTTCTTGATGTGCAATTTCTGGACGATTAAAGGAGCATCGTAATCAAAGGAAGAGAAATTGAACAGCGGTGGGATTTGAACCCACGTCTCAAGAGTGACTGGTGCTTAAAACCAGCGACATGATGTTTAAAGCCCAAATATATTGCTGATTTATCCTTTCCTTTGTTTATATTATTGCTGAATTTATTATTTTAATTTTTAAACAATCCTTGCAAAAACGTAATTTCTTATTCAAAACAAGTATTATAGTGTAGGAAATGAATGGAAAATGTGCGTTTTCTTAATGACGCACACTCTGTTTAAACAAACAGTTCTCAGACGGTCAAGTCAGCATCGCTGTACGCAGTGACAGACCCGTTGACGGAAGCGTGTAATTCTTTGTTTGGCTGTTTAGTGGACATTTAAGGAGCAAATCGCAAGTAGTATAAAACCGTTTAATTTTCCTCCACGGGGTATGTCGTAAATGACCTAGACCGCATCGGCATGACGCATCGGCTGAAGGGAAGGCCTCTGACTACAGGAGCGAACCCGCCTCAGGTCGCACTAACTGGAACAAAATCATACAGAATTCTATGTATCCGGCCAAAGAACAAGGATTGTTAATTGATGGGAAGGACTATAGAATATCACTAGAAAGGTATGTAGAAGCCTTAACTACTATTGTTTCACCACATAATATACGCGTCGAAGATCTCGAACAGCAGAGTGTGCATCTTTCTCAGCAGTAAAGAACTAGTTAATGAAATAACAGATAAATATAAAACCATTAATATTGATGGCAGTGATCAAAATATGAGACTATTTGTTAGTAAGCAGTGGCGAGTAGTTCTTTCAAATGCATATCCAATGATCCCTAATGCTATAATTGAAGAAGAACTTGATAAATTGAACGTAGTGCGAAGTTCACAAGTGTCATTCCTTCGAGCGGGTTTCGGAAAAGAAGAATTCACACATATTTTAAGCTTTCGTAGGCAAATGTATGTACCGGACTCCCTAACCAAATTACCTGATTCTATAGCAGTTGAGTATAAAGGAGAGAGAAATTGGATTTATATATCTTATGGCAATATTAAATGTTCTTAATGCAAGGAAGAAGGCCATGTAGCTAGAAAATGTAAAAATGTAGACAATATTAATTCACCAATAGCAACCAATAGCAATGTAGATTTAGTACAAGCAACAAACGTGAACATTGAGAACAAACACAACGATAATTCTACTTTTGATGAAGAATTTCCCCAATTGAGACTGGAAAAACAACTAAAAGAACACTGTCGCAGATTACAAGTACATCTAGCAATAAAACATCTGAACTAACCTGAATAGTTCGGAAGAAAGAACACATGAGTTTGCTAAACCTGCAAAAAAGAAGAAAAAAAAAATGTTCTTAATTATGAACAACTCAAAGATTTTTTGGAAGATACGTACGGAACTAGTAATGCTCTACAATTATCCCTTAACTATACTAAGGAAACTCATAAGTTGATTGCATTGCTTAGAGATATGTATCCATTGCTAGAGGACAGAGGTATGAAGTCTCCTTTCACGAGAATCATGAAAAGGTTGAAGGATCCAGTAGTTTCTGATTCCTCAAGAGCATTCTTGGAGAACGAATGTTCATCAAGTGAAGAAGCAGAATGAAAATCTGCAATGGAACGTGAATGGCTTCCTGACACGATACGAGTTCTTCCAGAAACTTCAAAATGAGAATAACTTTGATATTTTCTGTATACAAGAATCTAATTTCAAAACTAACGATTGTAAGCATATCAAAGGTTTTAACTGTTACTACAAAAACAGATCATCATGTGTGAATGCTAGTGGAGGTGTGGCAATTTATGTTCCTGAATCGATAGTGGGTAGTGAAGTGCAAATAACAAGTGATCTTGAAGAGGTTGTTGTCTCGATAAATATAGGAGCTAGGAACATCGTGCTGTGTAATATATACATTCCAAGGTCATTTCAACTGCGTAGCTGTGAACTTGAAAGTTTAATTCAACAAGTTAAAAAACCATTGATATTAGTAGTGATTTTAATTGTCACAATGAACAATGGGGCTCAAATAGAACGGGCACTAGGGGGAAAATAGTAGGTGATTTTTAGAGAAAGAAGATCTTGTTCTATTAAATGAAGACAATAAGCCAACATACTTTAACGTGGCAACAGGAAATGTAAGCACTATCGATCTAAGTATGTGTACGCCGAATCTCGTAAGATATTTACAATGGAATGTTCTCGATAATTTATTCAACAGCGACCATTATCCTATCACCGTGACCTTCGAGGACACACCGGAAACTGAGGTTATTTATGCGCCCCGATGGATTTTTTCGAAAGCAAATTCGAGCTTATATCAGCGAATTACTGAAGAAACAATTAACCATTTAAACAGTAATGATGATTCTGACTTCAACTAAATAGATGTAAACTTAGATAGATTTGAAGATATAGTATTGACCACCGCCGAGGAAACCATTCCTAAAACTACTGGCAAAATAGGCAAAAGGATGTTACCGTGGTGGTGAAATGACTGTGAGGAGGCAGTAAAAAAATATAAGCATTTGTTTAATACCTATAAGAGGCACAATACTGATGAAAACAAAATCCGTTTCAAGTCTGCCAGAGCAAAAGCAAGGAAAATAATAAAAGAGGCCAAAAGAAAATGTTGGAGGGAATTTATTTCATCCATTAATTCCAATACAAACAGCAAAGAAGCGTGGAAAAGAATCAACGCCATAAATGGAAAATACAAAAGTACCAGCATTACGTCACTCTACACTTCCGATGGTACCAACTTACATGACCCTTGTGATATTGCAAACAGCTTTAGGACATTATTTTCATCAAATTCCAGTGATCAGAATTATGATAAAACCTTCATCAAGTACAAAGAAGAAATTGAGAAAATTGAACCCGGTCTTGAAGAAGGAAGCACAGGAGATAATGATATTCAACATTAAAATGCTTCTATCACACTCAGAGAACTACATGAAGCAAACTTAAAAACACCAGTGCCGGCCCTGATGGAATTCCCAATGCCTTCATCTGCAATAAAGTATCTGTTGCATATATACAATCTGATTTACATTTACAATGTATTTCCTAAAAAGTGGTCTGAAGCTATCATTGTACCGATACATAAACCAGGGAAAGATAAATTTTTGATAAGCAGCTACAGGCCTATTGCTTTAACATGCTGCTTATGTAAGCTTCTAGAAAAATAGTGAATCAGAGATTGAGGTGTTTCTTGGAAAAGCATCAACTGATTACTCCATATCAAAGCGGCTTCCGAAAAAATCGGTCAACAATGGACTGTCTTGCTTCACTAGAAAACAGCATATACAACGGTTTTGCTAATAATATGAACATATTAGTTTTAAACTTAGACATAGAAAAAGCTTATGAGATGGTGTGGAGAAGACGGGTTGTAAATATAATAACGTCGGCTAAGATTAAAGGCAACATTAGCAAGTTCATTTACAATTTCTTAAAAGAACGCTCAATCAAGATTAGAGTAAACGGAATTTTATCAAACAGCTATAGTTATGAATGGCGTCCCGCAGGGATCGGTACTTAGTGTAACTATTTTTACTTATCATCAATGACCTCCAAGATAAAATTAAACCTCCAGCTGTCATCAATATGTATGCGCATGATAGCAATATTAGCATACCTGGCAAAGATATTACATCATTAGAAAAGAAGGCGCAAAACATTTTAGATGCAGTCATAGAATTTTCAAAGGAAACTGGGCTCAAGATTTCCAAGACAAAATCCACGTTCATAATTTTTCTAGGAAACGATCTTTTAGAAGAAACATTGAGTTGAAAATAGGACAACATAAGTTGGAACAGAGTAAGGAAATTAAAATCTTAGGAATGATTTTCGATGAAAAGATGACATGGGTTCCACATATCAAGAATTTAAAGAATGAGTGCACCAAAAGAATGAGCCTTGTCAAAGTCATCAGCCATACATCCTGGGAAGCGGATTATACGATTATAAGAAGAACTTACTAGGCAATAGTTAGATCCAAATTGGACTATGGCTGTATATTATATGATGCGGCCAAGAAGAATATCAAGAGATTGCTGGATCCTATCAATAATATGGGAGCGAGACTGACGTGTGGGGCCTTTAAGACCAGCCCAACTAAGAGTATTTTGTGTGAAGCCAATTTATTATCTTTAGGAAAACGTAGAAGAAACCTAATTATGGGATATACGATCAAAGTAGCAGTCAACAAATTGAATCCAATAAACAGAGTATTCGAATAGTCATACAAACATTATAGAACATTAAATTATAAAAAGAAGCTCCCGAGGCCCTTAGCAATTCGGGCAATTCAGGTATTAGAGAAGATACAAGAGAAACTTCCACTCCTAAGGAATACGACCTTACCTGACTATGCTCCTTGGATAATACGAGACATCAACGTTATTGAAATGGCGAACATCCCTAACAAGCAGAATGGAAATCTTCGTGAAATATGTGTCCAAATAAGAAATGAATTAGCAAAATATGATGATTACAACACAATTTATACTGATGGCTCAAAGAATCGAAACAACGTAGGTTGCGCAGTAATAGCTTCATGTAAGGTGATCACCAAAAAATTACCTGATGACTTTTCAGTGATGTCGAGTGAACTATATGCCATAGTAGAGGCCCTTAGATACATTACAAGTGCCAATCAAAAGAGATTTATGATAATAACAGACTCTAAAAGTGCTGTATCTGCTATAATAAATCTCTATCTATTGATAATGTATTGGTCCAAGAGATAGTTGGAAAAATCAACCAACTAAGCAGTGAGGGCAAAGAAATAGCGTTGAGCTGGATACCTTCGCACGTTGGCATTGCAGAAAACGAATTAGCAGACAGAAAAACTAAAGAAGCAGCACGAAGCGTAGTTAGAAGTGATATACCAGTAAGTTATCAAGAATATCTCAAGAGAGTCAAGAACAAATTAGCTGATCTTGACACTAATAAATGGAACAACTTACAGGGGTGCAAATTAAGATCAGTTAGAAAGTTTGAAGATGATAATCCAACGGTCAGCTTCTGCAGAAACGATCAGGTTGTCTTGAAAAGGTGCAGAATAGGACACAAAATGTTCTCACAGCCACTACTGAACAGGACTGATGCTGATAACTGCAATTCATGCAAGATTTCTCTTTCAGTAGAACATTTGTTTGCATGCCCTAAATATGAAAGTTCAAGAAAGAAGTACAATTTAAGTTCTCCTAAAGACCTCAATAACAAACAACAGTGCATTCAATTCATTAGCTTTATAAGAGAAATTGAAGTTTATAATAACCATATATGTATAATTAGTTCTGGTTATTTTAATTATAAAAGTAGTCGCTAATAACCATATGTAGTTGATGCGACTATAAATAAATCAAATCAATCAATCTGTTTTGAAATGTTATTGACGTAAAATAAATAAATAAAAACACATGGACTCTACATCACCGATGTTTTCTGCACACTTTTCGCTGGAACGTATCAGAGGTAACTGAAGCAACGTAAGGAACTCTCACAATTCTTTGAAATCCTTCGAGAGCTGCAATAAAAGAATCCCAGCGTCAGAGAAAAATCAATGGCAAATGAAATATGATAATAATAATGATATGACGACAATATACGGAATATTACAAATATACATTAACAACATTACAAATATACATAGTATATTTGAATATATAAAAGTATAAATATCGGCAAAATACTTAATTTTGTTAGTGCTGTAAAGTTCGTTTCACAAGTAGACGCGCGTCAATGTTTAGACCTCTCCAGAAAGTTGTTCACCCTTCAGCCCAATCACATGCCACTCTCGAGATTTGAAAACGCATAGGCAGTATTAGCTGATGAATAAGTATGTACTCAAGAAATACCTGATCTCCCCCAGACTCATTTCACTGTAACAGAGTTTGCACATAAAAGTGTCCAGAGGAATGGTCCTAACACCTCCCACGCGCGCGTGCAGGGTTGAAGAGAATCAACAAAGAGAACAATTATTCAGAAGGAGCTCAATGCTTCTTTGCAAGTTTTTTTTTAATTTAAAAGATTAATTAGCGCATTTCACTGCTAAGATTAGTAAACGGACGTGTCGGACGTCTTTATAAAATATGTCAAGGATTAAAATTATACTTGATGGATTGCGTTTTTAATTTTATAGTGGATAGCAAGATTTTCTGTTTTAGTCCATAGCACGCTACATTTATACATATTTTAAAATATAAAATCTTTCAAATTCTTTTTTAGAAACGTCTTTAAGTAACTCCATGTTTACAACGATTAGTGTTCCAGAATTTGCAAAGCTCTCAACTCATTAATCTTGAAAAATAACTACTGAACAGCATGGAAAAATGATTTTGAGATTTTCAGATGTACTACATTTCAATGGGCGTTGTCCGGATACGTATGGTAGTGTAAGCAAGTAATTGTAATTATATAAGGATAATGTTAGTACAAGAGAAGGAAAGATCAGACGAGGCCTCTGGCCCGTTTGTTCGGATACTGTGACATTCGCCTGGTGTTGCTCGGTGAAACCGGATCAGAGCCGATCAGACAGCCGGAAGCTAGAATTCACCAGACTGCGACTGAATGCGACCGAGCTATACAAGTGTCGAAAATCCGCCAAAGTTGGGATGCGATTCCTAAAACCTGCCTGTGACTGTCTCTACGAACTGGAGATTTGGACAGACCAGAGCTATGTTGAGCAACATCAATATTAATTTAGAAATAATGGAAGTATTTGCTTCACTACAATAAACTGGTACATTTGAAGGAAAAAACTCAACTTTAGTATTTGTTCAATTTTCAAAGCTTCCGAGAAACAAAGGTCAGAGTATATTTTTCATACAAATGTCAGCCGTATTTACTTCTGGCAGGGAAATGCGAGGTAAACACATTACTAAGAGTTATCACTCAAATGACATGCTCATTAAGAACACAGTTTGTCGTGAAATATTGAGAAAATGGATGATAATTTATTTCAGTTTCCATCAATATTTGCATGTTTTACATAGACGTTTATAACGTCGAACTTTGATAATTTTTTAGGAAGAATTCTTTTATTAAAACACGAAATTGTAACTAAATGTTCAGTTTTACGGAGTTATGAGATTCAGGTAAGATTCGAAACAATATTGTCTTCTTTCGGTGTTAATTGTTTTTCTCAGATTAGGATTTGTGAAAAGTGCACTTTCCGCTTCATGTACGATGGTATGCTAAGAAGTATTATTCAACATCTCACGACAAAGGAACTTGTGATTAATACTCTGTATACTGTCTTGAATTGCGCGTGGCATAACATTTCCACTTTATGCAACACCATTCCCTTAGCTGATTACCTAGTATTTCTACAAACGGGGTCACATGGCGACAAATGTTTGAGAAACATTAATCACTCCAGTGGCGAATTATTTCGTGTATACCGCACTTTAAGGAAGTAACCTATACCGTTGTCTTTGATTTTGAGCTTCTCTGAAATCCCCGTAGTATGATATTCTGACCTTAATAATTGTTCTATAAGACAATTACGCAAACCACTAACTTTTGCGTCATTTAAGACCTCCATTTTCACAAAACCACGAGAGAAGCGTAACTTACGAACGACCAGAGGACTGTTCGCGGCCATATTTTGTGGTGGCCACCGACCGTCCAAAGGCGCCTTCTCCCCGCCCTAGGTTACCGGGCTGGCATGCGGTGCCCTCGCCTGCGCAGAGCGAATTCTCTGGACTGCATTTAGAACTGTTTGAAACTTCTCACTCTGACGCACTTCATAGCGCGTACAGATGTGGAAGACTGACTGGCCCTCGGTAGCAAATTAGTTATTTTTCGCATCTGTTTTAAAGCTTTGAAAATCTCAATATCTTTTTAGATGATTACCATACTTAAAAATATATCTTATACCCTTCGAATTACTAGGTATACCGGCGGTATAAGTGGTGTATCGAATAATTCACCACTGATTCAGTCGCAGGAGCGAGTGTTACAGTTTGGCCCTACCTACGAAAGTCGCTGCCTGTCGCCAGTCCCCAACAGAGGCTACTACTACACCCCACCATCAACTAGTGGCTGGTCGGGAGTATGGAAAGTGATGCAATCAGTTGTTAAGTGGTGTCAAACACTCAATAATTTGCAATGTATATTTTCGCTGAGAACATGAAAGTACGTACAATGCATGTCGACATAACTTCTAGACAGATTGGATTTAATAATTTAAATTAGTTTTATTATTAGATTTAACATTTTAATATTTTTTAGACGTACGTTGTTCAGCGCTTAACTTAGCTTATTTTTTATCACTTTTTGGGGCGGCTAATAATATGCGGTGGCATTAAGGGGAAAGTACTCAGGACTCATCTGTTTGGCGACTCTATCTCCCTAACAAGTGCTTAAATTTGGAAAAAATATATAACTTCCCTTGAAAGACCTTTTTACGGCTAAAGTACTGAGACAGTTAAGAAAACAATGGCATGGTTTGAAAGGTATGCATTCAGAGTGCGGAGTAGGATGACTGAAATTAATTCGTATCATTCGTATTTAGTTATTAGTTACCAAAATATAGCGTGTAGATAAAACACGCTACAGCCCACTTCTATAATGCACTACTCAGAAATAATTCATTTAGAACATTATAACCACATTTTTCGGTTCCAGTTTTTCTTTATGCCGGGATCTTCAAAATGAGGCATTTGTAGACGTTTTATTCCGAACTGAGCGTTTTTGAAGAAGATATTCCACTTCATAATTGTATTTGTGTACGTAAAAAGCATGTAATTATTATTATTAATATTATTATTATTATTAATTATTATTATTAATATTAATTATTATTATTATTATTATTATTGAGTGTGTGCGTTATTCGATTTTACAAAATTTCATATTGACAGCGTCATTTTTTAACTTAACGTAAAGGAGGACCAGAAACGTTATATTTGACTTCAGAATACCTTACCTATGTTGGCGGTTGCGGTCAAGAAAGAAGTTTCTGTAGCCTTTCTCAGCGGAACGTGTTTGAAATCCAATGATCCCCCTGTTGTTGCGCCGCTCATCTTAATTCAAAATAATGTACTACACCAATACACAATACGAGTTATTGTGTTCAAATGTTTTTTATATTCTCAAAATATTTCATTTATAACTTTAAATTATTATTCAAGAATGAAATGTAGGTCTAAAAATAATAGTATTTCAGAATCTTTTTATGAGCTAAATTTTTTTGCATGAGTTCAGCTATTAAACAGATAATCATCGTAAAAAGGTTACACGAAACCTTTTGAAAAACTGATCACAAGAGTCGAAATAGTAATAAACATTTTTTATCATAAATATATTGATGCATCGCCTTTTACACTAGAGTGATTTGTTAGATTTTTATTCAGTTTGCGGATTCCAATATATAGGTGGATATTGCTATGTAATACATTAGGGCATAACAAGACAAATAAAAAGACACATAAGAACACACAATACATATTATTTATTGTATGTTTTTGTGCCTTTTATCAGTACAAGACAGTAAAAACATCACATACAAATCAATAAATATATCGCAATTGTGCTAAAAGCAGCACGAATTTTCATAATACAGTTATAAAAACTAAACAACACGGAACATAGCAGAGAGGATTTCGTTTTCATTACATATTTTACCAAATCTCCCCAACCTAGAAGAACGATGTTTTCCCCTTAGAGATAATAAAAGACACTAAATTCTTCTTGAGGCATTGAAACGACTTTGAATGACAATGTTCAACAAACTGTCATTTCTTAACTGTATTATGGAGTTGGAAAATATATCTTCCACAGAAGGTGCCAGAGCAAAGCGAGCGTATGCTGGTTGGGCACTGACCATCCTGAGGCACGTAAGTCGAGGTGGGCGCGCCGTTCCAAAATCTGTGATTCCCGATAAGGCAGTACCCCGAGACCGTCCTATCTGTGAAGAATTGAAATGTTTTGGAGAGCAGAGAATCTTCCTTAATGACACATTCGTTTGATACAAATTTACTCGACATGATTTTTTAAGTAGTCACGTTCGAGTTGTGAGTTGACTTCCAAGATCACTTGATCTAACCCCACATAACGTTTACTTTGGGAATAATTAAGAGATCAGATGTACGCAGGAAATTCTTATTCGGAGGAGGAGTCCCGGCGCTCTGTCCAGAGTTTTCCGTAGTTTCCCCGATCAATACTTGTCGAATGCCGGAGCAAATCCCTAACAGATGGGCCACGACCCGCACGCGAAATTTCCTTACACGTCCTTGTCCTCTCCTCTCCCCTTACAGACACAATTACACGCATTACACTACCATATGTCACGGGAGATCAGTTGGAACCCAAGAGCGCATCCAGGCTGAGCCGGTGCCACGTCCGGAGTGATATGTAGAGGGGGATATCTTTCACAACCCGTCGTGTAGATCGACGCTGGATCTCAGCACCCAGTGGGGACGGAAGCACCACCATTTTCCGTGATAAAATATGTAGTGCATGTCTTATCTCGGGATAACGAACTTTTGGACAAAAGCGTATGTCGATCTCAGAAAATCAATCACTAGTTTTCTTTTGCTGACAGGGGGCCGCGAGAGAGATGCAAGAGAACGTCCTGGGATGGATGGCGCCGGGAGGGCTGGTGGCGGCGTCGGCGCCGGTGCTGCGTCTCGCGCGGGTCCTGGGCTTGGCACCGATCTCCTTCTCCACCAGCGGCCACCGCAGCGCCGGAGGCCGAAGAGTGCGCTCCAACAGACGCTTTGTCTCTTACGGACGCGTACTTCTGCTGCTGCAAACGGTCGCCTTCGCCTACGCCCTCGCCACCCCGCCCCTGCTCCCCTCCGACACCAATGGCGTGATCTATTACAGCTTGTTCAAGATGACTGTCGTTGGGATCGTTGGCGTGGGATGCGTCGTTTTGTGTAGCGTCAACGTTCTCCATCCAGAGAAACTAGCGGAAGTGCTGCAGATTTTGGAAGATGCGCATAGTATTCTGTTTGGATGTGACACATGTGGTCTGAAGATTGCATACCTCTTGTGTTGGTTTCAGTTTTTTGGAATACTAGTAGGTTTTGCAGGAATATTTACTTCTGCGAACGGATTTAGATACTTCTGTAATTTACCGCACTTTTTGACTTTTATTTCGTGTGCATTCATTTATGTTACGTCTTGGGTGTCTATGACATTATACATAAATTGCACTTTCTTAATGGGATTTTTTATATCAAAAATTAACTTCTTATTAATGTCTTGTTTTCCAAATTGGGACCTGTTGAATTCAGCAGGTCAATCAGACAGTACTAATAAACATCATTGCAGGTTTCTACAGCTGGAAAATGAGTTTGAAAGTTGTTATAGACTTAAAACATTGAGGAGGATGGCAAGAGATATGCAGAAAGTGTTACTCTCTCTGTCAAACGCAGCGGAAAAAATGAACAGTTTGTTTGGACCACACGCCAGCTGCATAGTTCAGAGTTTCCAGTTTACTTTGACAACTCTTTCTTTTACGATAATTGACTATACGGCAAATGGGCCAACCGATACCAACAAATATTGGAAGATACTTTTAACGTCATACCACTTATTGCCACCTCTTGCAAGCCTGTTGGGAATGACTATAGCAGGAGAATTTTTGATTTTCGAGACACGCCGTATGGCAATGCAAATTCAGAAAACACTTCTGTCGGTAAGTACCGCTAATATTTATAGCGTTTTATACTATTCGTCTATCTGTCTCCGTCTGTGTACAACACTTGCGTCTCAGCTATTAACATTTTTCGAAATGAATATTCCTCGTTAATCTGGCCCGAATGGACACCTCACGAATTTGAAACCAATTTTTTTAAAACGAAAATTTGAAAAAATATCTATATTTGGAAATAACACAATTTCTTGAATATAAATTTGTCATGAAAACAACTCAAAACGAATGAATTAACTGATACATACCGTAAATATTTTGTAGATTTCCTGTAGGTTTACTTAATTTGCAGTAAATTTCTCATTACTGAGTGCAATGTTGATAGTTTTTAATGCTGAAATAAATATGTATTGTTGCCTTGAAAATAAATGGTGGCAATAACATTCAAAAACACAATAAATACTACAAAGCATATTAAAAACAGCATTTACATAAAAATGTCATATTTGGTAATATTCTTAGTTCCATGAAATTATTATTATTTTTTTATTAGCGGTACATAGCAGATGTTGTTCTGCTCTTCATCTCTCTTTTTTTGCTGCCCTCTCCCATTCTCTCTTTCTCACTGTCCCTGTCTCAATATGTCTGTGTGTGTGTCTCTCTCGGTCCCTCATTCACATTTAGTTGCAGACTCTGCACGCCTCTGAGCAGGTGGGGTAAGAGCGACCTCGTGAATATGTTTTTTGATTTGATTTGCGATTTATCTGAACTGGACGATAATTTTCTTATTACACAGTACTGAGTGGCGTGAGACTCGAAATGCGCGTGTCATGAATGTTTGAAGTTGTGTTTTTAGGGTGACGTCGGCGGCACTTCCTGACAGAATTCGGCGGCACAGAATTCCTGCTGTATTCCTCCTATTTCCTACTTCTCTTTTTATTAATTTATTGCACCCGAGCAGTGGATAAACCACTTTACAGGTCAGAAATTGTCTACAAACACTAAACAAATAATACAATATTCACTGAAAAGCACCGAGGTACTTGCAAATTAAACTAACTTATTGATTCAGTGGTGAGTTGTAGTTGACATTTACATAATTGATTAAGGGCGTATTCATTGTCAACAATAGTATGGTTGACCTACTGTTGTTGACAATGACAACGCCTTCAATCACTTCAATTAAACTAATGGGAATTCTGATTGGATGTTGCCAATCCTATAATAGATAAAGAAGGCATGCTTGTCAACATATCAGCATATCAGCATATCAACTGATATGTTGACGAAGATGACTTCTTTTATTTCTTCTCAATTAAAGTAACTTAACCCAATGTTATCTGTGAGAGGGAATCCCTTCCGGAATCCTCATTTATTAGGATTTTATGCACAGGGCAGTAGTGTGAAGGGAGTGTGCAAGGGGGAGGGGGAGTGAGCTGTTTATGATGGTTACAGAGGTCTGAATTAATATTTGGGAGGACGTGATTTGATTCTGGTTGGACCATTACTGGATTTTCCCAGATCGTGGAGTCTGACATCGGGAAATAGGTTTGTTGGTTAAGTTGGTTAAGTTTTTGGTTAAGTTGGTGAAGAATTTTTTTGATAATTTTGAAATGTGGTGAGTAATGGTATCGATGTTCAATTCTCTGTGAAGTTGTTTGTTGGATACCATGGGTCGTTAGCTGACGTTCGGAGGATTTTATTTTGAAAAATCTTGAATTCCTTTTGGGTTTGTTTGTGTAGCACCGCCCCACACATGTCAGTCTGGAGCACCGTTTAACGTTTTCCGTGTCAGACGAGTGTCTAAGATGGCTCATATTTATTTTACGGGCTTGTTGGATGGGAACCAAGGAACTGAATAATTTCCTATTTTGATAGTTGTTCTTTTAAGTGTGAAGAATTTTGGTTCGTATTTTGCTGCGTTTAAGTGAAGGCGTCATTTTGCTGCCCAGTCAAAGAAAGTATTGATCGTTGATTGTAAACTGTTGATTGCTACTGAATGATCTTGGTGTGTAGAGAATATTGCGGTTGTCATCTACATATAAAGCCGTGGTACAGGATGTGGAAAATGGTTTATCTGCCGTGAACAAATTGAAGAGGGTCGGGGAGAGAGGTGAACCTTGAGGTACCCTGGCCTGAATTATCTTACGGACGGAGAGAGAAATTTATTCGCACCGAAAATCATCTATTTTCGAGAAAGCTGCTGATGATTTTGACAAGATAATCGGGAGTGCCTTAATTTGTAGAGCAGACCTGTGTGCCAGGCTTTGTCAAAGGCACTAGCAAAGTCTAAAAAGATTGCTGAGGATATTGCTTATTTGAAAAGTTTACCTATGGTTTCTACTATTCTGAGAAGTGGTGGTGGTCGAATGAAGAGGGCGGAATTGATTTGAAAGGAGGGATAGCTTTCGAATCTTGAAGAAATTTATTTGTCTGATTAGAATCCGAATCGACTTTTAGACAGAGTGGGTAACAAGCTTATGGGTCTGTAACTAAACGGATGTTTGGTTGTTTTTTTAACGTTTTAATATTGGGATTACAATGGATTTTTTCCGACTTGCCGGGAAATAGCCTAATCTGAGGCAGCTGTTGAAGATGGCAGTTAGGTAAGCAATGGAATGAGGAATGGAATGCTAGAACTATGTTGGGATACCGTCTATTCTTGGAGAAGATTTGTTTTTTGTGTTCTCAATTATTTGTTTGACATTAGAGGGAGACATATAACTAATTGGTAATGGAGCAGTATTATATGGAGATCTTAAAAATCCTCTACAACGTTTTGGAAATTCTGATCTGTACAAATATTGGGAAAAATAGCATCTTTGAAATGGTTGGCAAGCATTTATAATTTGTCTGCTTCCGTAAGCAATATCAGAATTGGCAGATAATAGGGGGATTGCTTGATTGGGGTCGGAGAAATGACGACAGTTTTCACAAGGTATTGGAATTTTTATCAATGTTTAGAAGTAGTTTTTGAAAGTTTTGATAGCGAAATTTGTTTAACTCTTCGTGAACCTTATGCGTTAACTGATTTAAAGCGGATTTTGATTTAGGTATCCGGAGTGTTTGCCATTGTCGTCTTATGTATCGCTTTTGTCTAATAAGATTCAGGATATTGGGTGGAGAGGAAATTGGTGTCTCTGTTGGTTCTAATTGGGAGTAGCTGTATTTATTGCAGAGCCGATGGTGTTGCCGAAGAAAGAGATAGCTGAATCTATTTGATCTGGGGTTTTAAGAAAGGTGATAATCAGGTAGATGTAGAAAGATATTCTTCGAATAGCTTCCAATTAATATTCTTATGAATATGAGGATTGGGGTGATTAGATACAATGATATTAGTGTCACAGGAGAGAAGCAGCGGGCAGTGGTCTGAGTTTGATTCTGCTAGAACAGATTGGAATAACGGTTTTGTAAAATTTTTGCAAACTGCAATATCTAGGATATCCGGAAGGATGCGGCGATTATACGTACAATGCAAAAGTTCCGGTGGAGCAGAGATAATTAAATTATTATTGATAGTATGAGTAAAAAAAAATTATTCGGGGTGCATGTTCTGCCTCCCCATGTGGTACAGTTGGCGTTGAAGTCGCCTACAGTAGTAGTTGGGTTTGAAAACAGAATGTTAAGGTGTGTTTGTTTCAGGAGGATGTTAGAAGGCTTATATGCTGCAATTAATGTGATTGGTGTACCTTGGGACTGATGTAGCGCTATTGCTATATTTTCAAGTCCTGGGGTGATAAACGGTGGCAGAGGATCGTGTCGAATCCATTTTTCAATGAAAATTGCTACTCCTCCTATTGCAGTTCAAGGTCTGTCGGATCTGTAAGTCAAGTAACCCGGAACATTAACCTTATCTTTGGGTGTAAGGTGCGTTTTAGTGATGAAAGCGATATCTATATTAAAATTATTTAGAAGATATTGTATAAAATTGATTTTGGGAATAATTCCGTTTATATTTCCAGTTTAGGAGAGTGAGAAACGTTAATTTATTTTGAGACACAATAAGATGGAATAATATATTGTTGAGGATGAGGAGGAGTGGAAGGTTTCGAGAGAGCGGAGGAGGAAGGGATTGTTGGGGAGAGATTTTAGACTGACAGTATTGGCACTAGCGTGAAGTGGTAGAAATAGGAGGGGGAGGGGAAGGGAAATTATTAACTGCCTGTGAATAAAGATAGTTAGATAAAGTACTTTACATGAATGCTTCTTTCTTTTTTGAAAATATTCACATTTGTGTGATGACACTAGATGACCTTGGTTACAATTTACGCAAGTGGGATTAGGTTGCATTTACCCGGTTCATAGGATTTGATGCATCTTACACATTCTGAGGTTTTCTCACAATATTTTTTAGTGTGTCTGAAGTACAGACATCTTTTGAATCTCACAATAAATGAATTACTGAATAAATGAATTCTGAGTTCAACTTAAATCACGGCACTGGAAAGTCTATTGATGCTAGAGTGGGGCAACCGGTCTTATTCCCCTTCATACAGCGGCTGTTATCGTTTTAGCTGCAGAGGTCTGTCTGTATTTCGGTGCAATAACCTTTGACGAAGTTGCGGCATGCATTTGATATGAGTAATAAGATGCGTTTTTTGAGCCAACCCTTCATATTTTTAAAGTCAAAGAACAATTCATCAAGTCTTCGTCAAATTTTCATTCTTTAGAGACCTCATTTACAAAAATTGGTTGTCTGTGAGAGCCGCAAAAGATATGTAAGCTTCTGAAGTAATCTAGAAGGCGATGGGCGGTCCGCAGGAGGCGTGCGTCGGCTTGGGCGCGTCTTTCGCGGACGAGCTGGAGCGGCTGGCGGCGCAGGCGGCGGCGAGCGGCGTAGTTCTGCGGCTGGCCACCGGCGGGCGCCTGGGAGTGGCGCTGCTGCGCGAGCCTTCGCCACCGCCGTCGGCCACCTCATCGTGCTGTTGCAGTTCCAGGCCGCCATCGTGGGACGCCTGCGCTTCGCTGAGTAGACCAGCGGCACGGGCCATTCCACGCCAATGCAAGGGACCCCCTCCTTGCATTTAAGATTATTTTCAAATCTCGCGACCTTGCAATTCCTGTTAATGTAAATAAATTGCGACATAAAAGAAGTGGGAAATAATAAGTGCAATTAACTAATCGTCTCTATACTGACAATATGTAAACATCATGCATTTTTTCTATCACATTAATAAACAAATTATGAGCACTCTACACTTAGAGTTGGCCACGGAAGTATATTTGTGAGAATAGACATACTTTTGATTACCTCTGAAACAATAAATATATTTTAAATAGTACATAGATCAAATTTAGAAACGTATTTGTTTACTACTGTAGGTGACCGAGTTTGGATAATTTCCCTCGCAAAATTTAATTTGGCACACACATTCAGTAACAAATACGAAATTTATGCAATTTTCATAGAAAATTTCCGCGTACTTTGAAAAATCAGAGCACCTAGTAGCTTTTTTGGCGTTGTCATTGCTAAACGTGTGCGAACCACTGCATCCACCAAACACAACTTGCGGCCGTGTAAATACCTATAATTTCTCAATTCTTCAAATTTTCGTAAGTGCCTTTACAGTTCCTGTCTTTTTTTCCAACAATGAGACTACTAATTATTTCCATCAATTAGTATTTCTTATTCTTCAAGGAATGAAGAAAGGTTGGTTAGCAATATGAAGTTGCATCAATAAATGAAATATCTCAATTTAACTTCCCAATTCAATGAGAAAATTCTATATTCAAAATCATTCTGTTAAAATTAATCGAGAACATGATACTACTACTATTATTATTATTATTACAATAATCGAGACTCTTTTCGTTATTTAAATAAGAAAAGTCGAATCTTCAATACCTTCTTTAACAATTAGAATAGTTGATTTGTAGCCGGAAGCTGTAGCTTTAGCGTTTACAAGGCTTCACTTGTTCTTTTTATTTTTAATTGATTACGGTGCAATGATTTTCAAAATATACACAGTAAATCATTATTGTACTCCTATAATTTGAATCAATATCTGTGCACCCACCCACGACACCATTCACGAGAAAGGACCTCTGTCCCTTCAGTCCTTACAAATTAATAAATTAAAAATTATTCTGTGGAAACAGCAATACAAATTCTCGGAAAAAAATTACAGATATATTGCTAATGGGCTGCAATAATGGCACATCTCAAAACTTCAGGTGTTGAGATAAATGAGTTTGAAGTTTTCATCTTGAACTGAAATGCATTATTCTTGCATTCACATTTCTGCCAATTTTTGATGGAATACTGTACTGTAAGATATGCTACTATTGTTGCTGGAAGGTAGACCAATCTGCTATTTTGGAGGACGCATTGCCTGGAAATACGTATTTTTTTGTGTTGTGCCACTATTGCAGCTCACGAACGATATATCTCTTAACTGTTTGCGAGACTGTATTACTGTTTTCTTTCAAGAGTTGTATTTCAGTTGGATTGAAGTGGTGTATTTTACTCGGAGGCACGTCCTTATGAGTCATTCCACGTTAAATCGAACACCCACAAAATATTACTATGTTTTAAGGACTAAAACTTTTTTTAGTAGGTTTAGGGTTGAAAATATGTGATATATTAATTTTCTCTAATACCACACCTTTCAGAAATATTACAATTATTTTTGCAGAAGAAATTTGCGCGTTAATGTTAAAATTTTTCACGCAAATACTATTTCTTTCAGAAAAATAAAATTACATCTAAATTAAACTTCAAAACATAAACTTTCATATGATAAAAATATATTTTTTGTTAACATATTATTTAAATATTTAAAATGTATATTCTTCTTTTTCTTCTGCGAATGGAACTACACCATGCGGTCTCTCCATCTTCTTCTATCTTCCAATCATCATCTTCGATGTGACGATCTCTCATTGTCTGTCCACACCATTATACCACGTGAGTCTTGGTCTATCTCTCTTTCTGTGCATTGGCACCTGCCACCTCCAACTTTTTAATGGCCATCTTTCCTCCGGCATTCTTTTAAGATGACCATACCATTTTAACCTTCTCCCTTCTTATGTATCCATTATATACGACATGACACCCATTTGCTGCTTTATATTTTCATTCCTGATTCTTTCCATTAACGTTACACTACAGCTGCGTCTCCAAAACTCCATTTCCATAGCCTTTAACTTTTCTCATTACTTTTTGAGATCTCCCACAACTCAGCACCATACAGTGATATACTTTCCACAGTTGCTTTATAAGTTCTAATTTTCACTTTATTAGAAATATTTTTATTCCATATTATTGAATGCAATTGCCGAATAGCAAATTTTTCTTGCCGAATGCGATGTTTAGTTTCATCTTCACGGCCCCCTTGGTCGGTTAAAATTGTTCCTAAATACTTACACGTCTGACAACACTTAACAACCGAGCCATCCTCCATTGCTAAATCTTTTCCTGTCCCTCCTACCACCATGTACTCTGACTTCTTGAAATTGATTTTCAAGCCCCGTTTTCCATATTCCTCATTTAATTTCCTGAACATTTAATGTGCATCGTCTTCATCCTCTGCGAATATCACTTGGTCATCTGCAAAATTTAATGAATATAACAAATGATCATTTAATTTTATTCCCATCCTTTTTTTTACAACACCTCTGTCTTCCCTTTATTTCTTTTGATATGTTATTTCCTAATTTGACATAAGCGATATTGTCCGTATATAACTCTCTAATGGACTTGATATATACGCTATTAATATGTTGGTTTTCCATGACCATCCACAATTTTGAAAGGGGGACACTGTCGCACGCCTTTTGCAAGTCAATATAGACTAGATGTGTCTCAAGGTTATGCGCCAGCCGCTTATCTGTAACTTGCCGGATTGTAAATATATTATCTATGCGGATCTACCAGCACGAAAACCACTCTTTTTTCCATTTCATTTTCCAATCGGTTTTTAATAATTTTACCATATATTTTACCAAGGGAACTCAACCAACTCAACCGTGAACGTATATTAATTTTTAAAATGCAAATTAGGCTGACAAATTAATTTTAAAAATATTCATGTATTTTTACACAAATGTATAGATCTGCCAAATTTCAAAATGGGATACAAATAAATAAAATTTAAAAATATTTTGTTTACCGGAGAACGTAGGCACCCCGTTGGGCTGGCTGCTTAAATTGCGGGGCGTCAATGACATGACGCATGGTGAGTCCAAACTTTATGCAACCAGAGATTTATACACGATTTGAATCGCAGAAATACGCATACGGTCTCAAATGGAAGTCTTCTGATGAAGTGGGAAAATCAGGTTTATTTATAAACAACTGACACAGCTAGGGTCTGCCTGAAACAGAGTAGTATTCTTTCTTAGATATACTGAGTAAGTTATTAAACAGAGGAATCCGAGGAATATTTGTTGGTTGTTCTGTGAAGTTAGTAACCACAAATAATCGTACAATAATATCAATTCTATTGTTATTTGCATTTTAGTAGTATGAAAATCTACAACTGCAGAAGATATGTACGTTTAGGGTGTCACAACCAGCATTCTTGAAAAATGAAAGATGACTGTGTACCGTCAAAAAAGTTCTATGTTTCGGAAAAACTGATTTTCAAAATTCCCTCTCGTGACGAGTCATGTGAAGATTTTTCAAGAACGACAAGAGAAGTCCACCCTAACGTATCACCTGATAATTGTTATGTTCAGTAAATGGAAGCAGAAGATTGATTTAACATTAATTTATTCAGTTCAAACTCATTACATTTGCTACGACATTTTTACATGACACAAATGACTCTCCGCTACAATCAATTTTCCGACTCTCGGCGGGTGACGCTTCTTTCGTCACGCCGAGGCGTCACCGTCGGCCGTGTAGAGCGGATGCCCCGAGCTGCAGCATCCCCTTGCGCGGCCGTCGCAAGGGTTACGACCCCCGTTGGATCGCTTTCCGGCGTGGGGGTGACTCTCCCATTCTCACGCAGTCGTCGCCTCCGAGCGCTCACCGGTTCGGTCGGTGCGTGGGCCTGTGGCTCCCAACCCGCTCACTGATGACCCGCTTTTGCTGGCTGGGCTCCGTCTCGTTCTCGGCGTTCACCGTGCGCTCTCCCGTAGGGCGTGGGGAGCCATACTCTCCGCAGAATGCAACTGCCCTCGATGGTACGCTACTGAAACACACTACCCTCTCGGTACAGACTGAGCTGCCCACCTGGTTGAGCTGGCTGGCCATCAGAGAGCCGGCGCAGCGCTGGTACAGGCTCGCTCCTCGCGTGTCCAGGCCCTGCCGCTGCTACTAGCGGCCCACAGAGCGCGAGTTGTCCATGGTGCGCGAGCGCGGCACCCGACACTAATGAAGAAACTGTGCGAGAATCCTGGAAGGAACCTATTCATTTATCCGGGAAGTCATTTAAGTGGGCTGATGATCATGTGAAGAACAATACTTTTATATTTTTGCAACACTAAACAACATTTAGAAAGCGGACTATTGTAACAGTGATACAATAAATAAGTAGAAGGTACCAAGAAAATATATTTTTCATTTCAATATGAAATAGTCTAATTATTTCTTTATTTTACGTCAAAAATACAGTTAAAAACTGCGTATGACGTGCTATGGGGAAAAGTGAATTGTGTCAATAAACGTAATTATCTATAAAGTAAATTAAAAGAGATATCAATTAAATTAACTAAATTACACACTCTTATTTGTACAAATATTCCGTCAGTTTAATACTAAATTAAATCCATTTGATACTTGAATTTGAATTCAAGCGGCTCTAAGGGCCATATGTATTTATCTGGCAAGAGTGAAGGGATATTTCTATTGTTCCGTGAAAGTGTATTGATGGTAATTTCAACTGCTGATTGTCACGTGCTTGAGGGTGAACTTAGCAGACGCTACCGCAAACTGCACGTCATATTTCTACTGTATTTAATTTACTACAATGATCTCAGGTTCCCAGTTAGAAACTTACCACACTTATGTAGAACTTTTCAGAGATAACAAAGGTATCTTTTTTCAAATTTTTAATTTGCCGAGTTTTGGGAGTATTAAAAAAATGTGTCAAAAAATGCATAGTTAAAAATTTTAACGAATTCAATGCTTACATCAAAAAGCGACCGAGAAGTTAATACATACATCAAAGAGCAACTTTTGTTCTTTAATGTCGCAAAATACTAAATTTCTGTCACAATTACAAGAGTTAAAATGATTATCTTTAGCGAAGCGAGAATTTTTGCGAAAAATTTAAAAATTAATATCACTTCAAAAAATAGTATTTGAGAAAAAAATGAAAACACAGGTTTCATACTTTGCTGATACTCTACAGAAATAGTTAAAAACTCTGGAACATAAAGATGAAATTTTCCTTAAATTCGCGCGATTTGGCGTGGAATGACCCTTCTTAGGCGTGGAGACTTGGCTGGCTCCCCTAGCGCTCGCCTCGTCCGTGCGGCCGTCAGCGAGTTCTGCCCACTTCTCGTGCGCCTCCGCCGGCTCCGGCGAAGCGCCAAGCCTCCGGGCCCATTTCGCATGCGGAGCAGAACGCACGGCGCAGAAATGAGATGCTTTGTATTGCATTTAGATCCCGTCCGAGGAGACAAATCTGGACGTCCCAACAGAGTCGAGGAGAACCTACGGGCGAAGAGAGAATGGATCCGATTGGGTTCCATTTCCTCGCAATTCTTAGAAGGCACAGGGATAGTGTATGATAGTATTCTCTTATTGTGAATATCTGTATGCTGTGTGTTTATGGTGCAGTGTAAGCGATCGTATCAAAGCGCAAAAGTATTTGTTGTTTTATAAAAAATTGTTTTATTCTTATGTTTATGAAATTTTGAACACACGGGCACGAGAAAAAAGAGAAAAGATTTTGTCAGCATGACATCTCGTACAAATCTCCCCTCCCCTTTAAAACAAAGTTTTGGAGTGCACCAAGGGTTGCGCAAAATACTTCAAATTAGCATTTAAATTTTTACAAATACTACATACGTAGTATTTAAAATACTTCAAATACTAAAAGTAAATACAATAATTTTGTATTTAACTTTTTATTAAACAATATATTGTAATTGTTAATTAAAATAAATGACTAATTGGTAGTCATACATTTCTGAACAATAAATATCATATACTTGAGCCGCTTTGCTTACCTCGCTGCTTTCCGCTGAAGTTGGTAGACTGTGCCTAGAGGAAACCTCTGGGCACAGATAATGTATATTTCTCCATTTAATTTATAATCTGAAATTTGAACTGCGATTATTTGTATTAATTCCCTCTCCCCGTCGCATTTAATTTTTTCAATTTTATCTGCTATATGTTCCTTATCTTTTGCAATCATATAATGTCTTTCTTTATTGATATTTTATAATAAATTTTTATATTTTTTTCAATTTTATAATAAAATTTAATTTTGTTATATTTCTCTGTATCTTGGATACTGATGATGACAGCAAAGCCGTCGAAAGGCGGCTATCTGAATAAAGCTAATATGTTGGCGACGATTACTTTTGATAAGAATAAATTCAATCTATTCCATAGTAAAAGCAGTTACTGCTGGAGTACCACAAGACACTCAATTGTCAGCAACATAATTTAACACTTTTACAGCATATTTGACAGCAAGTAGAAATACTTCAACACACCTTACAAACTACAACCCTGCGATTATCTTTAAACCCCCTTGGTTCATTATCAATATACAACTACTTTCAGATTTATACATAGAATATATCCATCAAAAAAAACGTACCCATTCTGTTTTCACTTCGTGTAGAGGAACTAATTATTACAAACGTGGTTCATTCACAACATTTAGAATAATAGTAAATTTCGTATGAAAATACTTAACTCTATTTGCTCTCCCCATAAATCAATCACCATTAAGGACAAAGAATAAAAGAACAAAAAAGAAATGTACTTGAAGACATGAAACTATAATTTGCTGAAACTCTGATTACATCGCTTAAAAGGTAGAACTGTAGAAAGCTAAAGCAGAAAAGTATATTATCACTGTAAGGAAAATAAAAAATCCCCAAATATTGTTTCATGACATTCAGAACTTATGCTCTAAGACTAATGAAATGAGGGAAGTTAATCATTTCTGCAACAATAAATCACTATTCACTGTAAACACTGTGTTAAACATTGTTCTGAAAATGTAACTGAAATATTTCATACTTACCAAGGTCTAGATGTATATTGTAGTAGACATGCAATTGTGCTCTCCATCTTAAAATAAAAAAAATGTAATGCATCATTATAGAAGTCGAATACTTTTTTGTGTAAGAACAAAGGGATTGCTGGCGTTTATATGTACCAATTAATATTTACAACTCCGAAAACAAAACAACCAAAACCAACTCCATTTCAGCTATACAATGCACGAGTAGTAGTTGATGTTGAAATCGACGTAATAAACAAATGATGGCCGATTAATTTTAAGATATTGTTAAAATTTAGTGTTTATAATTAAAAACCTGTTAATTTACAATTAATTTTAAGATATTATTAAAATTTAGTGTTATTACTTAAAAACCTGATTAAAACCTGCAAGTTATAATACATGAATAGCTCACTTCTTTTCGTTTAAAAAAACGTGACATTTCTTTGAGTAGAAAGCTCAAATTTCTCTCTCAAAGGAAAACCCGTAGTGTTTTAAAATATATAGATGAGGAACCTTCATTCTGTTTGCTGGGAGAATGCAACAATACACATGTATTGTGACGTCACGGGGTTATACAAACCCGTAACGCCACCATAAGCCACTAGAAAAGACCAGAGAACTGAGAAATAGGGTACGCGGCGGAGCGATGGTCCGAGAAGGCGACATCTACCCGCAGGTTTCCGCACTCCGATGTCCAAAGTTAGCGGATAATATTTTCTCGAGAGGGCGTGAAGGAGGAGAAAATTCACCCCTCCAGAAATTTTTCCCCAGGCGGAGTTGCATAAATACCGTGACGCACTTCAGTAGAGTTCTCTTACGACTTCGACAGCGACGGCGACTCAACTAAATTCTTCAGTGGTAGTAATTGGTTAGTGCAGGAGTATAATTTTACTTGCTTTAGTAAAGCTGATTTAAGAAACGCGGTGATAAGTGATAGAATTCAGAAGCAAAGTGCATGTAAAGCATTTACACTAACATTACGCGAGTAAGCAAGCGTTGTGACTGCTCGAACTTAAAATAGTTTCATCATCGAAGTAAATTCGCGCAGAAGGACTCTGAACGAAATCCAGTATTTAATTTTGTACGCCACGACCACGCACGCTCAAAGTGTGGTATGTCGGCCGAGTGCTAGAAGTAGTCAATTCAAGCACGTTAGTTATTTAAAACTGGAAGCGCGAGCAACGGGTACGCGGCAGGCGGCAGAAGGACGACTCCAACACTCAAGCGTAGGCGAGAAAGACTTGGACCAATCCGTGGACGGTACGAGTCCGAGGACGAGAGAAAGGTTTGGAATTTGGACGTGTGGCGGCATCCGGAGATCGAGCGAAAGAAGTGGTGACCGTGGGGCATCGAACCAGCCAAGTGACGTGGCGAGGACTGCGAGCGACCGAACACCCCAAGGTTAACTGACGGCGAGCGGGAAGGAAATGTCGAGGTAAAAAACTGGCAACTTCTATGCGACAATTTGTTGGGAAACTGTGTAGCTTTAAACACCAGGCGTAGAGTCCTAAAATAGGTGAAAGTTCCAAATAATTACTGGGAAAATATTTCGAACGTATGAGCAGCAGTTTTGATTTCATTCGCTGTATGTTCGTAAATTCGTTGAATGCCATACCTTGTACAACTTTTCTAAAGTAAATTATAATTTTCATGTAATGTAAAAGTAATCTTATTGAAAGTATTGTTTCCATTGTATGATATCAGGGATAATCAGTTGCTGTAATTTTGTAAAGGGTACGATTTAGTTACGTGTGTGTCACGTTTATTCTTGTGCTAGAGTTAACAGCATTGTAATAAATGCGCAGCTCAAGGCTGACCTCTGTGAAGTCTATAATAGAATAAATTGTAGAGAATCACTTAAAGGGCCGTGCACGGAGAAAACTTTAGATTTACCACAGTTAAATGAGGTACACGAAATAATTGAGAAGGAGGTCAAAGCAAACGTATTGTAAATGGTGCGTATTGAAGTAACCAGGCAGTCAAGGTGACGCCTATACATTCTCTTATGGTTGTGTTATTTCTGTTCTTTTGTTTCTGTTTTCTTTGCAGTGACCATCTACGTAAAATACATACTTATTGTATATCTGTGCCACTGTGTAATTTTGTTTACTGAATATATGCTCATTTTACCAGAATTTTATATAATTCATTGTGTCAAGGGTTCAGACCTTTCTCATACCCGAAAGATCCTGCTTCCTGAGAATTCAAAGCTCGCTTCACGAGCATTCATAGTTTCACGCTTCATCGCCACCGGCTGGAAGGTAGTAGGTGGGCGTGTTATAGTATACAGCGGCCTGTACCAATGATAATGGAATGAATGGTGATCGTAGTAGACATGGTTGGAAAGGGCGGACAGGAGAGACGAGGCAGGGCAAGGATGGTGGAAAAGAGCAGGCTGAATTTGAGCCGTACCGCCAGGGCAGACCATAGTGGGGGTATAATTTCGACAAATTAATTAATTCCTTTTTGTCATGTATATATGGTATATATAGATACAGGTAAGTCACATAATTTAGCACCTGCAGAGTTTGAACGGTTGAAGTTATTGTAATGTAATTTTCACGGAAGTGCATCAGGGAATGAGACTAATTGACACATGTATTCATTTATGTTTTATCACTTCTACTTTACCAGATATTAAGGTACATTGTTTTTTCAAATGGCACTACACATATTTTATTAGTCTATCATAACGAGCGTAAAAAGACGAGTCCAATGATATAGATATTGTCATATGCTAGATAACGTAGCATTTTTTGAGCATTATGAGCAATGCAGCATTTTTTGAGTAATTTGGGTTTTTTGTGCTCAGCTTTCCTTGCCTCGAGCACACGTTAACATAGAGAGTACTGCGTGACGTGTTGAAAATATCCGTTAAATACGCGTCGCAAAAAAATCACAATTGACTGATAAACTAGTTCCATTTTCTTTTCAAGTCGCGTTATTAAATATTTTAGTTTGAATATCCGACATCACTTTCTTAATACTATGATATACAATTTAGGCGTTTTAATGATTTTTATTAATAGAGAATTTTATTTTTTGAAGTGAATTACTTGTGTTTTAGAACTTATTACAATTCATCTCATATGAGCAAGCGAGTATGAGAAAATATGTTGCTGCATAAAATTATACCAACTAATCGATCTTTATTTCAATGAGTATAATAGTAGAAGAGAAAAACCTCGGGCCAAAAAGAAATCGAACGTTTTCTCAACAATTGAAGAAAAGTGGAAAAAGAAAGATTATATAAGAATTTTTATCTTTTGCAGTTAAATTTAATGAATAACCGAGTTAACGAGATGATAAATATATTCCTTATTATTTTAAATTCCTTATTATTTTATAAAATGCTCTACGTTCCACATGAAGCAATATTCATCACTGAATTTTTTATGAATTACTCATAAAAGGTATATAATTACATACATGGAATATAAATAAAATAAATGAGAGCGTTTCTGAGAAAAAAAATAATAAAATATAGTTATTACCTGATGGCTATAAGAAACACACACAAAAAATAAATATTTTTAATTTAGTAATTAATGATTATAACACAAAAATCTTCCATAGTTCTATGAAACTACATTTTCTTAAGATGTTTTAAAAGTTTTATTGAAATATATTAAAAATTGTAGAACGTGAAACTTTTTTAAATTCCACAAAAGGTCAGGAAAGTGAAATGCGGGAAATTGAAAATGAAAATTTAACTTTGTACAAATGCATTTTACTTTATCAACTTACATTTAAAATTCTCCAGAGCCATACATAGTACCCTCAACAATTTTTCTCTTTTCTTCTAGAACTGTATTTGTCATTTTGAGTTTTTTTTGTTTTTTTTTTGACCCTTTAAAACCTGGTTGTGCAGCTACTTCACTTTTCTGAAGACGGCGTTTATCCCTCATTGCACTTATTTTCTTACCTTGAGGTGTCATATTAATGCCAGTTATATTTGATCTTATCTTTTCACTTGCTTCACACCCCATATTAAATTGAGAAACTGCTGGTGTGACAGCAATTTCTATTTTCTTCTTCGAAACAAATATTTCTTTGGGGCACTTACTCCAAATCAGGCTATGCAAACTTTCGTTGGCATTTTGTGTTTTTCTGTAGCTCATTTGTTCCGGAGAACATCTATATAAAGTTCATGCCGGGAAATTCAAAATGCAAATACATTCAAAACTTCTATGAGATGAAGACGTTTGGAAACTGAAAAAGGGGGCGTGGCCATCGACGCATTGAGATCTTTAAATGCTCGCAGAAGCCATTTAAATCGCGATAACGAAAAAATAAAAACACCAAAATTAACCACACATTCCAAACAAAATTATCACATCAAAAATTAAAAATCGTATTTTTCAAATTTTTTTTGCCAATTTTCACCCACTCCTCCCCTTAAGTCTCTGTTTTAAAATAAACGTAATATTTATCACACAAAAAGTAAATGCAATGTAATATATAAAGGAAAACATAATTTTTTCAGAAGAGCACATAACACTGCACTTCCTAATTTCAATAATTTCTCGCTGCGCACTATATTTTTGTCGGACGAGGACGCCGCGAAAGGAAGCGTCCCTTTGAATAGGGATGGGATGATAATTTCATGTTCGTCTATCAAAAGACAAAATGTGACCAGCAGCAATAGGGCTATGGCAGACGTCTATCGCTTAAATGTCCTGGGTTCCTCGGGGCTTCTCGGCAGAACTCGACTAGTGGCGCCGCCGTCGCGGGCCAGGGGACTCGCGCAGACCATACTTCAGACCGCGGCCGTAATTACACGGCTGCCTAAGACCGGTAATTGCGACGCTGTTAAGGAGATTTACCTTTGCGGGGATTGTGGTAAGACCTCAACCTCGACCAGACCGGCCCTCACTTCTATGATGTACCACAAGGTCTCTCCTTAGACTTGATAGACATGATCAAATGCAAGGCTTCGGTACTTAATTATACGAATCAAAATAATAGCATCTTCGGAAGTGATTATGTAAATATTTATTTATTATAACAATCCAAGTTGAAAGTAAGTTAATTTTTCTTACAAGTTTGTAAATATGTTTTTATTTCAATTTTTGTAAAAAATAGTGTTAATTTTCACGTATTTTTAGAAATAAATATTAAAAAGGAAAAAGAGACAGTAGGGTAGCAAACAGTAGGCCGCGTCAACTACGAAATCCTTATTGAAACAATGACAAAAACGTGTCTATCCGCTGACGTAATCACGATATAACAATGACGCGAGACCGTTGCAGACCCAGAGAGTGGGAGCGACAGCACAATCCCAGAGCGTCAGGAAGATCACAACCCCGGTGGGGGAAGGGATACGACGTGGGGTGGGAGTGAGCTGTGACGTGGCGAGAAGGAGAGGCTAAGAGTACTCCTGAGAGAGGCATACCTTGATTACGAAGAGTATTGTTCAAAAAAGGTGGCCGAGCAGAGGTCCTTAAGGGCTCTAAAGCGCCGCCCTCCCTAGAAAAGCAACCTCGCGAAAAGTTAAAAAAAAAAAAAAAAAAAAAAAAACCGAAGGGAACTGGGAATGCCTCATCCTACTGATGATTAAATGGGTGATGTTTAAAGACCATTTTCTTAAAAACTACATGGCTTATGAATTTCCAATGTTTACTAGAGGAAGATATAATTATGTTGTAAACCCTGAATAAACGGTTTTTTAAAGAGTATATTATTTTATGAGACAATGTTTTTTGTATATTATAGTTTTTCTCCTGAACAACACGGCATTTTGTTGAATAAAATGCCTAAATATGCACTTAATTTCAAACATTTTAATCAGATTATGTACACTATTTGTATAAACAAATCCTACAAATTTCAGTTTCCTATCATAATTAGAGGCTGATGTGATTTTATATATATATATATATATATATATATATATATATATATATACACACACACACACACACACACACACACACGGAAAACTGGCTTCAAACTTTAGACATCGAAAGAGAACTGTATCATAGCTTACAAATTAGCTTAACATATTTTACAATGAACTTCATGATGTTTATCAATTTTTGCCTAACACATTATCTGGCAAAATACCAGATAAAATAAGTATATCAATAGGTTTAAATGTTCATGGCCCCTAGCAAATTTACTGTATTTATCTCTCCAAATACATTTTTTTCTGGCGAACATATTTGTGGCATTCTAGCACTGTGCAGGTTAGAAGGTCTAAGAGCTGAATCATTGCACAACACTGTATCGCCGTTTTTCTCCTTTGAAAGATTTCTTCGCCAATTTACGTGCTTTTTAGTAAGCCCACATGTACGTGGTTTTTTACTCTATAGTCACTAAAATGTCGATTGCTAGTGAGAAAAAAATACAAAACAAATGCTTTGATAAGAACAAATGAATGAATGTGACAGACTATCCAATACAGAAAACATACACGTATGTGGCAAGCCTGTAAAAATAGCGCGACTTTGGAAAAACAGAGCTCAGAAAACATAACTGTGTTTTGACAGCCCAACATGATATCAGCCATATTGATCTTACACACAATAATCTACGGAAAAGTACTTATAATTAACGTATTGACATGATTAAAAAACCATTACAAATCAAAAAGTCCAAAGATTCAAACGCGCAAATTTAAAAAATCGAAATTTTGAACCCAAAACTCGTTCCAGGACCTCTTAATTTTTCAGTAAATCGACTCATTCAATTTTTGCATACTATCAACACAATGTTTGATGAAGAATTTAGTTTTATGTGTCCGCATAAGCAAACAACAAAATGTTTTTCAAATGTTTTCCTGAACTACCGCGAGATATTGCAGTTCCTTGAATCTGAAACAGATATTTTAATTTTGGGGATTACTTTACATGAAGACCCTGGGACATTTTCAAAATTTTCAGAAAAACTCCATTGTTTCGATTAAATTTTGTTATTGGATAGCGTACAGGACGCTTAAGAGAATGGCGCAGGCCTCATTTTCGTAAAAAGCTTTGATTTTTCGAAAATTTCAAAACTTCAAAATTGATTTGGCATTTTTCTACAACTACTGTTATGAAGATAAACATTTTTTATTTTCTAGTTTACGCACATGTAAATGGGATTTATGTACGTAGAATCGAGAAAGTTGTGTAACGCTGCAGGAACTCGATTTCGGGTTTTCAACGGTAATACACGTTTTAGAGTATCATCATAACGAAAAACTGTTAGTTTTTTTCAGAAAGTCCGTCCGTCCGTCTGTCTGTTATCGCCTAAATTGCACGTACGATCATCTTCAAATTGAAGAAACCCCAATCTATCTGGCTTTAGTTGAAGCTTTGAACTTTTGAAAATCATTCTTTGAAATTTAGGGGTACTTAACATGAAGCCCCCGGAAAAATTTCAAAATTTTCGCCAAAACTGTTCCAAATTTTTTCTTCAAATCTCTTGTAAGAAAAGAGTAAATTCACTTATAAAGGTACCGTTAGGTTTCAAGGTTACTCTGAATTTTCGAAAAAGCACAATTTTGAATTTTTCTGACGTTTTCCTTCAACTCACATAACAACATTTAAAAATAGCCATGTTGGATTTTTCAAAAACATGAGTATTTTGTGCCGAATACGGTCAGTTTTTATTTTATTAAAACCTTTTTTTAAATAAAACGACACAATTTTTTTTGATTTGATTTAAACCTTAGCGTATAGGACGCTTAAGTGAAGAACCAAAATTGTAATTGACAAAAAATTTTAGAACAAGTGAAGCATTTTAAGTACTTTGGTTGCTATGTTATGAAAAAATATTAATTTCGACGATGCATTAAATAAGTTTAGAAATACATGTGGAAACATTCACAGGAATTTAAAAAATAAACACCCGAAGATAGGCGTATAAAGTTTTGTTTAAACTATTGCTGTTCCTTATATAATAAATTTATTCAAAGTTTAAATCTCTATTTTAAACTTATGTACTTCTTTTTACTTTCTCGCATACATACGTATATACGGGAGTACATACATAGAATAGAGAAAGTTATGTAATGTTGCGGAAAATCGATTTCGAGATTTCAACGGAAATACACGTTTTGGGGTCCCCTGATACAGAAAAAGGTTTTTTTTTTTTTTTTTCTCCAATACGTCCGCCCGTCTGTCTGTGAACACTAACAGCGCCTAAAGCATAGCGTACAATTTTTTCCAAATTGAAGCAAGCCCTGTCGATGTGGCTCTAGTTGAAGCTTTGAGATTTTGAAAAACATTATTTTATATTGGGGTTTACATGATGATCCCCGGGCATTTTCAAAATTTTCTCAAAAACGGTTCCAAATTTTTTTCTTTTCATTTATTGTAAGAATAGAGTAAAATACGCTTATGAAGATGGAATAGGTCCAATTTTCACGGTTAACTCTGAAGTTTGGAAAATTGGAAAAGTTTGAATTTTTCGGCATCTTCCTACAACTATAAAGTTGAGAAATTTGTTGTCCATAAATAGTTGTATCATAAAAGTCATGTACATTTTTTCGAAAACTTTAGTAATTTTCTTGCAATAGAGCGTGAAATATTTGCAATTTTCAAAAATTACAAAAACAAGATTTTCTCAAAAACGGCTCTATTTTTTTCTTTAAAATTTTTGGTAGAGTTAGTACCAAGGGCACCCTATTCGATGCCATAATCGCGATATTGCTCTATTAATTGGTTTTTTAAAAAATTACAAATATGTAATTTTTATCCTGTCTCTCACATCGGTAATATTTACATTAGCGGCAATTTCTTCACGTTATTGTATTTCCACATTTTTAGAAACACACAAACTCTGTTTTCTCAAAAAGGGCTCCAAATTTTCTCTTCAAAATTTTCGAACGGATAGTGCTAATTGGACTGTTTAATATAACGTAACTATACTTTTTGCTGTATTCTTTTGTTTAAAAAAATACACAAATGTAATTTTTTGAACTGTATCTCACGCCGTTAATATACACATTTCCATCTACTTGTATACATTATTACATTTGTGAGTGAAGTGCTACAAATAATTTTAAAAGAAGTTTTTCGAAAACTCAATAGAGTTCTGTGAAAAGGAGTTTCAAATTTCACATTTACATTGAAGCTTAATCACCATTTTCTAGAAAACGGCTTCAAATTTTTCAATGAAAATAGCTATTTAGGAAGAGGTTTAAGCATTTTTTAATATTCGTAAAATAATATTTTGGTTCCACTGTAAGGAAATCCAAAAGTTGAGAAAATGTTAAAAAAGTGTACTTTAGGCGACGATAGATGGCCTAAAGCAAGAGGATAGAGCAAGTCCGTAAAGCCAGTCCACACGAAGGAAATTAGAAAACTTTACTATGAGATTGTGCCATTCTGTAGCACCTCTAGTTTCATTGTAATTTATACACTATAAGTTCCTACTTGCCTGACGTTTGCTTTAAACAATTTCCATTTGAAATTAATTAGGATAGTATCACAGTATTTATAAACAATTGTAAAAATTGTGTTTGCATATTATTAGTAGAGACACATAAAACAGTTTCTTCGCAAAATAGAACTCGTCATACACACACATACACACCTCATCTTTGGAGGGACAATGGGAGATGCATTTACATCTAATTTTCTGAGAAAACGAGGCGTATTCGCCGCATACCGAGGTCAGAAAGAGAAACAGACCACTTCAAACTTGTGTTGTTACTTCAAACAGTCTGTCTTCAAAATCTCCTATGAGTGCGCGTTTAAGTTACCTTCCAAGAGAAATTGCGACTTGATCTTTCCCTCTCACCCACTGTTAAGGTGATAGAGATTTCATACTACGCAGAAGTCATTCTACCTTTTAAAAACTTCCTATACACAAGTGCGTTCAAAACAACAGATGTGTTTTTTATAATTATGAAAGCTCTTTTTCATTAAATGTGCTGACGAGATTTTAATTCAAAAGTAATAACAAATTTTGATGATAAATTAATTTCAAAATACAGAGCTTAAAAAAATCCTATTATTAATAAACCTACTGTAATTCTCTCATTTATTTGATGAAATGCATATGTCGTCCAAATTACTTGTTTACATTAGCGCCGCTCAATTCACCGTGCTTTTCGATACTTTAGTCAGCCGTCAGACTTGCAGAGAATTAAATACTTTTTTAAACTAAGAAAATTATTTACTTCAATATAATGAAGTGTACTTTCTTGTGCACTAACGGAAATTGCCCTCTCAAACGAGATTATCTGACATGAAAAAAAAAAAAAAATTCTTGAACGGGGTATTAAAATTAGTGAATTGAAAAGGAAGGCCAGTCCTTAAATTGGCGTGTGAATGACCTCAAAAAAGCGTTGAACATTATGACAAAATAGTTACAAATACTGCCACCAAATAGTATTAGTGAAGAAATTAGATTCCTCTGCAAGGTTGACACAAGTGTGCCACTTGGGAAACCAATAATCAAAACCAACTAATACAACCACGCAATACGCATTGCATAGCCAGTGACGAAAGGAAAACCTAGTAGATAGCCAGAGGAGAATCAGATTTCAGTGTCGATTCCCAGGATGAATTTTTTAAAAGCCAGTTCTAATTAAAAGAGGTTTCTGAAAACAATAAAGACTGAAAAAGAAGCGTGAAGGCATAAGGAACATCTCTTCTACCTCATAAGTCAAATTGTGTCTCATTGACACACATTTGTTTTGTTTGATAGTCACCACTGCACTTCAGAGATTTACGAGTATTGTGTTATAATGCTTCATCTTCTTTAACTCTACGCAGTCGCGTGCCGATTCGAGCCATTGGCAGTCACATGGGGATACCTGGCATTCCCACTCTTTTCTTTCTAATATTACTAACAATTTTAAAAAAATTAATATAATAGTATTTGAAGATATAGTTGAAGTAAAAATAAATGTGTTTTACCGAACATTAAAACTTTTTTTAATGCACTGGAATGCATTTTGTTTGACTATTTACAGAACCTACTAGGATTTAGTTCAATTTAAATAATCAAAGTTTTGTTTACTTATATCACAAGAATACTACCCTACATTCATTTCTACAATTTCTCATTGTCATTAATGACATTTCGAGAATATATTAAAAATATTTCAATAAGTTGATAAAATAGTAAATATTATTGTAAAGCAATTTAATATTAATATGCAATGCCCAATTTCGTATTAAAACTAATCAAATAACTTATTCTTTCTTTAACTTAATCGTACTTTTTGAGTGACTAAAAAAGCTCAAATGAATACAAAATAATGAGTTCTGTAGCCGAGCACTCTGTAATCACTTAACAATATTGGAATTTGAATTAAAGTTATTTAAACCGGTGACACAAAACGAAATAATTGTTTATCTTGCTCGATATTAGCTTTAACGAGAATTTTATTATTAATTTAGATTAACAAAACTTCAAACTGGATTGGTGGCTAACCACAGTATTGCCTGCAACATAAATACATGCATTTGTAAGGTATTATTACAACGCATGGTAGAAATGCTTACGTAGCTTTAAATTTCTGAAAATTCCTTTCTATCACTCTCTGACAAACGTCAGTTGTCAGAGAATTCGTGCCTCTTTCCAGCACTTAAAGTACAGAAAATCATGGCGTTTAATTCGCGTTCTTTTGAAATTACCGCAGTTTTCTTGTTGAAAATTTAATTCGATGTTTATCGTCACTTGATTTGAATATCCCGTTCATGCCAAATGAATAAAGTATTTCACTTCAAATGCGCAATTCAGTCTCCGGAGTCTGGCGTCTATTACAAAAAATTACCACCAGATTTCAATACACATCTCTGTGCTGTCGCAAAGTTGTGGCGCCGGCCCGCTGGCCGAGATTGTTAAGGCAGTAGTGTTGTAGAGATTTCGGACCGAAGGGTCGCGGGTGCGTGTCCCGCCTCGGGCATGGTTCTATTTGTGTTTGTCCTTTCACCCCTTTATAATCACCATTTCATCTTCTTAGTTACCATTACGTTATATCTAATGCGACATATAGATGGCGCAGGAAACAATGAGGCTTAGGTGCAAGTTGGCGTTCTTAGGAAAAGAAGGAGGCTTTGTAAGGAGAGCAACCCAAAAAGTAAAATATGTAATAAAAACTGATTGTAATAAAACACGACAACAGTTTAAATACGACTTAAGTGTTCTTATTTAAAATCAAGAATACTACAATTACGTTAACTGAAATAGTAGTCGCTAATGACCTAGATGTTTTGCGATTGTAAATAAATAAAAAAAAAGTGTGGCAGGAGCGTCTGCAACATCATGCCCCTTCTACAGGGCGCACCGGGGACCAGAAAGTTGCTGCCACGTTTTCTGCGTGATGTAAGTCTGCTATGGCATTGCAACATTGGGGTCCGCGTGGAGGCCGACAGCTATCCGCAAACTAAAACATTATCCGCTCAAGAATAACGAGCATCGTAGTTCAACAAGGAATCTTGGTGTTGATTTTATTGATGTTACTGGATATAGGGCTAAAGAAGGAATGTTTCCATTTGGTGCAACAAGGTTTAGATCGACTTCTTATATCTTGTTGAGATGCAGGGGCTCTTTTTTCAGTGTGTTAAAAGATACAGTAAATTCTAGAAGAGTAGCACAATATTATTTATTTAGAAGATATCACAAATGGTCTGTGAACGCTAAGAGGCCACATGAGACTAGGTTGGAGCTAAATAATTTATGTCTTGATTAATTCAAAAGTGAAATTGTAAGGTGATGAAATTCATATTTACTTTATAACAATGAATATTGGGAAATTTCATCGAAAACATTCTGCACAGTGTAGCCGCCTTTCCAGTCGATTTGTCACATCACTGATTGTCATTGAAACGTTTCTTACCGCAGATCTTAAACCATCCGCCTGCCTAGGTGACGAGGCATCTCCAGAGATCGTCCCATCTGCTTGAACGGCGTGGGCCCGCCCCGGGAGCGCGGACGCCAGGCATTTTCCGGGTCCCCCGCTTGTCGGTTTTGCCAGCGGCCGAAATTCCCGCCGACAATGGGAAAGAAATTCAATTCGCGTCGAGGAATCCCCAGGCCCAAGGCGGGGCGGGGGAGAGGCGACGGGGGGGGGGGTGGGGGGGGGGGGGGGTTGGGAATGGTGGGCGCAGTGATGGACATCGGGGTGATGGTGCTGGTGGTGGTGGCGGCACGGTGGTGGTGGTGGTTGTGCGGTGGCGGTGGTGGTGGTGCGGCAACGGCGGCGGCGGCGCGGCGGTGGCGGCAGTGGCGGCAGTGGAGGTGGTGGTGGCGGAGGTGACGTCTGTCAGCCCCGAATTGCGTTCTGGCATCGCGACGCCTGCTTGCAGCTGCTGTCGCCTCACCCCCGCCACCGATCACGCCGCCTCCACTTCGGCTCCCCATTGTAGATCTAGCACTGACACGAACGCCTGTTGTTGGGCTCCTGCAGCTTCTACTGCGCGACTATTTTTAAGACGTGCAGAGATCGAGTGTCATGTCTCCGGGTGATGAGGTTGTACTTGCAAAGCAATCTTCGGAACACGGGCTTAACCGCAGAGCGTGGACCTTTACCTCTCAGAACAATATTTTTTCCAGCAATTGTCATGAATATCTCTCTCTCTTATAATATTTACATTCATACAATAGTACACATTGAAAATAATTAAAACTTTGTAATAACAGAAAACAAAATTCAAATTAACATTTTGCCATCGTTTCCTGCACAAAACTTTGAAAGAAACACGTGGAACCATTGTTGAGAATATTTGTCTTCATAGTTTTGGAAAATTGACGCCAATTTATTCAAGACTACGCCAAAATTTTTAATGTCTTGAAAAAATATGTGAAATCAAGGTTTCAATGGAAATTTGGAAATTCAGGGATTAATTAGAGAATTTGATTTCTTTTCGATACTTTGGTTAGCTTCAGTTTAATATGATAATTGAGAAATTTCCTCAAACATTTATCGAAATATACCGTTTATACACTGCTCATCAAGCATTGAATTTTAACACGTCTCCATTTCTTTCTTCTTTTATTAACAGTGTCTCTAGAAATATTTAATGTCATGGTGTTAAAATATCTGAAAGGGCAAAGATTCTGTCTCTTACCCAATATAAACTGTATTTGTGAAACCAGACATCTCTCATTTTTACGCTAGTGACTTGTCATAAACGCTCAAAATGTTGGAGCGCATGAGTATACCCTTTGGCGACGCAGCTTCAATATTCAAAAGGGAAAATGAATTATTCGAGATGGAATATCGCATGTTGCAATGTAGTAGTGATTAATTTAAACACCCACGGAAACCGCGGCGCTGTAGCCCGAGCAGTCCCGTATCACGGATTCTAATGTCGCTCATTGCAGGTGGCGCGACTGCCACCCTTATCTGCTTGCTCGCGTGGTACGTCAGTGTGTACCCGAGAGTACATGTGCAGCGGCATTATCACAAATGATTGTCAATGAAGATGACAACGTCAATTGATGTCCCTCCGGTAAAACTGGGCTTCCGAGGTACACCATTCAAAATGATATTTATAATTTAGGTCATAGGGTGCTGAAGACATTGTGCAACAGTTTTACAAATTCGAGTAAACAGGAATCTTGTTTTCACTCACAGGTATTAGCGTTGCCGAAGAAATGATGTTAGCAATTAAACTGAGCAACTATTTTGTGTATATTGAGACAAATATAAGCAGTTTAATTCAGAAACATGGAGATATACCAAATACTTGAAAAAGAAATTTGACGTAATTTGTTGCAGTAAATGATTAAAGGACATTCGAAATCGGATTAAAATTAAATTAGTAATAGTAAACATTTACCAGTAAGACGTATTGTGGTTTGTGTAAATGAAAAACGTTCATGTTTACGCAATTTCTAAGAAAAAAAAATTTCTAAAAAAAAAAATAAAAAATAAAAAACGCTCCAAATTTTTAGTTTTTATTTTTACTTTTTCGTGCTGTCGCGGATGGACTCGCCTTCTGCACACCCCAGATCAGCGGAGCCCGCAAGAGAGTTGGTGTCTAGTGATGGTCAAATTTGCGGCCCATCGAGACATAAAGGATAACTGGCTGTCAGCTGGATAAAACTAAAAACTACAACAAAAAGAACTAGAGGTGCTACGAAATGGCACAGACTATCTCGAAGTAACGTTTTCTAATTTCTTTGGTGTGGACTGGAACTGTATGGTCTCGCCCCTCGTTCATCTATCGCCGTCCAGAGTACATTTTTTTAAATTTTCTCAACTTTTAAGATTCCTAATAGTAGAACCGAAATATTATTTTAAGAATATTAAAGCAGGCTAAATCTTCGTTTCAAATAGCAATTTTTCTGAAAAATTTGGAACCGTTTTCAAGAAAATAGCGTTCTGTTACTACAAAAACAAAATTTGAAGCTCTTTTTCACAGGAATCTATTGAGTTTTCGAAAAACGTCATTTGAAATCATTTGAAGCACGTCCACACACAATTGCAATAATGTATACAAATCGAAGGAAATGTGCATATTAACGGCGTGAACATATTTAAAAAAAATTGCATTTGCAATTTTTGAAACGACCTCACGTCATATTAAACAGTGCAATTAGCACTATCCATTGGAAACATTTTGAGCCGTTTTTGAAAAAATGGCGTTTGAACGTTTCTGAAATTGCGGAAGTTTGAGCTGATTTTCACAGAAAACTGTTGACTTTTCGAAACACTTTACTTGCAATCATTTAATGCACATGTATTCATAAAGATTAAATGTGAAGAAATTTCCTGTAATGTAAATATTACAGACATGAGAGTCGTCAAAAAATTACATCTTTTTAAATTTTTGAAAAAACCAGAGCTCAGTAATGAATTTTTTCCTCCAAAATTCTGCCTTTTTTTCGCGCAGGATTACATAACTTTCTCAATACTAAGAATATTACTCCGCATATACGTATGCATACCAGAAAGTAAAAAAAAAAGGATTAGGAGCCTCCTACAGGTATCTATAGTAGACCAAACAAATTGTTTAAACAGTAGCAATTTTAATATTATTTTTATTTTTAGTATATTCTTTAATTAAGTAAACCAAAGTGTATGTATGGCAATCTCCGAAGCAAACATCGTTAGGCGAGTTGTATGACTGGGCTCGAATCTTGCAGTAGTTGTGAATGTTTCCTACAGACTGTGCGGTTGAAGACAATGCAAAATGTAATCCTATAACGTCATCCATATCGTCATCTATTAACCCATAAATGCATAGTGACAAAACTTTAGAAAGTAGGTATTAGTATTCAATCGAAGTAATTGAAAATTATTATTATTATTATTATTATTATTATTATTATTATTTATTCATTCACAGTTCACTGGTACATAGATTGTAGTCATACAGATACAATACATCAAAGCATGACAACAATAAAAATCAACAGTAATAGACTAATAAAAATTTAACATTTATAATATTCATAAATGCTAATGTGATTAAAATAGCAACTAAACACTCATTACTTCCAAGAATATTCGGACCAATGTGCACGTACAAAGTATGACACATTTCTGGATATTTATTATGGCATTTTATTTATTTTCAGCGTTTCTAGTGAATTCTTTAAAGTCTTCGGGATGACGCCCGTTGCTGAAAGAACCACGGGAACGGTTTTGATTTCCGAGATGTTCCATTGCTCCTTCACGACATGTGCCAATTCTTTGTACTTCTGAATCTTCGTATGATATGCTGTAGCGAGATTGCTGGTGTCCACAACTGCCATGTCTACAAACCATACTTTCTTCTCATTTTTATTCCAGAGTGTTATATCCGGTCTGTTATGATGTACTGTACGGTCCGTCAAGATACTATGATCCCAGTACAATTTATAGTTATTGTTTTCTAGTACATTCTTTGGGATATACTTGTAGTATGGTGTATCATGGCATGGTGCTAAACCACAGATCTTGACGAGTTGGGCGTGGATGAATTGTTTCGCCGCCCGACAGTTATCAGAGGTCATCTCTGGATCTTTGATGACATATTTGAGATAGTTTCTGGTTGCAATGACTTGATCTTGAATGGCAACCATGAACCCCTCAGTCTCTGGGTAGAGATATCCAATGCTGAGCCATTTGTACGACATGTCTACGTCTACATTTGGATTGGCTATTTCAGCTGGGTATCTCCCTGGATTGCTTGTGCTTCCAGAGATCTATCTCTAGTTGGAAGAGGGCTGTTGAAGTTCTATATTAGCTTGATTGAGACTCGGAGGTGTATAATTGTAGTCCGCTTCAAGTACCACTTTGTGTAGATGAGAAGATAACGCTTTCTTCCTGAAGTATTCTCTCATACTGGTAATCTGTTTGAAATGGAGATTACTTATTTTCAGGATACCACGACCTCCCATCTTCCTTGGAAGCGTTACCCTTTGAATTGAGCTTTTGGGGTGGTGGTATTGGGAATGGCTCATTTGGACTCTAATAAGCCTTTCCAAGATTCAATATCCGTCCTGGACCATTTAATGATGCCCAGTGAAAGTTATTACTGGTATTACATACATGTTAACCGCTGCAGTTAGGTTTCGTGAATTGAGGAAGGTTTGAATAAACCTTTCATTCTCTTCTCAATTCCGCCTGCAGCTTTTCTTTAATTTCACTGTGGATTATCAGCTTGTTTTGTTGAATTCCCAGGTATTTATAAAGTTCATTTTCTTCCAGGGCTGTTATAGTCTCCCCTGCCAGCGTTTCATGTTCTACCTCGCTGATGAGGTTACCCTTCCTTATACTTTGGATTTTGCATTTTCGATACCAATTGCATTCCTATGTCGGTTGAGAATCTTTTGGTGACATGAAGGAGCTTCTTCAGTCCCTGTAATGTTCCTGAGTACAGTTTGATATCGTCTATGTATGCTAGATGACTCACATCATGTTTGCTCTGACCTTTCAGCTCATATCCAACTCCCATGCTTTCCAGCAAGAAGGAAAGGGGATTCATAGCAAGGCAGAACCAGTAAGGGCTGAGACTGTCGCCTTGGAATATACCTCTGCGGATTTTCAGTGTCTTAGTGACAATTCTTTCACTACTTGAGGACATATGTATTGTTGTTTGCCAGTGATTGATTACGTTCGTAAGAAATCTTACGATTGCATGGTTAACACGATGTAGCTTTAGAACATGGATCAGCCAGTCATGCGGGACCATGTCAAATGCCTTCCTGTAGTCGATGAAACAAGTATACAGATCTCTTTTTTTGTTGGATTTCTGAGACATGATGACACTGTCGATTACGAGCTGTTCTTTGCACCCCAATGAGCCCTTGCAACAGCCTTTCTGGTACTCTGAAAGAATTTTGTTTTGTTCACAATGTTGTTCTATCACTGTTTTTAAACAACTAGTGATGATTTTATATAGCCCGTTGAGGCATGTGATGGGTCGGAATTGTCCGGGATCTGTAGCATTGTTAGATTTTGGCTTCATGAAAGCGATCCCCTCGCACAGGGCCGTCGGTAGTTCTTCAGGGTGTTTCAGAAAATGATTAATGAGAGTCAGAATTATTTCATGTATACAGGTGAATCTTTTAAACCAGAAGTTATGAAGTCCATCTGGTCCAGGGCATTTCCAATTTTTGAGTTTGTTAATAGCTGTCTTTAGAATATCCATTGATATATCGGAAACTTCCATTTCCCTGGTCTTGCTTGATACGCCCGACACTTCTGTCAGCCATAATGCGTGGGGCTGGAAATGACTTTCTGTTGACCATATCGTGGTCCAGTGATCTTCCACAGTTGATTTCTCCGGTAACTTTCCTGAATGGACTTCTCTTTTCAGATTCTCATAGAACCTCTTCTGGTTTTGAATAAAATCCTGATTGTCTTTTTTCCTTTTCAAGCTTTTGGTGTAGCGTCGTATTCTTTGCGAATAGACACTGAGTTGTTGTTTGAGAGTATCTATTACTTCAAATGTATTTTGGTTTCCGTTGTATTGCGCATGCTTGCAGTATTTCCTCCTGATTCTCGATACTTTCCTTCTGATGCGCGTCTTTTTGCTTCCTTTCTGAAAGGCTTCGATAACGGCAATGTCAGATCTAAGTTGTTTTATTCTTCCCTCCAGCCGTCTCTTCCAAGGTGGTGTGTAGTTTATTATTATTATTATTATTATTATTATTATTATTATTATTACCACCACCACTACTACTACTACACTACTACTACTACTACTACTACTACTACTACTACTACTACTACTACTACTACTACTACTAATAATAATAATAATAGTAATACAAATGCAAATCACTATAGACATAAGACCATCGTACCTTCCCATTTCACGTTCAAATAAAGCGAATTTTTTGTCATTCTTGCATTACTTAAATATTTATTGAATATTTTATTACATCTATCGCATTTATATCTTTAATATAATTTGTATCATTCAAACAAAAAAGAATAATGAAATAAGAAAGCCCTTCATAATGCACAGATTCTTTCGAAAACCATCTTTCTCCGCTGCCAAAGTACATTTTTGCGTCAGAACCAATCGCTAGCTCTGCGGCAGGGGAATGCGAACTTCGCACGGAAAGAGCTCGGACGGCCAGGGGGTGCGAGTGAGTGACGAGCACAAATAGCGGTCAGTCAGCTGTCAGCAGCGCTCGTTGTCCGGGCCCAGCACGCACATGCGCCCCGCTGACAAAACCGCCGCGCCAGCGCGAGTCCGGTGGTCCTGGATCCAGGTCGAAGGAATTCGACACTAGATACACAGCTTGTTTGAATTCAATTGCTGTCGGTAGGAGAATTCTGACTGGCTGCTCTGGTCGGTAGTTTTCCATGTTTTTTTCGATCAACACCAGGCGAATGTCGGAGGAGTACCCTAAGAAACGGGCCACGGACCTCGCGCGATCTTTCCTTCCTCTTCCTTGTTCTATCCTCACCCCTCACATAAATATACACACACTCACATGCACTACACTACCACAAGTCGGGAGTTTATTGATTGTCTTGGCTGGGGTGATGCCGCGCAGATGGAACTACCTCTTTAGGGAAAATCCCGCCAGTCATGTGTAGGTCGGTGCAGGATCTCATCATACAGCGAGGAAAGATCTCGAAGAGAAAAGAATCTTAATAAAATCCAATATTAATATTTAAATAGTTCAAAAGTTAATTTTGAGACACGTGATATTAGTAAAAGAACACTTTAATCAGAAAATACCCTGCCACTCGTATACCCCACTGGCAATATCGTCAGTAAAGCCAACAAAAAAAGGATATTTTTTAATACGTTTATGTACAGTATGAAGCACCCGCGATGCTGCGCACACGTCTTCGTCAGCCTGCTACCAATTGACTGCGTTTGACAAAGACCGCATTGTGGAACTTCATGAGACTGGTTGGTCGTAACGACAATATTGCTAGGCATGTGAACCATTCAGACGTCACAGTGACAGAATGGTAGAAGGTTATGATAATTGAACAATTCCAGAAGCATTTCCCAGGAGGGGGGTTTATTACAGGAACCCAACTGAGTTTTTGTTTCAAATTAAATACTTGAAGGATATAATCATTATACACTTCCAAAAATTAAAAAAATTGCTAATGATGTTGGGTATGCCAAATTTGTTGTAAATATTAATTTAAACCGTAAGTCGAAGGCTGCAATGGGTGAAGGAAGGGCAGGTGTGAAAACCAACCATCACCCTGAACAAAACAAGAATAGTTTTTCTGTCCTTTCACCCATATCAAATATTGCTGGACATTTTTCTTGAAGGTTTTTCTCTTTTCCAATTCCTCTAGAGGCAAATTAGAGCCCTCCTAAAACAGAAACATAGAAAGGTCAAGAAGTTATGCGAGGTCAAAATGGTTACTTTATTTTCAGATAAGAAACAAAATCATACTAACTGGCAGAATTATTATGAGGTCTGGATTGGAAACCTCAGGAGTGGCAGATGGCTTTGATGTATCATCTGCAGTCCCCCTCCACTCTGCCAAACTAGCCTCACCATGTAAATGAGTAAAATATAGTGTGTTTAGTGACTAAGGAAAGCAAGGAACACTGATCAAAATAAATCAGTATTACAGCAGTCTTTGGCAAATTAAAATACCTTTCAAAATATTCACAGTGTTAAGAGTCCCCAGTTAGCTCCAGCACTTTCTCTTACACTTCTTCGAAACTGTACTCCTGGACTGATGCCATTAAACTAAAATTGAAAAACCAAAGAATGAGTTAATAGTTTGCTGGCATGCCCGGCTCTGCTGTGGTGTAATTGAGAACATTTTGGACTTTTCACAACCTTCATAAAAGAAATTATACATTGCACGTCAGATATTTCACAGTGTATCACAAAATAGTTACATAAAAACACTTAAGTTACATAAGAAGTTTCCAAGTTAATATTACAAACAAAGACGTGGTATTAACCACGTGTTCTGAAACTATTTCTTTGTATGGCTAAATGTTCACCATAAAATAAAACGTCTCACAGATTGACTTATCAACAAGACGAGTCACAGAAAAGCGAAAACTACTTACCTAACGCAATTAAAACACAATATTCAGAAACAGGTTAAGTTTTCTCACAGGAAACTTCTATTCCACTCGTTGCGCCATGGCCTTTGCTTACATTCACAACAGCACCACGTGACTGAACGATCAGTCGATATGGTGGCGCGGAACATTTACCACTGACAACTAGTGAAATACTGGCGGTCATTATGAAAAGGTTCGTGTAGTGTTTGTTGGCACCACTGTCTACGCAGGTAATCTAGATGTCGCTTGCGTGCGAGAAGGACAGTGAGTTCCAAGGTGGCTGTGCGTGAATAACACGCTGTAAGACAAACGTGTGTCGAATAAAGAGTTTGTTCTGACGTTAAATCGTGTTCAAACCTTACATTTGGCGACGAGGATCGAGGATTCGGCAAAGTTGGACATTTGTTCGCGTTTGTGACTCAGATAAAGTGCGTTATTTTGAATAATGGAGAACACGCATTACCAGTTTGATCCGAACGGCGAACAAAGCGCATTTTCCTCGGTGGGAAAGATGGCTGCGCGCTATTAATCTGTACTTGACCAGCAAAATATAACAGATGCAACGCGGAAAAAGCAACGCTTTTACATATGGGAGGTTTGGAACTTAAGACGTTTTTATCATTCGGACGCTGATACAGTTGCGGAGGCGAGATGCATACAACAAGACTAAAGACGCGCTGACGGCGTACTTCAAGCCGAAAGCGAACAAAACGTACGAGCGGCACATTTTTCGAGGGTTTGGCGCAAAAGACGGTGAGACAGTAATTCAATTCATCACAAGACTGCGACAGCAAGCAAGATATTGCGAGTTCATCGGTAGATGACGAAATCAGAGACCAGGTAGTGGACAAGTGCAGCTCAACCGAAGTCAGAAGCGGATCCTCGAAAAAGGCGACATAACTTAAAAGAAGTTACGGAAATCGCTCAGGGCGTTTGAGGGTTATGTCAGTTCGTGTAAAAACATGGAGCCGGAAAATGTAGCTAAACTCACGGAGAAGAACAAAAAGTCAACAAGCAACAGCATAAAACAACAGAGAAACGCTGTTTATAGTGCGGTTTATTTGGGCACTACAAATCCGACAAAATTGTCGGCCAAAGGTAAAACTTGTTCGAAGTGCAAGAGGAAGGTCATTTCGCTGCTGTTTGCAGAACAAAGACTGCGCAAGGCGTCAGGCGGGTGCCACATCGCACGGAAACCGGTATCAGGGCAGCTTCGGAGTTTGCACGAAGTGCACGAAGACGACGGCTACGCATTTCACCTAGTGGAGCTGAACATATAAACAGGGCCAACGAGGAAAATGGAAACACGAAGAGAACGTGGAGATTTACATCGAGGCGTACCTGTAATGTGTTAGTAGACTCAGAGGCAAAATGTAATGTAATCAACGACAAATGTTGGTCGTATTTGAAGATAACAAATCAAATGTAAATCGCGTCAAACAGATAGGAAATATTTCCATATGGACAAAGCAATGCTTTACAGTTAATTGGCGAATTGATTGCGTAATCAAAGCTGGTAAGAAAAGTAGACTTAACTTCGTGGTCGCGAAAGAGGATGGACGAGCGTTATTAGGTTATCCTACGGCAAAGCGTTAGGAATTAGTAAAATCGGTACAGAATTACAAGTGAATAATATGATTGTTGTTGAAAAGGCGATACAGGTATTGGCAAGTTAAAGATTTTCAACTCAAGTTACCAATCGACCCGTCATTTCCCCTATAGCACAACCGCTGCGTCGAGTGCCTTTTAAAATTCGCGATCAAATCCAAAACAGATTGATGAACTACTACGACAGGATATAATCGAGAGAAAGTAGAGGGCCGACTCCATAGGTTTCACCAGTAGTGCCAGTTTATAAGGACACCGGAAAATTTAGGTTATGTGTCGATATGCGTTTAGCAAATCAAGCTATCGTGCGCGAGCAGTTCCTTTACCAATTATCGAAGAGTTTTGTACAAAGTTCGAGAGTAATTTTTTCAGTACTCTGGACATTCGAGACGCGTATCATCAGATTGGCTCGACGAAATCCAGGAAATTACAACTTTGTAGTAGATTCAGGGCTTTATAGATACAAGCGTTTGATGTTTGGTTGAATTGTGCTCCCGAGATGTTTCAGCGAATTTTGAGATCGATCTTGCAGAATTGCGAAGGAGTCGAGAATTTTTAGATGACATTATTGTTTTTGGAAAAACGAAAGAAGAACACGATCGGAGATTGAGAAAGTTGCGATACTTTGCAAGAAAAGGGCTCAAATTAAATGACCGGAAATGTGTTATCGGAAGACAAGAGATTAAATTCTTGGGTTTTCATATATCAGGACAAGGATATAGACCACTAGAATCGAAAATCAGGGCAGTTCAAGATTTTCGGAGACCGGAAACTCCAGATGAGTTCGAGGGTTTTAGGTCTCGTAAACTTTTGTTCGTCTTTTATCCGGAGTTTGTCTCAATTAAGCAGAACCGTTACGAAAACTGCGCGCAGTTCGGAAAAATTTGAGTGACAGACGTACAAGAAAGGTCTTTTGTGAAATAAAACAGTTGATGGGAGATGCAAAAACATTAGGTATTTATGATAGATGCTCCAACAGAGTTATTGCTGATGCGGACCAGATGCAGTAGGCGCGGTAGTAGTTCAGAAGGGTCCCTCCGGCTGGAGACCTATCGGATACGCGAGTAAAAGCCTTTCAGACCCCGAAACACGCTATTCACAGACCGAGAAAGAGCGCTAGCATTGGTATTCGCGTGCGAACATTTCACTTATGCCTATATGGTATCGAGTTTGAATTAGTTACCGATCACAAGACGCGAGTATTTGTTCACGCCGAAATCAAGCCAAATGCTCGCATCGAAAGTGGATTCTGAGGTTACAACCTTTTCGTATAAGATCAAATACGAAAAGGGTGTACAAATATCGCAGATCCGTTATCAAGATTAGTAAAAGTTGCGACAGAAACAAGAAAGATGTAAATCGGATTGACTACGTTTATGCGTTGCTGAGATCAGTTCAAGGCCATGAACCTATCGGAAATAGATTGTGAATCCCAGAAAGATGTAACTTTAATCGAAGTCCGTCGCCGTTAACACGGAAAATGGACACTTTAAAAACACGCGTTTTAAATTATTAAAGATGAGCTATGCGTTTACAAAATATTGTCCTTCGAGGTACTCGCATGATCATCCCGCTGTCTTTGCGAAACAAAGTGTTAGGAATTGCCCATGAGGACATCCGGGAATTGTTGCAATGAAAGAACAGGTTGCGAAGCAAAGTTTATGGACAGTATGGACAAAGATGCTGAAAAATGTGTCAAATCATGTCATGGTTGTCAATTAGTACAGAAATCGGTTGTTTCAGCACCTTTGTACAGAAATGAGTTCCCGACAGGCCCTGGGACACTTTAGCCATGGATTTGTTGGGCCGCTTCCTAACAAGGACAATCTTTTAGTAGTTATAGACTATTATAGTAGGTACTATGAAGTAGTTATTACTCAGAGCACAACTTCGAGTGCAATTATAGGTTATCTTTATTATAGCCATTGCGATCAAGCATTCAGCGCCATTGTGGCCTCAAGCGAACGGCGAGGTTGAGAGGCAAAATCGAAGCCTGCTGAAAAGATTAAAAATTGCTCATGCGGAAAAACGTAATTTGAAAGACGAATTGTTAACTTATTTATTAATGTACCGATCGACGCCACATACTACAACTGGTGTAAGTCCAGCGAATGTTGTTGTAGGAATCAGGACAAAACTGCCTGAACTGAACGACAAATTTTTGCTAGACGAAGAACTACGAGAAAAAGACGCTTTGCAAAAGATGAGAGGAAAAGACTATTACGATAAGCGAAACAGGGTACAAGATTGTAACTTGAGACCTGGTGAGACAGTTCTATTAAATAAGAGCAAAGAAAATAAGCTGAGTCCCGAATTTGACGCAACAAAGTATCGAATTATTAACAAAAAAGGAAATACGGTTACGGTCAAATCCCAGTCAGGGAATGTATTTAGCAGAAATGCCTCAATGGTGAAAAAGTATATCTCAAACGATGATCAGTTACCGGAAACACCACATAAAAACAGAAGTTGAGTCAGATTCGGAACCCGAGTTAAATGAAGCAAATGATTCAATTATAAAAAACGACATTAGTGAACGATCTGCCTCACCAGATCTTGAGAAATCAGACGATTTGAATGTTCCTGAACTCAATGTTACAAACCGTCCAAAAAGACAACGTAAATTACCAAGCCGCTATGAACCTTAGAATGAGTATAAAATGTTATATTTTTGTTGTGTAATCAAATTCAAATATTAATTTGTTTTCCGTCGATTTAGTTTATAAAAAGGTTTATAATTATGTTACGATGATTCAAAAAAAAAAAAAAAGAAAGGAGGAAATGTAGTGTTTGTTGGCACCACTGTCTACGCAGGTAATCTAGATGTCGCTTGCGTGCGAGAAGGACAGTGAGTTCCAAGGTGGCTGTGCGTGAATAACACGCTGTAAGACAAACGTGTGTCGAATAAAGAGTTTGTTCTGACGTTAAATCGTGTTCAAACCTTACAGTTCGCATATTCACTGATTGTCAGCGAAACTACACATATCGACAGAAGATATCAGTGACTTTGGTCTCACTGATTGAATCAGCGACAATTCCATTGATTCAGATTCAAAGAGTACTGACCTGGTGCCAACGTTCCAACTGTAACTGCCAATGGCCTTGTCTCTTTCATCCCATATTGTAATCAGTTCAATAAAATCACATGGCCTTTCAGAATATGTAGTTTCATTCACTTCCAACGACTCCTTCTAGGTTCATCTTTTTTGTTAGCCAGGTACATCATAGCTATTACATGTGTGTTTTGGCACTTTTATGCACCTTCAATCTCCTTCTAACATGTAACAATGACTTGAGATATTTTTAAATTGCCTAGTTTTGGAAGAAATTGAAAAAAAAGTTGAAATGAAACAGGTCCAAAAATATTTTTTTAGTTTAATGAATTCAATACATTCGTCAAAAGAAAGAGTATTTTTTGTTCTTTAATGTCACAAAATATTAAATTTCTGTCACTATTACAATACAAGTTAAATATGATTAACTTGCGAGAACTTTTTCGAAAAATTCGAAAATTAATATTATCGTGAAAAATAATATTTGGAATAAATTAGAAACGTGTTTCATATTTTTGTTTATACTCTTTACAGAAAAACTGTTTAAAAATCTGGAACATTAAGGTCAAATTTTCCTGCAATTTGTGCGATTTGGCGTGGAATGACCCTTAAGCAAAATATGACTAAAGTGATAACTGTTGCACTTGTGATAAGCGCCGGAAACAACTAGGATTACAATCGTAATCAGCGCGACCACGATCTGTAATTTATATTTGTTTTAAACCATTTTTTCTTAAAGAACGGCACACCATTTTTTTAAAATTTTTATCCTCAGATAACATAAAGAACGCATAAGAGAATGGCACAGGTCTCATGTTTGTTGAAATCCCTGAGTTTTTGAAAATTGCAAAAATTCAAAAACGTTTTGGGGGCTACTACAACTATAATTATGAAGATAAGTTGTACTTATTGATTCCAAATATCCTTGGTGTCATAGACAATCATGGATAAAGGCAGGAATTAATGTAAGGCATGTAACACATGTAATAAAGAGCACTTATATTTGTTTCATTCTCGACATGGGTACAACGTTTCGCTTCTTTTTGTGTCGCTTCTTCAGGCACTGTCTGTGGAACAAGAATTTGACACTGGATCAAATATTAAATATAAAAGTAAACATAAAAACATATTAACAAATACCCATAAGTACAAAGTACAGCGAGGTTTTTGCAGTCCTTGTTCCATTGCCACAAAAATTCCATTATATTGAAGTTAATGATAGTTAATAAGATATTATGCGCAACTTATGTGCAGACAACTTCAATGAGCCGGGATGACACATTGTTTCTACTTTTTCTAAAATGGAGTACCAAAGGTCCCAGTCAACTCTGTCCTGTCTGGTAGTAGCGGCTAAGATACAGTGACGAGGTTGGGGTCAGTTTGAGGGACTATCAGCTTGAAGGAGAAGAGATATCAGCGATGTGTGGGGCGAGGAAGGAAAACAAGAGAAAGGGGGAAAGGGTGACAGGAGGGGGGAAACAAGTAGGGAATGATGGAGGGAAGAAAATAAACAAATATTACTGGGAATTACCAGTTTGAAAATAGCAACACTGAAACAAACTCAAAAGGTAAGATTACAATCAACATTTAATATATAGACGCGAGGAATAGAACAAAACAGCAAATTAAGTAAAACTTGAACTCAAATAGTTATTTGATCTTATTTAAGATGTGATCGTATGCCTTGCTATCTTGAATCTTTTATTTTCGATTACGGTAATAAAAATTGTTGATATTATTTTTAAAAATATTCATGAAAGTGTATAGGCTTAAAAATAAAAAAGCATGTTCTCTAGAATGTGTTCTAGCTATGAAATATCATTCCTCATTAACACGGTTATAACGCGAGAAAAACAAGCCTTGTAATTGAATAAAGAATACTTCTGGAACAACCTCTGTTGCAACTGCGTGTCATCTTTATAAAGTGACTTGTTTTGAATCGATAATACAATTTTCTTGATTATCTATTAAAAGCTCTTGTGATATTTCTCGAATGAAATTGAAAAGTCATTTTGGTTACGTTGCTTTCGTGTACCACAAGTGGTATAATTATGACCCACATAAATGTTATCAGTCACAAAAGTTTGTTTTCATTCCAAGTTCTTTGCTTCATGAACCAACTGAACATACACTCCAGACTAAACTACTTCAAAAACGAGAAACGTTTCCAGTAAAAGGATGCGGCAAAATGTTGATATCCGTTTACTTTTAACTAGTATGCAACCAATTTTTTTGCTGTCTTGGTTTGTTGGGGTTGTTCCATTTAATCTTGCTTTTAATATTCCTAGAAGAAAAAGTCTTTGCTGGATCATCAATGTTTCTTCCACTATATTTTGGATGTGTGTTACTCTCTTGGTGATGAAATACAATATCGAAAGTGCTATTTATATACAATTCTCCATTTACACGGAATATTACGTCGCTATTGTGCACAGAGTTTGGTATATTTTCAGTGCTTTTTTCAACCTTGTCAACTTAGGAGAATGGACCATCTACGTATTTCCTTCAATGTGGACTTCACGAATTCAGAGAATTGTGCACCATTTATCCAGAATAGATAATGTCTTGTTGATCAACAAAGCACATCGGTACCGTAAAATACATACATTTGTTATTGTAGAGACATGTGCGATTGTTGTGTATTTAATTACGGGCATATTTGCAAATTATTATTATCACGGGGGATATTTGTTCAAAGACATTGCACAGAGTTTACTTTACACAGGAACCCTTTGCATTTTAGTGCAGCACATTCATTTCGTGTTAATGATGAAAAATCGTTTTGAGTTAATAAATACAAAACTCACCCATTTAGCACAAAACCTAGATAGCAACAAGTATTTAATTGATAAAAACATGACTTCTAAAGGGCATACGCCTGCCATAAATTTACTTGCCCGAAAATTAACTGATGAAATGTTCTCACTCCGTACATGTCATTATTATCTCAATGAAACCACATCACTTCTCAGTGCTGCCTACGGATATCAACTGTTTTTGGAGCTTTTGACAATAATATTAAGAAACATTTCTTGTGGCTTCTTTAGTGTATTCATTTTGTGGGAACTGAGATGTAAAACAATGAATGAATTGTGGGATAAGGAATTTTCGATGGCCATCACGCTATTTCCTGTGTTCGCGTCGGAAGCCTTACTTATCACCGCCATCAGCCACAGAGCGCGCGCCGAAGCGTGCAAGGTGTCGGAGCGCGTGTCGTGGGTGCTGCTGCGCCTGCCGGAGGGGCCTGCTGCGCGCGAGGCGCAGCTGCTGCGCATGCACGCCGCCGGCTGCCCGCTGCGCTTCTCCGCCCTCTGCTTTCGCGAGCGTCGACCTTGTCGCTGGTGGTGGCCATGGTCGGCACCGTCGTCTCTTGGACCGTTGTGTTCACCAACATTTGATGACTTTCAACTGATACAGATATACCGATTATGATTGTTACTACAGTATAAATAATTAAACACATGTATCCTTTTTACAATCAACAATGTTTTGTTGTTTTTTTGTCCAAAAATACTTTATTTTCCACACACGATATTGACCTCAACGACCTCAATAAAATAACTAAATATTTGTTTTTGTGCAAAAAAATTTCATTTGAAGGAATTTGCAGAACAAATTGTATTTTAAGGAAAAAATTATCTATCTTCGATTTTGTAGTAGGAGGAGGACACCGAAAAATATTCAAACTTTTGCAAATTTCGAAAATTCAGAAGTAGTGAAAATCGAACATATGCCACCTTTGTAAGTCTTTCACTCTATTCTTTCAAGAGATTTAAAGAAACAATTTGGAACCATTTCGAGAACAAATTGAAAAGCTCCAGGCACATGTAAAGTGCCCGCCAAAATTAATGAAAGATCTTAAAAATCGCAGAGCTTTGAGTGAGGTCAGATTGACAGGGATTTATTCAGTTTGGAAAAAATTGTACGCATAGAAAAAAGATCGTACGCGCGAAAAAAGGGTGCTAGTGTTGCTCACATGCACCAGAAGGACCGGCACAAGGACGGACGGACGGATGAACGTTTTGCCGTCAATCGATTTTTCGGTATGAAGAACCCACAAAACATGGATTTTGGCTACACCACGTGTTAGAGTTTTTTTTCTAAATTTATCAACTTAATTTACTCACTTTTTCGTTACCAGGGCTAGCAACAAAAGTTTTCTCTGTCAAAAATTCGCCGTTTTTTCGCGCAGCATTACATAACTTTCTACTGCTCAAGCGATAGCGAAAAAAAGGACCCGTACAACTACAATATGTTGAAAAACAGTTTCGAACAATAAAAAATAAAGAAATTCATGTTCAAAGAATGATTTTTTCTGCGATTATCGAGTAACCAATGTTAGATTTATTAATAGTTATTATGTATCGAGGGCGTTAAGTAGATATTTTTGCCCCAAGGGCGACTTGTAAACCCGAGGGCCTCTGGCTCGAATTTTTCCTACGTCTAAAGTGAAAAGAGGTGTTGTATTAGTCATTTCAAGTCAAGTCAAGTAGTTCAAAATGACGAGAGATAAACAAAACAGTGTGAATCAAATTACTATTGCATAATCGTTATTGTACTGATTTGTTCGTACAAAATGAAAGAATATTGTGAAATTCCTTCTAACAAAACTATGGACAACGGTTTACAGTAAAATCTCGAAAATATATGAAAATGTTTGTGGTGTTTTTGAGAGTTATATAACAGTGTAAATTGCGTTGATGAAACAATACTTTTAGGTTATTTGCTTATTTTGCCGCAAGTTATTTAGAATATGTCATAATACCAAAAAAATAGCATTTCGAGGATGTTAAGCAATGTTCCTTATTACTAAGAGTAGTACTTTTATTTACATATTTATTAATTTTACGTCAAAAACAGTAAAAAGTGTGTGACGTGCTGTGGGGAGAAGTGAATTCTGTGCACGTTATGAAAATTCTGTGATCCCTACCCTAAGACGTATACTACTTGAATTTTGAATACAGAAAGAAAATGAGCGTTTTTTGCGAGGATTGTTAACAACATATTCGCTCCAATTTAATAAAATCTATTTTCAAGGGTAAATCAGCAATAAATTTGGGCTTTTATCCCTCATCATGTCTTTCGTTAAGGAGTAATACTTCCTACAACGACATCATGGAGAACGATAATTTGAATAACTATATTTCCCCCTGAAATCTAGACGACGTGCACAAATAACGAAGGTACATTTATGTCCAGAAGGAAAATAATCGCCATCTCAGCAGTTGCTCAAAGGATCAGGGAAACTGGACGAAAAACCTGATCGAGATCGGGGTCATTGACCTGGAAGCTGCAGTACAATACTTGTTTAGGTTGTTTAGAATTATACAGTGCAAATGGTATAATTCATTAAATATCACTGTTAACTGCTGTATTAACTGGACTGCTATTCAAGAAGCACATCCTATATTTATATAAAAAGGTGATACATAAGTGAAATATGACTGGTGGCATACATACATATGGTGGTATACATTCACGGGAAAATTCCAAAATTGCAATTTTCATTTCAATTAAGCAAAATAAGGTTTATAAGGAGTTATTTTACTTAATTGAGCATTATGTCAATTAATGTTGTACTTGCTTTCATCGTAACTTTAATAAATCGAATTCATAAAAATGTTGCATGTGTTGTATTGGTATTAGAGCGGGCCATGAAGTATTCAAAAGCCCGAGGGCATAAAGAAGCAGAAAGGCCCGCAAAGGTATTAACAATACCGTTACGTGTTTTCTTTGATGTCCGTAAACACACAGCAATGAACTAGTAAACCATAAAATAGATTAGGTAACTTAACTTAATTAAACCACTTAAAATGGCAGCGTAATTAAAATTATATACACTTCGTTGTATTGAATCTATCGTGACTCACAAAGAATTAAATGAATTCTAAAAGAAGTACACGTTGCCATGCCAGCCAATAAAATATCATGCAAAATTCGAGTCACAAATACAAACTCACTACATAATATTTAAAAGAGAGGAAACTAGGGTCATCAGAAGCCAAACCCTTTTGCATAAAATCTGATAAGATTTTATTAACCGTATCCTGAACGCATTGATACTTCGATAATAAGTTATTATTGGAATGACTGTTGTACTTTTGAACTTTTTAAATTACTTGAAGTACAAATAATTTTAATTCACTATCTGTAAATACCATCCTGCTTTTTGAAACCATCCTTTGTGTAATTTGTATAGAACACATTTTCCAGTTTTGAAGGGAAGAAAATTTGAACAAGTACTCAGATGAAGATTAATATGATCATGTTCCATTGAACAAAACCTCTTGCACCACAAATTTCTTGAGTGAATTTAAAAATTTACTTGTGAAAATTATGTTAACTTCATAATACCCTTAAGGTTTATGGAAATAAAGTTCCTTTCTTCCCATTATAAATTTATTACAATTTACCTACAAGAAAAATAACATTTTAGTTGCATACATCAAACATTTATTTTAATTATATTTCGGAATGTCACAGATAAGACCAAGAACACGTTGTTCATATGTCGTCGTGAAGTATGTATTTCACTAGTTTAGGTAGTTTTATATCCTTGGTGAACGAACAGACTAAACGATCTAGACCTTGAAGATGCTATTTAGAATCACATTATTTACAAATATAATTTCTCTCATGTTGTTGAGTTTGCAAAATAGCTTCATTGGAGTTTTAAAAGAGCCACAGAATGATGGATTGGGTTGCCCAAAAGCGTGGCTACAGCTTAGCTCAGCGTAAGACTGAGAAACTATTAATTTACCTCAGCGTAAGAGTTATCAAATACTGAAGAAGTTGTCAATGTTACTTTGTCTTAGGCGAACAGAAGATCGGTTTTCTACCGTAATTCGGGCGTAATACAATTTCACGCTAGTTTACGCGCCGAATCTCCTCTGTGCACGGAATCTACATCGGCTGTAAGGTAGCCCCCGCTACCAACAGTCAAAAATCTAATTTTTTCAATGCAACCAGAATGTGAATTACCACTACGCCTTTTTAATAACGAGGCAATTTTTGTGAAAATGCTCAGTTGAAAAATTCTCCAACAACTGACTCTGGTGGCGTCATATTCAGAAATGTATTTGATTTCCAGAAGGGCCAACACTGCGAGTTTCCAGTAACTGGCGTAATCTCGCGAGCGTCTATGATAGTAGTTCAACTTTTCAAAGCAGTTTGTCCTTCCAAAGAGTTTCATACGATCATTTGCTACTCATTTGCAGACAGTAACATATACTGTTGCAGATATACTAATGCCTATCAGTCCAAATGACCTAATAGCAAGGATCAAATATGGAATGTGGCCTCTGAACCTAATTCCGGCCAAAACCGCCAAGTTACGAAACTAGAAATCCAAACACCCCTCTTACGATAGCCAAACCTGGGCAAAAAAGCACTGATTGTCACCGGCTTGTCGTCTCTCATATTATGTTCGTTGCGGACGTATTTTCGCAATGTGCTAACCCTTCTGTCTTGTCTTTCGTTAGAATTCAACATCTCACTAGTGAACGAGAGTGAAATCGGTGTAAAATGATTCAAAATAACACATTTCAATGTCTTCAAGTTTTAAAAATATTGAGTAGTAGAGTGGTAATAAAATTATAACCTTCAAAGTAATCTCTGAGAGGACGTCAGTGTAAATAACACTCTAAATACGTGTGAAGGACAATTTAAAATCGAGGGCAAAACTTATTACATACGGACTTTCAATATCAACGTTCCCAAGAATTCCGCACTTGCGAGTCATCTATTTTACATATCAGTTGGCTCTCGTGACGTCAAAATGTCTATAATTCATCTTCTCCCAAATATATGTACTTCCACCATTCTTTTATGTTCAATTAAAGTCGTGTTTCCTTGAAATTGGTTTTATACATGGAGGCATTTTTTCTCTATCAAATCATTTCTAAAAGCCTCCGTTTCTTCTTAATGTTGCCAGCCACTCACATTTATTTATTTTCGTCAAAAAAACAGTTAAAAACTGCGTATGACGTGCTATGGGGAAAAGTGAATTGTGTGCACATTTTCAAAATTCTGTGATCCCTACACCAAGTCATATACTACTTAAATTTTGAATTTTCAAAGGGAGAAAAAAACAAAAACTCCCATGTAATAAAATCTATTTTCAAGAATAAAAAGGCAATAAATTTTGGCTCTTATCCATGTTGTCCTTCAGAATAATACTTCCTGGTGCGACAACATGGAAACGATAATTTGAATAATTGTATTTCCCACTGAATTCTAGAAGACGTGCACAGAAAATGAAGTTACATTTATGTCCAGAAGCAAAACAAGGGGCCATCTCAGCATTTGCTCAATGGATCAGGGAAACTGGACGAAAAACCTGATCGAGATGGGGGTCATTGACCCGGAAGCAGTAGTACAATAGTTGTTACAGGTTGTTTATACTCATTTATACAGTTCAAATGGTAAATAATGCATTATGTATCATTTTTAAAATTAATGTTACTTTTCTTGTGATGCTCAGTATAGTCTCTAATTGTATAGAAACAGTTATGCAGCAGAAACGATTTCACTTGGGATTTAAACTTTGACACATGATTTTGATGACACATGATTTTGTCTTCTTGCGTTGATACCAACAGTTGTTGGATATGAAAGTTTCTTTGTGATAACCACGGTGACTTGTTTTTTGGTGAACTGCAATAAACATCTTGTTTGGTATACCAATTGGTATGTATTCTGTAGAGGGTAAGTACAATGTTTTTGTTTTCAATGTTTTGCGTGACTCCTAAATAAATTTATAAACAGCCGAACCGGCTTTTGTGTTTCGCCAGTTAAACTTTTTCAGTTCATACGAATCTCATCCACTGCGCGTGTGAGAGCTTTTTCAGCCAATTTATATATCATGCCGTTTTCGGACTGAATTGTTAATTGTGATCTTATTTACATACCTAACTTTTTAATACAAGCGTATTTGTCCGATCCAGTTTTTTGACTGAATTTATAATATTTTGTTTACACATGCATCGGTTTTTGCGAATGATGAAGTATGAAATAATTAAATTCTATTTTCATTGAGTTTAATTATCCGATTTATTAAGCTCCCGCGAATTAACACGCTCATACTCTTCTCTTCGTTTATCTTCCATTCTTTCTTTCTTTCTTTCATGCTGCTGCGTGCGTTTTTGGCATCGCTCCTCTTGGTTTCCATAGTATGTCTTGTTACATTTTCTCTTTCTAAAGGCTCGCACTTGTCCATACGTTGATAGTTCCAGCTTCCGGCTTATAGTGCACTGACACCTCATAGCAACGAATATATGAGGGCAGATCGGAAAGTAAAGCATAATATGTTTTGCCCAAAAATTTAATTGGTACCAAAACACAAAAATTCAACCAAGAACTTGTATCTTTGACCTACTTTTCTACATAGTTGCCAAATTTGTTAACACATTTCTGCCAGCGTGCTACCAGTTTCAATATCCCCTGTTTGTAGAAGTTCCTTCGTTTAGAGTAGAACCCTCTTGGAAGAACGCACGCCATCTGGAGATATTGCTACGGCTTACTCACTTGTCCCCATACACGCCACGCGTGTCCCTGGAAATTACACTAGGATTATGCCCTTTGGCCCACAAATTTCGCACTACACTTCTCTCCTCTTCACAAGTTGACGACAGTAACATGCGCGCAATTTTTGTTTCGAATTTCAGGCTACACTTGAAAAAAATACCCTCTATAGCGCGATCTTGCAAACCCGCAGAGAAAAAAATCTCGTGCGTTTCTTTCTGATCTAGCCTCATATTGTGGGTAGGGATCCCATATCTTTCAAAGAAAAACACGGGACACTTGATGGGCTATAGTTTAACCTATTTTCTAGTTCTACACTAAGAAATTCACGGTAATAGCCCACACATTGAGAATAATAATTAACTAAAGAAGTTATAGAACAAAATATTTTGATAACCTTCTTGCAGTAGTTTTCGTAACACATTAAATTGCCTTATAAAAGCTTCAAACGTATCTTCCAGAGTGATGTGTGGTGTAACTTAAAACAATTAACTTACATAATAAAACAATGATGATGATCTCCTCATCAGCTTTGATGTGGTCTCACTCTTCACGATGGTACCGGTGAATGAAACTATGGCATTACTGCGAGATATATTTCCAGATGATATTACAGCTTTGTTCAAACATGTTCTCACCACCGCATACTTCCTGTGGAATGGAGAATTTTATGAACAAAATGACGGGGTCGCCATGGGTAATCCCCTTAGCCCGGTCGTCGCCAACTTATGCATGGAGAGTTTTGAAACTACAGCGCTGAACACCGCGCCTCTTAAACCTAAGTGTTGGTTTCGATATGTTGACGACACTTTTGTTGTATGGAGCCACGGAGAAGATACTCTCAACGATTTCCTCGACCATCTCAACAGTGTCCATCTTCGCATTCAGTTCACAATGGAAAAGGAGCGGGACGACAAGCTGGCCTCCTTAGATGTACTTGTCACCAAGAATGCAGACGGATCACTGGGACACATTGTATACCGGAAACCAACTCACACAGATAGATACCTCAACAAAATGTCCAATCACCACCCAAGTCAGAAGAGAGCCATGATGAAAACTCTGGTTAATCGTGCAACAAGGATATGTGAAAATGACAGTTTACCCAAGGAATTGAGTCACCTCAACAGAGCTTTGCAGGCCAACGGATACTCTGCAGCGAAAGTCAAGAGAGCACTCCATCCAAAGAAAACTTCACGCAGTGAAACAAATGCCAACCAAACACTGAAAGTAAGCCTACCTTATGTGAAGAACATCACGGACCGTATAGGAAAAGTGCTAGGAAAATACAATGTAAAAGCTAATTTCAAGCCCACTTCACAGCTTCGAAACTTATTCCGATCTGCCAAGGACAGAAGAGATCCATTATCATCAGCAGGGGTCTATAGAATTCCATGTTCCTGTGGCGCTGTATACATTGGCACTACACAACGGAGCATCAACACTAGACTCTCCGAACACAAGAGGAACTGCCGTTTTGGCTACACTGAAAAGTCAGCAGTAGCCGAACACGCTTTCTCTGGCCGTGAACACAACATAAGATTCGAAGACGTGGATGTTTTAGCCACCACAGCTCACTACCATGCACGATTAAACCGTGAAGCCATTGAAATTCACAAACATCCCCGGAATTTCAATAGAAAGGAGGAGGGAATGAAAATCAATCCGATTTGGATCCCCGTAATCCGCCAGGCCAAAGCAAAACTTAATGAAAAACAAAGACGCGACAGTGGTCACGTAGGCACGCGGGATCATGACAACAGTCACGTACACAAAGCGTGCGTCTCCGCCACGTCACCCGGCCCGAGACAATCAGTAGCCGTCCCCCACCACAGTCCCGCTGGTACAAATATCCCCGCGGACCGGGCACTTCCGTCAGTCACCGGGGAACCTTCAAAGAGGATTCTTCGTCCGAGACCACATCGCCACTGAGGATGTCTGCCGTAGTTGCGGACGAAACGTCTGGAAATATGTTTTCCAATGAACCACGGCCCTTCAGCCCGGAAGAAATCTTTGAATTAACTTACATATTTGTAAATCAATGTTTATTCAGTTGACCAGTCACAGCTTCTTCAGTTTGGAGACTGGGAAAAGCTTCATCAGCTTCACCTTTTTTTCTGTAGAATACTTCTCTGAAAAATGAACGTTTTCCAAAAGTGTATGGTTTTTAGATATGAGATTAAAAAAGAAGACGACACATTCTTAAAGTGTGTTTCAGCAGTTAATATTTCACCTACTGTTGCTAGGCGAAGGCTTTTCCTCTCCTTGGGTCATAACGATTTCATCTGAGAAAAAATCGTTCTCAAGAAAACAACTCCACATCATTGCACGTCCATAACAAAGTGCTCGTAACCTAGAACTAACGGAAGATGTTTAGATGAAAGCTGAAGTTATTCGCTCAGTCGACTAACGACGACATCCGAACGGTAGTGAACACAGCAATCTGCATTATAAATTTAGGCTCAGAGGACGCAGTTGAAGCTCAGAATGTCGGGGCCGACGAATTTGCCGTCCCGAAATTATTTTTTTGAGAACACCGGGACAGAATAAAGATTACCTTTGAAAACAGGGACTACCCCGATAAAACCGAGACGTCTTGGACCTCTAATGATGAATTCATTACCTTTTTAATTTTTTTTGTCAAGCGTCGATGATTTTTATTATGAACTGCTAAATTAATATAACCTACAGTGGTCGCCAGTTATGTGAATGTAACAGAGGCAACAAATTTTAAAATATCCAAGAATATATTTCGAATCCTTAAAATCTCTGAAATATAATGTGACTGAAGTTCGACGCCTTCTTCGAGCCCCCGGCCGTCCCGGAGCAATGGAGCCGGCACAGGGCTATAAGGAAGCTAATACAGCCTCAGTAGAAGTTCGAGCTGAATGCCACAAACCTAGTAAGCCAATCTAGTTGCCGATAAGGCGCACTGACCTGTTCAAGAAATTCGTCACAGCAGTTTGGAACTCATGCATGCTCATGACAGTTTCCTACGCTAGGACGGTATTATCTACTCCGCCGTGAAAGAGCATAGCAGAAGAGGAATAGATATTGAGCTGGCGTGTGTGTGGGTGTGTATGTGTGAAGGGAACGATGAGTTTAGTGAGAAGCGTTCGGGCAGGCAGTCAGCTGCACGAACGCGCGCCACACCACCGCGTTTCACATAGACCAGCTAACCGCCTGGAAGGAAGCGGTGACGCTGGGACGCCTGGCACAGCAGCGCTATGTGCGCGTGGGGGCGTGTTTGTAAGCGTGGATGGACCCAAGATATGTTAGAACACCTCGTGCGTGAGGGTATTAGAGAGCGAGAGTGAGAGCGAACGAAAAGGAGAGAGAGACAAGAGAGAGAGAGAGAGAGAGAATGGGAAGGGAAATAGTATGTTATCGTTGTCACATATGTGAATTAATGAAATTTTTGTGGATTTACATCTCTGTATTCTGCGCACCGCAATTGTGCCCGACCTTGCCGTCAACCTATGAGAATTCTAGATGTTTATTTATTATTTGATTTTGTTATGTGCTTGAATAGGTAGGTAGATATTTGTTCCGATTGGTGTTTTTATTTGCTGCAGTGTTTTCAGATTGTTTTATTTTGGTGTTTATGTGCTGTGGCAAATTCCACGCTGCGTCCTTGTTCAGTTCTACGTGTAAGTACTTGAAGGGTTTACTTTGATAGTATCAAGGAATAGACTTGTTGCAGTGGGTTGAAACAATGTTTGGTATTAATGATAGAATTATTGCAGCAGTTTTTTGTGTTTAATTTCGTTTTCTGTTAAGATGCTTAGCTGTCCGTCAGATTTAGGTAATTTTTAAATTGCTTATGACCATTTGAGCATGATTGAATGATCATATAATTGTATCACCTGTAAACAGTGCTCTATTAAGGGCGGACGTTTGGGAATATTTAATACGTAGAGATTATATAGTTATGTGGAGAAAAGAAGGGAGTGATGAGTGGAGGTGAAAGGTCGACTGCTTTTATAAACAGATTTCAGTGATGATTGTTGATGTTTGCTGAGAAGGTTCTGAGGGATAAGTAGTTTTGGATTTTTCGAAAAAATTGTGATTAAATGTAGAGTGTCGATTGAATTTATCTTGTGTATTAGTGACTGGTAGCATACTCTGTCATATGACAAGAGATATAAGTAGTGAATGATGCTTTTTCTGAAAAACTATATGGTGTTGTTTAGAAATTCTGAGTTGATGTGAGGACAAATCTTTGTAAAAACCGAATTGCTATCTCGGGCTCGATTATGTTATTTCTAGTAGTTTATAAGTTATTATAGAATTATTGTTTTCAAACCTTTGAACAGGCTTAATATAAGGAGATTAATATCTATATTGGCTGCATTTTTACTAGGATCCGATAAGGAAAGAATGATGACATTATTTCAGGTAGGTGGGAAATGATTTGTTCTGAAGCATGAGTTGTACATAATTGTTATTTTACTTTCGAAAGACGGTAACGATTTTGGTATTGCGCCATTTATGTTACTACCTGGTGCTTTTTTTGAGGAGACAAGTAATTTCATATCTTTGGGATTGCTGAAGTGTATTTTATATTGGCCACACTTTGGGAGTTTTATGATATTGAAATTGCAGTGAATTAGCGATGTCGTTATCAGAATGACAATTAAATTGAGCCTGATACAATACCGTGAATGCCCATGCATTATTACCCATGCAATTGAGTGCTACAATAGTCATCAAAACAAAAGTGCGTCTCAGCTCAATCGAGAAAGCGATCACATACTCAGAAGTGAAGCCGTAGGCTTCCGCAACCAGGATCAAGATTATCTCGGCTATCCGAGTGACGCCGCGTTGAAGGCTGTATTGACGACGTTTCGACCATCTTTTTCGAGATCTCCTTCAGGGCTGGTCTGCGCTCGGGTTGATATTTGGGTGGAGACCAAGTACAATTGGCTGAAACAGTCGGCCAATCGTAGCTGGAGGGCTGCCCGTCAACCGCAGGAGGCGGTCGAGTCGAGTGGCGCGGCGCGAGATCGAACGACACGGACCAGCGACACAGCCAAGATAATCTACATACTCAGAAGTTCTTCACACTACGTTATCAGTGTCAAACAGTATACTATATACAAATATCATGAGTTTTAAAGATTACCATGATTGCAACATCATATAACAGGCTGCAAAAAATATTATTCACTTTGACGCGTGACTCATCTATTAACTTTCACAACATAAAACACTGCTTATTTAATACTTGTTAATGCCGGCTTATTTAATAAAATGTAACTATAGAACTTGCCGACAGCAAACGTAACTATTATTCCTTAATATTAAAGTGTGGATGAAACGTATCTACATCTTGTAATACAAGAAGCAAAGTGAGTCAATGTAAATGTCAATTCGATCTTTGGTATTTTTCAGAGAATTCTATCATCAACATCAGGTAAATTCCGCAGCAGTACTCATAATAAACGGGTCATATACAACAGCGCGCGATCTTTCCTTCCTCTTCCCTGTTTTATCGTCACCCCTTACTTATAAACACTTACATGCACTATACTACCATGTATGTAGGGCGAAACCACTCGGGAGCTTAGAACTTGTCCTATCGGGGGCGGTGCCTCGCTGTTGGGAGATACCTGGTTGGGAAACTCGCAACTCAATATATAGATAGGCACCGGATCTCACAATCTAGAGGGAGGAATCACCATTTCCCGTGATATAACATGCACTAACTTACGGGACAACTGACCTTAGCTGTCGACGCGCCCGGAAACACGAAATAATGAATTCCATCTTTTTCTTTCATACAAGCAAGACAGCAGGTTACTTGAAACGTAGCCCCACGGGCTGTCAATGGCCGACGAGATTTCGGACGCAATGGACTTGTGAACAAGGCAAGCAAGGAGGTGGACGGCCAGCAGCAGAGTGAGGTGGAGAGGGGGAGGATTTGGACGGGCAGGGAGGGCGGCGGGTGACGGGCGGCGGTCTATAGAGGGCGTGTGGCTGCCAGCGCCGTTTCACATGCAAAGTGGACGCGGCGGTCTATCCTTTGAAGCGGCAACGCTAGCTGGCCGCTGTGCAGCGCGCTGTGCTTGGCGTGTGAAATTGCATGTGAATATGTTCGGCCGTAGTTCTGCAATAGCGCGTATAGTGACATCTTTGCGATGTGATGTTTTAAATATCAAACGACCAAAAGATACCCTGCCCTTAAAAAAGGTATTACTTAATGCATTTATAATTCTATGAACTTAATTGTATATTAAGTAAAATTGAGGCTAAAAGTCAAATTTGTGGAAAAGTTTCCGTGATATAGGGAAATATTTGAAAGTTTTTTCTATACTGTATTTTATTTATGATACAAAAGGAAATACTACCTCTTTCGTCATTGAGTGATGTTTCCCAACTTCAACCACCTTTGTATTTTAGATCACTCTATTATTTCTCTCCCGTACATGCTTTCAAATGACAACCAATCCAGTTCAAGCAATTATGATTCCACATTTTTTGAATGATTTTCTGCATTACAATTCAATTTATTTATTTACCTGACTTTCGATTCCATCTAAATTATCAAAATTATATTTTTTATTATCGATTGTTTTTCATTGCAAGCTGGCTTGCATACTTGACTTTAAACTACTAACTTTTATAAACAAGTTGAAGTGCCAAGTAAAATATTTTCTGCTGCATAACTATTTCTATTCAATTAGACTATATACCGAGCATCAAAAAGGAGACTAATGTTAATTTTCACAATGATATTTCAATTAAATTCAATTTTTTTAGTAATTTGTTTACAGAATTAACCTACTACAAATTGCCGAGTATATTCACGGTGCAAATAACGTCTTATAAATAGCTTACAAATAACTTCTGATAGAACAGATAGCATAAGATACAATGTAAATAACAGAACAAATGCAAATAATACAAGAACATAAAATACACAATAATTGAGGCAACTGATCATATAAATATATACAAAACAAGTGTATCAAGCTTGACGCATTACAGATATAAAAAGGTCATTCATTAGTGTTGTGGAATTTAATTTAAATTTAAAAAATATAAATTTAACTAGCTTTAAATTTAACAATGATATTTAATGTATTTACCATTTTGAGAGCATAATTCTAAACAACCTGATCAGTTTTTTCTTCCAGTTTCCTTGATTTTTGAGCGAATGCCGAGATGCCATATCAGCATTCGTTGCAGCAGCCCTTGTTTTGTTTCTGAGCCTAAGTGTAACTTAATCTGTGCATGCCTATTAGAGTTATATGGATGATACAGCTATTCAAATTATCCTTTTCCATTTTCGTACGGCAAGAAGTCCATGATTCCTTCACGAAGGACTTGACGAGGAATAATAGCCAAAATCTATACCCGATTTGTCTAACATTATATTTCTTTTACGCTGGAATGCCTTTTTTTAATAATTTCTAACCAAAAATGCTCTTTTCATCTGTATTCAGAATTTAACTGGTTTTAATTTAAGGTATAGCTATTACAGAATTTTAGAAAACGTGCACAGAATACAATTCTTTCCGTAGCACGTCACACGTTAAAATACATTAATATACTTTGACAAGAGGAATTTGGCGCTGGAGTTTTTATATTGGAGATGGAGAGGCGTGCGTGATCTGGGAAAAAGAAGCAGCAGAGAAAAAATGTAAGTCATGCATGCATTCGTATCATAAACTGATGATTAAAACAATGTGTTATTATTTGGTTTATGAATGAAAGATAAAGACCTTTAATGGGCTGGGTAAAATCGATGTAAAGCCATTTAGTTTCTTGGTCTGTTTATATATTTTTTAGTAAAAACTGATGTGACGTATGGGAGAGAAAATCATTAAATTCTTTAAATCCATTTTCATTATTCATGTAGAAAAGTAAGTAATATATTGCTGATGGACAAATTTTTAGACATTGAAAAACCTTATTGTCATAATACAGCATTTACCTATTATTTTACAAAATGTTTGAAATAGTGTAACAATTTAGATCATGGAACAGTTCGTAAATATATTATATACGTAGATACGATGAAGTTATTTTTAATACTGAACGAGAGAAAGTGACAACTAATGCTATAAATGTACAAGGTAAGCAAACTACTACTAGAGGGAAAGAATAAATAATATAAAAGAAAATAATAAAGGATTGGAGAAAATAATGATGTTCAAATTGATGAAGTTTTGTACGGAAAAATAGTAATAATAATAATAATAATAATAATAATAATAATATAGTCACTCAACAAGAGAGTGACCTCACTCTCTACATCTCAACCACCCGTTCACCTTCAAGAGGTGGACCTGATAAGCCGAGCAACCTGAGTGGAGGTTGGGTATCAACCCCAGCAGAAACCAGGTCGGTGAGCAGACGAACGAGGTGAGGTCGAGGAAGGCTATACCCTAGTGCCACACAAGGGAAAGGCTTTCTCGGCTGCAAGGCAGGGTGTCCTCCTACGGCGGCGGCGGAGGAGCCAACAGAATGGCCAACGGCGGCGTCAAGAACCCAAGTAAGTACGGTTACTGCCATCACACCTGGCCGTAGGTATAAAAGGCACAAAACCCATTTTATAGAGAAATGTTTACTAGAAGTAAAACGAAAGGGCCGCTGCCTGGGGAGCGCCAGGGCATGTCTGGAGCCGGTGCTGGTCGTGACAGTTTGCAAACCACCGGTGGTAGGTCGCTGAACAGGCGGGCGCCTATCTGGGTTACCCGAAAAATCTACAGCTGATACTTATGGAAGAACTAAAGATCCTCCAGCTCCACCTACCGACAGTGTTTTAAGGTAGAGTCAGCCCTCAACCACCAAGGCAGGAAAAGTAAGTCAGCGCTTAAAATGGACCACTGACGTAAACATATTCATTATACGCACTTACTATAAAATCACAAAATTGGAAACGGATTTAACGACGTACAGGCATGAACTATATCAGCTATTTAGAATGCAGTATCCCGAATTAAATGTTACCGAACAAAGGATCGCTGATCAACGTCGTACAATTGTCACTAACAACCTCCTGCCGCAGACGTTACTAGAAGAAATTAAATCAGAGGTGGCAAAATCTCTCAGCAGTGATACCCAACAATCTAACTTAATAACCGCAGACACAACTCAAAATACAGTTTCTGAAGCAATCTCAGGATACCCTGAACAGATGACCGGGACAACACTGAGATTGGGAAATTCATCCCTAAATATAACGCATCAAATGCCTCCAAATGATGCTGAAACAAGTATGCAGAAATCGAAATCAAATGAAGATACCCTCGAAACAAAAGTACAAGATAATTTCTTCGCAGCAATTACTGAATTCGAAGGCTCGGATCCAACACAACGGCACAGTATCCCAAGGCAGAAAACATCCAGAAAACTAGCCCAAATAGTTGAAATATTGAACAGGTCTATTATCCCAAATTATCTCATACACCATACCAGCTTTACAGACGTCTACACGGCAATCTATTGTGGTGCAGTTGCAGCAGCCAGAACTAATGGCTCTCGCACTAGCGAACGTATACCACTGGGCAGAAGGGTACACGAGAAACCAAAATGGCAACAACGTATAGACAATAAGATCTCTAACATCAGAAAAGACTTGGGGAGGCTAACACAATACAAACAAGGTAATATGTAACTTATAATTGTTGCATATAAGTAAATTATATGCAACAACAGAGACACAACTCTCACATTTACTCAAAATAACAGAATCTTTCTCTAGAGACTTGCAATGAAATTTGGAATAGACAAATGCAAAATACAAAAAATAACTAAAGGAACACGAGAATGTGAAGGCTTTCAACTTCAAAATGGAGAAACAATCGAGGCAATGTCTGAAGAAGACACTTTAAATATCTGGGGTTTGCACAATCCAGACGCATTGAACACCGAATTATCAGAGAAACGCTTATAAGAACTTATACGAACAGATTGACCAAAATGCTGAAAAGTCAACTCAACGGGAGAAACAAATTCAAAGCAATCAATACGTTTGCAATACCAGTGCTTACCTACTCTTTTGGTATCATTCACTGAACAAAAACTGACTTAGCAAATGTTGAAAGGAAAACAAGAACAGCATTAACCACAGAATACTGCACCGAACCCGGTCTCCCAGAACCTACCTGTGCTTACCTGGGCTCGTGTGGCCGGCTAGCTCAGGAAGCATGTAATGTTAGAAGAATGGATGGTGGACGGATTTAGCTACGTGATGAATTAAAAAATATTTAGAACACAAATGAACTTTAATGAAAGAATTAAGATTTTTAATTTACAATAATCACGATCTGAGCTCGTGAGTAATTACCTCTTCTATTTTTATGCTATAAAACTAACACATTACAGGGAACTTGAAATTGAAAGGAAGTCGCCAATGCGCGGCGAGCACTTCCTGGGCAAGAGTTTCTGTCCTAAACAAGCGTTGCGCCTGAAGAACGTACTGAAGATTTTGCCGCAGCTCGACAATCAAAACACAGTCACCGTTGGCAGGCAGATCCGCTGGGGTGAACAACCTCTACGGGTCGCCGAACTTCACGCCAGACGGCGTGTCCCGTGGGTGCAGGGGAAGTCCTTGAGTCCCGCGGCGGCGGCGGTGGCGGTGGCGCAGTGTGACGACGGCGGCAGCGGCGACTGCGGTGATGCAGTGATGGTGGCGGCAATGGCGACGACAGCTCAAGACTTAGGCGTCCGATAACGCGATAATAATCGTCACGTAAATTGTAACGTGCGACGCGGGCGTGATCAGCAGAGATCAAAAAAGAGATTTACTCGACTAATGAGTAACCGGAGGAGCCACTTGTCCTGAATTTAAAGTAGAGGGACACCGCCCTTCTCCCGCTCTACTGTTCTGTGAGCTGAGCGCACGTCAGCGCTCACCTCTTCTCGCACCTCTGTCCCGCCTACAATGATCTCTCCCACCGTTCTGTCTTGCCTCTTCGGCGCATGCCAGCGCTCACAAGCCTTTTCTCCCCCCCAGTTTCCCAAATGTTCTAGAAGTTTTCCGAAATTTTACTAAAACGTGCTTCTATTGGCGAAAGGTTCCTACGTCTTACTTAAATTTGGTCCAATAATCCCTTGCGTTTCGCCGGTGTGTCGACCCCCGTTTGCCCGGCGCCAAGATGTCGCGTTTGGAAAGTTTCCAAACTGCGAGCCCCCCTTCCCAGCTAGATCCCTAGGGATAGACCCGCGTCGGCGCTGGCGAAAACACACATAGCCCCCCCCCCGTTTGCCCGGCGCCAAGATGTCGCGGCTGCTGCTGTGCGGAACGAATTAGCCACCCGATGGCTCAGAAAAGACGCAAAAGGCGCCATCTCGTGATTACGCAACATTTTGTTTGCGATTATCCGAGGCATAATATTCGGTATCGTTACAATACATCACCTTAACTCCTCAACAGAAAGACTTACTCTACCACGAAGGGAAGGTGGCCGCGGCATGATAGACATAACAAACCTACACAATAAATTAACTTACCTGCTTCAAGAATATTTTGTCACCCAGAAAAAGGAGTCGCCCCTTCATAAAGCAATAGTACTAGCAGATAAACACACACCACTTAACTTGCATCACTATGATAGGGACACCTTAATTCTTGGAACTGAACCACCTGATAAATATCAGTCATGGAAACAAAAACTACTCCATGGAAGACATCGCCACGATCTGGAACAACCCCATGTTGACTTGGAAGCGTCGAACGCCTGGCTTTCCCGTGGTGACCTGTTCGCCGAAACAGATGGGTTCATGACAGCAATTCAAGACCAGGTTATCAATACAAGAAATTTTCGCAAATACATCATTAAAGACCCAGCATTGGAAAATGATTTATGTAGAAGATGTCACCTGTCCAGTGAGACAATTCAGCATATTACATCCGGCTGCAAAATAATTATCCACACAGACTACAAATACAGACATGACCAGGTAGCCAAAATTCTTCACCAAGGGATTGCATTAAACTGGAATCTTCTGGATATCAAGCAGCCATATTACAAGTAGCAAATGCTGAGATGGCCCGTTGTTTTGCTTCTGGACATAAATGTAACTTCATTACCTGTGCACGTCTTCTAGAATTCAGTGGGAAATACAATTATTCAAATTATCGTTTCTATGTTGTCGCGGCAGGAAGTAATAAGAGCCAAAATGTATTGCTTATTTATCCTTGAAAATAGATTTTATTACATGGGAGTTTTTTTGTTTTCTCCCTTTCAAAATTCAAAATTTATTGTTTATTTATCCTTGAAAATTGATTTTATTACATGGGAGTTTTTTTGTTTTGTTTTTTTCTCCCTTTCAAAATTCAAAATTTAAGTAGTATATGACTTAGGGTAGGGATCACAGCATTTTGAAAATGTGCACACAATTCACTTTCCCCCATAGCACGTCATACGCAGTTTTTAACTGTTTTTTGACGTAAAATAAATAAATATAAAAGTACACACCAACAACAATAATGGAAAATTCTGCTTGCAAGTTATACTGGGATAGAACCATAATTACAGACAAAACAATAGCACACAATCGGCCAGACATCACGTTAATTGATAAAATTAATCTTCTTCTTCTTCTGCTTCATGGATTTAGGCCTTAAGGCCTGTTTCCACATCAAGAGAGTGAGTCTCTCCATCTTGTTAAGGGGCGCCAACATTTCTTCTTCCTTTAGGATTATATGTGTACATTATTTTGGGAATTCTGTTTGGAGGCATGCGTTGGATATGATCATGCCAGTTACTCCTAAATGATTGGATTCTGTCCATCAGATTGAATATATTCAGTTCGGTTCTAATGTCATATTATATTGTCTATCCAAGATATTGTAACCTGCTACTGAACGTAAGAATTTCATTTCGGCGCTTTCTATTTTTCTTCTGTCTGTTCTATTTATTGTCCAGTTTTCGCATGCATAAGTTAGCATGGGTACTGCCATTGCTTTGTAAAATTTGAGTTGCGTGGTTTTTAAAGTCTTGTTTTTTAATGTTCTTCTTATTGTAACACACATGTTATAGAATCTATTTAATTTCCGACTTATGTCATTTTTCTGGCAGTAAGACACATTGAAGCCTAAATAGGTAAAATTATTGGTCTGTTCTATGGGTTCATTATTAATCACAATTTTACATCTCATATGGTTTGTTCCTTCAAAGCCCATTGATTTTGTTTTCCTAGTGGAGATTTGCATATTGTATTTGGTTGCCTGTTCATTTAGTTTGTGAGCTGCAATTTGTAATTCATCTTCTGAGCTACTAAAAATAACTTGGTCGTCTGCAAACAATATGGTATTTAGAGATTTGTCATTTATATTAAAATGTGTTTTCAATTGCCCTTGCCATTGCCAGACAATCTCGTCTATATATATAATAAATAGAGCTGGCGAAAGTGGGCACCCTTGTTTGACTCCTTGGTTTATTTCTACAAATTTATTACTTCCTTGACATCCTTTATCAATGCATATTTTAGTGTCGAAGTAGAGGCTTTGTATTGCTCTTATTAGGTGGGCTGGGAATCCTTTTTTATGCATTATCTCCCAGAGTTTCTTTCGGACACTTTGTCGAAGGCTTTACACAGTCTATAAATAGTATATATGTCGGTAAGTTAAATTCTCGTCTCTTCTGTATTAGCTGTTCCACTACAAATATGCAGTCGGAACATGAGCGACCTTTCCTAAAACCGCACTGTTCCTCTAATAACATATGCTCATCAATTATATTCAAAATTAATAAAATTAATAAAATCACCTATTTAATAGATATCGCAGTCCCAAATACACACAACCTTCAGTCCTTCCACATGGAAAAGATTTCCAAGTATACTGAACTAGCAATAGAAATAAAACAGCTATGGAAAATGGAGAAAGTTTACACGGTACCCATCATTGTATCCACAACTGGAGTCATCCCAAAAACCTTGTATAATAGCCTACAACAGTTAAACCTGACAAAAACATTGTATATAGAATTACAAAAAGTTACAATCCTCAACACATGCAAAATAGTTTGGAAGTTTCTGGATAGCAGTGTGACTCACGCCTAGTACATATATCCTACTCCAAAATCAAAATTGGAAAGGGCCTTCACTTGGCAAAAGCCCGTAAGGTCACTTCAATCCTGGGACAACATCCGGAGACATAATTGTATGATGATGATGATGATGATGAATAATAATAATAATAATAATAATAATAATAATAATAATAATAAACCGAGAAAATTACATCGAAATTTACTTCTCCGTTTCCTTGAATCTGAGGTTAGTGAGCAAACAACAGCGGATCAGCGTCGAGCAATTGTTCAGAAGAATCTCCTCTCTGTACCAGTTCTGGAAGGAATCAAGGAAAAAGTGAGAAAAATCCACTAATCTGAGGGCAGATTAGATGCTGGCTGAACAAACCAGGATGACAATGTGACAATTATTGAAGATGGGAGTAGTGAAGAAGTGAGGATTCGCAATGAATTTGCAGCCGTACTTGCGGAATTTGAAGGAACTGACAGGCTGAACCGCCATCTCATTCCCAGAGACAATTACTCCAAGAAATTGGCAAAAGCTATCAGTGTACTGAATGATAAAGTACTGCCGCAGCATCAACAACAAATATCATTCGCAGAAGTGCACACAGCGATTTATTGCGCAGCGGTTGTGGCTTCACGATGCAAACGTTCCAACCTTTTCAGACGCGTAGCAACAGCCCACAATGATCGAAGGGAAAGAAGAACGCCACCGTGGGAAATAAGGCTGGTGAATCGTACAGAACGGGAGACAATCGTTTTTCAAAAGGAAATACCTTAGAATAACTGAGAATGAAAGTGATTAACATCCTTATCAGTACAAAATTACATACAAAGCACGAGCCCCTGAACAGAACATCTTGACACTCTATGACAAAAGCTTTTGGCGTTAACAAAACGCCTTCGACGCTATAGGAATTGCACTATGAGGAAGCAACAGAATACTTAATTTTGTATATGATAATAATTTCGATGAAGCGTAGAGTGGTCGAGCTAAATGTGAAAATCTGGAAGAAGTGCGAGATGTTTCGAGTATTTTGCAATTTTCTTTGTGAACAATTTTTCAAGGCGCAAACCTCAAATTCGGCTTCAGCACTCTCAAAACTTCTGAAGATAATATGAGAAAAAAAACTTTCGCCTTTTTTACCTGAACTAAAAACGTATTGACAAATCGTCACACGCGAGGAAAGAACTAGTGTCATCAACTTCATTCATACGTAACGTTACCAAGGGGGGCATCGATGATTGATTTCGTTTTTTAATAGAAAGCTCAAAATATTCATATTGTTTATGATGGGCTTTATTCTCAAAACATGATAAAAATTGTTCATATTTTGTTGGAATGTGTGTTATTTCAGTCTTCCACTGTGGGTAAAAAAATCGAGATCCTTCGCGAGACTGATTGCAACCTACATAGGGACTTCATAGTAGGTTTTTTTTAAATTTTATTCTAGTAAAAATGTAATTTACAAATATAAAAAAGTTTAACGTGGCCCGGAAATGTATTTTGTCCCAGCCCCTTGCTTTAAGCTGCGCAGAACTAAGGAAGTTATAGATATAGAAAAACGAACGGAAATATCTGGTGTGAGGTACCACGGATGGCGGCTTTGAAAACGCAGCGAGGAGAAAAATCCCGCGGGCTGCCTCCGGATACCACCATCGTTTTCTCTGTCGAATAAACAAGGGATTCCTTCTGCGCGATCGCTCTCCGCCTTAGCCCGGAGGAAATTGGAGATTTTCGCCAGCGTTTGTCTTCCTGTGAGCGCCTGCGCAACGCCGCACCATAGTTTCCGGTCGCGCGCTATAAAAACGCATTGCGCGGAAACTGCTACGTGGGCTGCACACCACTTGCGCACGACGGAGATCTTTCGTTGCGGTAATGAAAATGTGACATAGCTTTCACGTGGTTCTCAAGTTGTGGAACAAGTAAAAATAGAACGCTTTCTCTTTGCTCTTTGTAAACAATCAAGAGGTCTCAAGGGCTTACTATTTGCACTCTTATTACTAGAGCCCGGAAGTTTGGCCAAATGTATTATTGTTATTGTTACGATTTTAAGACCTTTCATAAAAGGAATCACTTAAATGTAATTTAGGAGACGTAGGTATTGGAACATTTCCCTTTTGGCAAGTTCTCTTCTTATGTATATTTTTATTTTGTAAATTATTCTATTTTGTTTTATTTTTTCTTCTTTTTCCGTTATTGTCCTTTTCCCTCCTAGCACTAATCTCCGTCAACATAGAAACATAGCTGCAAGACTGGTAAACTTGAAGGCACTGTCGGGTATTTTATTTTTCTGCAAGCGTAAACACGATGACAGACAAAAAGTGTATTATTAGCAGTACATACGATTGCAACGACTACTATTATTACCTCTACTAGTGCTACTACCACTACCACCACCACGACTACCACCACCACCACCACTACCACCACCACCACTACCACTACTACCACCACTACCACTACAACCACCACTACCACTACTCTCACCACTCCACTGCACTCCACCACTCATGCTACTACTGCTACTACTGCTACTACTACTGCTCATTCTACTTTACTGCTACTGCTACTGCTACTGCTCTACTGACTACTGCTCTGCTACTGCTACTGCTGCTACTGCCACTACTGCTACTACTCTTCTGCTGCTGGTGCTACTACTCCTCTACTATACTACTCTATTGTAATAAATATGAAAACATTATACTCTTTGTATTGTGTGCTTGCTATCCTCGCTACTGCTTACGCAGTAAAAAGAAAGTTAATAATGCTGCGGAAAACAGCAGCATTCCTTAAAAACCTCTTATTGTCGGGCCCTGGCAACGAAAATGTGGATAAATCCTGCTCTGGGTATAGTAAATACTTGCTCTAACACGTGATGCAACCAGAATCCATGTTTCGTGGGTCCTTCATACCAAAATATTAATTAACGGCAAAATGTCTGTCCCCGTCCCCGCCTGTGGTCAACGTCAGCGACTAAACCATTCAGCCGATTTTCTCCAAAACTGTATTGATTCCCCGATTGATCTGAACAAGCAGAAGAATTTGGGAGTTTTTTAAACATATATTTCAATTTTTGAGGATACTTCACATAAAATCTCAAACATTTTTTAAACTTTTTTTATTTAACACCGTGCCATGATAGCGTAAAGGAGGCTGAAGAAAATGGTGCGGTCTCATATTTGTTGAAATCACGAATTTTCCGAAAGTGGCATTTTTTGGTTGTCGTCCTATATCTATAATATTGAAGGTTGAGATTGTTTTCTTTCATGAAATCTGTTCCTTAAAAGCAAATATTAAAGTAAAGTCATGTTAAATGTTTCGAAAATATGAGAAGTTTTCGTGCAATTTTTAAATTTTACTTACGTACTTGAAGCCATATGCATAGCCATCAGCGTAATTTTTTCGTCCTACGTTTAGTATTAACTTTAGGAAGCAGATAGTTAATGCTGATTGTAACCGTGGATTTAAAAGCGACATTGCCAATATATTATATTTCCACTTTTTTTATTTCAACAACTAATTTACGTACTTACACACAGCACCAGCGTACACATAACAGCAACATATATTGCTCAGTACAGTTTGTTAGTTTTCAGACAAAAGTTGCTTCTTTGGAATTTTTTAAATTTTGAATAATTATTTCACATTAAATATTCAACAAATACGAGAAACAAAATTTTCTGTATATGCATATATTTTATCTGCATATATGACTCAGAACCTAAATAAGCTCACCAATATAAGCTTATTGAGTTTGTCGGTCTATGTCTCTCTCCTACTCGCACACATCATGTTGACCCTGCAAAACCGCAGATGAAAACATCACATGTTGCCCAATATTCTGTGTATGCTCACCTGAGAGTCATTTAATAACTCTTTTGTACACCATATCCCCGCCTACCTGCTCGTACCCGGAGGTGGTCCAGCGGTCGCAATTTACTCTGGAGAAGATCTGCCGGGGAATTCCTCCCTCGCCTTTTCCAACTACCGCTTTTCTATGCCACTGGGTTGCCTCTGCAGGGAACTCTGTTAGGAATAAAAACATGCAAACGGCCATACCCCTGCCCCAGGGTGTATTTTCTAGGTGTTGAGAAGTAAATTACTTCCTCCTTGGTCGAGGGCGGAGCTGTTAGGAAACACAGGATTTTCAGGAACGCAGCACGGGTTTTAGAACCTATACGAAATGAATGACATTTGGTGTGGAGGTTTTAATTCAGTATAAATATAAAGCATATTTATTCAGTGTTTGACAAAAAATCAAGCATGTGATACTATGAAGAAATATGAACAAATTCAATTATTTATAAAACACCATTGTCACAAAACGATGCAATCCACAACACACATTGCCATTTATTTCAGGCAAATTAAGTGAACTAATTTATAGTTTTGAAACAGCAAAAACACCTATTGGAGACGAATTATTAAGAAGCAGAAAAGTTCCCACCCCTCTGAGGGGTGCATTTCCAATTCTTCCGCCCACAATGTGCAATTTAGCATATTTTTAAACAATTTTACGCAAAACAGTTCATTTTGCAAAGAAAAGTTTTATTACAAAAAACATTTCTTCTTAAATGTGTGCATAAAAATAATCAGTTGCATGTGTCATATATAGCGAACCATTTCTGGGATAGAATTCTAAAATCCATTGGGAAATATTTTGGTTTTATTTTGTTTTAATGCTCTTGAAAATATATACACATTCATTTACGATTATAACGAGTCATAATGACGAGTTACGAATCATAATTCACGAGTGATTGTAGGTTCACAACATATATTTAGAATTTGGTATTCAAGATTTACAGAAAGAAACAAAGTTTGATTAAATGATCTATTACAAAATAGGATTTATATTACTACAAGAATACATTAATTTATAAAAAATATCCGACCTAGTGCGCCTTGTCCCTCTTGGCTGGAAGGGCGGCAGGTTTGAGTCCTGCCTCGAGTACAGATGATATCGTAGGCTTCCGCGGCCAGAGTTATGATCTGGGCTGTCCGGGTGACGCCGCGTCGAAGGCTGGGGTGCCGACGTTTCGACCGACATGTCGCGGTCCTCTTCAGGCCCTTCAGGCCTCTTCAGGCCTCTTCAGGCTCAGCAGTACAGCCCTGAAGAGGACCGCGACATGTCGGTCGAAACGTCGGCACCCCAGCCTTCGACGCGGCGTCACCCGGACAGCCCAGATCGAGTACAGATGTTTGCCTGTATCTTGTAGCATGGTGGAGGTCTTCCAACTACCTTGAATTACACCTAAACCTAACCCTTGCATTCCTGGTCGGTCTGGATGGCGCAGGGGCTGGATTACTAGCTCCCAAGTACGAGTAACATCTAGGCTGAGGGTTCGAATCCCGTATAAGCTGACGTAATGTTTGTGGCATGTTGAGACATCCATCCTCCGTATATTACCTTTTAAATCATCTGTACCTTCCGTTTCTAGCATCAGTACTAATCCTCAGAAGCGGCTACATTTAGCCGACATGGGCCTAAGGGGTCAGATAAAAACATCAGCACTATCTGCGTTGGGCCTACAGGCCATCTCTGGGTGCCGAGGAGGGGAAGGGTCTCATCCTCGTAATGTAAAAAACAAATTTGGGAAGAGCAACGGGGTAAATGCCCCCGGAACCAAGGTGAATAAAGGAAGGTAACGCTAGCTGATAAGTTACAAAAGCTAATTCGTAAGCGCAACTAAAACTAAAATTCAAAATAAAATAAAATATTTTAAAAAAATCAATCTCACTTTTGTAAAATCAATTAAATAATCTACATATAAATAAAAGGGAATATGTGTTTTTGAGTCGCACTTGGATGCAAAACTACACAATCAATTTTGCTGAAATGTTCACACTTAGTTTTTATTGGTACCATCGGGAAATAAAATGGTGGTTTGAATTAAATTGGACATACGGGAGCATTTTTGACGATAACTCGCTCAAGAGTGTAGTCGATAAGACATTTCCCATGCAAAAGATGAAGTAGAATATTTTATTTTTTAATTCTTTTAATGTAGTTATTAGTAATAAATCCATAATTTTTGCACCTCAAAACAATTCGGCAAAAGTTTTGATAGCCAAAAATCAAAACAAATTTCGGTAATTTTTTTGTTTTTGCGTAATAACTTTTTAATGGTTGATCTTATCGCAAACGTAATTACATACAATTTTAAAGATCATAAATTTCTGCACAAATTTGCTTCTTAAACTATTTTTCTCAAGCAAATAGTAACATAGCTATGAGATTTTAAAATTTCGCCAAATTTTCCCTTTCATTCTGAAGTTGCCCAAAATTACTAAGTTTATCTAATGTAGTATTGTTGAGTTCCTAAGTCATTATAAATACGAATGTTTTAATGCTTACTGAGGTTACATTCACGTTTGAAAATTCTGGTGAAAGTGAAATAGAACTATACGTTCTGCCAACTAACAAGTTTATCTTACGTTTAAAAAAGCATTTCAATAAAGTAAAATGAATTTCGTTTCTTCTTCTTAATTAATAAATTCTTCTTCGACATTTTTCCTTAGGAGCTTGCCGTTTTCACTCTCTACAACTCTCGATCCTCCCAATCTCGTGGTTTGAGGACTATATCCTTCATAGCTTCCTGAATGTATTTTTACCATTCTAAAACTGGTCTTTCTCTTCTACTCCTCTCAGACGTTTGCCACTTTAAGTTTTTGTGTAACCAAAAGTTTTTCAAAATTCCCTGAGCATGTCCATGCCACTGTAGTGCTCTATTTTCCGAGGTCTTCGTAATATAACAAATTATATTCATCCTTCTCCATAATTCTTCATTTCGCATTCTGTCCCTGCGAGTAAGTTGTAGGCATCGTCTCATGTAGTCCATTTATAGTGTTCTAATCTTATCACTTAGTTTTTGTTTTGGGGCCACATTTCCGCTCCATATAGTACTATGTTTTCTACTACACAATGGAATATCCCTTTGACATCTTGGCGGATATTGTTATTCCATTATATGTCGTGTAAAGCTTTGGTTGCTTTCTTCCACATAATTATTTGCGAGTTCATAACTGTGGCACATGTTACCAAATTGTTTATTAAAGATTCAAGATATTTGATGATGTTACAGCTTTTAATTTTGTTATCATTCACGTCTATATCTGTTATTGCTTGTCCAATGCACATACATTCGGTTTTTTTAAGATTTAATTCCCTTTATTTTTTTTTTTTTTAACCAGGTTGATCCATTTTTCTTTGATATCAACCTTTCTCGTTGTTTCCCATATCTTTTTTCTTAGGACACTATCATATGCTTTCTGGAGGTCTAAAAAGAGTACATAAATTTTAATATTTCTACTTTTATGTTTTCTTATAACTTATCTCATACAGTTATCTACACAATGATCGTTCTCGTCTAAAACCACTCTGCTCTTCACTCAATACACCTTCAATTTTCTGTACTCAGAATACTAGAAAACAATCTTTTTGTTGACGGTATGACAATTTTCCCCCTGTAATTCGCTCATAATCATTTGTCTCCTCAAGTATTGAAGAGATCTAGGATATGTTCCATTCTACACGTGGATCATCTCCTACTTCTATCTTACTGAACATTTTCTTGAGGTATTTCACAACCACATCTTAGCCATATTTCAAGAGCTCTATTATATTTCCCGGTCCTCGGGCTTTATTGGTTTTTGCTTTGCATAGTGTTAATATCATCCGCAGTTATTTCAAAATTGGTTTCCTCCACATCTCTTATTTCTTCTTCTTCTTCTTGATAGAAGCATTCAGTAGTGATGTATCCATTTCTGAGAGGGTATACTTTGTAGTATACTTTTACACTGTTTTTTAAAATTTTATTCATAATTTTCCAGACTTAAGATGATTTATTGTATCCTACGGTCCCTTCAAAATGTACCATTTCCCTCACAAAAAATTACCGGCAAAATTCTATCTTCCCAACCGCGCCGACAAACAAGGCCTTCTCGTGGCGCAGAGCAAAGTCGCTCGCCTTTCACCAAGGAGATCCGGGTTCGATTCCCGTCGAATCTCGTGTGAAATTTGTTCCTACAAAACGAGTTTGGCTGCTTCACAAGGGCTAGTCCAACCCGTGTGAAGTGTCCTACACCCTGCCCCTATCCATATTCCTTCCCAATTCTGGTCGCTGGGTAGTGACGCAGGAGCGCGTAGCAGGAGGCGCGTACGTGGAGATGCTACTTGGCGGTCCTCTTGACAACAGACTACGACGAGACGTGACGGACAGAAATATGTATAGTAAATATCTACAGTAACGGAGGATTACTCCAATAGCGCTCAACACCCAAGAAGGGGTTAGGAGACGCGTTGCGTCGTGAGTTGACGCAACGAATGTAAAAAAGACAAACTTGGACTGCCTCGGCCAGAGGGAAGGCGGAGGGAGGGACACGTTGACCAATCGCTAGAGGGTAGAACCACAGTTGTCTGCGATTGGTGCAACATCCCAAGGGGCAGAAAGAACGCTGTCTCAGGGGGAGGGGGCTAGTACGTTTACGTGCGAGACGGAAATATCGTCATATTTCCCTGCCGAAGGAGAGATTTTGTCCGCGCGTACGCCACGACGAAAAAATATTTCTAAGAGGGGTTTTCCGTCCAGAATTATTGTCCATAGACCAGTAAATATTTATCATTTCAGCAACAATTATTCTAACTTTCAGTTGTCGATTTGTAACTCCTGACAAACTGCTATTTTGAGATGTTCATTTCAGGCACAACTTGCGGGGCCTTTCCAGCCGTTCTAACGCATATTTCGAATTTGTTTATAAAATTATTTTTTTAATTGGTTGCGTCTTACAACTTGACGCAACGCGTCTCCAAACCCCTTAAGGGGCGTTGAGCGCTTTGCGCTGGGGAGTAATCCTCCATTACCTTTAAGTCATGTCACGTCACGTTGCGTCAGTTGTCAAGAGAACCGCCAGGTAGCATCTCCGCGTACGCGCCTCCTGCTATGCGCTCCTGCGTCACTACCCAGCGGCCAGAGTTGGGAAAGAATAAGGGATAGGTAGGGTTTAGGACACTTCACAGGGGTTGGCCTAACCCTTGTGAAGCAGCCAAACTCGGTTTTGTTGGAACAAATTTCACATGAGATTCGACGGGAATCGAACCCGGACCTCAGTGGTGAAAGGCTAGCGACTTCGCTATGTGCCACGAGCGCGGCTTTTGTTAATTCGCGGTTTTTGGTTCTGGGATATCTTGAGACTCTCCCCCTTTAGATTTGCAAAATTTGGAAATTGTTTATAAATTTGCAATTGTTGCAAATGTTTTATTGTCTAATCTGAATGGCGTTTAAATGCGATGCAAAATTCCGGAATCCAATCGGTGATATCATATTTCGTTCTCGAGACATATGTAATTGTTTATAAGAAATTAACATCTTAGTAGACCCCATTTGTTTGCGCTTAATTCATTCGCTCTATACAAGCATGCTGAAAAAACAGTTCTCCAATGCCGTGCTTTTACCCGCCACATACGCTTAAAATTGTAAGCAAATTCTGTGGCTAATTTAATTATGCTAAATTCGTACTTTTACGGCGAGTATGAGCATAACTTTTATTTTGTCTTTATATCCTCTTTTAAGTCTATATTCTCTTTTAAGTTTATTCATTTTTTTGAAGTCCACTGCTTACACCGAAAGTCAGAAACAATTTGTTCCTCTTGTTTAACCATTACCATTAAAAATAGGGAAACATACTGTTTAGCTGTTTGGTATAAACTGCACTGGATTGGATGAATGTACTGTAAGGGTTTTCAAATACAGAAATATTCAATTTTGTGTTTTGAAAGATCACATGAGTAGAATCACACATCACAAAATACTACTTCATTCACACAAGTATAGATATTTCAACTCCCACAAATATTGTCAGAGTTCGAAGGTAGTTTGTTGGACGCTACTCTCCACTCTATTAAACTACGGAAACCTTGAATTTTGCACGACCATCTGTACAGGAAGGACGTGCGGTTTATCAAAAGAAAACGGACCATTCAAGGTATCTCGATCAATCGTTGAAAAAGTTTAACCAATAAAATCTACCTCTAAGGAAAATATCAAGTAATCAATGTTAATTATCACCGCCTAACATTGTGTTTACTATATCAATAGTTTCAACCTCCCAATGACCTGAAAACGAATGTTTTTCAGGTTGTTATAAAAAAATTAAATAAATATATACATTTATTCAAGTTATTATTTGTAAAACGTTGGAAAATCTAAGAAGTTATTTTAATCTGTATGTTCATCGGAGGTCTGAGATAAAAAATACTGACAACCAGAGAAAATTAAAGTAAATGTATTGTTTAATGAACATGTAATTACATGTGATAAATATATTTAAACATACAAATTAATGAAAATTTTGAAAAGTAAAATTATCAACAAAACGTTCAGGTGCTCGTGTTGACCATAGACGAACAGACAGACGTTTTGTCATCATTAGACTTTTGTGTAACAGGGACCCACAAAATACGGATTCTGTTTACAAACGTATTGAAGCGAGTAATTGACTAATACATAGGAACAACATTTATCCACATTTGTAATTACAAAGGCTTGGAATTATGAGTTCTTTTTGTCGAAAATTCGTCGTTTTCGGAGCATGATTACAATCTTTCTCTTCTACGAAGTAATTACAAAAAGTAAGAAAATTGTTTTTTGTTGTTTGTATTGAACTAAATTTACAATCCATTTTTAAAGACGAAATAATCTGTAAGTGCTACAGTGAGAATTATTAACAATATAAATTGAAGTACAATAGCAAAACTTCTGTCCTTTATTGGTATTGTCCACAATCTATAACAAGACTTTAAAGCATTATTATAACAATATTGGAATATTATTGTTGAGAATTATAATAATTATGGAAATATAAACATTAAAACAAAAGTCAACCATTTGTTAATTATTTAACGGTGGGGGAGATGAAGAAAGGAAATTGTAATGAGACAAGAAATTTCTTGGCTCTCATCAAGTTGTTTTAAAGCAAGATGATTGGAATGCATTTTTAGACGTTGTGATCTTTTGAATTTATTTCTTCAACCTTTTCTTGGAATGTTGGTTTATCGAAGTCTCGATGTAATGCAGCATTCGACACGATTGAAAACTTTGTAAGATTTACAAAATAGATTTTTTTATTAAATTTATTTATAGTCGCATCAACTGCGAAGTTATTAGCGACTATTCAGTAAGTTTACAATAAGGGGTTTTCATAGCATGGTTACATACTGTAACAATCTAAGATCCCCACGAACAATTTAGATGCAAAGAACAAACATAACAAGGAATGGCATGAGTAGGAGATGGAAAAACAGAAGAAAGCGGTGTCGCGCACTAATAATTATTTTATAAATTAAAGAAGACGCGACAAAATCCCAATTTGGACAGTACGAATCAATAGCATTCATTTAGAGGAACATTTCAAAAGTTATCCGAAGCAAATCGCATCAGGGGTTTAAAAGATATGAGTGATTTTGAAAGTACACTTTTGACGATATTAGAAATTTACAGCCATTGTTATCATAAGAAAGGTAATGTAAAGGAGCGGTTTTTCCTACAAATTAAGATAACGCGTAAAGCGATTGAAATGAAACTTTCGGGATTAACAGAGGAAATCACGCGGAAAATTATGACATTACTCGCAACTCTGAAAAATATCGAGGAGCTGCAGTAGAGATGCAAATTGAAATTGTATATTTGGAATTTTGACGAGAGAACAATGATGCGTCGCGCTGGCGTCAAGACGCCGAGCGTCGGAACGCCGAGCGACGGAAATTAAGCAATTTTGGCGTTAATAAACATTAGGAAATCGTAAAAGAAATAGTAATAAGATCTAAATTGATAATGAAAAGTAGTAATAAAGAGAAATAGCCTGGAAAGGACAGAATTAAGTAAAATGGTATGATATTTTTGGTAAAGACACGTAAGCGATCGGTAAATTCCAAAGTCAGACGTGGGGAACAATGGTCCGAAAAAAGATAAAATTTTATTATGCAATTGTGCGAGAAACACGGTGAACATGAATGGATATAGTGAGTTTAGGCAATGATGTTCGTAATAACAATGCGTAACGCGGAAATATTTTATGTGTCGCAGTATATTCAATAATAGAACTTTTTGGAGGAAATATAGCACGCGATAGACATAATCGCGTTACTAGTTGCGTAATGAAAATAGGATGATAGGGGAATGAAAGGACATGCTAAGAAGATATTAGCGAGTTCAAGAAATTTTTGGTAATGTGTGGGGTGATGGAGAAACGCTGCGGGAGGATGGATTTGGAGGACGCTGCGTAATATACAGCGAGGACGGCGCGCAACAATGTTTTGCTGCGGATTACAGCGTTTTCGGCAAAAGGGAAGTTCATGAAACTTTGTTTTGTTTTGTTTTTTTGTTATGAAATTCACATTTGAAGGAGAAGAAAGATTAAAATTATCTTCTGTACAAGATCAAGTTCTGTCTTAACGTAAAAATAGATTCAATAGATATACAGGCAGAATGCGCATTCGGGTGTGAATGAGTTTATTTATAATTGTCAGTATGAATGGAAATATTTTGGATTTTGTGTTATGTAATTTAAGTGTATTATATCGTTGATGTGTTTATGTGTTTATTTTGTTTGTCGTTAAGTGTTTTATGTGAGTCATGGGAGAGCGACGACCCCAGTTGGTATATATATATATATATATATATATATATATATATATATATATATATATATATATATATCAACTGAAATAACGAAATTAAGGAATTAGACAGGAATTAAAGAAAATAAATAACGGCGAACACACTTGGTTCGACATTAAATTAAACGTAGTTTAATTGTTGCATGTAGCTAGTTAATGACCTACGCCCACGTTCCCGAATAGTCGTTAGATCCTGTACAGGTCAGCCACAACCTCACACCCAGATTTTATGTGTAAGTAAGAAAATATCGGAGGTTCTGGTGGAGCAGCTAGTCGACGGGCAACCTTGGAGTTGGAAGCTGAGTATAACCAGCGCAATTGATAAGAGCGGGTTTTGGTTATTATATTGGCGTTGTAACGCCGGGCGATTATAAAGATTATAGTTGTTTTATAAGAGGAGGACGGTTCATTACAATACTTCTTTACATTTTTACATTTTAGTTCAGTGAATTACATTACAGTTTACATTGCACCAGTGGTTGGAAATATTTCACATGTTATGGTAATATACACAATACATACACTTAAAAAAGAAACAGTATTACAGTTCGTTAGAGACATTAATTGATTTAAAAATTTATATTTTTTTGTTGGTGCTTGAATGAAGTAAAAAGTTCTGTAAGATTGATTGGCGGATTGGTTGTACTTAAGACATACCTGAATAATGTGTAATATTGTGATTTGTACATTACATATATAGCAAATTAGGGGAGTATTCTTGTTTAATAGGTGGAGGTGAGTAAGCTTCGTGTGTTCTGATCTAATTCCGGTGATTGTAACTTGATCTTTACGGCATATTTTTTGAAGTTTGCAGGTTGTAGAAGTTTTCCATCTTCTAATGAAGACTGCTAGCGTTACAAATCTTCCACTTTTGGCTCCATTTGGTTTTAATTTTTCCATGCAAGTGCTTCCAGATATCACTCGTCGTATATGCTATATTATGTACATTTTTCACTGACTGGGGGTCGACTAGTTATGCTGGAACATGACTTCCTGGTGCAGTCAGTGGTATATCTAGGTGAAGGAGAATCCAGAAAATAATAAGTTTTTTACCGAGCCTTTGAATAAGGTGGTGTAGCTCCTGAACCTTGATAGCCATTTCAGAGTTTGAATTTTTGTTGTAGCATAGTTTTATTGTAGAAAGTGAGTTTGTGATTACAATTATATTTTTTTTTTTAGTGATGTAGTAAGAAGCTAAATTTTTCATTGGGTGTATATACTATAGCTTCAGTATCTTGGTCCCTTGTTTTGTTATTAATATAAAAATGGGAGTAATTTGTATATTTCTGGATTACCTCTTTAAATTTGGTGTTCCAGTCTTCTTTTGTTAAGTTGTTATTGTGATAATTGTGAGTGATAACTCTATTACATTTTTTCAATGGTCCACGGTGGTATCTGGAATTGTCTGTGTTTATCAGCACTTATATTTTTAGTGTCTAGTTCTTTAAGTTGTTGGGTTATTCTACTGTACATTAAAATTGCCTATAAACCCGAAAATCCTTTTATAATGCTTGTCTTATCGTCCTCATCATCATTAAATCTATAATTAATTTCCGTTGTCTTGTGGGATCTTCCCACGTATATCTATGTATTTTTTTTTTTAACATAGATCAATTAGTCTTTCCATTGTCGTTTACACATCTTCTCCAAAAGGGACAACTACCTTTTTTCGTAATGTACATTCTACAATTAAATCTTCAATGGCAATTAGTTCCACTGCTGTTCACTTCTTTAATATCCCCAAGTCACTAAAGAAAGCCTCTTTTTCTTAACTTAAAATCATATACTCCAATGATTGTACTTGGAGTCTGAATATTTAGTTTGACTTTGATCAATCTTTCATTTATTTGTTCCAAATTTGTATAAGTATTGAGCCGCCGGATTTTAAATGTTATTTTGGTACTCCATTCCAAATATAATAGCAGTTTTCTAGAACTTCTTCTCACTACCCCTATATTTTAGTTTCTGTTAGGACTATAATATCGAGTTTCAATTTATCTATTTCTGCCTTAACTTCTGTCTGTTTCGGTCTCAAACCTTTCACATTCCATGTGCCAATGGAGATTGTCCTTTTCCGTAGCCAAAGCCAGTTTACAGTATCCGAGACTTTTGTATTGGGGAGAATGCAATTAATAAATTCTTCTTAATTAATACCGTCTTAATCTTAATTAACACATTGCTATTATTTACAATCACAAGAAAGATTGCTCTATCCACAAATAAATTTTGGACGCAAGGTTATAAAATTTTCCTTGAAACCATCAATAATGCCGGGGAGATTACTGATCCGATAACCGCTCAGTACAACCGTGCCTCCTTCAAAAGTATAGAGAAAACAATTGATAACAGACATCTGTTGCAAAATAAATATCTGTTGCATATTTTTGAAATGTTGAATACAAAATATTAAACGACTGCTGGTATCGAAACAAGAAATATGATATCGCAGACGTATATCTCAGTATCTTTAAAACGGCAGCAGATCCATCATAGTAGGTGCATGAAATAAAAGAATACCTATCAGCAAACCATTTCTTACATAATGTTGACTCGGTCGTACCAGATACGTTGCCCTCATTGCTTGAGTCTGAGATTTTAAAACTCATGAGCAGTGTAACTGACTAATGAAAGAAAGCAATGATATCGTTTGGCTGCCATCGTGTCGGCAGTATGACAAGTGTTTTTCTCTTCCCTTTTGACAGGGTTAGCGCTATGTATGCAAAAAGTCAGGATCAAACTCCTTATAGATACTTCTTTTCTATTGGATTCGCTTCACTGTACTTTGAAACTTCATTAATTGGAACGTCTTATGTTCTATTAAATACTCAAAACTACATAATGAAGCATTCGGCCAGTTCATGTTTGACAACGTAGATCATAATGTGAACACATTGGATGGTCTAATATTATCGATGTCATGGGAGGAATAAGACAACAATTCTCCAACGCAATCGAGTTCTTCTCAACCAAATCCTTGTCAGCAACGTGTGTGTTTTGCTGATCCCATTGATATTGACGGTTTTCAGCTGCATAGATTATAGTGATATTAAGGAAAACTTCATAATTTTGTTTACAAAATTGCTGTATTTATAAGACAGTGATCTCTTTGTGACCTTTCCATAAACAGTGACGTTTCCGTAAATTCAGTCGAATTCTCTTTTCCACAGAGGATACAAAAGGTTTTGAAATGTATATATTCGTGATCTAAGAGGTTATATACCTGGCTGAACGTTAACTTTCCTTTCGAGTTGATGACAAATCAATTTTGGATTAATATACTTCGCATGACCAGGTTTAAGTACAGTATCATCCTCAGACAAGAACAATTTGTAAATGAACATGACTCCTTTCTTCTTATTTCACCACAACGAATTCTCCTTCGTCCAAACTCCCCTTAAACACACTCCCGATTTACAAGACTTATTTTTTGTTGAGGGGCCAGACTAAGTTGTGTCCTACTACGCCCTATCCATCCCAATCCTAACCGCCCATTCTTTCCTATTATTTTTATCCCCCGTAACGACATATTCATGTTGTTATGATTCTATCATCTACCATTGTACATCTTTAACTAGTTGTGCCACAATGCTTATCTATTCTTTAGGTCTCCCTTGGCCAACTCTTGTTTGTTTCTGACCCCGACGCTATTAAGTTTCGAGGGCTAGGGAGTCTTTTCTATTCTTCCTTCCTTATATCTTTAGAGTGTGGAAGGTAGGCCATATACGGCAACCACCCCAGAAGCATCCAATTATGAATGGCGGAAGATCCAACGGGGGAAGGTGGGGTTCACTAACCTTGGGAATTAAATCGTCACTAAAGAGTACATCAGGGGTAGGCTGGACTCCTTAAGCTATGGTGGAAGCAATTAGCCAAAGGGATGGAAACCCCTGAAAGAAAAGCTCCGGTCCTCCAGGGTTGGGGGTTGGGCTAAAGGCCAGCACCCTGCACACGTAAAACATGACACCGCTAAAACTATCAGTCATGTGAATGCCTCGGATATTTCAAAAGGGAAACATCGGCAAAGAAAATGGACTCTGAATATTGGTATATGAAATGTACAAAGCATCTCAAACAAACAAGAAGTAATCCAGGAAATGATGAGAAGAAACATAGATATAGTCGTCTGGTCTGAAACAAAAAAGAAAGGCAAAGGAAGCGAAAAACTCAACAACTTTGTGCACTCCTTCAGTGGCGTAAACAAACATGAAAATACTAAAGCCGGAGTTTCCATTGTGATCGATGTAAGGTTCGGTAAATCTATAAAAAGTTGGGAATGTATAAACGAACGTCTTATTAAAATAGCGTTAAAAATCAGAGGAAAACATACACGTGTCATAGGAATATATTATTTTAATGAAGATGCCCCAAAAGCTAGGAAAGATGATTTTGAAACGATAGTCAAAGAAACCCTAGACAGTATTCCTAAGTCCCATGAAATAATATTTGCAGGAGACTTTAACGGTAGAGTTGGAAGGGAAAAGAACAACAACATTATGGGTTAATATGGAGAGGAGACTCGCAATGACAATCGTAAGAGACATTAATATTTGCGAAAAGTATGAGATAAAAAGTAATAACACTTTCTTCCAACATCAGGATATTCACAAGTACACCTGGTACCAACATACAAAACAACTAAAATCTGTAATAGACTTCTGTATAACCAAACAAAAAACTTTACTCAAAGTACACGATTGACTAGAAAAGTTCCAAATAATTATTTATAGACAGTCAAATTATAATATAATATTTAATATAAAATATAATTATTTTATAATTTGACTGTCTATAAATAAATATTTGGAACTTTTCTAGTCAATCCTTACTAACAGACAGCCTATTGCTATCTTCTACAAAGTACAAGATGTTAGAGTGAAACTGGGAGACCAATGTAGCGACTATTGTTTGGTAATTGCTCAAATATACATACCATTACTTCAAATAGACGGATAAAGAAGATAAAGATGGATTTGTCATGAAACCTACCAAATAAAAATTAACCAGTCTCTTCGATGAAAGTACAGCGTATCTTTACAGAAAAATACTTGAAGCTAAACTGTTGGTAAAGCATAGGCCAATAGAAAAGGAATATGAACACATAAAAAAATGCATTCATCAAGCCGCAGAGGAGGCTTTAGTACTTGTAAATTAAAACCGAAACACTACTGGTGGGCACAAGCCTAGAAGAAAAGATTAAAAGGAAAAGAGAACTGTATTTAAAATGGCTTAGTGACAAGGAAAATGAAACTAGTTTTCAGTACAAAACAAAAAGTAGAGAAGTCAAACAAGACGTGTTATCAAGGAAGAATAAATTGTGGCTGGATAAATGCGATTATATAGAGCAACTGCTGTCTTTCCCCAACACTCTTTAAAGTCTATCTGCATCAAATTTTACAGCAGTGGGAGAAACAATGCAGAATAATGGAAATGACGATAGGGGATGATAAATTATATACATTATATTTTGCCGATGACCAGGTAGTAATTGCAGAAGATTCGGACGATTTGAGTTTCATGATCCATAAACTCAATGAACATTTTTTAAAAGCAGGACTTACAATCAACACGCACATCTCCGAATACCTGGCAGTTGGGAACAATGAAATTGAAGATCTTCTTCTGGAAAATGGGGAAAAAATGAAAGGAGTAAACAAATGTAAATATTTGGGTGTACTCTTTAACAAAAAGGGTAATAGCCAAGAAGAAATTGAGAGACGAATAAGCTTGGGGAGAAACGTGACACGAAGTATAAACTCTGTGTTATGGAAGAAAACCACCACTAACACTACTAAAAGACGTCTTTTCTCCACACTAGTCAAGAGTGTTACAACGTACGGTTCAGAAGTTTGAGAAGTTGATAAAAGAAGAAGAGAGAAGCTGTTGGCTCTTGAAATGGACTACTGGCGTCGAAGTTGCTGTTACAGCAGATGTGACAGAATCAGGAACAAACAAGAAAGAAAATGGATGTAAAGAAATCTATCCTTGACGCAATAGAGAAAAAAAGTTCGTTTGGTATGGTCACGTTATGCAAATGACAGAGAAAGATGGCCAAAACGAGTCCTGCAATGGCTACCAATAGAAAGACAGAAGAGAGGAAGACCCAGCTTGCATGGCAGCAGGGAGTGGCTATGGAAAGGCTATGACGGCTAGAGAAATGCAGGAAGATCTATGGTCAAATAGAGAGGTAAGGAGACTGAGAGCGGAGACACGGCGACGGCTGTAGAGCAACTCCGTATGATATATATATATATATATATATATATATATATATATATATATATATATGTTAACGTTTTGTATCGCAAACCCGTTCTAAGAGGGTCGAGAGGTAAACGAGCAATATAGCAGCAATGTAGAAGATATGGAGTGGGCGAGATTTAAGAATTCAAAATCTGTTGTAAATGATCATCTCCATAATATCCTTTCATTAAAAATAATACATTTTGATAATTATGAAACGCGTCATAATAATAATAATGTTTATATTATTATAAGAAGAAGAAGACGAAAATAACGAACGTCATTTTATTTTATTGACATGCTTTTGAGTAAAGTAAATCGTGTTAGTTAGCACAACGTAAAAGCGAACTGTCACTTTCACCAGAACTTTCAAACACGAGTGTAAAATCAGTAAGCAATAAAATAATTAGTAATTAATCGATTTTTATTCATAATGACCTTAGGAGTTCAAAAATACTATATTGAGAGACTATTAGTAAGTCTCTCTAATGTAGTTTTGGGTAACTTCAGAATAAAAAGAACAAATTGGTGAAATTTTAAAATGTCATAGCTCTGTTACTATTATCTGAGAAAAATAATTTATCCAGAAAATTTCTAAAGATGATCTTTAAAATTGTAAAAACTATTTTTGCGCTAGATCAACCATTTTTTTGTTTTATTCGTTGACAGGAAACAATACAATGAGAAAAGGGGAAAATTTCACACAAAGAGAGCAATTCAAAACAATTAAAAGAACAAGTAACAATTGAAAAACAATATAGCAAATTGAAGTAAAAACTATATGTCTAATTCACAATAAGAAGTTAATTTTATCAGTCTTGAAATATTGATTCTAAAGCCTTAAGTGAAGTTCCTTTGCCCATTGGGCCGCATTATCAGTTACTGCGATGAATTCTTGGGGGTTTCCAGAAAACTTCCTTTGAACCATTGAAAAGTTATTAACCAAAAAATGCCCGAAGGATTTTTTTTTTTTTGGCTATCAAAACTTTTCCCGAAATATTTCGAGGCGGAAAACGCAGAGTTTTCTAACTAATAACACTATGAATAAAAAAATAAAATCTTCTACTTCACCTTTTGCAAGGCAGACCCCTTTTTCAGTCTCTATCGACTGCACTACAGTACAATCAAGCGCCCCTGAACAGAAGCGCTATGCAATACCGTTAAGTACTATACTAAGTGCATGGTGGTTGCATACTGTGCCCCTGTGATTGTGAAATATCTACCGGAATTTTAGCACCCGATATTTTGTTCGGTCACCCAACCAGGTACCTGCGATGTTTCGAATTCGCTTAACCTTCGGGACTTTATGTAGTTCGAATTTGACTTGCACCCGGTTTTGCTATCGCGGTCATTCAGTCGAACCATCTCAGCATTCGTCAGTATGACTGAAACCACCAAATTCCCGGTCAGTATGGTCGGCTCGGAGATCGAACCCGAGCCTCCGAATGCGAAGTCAGCGGGATACGCCCTGAGTCACTTTTTCGTACATTACTTGAACGTTATCTCGAACAAATAAATCAAATTTCTCCAAGACAATGTCATAGCGAACGCATGCATGCCCAAACTTGACGGAGAACGTTTTAACAATAGGGTACTTGTCAACCATGTCCAAACCAGGGCATTAAATAAACTCATTCTCACAAGAAAGTCTTTAATCTGTTACTTTTGCAGAGTGTAGCCTACAACGTGATTAACAATCACGTGACCAGCAGCAGGTAAAATGTGATACACTGCAATAGCAAAGAATTGCTGGGACCGCTAGTAATAAATAATAATGAAGAGATCACACCCAATTTTCTCTAAATTCAATCAACTTCAAAGACAGACTATTTATATACAATAGCTTTGTTCGGCGCACTGTAGGGTATTGAAAATTAGCTGGAAAAATCTCCGAAACTATACGCCGTACTTTGTTGAAATTTAGTACGCATACTCTTTAAACGTTTCTTCATACGTTCATTGATTTTGAAGGTGTGGGACGAGTTGCACTCGAAAAATTACTATAATAACTAATTCTATTATATTTTATAACATGTTAGTAGCTTTAGTGACTTTGAATTCAAGATTTATTTTGGTATGAAATTTAATACCGTGGCCAATAAAGGAAACTTTGTCTCTTTGCAAGAAGAATTTAGCAAGGTACTGAAGCCATAATTATATGATTTGGAAGGTGATGTGCTGGCTGAAAGCATAGATAAGTCAAACGAACTTCAGCTTGTTTAGTAACCTGCCGTCGATGCAGGAGTAACGATAAACATGATACAGGCAGTGATTTGGATGGTTTGGAAGGTATCTTTAATTTAGGAAAGTGCGTACTTCGCCATCCTGTGGAGATTCGAAGGATTTCAAGGTATTCCGATGGTGGTTCTTCTCGACAGGTACTCATTGGCGACAATATGATTGTTGAAAGTAATAAACCCATTGTCCTAACACCAGGCGTTTAGGATACTATTCCATGTCACAAGTTGCAGCTCGTCAGACGAAGAATATTGATATTCCCCTCGGACTGCCGCGGTCGCCGGGTAGCACTCCACAGCGCATGCCATCAAGATTCTCCACCCATTTGGTTGCTTCACAAAAGATGTTAGAGCTTCACCTGTGTTAGAGCTAAGGGCCAAAGAGAAAACCAGTAAACCCAGTAACAGAGCCACGATCCAAGAGCGCAATACCCGGGAGTCACCAGACCCCAGAGAGAGCGCCAGTTGGCCGTCCTTTGTTTCAAAAGGATTTCATATATAAATCGATATTGCTGCAATATTTTCAATATTTAATGTTTTTAAAAGAAAAATGTATGTTCCTACGATATTATAAGATTTGTTTTTCAAAATTCAAATTGATTGCTATTTCTCCTGAAAAGATTAATACATGCGAGCTTTCTTTTCTAAGTCGTATAGGACTTGAGTGTAGGGGTCCAGAATTGAAATGGCACAATTACTTCCCATAGCACGTCACGCAGTAACTGTTTGACGTACAAAATAAAAAATAAATAAATAAATAAATAATTTCGAGGGTGACAAGCCGGACCACGAATAAACCCGCCACTGCCTCTTCCTCTGCAGGGCTGAGGCCGAGTGGCACAGCGCGTCACGGCTCGGGTGCGCAGGACCCGGCCGGCGCGTCGCTCACCCCGCGGGCCCCGCGCGGGCCCCTAATCTCCTCGCCCAGCGCCATCCATCACCCGGGGCTGCGCGACAGCGACACGGCGCGGGGCTCCCCGCGCCGGCGCGTCGCTCACCGCGCGGGGATCATCTCCAGCGACCCCTGTGAGCCCCGCGCGGGCCCCTAATCTCCTCGCCCAGCACACAGCGCGAGGCGCCGCCAAACAACACGCCCTCCACGAGACGCAGCCGCGGACGCTGGCTGCCCGGGGCTCACCAGTCAGAGCGCCTGCCGCACTCGGCCGTCAGTCACGTCTGTGAGGGTTCAGACAACTTATTGCCAGCTTTAATGCGTTCGTTCGTCTTTATTTTAAAAATAAATAAGTTATTTGTAAGTTCTTAGTTACTGTTCATTGAGTCAATAAAATGTTTATTTTTTACCGATACCTTATACGTTATAGCTTCAACGTGCTCGCATCATCACGTCATAGCTTGTTATTGCCTTAGGAGAGGCTTCGCGACTACCGACAATATCTTTGTGTTAGATACCCTAGTAAAACAGGCGCTTGCGCGTAAACGGGGCCACTTATATTGCAGTTTTGTAGATTTCGAAAAGGCTTTTGACTCTATCAATAGGAAGCTTTATGGCAAAAACTTAATGAGCTAGGCGTCTCACGTAAAGTTTTAAAAGTGTTGCAGAGCATGTATGAAGACGTAAATTTCTGTGTCAGGTGCGGTGATGGAAGTACAACGCGAGAAATAAAATCGACAGTAGGAGTAATACAGGGCTGTCCTCTCTCACCGCTATTGTTTATCTTGTTTATAAACGATTTATTGACGTGGTTACAGGAAGCGGATACATCTGCGCCGGAAATTGAGGGCCTGAACATTCCCGGACTACTATATGCTGATGATTTAGTTTTATGTTCGGAGACTATTGACGGCTTACAGAAAAGTTTAAATCTCCTAGAAACGTATAGTGAAACATGGGGATTAAAAGTAAATATTCAAAAACTAAAGTAGTTGTCTTCAAGAATGGATTTATCTGGGGTAACAAAGAGAAATGGTTTTACGCTCAGGGGAGATCGACCCGGTCAAAACATTTACATATCTTGGGGCAAAATTTTCCATGAATGGGGGATGGAATAATCACATAGTGGCGGCGCACAGTAAAGGAAGAATTGCGCTCAAAGAAATCGTTTGCGCAGTGCGCAGGGTTCCGGAATTGCCTTTAAAGGTGTGCGATACAATGTTTAAATCGCTAGTTCTCCCAGCAATGAATTATGGGGCAGAAATTTGGGGAGTGGATAGGATAGATCGACTAGAAAGCGTCGAAACATTATTTCAAATTAATTCTCGAGTCTCTAGATTCGCAGCAAATGCCGGAGTCCTAAGAGAGGTCGGTAGTGTAGGAATTTGGAAAGATTTTAAAATGAAACCCATTAAACTTTGGATTAAATTAGCAGGTGAACAGTCTGGCACACTTATACATAGATGTTTTCGAGTGCAGTTACAGGGAAGCAACCAACGCCACTGGTCGTATAAAATTAAACTGTTACTGGAACGTGCAGGTCTGGGAGACGTTTCTCCGGAGATGGTGGGAGATAGGGGAACACGTGAGATAGGACGGCTAATTTCGGGTAGACTTGCGGATATTAAAAGGCAAGAGCAGCAACGGCCGAAAAACGTTCGCGAGTTGCGCCAATTCACGCGAGTCCGTTATGGGGTTGCGAACGTTACGTAAACACACTGCGAAAGGACGCAAGAGGGGGATACGCTTGATTCAGGGTCGGGGGGTGGATGCAACGTAGATTAAAAGACTCTAATGGTAATGGCATCTGTGTGCTTTGCGGTGATAGGGAAGACTGGATCCACATCCTTTTAATTTGCAGTGCGACCGAAATTTGGAGAGGAAAATGGATGGGAAATGGAAATTACTATTTCCAACATAGGAACGTAACGCTCGCCCAAAACATTCTAGGTGATAAAAAGACCTAACTTCATGAAAGAATTAGGAACCTTTCTAGGAAAGGTTCGGACCATTAGAGAAACTGAAATTAGGGAGTGGGAAATGAGCACTGGTTAGTACAAGCAGAGCCTAGACTGGAGAGAAAGAAATAACAAATCAATAAACTAACAATAATTAAGTTAGTAAGTTATGTTAGGTTAGTAAACAGTACAAAAAAAAGTTATAAGTTGTAGTCAATTGTTAAGTATAAGTAGATAAATAAGTCAATAAAAATAAATAAATTAACTTAAAATAATAAAAATAAGTAAATAAATTAAAATTAAATTTATTAAATAAGTTAAATAAATTAAAATTAAATTTATTAAAATAAGTTAAATAAATTAAAATTAAATTAATTAAAATAAGTTAAATGAATTAAAATTGAATTAAATTAAAATAAAATAAAAGGAAACGGTTAAAATAAAACACATTAGGGGGCGAAGGGAAGTGGGAATCGGAAATGTTAGGGCAGAGGCGTTGGTGCGGACGATTTTCTGTGGTGCTGTTTGTTTTCAGGTGCGGAGGAGGTCAAACACTGGAAGGAGAATGCCTGACGCCCGCGCCAAATAAATAAATAAATAAACAGTTTAAAAACCGGATAGATTAGCATGTACTCGGCTTCTGACGGCAGGTTTTTCCCCCTTCAGGGGTTTTTTCCTCAGCCGTACCTTATGGTCTCTTTTCCGCGGCTTTGATGCGAAGGAGAGACCATTTGGGGTGAATACCAGAATTCGAAAGGTTAGAACGAGGTAGTAGGTATTGTAATGGCTTAAAGGCCTTCGGCCTAGCCACAGTGCATCAAGTTTTTTTTCATTTGTCTGTAATAATTACCTATTAAATAAATAAAAATAAATTGTTATTGCCTTTGATAGGAAACACGATAAACGAGGATAATTTACCAGGATCGAAAGGATCGTTCTTACGAGGGAAATATGAAACTAGTTTAATGATGCTACGTGTTCTCGTATGGAGGGAATAATGCGAGGGAAATATGAAAGGGCAAACCGAGTCAAGTTAGCATCTAGAAAATTAGTAAATAAGTACATCCGAATCAATAAAATTAAATAAAAAATGCAATTATGTGTGTACCATGAGCATTAACTGGTTCTAATGATCTCGGAAGGCAAAAAGCCCTCAATCCAAAGGCAATCGGGCATTTTTTCGACGGTTGACCATTAGAACTCTTATAACACACTGAGTGCATAAATAACTAATATACCAATTTTTAATTTTTTTTGTAACACTTTGTTTGTAAATAATATTATTTTGAAACATATCTTCGAAAAATTAGGGATTTCAGCAAAAACGAGACCTGCACCAAAAATGGACCTTCTCTTAAGCATCTTTTACAATATCGGAGCGCGAAGGTTAATAAAATTTGGAGCCTTTCTGATAAAATGTTCTAGAGGCTTTATGTAAAGTACCCTTCACAATCAAAATATCCGTTTCAAACTCGCCAAGCGTCGAGTTCATTAAGATCGACCGCAGAGTGTCAATTTTGGAAAAAATAGGTTGAATAGTTTAGGTGTAACTGTTGTCTATTGACAGACATACATTTTTGTCTCAATCTATTTTTCGGTGCCAATTAACTACAAAGTAGAGAGAAAGTAATTTACTACATTATTCCATATTTCACACCACACCGCCCATCACAACCCAAATGAAATTGGAAACACTTCACCCATATTCTACCTAAAAAGATTTACGTACCAGCCAACATCCCGTCATCGAACGAAATTGATAAATCTATTTCCCACCGGACACGACAAATAAAAAACGCCTATGGTAAACAATTATAGACCAAAATAACAGCTATTAAACCCTTCCGAAATAACCAACAGAAATCATCACACTAAAACACAAATACAAAGACATTCCTATAAATTCAGGCAAAGCGAAGGCAAAAAACGATTTAAACACTACAGCAGCAATTACATCGACAACTAATGGAATACAACACTCACAAATACGGCGATTTACTAACAGACAAAAGCAACACTAATAACCTCCATAAAGTAATCTGTGCGGCCAGAGCAAACTCTATCAAAATGCCTCTTCAAAAAACCCCTGCTAACATGCTGAGTTTTGAACCGCAAGCCATCACTAACACCTTCGCCCCTGCCATAGCCACAAATTTGCTTCCCCCAAACATCCCCATACTTGATTCAGTAACCCTTCACTACCTCAAATCCCAAAGCAACAGACATCTAAAGCTAACAGCGCCCAAACACCAATCGCAAACAAACTATTTCCATAATTATAGACTAATTATGGGCTAATTAGGTACTCTATTCCCGAATTTTAGACTTTTGGATTTCCCAAAATTGCGAGCGCTGCTAGATTTAGACTAATGATAGCAGCGCCAACTCACAAAATCCATTTAAAAATCAAATAAAAGATCTGAAACTCCACCCAAAATGTAAAACCAATTATGGGCTATAGGAAAAAAATTACTCCCGCATTCATCCGAAATTTAGGGCTGTACAAAAAGAACAATTAACATTGGTTCTTATGGGCGAATAATACAAAAATCAAAAAAACACAGAAAAAGTCTGAAACCCTACCCAAAATATAAATATAATTTTGAGCTACAGGAAAAAAATTACTCGTACATTCATATTCCAAAATTCAGGGCTGTATACATGCTAATGAAAATAATTAAAATTTTTCAAATCTTCAATATTTACGTCTTCTTAAAACCTAAACCACACGACTTTCTCTTCCAGCAATATAATATAGTCTAAAACACATACAAGGAAGTTCGACAATGCGAAAAAATAATTTTCAGCTCCTCTCCTTTCTTTCTAAAAAACAGAAAATTATCGTGTGAACGATATAAGACCTTTCAACCATTTCCCCATTAATCTGTAAATTAACTAAAATTATTGAACGTATAGAAATAAAAAATGTATGGGAATTTTTACACATATTGGGAAATGAAATATGACCCTCAAATAATTGTGGGCTAGTCCCTCACAATTTGAAAATAATAAAAATTATCCCAAATGTTTTCCGATCTCCAATATTTGCGTTGTTATAAAACATAAACTACAAGACTTTCTTTTCCATCAATCGAATATGGTCTAAAACACAGTGTTCGACAATGCCTAAAAACAATTTTGGGCTTCTCTCCTTTCTTTCCAAAAAGTCGAATTCTCGTGCGAATGATATTGGACTTTTTGACCACTATATCATTCCAAAGTATGTTAACTCAAAAATACGGAACGTGAAGAAATAAGGAATTAATTGGCAATTGTATACATGTTGACAAATGAAACCCTACCCACAAATAATTTTGGGCTAGTATCATTCCGATTCAAAAACAATATTACTAATCCAACCGTACCAAATTTTTCCCGATTTTCAATATTTGCGTTGTTATAAAATCTTAAGTACAAGACTTTCTCTTATAGTAATACGATATTATCTAAAACACAAAGGGGTTTCACAAAGCCAAAAAATTATTTCGGGCTTCTGACCTTATTTCCAAAAAAAGGGAGTTTCTCGAAAGAACAATGTTATACTTGTTCGCCACTTAAGCATTACTCAATAGAAAACTCAAAAACACATAACGTATGGAAATAAGGAATTATTGGAAATTCTATACATGTTGACGAATGAAATGCGATCCTCAAATAATTTTGGGCTGGTATCATACTTATTAAAATAATATATACTAATCAAATCGTACCACTATTTTTTCCTTTCTTCAATATTCACGTTGTTATAAAACAAACTACAGAAACTGATGGGGAGCATCCTAACAATGCTTTGCAACGTAGTTGACTACAGATATCTGATTGCAGACAATAAAATTTACAGTGCTCTCCAAGAGGAGAGCTGGATATAATTTGCATGTATATGAAATAAACTCTCTGGATCATCTTCGCACGTTGATCGGGCAAAGCACTCAAGCTCAAGCATTGTCAGTAAAAATGCATGAATTTCAACTTTACATCGCCAACCGGGCCATGCAGCTAGTGATGCTCGGTCCCATACTACTAACACTGTGCAAGAACATCACTGCAGATGGTTATCAAGGCTGGATGACCAACAGAATCAAGACATTTAGTGGCGTACTAGCCGTAGACGGAGAAAAATTCTGGACAGAGACTCTTTTTCCTGATCAATCTTGCATGAAATCTGCATATTCATTGTTTTCCGCCTGCCATGACTTGAGGAAGACGATGTTTCTTTACTATCGTAGTATCGCGGCAGGTCTTACAATAGAAGCCCAGCTCTTCAAGGCAGTAGTCAAATTGATGACCGGTGCAGAGATGGCACACATCAGCCTAATTTGCTCACTTATATTTGGCAAGTATAGAGAGCTCACCAGACTAAAACCTGTTCGGGACTCCATGATTATTTTCCGGCGTGCGTTTGAGTTCCTCTCTACCGTCCCTGATGAGGACCTTATGTATACTAAGATTTTATACAGCAGGGACGCAACGGCAATTTTGAATAGAAACAATTTCTCCATTTTGGCTCAGGTTGCAACCGCAGCAGCGCAATTTGAGAACAAACCATTCAGAAATTACAGGGGATCACAAAGCCAAGTTTATGATGGTGCAATGGCCGCCCTGGTCACCAGTTACCTGCAATTAAGAACTACTTTCTGACTGTATGGGATCCTTGAGAGCCGCAGTGCGGATCTCATGCCTCTTGAGCAAAGAAAATTAATCGAGCAGGTGGACAAAGATCGAGAAGCTGGTGAGTCGGGTCAGGCTCCTGCTACGCAAGAGGCAGGAGACAATATTAACCTTCAGATGCCTAGCCTGAGACCATCTGCAAATTAATCACTATTATATAACCAACAGAACTTTAGATTAAGAAAAATAAATAAATAAATAAATAAATAAAAAAACATCTCGATCAGGTTTTTCGTCCAGTTTCCCTGATCCATTGAGCAAATGCTGAGATGGCCCCTTGTTTTGCTTCTGGACATAAATGTAACTTCGTTTTCTGTGCACGTCTTCTAGAATTCAGTGGGAAATACAATTATTCAAATTATCGTTTCCATGTTGTCGCGGCAGGAAGTAATAAGAGCCAAAATTTATTGCTTATTTATCCTTGAAAGAAGATTTTATTACATGGGAGTTTTTTTTCTCCCTTTAAAAATTCAAAATTTATTGCTTATTTATCCTTGAAAATAGATTTTACTACATGGGGGTTTTTCTCTCACTTTCAAAATTCAAAATTTAAGTCGTATATGACTTAGTGTAGGGATCACAGAATTTTGAAAATGTGCACACAATTCACTTTTCCCCATAGCACGTCATACGCAGTTTTTAACTGTTTTTTGACGTAAAATAAATAAATAAATAAATAAACGTCTCCTCCTGCAATCGAATATTGTCTAAAACACAAAGGAGTTTGACAATGCTTAAAAATAATTTTGGGCGTCCCTCCTTTCCGTCCAGAAATTGTAAAATTTCTGTGGGAACGATTTTAAACGTTTGACAACTCTTCCATTACTCCGTAAAAAAATCAAAATTTCTGAACGTATAGAAATAAGGCATTTATTGTAAATTGTCCACATGTTAGTAAATAAAATGCATTTTTTAAATAATTTGGGGTTAGTCTCGTTCTTATTGGAAAAATATATAATAATGAAAATTATTCCAACTTTTTTTCGATCTTCAATTTTTTTTCGTTGTGATCCTAAACTACATGAAATTCTCATTGAACAATCAAATATTGCCTAAACCATATGCAAGGGAATACGATACTGACCGATAATAATTTTGGGCTTCTCTTTTTCTTTCCTAAAAATTGGAAATTCCACTACGATCAATATTACACTTTTTGACCACTTTATCATTCCGCAGTAAGGAAACTCAAAAATGCAGAATGTAGGAAATAAAGAGCTTATTGACAATTGTACATATGCTGGCAAATAATACGCGACACTTAAATAATTTTGGACTAGTTTCGATCTTTTTAAAAATAATATACTCCATTTAAACCATCCCAATTTTGTTTTTTGAAACGAACGATATTAGACTTTTTGATCACTTTTTATGGCAAATTGTGTATATCCAAAAATACTGGACGTTTGTAAATAAGGTATTTATTGGCAATTATACCCATATTGGCAAAAAATGGGCCCTGAAATAATTTTGGTCTAGTCTTGAATTTATGAAAAGAAGTAAACACTAATGAACAGAATCCTATTTTTTCGATCTTGAATATTTGCGTTGCAATGCAAACTTAAACTTCATGACTTTTTCTTCCAGTAAGCGAATACTGTCTGAACCACATACAATGGTGTTCGACATTGCCCCAAAATAATTTTTGTCCATTCCTTCCAAAAAATGGACGATATTCGCGCGAACGATATTTAGGCCTTTTGACCACGTCTCAGATAATATACTCAAAAATACAGAACGTATAGAAATAAAGAATTTATTGGCAATTGTAAACATTTTGGCAAATATTTATTGGCGAGGCGTTGTGATGTAACAGAAAAATGTTTTTGGTATCATTAAAGACTCAAAATAATTGAGCATGATTTTTTTCTTATGAAATATTGGGATGGTTCTCATTTTCTTATTCTCGTAGTTAGAGGTGGGTTTCAAAATTTTGAAAAGTGACCAAAATTCCCTCGTATTTACTTTACAAGAGTTTTCGAATTTTTAGTAAGTGCGGGTGCTTACTCTGCCTTTCCCAATTTTTGAAACCATAAGTGTGGGGGGTTGTGGGGTAATATAACAAACTCTTTTGGTGTTACTAAAGAACCAAAAATTAATCCAAAATTATTGGGGGAAAATTTGAGTTTTGAAAAATTATGGTTCTTTATATTTTCTATTTTATAAATTAGGTGTGGGTTTCGAAATTTGGAATAGTAGCCAACAGAAGCCAAAATTAAATTATTTCAAGCATTATAAACTAACATAAACTACTCTACCGGTGGAGATGTATTTAGCCAGGAACTATTTAAAACCCAAAGTTTTGACCTCCTAGACCCTATGCTATTTATTTATTGAATGTCAAAAACAGTTAAAACCTGTGTGTGATGTGCTACGGAGAGAAATGGAGGAAAACAGAAGAGGGTAAACAGTTTTTCTAACTTTTTTCTCTATCACTCTTTAAATACTGTAATAGTAAATTACATCAAAAGACAAGAAAGTCCACCTCATTACGAGACAGGAGAGTTCGCTAAACATAGACTAAAAGGAACTTTTGTGTTTTAATTTTTTTTTTTTCTGTAATTAATGTAACTGACATGAAAAGTAGCGTACTTATCACTTGATCATTTGTTCTGTTTGAATGATCAGATACTAGTTAATTGTTGTTCTAGTGTTTACTTTAACCCTCAAGAACTATCGTCACTTTTTGTGACATAACCACATTAATTACTTTATTGCACGTATACATGTTTTGAAAACGAGCGACGTTAGGAGCAAATTTTCAAATTTATACGAATGCAATAAAGTAAAATTGTAAACGAGATCCATATGATATTTTTTGTATAACAGCTTTATAAATTTATATAAGGATCAAAATTAAATTTAGAAACTACTTTCGAAAACAGTTTTGTATTTGGCAACACAAACATTGGCGTTACCTATATGACATAACGCATTTTGGGTAGCTGATGCTTGATTCTCAAGAGCATGCAAAAGAAAGGTGGATTCCTTGCCGTAGGTATTTGTTAAAGAAGCAGCGAAGGCAGAATGCTTAGTACAGGGAAAATCGAGTGCATTGTACGAAAAGAATACAACAAATTAAAAATGTGATGGAAACAAAGAACGTCAAGGTTATAGGCGATAATATATAATCTAACGTCTCGGCGGTCCAGTTAACCCTACAGTACATTTTCTTTATATGCCCGAAAACATACAAGCGTATTATTAAAAACAAAACACACTATTATAAAGCAGAAACACCAACAATGAATATAGTGTGAATATTTTTCTTGTAGTTGTTCTTCAACCGCAATAAAATTGCAAAGCAGATGAATGCTAGAAAATACTTCTGACATTTCAGGAAAAAAACAATGCCTTACTGTTTTCAACAATGAAGGCCTGAACTTATGAAAGTTGCTTAGATTATCAACCCTGTCATTCTACGGATGCCACCGGTCCAGTTAACCTAACTCTCCCATATATATATATATATATATATATATATATATATGTATTATATGTGTGTGTGTGTGTGTGTGTGTGTGTGTGTGTGTGTGTGTGTGTGTAAACAAACTTGCATGATTGATGCCTTACATAATGCTGATTTGGACGTAATAAAAAGTAGAACATCACTAAAACACGACTATGTCAAAAAAGTAAGTATTGACACTTCTGCTTATGAAAAAGTGCAATTATACACGAAACAAGTGTCGGTTATGAAGCAGAAAAATTTTTTCCCAAGCTGATGAGAATAAAAATAATAGAAGCGCCTGATGAGAAGTATCTCTTGAAGGCACGCAAGTAATAATGTAATTATTTAAACTGATTTATTTATATCAAAGGGTAAATAAAAACTGTTCAGTTACTCTGTGAACTGGTGCTGCAAACATCACAGCGTTCTTAAATTTCAAAGGTGAGTTGTGACGCAACTATAACGTGTGTGATGCAAACATTCGTGCCGTAAAATGCTAATATGCCGACACAATAAAATCACTTTGATATCGTGTGCCACACCCTATTTTTAGACAATCTTACGAGCTTTCATTTTCTTAAAATTCAAAATACAAATCACTATGTTGTAAGCAGGGCAGAAGTTGCTTATGAGGTCACACTATTGTTTTTTCTTTCATATGTATTGCTTTCTTTCTTGCATTCACAGATTTATCTGAACATTTGAGCATCGTGTCAGTTTTAGTACTAGCGGTAAAACAAGCTAAAGCTTGCTATGCATGCCCTCAAAGAATCGCTTTTGCTAGAGACTATTTTAAAAAGTAATTTACTTCGACTGGGAGCAAGAAAATTCTCATTGACGATATTAATGAGACAGAAACGAAGTAGAAAGTTCTGTCCAAACAAATGGCACTTTTCGCCAAAGCATTGCAAAACTTTCTCTATAATTTGTACATTATTACTCCGCATACATGTACGTATATGGGAAACTAAAAACCAGAGTATCCGAAAAAAGCCTAATTCTCATGTCCTCAACACTAATGTCTCGCTCGCGTGAGACCGGAAACGGAAATCGCTTCACCGCTGTGCGATCATTGAACCTTGCTGGAGAGTATTAAAGTCCTATTTTTTAAAGAAAAGAATGGAAATTGTTTAATGGAAACTCTCCCAGTCTTACATCGCGCAATTTAAAGGACAACTATTGCGTTATTTAATCAATTTCATTTGCCCGATACAGATTGCAGTGATCCCGAATAGTGTTGTTTACGTTATTCAGTGCGATCGTCGCTTCTTTCGAAAAATCTTGGTGTACACAGATTATTAAAAACGAGAGCATTGCCGAACGTGGCTAGGAATCGCCAATGCTAACAGCTGTGTCATTTTTCTTATTTAAATCCTCGCGTTTCTCAAGATGAGCGTAAGTAATAAGTACCGAGACAGTGCATGTAGCACTGAGATTTAATGTACCGTGTTGGGTACGCATAGACGTGTTATTAACCACGGAATACGGCCAGGTATATGCAGTATATATTTTATTTAAAATGTTTTAATAATAAAAAAAGAAATATATTGTTGGAGAAGTTTGGAGGCTTTCTTACATATCCCTATTACATCCTTCCCAATTATTCTTCTTGTAGTAAAACGCGGCTGGTGAAGGAAGCAGAAGTGGTTTCAAGTTATCTATATATTTTAAACACTAAAGGGTTTTGTTTAAAAAGTAGTTTGAGCTTTCTTACTACGCCAAATTTTGTTTTTTGGTCGCTAAATAAAGGAGAGTGTGCTAGTTTGTAGGGTGCACGGTTGCATTCCCCCCTCATAATCGAAAAATATCTTATATTAAGAATTTTCCAAACCTTTCTTTTAATGACAACCATTTTTCATGATATTGCTGAACTATTGACGTACATGAAATCATTTTGAAACCAAAAGCCCAAAATACCCAAGGCAGCATTTTAAACATAACATTTACAACGAAGAAAAAATTCCTGTAAGAGCAGGTTGTGGGAGGAGATGCTGCTGAGATGAATGCGGGTACTTGCACAGCGGCGCGGCGTTGGGACAGCAGTACGGGCGCTCCAGTTGGTCCCGAGGTTTCATTTCACGCCCCGTGGGGCCCGCCTCCGCAGCGCTGTTGCCAGACGTACCAGGATCCTGGTATTTTTTACCAGAATTTTAGTGAAGATTCCATGTACCAGGATGAATACATTCTAGTACGCTTAAATATCGGGATTTTATGTCTATTCTAACTGATGTACGATTTAAGATTCGTGTAATCATTTTTATTCAATAATTTAAAACTAACATCAGTATTACAAATAACTATGATATTGATGAAAAGAATGCCGTAAAACATTAAGGGCGGCATACTGGTCTTTAAGTGGACATTAAAAGGGTCTTACTAGCATATGTGAGAGTAGAAAATCTTCCATTTAGTTCATCGATATAAAATGAATGACGATCGATATAAATCGATATAAAATGACGATGATCGATATAAATATGACGATGATCGATATCGATATAAAATGACCATGGTATCGCTATCTCTAGATGGTTGGAAGAGGTGGAGAGTTATCGTAGTGACACTGAAGACATACAAAATGGGTATACTGACTGTCTTAGCAAGAATTCTTGATGATGCTGGTATGTCAACTTGCCGAACCCCAGTTGAACAACACTTTTGAACGTGTACCTAACTAGAGAGCTTCGTGAAACTACTTCAATAATATAGAAGAAAAATATATTACCGATCCTAAATGTAATCCACAAGTAGCCAGGCAAAAAAAAACCGGTGCGCAATATGCCAGAAAATATAACCGAAAAACAAAATAATGTTTGTGATACATGTTGCTGGTCAATGCGTCATGAGTATCCGCCAAACATTTGTAAGGAGTATCTACAAATCTATTTTTGCAATAACGTGTTTATTTTATCTTTAAATATGTCAGAAAACGATAATTCGAAAAAAGTTATTTTAAAAAAATATTGGTCAAAATAAGATTTTATTCATGATTATTAGTAATATGTCACAGAGTTAATTATGATTTAATTAAATCCATTAACCCTTCAGTGGTCGCGTGGATTACTATTGTAATCCAGTTTTATTCATTCGCTGTTGGCAAACTTTTGGCATGGGTTTTTTAGTACCTTTCAACGTGACTACTCACGGTTCAGATTCTGACCTCCGCGGACATCACGAAAATCGCTGCAATGCAATTTTATATATATATATATATATATATATATATATATATATATATAAGCGGGAGAGTGGAGAAATGTTTGACTGAGGATTTTAATAATCCGCTTTGTCTCCCGATAAACAAAGCATAAGGATGACGAGACAAACTTAATAAAATGTGCCACTAAACTTCGAGAACAACACGCAAGACTTCGCTAGGGGAATCTGAACAGACGGAGAGTCCTGCGAGACTCAGGGCACGTGGGAGTTGTTATCTCTGTAGACTTCAAACCATAGAACCCGACAGTATACGTATATTGTGTTCAGTGGGGTGCAAAATAACGAAAATACCCTTTTAGATGCTCATCTGTTGTTGACTGAATCACCTTCAGGAACGGTCCAAATGCTTAAAAATCTGCAAACTGCTTTAATCATCTAATCAAGTGCACAAGATTTGAGCACAAACTTCTCCAAACCAAATATCCCGGCATGTATTTGGGTTTTAAGACAAAAGGTGTTATTTGTGAAGCATTTATGAATTGCATATATCAACATTCCAAAAATTTAATAATATTTTGAACTAGTCAGTATTTTGATACCATTACTCGTCTTCATTTGAAATAAAAATTATATTTTACGTAAAATATTGTTAATGGTATTCTTTTTTAATGGATTTCAATTGTAATCCACGCGACCACTTGCGTTTCATTTTTGAGCGCGATCATTCAAGAGTTAAATATGAATTATATTGTTTAAATGATTTTGAAAATCTTCTAAAGATGTTATTGAACATTGAAAATTGTTATTGAACTTTTAAATTTGGTACAAATTTTCATAATGAGAAGAAAAAATGATGAATTTTCATAATGAAAAGAGAAGCAAACCGGACATAAACAATTATTAAAGTGCAATTTTAGGAATAATTTGAAACAAAAATCGTCAAAATCGAGCCAGGGCTCAGTTAATTTGTGAAATATTCGTAATCATACAGTTCCGCTCGATGAAGACGTAAGCATGGACGTCATTATTGGCAAGCAAAAGTCAAAGACAAATACCGTTTTTTGTAAATATAAAATGAAAAGGATCAGGCTGAGACTTGGAAAAAGTACTCAGGGAAAATTAGAGAAAATTTTGGAACTGATTCTGATTTTGGGGGACGCCGGGAAGGGGAATTGAATATTTAACATTAAACATTTCAATATAAAGATTATGGAAAAACAAGCGACACGGAGCGATGACGTCACAAGAAGGTGACGAAGTATAAATTACGATATTTAATGAAATAAGGCGTTTGAAAATATTTAGACGGTGTCACAATGATGGATAAGATAGAATGTGGAACCAGCAACGGGACATAATACAGTAAAGAAACGTAAATAAGAAATATTTTCTAGTCTAATTATTCACGCAGCGAGAAGATGCACTTTTGTTCGAGCCAAGAAGATAAAGACGCTGGGAACAATGAGAAAAGAAGGAGTATTGCCCTAGACTGACACGGAGTTCACGCTAGCCGTCGTAACAATTTAAAATATTTTTTGAACTTAACAAATTTTAAGACATTTTTAATGAGTTGTGATAATAGTGTGCGGACATTTAAAGCGTAATGAACTAAAATATAATGACGTGCGTTTTATTGAACGGTGGCAGTGCGAAGACGTAATTTGTACTAACGCGGCATAAACATGAATGGCGGACATGTTGATATGTAGAACAATGAAAGTCTTTTTTTTTTAACGCGATAGAAAGGAATTTTGGAACAATTGCAGATTAAATTACTTTTTTATTCTTTTGATTAAATAATGACGCGAAGTATCCGCGCAATTTATTTTAAATAATGAACAGTAACGAGGTGCCAAGTGTAAATGTGCGATGTTGTGAGGAATCACGCAAGTTTAGCTGATTGTGTGGCTGCTGTAGATGGTGCCAAGTGATACGTAGACTCTAGGCCGCACTAAATTCGCAATATGGCAGCTTGAAAGATTTACTGTCGGAATAGCCAACTTATGAAACTATAACTCTGATCAAGTCTCTCGCTTTTGTTTTGTTTGTTGTCTCATTCACAATCCTCGCGCGGTCTACATACATGTTTCGTTTTTCGGTAGAATTAAAAAGAGATGTTCATCTATAAACGAATATTAACTCTGTGAGTAATTATTAAGTTAATTAAGAATTATCATTATCAACTATTGCGAGCTTAAGAAGTGTTAAAAAGTGTCAAGTGCAAATGAAATATACAACCTCAAAAGTTATCTGCGGTCATACTTCTATGTTATGAATGCTTTTGAGATGTGTGTCAACAGTTCCTTCACGTTTTGAAGTGGTAGTAATGAGTATTATTGAACGCAAATAAATACCACAATTATTGAAGTTAACGTGATATACATGGTAGTTTTTAAGTATGTAATGAATGTTCCTAACAGTCCAGTTATGTCAATATCAATGCAAATGCATCCATTAAATTTATCAGTTCAATTATTCATTAGCTTTTAAAAGTAAGTTAAAAAAAAAAAAATAAGTAAGTCTTCAATAACTTATCCATTGTTACCAGAGACAGTTTCTGAATACGTGTTATCTCCAAAGGTTCAATATTAAGTATATACCCAGATGTTGTTGGGTTATCCATTATTTTCCAGTTATAATTAAAATGAATTCAGAAAAAATAATAATAAATATAATATAATTAATTTAAAAACAATAAATAATAAAACACTTAACAATAAATAAATTATAAAACTCAAAAACGCCTAGTACTACTAAATAAATAAATTGAACGATAAAACGCAAAGAACGAAGAGCACCAAAACGCAAAATGCAAATCTTTTGCAACACTCGTAAACTAACACAACTTCACTTGGATGGATTTGAATGTTGGCGGAATCTACGGAAGTAGTCATTCTTTCATTGCAAACTTAAATTTTAAAAAATGTCCCTACCGCTTGAAGGTAATATATACAGGGTATTTGTGTGACGGTTGGCAACAACTTTTGCCAACATAAAACGAAACGAAACTACCCTAAATCGAGTATAAATGTATGTTCTCATCCGACAGTGACATTTTTCAAAAGTAGTCCCGTTAGTTCGGCTTTTTAGCTGGCCAGCAGTCTAGTGGCGATTGCACCGATGGAGTGAGCGATTTTCTGGAGATGGACCACGAACGTGAATTTCGCAGTCTGTCGCGGCGACGATCCAGCAAAAGGGAAATGAATTGACGCATTCTGTAGAAGATCAAGAGCTGTTAATTATTATATAAGTAAATTCATAAAATATATACACAATGCGCATTCAGTATGAATGAGATTTGCGATTTTAAGTTCAGTGTTAATGATATGTCATTTTCTTTTTTTTATTTGTTGATTTTTGTGTTACGTAAAGGTTATTTGCTTATGTATATGTGTTTTCGGAGGGTAACGATGATGGTCATATATTAGCTATTCAATGTGTTTGAAAAGGAAGAGAGAGAAATAATTTTGGAGATTAAAATAAATGAAAACAAACATAGTTGTGTTGTCAGTAAAAATTCTGAAACAATGCGTTATAATTTAGTAGATAGATGCTGACCCGCACTCACGCACACAGGTACCATCTATCGCTTCTGTATAGAAGCAATCACAGATTCACGCCAGTAGTGGAATCGGAGTAATTAATTGGCTAGCAGAGGGGCAAGATTGAAGTCCAACAAGTGCAAAGATATGTGTTGTTAGCCAGGCGCCCATATTTATTTGGCAGCAAGGATCAGATAGAGGATAGTTAGATAAAAGATAGATAGAGAAAAGATAGAGAGAGAGTAGGCAAACGGTTACGTTGACAGCCCAACGTGCGAGATAAATCATTATTCGGCAGCCCAACACACGTTTAATTCGTTTCACTAAGTATGCACTTACATAGGTCAGACAAGGTAAATCTCTATTCAGAGCTTCCATATGCTTGTAAGACCGAAAGAAAAAATATATTCGCCATACACTAACGGGCTTACGTTTTCTCCACTTCTTGACTTATACTCTTTTAATCCTTTAGAATGACTAACTAGAATGGTTGAAAGTTGAATCACTCGCGTATTGACTAGTTGAGTATTGACGCGTATTGAGTACAGTTCTAAAAAGTATGCTATAGCTAGCAAATCTCTGTCAGAAGGTCTCTAGTTCCCCCCGTCCCAATATTTATACATGTATTCTGTCTTACCTGGTTCTACTTTTCCTGGGAAGTAATTTTTTTCATGACTTTGTCAGCTTCTTCTAACATTTTATCCGCACTATGTTTGCAAATATTTCGTGGGCACAAATACAATGCAAGGCCCACTAAAATAGATCCTTTTCAAAAGCAATACTTCGTCATGAAATGCATATCTCGGGTGGAAAAAATGTAGTTGAATTATTCGTAAATGGAAACGAAAAAACATGGAACGTAATATGTGTATAAAGGGGTATAATTGCTCTCATGGTATTTAAGAAAACTCTCTTCTATCGTCGCTCGTTTTCATGAAGAGACCATTCATGCAATTATCCCCCTTATTTTTCACACTCTTTTCTTTAATTACTGTAATAAAATGAGTGAGGTTTGATCCCTTGCATTTTTTTAGCTGTTATATTCCTTGATGTTGCTGCCGATTGTAAAGTTATTTCGTCTTTAAATTTAAGTACGTTTAATGCATTTTTGTTCGATAATTTTATGTGAACATACTACATTGTAACTGTGTTCGGGTAGCCGATACTCAGTGCGTCTCTTGGCGGCACTGGTTCAAAACACAGCCACCAGGATCGCTATGATTGACTTACGTGTGACTAATATATAATAAAATAATTTGATAATGAATAATATACTAAAATAATTTGTACAGTCGCCACCAAGCTGCCAGGTGTATCATAGCCGATACTCAGTGCGTCTCTTGGCGGCACTGGTTCAAAACACAGCCACCAGGATCGCTATGATTGACTTACGTGTGACTAATCTATAATAAAATAATTTGATAATGAATAATATACTAAAATAATTTGTACAGTCGCCACCAAGCTGCCAGGCGTATCAGACATTGAACAACATAATTAGTTGCGAGAACAACTGCTAACCCGTTCCATTGTTTTAAGAACTCCTATAGTGATTAATACTTGGAATCTAAAATTGTTAAAACAATAACTAATTGAAATTATATAAATTAGTTCAATAATGTAATTATTCAGCACAATGCAATTTATTGTAAAATTATTTCCTGCAATGATTAAACCAAACTATATTACCACAAAATTGTTTATAAACTTACCTTCTTTGTTTCTTTTCAGTGAATATCTACTTCACTATTATTGATCAAACAGTTCTGTTCTATTTTTTGCATACAAGAATAGCCGTATTTAGCGTATGTTATTGTATGTAGTAATTTCTGATGATGTTTCGGCTACACCTTTTAGCCATCTTCAGACCTTATAAATTACAGTTGGAATTTTATTGTACTAGCATATTTACATTACATACATTATTACTATTGTAAGTGTGCGTACGTCCGTTCGCTGTTACTTCATTTCTTGAAGAAATAAAGAGTTTTTACAAACAGTTCTGGAAAGTCAACAACATTTAATTTAACTCCGAACGAGATCCTTTAACCAAGGTCCTTCTGTTGACATGACAACATTTCAATCATTTATTCTAATGAAGAAATCTTGAAAGAATTTCCACATAAATAACCAGATATAAAAGTTTAAATGTCTATCAACCATAGCCATAAATGAAATTTACATAGTTGAACTAATTAAAAATCAAGAAGCTTCAAGTATATTTAAAATAGAAGAAATATTTTATAGTATAATTAAAATTCTAGCTAAATCTCAAAATTAATTTCCCATTCAAAGTAAAAGATATCAGCCGTTCAATCATAACCAAGCTAATTGTCATTTAAACCCTTCTAGCGTTGTATACACAGAGAAGTATTATTTAAGCTGTTCTCTTCCCAAAACCAATATTCCATTTTTTTTAATTACAACGGGCAACATACCGCAAATCAGAAGGGCTGTCATATCTTTAAAAATTTTTTAATCAAGTCAAGTCCGTTCTTTGAATACAGATAAATTTCTGCAATACTTAATACTAATCCTCCTTCCTCTTTAAATAATTAACATGTTTCATCATTATCTCATACACGCAATCATGAAATATTATTTGGTCAACACAAAGTCAAAGTACAAACAGAACAATTTTAGCCTTCAACATAAGCTATAATAAATCTACTTCTTATTCAAACATTACAGTCAACAGCAAAAAAATAACTATACCCATTTAATAGCCTTGTGATATTGAATAAAATATTTCGTTATTAGTACAACACTTGTAATCCCTGTGTCAAAGTTTTCACTACAAATCATTAGAAATACATTCAGATTAAATATTTTTCTTTAACTGCAATTCCAATGTAATTAAAATACAAATGTACAACATTTTTAGGTTTGTACGAAATTGATCGCCGCAGGGGATCGGAGCCACGTAGGAGGGCGCGATTCTTGGTGGAGAGTTGCTGAGACCACCCGGACCCTAAGTTTCACGGTGCAACTCACAGCGTTATCATCAAGGTGGAGGCAGAGTGTAGGTAAATGCCGGACATGCCAGGTAACGCACCTGTTAGTCTAAAGGCGATTACCCTTAAGCTGGATTGGGCCAAGGACTTTCGTATGAATGTTGCAGATCCCACATATAAAAGTCAAGACTGCATAAATTAACCAGCTTGACGGCTCTGGCGAAGCTTTAGCTCTGGAGATACCAGGCCATACAACAAGGTAGAGGAGGAGGAGGCGAGAAGGGGATAGTATATATATATATATATATATATATATATATATATATATATATATATATATATATAGTTACATATATACACATATATAGTAAATCCAGGATTTCAGCACGAATTAATAATAATTAATCAATTTTAATGGAACAGTTCTCCTCCGATTCTAATAATGAGTCTGGTCGATACGTAGTATATGTAAATATTTCAGGTTTCTAAACTGGCAAGATAGACGATGCAGCCCAGTCACTGCGTTTCAAGTCAAATGACCCTTGGCCAATTGCACATTATTGATATCAAAAACGTCTTCCTGTCTACCTTCGGGTACTTAACACATTTGTGGAAACATTAATCTTAACCATATTTCACTGCCATAGACATATTTATTTGTTTGCTGTTGGAGGAAGCGACGTCATACTTCGGGAGCGTCCGTGGTGTATCAGAGAAGCAGAAGAGAAAGCAAACCTTCTGCCCTGTTGGGCAAACGCACGCACGCAGCGCACGCTGGCTCTCAGGAGGGCGGTGGCGCTCAGCTGGACTCTCAACGCAACAAAAGCCACGCCGCCTGGCGACGCAGCACCCGGCACAGTTGCCTCGGAACACTCCGTGGATGGAAGTAGCAGAGTTTAACACGCGCCAACGCGAATCGCGCGAACATGCGGTAAGGACTTCACCCCTTCCTTGAGCAGTGTAGAATTGGTGAAAGTGGTTTCTTTGACACACATTTAAATAGGGACCTTCAAAAACCATTGTCCTTAGAAATATCGTATCAAATGAAAGTGACACTTTTTATTCTCACGTAATTTAGAAACAATATCATTCAATCTAATCATTACGATACGTTTTAAATAAGTCAATTACTATTTTGGTTACGGACTACGACAGTAACTATTACATACATGATATATCAGAAAGGAGATGATTAAAAATTATACAACAAAGATAGTAATTGATAGAATTGAATTTTTTGTGTATTTTACATCCTTAGAAACAAGTTCCATCCATAACAATGAATGTTTTGTGGCAGAAATTTTCCTTGGACGGTCTCATAGGAAAAACTTTCATGGAGTGAAGTTACAAACGGAACTGAAATTTAGCAGCAGGAAATTAAATAATAGTATTCATCAGTTACTTATGAGAGCAAATATCCTATTAATTGAGGTTAACAGAACATCCGAAAGAGAGATAAAATTATATTGACACTGAAGTATCTGATATATACGATAAATCACTTTTATTTTAAAAAATGCAAGTTTCTTACTTTCTTCTTCTCCAGCACATAAGAATATTCATAAAATATTTTAAATTCCAACGTAATCAGGATATCAAAATTAGTTTCTACTTCCTCCTAGTTGGTCATTGGTTATTTGTCATAACAGAAATTTCTCCTATTTCTCCCAAGAATATCCCACAGCTCACAGAATAGTACGCCAAGGGCTACAAAAATGTTATGAAATGTCATATTTTAAGCCCTAAAGAATAAAAGTATGAAATTTTCTTCTAGATATAATCAAACAACGAAAGATATTGTCGTTTAGTTGACGGAATATTGCCCTCTCGGATGGCTCGTTGGTTAGCGTTATTGCTTTCTACGGAGCAACCCCTGGTTTATATGGTTTTATGGTTTTAAGTTTTTTAGGTTAAGAAGACCAGTACATACGATGAAGGGATGTCTTCGTGCTAGAAGAAATATTACAAAACCTTGGGTGATTACATAATGAACGTTTACTTGCATTGTTACGTAAAAGAGTTTATATCAATCAAAGAAAATAATCTGAGTCCCCAAGGGTTGTGCATCTGCAGTGGAAGGCTGTTTTAAGGCATCGTTAAGCAGTATTACGGTAACCGTTCACGAATTCACATTCTTGAAATACTTCGTTCTCCACCCAAATCAAGATGACAACTCACATGCGCCGTGTTTGACACACCAGCTCTATGCGTAGTGATGAAAAGATCAACGTAGTAGGATCGATATCTCCTCTATCGACCTGCTCGCACCGCTGCAACAAATCGCAATAGCTGATCCCCCCATTTATCAGAGGAATAATACGCTACAAGGCAAAAAAATGCAATGTAATAATCCAAGTCCTAAAGAAGGAGGAAGTCCGCCAGGGAAGGACAAATGAAGGGGGGAAACACGAATGTGTAGCGACGGATGACGTACTAGCGAGGAATTAACACCCTCATTCCGTAATGATGCAACATTCACTGCCCTACATGACGAATCACTGGTATGGTTGCCGCCCGGAAACTTCATTCATTTCATCAGAAAGGTGGAATGAAAAGAGAATTCTCTAAGGCCATGAGCACTTTAATAAGACGTGATTTTCAATGGCTCGTATAAAATGGATCATATTTCCAGTAAATATCAAAACTGAAACGCTTTTGACTTGGAATTTGGAAGTCTTATGTGTTAGTGTGGCAACAAGGTTTCGGCAGTTGCTATACGCACCGCATGTATTATTCCTGAAGATCGTGTTACATGTAAGCACTATTTTTCTGTTTCAGCTTTGTGCTACTGCTAATAGCAGCTGCTGCTGCAGCTGCAGCTAGCTGCATTCTCTATGCAGCAACTTCTCCTGCACCCGACGATAGAATATCATAAAAGCAAAAGCAGAAGTTTCTTTTGCCCATTGCCTCACTTAACTTGTTCTAGTTTTCATTATTTTGTAGATAATCCGCGGATAAACTAAATTACGGATGTACTTCCGGTTCCAAAATTTGATCGCTCAGGTGACTCTTTTCGTTGTTTGTGACGTACGTTTTCACGCTGTTACCAATAATTCTGCTTTTTAGTTGAAGCCGCGATCAAAAAATTAACAATAAGATCAAGTAAAGAACATCAAGGCTTCTTGATCATTTTGTGAGGTCTAAAATATGCTCTCGTAAAACTTCTTAAAGCCACAAAATATGACCATTAAGAACAATTACAACACAACGAATATTAAGCAAGTTACCTGTGCCAAAGAGGTCAACTTACACTAGACAGTCCAATGAGGATATTAAATGGAACGCATGACGCCCGTTAGTAGTCGGATAAATAGTTGAATTGATGCAAATATTCCATACTTGGATAAATCATTGATTTTAATCTTAAAGTAACTTAACACCGGAATCCGCCTTGGAACGCAAAGACTCTGGTTGGATTTACATCATGGTATGCGAAGGTAAATATTTCTTATTACTAACAGCAGTCCAGGCAGCAGATGTAGAAACTAGAGTTGCTACTGAATTACACTGACAGAAAGTCATTTGAAGCAATTTCACTTACAAAATCAATCATGTACACAGATCGCTGGAAATCTGCATGTTAAAGGAGTAAGAAATATTTAAAAAAAACATTTGTGTATTTTTTTAAAAATCGATAGAATATAGGAAAATGAATTTTATGTCATCTTATACAATGTAATTGGCTCAATCCGTTCCAAAAATCCAAACCGTTTTGAAAAAAAATAGTTTTGGCGTTTTGTAAATACGGACATTTTAGCTCATTTTAACAGAAACATTTTGAGGTTTATAGAAAATTGAAAAGGCTCTATTTCAAGCATTTGATTTAACAAATTAAATAACTATGCATTGCCGTTAATATGGGTATGGATGCACGGACGACGGACAGATGGATAGACGAACGGACGAATGAACATTTTGAAAAAAAACAATACTTTTTCGGTATCAGGCGACCGAAAACATGAATTTACAAATCTCGAAACAGGCTTTGAAGCATTGCCTAACTTTCTCTATATTACCTATATTATTCCGTACATATCTACTTTGATTTAACTGTGCGTTCAATAGTCATAACGTCGCCATTTTGCTACCGAGATAATACCTCTTTGATATCCTGCTTATGTCATATCTTTTCCTTTATAACAGGTTCTTTTTACAGTCGAACAGTGTAGCTTTACCCCAGTTTCTCTCTAAAACTTTGGATTTAAATGCTTTCATCTGTTCTGACAATGAATTAAGCGTGTAATCATTGTTTTCACTAATAAATCTTCAACAAACTTATGTTGTTCTCACCTGTTTGCTATAAATTCAAATACTTCTCAGCATCACGTAAGAATACACAAGTTTGCTCATTCAGAGATTCAGAAAATGTTAGATTTTGGGTGGTACGTTACAAGTACACTTTGGATAGGGCTACTTTCAATTTTGTCCTCCATATCTTTAAGGTTTTTACTCATTTGAAGATTTAATTCCTGTTTCCTTATTAATTATCTTTTTAACTTTTTCGACCTTTCATGCCATTTTGCCTATCCTGAACAGAATTAATATTTTCACTGAGTTTAGCTAAAAAAGGCGTAATTTTACACTTGCACTTTTTACTGTTCAAGTTTTTTATGTTGTTCCTTGAAGAAAAGCTGTCTTTACGAAAACTAATCACTCTATCATTCATCTTCTCCTTGCATCTTCGCACTCGCACTAAATTCCATGGGCCACACGACGAACAGCTGAAAGAAGAGAGAGAGGGAGAAAGAGAGAGAGAAAGAATGGAAGTGAGAGAAAGAAAGGGAGAGTAAGATAGTAAAAGAGAGAGAAAGAAAAATGTAGAGAGAAAAAGGGAGAGAGAGATGGACAGAGACAGGGAGACACAGATGGTGAGTGAGATGTGGAGAGATGAAGGGAGAGAGATGGTGAGTGAGATAGTGTCAGGAAGAAGTAGTGAGATATGGGGAGAAATGAAGGAAGAAAGAGGGCGACAGGGATGCAGAGAGGGATCGAGAGAGATGGTGAGAGAGATGATAAGATAAATGGTAAGAGAGATCAGAGAGAGAACAGAAGAGAGAGATGGTGGAGAGATGGAGAAATGGTAATGAAAGACGGTGAGTGGTGGATGACGGAGAGTGATAAAACGAAGAGATAGAAAAGGAGATAGACGAAAAGAGATTTTTGTATGAATGCTTTTGTTCATGTTCGCAATTTCTCATGGAGAAAGCTTACATTTTCACTCCAGCCCCTCAAGCGGCAATATCGACTTTTTAACGGATATATTACTCAGACAGAAGTACTTGATTTTGTAACCAAGTTTAGTTTGGAATTGTTGGGCGTTGTGTGTGGCAGGTGCAGGGGAGGCAGAAGCGCAGCGGTCGGGAGAGCAGAGGCCCTCGCCGCCGACCCCGCGCCTGGGCGCACCCGGCGCTCGCCACCAGCCCCGCGGTCCCCGCCGCCGCCGCCGGGCTGCGTCCGAGCCGCCCGCGCCCACGCCCGCTCGCCGCCCGCGCCCCGCCACGGCCTCCGCCCGGCCACGTGCGCGCCGCGCCAGCGGACGAGGCCCGCCGCCGCGTGGTGGTCTCCGCCGCCACCACCGCCGCTGCGGCTCAGGCGCCCGTCGCTGGCGTGGAGGAGGGCGGTCCGGCGCCCACGCGCCCTACCCGCCCGCGCCGCGCCCACTCAGCGCCACGACCAACCACCTCCGCTGCGTCAGCGGACGAGGCTCCGGCCGTAGCGGTGGTCTCCGCCGCCACCACCGCCGCTGCAGCTCAGGCGCCCGTCGCTGGCGTGGAGGAGGGCGGTCCGGCGCCCACGCGCCCTAGTCGCCCGCGCCGCGCCCTCTCGGCGCCACGACCAACCACCTCCGCTGCGTCAGCGGACGAGGCTCCGGCCGCCGCGGTGGGCGCCCCCACCACCGCCGCAACCACCGGCGCTCGCCGGCGCACACCCAGAGGACTTTCACGATCGGACACACTATTGAACATCCACAACCACGAGCAGATGGCAATCCCCGCCACCGTCTCCCTGGACGACGTCACTCCCCGACCACGGAGAGTGCGATTCGATGGAGTCGAGCAGGAGGAGGTCCAGCCACCCCACCCTCCTCCCTCCTCCTCGCCTCTCCACACCGCCTCTCCGCGGCCGAGAGTTCGCTTCCAAGATGAAGACGACGAGCAGGACCAACCTCCTCCCGCGCGCTCCGCTGGCCTTCTCAACCTCCGAGGAAGGAGAGAGCGTTCGGACGACGACGACGAGGAGCAACCTCCTCCCGCGCGCTCCGCTGGCCTTCTCAACTCGAGGAAGGAGAGATGCTCGACACGACGACGAGGAGCAACCTCCTCCTGCGCGCTCCGCTGGCCTTCTAACCGAGGAAGGAGAGCGTTCGACGACGAAGCTGAGGAGCAGCAGAACAGAGTCCCGCCGCCAGGACTCCCACTCTCGCTTCCCGCCCTCTCTTACAGCGCCTTTCGGGCTGAATCTCCGCCCTCGCTGCCGAGGACTCCGGCGGCGCCGCCGCGCAGAGGCCTGCGCGCAAGCGCAGAGAGAAAGAGAACAGAAACGAGGGCGCCGCCCCACACTGCCACAGCCGCCGGCGATCCGATCGCCTGGCGCGGACCTTTCCGCGCGCGCCTGCCGCCTGGCGGCCCGCGCAGCCGCCCTGCCCGCCCTAAGCGCAGGCGCTCCTCGCTACATCACCCTCCCCGCACACCCTAAGCGTAGGTGCTCCTCTCATCAATACGCACTCACATCACCCGCCCCGATTGCCTTAAGCGTAGGTGCTCCTCATATCACCACTTACACACATCACCCGCTCCGCCCACCCTAAGCGCAGGTGCTCCTTACATCACTACTCACACACATCACCCGCTCCGCTCCGCCCTAAGCGTGTGCGTTCTCCAGTCACTGCTCCCAGGAAATCCTGTCTCGCTCCTCCTCTTCAGTGCGTGCTTCACTCAGCCTAGGTGCTCCCAGCTACATCACCACTGCGCTTACACGCCTCAGTAAACCCTTAATTCCGCCCTCTTCCTCAGTCCATACTTCACCCCACACCATGAATGATGTGGGCGTGAGTACACCCACGCACTCCCACACACACAACACACATTTCTGTGGAAATAAAAATAAACAACAATAGCAGCCAGTGACATTCTCTTTGCAGGATGCACCACCCTTTTTTCACTGCCGCCGCTCCACCGCTGCCTCCTCCGCGGTGGCCACCGCCGCCTCCTCCACCGCCCTCCACTGCCGTAGCCGCTGCCGCTACCCCCGCCCCCACAAAATCTTCCCTGAATCATCAGGGGTTTGGGCGGGGGCGGTGGTTCTGAAGGAAGCGATAAAGTAATTTTCTCTCAATGATATCTGTATGCTTATTTCGAAAATTTTTAGGAACAATAATCCTTCCCAGTTAATGGTTTTCTCTTCTGAAATCGCTCCATAGAACACAGAGGTACAACTGAGAAATTAAGGCATGCTTGGCTCACAAAACTATCAGAGTGAACTTTTAGCCCACAACTTTAGGAAAATTTTAGCTCCCAATTACTATTTGAATACCTTCCTAGTACATTAGGGGCATATTTTTATTCAACAAACTACCCACAACTTTCGCATAGCCACAAGGCTCTCGCCAGAAAAAAGGCTTGCAATCCTTGGTGTAGGTTCTTTGCAGGACCCTATATCTAGTCTTAGCCTAGTCACAATATTATGTGTCATATAAAGAGGAAGAGCCCTAAAATAATATGCTACTTTCAGAGAAGCCTCTTACCATACAAATCGACTCATGTTAATAAATTATTCAACACAAAATAACCGATGTAAACATCTTCCTATGCCAAACTGGTAGTGTTTCAATAGAAAGTACTTGCTCGCATTAGTAATGGCTTGTACAGTTACAGAGGCAATTTCTGTCCATTTCACTTATCTCAACCAACTCTTTTAAAATTCATTACCAATCATAGCGCATTAGGTACGAAAACTTCATTTATTTAAACTAATAAGCAAATACAAATGAATGAAAAGAAACTAATGAAAACTGCGTTTCATACACCAAGAAGCCCCACCCAAATTTAAGAAATTTTTTAAAAATTCTAGCAATAGAAGTGGGTTTAAAAATAAAATTTCTAAGCTTACTCGAAACAACATATTTTCCAAGAAATAGAATGACCTATTTTATAGATCAGTTTTGTATGTGAAAATCTCCTTTATCTTTTGTAATTCTGCTCTTTAATCTCTGTTATCTGTCAGAAAAATGTTGAAAGTAGTTTTCGAAAATACGGAGTGATCAACGAAAATGGGACAGTTTTGGAACCGTAGTTTGCTCTTTTTCGCGGAAAATTAAAGAAAGAACTTTTTGCGATTGTTTAAAAATATATTTTTCAACAAAAGATTATTTTAAGCCAAATTACCCTAAAACATTAGACTTTTAAAAAATTGTAAATTCCTACATATAAAGATCCAAAATTGAATAACAGATTTCGTAAATTAAAATGTGTATATTTAACATTGTGATCGTTGGAAGACACCGAAACAATTTGTTGAGTTCGAAAATGCACTACATTAAAAGAAAATGAGATATGCACAATTTTAGAAACGTTTTGTTATACCTGAGAAAAAGCTGCTGCTGATTTTAGGAAAATATTGAAAATGTTTTTCAGGCTTCCTATACATTGAACTCTGCAAGGCGAGTTCCGTCGCCAGAGCCAGCAGCCCCTTGCGCCCGTCACATGGCGAGCGCGTTCCAGAGGGCTTTTCTGGGAGCCCCCCGCCTCGCCCGTCACCGCCCCGAAGCCATGGGGCAGAGGAGGGAATGCCTCCACCTCCACAGTATCGACCCGCGACCACTGTCCCAGATGAATAACAGATTATGTACATGTAATAACAATGCTGTAATTAAATGTCGTACAGCTAAAATGAGTAAAGTGACTCGTTATATTCCTTATTTTGATTAATTGATTCGATACTCGCAATTTTTTAATGTAGCCGTGAAATTGACGTCAGTCGCTTATATTTCACGTTTACGTATCTCGTTTATTAGAGACGTAGATGTTTCTTGGGTAGCAGAGCTTTTAGTAAAAGTAAGTTGTACTACGTGGAGAGGTCACTAACATCCTCGGATTTTTTTTTTTTTTTTTTTCTTTTTCGCACTTACTAACGTAAGAAGAGAAAATATTATAATAGTGAAAACCCGGCAGAAAAACCGTTCGCCAGAAACGGTGAACTTTTATAGCCGGGCCCAAATATTGAAAAAGTGGAAAAAGCAGTTGGTAAATATAGAAAAAAGTCCTCTATCACGTGGTATTGCTAGAACGCGTCTTTTGTTCGTCCTTCATATTGCAAAATCGACTGACGCACAACGTCTGTGTGTCTGTTCATTTGTCCGTCCGTCCGTCTGTTCTGTCTCTCTGAGCATGGTAAATGTGCAAGGTAAAAATAATTCTCAATTTCTTCGAAAATGGATATTCCGCAATCGTTTTGGCTGATGTTTCGGTCCGTTGAATTTGAAACTGATATTTTAATTTTCGTGGATACTTTACATGAAGTCTCAGGACATTTTCAAAATTTTGAAATTATATTTTCAAATATTTCGAATAAATTTTGATGAATTGTAATAAAACTCCAAAATTGAAGAAACAGATTTTTTCCTCAGAAAATGTGTTGGAAAAAATTAGCTCTTAAAAAATGTGATACATAATTTTATTGAAAAAACAAGTAGTTTTTTCGTAATTTGCACTCTGAATTGTACGATATTTCCTCTAAATGTTTTCCTTAAAAACTTGTCTACAAGGCCATATATGACGGTAAAAAATACGCTGCTAGTCTCATTTTCTGATTCTCTCAATTTTTTGAAAATTAAAAAGTATTAAAACTACAACATTGAAGATAGAGATTTTCGCCTCAGACCAAGTTAGTTGTACAAAATTGGCATTTCAAAAAAGCCACGTACAGTACTGGCAACAAAAGTTGATCGGAGCCGTCTGCGGCTAAGTTCAGCTTTTGCCCGGCTTGGACAGCCCTTTTCATGACGGAACGTCGGGGCGGAGCCTCACAAACCATCGTAGCCAATCTCAACGCAGGGGGAAGTGTTCTAACAAAATTATCGTGAAAATGGCAAATGCTTTGTTCAGATGTGAAGTATTTTCAAATAAAAATACGGGGAAACTCTTGTATGAACATGAAAGTAAATCCATTGAAATATATATGAACACAAAGCACTTAACCACTGTTAACACAATTCTTTGGAAGAAATTACATTGATATCAGATAAAATAACACTAATTTCAGAACAATTATTTTCTTATAAACATTTTAATTCCAATATTGTTGTCCATACACAATTTATAAACTGTATCTAATTACCAGTTTACTACAGAATTTTGCGATAAGAAAAAGCGATTATAATTGTGTATTTGCAATTGTGCAAAAATGCAAATTCTGTCTTTCTCGAATCGTTAGAGAACTTCTTGGTAACTATTTCAATAAAAGACAGTAAGATCTAATATCCAAGTGAATATTTATGATTAAAGTAACAATTAAACCAGATACAATTAATTTGTATCTCATGTCAAAATTGTTATTTTGCGATCATCAAATCAGGGACAATTTGGGGACAGTCCCCGGCAGGAATAGCGCACATTTCGGAATTGTTTATACAATTGGTTAAAATTGCAAAATTGTTAATTAACAGTTTTCGGTTTTGGGACATCAAAAACTCATCCCTCTTGAGTATTGCAAAATTTGGATATTGTTTATAAATTTTTAAATTTTTCAAACAAAATAAATATTTTTTAAAATTGTCTTTAGACGAGATGCAAAATTCCGCAATCCGATTGGAGCTATCGTCTTTTGTTTTTGAAATACGTAATTGTTTATAAGAAATTAGCATGTCATGACAACTTTTTTTTTTTTTGACAGTTCCCACGCAAGGCTTTTCCTTACGCAGTTCCCACGTAAGACTTTTCTACAAGCCGTTTTGCAACGGCTCGCTTAGTTTCTTCGGCAAATACATTTGAAGTTCCAAACGGGGGTGGAGGGGACAAGCGGACACAACGCTTTCATATATTGCCATGAAAATTGTTGCTGGTTAGATATTCCTGGTTTTCAGCTCTCTAATTTTTCATTTTATTTTAAATACGTTAAGTTCCATTTGTTCAACAATTACAGCTTACATTCTGAAATGCTACTCGAGTCGGCTAATGAACAATCTTCAACTTGGGAGCAAGCAAACACTGTCAATTGGCTCTGTAAATATCTCCTGTGAAAATCGCGTCCTTCCTCCACACGTTAGCAGGCTGAGCTTAAAGGCGCATCGCACACTCGCTTTCGAATGCAGAAATCCTTCATCCACCTTCTTAGGAAACCAATTCTTTACATATAAATTTGTGGAAAATTTTTCAAATTCAATATATATGGATTTAGAGCTCAACTCGTAGAGGAAAGACTCTGCGAGTGCCAGCCTACCAAGACAGCGGACGTTCAGCAAGTGACAGCGATGACTTATTAATGTGATACTAAGAAGTGATAATAAATCCACACCAAGTTCGTACTCGGCCAAATGCTGCATTGCGGCATTTCGCAACGAAATAACGACTTGTTTAATTTGTAGCAAGATCTGGTGAAAATGGACAACAAAGTTGCCCTTCAACTGGTCAACCAATATCTGCAGCGATGGCCAGGTAAACGAAACAAATCTAAATGAAAACCTTGGTGAAGTGAAAATCTTTTATGGTTTGGGATCGTTCAAGACTCAAAATCGCCTCAGAACAGCAGATCGCAATCCTTCAGCAACAAGCTCAAGAACTAAGGGAAATTGTAAAATCACAATAAGAGGTAATTTATTCCTTCCAGCAAAGTGTTCCTTATAACCCACAAAATGACAATAGTATTCTACCTATTTCAAATTTGGATAAAAGCCAAAATGATTATACCAACTCTGCTGTGAAAAGAACAGATGATCAGTGTAGTGAAAAATATACAGACAGTTCAGACAAATATAGGTAGTACTGAAACCAGACTTTCAGCAGCAAGTAACCTAGAAGATACAGAAGTAAGTGATAACACTTCAAACTTTAGAAAATATTATTATTCCTCCTATCATCCCAAAATCTGCAAATATCCTACTAATTTCTCTAGTTTTATTATACACATAAAACTATATACTTAATGGATTTTGAAACGAAAGTTAAAACCTCTCACATTTCAATATCTTCAAATCTATAATAGACTTGTGAAACTATAGAACCCACTGTACCTAAATTAAATACCTTTACTTCATATATAGAGATCCTACAATCAAACACTCTGTGCAGAATGTATGATGTACCATTATCATATACCAATGAAGAAATTAAAACAGAGTTAGTTAAAAACTTCCCAATAATATCTGTCGATAGACTGTTTGGCAAAAATAGAGAATCATTAGAAATCTGTGCATTAGAACTCTATGATAATGACCAGGGAAGAGATATTTATAAAATTAAATAAATTATTCAATAGTATTTTAAAATTAAATTTAAAAAATAAATAAGCTCCTATACAATGTAAAAATTACAGAGATTTAATCACACCCAGGCAAACTGCAAAATGGAACCTAGATGTGTTCGTTGTACTGACAACCACCATTATTCAAAATGTAACAAACCAAAACAGCAACTCCAAAATGTAAACTGTTTCAAAAATCATACAGCAAATTACAGAGATTGTCCAGTTTTTGATGAAAATTCTACAAATATTCCAAATACTAATAATCAAAAATATATCCAAACCATAAGAAAAACAAATAATTTTCAAAATAACAGGACTACTCAAGAATTTAACAACACATACTACTCTACACCTGCACCAAATACTCAAAGTGCAAATCACTTCCCACATTTACCTACACCTTCTGGAAGATCTCAAAACGTTTTCCAACAACAATATAATACCGCAAACAACAGGTATAATCTCACACCTACATTACTATTGTAAATAACGCAGATAATTAATGCTATAATCCCCATATCTGCAATGCAATGGCACCAATTCTTCCAAATTATATAAATAATGGACCACAAACTCAACTCTCTTAAGTTATAAATTGGAATGCCAATGGACTTCAAAAAAGAAGTACTTGAGTTCAAACACTTCCTGCATGTACATAAAATTGGATTACACAATACAGAAAAAACACATCTAGAATAATAGAATTAAATTATATATTTCAGGTTATCAAGTTCGCAGAGAAGACGGAATATCTAATCATTCTAGTGGAGGTGTTGCTATTATTACTAAAAGAACAATAAAACATCAACAAATTTATATACCCGCCTCTAATAAATTAGAACTTAACAAGATACATTTAATTTCAGGTCAAACAATCCTTTGGTAACAGCCTACAAACCATCGTAAAATATAAAATACCAATTTCAATATCAAATCATCGTTAAACGGCAAATCAAATTTTATTAATTGTGATTTAAATGCGTAAGGAAATGGGGTTGTAACACAACAACTCCACACAAGGTATATTGTTCTTGATTGACTGCTATTCAAACAGCTATAAATACATGCCCCTCCTTTTCCAACATTTTATTCCTACAATAACAGTGTAACTCCTGATATATTAGATATCATTGTTACTAATAATTTTACACTACCAATCTCTCAATATCCTATTCCTACTCTAAATTCAGATCACAACCCAGTCTTAGTGGCAATTAATTCATCATACTCTCCATATTTAAATAAAAATTTTCTACTAACCGAACCACTCAACTGGAAACTGTTCCATTTAAATATATTAAACCTAGACGTATGTGTACGTAATAATGAAAAAGATAGATTAAAGCAATTACAAGATTTCATTCTAATATAATAATCGCCATTAAATTAAATTATTTTTCTATACAAAGAATTTAAAAATACTAATTAATAAAACAAACTTAATATCTCAAGAAATATTAAATTTAATATCATATATACATCGTAAACGTAAACTATGCAACTGAACCGTAACACTACAGAAAAAAAACATTAAATTACTTTACCACAACAATTAGAAATAAGTTAATTAAATGTAGAAATCAAAACTTTAATAATTATATCTCACAATTCAACCTAACTCCAACCGCCTTATGGTCATTATTAAACAAATTACAAAGAAACCTACTCAAATCCTCAAAATGAAACAAGACAATAGAATTGCAACTACAGACAAAGAAAAAGCAGAACTCTTTAGCTACTCACTTTGGAATCAATTTTTCAATAATACTACTATTCTAAACTTTATTTCATAATACAATTACTCAAGAACTCCAATCTCCTTTCCACATTGTACCAAAGAAATTAAATTTTTCTCTCCATCAGAAATTGGTTTCATTATTAAAAAATTAAAAAACAAAAAATCATCTGGAATTGATAAAATGCCTAATATTATTATTAAAAATCTCCCTACTTCAGCAATTAATTATTTAACTGCCATATATAACTCATGTTTAAGATTAAATTATTTTCCAATCCAATGGAAAATTGCATTAGTACTCCCCATACACAAAACTAGTAAAGATCCAACGTCTCTAGTAAACAAGAGACCAATTAGTCTTCTTCCCACCTTCTCAAAAATCTTGAAAAAGCTTTACTAACACGAATCAACAAGTTTATTAATAACAACAATATTCTACCTAACGCACAATTTGGTTTCCGTCACAACCATTCGACTACACACCAATTATTAAGATTAACGGATCATATTATCACTAATTTTCATAATGCACAACAAAATTGGCCTTATTTTTGGTCATCGAAAAAGCCTTTGATAGAATGTGGCATACTGGCTTGCTATACAAAATGAGACAATATGGTTTTCTCATTTACTTACAGAAAATAATTAAAAGTTTTCTTACTAACAGAAGTTTTAAAAGTTCAACTCAACACTTAAATATGAACAACTTGACGTATGAAAACTGGAGCCCACAGATCTCCATTATCTCCAACTCTGTTTAATATTTTCATATCTGATATCCCTTCACTAATAGATTCAGAAATTGCGTTATTTGCAGACGACACAGCAGTCTGTACATCGCATAAAGATCTACCTGTAGGCAGAGATAACCTACAGGATGATTTAAATATTCTTTCTGATTGGTTTAATAAATGGAACATAATTATTAATCACTCTAAATGCCACGCCAAAATTTTCACTTTAAGAAACACAAAATTAATCTATCCTCTAATTCTAAATGGTAAAGCAATTAAATGGCTCTCTACCTCACAACCTGCAAAATATCTGGGACTATATTTTGATCGAAGACTCACATGGAGAAATCATATTACAAATGTAGCTAAAAACACTTTTATCAAAATGATTCAATTATATCTACTCATAAACAAAAACACAAAATTAAACATAGATAAGATACTCATCAATATTTGAATATATAATACGACCGTCATTGACATATGCTAGTCCCATTTGGGGAGGTGCTGCCTCAATACACATTCAAAAATTGCAAATTATACAAAATAAAGTTCTACGATGGTCAGTTAATGCACCATGGTTTATAAGAAATAAACAGTTACACAAAGATCTCTCAATTGAAAACATAAAAACATGGATACTAAAAATCTCAAAACATTTCAACTCATCCTTACACTCTAGCCCAGCCTGTGAACGATTTAAACTAGAAAAACATCTTCAACAAATTCAAGAATTAAATTTAAATTTTCAAAAGATTTACTACAATACTGCCACAAACGTGAAATGCAGAAGAAGGAAGTGCACCGTTTTCTTTTTAATTTATGAACAGCAGTTGTACGGTTGCAAAGTGGACGAGTGATAATTTTAATTAAAAATGACATTTGTGGGAATTCTGATTGGATGTTGTTGACGTTCTTATAAGAAGAAATAAAAGAAGTCATCTTCGTCAACATATCAGCTTTATTAAGATAGCCGGCTTTCGACGGCTTTGCCGTCATCGTCAGTCTCGCTGCTGTCGGCAAAAGTCGAGCGACTGTGCCGTCGTTGCAAAAGGGAGTAACGAAGCTTTCTCCAGGGGAGAGAAGTGTTATTGGATTGGTGCCACATTCTACAGACTCCGCCTATTATGCCTTTTAAGGCGAGGAGAATGGGGAAATATTCCGAGGATAGGCCACTTGAATTACTAGAAGAGCCAATGATAAGCGTTGCTTGCCTTAGAGTTGAGGATTGCTCAAGCCCGGTGTCAAATATACATTATTACTCTTTAAATCATTAACAAATTTAATTCCTCTATTGATATATTCATTACAGGTAAAAAATGTATGGTTCTATTTGAAAATTCACATGTGATTCAATTTCACCAAAATTAAAAATAATACACAGAATATATCTGCTGCCTAAAACTTGCCTCGTGAAATAAATATGAAAATGATCTATTATGCCACCGCTCTGTCCAAAAGCATTTTGCAAAATAATTTGTTGATAATGAATTTCCTCGCTAGACATTAAACATATTGGCATACACTTTGCACCACTGAATAGAAAGCATCCAACGACAAAGAAATCTTCAAATTTGCAGGACAACAGTCTCAGCGTTTTGAAATTTGCCAAAGAATTTATTTATAACACAACTACTGTTTCAACGATACATGAAGAATAGAAATTAAATTTTGAAAGTTAAAAAAGCTAATGAGCAACAATTTCCACTGATTTGTCGTAAGTCACAAAACGTTAATACAATTTAATCAGTTGAAAGCAAGACACTGCAAAACTATACTTGACTGCCAAGATCGAATGAATTGGGGTTGGAAACAAGTGAGGGTTGGCATCAGTCGCTAAGATCCTATAAACAATTGCGTATCTCGAAAACGAAAGGCGATAGATCCGTTGGATTGCGGAATTTTGCATCTTCCAAAAAAATTTTGCAACAATTAACAATTTTATAAACAATTCCGTAATGTGCGCAATTCTTGCCGGGGAGTGTCCCCAAGTTGTCCCTGATTTGATTGAACAATTATTGAATTTTAATTGTTTTTAGTGATAAATATACAGTTGGTCTTTGAATTTTAGTTTCTTTAATTGAAATGCTTCCCTAGCTGTCTTACGATTCGAGAAAGACAGTATTTTGCATTATTGCAAATGTAATATACATATGAACAATTGAAAATATGCAATTATAATCGTTTTTCTTATCGCAAAATTCTGTAGTAAACTGGTCATTTGATAAAGTTCATAAATTGTGTTTGGACAAGAATATTGGAATTTAAATGTGTATAAGAACGTAATTGTTTTAAAATTAGTGTTAAGTGCTATATGTTCATATATATTTCAATGAATTTACTTTCATGTTCATACAAGTGTTTCTTCCGTGTATTTTTTATTTGAAAATACTTCCACATCTGAACTAGCGGCGCCCGCCATTTTGTACGTCGTAATTTTGTTAGGGCACTCCCCCCTGCGTTGAGATTGGCTACGATGGTTTGTGAGGCTCCGCCTGCGACGTTTCGTCATGACAAGGGCTGGTCAAGCCGTGCAAAAGCTGAACTTAGCCGCAGACGGCCGCGATCAATTTATGTTTCCAGTACTGTACAAGCCAAGAAAATCAATAAATTAATGTCTTAATTGTATATACGAAATCTGAATTTTTGGGCATTAATTAGCAATTTACATTGCTCAATATATGATACTGTAGGTAAGTTATAACAATATTTTAAATGTGTCAACGAGATTATGTTAGTTAGACAGTGGCCTCCCAGAAATCACACTAGTGACGTTTTAACGTTTTTAGCTTAGAGTTTAAGATACCCAGATGAAAACTAGTTTAATCATCTATCGGAATTATCCATAGGAACACAGCTGAGATGGTTTGGAAAGAGTGCTTTCAACATGTGCCTATTTTATTCCGCGTTGTCGAAGTAACGCATAATACAAATATTTTTCAGTAAATATATCATAAACAATTTAATTCATTAGAAACTCTATTCAGTACCTTTCTTCTATGGTTTTTAAATTGTAGTTTTTTCTAATAAAATATTACGCTATAGCACAAAAAAATTTGTATCGACCAACTCCAAGAGAATGCTCACTAGCTCAGCAAATTGCCCGATGACTTTGCTCAAGACTTTTGATTTATTTTGCATACATTTTGGAACATGACTGTGTGACAATATTTTAACGAAATTCGAATATAAATGTTATGACAACAGAGATCGCTTTAAGCCTGTTGGTGTAACTCAGGTCGAAAAGAATCAGTTCTGAGTTCTGAAACGCTTATTAAAAAAATCCCTGATACAAGTACTGTAGATACGTCCTGAATGTCAATGTAACTATCCCGTATGTAGCCTAGTCCACTTCATCGGAAAAGCACAAATATCGTGAAATAATATTGGATCTCTGCAAGTGATTTTAGTGTTTCATTCAAAATGCTGTATGATTTCCGGCAAAACGAACGAAGCCTGGGTCATGATAAACCAATAAACTACTTTTCTTAGAAAATTATAACATCAATGTTGTCATGTATCTTGTAATTATTCTAGTGTGGCGCCTTTGCTGGGTATCATATTACAGAGTTTTATTTGTACTTTGCAAGTTAATGTTAAAAATCAATTTTAAATGTCTTAAAAATCATTTATTTTCTGATATAGAAAGTTACTTTGAAAAGATTAACTGAAATACTGGTTTTTTTGTTTCTTATGTTTTTAATTAGGCTTAAATAACGTCATTCTGATCATGGTGGAAATACATGGGTGAGTTCCTCTGGCGTTCCGATTTTTGCTCGTTCTGCGCACCACCAGTTTGCGTCACGAACCACGTGACAACAGAACGGGCACTTCGTTTGAAAAGCCAGTCCAGTCGTTGGCCGCCATGTTGCATGGAGAGCGAGTACACTTGTTTTTTACAGAGCTGCCTCTCAAGGTCCGTCACCACAGTGGCATTATGGCACGTTTTTTCGTGTCTTTCTCAGTCGTTCGCTAGGTGTTGCATGCTCGCGACCGTATGAAGCAGTGCTGCAGCAGAAGCGTCTTTAGAGGCACGACCGAGAAAGACGCAAAAAGCTGTGCCCTAATGCCACCGTGGTGACGGACCTTGAGTGACCTTGATAGGCAACTCGGTAAAAACCGCAGCATAGTGCTGAGAAAGTGGTACATAATGACAATTTTCAACGGTCACCAACCAGAAATAACGCGATGAAGGTGTACGAGATTCAATATTTAAAAGCGATGCTTCATAAAGCTGTTTCAATGTATTGTAACGATGTGATAATTTTGGTATCTGCATTTAAAATTCCCACTAATATTGGGGCGCAAACTGGTGTCTCAAACTTTGGCTGAAGTCGGATACGATGCGCAAGAGCCTCCCCCCGCTGATTGCAAGGATTCAAGTAGTAACTAATGTAAATGTCAGAGAATACAATAACTGAGTTATTAACAGCGTTTCATCATTGTACTCATAGGTGCATTGAAATACTCGAAAACGCTTGTTTTTCAGGAATTTTACTGGAATATCCGTAAAGCGGGCGCGCTGCGGCACTCAGGAGATGGCGGTGATCTTCCCCAGCTGGATGGCGAGATTCGGCGCCGACCTACCTAACGATGTTTCCTTCTAACCAGGACTCTCCCATCAGCGGATGACCGAGACAAGCTCTAAGCTCCCGACCGGTCTCCCGGAATATGTGCTAGTGTAGTGCATGTCAGTGTGTGTGTGTGTGTGTGTGTGTGTAAGGGGAGAGGATAGGACAAGGAAGCGGAAGGAGATCGGGGAAAGGAGGAAAGATCGCGCACTAATTCTCGTTTGTTAGGGTACTGATCCGGCATTCGCCTGGTGTTGATGGGAGAAACCAAGGAAAACTACCGATCAGAGCAGCCGGCCGCTAAAATTCCCAGTCTCCAGACAGGAACTAAATTCGACCTAGCTGAAAAGCTAGTGTTGAAAATCCTGCCGCTGGTCAGGACTCGAACCTAGAACCTTCCGGTGAGAGGCGCTGCAGTGACATCAGTTGATGCATTGAGCTACCACTCCCGCTCCAGATTGAGGAATTTTGTCCCCACAATGGGGATTATTTTTGTTGTGGGGAAAGAATACGGAACTTGGACGGAAAATGTTTTGGAATTTTTGGGGAAAACTATTTTCATCCGGGTTCTAAATAGAAATATTTTTTCTCAATTATTATGAATAAAAGAAAACAATAGACATTGTTCTCTCTCTTTTTAGATATCCAAAAGAAACTGGAGGTGCTACAGAATGGCACAAAATTTCTCGTAGTGAAGTTTTCTAATTTCCTTGGTGTGGACTTGCCTCATTCTCTTGTCAGCTGCCATCTATCGCCGCCCAAAATACATTTTTTTGACAATTTCTCAACTTTTCGGTTTCCAAATAGTGGAACCGAAATATTATTTCCCCTAAATGGCCATTTTCATTGAAAAATTGGGAGACGTTTTTAAGAATACGGCGTTAAGCGTTACTGTAAATGGGTAATTTGAAGCTGTTTTTCAGAGGAATCTATTGATTTTTCGAAAAACGTTAGCTGAAGTAATTTGAAGAACTGCCACTCAAAAATTCAATAATGTGTACAAATTGTTGAAAATGTGCATATTAACGGAACGAGAGATATTTCAAAAAAAATACATTAGTGTATTTTTAATAAAACAAAAGAATAAACAGAAATGAAATTTACGTCACATTAAACAGTGTTATTACCACTATCCGTTAGAAAAATTTGAAAAAAATTGGGCCATTTTTGAGAATATGTCGTTTGAGCGTTTCTGAAAATGCGGAATTTTGAGCTAACTTTTAAAAAAACTGTGGAGTTTTCCAGAAACTTTATTTAACATTATTTAAAGCACATGTACTCATAATACAGTAACATGAAGAAATTGCCTCTAATGTAAATATTATGGCTGAGAAAAAAATTTTAATTTTTGAGAAAACATAACAATAGAGTATATTGCGTTTATGTCATCGTCTAGGGTACATTTGACATTCCCCTACAAAAAATGAAAGAAAAATAAGGAGGCGTTTTTGAGAATTTTTTTTCTGTAATTTTTAAAATTGCGAATATTGCATTCCCCATTGCACGAAAACTACTAAAGTTAAAAAAAAACTTTCTGACCTTAATGAAAGAACTACTTATGGACAAAAAATTTCATTTAAAGAAAAATCTGTCTTCAATTTTGTAGCTGTAGAAGACGCCGAAAAAATTCAAACTTTTGCAATTTTCGAAAATTGAGAGTTATCCATGAAAATGGGACCTATGCCACCATATAAGCGTATTGTTCTCTATTCTTACAAGAAGTTTAAAGAAACAATTTGGAGGCGTTTATGAGAAAATTTTGAATATGTCAGAGGGGCTTCATGTAAAGTATTCCCAAATTTTCAAGTATATTTTTCAAAATTTCAAAACTTCAATTAGTGCCAGATTGGCAGGGTATTCTTCAATTTGGAAACGATCGTTCGAATGGCGCTAGTAGTGTGCACAGACAGACGGACAGACAGACCGACGGACGGACGTTTTGCTTCCAATTGGTTTTTTGTCATGAAGGACCCAAATAACAGAGACTCTGGCTACACTACGTGTCAGAGGATTTTTTCTCTTAATTTGGCAACTGATTTTATGCACTTTTCCGTTACCAGAGCGTGGTAATGAATTTTTTCCGCCGAAAATCCGCCATTTTTGGCCCAGCACTACATAACTTTCTCTATACCACGTATATAACTCCGTATATACGTACGTATACGGGAGGAGATTTTTTAAGTGAATCTGAAGATGAAAATTAAATTATTCAAAAGAGGAACTTAGCGATGACGCCGAGAAATCGTCTTCAGATCGCAATTTCACGACTGATAACTATCAGAACAGTTATTCCTTGGATGACTATCCGTTGAACAATTGAATCACTTTCTTGGAAACAGTAAAAATAATAAAAGAAACAAAAGTAATTTCAAAAATTCAAAGGAAATGGGATCATCTCTGGTTTTTAAATGACTTCCTTCTAGTGCCATGCGTCCCCAACAGAAAAAAATCTATGATATTATTGGGAGCAATGCACATTGAAAATACTGATGAAAAAGCAAGCAAACAATTATTCTCAATTCCAATAAAACAAAGGGAGGTGTTGATATACACCAATTATGTACGTCTTGTTCTATGGAAATAAAAAAAAGAAACAAACGAAATGATAGTCTGTTTCCCTACATTTTCGAATGATAAGCATTGCAATAACAAATGCCCAGGTGATTTTCAGAGCAAGTAATCCTTCAGCAGATATCTCCAGACATAAATTTCTTACGAGTTTGGTAATGGGACTCATTGAGCAGATGAAAAATCGTGTAGAAATTCGTTCGCTTCCAAAAGATTTGAAGTATTGGGGAAAATAAGGAATGAGTACGCAGAATGATAGAACATTAGATGAAAGACGTGAAGCGTGAAACTTACATTAAAACATTGAAAAATAGTACTCCTTACTTCAGTTTTGTGTGCAAACTTCAGAGCTGTCTACATAACTTACAAAAATGCCCTAAAGAAGAGAAACATGTGAGCAACTGAACGAAGAATCGAGAAGAAGAAGAAGAAGAAGAAGAAGAAGAAGAAGAAGAGAAAAACTGTTTAAATGGTATTATTGAAACTTTTCAGTTATATATTTTGTATTATTCATTTGTTATTTTGATACATGTGTTCTTATGCCTGTGCTTTCTATTTTATTTGCAAAAACATTCACTATTTCATCTTAATGTTATATTTATTTATATTTTACAAAGAAAAGTACTTGTATATGTATATATTGTAATTTACTGACATTGTCCTTGACCCTTTTAGGCATCAAAAATTCCTACAAACATAATGTCGTTGCGCTGCACAAAGCGCAGCGCATGCCCGCATACGTTACAGAAACGAGCCCGTCTGTTTACTGGATATCCCAAAGGGTACCGGTTAGAATTGTGCCATTTAATTTGTCTTGAGAGAAAATAAATGAGCAATAGTTAAAATAAATAAAAATACAATTTTTGAGACCCTTTTTTTGCATCTTGTGAATGGATACGCCAATAAATTGTCAGTTTTCAATCAGAGTTGCATTGAAACTCTATTTTTATCCAATAGTGAACCGGTAATGGTCGGAGTGAGTGACTTACGGACGGAGATTACTCTTTACAACTTGAGGATGGTGATCTGCCAATTAAATATAATTGCGAATAAATAGCCGCAGTGCGATGTTTAGAATACAGTGTAGAATATTCTTTACAATAAAAGTAACAAAATAAAGAGCCCATAAGAATATCGCTGTGTTCACAGAACAGTAACATAACAATAACTAAGTAATTACATGTGCCAAAAGAATGCACAACTAATTTTCATAGAAAAAGAAGAGGAGAAGATAAGTAGCGAGTTTGGCTACATAGACGGCTTGGTTACGTAATTTTCAGCTCATTTGCGTAACTCAGATAAAGCCTAGTAAGAGTTGTAATAAAAGAGAAAAATGAAAATATTGAATGGTTGTTTTTTTAAATACTAAGTCTTTATAAACTACCACATTTGTGGAATCTTAATAATCGGTTTATCAACAGGATTGTTTTCTTTAAATGCGAAGTTTCATGATTACGAATTCTACCCACTACAAAACAAAATTCACAAGCAGACATAGGTGGCGCTATTTGTCACGGTGTACAGCTAATAAAGAAAATCTTACAACCATACCTTTCCTTCCTCCTTCCCAACCACCGAAAACTGTACAAGCTTTAAGTAAAGAACAGGAAAACTCCAAAGTTGCGTAGTAATATACTCTGAGCGAATCTTACCTACTTCTCCAAGTAAAAGCAATACACGTGAAGGGGTGGGGAGAAGGCAATGCAGCTTCGCGCGTTCCCTACGCACGGTCTCACCCCCCCCCCACTTCCGCTTCCGTTTCGCGCATCTGGGTTTCCGCTTGGCCCCGCCACGCCGGCGGCTGCGGTGCGCAATATTCCGGGGGATTTATGGCTGATTATCAGAGGCTGCGACCCATTAATCAGCCAGCGGCGCCCTGGGCTGCCGCCTGGAAGAGGCGGGGGTAGCGCCACCATACCGCGCCGCCTCTGTCAGTGTTCGTGGGCGCCAAGGGAGACGGCCCGCGGGCGGAGCGGGTGCAGAGGGAGGCCACGGGATGTGGGATGCGCCCAAGGAAACAGGGACGAACAGCGACGTGCGGGGAACACGCAGATGGGAGCACGGGAATGGATGGAAGCGCAGGCGGGAATGGGAGCGGGGTCGTGGATTAGAGCGTGAACATGGGTGAGTGGTGGGAGCGTGGGGTTGTTTTCTACTTTCTACTTCTACTTAATTTGTTGCGTCGTTGACGCAACGCATCCCTTAACCCTTGTTAAGCGTTGAACGCTTTTTTGCTGGAGTAGTCCTCCGTTACCAAGTAATTGCTGTCATTACTGTTATTGAGTAATTACTGTATTTGTCGAGTCTCGTCACGTCGCAGTCAGTCAGTGCCTTTTATCCCTTCGGTCAGGGTCTCGACGCCGTAAGATCCCGGGGTTCCTAGCCGGTCACCCAACCAGGAACCCGCGAGTCTCGAATTCGCTTAACTTTCGTGACTTCACGGAGCGTAGTAAACGAATTCGGCTAGCGCCGCCGGCTGTTTTCCTGTCCAATAATGTTTTCTCAAAAGGTGCCAAATCTATTACTATTCAACATAGTCAAGAAACTCTTCACCCCAAATTATAATAAAAAAGATTGATTGAATTTACACTTTCTTAAAACCTTTCTCAGATCCCAATATTAATATTTTTCTCATGGTTCCGTCAACAACTGTATTTATTACTTATAAGAGAAGTGTTGCCCCTCAACCACTCAAAACTGGGCTTAAATCGCTCACCCCAACAACAGTGATTTCTGCGCAAAACTCAGCTGTTGCGTGTTAGCGCCAGTTGATGGTTGCATGTTGTCCCTGCACTAAATAATATTTGCGATGGCTGTGTGACGAGAATAGCTGAAGTAGAAGGCTGTGTTTTAGAGAGTTTGGTGGTGGGTTTGAATGAAAACAGAGTACATCAGTATCGTGAGGCGAATTATTTCCGTGAGTTTTGCGAAATTTTAGAGGCAATGTCGCAAGTTCATGAGAATGTAAACGTAATCGGAGTCGATGATTTGAAACGTGAGAATATATAATACAGTGCATTAATTTATAAGTACATTGGGAACGACACAGAAAAGTGTTAATACACTTTGGATAGGCTCAGTGATTTTGAACGTCAGGAAGAGCAGGAACCTTAAGTTGCCTTTCCCAGCAGTACAAGACATTCATCTCCTTATTAACAGGAACCTTCAAGTGTGAGTCAGTATGAACCTTCTTCACTTATGTTGTCGAGGCTCCGAATATCGGAAGATATTGATGACTGAAGAAACTCTATAATTATAGTCGTGGTTTCAACTTGCGTAGCAAATTCGTGAGACGCTAAAAGTGCATTTGAAATTAATCATATTGCAAGTTTATATAGTGAACCAAAAGTGGCACTAAAAACGTCCACAATAGTCGGTCTGGATAATTTCATGGTTGTGATTACCTTTACCAACAATCTTATGGCTGAATATGGCATTTCTTTCGAGCGTTACGTACGTTCGTTATGCGGTAGGATATTCGTCAGGAGACACAAAGAAAGTGGAATAATTGAAGAAATATATAACAGGTAAGAGTGTAGACAACAACATTTTGTGTACAGTGACTAAAAAGACAATTTCATTGCGAAATGGTTTCATTTATAACACTATCTTACAAAGAGAAAACTATAAATGGTGGGTTGCAATATTTGAATAGTTCTATTTGCAACTATATGATTGAAGAGCTTATCTCCAGCAATAAGATAATGTGCTGTGAAAAACGTTTGTCATATTTGGATAGAGCAACGCATGAGCTCCGTGGCGCATGTGATTGAAATTATTTCTGCTTGACAAAATTATTTCTGCCGTTCATTCTAGATTACGAATACACGATTTTACAGAAACTGGAAAAATTCCGGATCCGGACTGGATTCCGGGAACTGGAAAACTTCTTAAGATGTTCTGTTTTGACGTGTCATTAAAATGTAAAGAAATATGCAATAAAAAGGAAAATATGAAATAATAATAGTTTCAACATATCATCTTTATAAAGCGCTAATATAGTGGGTTTGTAGAATTCAGCAAAAATCTCCAACAAAACTCCTTTAAAGGCACTACTGAAATCAGAATAACCCTTTTGTTCTGCATCAAAGACGAAAAATGTAGAAGTTACCTGATTATGGCAAAGGAGGGAAATCTGACACTCACGGAATTCGCAACGCACATTACGCTGCAATGCAGATTAATCGTGCATCAGTTGAGATCGAAGGACTGTAAAAGCAGGTATTAGTGTCCTTCACGAAGTACGAGTTTTGTAATTAAGTACAAAATGTAGTTATCTACAATATGTCTACAAACTAGTCATGGAGTTATCTACAACATGAGAATTGTCGTTCCATTACGTTTTGCAAGGGGCCCATAGCAAGGGGTGAACAGCATAGGGAGAAAATGCGTAGAAAATGCAATGGTACATGCGATGAACATGTGAGGAAACAATTCAGCTAGCGAACCATACCGGAAACGTTCGGGGGAACGTGCGGACGCATGGAGTGTATACATGCCGGAAACGTAAAACGCGGCAAAAAATGTCGGGAACCTTGTTGGAATGTTGGAACATACGAGGGAATATGTGAGAAACATGGATGAAGCACGCGGGAAAACTTGTAGAAAAAGTGGGAGTGTAGGGGTGGATCCAGAGTTAAGTTAATTCATCCTTACTACACTACCAAGAGCCGATGAAAGCTGACGAAGTGTTCGCAGCAAATCTGTCACGTATCAATCACAGCCAACGGCAGCTTTATAAGCGCACAGGCGTAAATAGATTGACGTATCAAATTCAATTGAGAAGAAAATATAATTCTTGTATACTAGCATTGAGTTGTTCCTTTACCTTTACGTTCGTAAAATGCACAGGTGGAGCAAAAGTTGTTTCTGTATAGAACTACAATCTTCAAAGAATTATTTCCTTAACACAATGAATGCTTTTACTTTCTCACGCTTAAGAAGGAACTTCTTGAGAAGAGAAAGTATTGTAATACGAAAAATACCGGCGGAGTTTAGGCAGAAAAACTCTTATTACAGGGTCCTGGTAACGAAAAAGTTAATAAATCCAGTAGATAAATTTAGGAAAAATCCTCTAACACGTGGTGTAGCCAGTCGCCATGTTTTGTGGGTCCTTGTGGCAGAAAAATCTATTAACGGCAAAACGTCTATCGCTCTGCCCGTCTGTGAACAACGCTAGCGACTAAACCGTTCAGCCTATATTCTCCAAAATTGATATTTCCCAATTGAACTGGCTGACGTCGCGGCCCATTGTATTTGAAATGAATATTTTAATTTTGGAGCGTACTTTACATGAAGCGTCTCGGACATTTTGAAAACAATGGCGCCATTAATTTTGAATAAATTTTGTTTTTGGATAGTCTGAAGGACGCTTAAGAGAATGGCACAGGTCTCATGTTGACTGAAAATCCTCGGTTTTCCAATTGGAAAAATTCAAAAATTTTCGGCATCTTCCTACAACTACTCTCATGAAGATACAATGCTTTCTTAATGAAACGCATTCACCAAAACACATTTTTAAATAAGGTCATGTTGCATTTATCGAAAATGAGAATTTTTAAAGAAATTGCGAGTCAAAATTAACCTCCCGCTCTGAAAATCCTGGACTTCGTGATCGTAACTTTAGATATGTTTTGTGGCAGTTGGATGCTACGTAAGTTGGAATGTGTATATTATTTTGTTCGTTTCTTATATTGCAGTTTTTGTTACACGTTTACAAATTATTATTTTTGAAATTCTTTGAAATCTATTTCAGATAAATATGAAATAAAGATTGCTAACGTGCAGTCGCTCCCAATTCATGCAGCTGAATGTTACGTAAGTTAGAATTTGTATATTATTTCATATTATTATGATTATTATTATTATTATTATTATTATTATTATTTATTACATTTATGTTATTTGATTTTAAATGGCGTCCATTAATTGTGTTAAATGTGAAAACGAATAGAATGGCGGCCATTCTTGTTTGTTGTAACCCTACACTGATAACAAAGGCGATAATGACGGCTGCCTTTTGTTCGCGGTAATAGGAAACCAATACTTTTATATATTTGTAGAATATTACAATGCTATAGTGTTTAACAATTACTATTAAATATTTTTTAATTTAGTAGGACTTGTTTGGCAACGCTATTAGAATCGTATTATTTATTAACTTTTAATTATTTTTCTTTCTCACTGCTTACGAAGAATATTTTAAGGCTAAAACACTTGTACTATATATTCGTGAATACACTGCATACTTTATACTCGTACAATGAATTCAATGCCATTATAAATGTTTTCATTTAAAGTTTTGAATAAAAAATCTATTGGTTGAAACTATTTAATTACCATTACTAATAGCTAGAAAGTACATGCTGTTTTAGCACTACTAGTTTACTCATAACCATACGGTTTCAAATATAGATGATTTTAGCACCCCTGTAATTTTTGAATGATTGAAGTTCTTGCAATGCAGTTTTCACGGAAGTTCATGAGGAATTGGGGCTAATTGGTGTATGTATTATTTCTATTTTATCACTTGTATTTTACAAGATATTGAGGTAACTTTGTTTTTTTCAAACGGAAGAATACATATTTTTAATCTCTCATGACGAGTGTAAAGAGACAAATCCAATGATATACATATTGTGATATACAAGAAAAAACATTACTTTTGAGTAATTATGTTCTTTTTGCGAGTCGTATTTGTTGGTAATCATGTACTACCATGCTATGCGATACGTTTCGTCTGGCACGTTGATGTAATATACAAAGAGATAGAAAAGAGTGTTGTTGATAGTAACTAAGTTGTAGTTCACTGACTGAAATAAAACGGAGCATCTCTCACAAAACGCTATTGTATTTATTGGATCGAAGGTACAGTATATTATCGTAGATTGATAAACTGAGCTATAAGATATGATGCCGCTGCAAACATGGCTGTAGAGTCAACTCCCAAACGTATTATATATATATATATATATATATATATATATATATATATATATATATATATATATATATGTATGTATATATATATATATATATATATATAATATTAATACGTATTTAAGGTAATTAAAGCCGTAATTAAAGTTGCAGGGGTCATCAACCTGGATTTGCATTTCAGTGCTGCATGGACTAATGAATAAGTTTTATTACGATTAACTTAAAATGGTATTTTAATTTTTTTTATAAATTATTATTGTTATAGAAATAATTTGTAATTATATTTTATATATATAATTTAATTATATTTTATATATTCATACATATAACCCTTTTTTAGAATGAGGTTGACATCAATCTAGTACGACACACTAGGGAGGTTGAAGTTATCTGTGACGATGGGGATAAAAAAACCGAAAACAGCATGAGCTTTATGGACAGCCCTCCACGCGAACTGATTTTCTGTGTGGAAGCAGTGGAGGGCCAAGCGTCCCGCCGCTGAATCGTCTTAGATCAATTAAATTCAAGCTTTCAATTTACGTTTAATCGAGAGATTAAGAAATAAGTTTAAATTATAGAGCTTTGCGCTACTGCGTGATATCAGGTCCGGGCATCCTACCGGGCAGTTTTAACAGCACTTCCCCCTTCCTTTTTAAATTTGTAAGTATATCTTAGGATTTCAATTTAACATTATTCAGTGTTGAGAACTTCATTCACATAATGAATTTAAATTATTCAAAATTATTAAATACTTAAATGGAATTCATATATTTAAAGATAAGTTTTGTTAAAAAAATTAACTTCTCATTACTGAATGGCAACAACCAGCAACAAACCATATTATAAATGTTATCTGATGATGCTGGACACCACTCCGTTACGCCAATTTTTGCCTCTAGTTTAATCATACATCACTTTCTCATACGATTTTTAATTTAATATGATATATTTTTTTAACTATTGGGGACCTTGAACATTGGGGACTTCGGGCACTTCCCCTGCCGGGGAAGATTGTTGGGCAAATGCGTATATGTGGAGCATGAACATACATACATTTAGATTACAGAAAATAATAAATTGCCGATCCGGTGGCGGAGATCGCCAAGGCAGTAGTGTCGTAGTAAACTTTCGTAGTTAACCTTAACGTTAACTGCAATAGTGGTCGTTAATGACCTAGATGTTGAAGCGACCGTAAATAACAAAAAATACATAAATAAATAAATAAATTGTACCAAGTTCGTAGGCTTGTTTATCAGGATGAGCATATACAATTACGGATAATAAATTGCATTTAATTATGTTTAAATAAAAGCGCTTGTAGCTTGTCCTAACAGTAAGAATGGTTATTTTTGTGCAAGAACAGAAGAGAATTACTGTTGCATTAGGAGATATAAATGTTTCCACACTATAAAAACCAAACATAGAGTACTGTAATGATTTGCAAGACCCAGAACGTGAAAAATATAAAAAGAACAGAACTTTACTGGTCAAGGAGAAATTAAGTATGCAAAGAAAACAATAGACGGCAACGCCGCGTGCTTATAATTCTCAGAACGTAGTAGAAAACGTAAAGGGCGGAAATAGGCAACATAAACAATGGGTAGAACCCGATTTTTGAAACAGTTTAAAGCAACAATCAAGTAATTCAAGCCACGGGTTCAAGAAATATCAGAAAGTGTATGAATTGTATGTAACACATTAAGAACGAAGAAGATGGACCTATTTTTGTGCTGTTGGAAGTGTAAAAGAAACTCAGTTTTTATTGAATACTTCACGAACGTTGGACGGATTAACGTCAAACTTTCTGGAATTATAAAACAGAAAATTTGGATTAGGGCAAAATTAGTCACGGCACGGGGGAATTTGTACGGGACTTGAATTATTTCAATATTTACATTTATACGTGGGGGATTAAGAAAGAAAAGACGGTCGCAAACGATGGAAGTATGAGTTTCTAACATGTTGTACCGTGATGGGCGGGTGTTTTGAGAAAAAAGAAAGTTGTCGGATTGTAGACCAACAATGTGAAAAAGTAGTAGGCAAGAGAACGAGTTGAGTTTTGGTCGCGAGCACACGCGTTATATCGTCGTGCTGAATTTTTTTTAGAATTTCTTAAAATATTCAGTGGAAGTGTTTTTGGAGAGTTTTATCGAGTAAAAGAAGTCATTGGGACATTGTGGAAATAAAATTTAAATTTTTTTTGTTAAATTCACGAGCAAAATTGTGAAAACATTATTTCGCGTAAGTAAGACGTGGGAAAACATTAGCGGGAATGTGATTAGTCGCGAGAAACAATAACCGGGACTGTAAGCAACGGATATGAAAGCGAATTAGTGGCGTCCAGGAACTGGTGGCAGCCGAATTGGAATTTCGTCCACGGGCGGTGCACGAGACACCGGGCAACGGCGGGCGCTGACAGTGCGCGACGCCGCAGCAAAAGGAAGTTGCATGAGTTGCATATATACTTTATTTTTTTATGCTCGAGACAAAAATCCGCCAAGATTCTGTCGAAGATTGGCAATTAAATTAATTAAAATTACAACCATAAGTTGAGGTCACGACAGAATGCGCATTCCTGTGTGAATGAAAAGTTTGTTGATGTTTTAAGTGTGAATGGGATTATTTTTATGTTGTTTGTATTTATGTTTTTGCGATATTTGTTTTTCTTTTTTGCAAGCCAAGGGTTCACTGTCAATGTGTTAAATTTGCTTGCAATAAACAAATGAGCATTTAGTATGGCTCATGATTGCCTCGAATATGTGTGTTCTTTCTTAGTAGTTCTATAGAGATTGACCGAGGCACGAAAGTGAGGTATCCCGTCTCAAGTCCGTATGGAATGAGGACGCGATTCCCGCCCAGGTAAGATTGAATAATTATAGAGAGCTAAGCCGAGGTATGGGCGACTAAGTAAGAGCAAGGGCAAGGCAAATGGGGTGGATATAAGAGAAATCGGTTGCATTGTGCGCCCAGAGGTATTAAGAGAACGGGTATTAGGTGTGTGGCGACATTACATTGTGGGCCAACGTGAGGGCATGAGTGAGTTGGGCGAGGTTGGATAGAGAGTGGCGACACATTTTCATTACAGTACAATATTTCTTAATAATAATAATAATAATAATAATAATAATAATAATAATAATAATAATTTTTTCTTAATAATAAAAGTTCCAATAATTACTTTTTATAGACAGTCACAACTCGATCTCTGAAACGATGGAGGCACAACACGACCTCTGAAACGTTGCCACATGTGCCAAATGTGTTAAATTTAAAAACTTTATTGAACTCGTGCCTCCACAAGATTCAGCCGAGAAGCCAGCTCATCCATCACTAGATCAAAACATTGTAAAATCTAGATGTAAAGCTTAGTTTTTAAATTTAAGATTAAGTACCACATGTAATTTATTTTTTAAGTACTATAAATCAAGATCGGTGGTTAAAAGCCTACTGATGTAATTCTATGGCCATGGAAAAGTTTTAAAAATGCTATATGATGGTACAGCAAGCTGTGAACAGCAATAATTTGGTGATTAATCAAAATTCATAATTAATGACAGAAAATTCGGGTATTCAAAAACAGGTTTATGCTCATTGTAAAGAAACCAGCCATAAAAAAAACAGCCATGGCTTCTACTAGCAAAATCCCAAATTTAGATCATTTTTGGGGTTGATTGGTATCTTGGTTTGCCTTTAATGAGGTTGAAAAAACCATTTTTAGGCAAAAGAAAACTTTTACCATGCACTTGCTAAGTTTCCACTGGCGCCCGCTAGAGTGCACTGGTTGTATACAGGTACCTGTGTACAGGCACCCTGCCAGATGTATATGTTTGGCATTTTGCGTAGTTATAAGGCGCTAAAGGTTACTCCTTGTAAGAAAATGAGCATACAACCCCTCTGTAATCGATAGGTACTGCGTCACGCCCCAGTGACGTCTGTTAACGCCCCCCACCTCTCTGGAGAAGCTATATAAGGGCTCTCCGCCCGGCATTTCTTGCACCCAGCCACGAACGTCAGCGACAACTTCTTGCCTGCGTTGAGTGCGCCTCGGCCTTATGCCGATAGCGTTTTCTTGCGTGTGTTTCTTTACAGGACTCCATTGCAAGATTTAATTTTTAGAGTGGCTTAATACGCCACATTGTGATGGAATTGGCTTGGTTAATTTATGTATAATGTGTTAATGTTTAGATTGTTGTGATTTAATTTCGCCTTCTTTTACAGCGCTGTTTTTTTGATATGTTTATGGTGCAAATGCACATTGTGTAGGAACTCGCGTCGAGCCTAACAAGCGGCGTTTTCCACACCGAGCTGTGTAGGGCGTAATGGCGGCGCAGTCTCATATGTTGATGTAATGGTTCTGCATATTCTAATGTATGGTTGATTGAATGTTGCATTAAACGCCTCCAAGTCTTCAGTAAGACGATACTTCGTACTGGACCTCTGGAGCATCAACCAGACGAAGGAAGGGTCCGTACGGCAGTTCAAGCCGTGGTCTAATTTGAGTACTTCATATTTCGGCCCCGTGAGCGGCGAAACTAGGTCGCTCGGGTATCAAGCCGCAGTTGGCACTTCAGGTGTTCAAATGGCTTTGCAAAAGGTGGCACTGTGACTGTTTTTTATGGTAAAAGGCGTATTTTATGTAATCAATCCAATTCCATCATCTACGTTAAAAGTTTGTGCAATGTGAAGTCCTTGTTTAAGTTTGTCCAATGTTTTAGTGTGTAAGTCAGGTAAATTCTAATCCATTGCAGCTTACAATTCACATTTGTGTATTATTTTGTAGAAAGGCTTCCGAACCGAGCTTTTGTCATGTTGTAAATTCACGTCAGCCGTTTGCAATCCAAAATGGATTAATTGGCAAATCCAGGTTTGACGTATAATTCTGCGTAAAAAAGTTTCCAAAGGCAATGTTTGCCTTCCATTTTTCTAAATTTGGGTTAAAATTGTTTACTATTAGTAATTCTGTATTGTTCCTCTTTCAGCTAATATTTTGCAGCGAGAGGAATTTACATTGTTAAATTGTGTTTTTGTAATTCATGATTGTAATAAATGTTTGTTATCAAGTGAAGTTGGATTGCATATCTACAGATTAGATCCCATAGTTGAAACTCGCTTGGATATTCCCGAACCATGTGCCTTTTCTCCCTAGAAAACATCACCTTCACAAAAGTTTGATGCCTAGGAATTTTTGTGTTAATTCCGCTCCTCTTCATTAGGACCGTTCACGGTCATAACTTTTTTTGTAAACTGACCGTACTAAGTTAATGATTTTTTCATAACACATAATGCCAGATGCCAAACGTTTCTTGTTTCAAGATAGCACTGTAAAGTAAAAATCATTTATGTTTTAATAAATGTATTTGTGACTGTCTATAAAAAGTAATTTTTGGAATTTTTATTAAGATAAAACTTGGTAGCAGACAGCCTATGTTTCGTCTTTAATAATAACAATAATTGCAACGATGACTAAAATTATTAACGTTTGACATCTGACTTATTGTCACTTCCATTGTCTTCTGCCCCTTTATGAATGTTGTTTAGAAATGCTTCTTAGTAGATTCTGTAGGTTGAATGTATGAATGGTTGAAGAACATTCAGTCATAGACAAGATATTGCTATCTGAGGACTTACGTCAACACTGGCCATCACCCACGGGCATCAATCCACATAGGGCCATCTTACACCATCGACATGATAAAAATCGTAGTCCAATGTAAATATCGACAGTGAAATCAGGAGACAGCACTAAATTTTGACTTCGGTCTTTGTAGCACTGAAAGAAGGGGCATTAAAGCATTCGTCGGTGACACAAACCGACAATCACTAAAAAACTTGTATAATTCTTGTATAAAATGTTATATACTTAAAACAATATTTGTAATTGTAGTGGAATTTCAAATAATTCTGGTGAGAAATGATTAAATTCGTTTGCGGAATGTTAGCGGTAACGTAAAAGCCATCTAGCGGTGAAGTTGGAATACAACTCTGGCCGCAGGAGCAGAGGCGCTTGGTGGCAGCAGTGGGCCCAGGATGGCGCTGGCGCTGGCGCTGGCTGTGGCGAGGGCGAGTGCGGCGGCCGAGGTGGCGGTGTACCGCAGAGCGTCCGGAAGCACGGGAATGTAGCGTGTGCAGGCGAGCGGACAGCGCAGCGCTCGAGCGAAAAATTGCGGGCGAACTTCCGCCGTGCATATTTTATGGAAGGGAAGTGGAACGCCGCGTGCAAGGTGCGTAGGATAGCCGCCAGAGGAAGGGCCCGGCCGCGCGCAAGGGCTGCCGACGCCGGCGGGCGCAAATGCACGCCACGCGCAAACACCCTCCTGCTGAGCGACTGCCTTTTACTCACCTACCGAGTTGACGCGTGTGAAGGCAATGGAGCTCCTCAGTGATAGTTCACGAGTATTCTACCGGTTGCTGAAGTAATCCATTTGATATTTCAACCCGTGTGGAAAATAGTAAAAATCATTCACCGTGTTAAGAACATAATGTTTTGAACATTGTAGTTTATTACACAAGCAATTTTCTGCTCCATTTTTGCGTTTCACGAATGTGATGGTAATGGATTAACTGAGTGATAGCATATAACTATTCGATTTGTTTCTGAAGTATTCGATTATACAGGATGAGTCACGTAACTTTAGCACATTCTGTAATTTTTAAACTGCTGAAGCTGCAATTTTCAGGAAAGTGCATGAGGAAGAGGGACTAATTAATGTATGTATTTGTTGCCGTTTTATCACTTTAATTTTACGAGATAGAGGTAACTTTGTATTTTTCAAATGACTCTATAAATATTTTTAGTTGACCATGACGGGCGTAAAAAGACGAATCCAATGATATACATATTGTTGTATGTTAGATGAACATTTTTTTGAGTAATTTTAATTTTTCGCGACTCGTTTTTAACGTATATTGTAACGTCTCGAGCGCGTGTGGCTCCCTTATTAATGAATAGTGTAAACGTGGAAATGGCATGCTATTTATTTATTTATTTTAACGTCAAAAAAGTAGTGTAAAAAAACAGTATAATGTTAAGCTACAAAAATGTATATATTTTATCTGTGAATATCATGAAATCTGAGGATTTGTATCAGTTTACAAATGAGTTATAATAGAACGAGAGGATCGGTTTTGAAGTGTTGTGTCTGATGTCAGACAACAGTGCTGGAACAGAAAAGCTGTGTCGTGATTTTCAAGCCCTCCGGAGCTTCTGACAGTGTATCCTCATTCTAATTATATGAAGAGACTTATTTTGGGTATGGGATCCTGTTCGCAATTTTTTAAAAGAATTCAGGAACAACTGGTATAATCAAAACTTATTTCGAAAATAATTTTTCCTAGTATTGTTGATGTAGCAATGAAGCAAAGAGTAGCGTCATTGCAAACTCTGAGTGACATTCATTCCTTAGATAAATATTGTCTTGTCAAATTTGGATACGGCCGAACTCTGTGAGTCCTGCATTCAATATCTATTGAACGACATAATGTAAAGCTTGCATTGCAGATTTTCAACCACACTACAGTTGTAGTAATGTGGTACATTGGGATCTAAAAGAAATTATAAATCCTGTAAGTACTCTGCCAATATCATAGAAAATATTTGTAGATGGTGGGATATTTTCAATGTAAAGAGCACGTGATTCACAAAAGATTGAATAATCCTTTTCAGAAACCCATTACAACATATTGAAACCATATTTTTCAGTTCCTTCAGGAATGTTTACAGTGGTTAGATATATTGAAGAACTTGGAAACGTGTAGTAAGTTGTCAAGGGAAACTCATTCGGCCATACGCTTCAGCACTAAAACGTTGATGAAAATGGCCAAGTATTGTTTGCGTGAGAAGAATTTCTCGGTTGATCTCGGGTTTAGGGTGGCATGGTTCCTTTGGTTCCTTTTATGACTCATTATTTCTCGCGATTCCTATGTTTATAGTTGCGCGGTTCACTTGAATCATTGGTTGAGTGATCGAGAATAATTTTGTTTGCACTGATTAATTTTCTTACGCCAAAGCATAAATATACACAATATTACTACGGGTCAAAGCCATATAAAGCTATACATTTTGCAATTACGAATTATTTCATATTCATAACGAAAATTTAAAATATAATTCACATTAAATAACATTTCACGACATTAAAAAAAAATTGTTAAAATGTGAGTTTGCTTCCTGCTTGAACTGAAATATAAATATAGTAATGGGTAAACATAGTAATTAAACAGCCTTCTATTAATACATTTAGTTGTTACTATAACAACTGAATTATTTATGTTCTAAGTTGAATGACAAGAAGTCTATTGATAGTTTGTTGGTGTGGAATTGTGTGTATTTTTGCATTTCAAGTCTTCTTCAAATAGGTTTTTTTGGAAGGAAGGTTTTTTTGCGCCGAGAGAGAACTTTGAATGTGATCCAGTGGTGTCAGAAAGTGGGTTTGCTTGCGTCTCGACGTGTATGTAATGTGTGCAAGAAAGATATGAAATTTACTGAGAGAAAGGATAGGATAGATGGTTATAAGTGGACTTGTAGAGTGAGAGGTGAGAATGGTCATGGCGTGAAAATGCCTGTGCGAAAGGATTCTTGGTTTGAGAGCAGTCACATGGAGATATGGAAGGTGCTTCTCATTACCTACATGTGGGTGATGGAAGCAAAGGTTGAACATATATGTTTGGATGCTGGTGTATGTGAGAGTACATTACTGATTGGATGAGTTTTTGTCGAGAGTTATGTTTTGAAGTGCTTGAAGATGAAAGTCAACCACTGGGTGGAGAGGGTGTTGAGGTTGAAATTGATGAGAGTAAGTTTGGTAAAAGGAAGTATAATAGGGGCAAAAGAGTGGAAGGGAAATGGGTGTTTCGTGGTGTTGAAAGGGGTTCCTCTCGGTCCTTTTTCATGGTCGTTGAATGTCGTAGCAAGGATGTACTCTTGGACATCATTAAGAATTACATCAAGCCGAAATCTATTGTGATTTCGGATTGCTGGAAGGCTTATGATTGTCTTAAAGATGAAGGTTTTACCCATCTAAGAGTTAATCATTCTATTACTTTCAAAGATCCTGAAACTGGAGCGCATACAAATGCTATTGAGGGGACTTTGAGTGCGATTAAGCGCGCAATTCCACGCCACAAAGTGGAAAATAATTTTCATTATTATTTAGCAGAATACATTTGGCGTAGAAACTGCAAAAGTAATAAATTCGAAAATTTTTGTAATAACATTAAAAAAAATTAATTGCCGAAATGCGAAGAAGAAACGTGATTTCACTTTTTATGATATTATTTTATGAGTTGATATTTTTGTCTTAAAATGGGGGGTTTGGGGGTTAATAAAACTTTAAGTAGCATGAATTAGTGAAATAGATTTTCTTTTAAATAATTATATTTATTGCTGTAACATCATGAACTTAACTACACGCGAATACTACGTATAAACAAGGATTCAGTTCATGGAGTCGATTCTCTTCTAATGAACCGAATCAGTTAATCAAAGGAACCGTGCCACCCTAAACTCGGGATTTACCAGGGGACTTGGGAGTGCGATTAAGAGCGCAATTCCACGCCACAAAATAGAAAATAATTTTACGAACTATTTAGCTGAATATATATGGCGGAGAAATGTAAAAAGTAACAAATTCAAAATGTTTTGTGAAAACATTAAAAAAATTTATAATATAAATTCAGAGGTGATTATTTGTTTATTTTTATTAAACATTTTAAAGCTTCATTTCGTAAAAACTATTTTTTCAAAAATAAAAATAATTAAATTAATGTTAAATTTTAAGAGTGCTGAAAAAATTGAAAAATGAACTGTGAAGCAGAAACGTGAGTTGACTTTTTATTTTTTGACTTTTTATGATATTATTTTATGACGAGTTGATTTTTTAGTCTTAAAATGGGCGGGTTGGGGGGCGATAGCCCCCCAATAATAAAACTTTAAGTAGCATGACTAAGTGAAATAGATTTTATTTTAAATAATTATATTTATTGCGATAACATAATGAACTTAACTACACGCGACTACTACGTATAAACAAGGATTCAGTTCATGGAGTCGATTCTTTTCTAATGAACCGAATCAGTGAATCAAAGGAACCGTGCTATCCTCCACTCGGGATTTACCAATTTCTCTTATTTTTATGTGGCAAAATTCCAGGCTGACCAGTTGGAGGCAAGGTTTGGAAGGTATCGTCAGGAATCTGGATCTGTTTATCACCTATCTATTAGACAGCTCTTTGAGAGCGAGAGCATTTAATGGATGTCCGTCTGGTACTGAATTCACAAAGTACAGTACTAGCAAGTACAGTACAAAGTACAAAGTACAGTACAAGCAAAGTACAGTAGTCTGTACAGTCCGTCTGGTACTGAATTCACAAAGTTTAGGGGCAGTAACTGTATTTGAGAAGAAAAGAAGTGTTCAGGTAATTGATGAAGATGATTACTTGTCAATTGAAAGGTTTCAGTAGGAACTGAGGAACTGTGTAATCGATGAGAGTGGCGTCAACAGCATTAGCAATATCAAGGGAGCTCCTCTAGTAGCAGGCTATTGTTCATATTCTGCGAAAGAACGTTTAGCTTGCTGTTATTGCTGTGAGTTTCGTACTGGACAACGTTCTCTGTTTTCAAGTTTCATTGATAGACACAACTTAGAAGGGATTCTGCTACCCAAATGAATGGAAACAGTTTGTAGCTTCTGTTAAAATGTACAACAGTGAACGTGTGTAAAGCAGTAGCTACATACTGGTTTTCTGTAATGGAAAAAATTGTAAAAGATTATGAACCTTTCTGCAAGAGAGGTTAATTATTATTAAACGTCACGTCGAAGTCAGTCAGTGCCTTTTATCCCTTCGGCAAGGGGCTCGACGCCGTTAGATCCCGGGGGTCCCAGCCGGTCACCCAACCAGGAACCCGCAAGTCTCAAATTCGCTTAACTTTCGTGACTTCACGGAGCGTAGTAAACGAATTCGGCTAGCGCCGCCGGCAAAGCGAATTGTGAATTGAATTCAAAGCGCATTGCCCAGTGGCTATATTATTGACCCCAATTCACTTTCTTCACTGACAATATTGTTATTGATCACTGTCCATTCAATTGGCCACTGGTCATACTATTGTCCACTTATTATTTAATGACTACTGAACCATATTACCATCACTAACCACTGTTCACTTACTGATCATTGTCCATTTTGCTTGCTGCTATTCACCACACTCCTGATCATTATTGATCGTTGAACTCGCTGTAATAGCCGCACCTAGTATCCTCACTATGTGTAAGAAGTTTTCACAAGCTTCTGTCTTTCGCTTTTCTTGAACATAGCTTGCCGGCTGCAGCTCTTGTCATCGCACCAAGGAGTTTTTTGTAGTCCCACATTCCTTTTTCCTATTCTCGTGTCCCATATAGTAGCTCGATGTGCTTATCTCTTCGGATCCATTCGCATTATGAGACCTGCCCATCTTCATTTAATTTCCCTTGTCTCTCTGCATACATCTTTTAATTTAGTTCTCTTGCAAAGATCATTTCTCATCGGAGCGTGTTTCTTAGCATTTTCCTTTCAATTTTTCTTTGCCAGATTTTCAAATAGTTGTTTGTTTTGACGTTCAGAGACCATATCTGGGCCCTATAAATTATAACTGCCAGTACACAGGAATCAAATATTGTTTTCTCGTTTTTTATGCTTTCTTTTTTGTTGTTCACAATGAAACTTAGGTCCCAAAATTTCTTACAAGCTTTTGAGATTCTAATTTATATTTCTTTTTCCTGCCTGTTTTCGAATAACACTGTCCCATGTAGAGGTATTCATTGACGTATTCTATGTGTAAACCTTTTATTTTAATTGGGGGACATGGATCGTTCGTCATTATTTTGTTTTCTTAGCGTTAATTATTAGGCTCGTATTTTGACATTCTTGTGATAGTTTATTTAATTTTGTTTCTAACTATTATTATTTCATACTCAAACCTTAAGTTATTGAGTTTGTCCATCTATATTTAAACCACAATTAGGTTTTATTTTTCTAAGATTTCTTCAAGCAGGCAAATAAATAATAGTGGGAAATTGGATTTCTTTGTCATACACTAATTCTCTGTTTAAATGTGTTCCCCTTATTTCTGTTTACTCTATAGCCCAGCTGTCTGAATAAATGCTTTCTATTATTATATATTAATCGGGTCACCTTTATTTAATAATGCTTGTAACATGAGTAAGTATTATATATATATATATATATATATATATATATATATATATATATATATATATGTGTGTGTGTGTATTATAACACGCCCACCTACTACCTTCCAGCCGGTGGCGATGAAGCGTGAAACTATGAATGCTCGTGAAGCGAGCTTTGAATTCTCAGGAAGCTGGATCTTTCGGGTATGAGAAAGGTCTGAACCCTTGACAACACAATGAATTATGTAAAATTCTGGTAAAATGAGCATATATTCAGTAAAACAAATTACACAGTGGCACAAATATAAAATAAAGTATGCACTTTGCGTTGATGGTCACTGCAAAGAAAACAGAAACAAAAGAAAAGAAAGAACACAATCACAAAAAAATGTATAGGCGTCACCTTGACTGCCTGAATACTTCAATAAGCACTATTCACAACACCTTTGCTTCTACCTCTTTCTGAATTATTTCGTGTACCTCATTTAACTTTTGTTAATCTTAAGTTTTCTCCGTGCACGGCCCTTTAAGTGATTCTCTACAATTATTCTATCATAGACTTCACAGAGGTCAACCTTAAGCTGCGCATTTATTACAATGCTGTAAACTCTTAACACAAGAATAAACGTGGCACACACGTTACTCAAATCATACCCTTTACAAATTACAGCAACTAATTATCCCTGACATCATTCAATGGAAACATGACTTTCAAATAAGATTACTTTTACATTACATGAAAAATTATAATTTACTTTAGAAAAGTTGTACAAGGTATGGCATTCAAACGAATTTACTGGTGCGTACAGCGAATGAAATCTAAACTGCCGCTCATACGTTCGAAATATTTCTCCCAGTAATTACTTGGAACTTTCACCTATTTTAGGACGCTTCGCCTGGTATTTAAAGCTGCACGGTTTCCCAACAAACTGCCGCATAGAAGTTGCCAGTTCTTTACCTTGACACCTCCTTCCCGCTCGCCGTCAGTTAACCTTGGGGTGTTCGGTCGCTCGCAGTCCTCGCCACGTCACTTGACTGGTTTGATGTCCCGCGGTTACACCGCTTCCTTCGCTCGTTCTCAGGATGCCGCCACACGTCCAAATTCCAAACCTTTCTCTCGATCTCGGGCTCTACCATCCACTATGTGGTCCAAGTCCTTCTCGCCTACGCTTGAGTCTTCACTGGAGTCGTCCTTCTGCCGCCTGCCGCGTACCCGTTGCTCGCGCTACCAGTTTTAAATAACTAACGTGCTTGAATTGACTACTTCTAGCACTCGGCCGACATACCACACTTTGAGCGTGCGTGGTCGTGGCGTACAAAATTAAATACTGGATTTCGTTCAGAGTCCTTCTGCGCGAATTTACTTCGATTATGAAACTATTTCAGGTTCAAGCGATCACATCGCTTGCTTACTCGCGTAATGTTAGTGCTAAGACTGTACATGCACTTCACTTCTGAATTCTATCACTTATTACCGCGTTTCTTGAATCAGCTTTACTTAAGCAAGTAAAATTATACTCCTGGACTAACCAATTACTATCGCTGAAGAATTTAGTTGAGTCGCCGTCGCTGTCGAAGTTGTAAGAGAGCTCTCCCGAAGTGCGTCGCAGTATTTATGCGTCTCCGCCTGGGGAAATTTCTGGAGGGGTGAATTTTCTCCTCCTTCGCGCCCTCTCAAGAAAATATTATCCGCTAACTTTGGACATCGGAGTGCGAAAACCTGCGTGTAGATGTAGCTTTCTCGGACCATCGCTTTTTTAATTTTTTTAAAAAATTTTTAAATTTATTTTACGTCAAAAAACAGTTAAAAACTGCGTATGACGTCTCGTATGTCGCTCCGCCGCGTACCCTATTTCTCTGCGTTCTGGACTTTTCTCGTGGCTTATGGTTGCGTTAGGGTTCGTATAGCCCCGTGACGTCACAATATATATATATATATATATATATATATATATATATATATACTTAGATGAAATTATTGTGTCTTTCTCACAATTTGATTCAGAGCTTGAAGGTGATCTGATATTAAAACGTTTGATCGAAATTATGCTTGTTCACTTGGTTGCTGTTTTTCAATTATGTTCTTTAATCTTCATATAATGGTTTTAGAGAATATCTGGTAAGTACCTGATAAGATGCTTATAGATCTGTAGTTATTAATATCATCTCTTCTGCCTTATTTATGTGTTTAGAGTTATTTCACTGAGGGTCAACGGTCAGGATATAACTTCTTTCTCTACAACTTCTTTGAATAGTTTTGTTCAATATTCCAGAATATGAGGGGACCCGATTTTCAGTAATTCATTTTTTATGCCATTCTCTGGAGTTTTTCCTTTTTTATTTCTCGTATAGCTATTTCCACTGCCTTGTTATGATTTCTGGGACGGATATTAATCTTCATCTCTTGTCTAGATCATTAAGAAATCTAATTATTTTGGAGACACAGCTCTCTTCTCAGCTTGAAAAGAGTGATTCGTAAAATGCTGTGGCTCTTTCGATTATTTCTTCTCTTTTGTGAATTCGTGATGTCGGTTACAAGTAGATGAATTCACTTTTATTAGTAAAAGTTATAAAACGAGTTACTCGAACTTGTAATTCTCGTACGTCCCGGAAATGTAGAACCGCCCAGTCTGTGACTGAACCGCACCCAAGAGACTGGCCGTAAGGATGAACCGGGCGGTTCAAGATTGACCTCTGTCGGCCCACAAAACAAAAGCAAAGAGTCCCCCTCGTCTTTCTCATTCGGGCGCTAACATGGCAGGCGCCCGCGGGAACTCTTCCGATTGAGGAAAGAACAAGAAAGAGGGCCCAGGAGATCTCTCGGTTTCCTCTCGCCACATTGCCTGCAGTTGGAGTGTCTGAGGGCGAAACTGTAGACGCCCACGTACTCAAGTGAAGGACTGGCTCCATCTGAAGGTGTCACTTTTTGACTGGAGATCACTCTTTTCCAGGGACAAATTTTCCTGACATTTCTCTGTTTTCCAGGCTTTTTTTGCCTTGAAAATATGTACTTAATTTTCTTATTTAAAGTAAATATAGAGTAAAGTAGGATCGGTTTCACCATGGTCGTTACTTTGTCTAACTTTGTGTTACCATAATTATATCCAATTAACTACGTTTTCCCTAATAAACACATGAGAAATGCAATTTTTAAATAAAAAGATAGTGATGCTACAGAATGGCACAGACTTTCTCGTACTAGTTAGTTTTCTAAATTCTTTGGTCTGGTCTATCTTTTCGGTCTTGCCACATTCTCTTCCCAACTATCATTTATTACCGCTCAAACGGCATTGTTTTGTTTCTGTTACATTTTCTCAATTTTTCTGTGACCTAACGGTAGAACCGAAATATTACTTTGAAAATATTAGAGTAAAACCGCGTCCTATGGGAAAATTTTCATTGAACAATATGCAGCGGTTTCTAAGAAAATGGGTTTAAGAGTTACCGTTAATGCGAAATTTGAACACTTTTTCACAGAAAATATTTGTTTTCAAAAAACTTATAAATTTGGAGCCGTTTTTGAGAAAATGGAATTTGACCGTTCTGAAAATGAGGTAATTTGAGCTCATTTGCACAGGAAACTGTTGAGTTTTCAAGAAACTTTACTAGCATAATATAAAAAAACACGTACTCATAAATATAATGGGAAAAATTACCACTAATGTATTTATTGACCTTATAGAGTACACTTAGAACTATCCTTACCAAAAGTTTAAAGAAAAAAAGGAACTGTTCTTCTTCTCCACTTGAAGGATAGATCTATGACCTATTTCGACATCTAAGAATTCTGTCTTTTTAGCAGTCTATCTGGGACATTTCTGCTTTGAAGTCTATACTTAAATGACTACTTTGGAATGAGAGCCTCTTCCATTCTTTCCACGTGTTGTAAACATTCCTGTCTGTAACATTGTACCTTGTCATTGATTGTTTGAAGGTTTAATTCTTTTCTAATTTCCTCATTTGTTAGTTCGTCAAGTTTGGTACACTTTTTACAGATCTCAAGAATTTCATTTCTGTAAACTGTAATCTCTGCGTGTTTTATCTTTAAGAGTTCGCCGAATGATTCCACATATACTCTGATATTCTTGGAATTTTTGTATTCTATATCCACTTCTGTGAAGAACGTTATGTCATAACCCAAATATTTAAAATGGCTAACTTGTTCCAGCGTTGTGTTTTCCAAAATTATTTTGGTGCGTTTAGGATGCTTTCCCACAAATGCCATTGTTTTGGTCTTTGTTTTTGAAATCTTTACATTAAATTCGTTGCAAGTTTGGTTTAATTGATGAACTGACCTCTGTAAGACGTCCTGACTTTCTTGGATTATAATCTCATCATCAACGAATAGGAGTGTGTTTAAATACACTCCACTTTTAAGATTAATTCCTAGACTAATTTTGTCCTTTGACATTATCCAAGTACATTTCAAACAATGTTGTGGAAAGGCTACATCCTTGGCAAACTCCTTGGGTTCTTATTTTTTAAATCTTTTTCTAGTTCTAAGATAACGGATGTATTCTGATACAGAGATATGTTAATGATTAAGTGGTGTGGGTACTCTCTTGTTTTCCGATCGATCGATTCAAATTAGCTGTATCTTTTAATTCACTATATACCTAAAGACTTTATATGCCAGCTGCTGTCTACCATGAATGTCATCTTTTAATTCGCTTATAAATCTTTCCCATTGTAATTGGTGAGCTTTTCTATTCTTTGACGATATTTCTTTTAACTTTGTAATACTCTCCATGTTTCATCGGTTTTCATTTGTAGATGCATCATGTATGCTACTTTTTTGTGGCATGGCTTGTTCTATCTCTTCGTTGCCTATTTTAAGACCTTCCCGTTTCCTACATTTTCTTGATTTCCCTAAAGCTTCTGAATCCGCGTCTTTAATTATGGTTTTGATATTTACCCATTCTTCTTCTAGATCGTCACGAGATATGGTTCAATCTTCTGTGCTACTGTATTGAAAATATCGAAGCCGAATCGATAATAAGCGCCGGACCAGCAAAAATATAATAAAATGACTATAAGTATCCTATCCTGTATATTCCGGTGTGAGAAACGTTTCTTTCAGGCCTTTTTCCTAAAAACTTTGAGTTTTAAGGCCCTTAGTTTAGGGGTTATTTAAGTACAAATATTTTGGCAATGCTATCTATTGTTGCTGGTTGCATTTGAAATGAATAGTATTTATATGCGTTTTTTTTTCTTTGAAGAAACCCTTCACATTTTTAAGGTCAAAATGCAATTCGTCACATCTCCGTGAAATTCTCTTTCTTTAGACCTTTAAAGATTGGTTGCCTATAAGGCCGCAAAAGGTATGTATACTACTGAAATAGTATAGGAAACGATGTTTTTTAAAATCTCAAAGCTTCGACTCAAGCCAGATGGACAGCTGTTTCTTCAATTAGGAAGAAACCATACATATGGTTTAGGCGCTAGTGTAGTTCATAAGCAGAAGGACAGATGTTTTGCCATCAATTTGTTTTTCGGTGTCAAGGAGCCAGAACATAGGGATTTTGGCTACATCACGTGTTGGAAGATTTTTTCTTAATTTTGCAACTGGATTTATCGTTTTTCGTTATCAGTGCCCGGCAATGAATTCTTTCTGTAGAAAATCCGCTATTTTTCGCGCAGCATTACATAACGTTCTCTACACTGCGTACATTACTTCGTATACACGTACGAGAAAATAAAAAAAAACTACTTGAGCGAATAAATTACCATTTTGAAATGTGACGAAATTTTTTAGGGAAAATTATTTACAAAATATCGTCGAAAATCCTAGGAACAATACTTGATTTGAATTTGATTCTGTGTGCATCGGTCGTTCATCGAATTATTTAGAGTGGGAAGTTCAGGTTAATGACGGCTAATCGCGTAAACACTTGTAAAAGCTGTCTGGAAACTCTATTCTGTATTATATTTTCAACGTTTATTCAATAAATGTTGAGACTATGATAATGGAGAAAGACGACGTTTTGAAGATTTGTACCTGATCAATATACTTTCTTGAATATTGTAAAACTTTTGAATATTCATCTGAAAACTGCAAAAGTGAAAACGATGGTAAAAAGTAAATAAATTATTTTCAATAGGCAAGATTTGATAAAATATAAATAATAAATTATCTCTGATTGGTATATTTCTTCTCAATTTAGATTTTATGTGGATGGTAACGTGCTAAGTATTTTTCTTCAAATATGCAATCAATTTTGACAATACGTAAAATATATGCTCAATTTACCAGAAAATTAACAAATCAGATTTATTCTGAATATTCGTATTAGAAATATTTTACAACTTTTTAGATATGTTTTTGAAAACAACTTGTAAGTTACAAACTGTAATAAAAGTGAATTCAACAACTTGTCACCGTTATCAATTCCACAAAAAGTAGTGTACGACATGTTTTCAGGCTCTTCTCCGTGACTATCGTAGTGTCCTCGTAGTTTAGTAAAGAGTAATACAACACAAAGGCATAAAATCAATAACTTCTTCAGTATTAGGGTGGTAGACGCGTCACGATTGTTATTTTTCGCCTCTCCCTTAGAGCACGTGATTTCGAATATGTACCGCGAGAGACCAGTAGCGGTGAGGCAAAACTGGTACCTAATTGCTTCGCGAGGGGACTGTAAAAGTGTTTATTTATTTATTTCACGTCAAAAACAGTTAAATCTGTGTGTGACGTGCTATGGGGAGAAGTGAATTCAATGCACGTTTTCAAAATTTCACGTTTCGTAAATCAACAGACAAGGTAATGGTAAAATTCCTAGATTAATGGAGAGAGGCTTACAAGAATCACGTGGGTGGGATTTGGTTATTATTCGTACAATTCTTTTTTCTAACCTAAAAGTCTAGGAGCTATAAGATATAATTCTACAGAATAGTATGCCATATCTCAGGCAGGAATGAACCTTCGCGAAATATACACAACTAGCTGTGTGTAAGATAATCATTTTTAATCTAATAGAGATGTACTGAAACAAATAACAAAAGAAAATAGTATTTCATTCAAATGTGAATCAATAAATTAAAAACAATAGTCTTAATCACTTTAATTTATATAAAATCGACATTTTCCCTCTTTTACAAGGATTGGATATGAATAAATCCCGGGCAACGGTGGGACATTCTGCTTATTTTGTATATTTAGATATGAATGAACAGACGAGTATTCTTCACGAGCATTACCACTTTCTCACGCATGCATACGACAGCTCGCTGTTGGAGGGTATTACACATCACACACTACTGGCCATGTGATTGTTAATCACGTTTTACGCTACGCTATGCAAAAATTCTAAAAGATGAAAGACTTTATCACAAGCAGGGGTTTGTTCTACGTCTTGGTTTGAACATGGTTGTCAAGTATCCTCTTGTTAAAAAGTTCTCCCTCAAATCAAATTTGAGCATGGATTCGCGATGACACTATCTTGAAGAAATTCGATTTACTTATCCGATATTCAAGTAATAATTCACAATCTCATGGACACAATACTTGTATGCAATAAAGACAAGGTTAATAATTGACTGTGCGGCGGTGTGCATAGAGTTCAGGGCCGCTTGAGTCGTCATAAACTAATAAATCATGAACAACACCCCCACGTGTCCCATTTTATTCAAACTACTCTCCAAACACTACCATGACTATTAAAACAAATTGTGAAAATTTCTGAATTTGGTCGAGGTTTTTGCGTCTATGTCCGACACACATACGTTCATCCCCTTTATGTTTATAATGAGGCTATTAATTTACTTCGAACACATGAGTAAACATATAAAAGAAAAATATTTTGTCTATTCGTGAAAAAAAGATTAATTATTGCTATTTTTCTCTAAGTATTTAAGAAAAACTGATATTAATGGAATTAAAAAAATTCTGTAAACTATCTACTGTAATTTAATTATTTGTTATGTCAGTTGGAAGAGAAATAAGAATGATGTAAATAGACTATTTTATTAATGCACAAATAATTCAAAGTACAAAAATCATTTTCAATTGTGTTAACAAAAAGGAAACTAAAAAAATATATGAAAATTTGCCATTAGAAATGAAAACAAAAAGTCTGGGAATATTTGATGCTCACGAAAGGAAACTAAATCAATAAAGTGCTTATATTTAAAATAGGATGACATTTCGAGGAAAATATAAGACTTCCGGACTATTCGAAGTGTCTTCAAGGATTTTTCGACTTGGACAAGTGCATTTTTAAGGACGAAAAAAATCTTCTTACGCCTTCCTTCGGAGGGCAAGTAAAGCCGACTGACCCATGTCGTACATTTATTGCATGTAAAATATCATCAAGACTAAAAGAAGTCTCTGAGCTAAATTCAAATCGCCTGTTCAAAAGGACCGTAGGGACATTTGCGTGGTCAGGCAGAAGAGCGGGGCTGAAGTCCCTAGTCTCGCCACGTAAAATAAGACATTAACTAACTCAAAGTTACAAATCTCATAAAAGAGAAGCACCTCAAATAGAACTTGGGAATAACACTGAAATGCTAGAAGGCAAGACTTGAATGTGAAAACAATTTTTTCCATTCAAGTCTTGCCTTCTAGTGAAGCAAATAAGTGAAGAACGATTATTTATTATTCCTTCTTTCATTTCTCGCATTCTTTCTTTCACAGCGTACCGCATTTTCTTCGTAGCTTATTTTTCTTCGTGACACCACGTTGCATTCACATGATATTTCCCGCGAACTCCCTTCGCATTCTGACGACGCATTCCCGACCTTCGACAAACGGTCCCATTTTATTTCCGCCGAAAGCATGTGAACCCCTTCCTCCCTTTCCTGCTAGAGAACCACTTCTCGCGCGGCTGCCGCGCATCCGGCAACTTTACGCTGCCCCGCTTGCACGGACGCTCTCCGACTTCAGTTCCAACTCGCACCCTCGTCTCCCAACTTCTCCTCGGCTTTCCTCTCGAAAATCCAGTATCGATCCAATATCCACTTCGGTACCGCGGCCCAAGAACGCGTCATTCTTTATTTTCCTGCGTCCGGACTGCTCAGATGGCGGTCGCGCCCCGGAGCCAGAGTCAACTGCGTCGAGTTTTCTTTGGAGTTTAATTAGAACTGCGTCTGGCAAGTTTTAATTCTCGTCAACTTCGCAGCAGCCATTGGAGCAAGATTCGCGAGGACCGGGTGGGATAGAGGGAGAGAACGAGGAGGGTCAGAGGAGGACAACGTACTCCTCCGGCGCCCTCTGGATGAAGTGCTTATCTGAAGCTCTCCTTCCTCGTTTTTTTCCTCAACAGGGGGTAGGGGGTGTAAGCCCGCGCCCTCAGCCCCGGTCCTCGTAAAGCAGCGGTCTCTGAATGTGACTGCCTCTGTCCTTTAGCTGCGAATGTCCTAGTCCGTACGACCTCATTAGGCGGTGGAGTGTGAAGAAGTGTTAAGGTTGAGGAGAGAACTAAAGACAAGGAGATGGGTGAAAGTTCAGAGGAATGTCCGGACAAATTGAACGTTGTTAAAATATCGTTTGAGTGAGCAATTATAAAGGAAAAGGAATTCAAAGAAAATTTAAACAAAGAAATAAATCAGAAACGTAAATGCACAAAAATGAGATAATACCCCACCTGGATGGATGGCTCAACTGATCTTACTGTAATGTCTCTGTCTGAGGGGTCTTAGGTTCGAGTCCCGACAGTGGCAAGATTTTCTACACTAACTTGTCAGCTAGGTCGAATTCAGTCGCTGTCTGGAGGAGAATTATAGATGCCTGCTGTTCTGATCGGTAGTTTTCCGTGGTTTCTCCGATCAACACCAGGCGATTGCTGGAGCAGTGTTCTAACAAAAGTGACCAGGACCGCGCGCGAACGTTCCTTCCTCTTCCTTGTTCTATCCACACCCTTACAATAATATGCACTTCACTACCACACATGGCCGAAGATCGGTTGGGAGCTTAGAGTTTGTATAAAATTATTATTTATTTTTTTCAGTCTATATTCTTCAATATACTAGAAAATGTTTGGTCTTTGATTTGAAGGACAGAACATTTTTTATTGTCATTGCTTTATATTAATATTTATTACATAATAAATACAGCACAACGTGTCAGAAAGAAGGAAACAACTATTTTTACTGAATATGAGAGCACATTAAGAGCTTTTTCCATAAACGTAATTAATATTTCAATATTTCTAGGACTCTCGCACGAGCATATACTTCAACGAAACTCTCAGACCTCTGCATAGTGATGTTTTCACGGGAGTCATAACCAAACACTTTACGAAGAAGCGTGGCTGAACAGCTTTTCGCAGCAAAGGGGTACTTCTCTAAATTACATGATATGTTCACTTGTTTAGCGAACTATCATTTTGGCTCATACATAGGCGGATTCTTTCTAAACTACTGCTTCATCCTTCTTCATACCGGCTGAAAGGACTCAGTTGCAGCATCGCCACTGTCTATGAAGCAACTCTGGCTGAGAGACTCCATGGTTCGATGCCCGTCGCAGATTTTCGACCCTAGCGAACTAGGGAGGCCGAATTTAACCAATATCTCGAGAGTAATTCTAGAGTTCGGCTGTTCTGAATGGTAGTTTGCCGTGGTTTCTCTGATCGATACCAGAAATACTGCTCAGGTGAATGCGGGAGCAGTGCCTAAACAAACGGGCCACGGACCGCGCGCGATTTTTTAATTTTAAATTCTGTCACTTTACTGTGACGTATGTGTGTATTTCACATGTATTTCATTGCTTATTCCTATCCTTACCTTTCACACACACTTACACTTAGATACACTGTTCTACCACGGAATACTATGTCGCAAGACCAGTCACGATTTTAGACTTTGTGACGACTGAAGGTATCCGCCGGAAGGTATACATCTTCATTATTTAATTATTTTTAAGCTACAATTGAATTGTGTTCGTTTTGGTATCAACAAATGAACATACAACGGCTTCAGAAGTAGTTATCACACACTAACACATGGAGGATCCAGTCATGTTGTCTTATCATTTCTGAAATTTGTTGGTGGGATTTAATATTGTTGTTAAGAATTACAATTGGAGTAAGGGTAAACGCAATCAAATTCAAAGCTTTGCACAATTGCATTAATTCAACAGTAAACATTATGAATACAAAGTTTTCCCGAGAATAAATTTTATATATGTACACTAAGTCTACATTTTCAACCAATGAAAAGCGTTCAGCATCCATTCGCGAGCAAATCAGAGCACCGAAAGGTGTTCAAATTAATGCAAGTTAAACGAGCATTTTTTCTAATTTTGAGAGAGATATCGTTGGCAAACATCAGCTCGAAAAACACAGAATAGATATGGCATGCACGAATCTCTGTTCTCGTGATTTGTATCTGTACTGCCTACAAATCGATTTGCCCATCATTTCTCACCATTCTCTCTACAATTTCGCCGCGGGCCTTAAGGCCCCCCCCCTCTCTCTCTCTCTCTCCCCTCTCTCTCCTCTCTCCCCCCCCTCTCTCTCCCTCTCTCTTTGATATTCAAACATGGAGAAATTATTTTAAAGAATTGTTATCACAACACAAAGAATAATAAAAGGATGAGAAATATTAGAATACAAAATACAGGATGGGGCAGAATAGACTCCCTAGTTTCAAACACTCACTGTAGAGCGCGCAGGTGGGTTAGCGGAGTGGGGATAGTGGCATTAGGTCGGGGAAACGATGCCATTTTCATTTCAGTAGTCGCCTTGCAGTGGTCTGGTGAGCGTAGAGGCTTTGTCGTTGAAACGTTCTTCTCCTTACGTGGCGATGTTCCATGGCCCCCTCGCTTCCCGGATTTGAGCCCATGCGATTTTTTCTTTGGGGTTATCTCAAAGCTGAGGTTTACAAGTTCGACCAAGGACCTGGAAGCCTTAGGAGAATTACAGATGTCGTCGCTGGAATATCAGAAGATATGCTGAGAAGAGTTTTCGGAAACTTTTTTTGAACAACTCAACATATGCATCGCTCGCCAAGGTCGTCACCTGGATGAACTAATTTTCACAACCAATGGAGAATAAAATGGCATTGAATGTACTTTTGGGAAATAAAAACGTTTTGAGATTATCTTTATTTGTTCTTTTACAATTCATCCTTCAAATCAGGGAGTCCATTCTGCCCCACCTGTATATTTGTCAGGCTATATGCATAAAAGAGGCGGTAATTGCCCTCATGAAAACTTTTCAAAGGATTGATTTCTCGGTAGCTTAGTGGCAGCTGGGCGTAAACCAGACGACCCAGTTTCAAATCCCGGTCGGAGCAACCGATTCTTTGAACAAATTTAATTATACTAAATATATGTAATAACTATATTAATGTACATCTAAAAATTATGACATAAATAATTGAATCCATAAATAATGGAAGAGCAATTGATATCGAAGGAATTCCAACTAAATTGTTAAAATATGGTACTAATAAATTATACAACTGGTCAGGAGTATATCAAAATATTTAAACGGTGTCAGAAAATTGGAAGGTATGTTGTATATTAGTGCTAAACAAAAGGGAAGGAAAAATGAATGTTAAAATTTCAGAGATGTTACTGTAACCGGAAGATTTAGCAGAGTGTATTGAGACGAATATAGTGTATAGTGTATTGATCGGATCTTCAGAGAATGGATAGTTCGCGCATCCCTCTTCATAGTTTTGAATACAGACCGCAAAGCAGAATAAATGTAGAACGTCCACGACTGCGAATGATCAAATGAAACTCCTGGAGAAGGAACAGGCCTAAAGGCCAAATCCATGTTGTATATGATTATGTATTGAGACGAGCGGAGTTTAAGAATCTTAAAATAAGTGATAGAGAGGATAGAAAAACGTGTCTTTCAATTAGTATACCGAACAGTAACTGTTAGAAACATTTTATAAATATTTTTTCTTTCGGTCTCAAACTATCACGATCGTTTCTTTCTATTTTAGAATGAAAACTGTACTTGCCAACCTATTGGCATAAATACTTTTGGAAGCATTCCAAAGATAATAGCAAAGTTTCTTGGCTTGAAGAATCCCGAAAGTTTTACAGGACATTGCTTTCGGCGATATTCCGCTTCATTACCAGCAGATGCAGGTGCTGATATAGATAGGCTGAAGAAGCACGGCAGATGGAAATCATCTTCTGTTGCAGAAAGATATGTGGAAACGTCAGTACACGTCAAAAAGACACACCAAAACAAATAGCTGGGTCATTCCATGGGGAAAAAGTAGATTTTATGACACGACTCCTTCAAACATGAAAATATTTTGGAATATTGTTGTCCGTGATGAAGTACAGTACCACACTTGAGTAGTAAAGTACAAAACTGCTTCTATTAGTATAATTTTTCACATTATATATCCAAAGTGAGTAAATATAATGATAGCATACATGGAATGTTGAAGTAAAATGTTGCACAACAGACAAGAAAGTAAAATAGTTGTTAAAGTGTCATTTCGTAAATAAAAATCTACTGTTTTTGTGTGTGTATGTTTTGTTAACAATTATTGATATTACTCATATATTTGTTTTTCAACTGCCATTGTATAACTCTGTCATTTGATGGCTGCAACCCGTTGCATAATGATACTCATTACGTACAATTTCATTAGTTACAGGTTTTTGACCAATCACAGAGACGTTTACAAACCAAGTATTTCCACTTCATTAATCATTGAGAATCTTTGTAGTAAATGTTTTGTTCATTGGTACATAAAATGGAATTTCTATTATATTATATTTATCAGTAGGGAACGGATTTTCGTGCAAATACATGTTTGATAGGAACAAGGTACCTGCATTGAATTTGTTTTCTAGAGTTTTATAGACATTCTGAATGAATTGAAACCATTTTATTATTAAAAGTTATTAAATTACTAGTTAACGAAGGAAAAACTGTCTCAATGCAATTTTGCGTTTCAAATCTGCAATCGTATGCTCCATTGAAAATGAACAATATGCAATTAGCTGATGTTAAGGTAACAAAATTTCTAGGTCTCTCAATTCAATCAAACCTCAAATGGAATGTACATGTAACAAAATTAAACACTAAATTAAGCTCATTATGTTATGCATTCAGAATTCTTTCTAATTCTGTCAGCCTTCATGCAGCTCGGTGCGTGTATTTTGCAAATGTACATTGCCGCCTGAGATATGGCATAATATTCTGGAGAATCTCATCCTTTAGTTCCCAGACATTTAGATTGCAAAAGAAAATTATCCGAATAATGAAAAAATCCCATCCACATGATCCGTGCAAGCTTCTTTTCATTGAGCTTGGAATCTTACCATTGCCTTGTCTATTTATTTATGAGTGTGTAGTATTTGTCAAAACTGACTTACTTAACGGTGGGAACTTATTTTCATGTAATACTGATATTTATAGTTACAACACTCGACGTAGAAATCATGTTCAGCAAGTGTCAGTATCAACAGCTCACTACAAGAAATCCACATACCCACACACAAAATGTACATGTACGTCACTTTACAACTCATTGCCAGATGAAAATAAACAATTGAAATTGGTACACAAATTTAAGTTAAAAGTAAAATCTTTTCTGCTGCAAAACAGTTTCTATACAATTAGAGACTATATTGATCGTCAAAAAGAAAAATAATGTTTACTTTAACAAAAACAAGATATAGTATAATGAATTAGTTTACATTTGCATTGTATAATTTAAAAAAAGACTCAATATGCCTGTAACAAATAAAGTACTTCCGGGTCAATGACCCCCATCTCGATCGGGTTTTTGTCCAGTTTCCCTGATCCATTGAGCAAATGCTGAGATGGCCCCTTGATTTGCTTCTGGACGTAAATGTAGCTTCACTATGCGCACGTTTTGTTGAACTTTTCTTTTGCTTGTTGTGGTAGTAGAGCTTAGGGTGAGTTTCTATTTTGTTAACAATACAGAAAAATCAAATCTGTTTGTTCTTTCAAAAAAAGTTTTCTGTAATTTTATTATTATTATTATTATTATTATTATTAGTTTTTGAAATGTTAATCCCTCGCTTTTTAAAATGTGTTATTATTGTTATTATTATTATTACTATTATTATTATTATTCATCCTTCAACTATTAATAGTTAAATTGTTGGGAAGGGATGCTGAAACTCAAGAAAGTGTACGCAGATGATTTTCTCCCCCATATGTCACTTATAGTTTTTGACTGTTTTTTGACTAAATAAATAAATTTTTATTTTACATATTTTTACATATTTTAGTATAAGTACATATTTTCACATATTTTACCTTTTACCACTATTTTTAACATATTTCGTTACAATCGAATATTACTTGTACAAAAAAATATCAAATAAGAATATTCCAATAATATTCCGGAAATCTGTTTTTCTGATAAACTTAGCAATGGAACACTGGACGTTTATGTCCTCCTGACCTTTGCTCCGACTGACCCTCTGCCCTTGCTTCTCAGAAACCGCGTAGGATGAGTGGATGGTCAAGAAGCAGAAGTGTAAGCAATCACATGCAATCTCATACATTCAACCCACGCCCAACACAATATTAATCGGGCAAACATTGTTTAGAATGTGTGTTATATCGTGCTTCTTGCGCCCCATCTAGATACCTCTCAGCCTCATAAATGCGAAAATCGGAAACTATCAGTATTAGCTCTCCACTACAACTGGTCACTTATGCAACGGCTCTTCGTAAATCTACAGAGTGTACTTTCAAATATTTTACGTTTCATATAGCAATCTTATTGAGTAGTGTGGGGTGGACTGGTGCAAGACAATGCCAAAAATCGCAGCGAAATCCAAAGAGTTAGTGGCTAGATACATCCGCGAGTTTCCTAATGAAACCAGAAGTGACTCGAGTATATTGTACTGCGCATGCTGTGAGAAAACGTTTCAACCTCCCAACGGTTTCAAGTCACGCAGCACATCGCTACAGCAAAACACAGAGAAAACAAAGAAAGAAAATTGAAGTTTCAGCAAACATTCCTGACATCACCTGATGTTCAATCAAGTAAGTCAGTTTTCTTTACCGATTTGTGTCGTGCATTGATTAGAGCCGATATTCCCATTTACAAAGTCATGACACTGAGTTCAAGAGCTTCTTAAAAAAATACATTGACAAACAAATTCCGGATGAATGCACACTCAAAAAAATTACACGAAAACTATTTATTTGGAAACTCTCACTAAAATTCGAGAGGACGTTCAAGCAAGATATATTGCAAATATTACTGTAGGAAAGATGTGCTCTGAATCTCCTTCGACATCATTTCTATTAAATTGTGAACTTCAAGAAAAATGCAACCACACTACAATTGCCAGGTTTTTCAATGACTCGATGAGTATGCTGTGGTCTAGTGGTATCATGCATGAAAACGTGTTGTTGTTTTTAACAGATGCTGCTCATGGTGAAAACGAGGAGTGCATTAAAAGGGTTCTACCCAAAGATGATTTATCTTACGTGTGTAGTACATGCTCTTCATCGAGTGGCAGAAACTGTTTGATATCTATTTCCTGATGTCGATACTTTGATATTGACTGTTAAAAAAGTATTTTTAAAGCATCAAGCAGATTTAAAATGTTTAACTCTGCTTGATGCTTGCTCTCGAGAAGCGTCGGCTTGCGGGTAGAAAATGAATTTTGCGGGATTTCGTCTGTTGGGCGGAACGTGTTGTTTCCTTAGAGAATTTTGGATGGTATACTTTCCTTGCTTATTTCAATCGGCAATAATACTCAACATTTTCCGACAAATTGTTAAATTGACGGTTTCTAAAAGAAATGGCCTGCAGTTATTATTATATGTCAAAGCCCCCCCTTATTTACATTCATTTTTCTCCTTTTTCTAGAAATTGTACACGTTTTTAAACGTAAGACTGGACTTAATAGGTAGGCTTTGTGCACAAGAGTATTTAGTTTTAAACGTCTTGTGAATGTTCAGCTGTTTTGAAATTATCAGCCCCTGTGTCAGAGTCAGCTTTATTCACTGCTCATCTTCTTTCCCCAGTAAGTTATTTGGCGGAATTAGGCAAATTTGTATCTCTCCGGTGGTGAATTTCCCAGAAGAGATCTGGCAACATTGGACGTAGGCGTTGTTCAACTGAAATTGAAATTTTTTGTCGAGGCAAAAAATAACAACCGAGACCATGAAAAAGCACACACACACTGCGCTCACAAATTATCATTTTTTCTACAATTGTATAAAAATTATATTATAAAATATAGGGAAAATTCATAATTTTATATTGCAATAAGGTGTTTGATATCTAGGGGAATGAGGTTATAGAGGGTTACTAAAAGGATACTTCGTTCAGTTTCCATGAATGAAGTACTTTTTTCATGGTATCAAGACAGTTGTCTTGCCAATCGTGATGGATGGAATGGATTTAGAAAAATGGTCTACTTGACGTGCCGCTAACAAAGCGGAATATCTGCTTTTATTATACAATTATAGAATTAGTTATTTATGATACGAGTGGTAAATGTTGCATTTTATATTGCGTGTATAAAATGTTGCAACACGATGCTGATGAACCGAATGACGCAATCCTACGTACAAAATAAAATCACTTTTACCACGTGTAGCATACATTGTTTTTTAGTCAGCCTTTTTGACTTTCATTATATTTTAATTCAAACGTACAAATTAAATCCATGTTGTGTGAAGGTTAGTAGTATCTCATGCGGTCATAACAATGTATTTTCTTCTCATTGTTACGATATCAGTTTTATCTGATTATAATGAATATTGCTCACTTTTACCACTAGTGCTAAAAATTGAACTGTTAAAACGCTTTGCTTACCCTAAAGAAAACTTCTTTTTGTAGGCTTTTTAAATAAAACATTACATATATAATAAACACGCAAAAAAACCACAAAATTTCGTGAAGTCGTAGGCTTCCGCGGCCAGAGTCATGTAAATGATCTTGGCTGTCCAGGTGACGTCGCGTCGAAGGCTGTGTTGCCGACGTTTCGACCATCTTGTCGTGGTCTTCCTCAGGGCTGTTGTGCAAGTCGACGTTTCGACCACGACAAGATGATCGAAACGTCGGCAACACAGCCTTCGACGCGGCGTCACCTGGACAGCCAAGATCATTTACGACAAAATTTCATTTTCATATGGTTCATTTTCATATGTTCATACTCCTGAATTTCGCAAAATAATAAAAAACGTTTATCTTCGTTTTATTTAAACAAGTTTTAAATATCTGCTGAATTGCTGAATTATAATTAATAAAAATAAAAAACATTGAACGATGACCGGTGAACTAAGAGAACGACCGAGATCTCTGAACTAGATGAACGACGACCGGCGAACTACGAACGATGACCGGTGACAGATGAACTATAGTTCACTAAATGGTCGTTCGTATCGTACAGTTCCTTTTTGTGAATAGTTCAATTGAACTAGTTCGATCACGACGACACGTCTCTAACGGCCATACCAAACGTGCGTAAGCGCGCCCTGTTGCAAATTTGTTTATATTACTTTGATTTCATTTTGATGTTTTGTTTGTTTTAAATTGGGTGAGTCTCTACGTCATATTATACCAAGGGCTATGTTTTTCTTTGTAATATTTTCATTATAATATTGTTTTATTAGTAACCTCTCATTAATTATCATATTCTTCTCCGTTACACAGTCTTGCCTCAGGATGGGAAAAATGAGTTCCCCGAAACGTTGCTCCGAAATTTCCTAACAAACTCAGTATGTTCATTATGTATAAATTAATAATACTTAATTTTGTATAAAGCTGTCTGTCAAAATCTTATGGACAAATTCATAGAATTATAATGAACTGAAGTGAACGACAGACATATTTCTGTATGTGATATTTGGTATTTAGCGCTGTTTAAAATAAAAAGAGATAAATGACACCATAGTTACGTATACAAGTGTTTTAAAATGGTGTGTATATAATTGCATCTTAGTTACAATTTTAATTTGCAATATATAGATCAGCGGAATAAAAATATATTATATAATTATAATAATGATAAAAGTTTTTTCGGGATATTTCTTACATACAATGTACACAATAGGGAATGAAAGCTTAGTTAGTAAGCATATGAGGGTTTTTAAGTGGGAATCCGAAATAAAACCTAAAACCTCGTTGCATATCTCGCTCAGTGAAATATAAATACATAAAGTATTTTTGTAGTTTATACCGTAGTAACGAAACGTATGCTGAGAAAGGTCCGTAATAACGAGAGTTTACACCGCAGTAACGAAAATAAATAAATAACGAAATTTGTTGTAGAAATAAACAATTGATATGTTGTTATTTAGCAATATTCAACTTAATTTTCATTCCTTTCGTGGAGCGTCTAGTTCACATTCCAAGAAGTCGAGAACTTAGAAATTTGTATTGGTGTCCATTGCCGGAGTGTCGTATTGTGGGAACTGTGAGTTCTGATTTCATTTCCAATTATAATTTTGTTTGCAATTTCTGTTATTGCTTAAACAATTTTCCACACAATTCATTGACGATTTTATAGTTTAATATACATATTTTAATAGATAAATTACTATGTAATAATTTAAATTTTAGTTCACGTAATTTTTAACACAAAAGATGATATTGTTTGGACGTTGAAAGGAAAGAAGTAAAAAACCGAACATAAATTTTTCGAAGAAAGAAAATAATTTTCGAAATGATATTATAGTTATATGTGGAAATGTTTGTCAAGGTAGTACGATATTGATGAAACAATTTGTAATACACAATGTACTAGCCATTGCGTTTTTTTGTTTTGCGTTTCTGAAGAAGTAATTGGAGACTTCAATTTTAATGTTTTAAATTAATCTTGAATTCTAGTTCGTGAAATGTCAAAATATAATATTCAAACTCTATGAAATCATAACTATTTTACAACTAACAATCGTGCAGAAATTGAGGTATTATTTTGTAATAAGGATTTTAATGCTAAAGTTTATGACAGTTATTTTTCAGATGATAAACATGATTTTGTGAAATTACATTCAGTTATCATCAGATATTGTGGATCATCAGATCAGATATCATCAAATATTGTTATTATTATATTGTTAAAATTTCATCAGCGTTATTTTTTTGACCGCTTACATTTGGGTTATAATTGGCATATTGATAGTTGTTGTATTGCATGAAAATATGAAGTCTGGATACAATTCTCTCACATAATGCATACATATTAAAGATGCCTTGAATATACCCAAGCGGCCAAGGGGTTGATTGATGCGAAGGCTGAAAACAATTCCTTCGCTCCCCGTAGAGGTTCGTGAGTTAGATTGGTAGGTTTCTGTGTCATTTGATTCTCGGTTGCCCTTTACGGGGAACCCCGATGAACCTCCATGGCAAGCGTATCTTTAAATGTACCAGACGATGCAGCTCGATCGACTGAGATGCGGCTCATCCCGGACAGCCAAAAATCAAGTGACTCCGGCTGCGGAAGCCTAAGATATTTAAAAAAATATTAAAGCCATTTTTGAGAACATTTTTAAAATGTGCCAGGGGCTTCATGTGAAGTCCCTCCAAAAATTAAATAGTTATACAAAACGTCGGCCAGCTTGACTAGCGATTTTGCGGTTTGGAAAACATCCTACACAAAGTTTGGGCGCTAATGTTGTTCACAGTAGCGAAACGATCGAACAGACTTTTTGGAGAAAAACGAATACTTTTTCGGTATCAAAGGCTCATTATTAGTGAAACCTGGCGACATAGCGTGATAGAGGGTGTACTCGTCTCCTATTTTTTCCAGCACTAAAAGATACCTTTCGCGGCTCTCACACACAACCAGTCTTTATCAATGAGGTCTCTAAAGAATGAGAATTTCACGGACTCGTGCCAAATTACGTTATAACTGAAAAAATATGAAGGATTTGTTTGAAGAAAATCATAGAAATACCCAGGACAAATGTAACCCACACCTATATTTCATCCCTTGATGCTGGTGGCCAATTTTTGACGTCACCCTTAAAACCTCCTTGTTTTTTTAACCGGTTACAATTATTAATTCAAGATTACCTCTCGCGCAACAACTATAAGTATTATTAATAGTTGCTTGACCGATGAAAATGTTTTTTTATGCGTGTAGTGCAACCATTCATTTAATTTAAGTTTATTTATTAAATAAATAAATAATTCATTTAACGTCTTGCCGTAGTCAACAAGTGCTGTTTACCTAATTGTGGAGGAAACTGTCATGGATATGGACCACATGTTCCCACATTTCCAATTCACGATATCCTTAGGAAAAATTGGATCTCTATCTTCATGCGTAGGATTTCGTTCCGACGCAAAACACCAATGTAAGTAATGGCATTCTTGTTTCTGAGAAAAGTTTGTGACATCGATTGCAATCCTGACGCTATGTTGGTGGTATCTGGAAGTCTGTGCATCAATGTCCAGCTCTAAACTCATATTGTAAACAATACACCGTTTGACATTGGACTTGTGTGTCACTAAGATATTCATTACATAAACATTGTTTAAGCGATATTTCCAAGTAAAATATAGCCCTACTGAATTGTTTAGAATGGTATTTACTATCACAGGTGAAAATATTAGTTTTATTATCTTATGGCTCGGAATTGCTTTCCGTGAGGTGCGTAAGAACGTAAAAATATTATTAGTATACAAATGCTTTTTCAATTTTTGTACCCCAGCAAGCTGGAGCTCTGCCCCGCAAAACCCTTTCTATTCACCATAACAAAGCAAGTACTGTAGTAAATAATATTATTTACATATTCACTTAGTTTAGGTACAATTGTTTTAGCAAGCGAAATATACACCAGTTATTAATAAGAGAAGCTGAAATTCCTTAGACTTCCGTGTCTGTATTTTGCTCATGTGTATGTTGTTGCCCTAGAAAATATTTCAGAACAGTCATCGTAAATATCAGGAATGAAAACTGTATGTTCATTAGATCGTGCATTTTGAGCTGATAATGCTGTTTCAGCTGTAAATATTTGGAATTTTGTTTCTGGACAATATGCTGACCCAGGGCAAGAAAATCACCATTTTAAAGCGTTTTGAGAATATGTAGTAAAGTACGTAGAGGCCAAACTTTTAGGTGCTAAAATAGATGCCAAAAATATTAAAAATAGGTGCATGTTTAGGTGCAAAAAAATTAGTGCATATTTAGATACAGATATATTGCAGGGTTTTATACCATAACATAACAAATTCACATGTACAAGTAAAATGGGTAAGTTACATACATAATACATTTTTTAAACAGATTCATAAGAATGTTCTTTGTCATCAAGTTCACATCATCATCGGTCTGTGTTGTACCAATTTCTGAAGAGCCAATCCTTCTAGACTCTGCTTCTGTGAAAATTCGCCACTGTTCAGCTGCCGGCGGATGCCCCATCCTCTAGTACGTTAGAAGATGCCCCAAGGGCTTTGAAGGAGCGGGCGCAATATCTTTCCAAAATGATATTGCGGCAAAAGTTTTTTTTCAGGTTTTTAAAGAGACAGATTGATCTTCATCAATGTTACTAACGAATTTTATTATTTTTTTGGAACGTTTTCAGCATAAAACATACAAAGGTTCTTCCATGTTCCTCATCGAGTTACGAGATGGTATACAGAGATCGACAGTGGATTATTTGCATACAAGAACATTTGGATGACATTTAGATAGCCCGTTCTTCATCAACAATATGAATTCATTAGTGACGTTTTATTCTTCACGTACCACTTTTGATATTATATGTAACACAATTCAACAACTTTATGCAGTATGATGGGCTACAGGATTTGCTTCAAAGATGTCCTTGAGTTAACGATGCGGTACATGCTATCGAGCTCTTAGATAACGCTTCGGTTGAGAAACACATCAGATTTGCTATCAGAAGTGCACAAATGTTAGACTGAAATGGCAACATACTAAATAAATCAGAACTAAAAACATCAGAAACGGCGTTCTTTTTAAATCATCTTTGAAGTTAGCAAGATTTCCGCTCAAAAAGACAGCTCTTTTGTGATAACTGATAATGAACGACAATGAGTCTCCTTCGCTTTTCTTCTGCTTTATGTAAAACAAATAGAGGTCGGTTATTTTGGAGCAAAGTGCACAATTTGCACATTGTTTTATTTAACTGTAAACAATACATTTCATGTAATTTGTATATTCAAAAGTGTGCATTCATGTAATGTGTGTAAAGATTAGGAAATCGAGGAGAAATAGAGGCAGAAGTTCTCTTTAGGTAAAGTGGGATGATTTTGGTGCACGGCAAGTTTCTGAAATGCTTTCTGTTGGGTTATATCACATTTCAGAAGTAAAAAATTAAAGCTCCCAATGCGGTTTGTCAGCTAAAAATCCGGTCTTTTTTTCTTTTATTTTTTTAAAATTTTTGCGCTTTTGTCATGACGCAACGCGTCTCATAATCCCCAATGGGCGTTGAGAGCTTACGAGTAATTCTCCGTTATGTTCTTAAAGTCAATGAGGGATAATCCTCAACTACGTAGTCCGTTAGTCGTCAAGAGGACTGCCAGGTAGCATCTCCGCGTACGCGTCACTCTCTTGCGCGCTCCTGCGTCACTACTCAGCAGCCAAAATTTGGAAGGGAACTAGAGTAGGTGTAGGGTTTAAGACACTTCACAGGGGTTGGAATAGCCCTTGTGAAGCAGCTGAACTCGTTTTGTTGAAACAAATTTCACATGAGATTGTCCGGGAATCGAACCCGGATCTCCTTGGTGAAAGAAGAGGGACTTCCCTCTTGCGTCTCGAGACAGCCGAATTGTTATAAATTGCCTTTGTTAAAAATCACCCAAAATAAATTCAAAACGAAATTAGAAAACATCGTGAGTTACGTCATAAAGAACGAATTGAGTTATATTTGTTTTAAAAGTGAAAATCAAACCCCTCCATATGTTGATTTCAGGTGACTTTGTTTTTCCAGGTAATATTACTTACCCGAAAAAAGAAAAATCTTTGAGCACTATAACTGAAAGACTTCGCAGTCAACGGTAAAGAGGGAATGAAGAATCATTCCAGAGAGAGCAAAGGCTGCAATTTGTGTCGAAACAAAACAACTTTTAGTTACAAAGACCAATCAGTGCCTCCATAACACGGAAATCATCCCACCAAGACGGCACTACACTACAACCATCTACATCAACAGTAATAAATAAAGCAACACCACAGACACCTGCTCCATAGCATCAAACGAATGAATTCATTCCAACAGGTTAAGAGATGAGATAGCAGGAAACGACCCAGCAAAATTGCCTAAAAGTTACTGTTGTGCATGGATTATGATCAATGACAATGAGCTTGATACACACACTGTTGGCTACATGAACTTGAGTAAGGTTTGAGTCGGCGCCTGCTGGGACCCACAGGACTGCAGTCGCGAAGGAGGGCGCTGCGAGGCTCGTTAGGAGCGTGGCTGCAAGCTTTTGCCCAGGTGTCGAGGACATGGGGGCCCTTGTTGAAGTCATGAGGAAAATGGTGGTTAATCCAGCCAAGTTCCATGTGGGAGCCACATACTTGACTGATTTCAAGGGATCCGACTTCAGCGACAATGACGCTGAGAACTACCTTGGCAGGGTCGGATCATTTCTGCTGACTTTTGCACCCAAGTCCACCCACTGCTCTTCTCATCATCTAGAAAAGGGCGAGGTGCCTGGCTATCCCGACTTCGACGCAGGCTTTGAGATCGTTTGTAAGATCATGAAGCAGTCGCAGGTCCAGCCGGAAGCCGTGCAGAGGGCCATTGAGAGAGACCAGGCCGGAGCAATCGCTGCAGCAAGGCTCGCCGCTCTGAGAGAGGTTTTTGCGCTCGGGGGCAGCCCTTAGATAGTGCTAGGCCCGGAGCCTTGTCCCCGGAGGTAGTTGACCGAAGCCTCTCACACATCGGATGAAGACAAGGAGCTAGGTTTGACAGATTACTGGGGGGTTACTGTTGTGCATGGATTATGATCAATGACAATGAGCTTGATACACACACTGTTGGCTACATGAACTTCCTTTGTATTGATTGTGATGCTAAGTTTACAGCGAACTTTAACCTAATTTCTAAACTAAGGGTTCTGGCGCCTTAAAACTTGTCCTTATATCGTAATCAATATTGTGGCACAATTCTGATTGGTGAAATATTCTGGGACATTCTATTAAATTTTTGTCGGTTTGGCCCTTGTCGATACTATCTCCCCCGTTCAAGGAAGTGAGGAATATACAACAAACTACTTACTTGATATTATATGCAAATGAATGGCATGTGTGCACCTTTCTGTTTGGTAATAAAGTTAAATAATATTTGAAAAAGTAGGGTTGTAGTTGCCCGATCCTGTATTTTTGCATGGACAACTTTACGAGGCTTTATCAATATTCTAATATTTTTGTGACTATCAAGGAAATTAAAAAGTTAACTGTTAAGGAATATTGAATAATTATTTCAAATTTTTTTAATATGAATTGTTCTAAGATATCTTTTTATAATACTGAATAAACATTTACTGAAAATTTGTTCCAAACATTAACTGCATTCTGTTATTACTGTTTGATGTAACCATTAAAAGTTACATGTACACATTGTTTTAAAAACATAAACGTTTCATTAACAACATTCTTTCTTAATATAGAAATGGAAGTATACGGAAAAGGTTGGAGTTTAATTTGCGAGAGTTCTCGCACGGGTACGCTAGTTTAGCAGAACAGGATTTTTTTTGTATGTAACATATTAGAAAACTTTATCTTTGTCACAATACGAGTTTTTCTGTCAAAAAATTGCAGTATTACATAACTCTCTTAACTTCGTATATTACTTCATACATACGTACTCTGACCGACCACGTATTTGCATACGTGAGATTCTCGCACTAAATCTACTTCTCAAGTACGTTTAACTATGGAAAGACTAAAGTAGTAGTCATCAGGGTGGAAACAGTCCTCAAATGATATCTTGATCGACCTAGAATCGTTACCTGAAAGATTGGATATAGCTCAACGTTCTACGGAAGTGACCGTTGAAGAGAGGAATTATCTACAAAAAGCCGAGAAGGTATTCTGTGGATCACCGTACTGAATCAATTTCCATTCGCTATTACATTACATCCAAAACGCTGCTTCGATGAGCTACCTATTCTAAAAACAGTATTATTTCATTTTATGAATTATTCGGAAATTGTGAAAGAAGACTTATGATCGTGTGGAGGAGATAAATGTTCATGTGGAGGAACTTTCAACGCACCACTGTCCGCTACAAGTGATAAACCTTAGGTAAAAGGAGGCGTTGCTGTTTATTTTGTTCTTTAGTTAGATTTGAATAAAATGTTTATTCATAAATATTCTGAGGAGGTGAGAAAGCCACTGACCGCGTCCGACGGGTAGGCTAAAGTCACACCGTACCGCGTGCTTCGAGGACACGGAAAAGAGAAAAATACTTAGAAAAATATTTAAAAGGATATTTTTTTTAAATTTTTAAATTTTTTTAGTAGTTTTCTAATTTTTTAAAAAAATTACAAAAAGATTTTCTCGAAAACGTCAATTTTTTAAATTTTAGGTACGGTTAGTGCTAAATGAACCCTATACGATGACAAATGCCATATTGCCATATTTTTTTAATTTTTTTTTTCAATATCATTAGTAATTTAGATGCCATTTCTGCACAGTATTATATTTATGAGTACATGCGCTTTAAATAATGTCAAGTAAAGTTTCTCGAAAACTCAACACTTTGTTGTTCAAGTGAGCTCAAAATTACTCATTTTCAGAATAGATTAAACGCAGTTTTCTCAAAGGTGGCTTCAATTTCTTTCTTTAAAGTATTTCAACGGATAGTGGTAATGGTACTTTTTAATATGTAATGTTCATTTTTGAGTATTCTTTTGTTTTCCCAAACATTGCACAAATATTTTTTTTTCTTTCAATATCTCATGCCAGTAATATGCACATTTCAATGGATATATTATTGAACTTGTGAGTGGAAGTTCTTCAAATTACTTCAAATGAACTTTTTCGAAAACTCAATAGATTCCGGAGAAAAAGAGCTTCAATTTCGCATTTACAGTAACACTTAACGCCATTTTTTTTAAAACGGCTTCAAATTTTTCAATGAAATTGCTATTTAAGACAAGGTTTGAGCCTTCATTAATACTCTTAAAATAATATTTCGATTCTACTATTTGGTAATCGAAGAGTTGAGAAAATGGCAAAAAAAATGTATTTTGGGCGGCGATAGATGCAAGCTGGCAAGAGCATGAGGGAAGACCATAGACCCGGTCCACACCAAAGAAAATTAGAAAACTTAACTTCGAGAAAGTCTGTGCTATTCTGTAGCACTTTCAGTTACTGTATGTAATTTAGTAAATCCAAACTGCAGGACCACTTGCTTGTGGACATGTACCAAATTGAAGTTTTTTTGGGATTCAATTTAATAAATAACAAATTGTATTTTCGAGTGATAATCATGTGGTGTTTCTGTAGCAGTAAATTTTTATCTCAGGTTTTTTTGGCCCACTATCTGTCTTGTGAACTATGTATAAGTCTTTGTGTAACAGTGTGGCATTTTTACCAGGAATCATTAGTTATTTTCTAAACCTATTTCTGATAGTTCTTGATATGTCTGTTGGGTATAATCTCCTGAGTATGGTAATTACTTTTATTTAGTTCTATTGTTTTGCAGAAATTGTGTGCGTTATATGTCACATAACATGATTGGGAAAGACATGAACATATTTTTTTTAGTAATTGAAAAACTGTTCAATACCTGTTTCAAATGTTGAGTAATTCTGGATATATTATCGGCCTTTGGATTTTCATCCACTATTCATTGAGCAACTAGCCATGCTTTTGGACAAATATGTAGCCTGTGGTATCGGAATATTAGTGAAACCTACTAAGTCCAAAAACTCTGCTTCGAGATAAATGAAGTTCAAGTAGAATCACGTAATTTTTTTTACTTAGTTCATCACTTGTACTAGGTAGGAGGTAAAACATGTTTCTTGTAATGCAGTTTAATGTGTAATATTGCTTTTTTGAAGAAAGCAAGCAAAGAAAGATAGATTTTGTGGACTGTTTGTGCAGATGCAAGTTTCTTGTTTATTTATAAAACTTATCAATAATGTCATTTTAATAATGATGCAATATTAAAGAAGTAATGGTCACTAGTTATATTTGGACTATTGCCTAAATTCATGGTTTCAATATTTAGTCAATGGCAAAGTAAAATAATCTGTATGTGTGAGTACTTGCTTACATTTATTTTGTAAAAAATTGTTTTATTGTATTATTGTTTATATTGTGTACAACTATTTACATAATTTAGAAATAAATATTGTTAATGAAATAACTTTTTATTATGCACTCCCTGGACAACAATTCCATTCAGTGACTTAGGATTCCAAATCCTAATATTTTAGTCTTCTAAATTGCATAGCGTATTTATTTTACATAAAAATAATGTATTACTTTGACGCCATTTTGAAAACAACTTCATTTTAAATTGTCCGGTGGCAGATCGCTATACCTCTATTGGCAGATCGCTCTTCGACGCTATTGGCTCAAACTGGGTCCAAGATGGCTGCTTCCCCCTTCATGAAAATTAGAAATTTGAATAAGAGCGTTGGGATTAACGTTGAGAGCCGTCTCTGTTAGTATACTCTCTGCGCCATGATGCATGGAGAGCAAGAAGTGTTGAGAATGCTTTTGAAAGTAGCACAAAATGACAATTTTCAACGGCAGCCAATCAAAAATAACACGATGAAGGTGAAAATAATGCAATATTTAAAACAAATGCTTCAGAAATGTGTTTCAATGTCGTGTAACGACGTGATAATTTTGGTATCTAGCTATATAGAAAATTCCCGCCAATATTGAGACGTAAACGGGTGTCTAAACCTCATTGGGTGAAGTCGGATACGATGCGCAAGAGCTCCCCTGGAAGCGCGCTGAGCATCCAGGATTTCAGGCCACTGCTGGGCGGAATTCCCTCCCGAACATTTCACTGACGCGCAGAAATGCCCTACTGGGGTTGTCGCGTCTTTTGAGAACATCCCATGGCGGGTGTGACCCAGTAAGTGTGCCGTGGAGTGACGAACTGAATTTTTAAGAAATAGAAGCGTCTGACACGGTTGACCTAATAGGTGAATGTTTACTTAACCTGTCATTTCTGGGGATTGATTCAAATCAAAACGAGTCATCCTCTTAATGAAAACAAAATAAGGGCAATTTATTGAAAAATACTCATTACCAACTACATTGAAAAAAATCTTACCTTTCCTACTCATATCTGCTTGAAAAATCTATCATGAACTTGCACAAGCAGTCTTGGCTTGCATTGGGGTTAAATTGCTTCGTTGTTTGTTGCCATTTTTTCATTAAGTTTTAAAGACTTTTGGACCATGGATACGTTTAAAGGAAATATGTAGAATTGCCAGTGTTGCATCTGTTGTTTGCCTCGTTCTCTGAATGACCATCCAATATTCAAAGAGAAGTCTAAATAGACGTTGTCTGCTGTTTCAACTTTCTATAATGTAAAGTACTTTAGATTCTAGATTAATGCTAAATATTATCTATTTAAATTGTTGAGAATTTGTGTAAATCTTCTATGTACAGAAGAATGATAAGAACTCTTATCATTTCACACAACCTAAGTTACTGACATTAAAAGTGTTTGTACTCAACTACCTATATTTTGAATGAAATGGCAAATTTGCTTCAGTTATAAATTCCAGGAAATGGAAGACTTAATCTGTTCCTCCAAAAGAAATTTGATAATGAAGTTTAAGGAATTTGCGAATTGACCATAATTTTTCCAGATTTACGAAGAATTTTGTGACATGAAAACCAATAAAATATTCGTAGAATCAGTTTGGATTTGATACAGATCTTGAGAAGCAGTTGGAAAGCAAAACAGGAAAGCTTCATATAGTAATAATTTGTAACTGGTAATATGGGCAACTTCTTTACTTGTGTAATAAGATTCATTGGATATTTAATTGTTGACTTATGTGTTTGCTGTTGTTATAATTTGCAGTTTCAAAAGCCCTTAAGTGTAAGTAGCATCAGAAATGAGCAGCATAGAAAATATTTGTATTTAAAATACGTTTTTGCGATACTTTTATATTTGGAATCGAAAATTTGAGGATGTATTTTGTATTTGTATCGAAAATACTTTCTAATAGTATTTTATTTTTAAAAAATACAAAAATCCTTTTTATTAATCAACCGTTGAAAATTTGAATTTCAGTAAACAGTCAAATGTGGATAACAGTGAGTTCAATTCCACGAAATTTTTATATTTTTAAGTGTTTTTTCATTCCCTGAACAAGTTTAAAAAAGTTTTTGACAATTCAAAATTTTGATAAATTGAGGAAAATTTGTTTCCGGCGGCATTCCAAGATGTTGATTAACGGATTTCGGAGACCAGACGTTACATTATATTGTCACAATATGCACCACCAACAGTCTGGAAGGGTGTTGGATGCACTGGTTAAAAGCGTCTGTTCACGCCGTTTCAAAAGCCAATCTTACAAAAATTACACACCAAGCCTAAATGTGGAAATAGATAAACCATCAAAATGTCATATTCAAGATGGGACATACTTCACTGTTATTGAAGAGTTAGATGCAAAAGTGAGAATGTCCTGTGGAATTTGTAAGCCTGCCAAACAATGAAAAGTGATTCCTACAATGCGATCTCCCATTTTAAGCCAATAAAAAGCAGTAATATTATAAATTATAAATTCTCAGAATGATGTACCATAGCCCGCTGGTATGCATATAAGCCTCCGCGCTTTGCACCTCACGCACTTCTTGTTATGGCAAAAAGTTCCGCAACTGATCGCTGGCGCGCTGCTCGCCAATCATTCTTCGACCGGCTGCTGCATGCAAATTTAGAGAAATTCGCATTACAAACACAGAAGCTTCGACTTAGAGGCTTTGAATTAAAGTATTTAGGCCTATCCATTACGTTATTACTATCAGCAGCAATGTTTATTATCACTGATACAAAATGTTCACAAATTATGTCAATGATCGTTATGAAATGTACTACTCTCTCGTCATAGGCAGGGAAACTGCTCCTTTGCAACGCTGGGTTACTATATTTGAGAAGATTTCTGTTCACAACAAACCAATCCTTTCACAATAAATTGCTCTACTACCCATTCAGGATTATTTAACGATGAGACATTTATTTGACACGTCAAGAACCAACCATAATTATCTTCATGTAGTAAATAAATCTTAACATACATTTTTAATGTTTCTGAACGTAAATAAAATATATAACCCTTACCTCGCTTACCTAACAACTCAGTTTATTCTCAAAATTCAGTACAAAAAAACACAAATAGCACAAACAATTTCTGTTTACTTTCAATGAAAACACACTGCTGAAGTACTGGGAATGATCGTCTGAGGACAGCTTTGGATATTTCTCGTATTGTAACACCTTGCAATCAAAAATTGATATATTTTCTCAGAAACGTCATTGGGGATCACAATATGTCTGATTATTGATATTGCTCTTATCATCGCTGTGGCATTTGAAAGTGGCCTACTCAAAAGATTAGAAATAATATCTACATTCAACTTGAGTTCCTCCAAGTGATTTGGAGTGTTTTTCGATGAGTGAACTTTTCTGGGTGTTATTTATAGCAGTGTCGGTATTTATTTATCTCAGCGTCGGTCGTCCGTTTTAGAACTAGTTGCTTCCAGTTATTTAGTGTTTTTGTCTTCAAGAAATACTTCTATTTTAAATTTATACTCTTTTATCGTGTAATATAGATTAAAGAGTTAATTCAGTTTTGAAGTATAAAAATAGATGGTATAAAAATGATAAAATAATACTTTGCCATATTTTTCGTTTTCGTCCATTGTCTGTAAAACGTTTGCAGACATTATGTGCATTATAGTTCACTATAAACACCTGAAAATAAATATAAATATCAGAAATAATTAGAAATAAACATTGTATTTCATACATTTGAATGCAAGAAATACTATTGCATTTGTGAGTAAATGTGCTTCAAATGAAACTTTTCGAAAATACAAAACATTCCGGTGAAAAAGAGGTTCAAATTTCTCATTTACAGTACAAATGCTTAAACAACTTTTTCTTAAAACGGCTCAAACTTTTTCAATGAAAATTGCCATTAAGGACGAGGTTTTACCCTTCTTCAATATTCTTAAAATAATATTTCAGTTATATTATTAGAAAACTGAAAAATTTTTAAAATTCCAAAAACAATGTACTTGAGGCGGCACTAGATGGCAGCTGGCAAAAGTATGTGGAAAGTCAGAATTGCTAGTCTAGACCAAATAAAATAGAAATCTAATATGACAAAGTATGTGCTATTGTTAAGTGCTGTTCATTTTCAGTCTGTGTAAACTATGTGTTATATTAAACAGTGCAATTAGCACCATCCGTTAGAATAGTTTGAAGAAAAAACCTAGAGCCATTTTTGAGAAAATGGCATTTGAGTGTTTCTGAAAAGGCGAAATTTTGATCACATTTTCACAGAGAACTGAGTTTTTGAGAAACTTTATATAACATAATTTAAAGCACATATACTCATAAACACAATAATGTGAACAAATCCTTGTTAATGTCAATATTAATGACGTGAGTATGAAGTCAAAAAAATACAATTTTGTAATTTTTGAAAAACAAAATAATATAGCAATAAGGCGTTTATGTCATCTCATAGGATACATTCGCGCAATATTGCGGGAAAACTACTAAAATTTTTAAAAAGTGTATATTACCTTAAAAGGAACTGAATATGAAAAATTTCATTTGAAAGAAATCTATCTTAAATTTTGTAGATGTAGGAAGACGCCAAAAAATTCAGACTTTTGAAATTTTCAAAACTTTCGACTTAACAGTGAAAAAAAGACCTATATCTGATTTATAAATGTATTTTTATCCATTCTTTTAAAAATTTAAAGAAACAATTTGGAGCTATTTGTGGAAAAAAATTGAAAATATCCCTGGTACTTCATGTAAAGTACCCCCAAATTTTAAAGAATGTTTTTCAAAATCACAGCGCCTCGAGTCGAGCCAGATCGACAGGGTTACAACCATTTTGGAAGAAATCGTACGTATCGTCGTTTTAGGCGGTAGTGATGTTCACAGACGGACGGACGTGCGGATGTTTTGAAAAAACTTTTTTTTTCAGTATCAAAGGACCGTATTTCCATCGAAATTTCGAAATCGATTGTCTGCACCATTACATAACTAACTAACACCATTACGTAATTAGCACTATTCATTATAAAATTTGGGGAAGGGAATGGCAGCCATTTTTGAGAAAATGGAGTTTGGGCGTTTCTGAAAATGGGGACTTTTCAGCACATTTTAGCAGAAAAGTGTTGAACTGTCGAGAAACTATATGATATTATTTAAATCGCATGTACTCATTAATAGAATAAGGAGAAGAAATCGACTTCAATACAAATATTACCCACATGAGAGACAAGTCAAGAGAATTACATTTTTTGTAATTTTTGAAAGAAAAAACAACAACAAAGAATAGAGCAATACGGCGTTTATGTGATCGTATAGGGTTCGTTTTCCACTAATCCTACCAAAAATTTAAAGAAGAAATTTGGAGCTGTTTTTAAGAAAATCTGTTTTTGTCATTTTGATTTTCTCGTATACGTACGTATATACGGAGTAATATACGTAATATAGAGAAAGTAATGTAATACTGCTCGAAGAAACGGCTAGTTTCGGCAGGAAAAAAAGTATTCCCGGCACCTGAAAACGAGAATGTGGATAAATCAAGTTGCTACTTTAAGAGAAAAAATCATCTAACACATTGTGTAGCGGGAATCCCTGTTTGATGGATCCTTGATGCCGATCAATCAATTGAAAGCAAAACTTCGTCCGTCCATCTGTGAACACTGCTAGCACCAAAACCAATCGTAGAATTTTTTCCGAATTGAAGAAATCCCTTTCTATCTGACTCTAATTAAAGCTTTGAGATTTTAAACAATTTTCTTTAAAATTTGGGAGTACTTTACATGAAGCCCCCAAACATTTTCAAAATTGTCTTCAAAACAATTCCAATTTGTTTCTTTACATTTCTTGTAACAATAAAGTTAAATACACTTGTAAAGGTGGCATAGGTCCGATTTTCACGGTAAACTCAAAATTTTTGAAAATTGAAAAAAGTTAAATTTTTTGTGTATTCCTACAACTTCAAAACAGAAGACAGAGCGTTTTCCTTCAAATGAAATTTGTTGTTCAAAAATAGTTCTTTCATAAAGACCGTGTACATTTTTTGAATATTTTATTGGTTTTCGTGCAATTGTGAGTGCAAATATTTGCAATTTCAAAAACAAAAAAAAAAAAAAGATTTTTTCAAAACCGTTCCAAATATTTTCCTTAAATGTTTGGTAGGGTTAGTGCTAAACAAACCCTACACGATGACATAAACAGCATATATCTTTTATATCATCCAATGTTACAAAAATGTATTTTTTTACTTGTCTCTCACGTCATTAAAATTTACATTATAGATTGCATTGTCCAGTGCGTTTCTTAACACTTGAACTGCGAATCATCTCTAATGATGATTTTTTTAAATGTCCATAAGGTTTCTAGAATCCTTGAATAAAATAAATCTGAATTAGCGAATTTTCTGAAACATTGGAACCAAATTTTCAAAAACTATGAAAAACGTTTTGTTGAAATTCTCCACAATGTAAAAGAATTCAATTCTCTCTAAAACTCCAGAAGCTTGATTTGAGGCAAGTTATCTGGGGCTTCAAAATCAAAACAATGCTGAAAAATGTAGATGTTTCTAAAACAAAAATAGAATAAAAAATATTTATTGCAGAAAAAACAAAAGGAAACCATCGTATAAATTTGAAAAAAAAATCCAAATATTTTGTTTTATGATATTTTCTGGAAAAATTTGTGATTATTTCTCCAAATGTGATTTTACTGAAATTCGCCAGTAGTTCTGGGATAAATTTGTTACTATGACAAGAATGTTGTTACTAAACAATGTATTTGTTTTGATGCAGTCTGAAATATACACACGACTGCAATTTTACCATGTGTAATATTGAAAGAATATTACAAGTGTGTGTGTGTGTGTGTGTGTCAATCAGTCGTAATACATATTCGTGTTCTGGTTTAAATTTCATCGTAGGGCATTACTTATTTAATGCTTTTTTTCATGTGAATCCGTTGGAATAATTTTATTACTAAATAATGTGCTGTTTGTGGTTGCAAAAATTGTACCCATTACTCCTGTGTATCGTATATGAAGCAGCTGTAAGGCACATAAAATGAAACCACTAAAATGTACTACGTAAATAGTTGCATAAAGTAATTAAAATTTCACAGTGGATAATAAAGATACAGTTTGCATTCATCAGTTTTAAATCGTTTGTAGTTAGAATATTGTAATTACCTATTGCTTTCCCTGCATCAATGTGTTTGAAGTATTGCTTGAAGTAAAGGCGAATTTAAATTTTTGGTTTTAATACCCGCTCTAAAATTTTCTTTTAATTTTTTCTTCGGATAGTTCAAAGGTCAGTTCAAAAACTGTCCATTTTCGTTGAACTCTCTAATTTTCGCAAATTACACGAGTTATAAATTAAGCGCAAAAATGTTCTGGCGTAGCATAAGTTCTATTCTGCAACTAGGGGACCGAAATATTAATAAATTGCTACAAATAATTTTTGACGCCGATAGGTACCAGCCAGGACGAGAGATGGAGACAAAACCGAAAAGCAAACGAAACAGATTAGGAAATTAACTAGTACGAGAAAGTCTGAGCTATCTGTAGGATCACTAGTTTAAAATTGCGAATAATGCCCGAAAACCACTAAAATTTTGAAAAAAATAACATGGCCTTAATGAAAGAACTATTTGTGAACCACAAAGTTCATTTGAAGGAAAAATCTCTGTGTTCAGTTTTATAGTTGTGGGAAGACGCCAAAAAATTGAAACTTTCAAAATTTTTGAAAACTGGAGTTAGCGGTGAAAATCGGGCCTATGCCACTTTTATAAGTGTATTTTACTCTTTTGTGACAAGATATTTGAAGACAAAATTTGGGTCTGTTTTTAAGAAAGTTTTGAAAATGTTCGGGGGACGTCATGTAAAGTACACCCAAATTTTAATGAATGTATTTCAAAATTTTGAAGCTTCAACTAGAGCCGAATGGACAGTGGCGACTTCAATTTTGAAAAAATCCTACGCATGGTTTAGGCGCTAGTAGTGTTCACAGACGGACGGACGTTTGAAGAAAAAAAATACCCGCTCTAAAATTTTTCGGTGTCAGGCGACTCCAAAACTTATATTTCCTTAAAAAAAAAACCGATCTAAAACTTTTTATGTGTCAGGTGACCCCAAAATTTATGTTTCCGTTAAAATCTCGAAATCGGTTTTCCGCAGCATTGCATAACTTTCTATATATTATGTTTATTGCTCCGTATATACGTATGTATACGAGAAAGTAAAAATCGCAAAGCACGTCGATCAAATACAATCAACAGAGAATTACCGAAGAATGGAGATCAAGCATTGGATGATCAGCATTTAAAACTGATTAATGCTGGAGGTAGCTTGTGACTTCTCAATAATGTTTACTGTTGAAAGTGGTATTCTTATCCAAAAAAGGTGATCGAACTAACCCAGAGATATGGAGAAATAAGTCTGAAAGACACTACCTACAAAGTATACCCTAGAATGCTGAATCAAAGCTTGAAGACATTACCAGAAGCATTTCTCTCAAAAGAGCAACTATAATTCAGAAAAGATTGTTTATGTACAGATGCAGATTTACCTTAAAACGATTGACAGAGGAACGAAGACAACATAAGAAAGAAACATATGTTGCATTTGTGGATTTTGAAAAGGCTTTTAAGAATATTGGCGCATACTTTTATGGGAAATATTAGATCAGAGAAGATAGCTATAAAGAGTGTATACAGAGAAACAAAATTAGGAAATAGTAAATCTAATATAATTTTTCCTACAAATGAAGGAAAGTAAGGCGAGATTATTAAATATCACCAATACTTTATAATACATATTTGGACGACATACGAGGGTTGGGGCATAAGTCATGGTAACTACTTTTTTGTGAGAATACGAGCTTGGGTGGAAAATCTGAAATACACACTTGAAAGTATAAGATATTTACTCAGTGCTTAGGCAATCTAAAGACACATCAAAATAGTGTTTCTAATTTTTATTAAGATATTTGAAATGACAGTACTGGTTTCATGTTACAAAACATTTTATCATATTCACAGCATTCCAAAAGCATTAAATACCGTTCTAAAGTCCAGATTACGCGGGTTCAATTACCGCACGTGCCAAATCGGTCCTTACACTCACAGATCATCACGAGCGTTCCTGATCAGAAGATGCTAAGCGGCTGGGCAGAAACTCTTCTGCCCATCTCACGACTGTCCTCTATGGAAGTGAATGAGTTTTTAACTTCATGATTTTGTGGTAACATTTAGATATTAAACCACAAATGAAATTGTGTCACAGAATAACAAAGATATATTCCGCCTTTCAAGTACAATGTAGCTCCTTCCAATCATGTATTTCGATTTTTCGTCGTCTTGAAAATGTCATTGGGATATCTCTTTGGACGTTTACCCAAGTATTAAAGGTAAAGAAAAGCAAATGTTAATAGTGGTCTTGTGACGTATTACGAAGTCATAGAACACCTATGAACATAAAAATAAGGGGTAAGAACGGAATGAAATTAATACAAAACAAGAAAAATTAACCTTTTCTTTTCTTGTAGAGAAGTCTTTGGCATCAAGGAAAAAATCGTACCGAAATAAAGATAAGCCGGCTTGATTCTATCGATGGATACAGTATGTTCTTGATTACGAATACGAACCGTCAATGACTTCTCCTCTGCGTATGATGGAATATGGACCTAAATATGTTTCAGAGTATTTAATTTTAGTTTCATCTCGGAGATAAATGTGAGAGCAAGATTTTAATGATTAAAAATTAATGGTTGCGGAGCGCAATGGTGAGAAGTTGGTACAAATTAGATTTTTCCATTTTTGAAGTAAAATCTGAGGTGGAGAAATGTTCTGCAGAAAATAAGCCTAGATGAAATATCTGTGAAGGTAACCAAAGTGTAATAAGTTCGGAAACCGTAGAATTGACATCAGGCCGTAGAGTGTTCCGTAATTTTAATAAAATCACATGTAGCCAACAATTTTGAATGCTTGTACACTTGAATGCCGAATGTAACTTATGATGAAAATGCTCTACCAATCCATTAGAGATGCGATGATACGTCGTGGTAAAACATTTTGAGTACGAAAATCTCGTAAGAAGGCAGTTAATACAGTAGAAGTTAAACTACGTCCCTCTGTCAGACATAAACAAATCAGGGAATCCAAACCTCGAAATCTAGTTGAATAAGAAGGTTTGAATAATTTATTCTGACCATGGAATGAAGTGGTACGGCTTTAGGTCAGCGTGTGAACCGATCTATGATAGTCAATGTGAAAATTCTTGTATCAGTGGTAATAAACTTTATAAGACTATGTGAACTTGGCTAAACCGGTCAGGGATCTTTGGCAGGTGGGAAGGTACCAATCAGAGAGTGAACATATTGACAAGAACGTGTCCAAATTCTGGAATCCCAGAAAATGTAGGGCCATACATATAAATAGGTATTAATGATGTAGTGACTTTAATTCCAGAGTGATGCAAATTGTGTACATCTAAAAACACTTGTTTACGAAGTGACGTAGGTACGTACGGTCTGATTTGGGATGTCCAAACGTCACAGAACAATTGCCTATCACTGCCAGGAATATTAATTTGTTATAACTTGATTGACAAATTACTAGTGTTCTTAAGAATTTTTGAAAGTTCCGGGTTTGTTTGTTGACCAGCATACTGGGTTTTTCTGAAATTGGTAATAGAAGAAATGTTGAATGTGCGAGACAGAGCATCAGATACGACTATATTTTGGCCTGAAAGGTGTTTGACGTTTACAGTAAACTGTGAAATAGATGACGACTGGTTAATGTGCATAGGTGGTAGTTCATCACGCTTCTGAGGAAAGGTGTGACGTAAAGACGTTTTGCTTCGAGCAAGTGTGGGACATGTCGAACCGCCGTGATAATAGAAGAAAGTTCTTTATAAAACGTTGGCCATGCATATTATCTCTGTGAGTTTCTTAGGGAAGAAAACAAGCGGTTTCCCTTTGTTAATTAACTTACTAGTTGAAGACTGAACCGACGACTAAAGACGAAAAATTGCAGAATAAACCTAATTGCGCATTTGGTGTCGGATGGTTTATCAAGGTAACTTGAGAACATCTGATTAGGTGTTTGAAAATAATTCTTGGATTCTGATGTCGATTGGATGATAGATTTATCCTTCGACAAACGTATTAATTCTATCAGAGGTAACAGAAATGCAGCAGACTGAGGCAAACATCTTCTGTAGAAATTCATAAGGCCCAGGTGTCGACGTAGTTCATACTCTGTATTCAGAAGGGGATACGAGGGAGTTATAGCGCCACGCGCCACGTAAGGTAGCGACGTTATGCACTTCAGTAACGTGACGGACCTTGAAGTCATAACGTCTTACCTTAGGTACCTTAGATACCATCCTAAGGTACGACCTTATACTTTCATAAATAGTGCACGCCTACACGCGTACGGTCACCTTACAAGCGGCAAAATGGCCGCGTAAAAAGAAGAAACGTTGGAGATTGTTCCATCTCCGACAAACCGATTTTCGTACGTGAGGCAGTTACAACTATTCCTTACTAACTCTACAACGTTGGAAAGAATTAACGGTAAATGGTGGAGAAGTGACAGGAAAGAAATTTGCGAAAAAGAAGTTGAAATCATATCTTTGGGATATGTTATGTCATACTCTCATAATGAACGCTGTTTGAAAATATTTCCTATGTTCTCAAGAACAGTCAATTGAAAATTCCAGACTGCATACTCATCGCAGAAGCCCACAAAATCTAAAAATTTAAACACAATGTACATTTATTATATTCTTGTATCGTATCGTGGTTTAAAAGTGTCGCCGCTAGCCTAGACTGATATATTATGCAACTTCTTTAGTCAACGCTTGAAACGTTTCTTTTGCTGTAATGCATAACGCAATGTCGCAATTGCTAAAACTCTTCTGAACGTTGTTCATTATGACCGTATAAAGTTGTTAGTCCCGTGAACAAATAGAGTTTGCCTCCTTACGACTGGTGCTAAAACTCCCTAATACAGTAATACTTTAATTTTGTCCGGCAGTGGCGTAACGCCTTCAGTTCTGACATTGTACTCTAGAAAAGTGATTTGCGAGCAAAAACATTATTTTCTGACGTTAATCGTGATGACTGTATCGACAAATATTAGTTGCAGATATTTCTTGTTTATTGTTGGAGGCCGAGAAAACCAAAATATCGTCTAGAGCAGAAAGGCAAACGTTAAAAACTTGAATCAGAAAATCAACCGCTGCAATGTGTGTGTGTCGTTTCAAAGTACACAGCTGGTACATTCGAAAGGAAAATTTCCAAATTGCGTTTTATCAATATCGGAGGGATTTACAGAAATTTGCAGGTAAGCTTAAAAGACATCAAGTTTTGTGAAAACTGTTGAACCATGTAACTGCGGAGAAATCTAATAGATGTTTCAGTGGATATGCACCATGCACAGGTTTGGTATTTAATTTTCTGTAATTCCCGCAGGGACGCCATATATTGCCTTTCTTTAGACCAGATGCAAAGGAGAAGACCAGGCACCGTCTGAACGGTGTATAATTTCACGATGTTAATGTTTTTTAATTTAGCCTTCACGATTTGAAGTTTGTCGGGTGCAAACCATTGAAAACGACAAAAAATAGATCCTGGTGTTCTACGATATGATGTAGAGTGGAATGTTATATAGGACTAGGCGTTTTTGTAGATGTAAAAAGCTCAGGATAATCTGATAATAATGGATGAACTGAAGATTTTTCCGGAACCCTTTTACGCTAGTTTGGTGAGGCGGTGTATATAAGTTTTGTAGAAATCCAATGGATGAGTTAGTTCATTTATCTATTAGTAAACACGTAGGACAATCTGGTAGCAATCCGTAATGTGGTAGGAAGTCAGATCCTAAAATTGGAGAGGTTACATCGACGACAAGAAAACTCCAAGGCCAAACGCCAAGCATGTAGTTTTAAGTTCGAAATCAATTGTTGAAATCCATATGTATTGATTAGCGAAACATTGGCGGCCGCAAGGTGTTGTTTCTGGTTTTCTCTTGAGGGAGATACTGTATGCGGAATCGTGAAAACGTCAAAACTCGTGTCGGCGAGAAATTGTAAACTATGATTCCGATCATAAACGAACAAGGGGTGTAAAGTTTGACGAACGTCTAGCGCCATTATATGTTCGTTTCCCTTGAAGATATTACACGGGTCAATACATTTGTCTGCTTTATCTGCATATTTATGGTGTTACAGTCAGATGTGGGTGTTAGAAAAGGCGTGAGTAGACGTGCAGTTGAACGTCGTGACATAGGAGTAGGTTGTCATATAATGGTTAACGAGGTGACTCAGCTGAGATGTTAGTCATTTGAAGTGGTCGGATAACTCGGAATTCTGGGTTTCCAGTAACACTGTTTCAAAGGCAGTGACTGTTGGTATGGGTGAGATGAATGTGGGTGAACGTCAAAAACGTATTCTGCAATTAACGCCGATCGATCGCATGAGAAGTCAGCTTGGGTTTGAAGTATACCTTGTATACGTGGCAGATGCAGCGATTAAAGAGCTTTAAAAAGTTGTTTGCCAACTAGTGAGACACATGTGAGGTTATGATGACGCCAGAATTGAGATGGAGTTCTTCCAAAAGAGAAGCTTACCTAACGCGCTTTTCTTCTGAAACATAATCGGCGAATTCATTCCCTCTGGAATGTTTCATATGAGGTGGCAGTGAGTTGCTGATTGATAATGTTCTGAACTTCGGATGCACATCTCCGAATGCTCGAGGTTGGTCGGGTGCGAAAATAACATATTGTGACATACCGATATGTGGGACCTTGTATTGCGTCACATTTATTGTAAACAGGATGAATTGTAAGGATAGGCATTTGTAAATATATCGGCATAGCAACGGTGGACGAGTTGGGTTGTCAAGGTCAACAAACTTCATTTCTTTGAATCACGGGGCGCGGCTAGTTGATAAAGTAAACTGTTTGGGGACTGGCCGAGAAAGCAATGACAGTCTGGGGCGCGGCTAGTTGAATTTGTAAGTAATTGAGGGGTTGGCTAGGCATGGAATTTTTCTGACAAGAAACAGTAGAAAGATGGACCAAGTTTTGAAGGTCTGAAAGAGGGGAATATGGATTCATTCCGACTTATGCCGTGGTGCTGTGCGGATCGTGTGTAGACAATTGATGTTGGGAGTTTGGGAATCTACTTTGGAGCGTATGATTGTCGGACTTGGAATTTGAGGGAAAGATGCAAAAATTGGAACAAAATATTTGGTGGCAGCTAAATTTTGGACCATGTTGTCCACGGACTGGGGTATTTGATGCAGAAAATTTTGCTGAACTTTTTTTTTTAAATAGCGTAAAAAAGAACTGGGAATTTTTAAAAAAAAAAATTTTAAAGTCTTATCAACTTAGGGGGCAGTAAAATCAGTACAAATAAACTCGTCCCAGAACGGAAAAAAGAAGAGGGTAGGCCCTGGACCATGACACCGGGGAAGATTGAAAAGGGTTTCCCCGGGGCGACATCGGTCAATGCATGCAAAGACTACTGCAATAAAAGGTTTGAGATGGTCAGCCGAAATTTTCGTATTTTTTGTTAAAATACTCACAAGTTTCGGGAATGAAAAAATTTTCATTTAGCCAATTCCCAGAAAATGGTGGCTGAAATGTATTTTTGCCAGTTCTAAACCTTTTCGTGGCAGATCGAATAATGGCTATTGGAAAAGCGATTATTTTTTATAAAAATCGACCCAGTTGGCGGATTTAATTTTTTGGGAAATAGCAGTTGAAGATTTTTTAATTTGAATTAACGTAATTTTTTCTCCCCCATATTCTTTTATAATTTGGAACGGTTCGTTAGTTAATATTAAAGGCGAGAATAAATTTAAAAATAAATCGAAGTTTTTTTAATATAATTTGGTTTTTGGTATCAATGATACCGGATAAAACAACTTTGCTTCGTTTTGGGGAAAACCAGTTCTGCGTTGCTAGGCAAAAAGGAATTTGGGGGTACGGGGGAAAAGACATTTTTGGTGGATCGTATTACTACCGGATAGTTGATGCAGCATGGCGTTTTGAACTAATTCAATTATCGTCCGTCAACCAAAAAAAATAATAAATTCTTTTAAAATTTAAAAATCAAATGAAATTAAATACCCGAAAACAAAAACGTGTCTCCGAAATACAAAAAGCTCAAACTTTCGTCTTCTTTCCCCAACTTTTTGGGTTTTCCTTTGGATTTTTACCTAATTAAAAAAGGGAAAAAAATTCAATAAATAGGTGGTTTTTTGTGTTTATAACGATGCCATAGTATTTGTTTTTTAATAAAGTATTTTACAATTTAAAATTGAAATCTGGCATTAAAAACAATCTTAAAGTTGTTGATCAAAAATATGCAGTATTTGAAAGGGTTCATTTGGGTAGTGCTCCGAAGTTGTATTCTGTAGGTCCAGACTATTTTTAATATTGATTTATAAATCAATAGTTTATTAGTCGAAGAGACTTTTTGCCTAGAAGCTAATAGTACTACTTCGAGAACTTCTCTATTCTTTGTGATGTGGCTTCCGTGTATTTTTTTTAAGATGTAGCCAAGGTATTTTACGCGATCTGTCTGTGGTATTTCCTTGTTATTGATTTTCACTGGAGAACATCTTTTGGTCTGAATGCAAACGTCACGTAGACTGATTTGTTTACGTTTTAAACCCTCCTGAATTACCCTGAAACGGGTGTTTTCTTGAATTCTTTATGTTAAACCTTTTTATTAATTTAAAAAACTCTTTGTCATCAAAAAGTTGGCGTGATTTAAAAAACGGTGGGGACATGTCGTAGATGGTAAAAACCGAGAACACTTCGTTTGCATTTCGGCGACAGGATAATTGATATTTTTTCCCTTGTTGTATTGGAAAATTTGGTAATGGGAAAAAACAAAAAAAGGGGAAATACATTTTGATTTTTAGAAAGGCCTTTGTGTTTTGCCCAAAAAACCCCAGGAAAAAAGTTTCATCTCCCTTCACTGATGCCACTTTTTTTTTGTAAAGGGGCCTTTTGTTATAAACCAATTTAATCTGCCTAATTTTTTCCTAGATTAAGTACGCGGGGGGTTTTTTTTTGGCTGAAAAAAAGTAATAAAATACTAAAAAAACCGGAAAATTTTTATAAATAAATTACTAATTAGAAAATATTAAATTCTAATAATTTTTAAAATTTTAAATGCTTTTTTCCCTTTTTAAAACAAAGTCGTGATGAGATCGGCCGGGGCATGAGATAATCTTTCTTGAAAAATATTTCAGTTTTTTAAATACTTTATTGTTGCAACATTTAATAACGTGCTTTAATGAACGGAATAACATTTCTTTGTCTTCTCTATCAGATGGAAACAGTTGAAAAACATTAACAAAATGCTCCACAAATACTGTTGCTTTTACGCGGTTGGTTCTAGCCCAGCTAACATGTTTATCACGTGTAGGCGGTACAGGTTTGATAGGTCGTTTAATGCGTTTAGTGGTTTTTATGGGTGTCGTGACTTTCTTTGCGTCTTTCGGGACTATTTCATTTGTTTGTTTCATAAATCTTTTAAGATCCTGTGCTGTCCTTTTGGAGCGTCGTTTGTCATATGGATCATGTGCAATTTCCCAATGTTTCTTAAGTCGCGTTTTTCCTTTTTTATTTCTTTTTTAGGTTTTTTTAGCTGTTTCGTGTATTGGTGGTGTAGCATACCATGCTGCTTGCTGAATAGTGGGATTTAAAAAATTAAACCATCTTTTTGAATTTTCTTTTAGAAAACGATTGTATGAGAACTAATAGTTAATTGGTTTTTGTTATTAGAAATGATCAATTTTAAATTGGTATCGATTGTATGAGAACTAATAGTTAACGTGACTGGGGAGTAATAGGAAGACAATTTCTGGAGAATTTTAAATTGATGTAAAGCTCTCATTTGTTCGATTCATGATAAAAAAGTATATGTCCCACCTTTATGGTGGGTTGGTGAATTGGTGTTTTCCTTTAACGCCCGGGTCTTGTCTCCATTGCGTATGTTTTGGGTTTGCCCTTTCGAATAACCGTCCCCAGTACTAAAATATTTTCAGTACATAATTGTATCTTTAGGAGGGCCATAGATAAGTGACACTGACAATGAACTGAAGCTGTCATAAAGAAGTACAGAGGTGACTTGTATGTATTTTCGGAATTCGATTTCAAGGAAATTTCTTCTTCTTTTTTTATTATTAATTTTTTTATTAATTTTATTTTATTATTGTCGTACCTATATGAGCTGTGCGATCAGACTACGTGCTATCATATATTTCGTAGTTATATAATTTAAAGTAGCTTTTTCTGACAATTATTTTTCAAGTTTCTCTTTGTACTTTGTAAATTATTATATTTTGAAAAATTTATTCCACCCCCCTCAATAAAATAAAAAACAAAACCCCTTCCCTTTTGAGATGTATTTATATTTAATGTTTTTTATATAAACCAAATTTGGAATGAATTGAAACATCGGCTTTGCTTACCGTAAATTTTTTTCGTCTTGGCTGATATCTCTGTTTGCTAACGGTGGCTTTCCCAAAAGAATACAAAAAGGTCTTCATAATTTTTTTTCATTTGTCGAGCTTATCGGGTTGGGAAATTTTTTTCTTTTTTTGGGTTTTTGATTAAAAATTTTTTGGAAAGTTTCTTGAACTGTGGAAACTAGTTATGCAACTTCATCTTTGCTATTATCATTTATGATTTGATATGATACAGCGTTCTGGGTGAGCCCAGATGCGGTGATGCATTTCTACAGGTACGTGACTACTCGAAGGTTCATTGCTTGAGTGGTACGGATACGAAAAATTAAAGATTTGTGTGGATATTTACTTTATCTTATTTCTATATCTTGTCCTTCTATTTTGGGGGTGATTTTTACATAGAGTGCTTTTGTGGGTCTTCTGTTCCCCATACTTCGTCGGATGACTTTTCCCAACAGCGCTGTTTCCGATTGCAGTGTTTTTTATTTTTCCCATTATTGGCCTCTTTTACATTGTACGATTTCTTTCTTCTTTCAAGGTGCTTCTATTTTAATCTTGTAGTTAAGTAACTATTTATGTAGTAAATATCTTTATATAGTTGATAAGTTGTAGATCTTTGAAGAAACAGGGGAGAGGTGGTTTTGTTAGTTTATGTTTGATATTATAAATCTGTCAAACCTTGTGGCCGAACCTATCAATTTCCTCTTGCGGTTCATTAACATATGCACTTGTGTGAATTTGTTTCAACACAACAATACCAACGCTCGTCTTTGAGCTGATACATATTTTTATTATTAAAATCTTTTATAAGCTTTCTTAAAAGGAAAATACTTTAAATGTTCTTTGACATTGTTATTGTTAAATAATTTGTTGCTGTATTGTTTTTTAGTTCTTCTTCTATGCAGTTTTTTAAGATCCAGAAAGAAGATTTTATGCTCACGATTTAGCTATTGGCTCTTTAGAGCTCTTTGAAAAGGTTCACTATTTTTTTAAAATTTGTTTATTTATGGTCGCTTTATAACAGCTCCGGTCATGGGACCTCATTGTTTTACATCATTTACACATTTCAAGGTTACAAATAGTTAATCATTAATAAACATTATATCAATATCATAAAAAAATTCATTATTATTTACATTCAACAATTTACTTACAAAATAGTTTAAAAATTTTTTTATAACCTTCTTTATTTAAACATGAATAAAAACCCTTTTATTTTAAAGTTTCCTTATATTAACAATTTTGGGATAAAGAAAAAAATAAAAAGGGTTAGCGCCACATTTAGGACAGGGTTCATGGTTAGGTTTTGAACAGTAAATAATTTAGGTTAAAGTGCCCGATTCTTTTTTTAAATGACGCTTCTTCTCTTCTTTTAAAGTTTGTTTAGAAAAACCGGTTCCCAAAAGGGAGTTTCTTACTCATGTAGTTTTGTGTGATATCTTCCATTTGAGATTTAATGTATTTTAATTTAGACTCCATTAATGAATATTTATTGGGTTAATTTTTAAACAGGAGTCCTTGAAAGGTTTCTTATATCTTTCTGGGTGCCATGGATTTGCGGTTCAGCATTTGGAATGATGTTCCCTTTTTGCAGCAATGTCTGCCTTCTCATTTCCCGTAATTTTCTTATGAGAAGGTCCCAAAATAGTACTATTTTTCCCTTTTGTGTTTTGGTAAATATAAGTTCTTGGATAGTTTGGAAATTTGGGTTGCTGGGGTATCGGGTTTTTAATGGGTGGGTTAAATTGTCGAAAAAAATGAGGGTAGGCATGTTGTTTAGATCTGATGCTGATTTTAATGGCATTAAAAACCCCCTATGCTTCACATGTGAAAATGGAAAAGTATCCGGAACGATATGGGTTTACTTCATTATCATTTAAAAATTAAACCAAATGTAATGGTGAAGTTATCATATTTTGGGCTTCTTTTTTCATCTTGGACTTTTTTGATTCACAGGTGAAAAAAAGGGTTTTTCTAATTGGGGGTTTATGGTAATCTTTTCTTCCAGGGGGGGATGGGATTTAAACTCAATAAGATGGTGGGTTTAAAAAAAATTAAAAATCATTCATTATTTAAAATCTTTTCTCAGAGTGTGGGGGTTTTGGATGTGTTTCATATATGGGTTTTTTTATTTTGGAAAATGGTTGAGTTTTGGGATTGGTGGGATATAAACGTTGAATATCATAATTCAGACGGGAGCTTGCGTCATATTTGTGTATTTGACTTGCTTCCACTTAAAAGGGTGTTGCAGGGGGAGTTCTAAAGCACCAAGACAATCACCGCCCTTTTATTATTTTCAGTGTTTTCAAATGCGGGCGAAATTTTTTTCCTCCATAAACCAGTTTTTAAATTAATTGCGCTCTCTATGATTTGTTAACTTCAGACTGTTTAAAATTTTAAAAGAGGACAACATTTTAAGTTTTTCTCAAAAACAATCCACCTTTAGGGCAGATCGGGTTCTCCATGAGTATTTGGCATCAAAATCATTCAAGGTTTTTCATTTTATGTCCTTTTAAGTAGATATCCTCAATTCTTAGTGTCTTCATTTCTAATAGGCGACTTTTTTTTAAAAAAACTATAAATTCAGACTTTGTTTTTAAATGGAAAAAACCTGTTGGGTTTCTCAATTTTCGATTTTTTAGGGTTTCTTGAATAATGTTTGGGGAAAGAAGATTTTTTCCCTACATGAAGTGATGTCTGCAAACGAAATATTTTTACAGGTTCTTTCACTATAACCACTTCATTTATAGTGGGGAAGGTATTAGCCAATCCTTGTGGGGGAAACCATCCTCTGCTGCCTGTGATTTTGTCTTAATTCTACTTTTAGATATCTCATTTTTTGAAAATTAATAAAAAAAAGCTAAGATATTTCCTTTTACCTCCAAATCTTAAATTGATCTAATCTGTCTTTATAAATCATTTTGTAAGCTTTCTCAATGTCATGGACTGCAATCAAGGTTTCATTACTAATGCGTCAAATTTCCGTGTCTATTTTCCCGATGATTTGGTTGATCGAAATGATCTAAAGGCATTTTATGTGGTGAATCAAGTTTTTTTCAAATCCATTTCAGCCGGTAAATTTTCCCTTTTTTCTATTAGTTTACATATTTGCATGTTAACGATATTGGACGAAAATTTTTTGGTTTTGTGATCCTTATTTGGTTTTTATTGGTATGACCTTTTCTTCTCTCCACTGGTTGGGGAAAAGGTTGAGTGGTCCCAAAAATAAATTTAAGTAGGTATTCAAAGGGACTTAGGAAGGTATTTAGAAATCTTTTGGTAAATTATCTGGTCAGGGGCAATTTTTTCAATTTTTAACACAAATAAAAGTTCACTCATAGTGAATGGTTTGTTTTCTTCTTTTTTTTTGTCTTGATGTGATCTTGGTCTTTCTAAAAGTTTTTGGGGTTTAAGATAAAAAGGGGCATAGTTTTGTTGAATTTTGCAAATTCACCCCGAAGGTTACTAATCTTTTGGGAGATTATTTAAACCCTTCTTGTCAATGATATCTGGGAATATTGGGTGTTTTTTTCACTAATGGCCTTTACTTTGTCCAGAGTTCTGTTATTTAATTTGGTTTGTGATGGAAGATTACTTCTCCAAAATTGGATCATTTGAAATTCAAGGTTAGTCAGCGTGAGCTCTGGCCTTTCTTAAAGCAAAGCCATTTTTCCCTAAACCCTTAATGCCATGGAACGATGTTCTTAATTTTTTTTAGTTTGGGGGTTATTTTCAGCATGAAATGATTATCTCGTAAAATCATTGTTAAAATATTGATATTTTTGGGATAAGTTCAGTTTTTATTTTCAATATTTACCTTAATATCTTTTAAATTTTTTATTTTCTTGCTCTATAATCCCTTTGGATAAATTTAATGTCAGGGTTGGTTGGATCTGGAAAATGTATGTTTATGGGTAATGGTCACTTCATATAGGTTGGGTTGTGGTTACTTATATGTATTTTAGATGCAATGCTCAGTCATTTCCCCCACATATTAAAGTGGGGAGCTAGTCAGTATTCAATTGTCAGATCACTGTGGTTGTCTCCCTTCTTCAATTATTTTTCCCTTCTATCAGTTTTGGTGAAACCCCAAAATTTTTATGGTGGAATCCCCACAATTATAAATGGTTTAGGGTTTTGTGGTAATATTATCTAGAAATGTATTCAAATTTTGTTAGGGAAAATAGATATTAAAAAACATTTCATTTAACTTTCCTGCTATGGCTTCAGGGTGGTTTGGGGAGGTGGGGTTGTATAAAAAACATTTTACTAAGATAGCCACTCCTCCCTGATTTTATATTAATTTCTGTGGATGCTTTACCTGGAAATTTCCCAAAATTTTTTCCTTTGAAATTTGTTTCTGAACATAATATTGTGGTTTTTTTTTTTCGTAATTTCAGATAGGTAATCCGGGGAGGAACCCCTTTTCCATTGAAAGATTTGCATTGGGAAAGGGTTTTTTCTGAAAAATCAGAATATTTCCTCATTCTTTTTGATTCTTTTAACTTCATAATTTTTGTGAAACTCTTTTTATTGATTTTCTGTAGATTTGGTGTTCTGACATTTTTAATAATAGATTGCCCTCTTTGAAAACTTTTCTATTAAAAATTAGGTTTTGAACAGTTCCTTGTCTTAAGTTTTATTTGATTATAAGTGGGGGATATTGTGTTATTACTTTCAATTTTTCCCTTTTTTAAGAAGAAAAGGGCTTCTAAAGATTTATTAGTAGATTTTTTGTTTATTTTCCTATATTTCCTGTGTTTTTCGGTTGTTTCCTGCTTCAAATTTGCATTTTTTCTTTACTTTTGTCTGGGTTTTTATTGATAGAAACATGGGGGGGCCCTTTTTTTTTGGTTGAAAAATTGTATTTTCCTCTAAGCTCTTCAATTTTGGTTTTCTCATCTACCCCTTCTAGGGGGTTTCATTATTTCCCTTTCCTTTGATTTGTTTTCCTTCCCTTCCCCTTATTCTGTGTGGGATTATAGGACACTGGTTGGCAGTGTCAGTTTTTTAAAAAAAAAACAAGTCATGTCATGTTGTAAAATTTTTAAACTGTTCCCCCCATAAAAAGTGGTAGATTCGGTTTTTTTCTTCGGGGAATAAAAGTTTGTCTTCAAAAACATTTTGTGCAAAACCAGGTTCAGGGAAAATTCTCCCGAAGAAAGATATTTTTAATGACTTGGATATTTCTGTTTAAAAATTCATTTAGGAATTTTTTAAGGGTTTTCCCCTTTTTTCAAATTTCCGTTTATTCTTTTAAATTGGTACGAAGCCATTTTTTCAGGAAAAACATATTCTTTTTCGAGATAGGACACAATCTAAATTTAAAATTCCGGTGGCTAGTTTATTGATGTTTTTTTAATGGTAATCCTTCATGGCTTTTTACTGCGTTCTTTTTATGGGAAAAATTTCAGTTCCGTACGACTTCTTGTCCTGTGGTACTGTGTTCGTTCTTGGTAAGTTGGTTACGTTTGTTTTACATTGTGTTGCATCATTGGGTTTTATTGTGTACCGTTCAATATTTTTTACTCACGTATCTGCTGGAAATTTTTTAACTAAAAACAGTTCAAAAATTCCTCCGGGTCATCGTATGCGATACAAACCCTTCCCGTTTGAGCCTATCGTGTGGAGTGAAGTGAAAAAAGAAATTTTTTTTTTACGTCTCCCGGGGCTTCGCCCCAGACTGTTAACGCACGTACCTTCAGCAGATGATATGATTGATACTTCGGTTTGTTGCGCCAAATGTTACGCTTTCTGATAGTCCGTATCTTGTGTGATAAATTTGACTTTGGGTTTCTTTAAATTTCCCGTAATTATGTATTGCGGGTGTTTTTTGAAAAACATTTTTTTTATATTCTTATAAACTATTCGTTTGCGGCGAGGGTTTTGTTCCCACTCCATTGCCCTAGGCCCCCTCGCGTCAAAGCAGGTTTTCTTTGCATTAATCTTTCAAAAAACACTTTTCGGGTTCTGGGGGTGTCCTTTTTGGAAAATTCCCCACCTCAATAAAATAAATAACTACACACCGCGTTCGCTGTGATGTATGTATGTTAACTGTGTCTTTTAGTATACAACGCAATTTGAAAGAATGTGAAACATCTAATAAATACTTATATTCGCCGTATATATGAGTGTGACCCAGGTATCAATAACATCGACAAGGTCTCCTGTTAAATATCCAAATTTAAAGAATTATTTTCAAAATCGAAGTTCAAGTCTGGCCAGATAGATCGGGAAATTTTTATTTTGGCACAAACTCTATGAATAATTTAGGTGCTAGTGTTTTTCACGGATGCACATTTAGAAAAACAACTTCTTTGGTATTAAACCCAATCCCAGGCTTGCTTTGAATATAACTGCGTCGATACCTGGAAAGGCGTTATTTGCGCGTCTCGAGCCAGACGAAACGGGTCCCGTAAAACTGTTTTCCCGTTATGTGGCACTAAAAAAGTTGAAAAAATAAAAGTCAAAATTTGGGTCCACTAAATTTAAAAGTGAGCCCTCTCGGTGTTTACGGATATTGCTGTAGTGGTGAGGGATTACTTTTTTTTTAGATTTCCCGTTGCTTTTAACAGTCTGTACTTTGTTAGGGGAATAAATATGCTTGTCTAACCTCCACTGTTTAAAGATTTAACTGCGATTACGCTCTCTTCAAATACACATTTTTGTGCAGTTGTCATAAGACCATGTCTAAAACGGGATCAGCAAAATCTTCCAAATCAGAAAGATTTCGCATCGCTGGCTTTGGGAAAATGTGGCCCTTTTTGACCCCAATTTCGTTTTTCATAAAAAAGGTTCCCCCTTTTCGATCATTAATAAAAACCTAAAAACTGCATGGGAAATTTTTCCTTACAATCAACGTCACACAATTCGAATTATTAATCGATTTGATGAGACCTGAAGATCTCATGACGAAAACAATTGACAACATGTTTCAGGAATATTGTTCGAGCCTGCTACATTGGAAATGGTTAGTGACACCGATTCTGCGCTCAACGTTGGCTTGAAGGAGAGTCGTTGGCAGAGTTCGTCGCAAATTTGAAACAATTGGCATCAACGAACGTTTTCCATTTTTTGATGTTCGCGCATTTCGGTTTCGATGAACGCTTCAAACGTTGGCTGATAACCAAACCTTGTGTTTAATAAAGTAGTAGAAGTTGGTCTGCAGTTAGTAATGGACCGGAACCTTCCTACTCTTCAACCTGTTGTCGCTGCAGCAATGACAATTCAAAATGTGCAATCAAATCAACGTTATAAGAAATCAGTAAGCCGTGAAAAAAAACTCATCTTTGGGAAAAAATTCACCAATTGCCCCTAAAATGATAGTTGTAAAATGAGGGCACGAAAGTTTCCAAAAAGTGGAACTTCAGGGCCACTCCTTTTTCTGTTTCAGTGTCCCCCGCATTCCACTCCCAAATTTCAGTTTTTATAAAATTTTCCAAAATCCCTGGAACTCGTTCTGGAGGAACCTAGGGTTACTGAAGGACTGCTGGCAAAAAGGGGACCCCTCACGATCGTCTACATTTAGACTGCATACTCACGGTGATCAAAAATTTAACCATTGATAGGTGAGTTCCAAAAGACCGACAGCGATAAGAGCGTTTGCGCCTTGCCAATAGGCGGTCCGCCCCCCGTATCCATCATTGTTTGGGCGGACCGGTCCGTTTCCTATATTACAAAAAGACGACCAGCTCGAATCTGGACGTCCCAGAGACACCTCGAATTCCGTTCAACGACGCATCATGCGAATGCTGGTTACCTATCGTAGAATCCGATACCGCAAACAATCGATCCTAGCTTGTCTATATATTACAAAAAGACGACCATCTCGTTTCTGGACGTCCCAGAGACACCTCGCACGCATAAGCAAGTACGAATTGCCACAGTGAAAGATTCCGTACTTTCCGAAGATATTCATTACGTGGAGTCTAGTTGACTATCTGAAGAGTGCAAGGATCCTACCCCAAAACAATTTTATATTCGACGACATGAACTTACGATTGCTGGAAATTGCTTTGATATGATTCAAGGCATTGCCATTGCCATGCTGTGTATTTCAATAACAGCAGCTTTCCATGGCTAAACCATCATTATTAGTTTTCTGCTGTTTGGGAGTGACAAAAACTACTAGTCGTTTCTGAGTTTGCGCACGTTTCGATTTTTATGTACATGTTCAAACTGGGACGAAACTTTGTTTGAGACGTAGTGTTTCTGTTCAGTTCACCACGAATTCACTGGCATAGTGAGCGCTGTTAATTATATTGGTCTACAGTGTGTTTTATTGTATCATTGTGTTTCAGTTACAACATAAATATAAATTACTTCATCTATTGCAGTGTTTTTTTTTGAGAAATGGCTAAACAAGAATGACGGATGTAGATATTCGTCGTGCAACTGAAGCAAATGATGGGATAACTATGTATCTAGTGAAAGTGATAGTGAAAACGAAGTTCATCTCCGTTATAAATCAACTAAAGGGGTGTAAACACCCTTGATAAAAATGGTCCATGAATATACAGTTCAACAAAAAACTAATAGGTGGTCAAAGGCATTTTTTCAAAACATTATTGATATCGTTGGCTTTCATCCTATGGACTAATTTATATCCAACTTGGAATTAGGGGAAAAAGTGTAAAGAGAAAATATTTTTGCGAGAAATATCAACACAGTAAGGCATGTTCAGAGAAAGAGGAATGAAAGGGTTAACTAGGTCTCACATTGAAACAATAGGGAATATTTCTGGTAGAAGCAAAGTAGCTAATGTTCAACCAGCCAGTAAACCAGTGATAAAGAAGAGAAAGATGTGTCATGTTTGCCTTCAAAAATTTTAGACTCTCAAAAGAGTGTTGTGATGGATGAATGAAAATGTGGGTTATGAACATCCAACCAAGAAAATAATTTGTGTAACATGTGATAAAATGTCACCAATATTAATACTTGTGAAATGCTGTAACAAAAACTTTTATTTCGTTCCCTCAATATTTTCATATAAATTTCACATTTTTTAGAAACGTGTCCATGAGACACTACTGGTCCTTTACGTTAAAAAACCTTTCTGGGTTGTGAAGGGTAAAAAGAAAAGGTAATTAAATCACAAAAGAAGTCAGAAAAATAAAACACTATCTTCCACTGAAATACGGCTTCCAAAGATCCAATATTTTTAACGCGCATTGACATTGTCACGTATGAGGAAACACTACTGCCAACAGTTCGAACTACAACGGTCTTTAAAAAATCGCGCGACGCTTGCTACGCATCGCACGTTGTCAACAACGCAAAGATACAGTGTAATCTACGACTCGCGTTACTTAATGCGCTTCACCATATGCGTGACACGCGCCGGTGTGAAATAGACCTAAGAAACCAAAAATCCCTGAACTCTTGTTATACCAGTTATATTAGAATAAGCGATTTATTACATATATGAACAAGATAAATCATTTTTTAACGGTATCAGGGAGCCACAAAACGAGCTTTCCTGTCAAATAGGCACTTTTCACCACATCATTACAAAACTTTCTGTAAACTACGTATATTACTCCACATATACGTACGAGAAAGTAAAAATTATTAGTTACATTTGATAAAATCAGGTTCAATGTCTAGCAAAATGCAAATGATAAGAAATTGATATTTCGTGAAATTTCCATCAGAATAAAATATATCTTTACTATGATATTTGGAGTAACATTGCTTGGCAAAACATATTCCCAATGAGTTAATAAGATAATGCGCTGGAAGTATTCGGAAAGAGCTCAAGAATAAAGCTTCAATAAAATTCTTAGATACTTGCCAATATTTCTCAGATCCTAAACCAAAGCAACAGTGAAATACAACAAGCTACTTAACTATTTTCTAGGAAAAAGGTATGAATGAAAGAAAGGGAATGTTCCTGAAGAATCAGGAAAAATGGAACCCATTAGAATTCTTTCCCATTGGGAGCAATCGATTCATTACTAATTATTCACTTCATTAGTAAATACACGTAATAAAAGTAATATGTAGTCTGGGATGGGGTTGCGAGGGAATTCGTTGTTTTTCTCCCCTCGCTACCTCACACGACTCATGCCAAAGTCAGGAGTTTATGAACTCCAGTGACACAACTGCGAAGCTAAATACATAAGTCAGGCCGGCAGAAGCTTCAATACCAGAGTTAAAGAACATTTACACGCATGGGAAACACAATGGAAACAGATCTCACTTTGATGCACATGTTATAAACACAGGTCACACTTTTTACCTCGACAGACACATTAAAATTCTTAAAATAGAACGTAAATTCCGGAACAGGAGTGCTTTAAATATTTTTTCACATTTTTCAATCCAAGCAGAAATCTGAAGTTCTCAACGAACAAACACATTTCCCTGTGCCTCTTGACACTTCTCCTCCAAGCCTTCTGAGACATTCACAAGAAGACGCTAAACAGACCTCACCCGCAGCCCCAGATGCAGCCCAGAAAAATATTTAAACTGCATTTCAAACTTCCCTCAGCACACTTCCTCCCGACTTTTGCCACATATAGCAAGGTAAGCAAGTAGCTCAATTTATTCGGTTTCACGTTTGTCCTTCATTGACTTTGATATCTGTTTTATTATTATATTATTATTATTATTATTATTATTATTATTATATTATTATTATTATTTCCTATTTTCTGTAGATATACACTGATGCTGGGGTTCTCAAAATCACCCAAAGCAACAATGGTTTGCACGTAAAGTGGAACAACAATATATTTTTTTTTATATCCGTCAAATTAGGCTTAAGAATTTACGGACTATATTTGCTGTTCCCAATAATGAGGCTTTTTTAATGGTCCGTAAATGCGTTTCAGTCAATTTTAACTTCTTCTGATCCCTTGCCATTCCTGGTGAAATCCTTTCCCTGACACCACTACTGGGCCTTTCACTGCGCGCAATCCATACATTTTGTTCGGGCCCACCGCAAAAGCAGAAAGGGACGATAAATAAAAAACCTTTCCCCTACCCCCTAGGCGCAAACGGAAGCGCGGAATGGAAAGTTCCATAAGCCAAGCGGCACCACTGCGCCGCGTGATAATTCGTCTTAGCGACCCAAATCTTCTAAACCGTTCCAGAACATTTTCAAACTCTAGCAGTTGCCTATTGGACTGTTCAAATTCAAATTCCTCGCCATACTGCAACCGCTGGAAAAGCAGTCGCCCAATTGGGCCCGTTCAAATCAGTTCAAATCCTCTTCGCGTGCCCGATAGAACTGCAAACCGAAGAAAAAACAGTTCAGATGCCGTGCGGGGAAGTATGTCTCGGGGTCCGTGTTAAAAGATCACGTAAATTCTTATACAGAAAGTAATATTCTGTGCTTATGTTGTGCTAAGTGAAAGCCACATTGTTTCAATTGTTATAGTTCAGCATTGTGATGTATTGAACTCAATCAATGTATTGTGATTCAAGATGGAAGATTCCTGTATTCTCACACTGAGAACAATAACTTAGTGTAATTTTATTGTAAAGAACAATTGTGACAACTCAAAGGTAATTAAACATCATTCTGCAAGGTGAGAAGTGTGTTTCCATGATAATCCACATTATTACAAAATTCCTAACGAGCGTCGAAAGGGACTGAGTGGATTGCCTACCTACTTTCAACAACCAATAATACAGTCCACTACAAGCAAAGGCAACCCGCCCCGTCCACATGACCTTCAATTCAACAGCCAGGAGAGGTATTTCTGCTTTTTCTCAACAACAGTTGATACTAGCCGGTCATCTGTAGCAACCGCAACATCAATGATGCATGATGTTTTAGATATTTTATCAAACAGAACAATGTCTGGTCTATTTGCTTCCACTTTTGGTCAGTCCCGTCCTATCCAGAGATTCGAGCTCGATCATTGCTGATTACTTGCTCAGGTTTGCACTTATATTACGGTTGTTCACTCTCTAGGAGGTCGTATCTCTTGGCAAGAGCTTGGTGGATTACTTTGGCGACGCAGTTGTGCCTCTTAAGGTATTCTGTCTGTGCTAATGCGGGACATCCACAGCAAATATGCTGGATTGACTCGTTAGTGGATTTACATAGGCGACATCGGCTATCAATTTGCTGACCCATAATGCATTTTATAAGCTCTGGTTTCGACCATTTTGGGTGGAGAAAAGAAATCCTTCAGTCTCCCCGGAAGATGCCCCCGGTTCGAAGCCTGAGGTTTTCATATCAATTTTCTCCGAAGTTAATGTTGCAAAATATTTACCATAAAGTTCCTTTCTTTGCCAGATATTGACGCGGTCTTGATGCTTCAGGTAATCAAACTCTTTACTTGGTTGTCCAGACATAATGGGGCATCTTTTATCTTGATCACAGATAGCTTTGTGAACAGACGAGTTGATAGAAAGTACCGACTCAGTTTTTCTTCTTGCTGTACTAGAACTCTTCCTGCACTAGCACGAGGTAAGTACAGCCTCTGCACAGAACTCTGAGGGTGGTGCAGTCGATGCCTTGTAAGTGTAGTTCTTGTTTTCCTATCGAAAGTCTGCAAGGATGTTTCTGTCCATTTTATTACACCAAATGTGTAAGTTGCTATGGGAATAGCCCGAGTATTAATAGAAAATATTTTGCTTCTTGAATTTATCCACGTTTTGCAGATTTTATTTACTCTCGATAGCACGTTCAGTGCAATTTTGTTCCTAACGTCTGAATCAAAAATTCCCAGCAGTTGTATTTTTCCCAGATAATTGTAGGGGTCTTCAGTGCCGATATTTTCAATAATTGTGTCACCAGATATTTGCATATTTTGTTCTTCATTTTGGACTTGCCCGCGGACAACATGAAGGGTAGCGCATTTTTCAATCCCAAAATCTAAACAAACTGCATCGCTGAAACTCTTGACAATTCAGCTCGTTTTGTAAGGATCTCTATTAGAAGCATAAGTTTGAGATCATCCATGTAGAGCTGGTGCGAGATACGAACATCAGGGTTTTTCTTCAATAAGTACCCATATCCCGATTGTCTGAGCATTCTGCTCAAAGGGGTGAGTGCTATACAAAACCATAGCGGGCTTAGGCTATCCCCTTGAAAGATTACACGACGAATTGTAATATCTTCCGTCACGTAACTGTAGGTTCTCTTCTTAATATGCAAATGAGTTTCCCATTCTGATATGCAGTTCTTCAAGAACACGCTCAGTCTTCGATCGATTTTATACAAGTCGAGTACTCTTAAAAGCTATGAGTGAGGTACTGAATCAAAGGCTTTTTTGTAATCTATCCAGCGTACAGAAAGATTTCACAGGTTCTTCCGTACTTGCTGCGTAATTATACTATCAATTAATAATAATTCCTTGCATCCCATAGTTCCCTTGAGACACCCATTGTCTTCAGGAGCCAAAATGTGCTGGTTGACTAAATGACTGTACATTCTTGAAGAAATTATGGAAGTCATAATTTTATATTGTGTTGGTAGGCTGGAAATTATCGGTCGATAATTTCTTGGCTGAGATCTATCGCCAGCTTTGGGCACCATATACATCCTGCCTGTCAACGGGTACTTTGGGAATATAGTTGGATCTAGCAAAACGTCACTGTACAGCCGAGTCAGGCATGGGTGCGTGGCAGTGAAATACTTTCACCATACATTTTGAATACCATCTGGACCTGGCGACTTCCAATTCTGTGTTCTCTGTACTGCGTTTTGAAAGAGCAAGGGAAATTAAGACAAACGTATTATTATTATTATTATTATTATTATTATTATTATTATTATTATTATTATTATTATTATTATTATTATTATTATTTCCTATTTTCTCTTGTTTGAAATTTCATTATTTATACTAATCCCGGTTTTTTTGTATTTGGTTAATTTATACGTTTATCAATTGCATCATTTGTATTATCTTATTTTGAATTCTTACTTTGCGTCAAAAGCCGGCTATGTGAGTAAATCTTGTAATTTGACAAAAATGGCTGCAGTTATTTCACCATTTAATTACGCCAACACCACCTCATCAGCACAAGTTTATATCCAGTTACCGCCCTCAATCCAAAACAACGAACACTAGTCGTGGAGTCAGTCTCCCCTCGCTCGAGGAGACGCATGCCCCTCCTTGCGTTTAGTCTCCTGGCGGGCTGAGCGTCCCAGCGGAGGCCGTCCGCCGGCAGGACTCGACGCCCGGTCATCCGCGTGCAAACCAGGGACCGAATACCGAAATAATAGCGGTAAAGGTATTTATACCGGTATACAAATACCTTTACCTCTATTATACCTTTATTCAAAATACCTTTAAAAATACCGGTATAAGACGTCAAATACCGGTATTTTTGAAGGTATTTACCTTATCCGACGTCTATACCGGTAAAATACCTCTATTTAAAGGTATTATACCGGTATTCTCTCATCAAAATACCGGTATTTTCATAGAAAATACCGGTATTTCATAGAATCATACAGGTTTTTGGGGAAATTCATTGTGATATTTTCCGCTGAAATGACTCAGAGGAAACAACTACACACGGCTGAGTTTCTGACCGGGAGGTCCTAGGTTCGAGTCCCGAGGTGGCGGATTTTCGTCACTTATTATAGCTAGGTCGAGTTCTGCCGTTGACTGGGTAGTCGAGTTATGTCGTCAGACGGAGGGACCAGCCAACGGTCTTTCGCAGACGTCAACACGAGCTCGTTCGCTGACCTTGGACCTCACGTCCGGGCGCAGAGCTTGGCGACACGTGATAGAGTGTTGAAAATTTATCGAATTTCTCCGTATAAATCTTGTCCTTTCTAGTAGCGATAAAAAATGGAGAAACATGTCTTCTTATCCATAAATGAGTCTTCCCACGCATACCAAACTTCCTTCTTGCATGACTGTGTTTATCACTAAATACGATTATTTGCTTAAATTTGATCGTATCACTAACATTCCCGAAAATAATTTTTCAGTTGGCCCAGTTTCCTTATTCTGCACCATAATTATAACTAAAACAATATTAAAAATTGACATTGAACGCTAATAGACATATTAACTATTCTTACGCGAGGAAACAGATGCGTTATGTTTAATTCAAAATTAATGATTAATTTAATTTTTTTAAATTTTTAAAAAAATTTTAATAGTACTATATAATATTAATTTTAATAAATATTTTAAAATATTAATACTAATTAAATTTTAAATGTTTGCATTAAATTTGTGTAAATTAATTTATCATTTTGTTTGTTAATTTATAAATTTAATTCAATTAAATATTAATTTTAATTGAAAAGTAAAAATGTTAATATTAATAAACTCTTTTTATTAATTAATAATGTTAGTATATATTTCTTATTATTAACGAAGAAACACTCTTCTCGAAGTGGGCTCCTCCAGATGCATTTTACAATGTAAGCTACCGCGTAGAAGGGAACCCTTGCCCACATGCAATGTTAATAGCTAATAATAATAGTAATAAAAGTAATAATAATAATAGTAATAATAGTAATAATAACATAATAATTTACTCTTATTACAAATTTCTCAATATTTGCAGTTAATGTCAAAATATATTAAACCCTTAATATAAACTAGGAAAATAACATTTTATTTTAGCCCTATTTATTAATGTATAATTAAGATTTAATTGTGAAATGAAGTAAAGAAATCATTTTTAACAAAAACAAAACTGGGCCTGAAAGCCTGAGCGTTCGTGATTATCTCAAGGTGTCAACGCTTCTCAGTTCGCCGAAGGAGGGGTCGGGAGGAAGAAACGGTCCTACGCCTACGGCACGGCGCATACGTTGACAGCCTCTCCATTTCGAAATACAAAGACAGACTTAGGTCATCTCTCAGGTCAGATGGGAAATAGCTCGATGAAGGACACTAAGAAAGGTTCTCTTCAATGGAACCAATAATTATTATTTCATATTTCAACTTTTACATACAAAATAATAATTTAAACAATAAATATCAGTTATGAAATGATATTTGATTAATAAACACAAAACATTTACAATAATAAGAATAGAATTTAATACAGTTGTTATATATATATATATATATATATATATATATATATATAATACAAAATAATAATTTAAACAATAAATATCAGTTATGAAATGATATTTGATTAATAAACATTTTGTGAGATATTATTTACTAAAGCAACCTATTTTGTCAACATGTATGAATGGAAGGCTATATTTCTTCATTGAAAATACCGGTATAATACCGGTATAACCTTTATGGACGTCATTTTACCGGTATAAATGAATAAAGGTATTTGAAAAAGGTATGGAAAAATACCGGTATTATACCGGTATTTTTTACCGGTATTCAATACCTTTTCGGTCCCTGGTGCAAACAAGGCGCCGCGGCGCCGGAGGTCGCGCGTCAACACCCTGCGCAAATACGCGGCGCGCACCCGCGTTCTGGCGACGCCCCCTCCCCGTTCTAACGACCGCTCCACAATAACCCGCGAACGGGGACGGGAATACGAAGGCAAGGACGGGAACAGGAACGCGAGTTACGTGCGCTCCACAAAACGTCAATGGGAAGAGGAATGTGCTATGAACCCGTAGCGGCTAAAACGAGAACGTGGAAGTAACAGTTGCTGAAACCAAAACACTTCTAGCTATGCTACTCTGATCACTTTTTGTTTTGCCTTCTGTCTGATGTATTTGCGTGAGCTGCTATGAATAAGGAATACTTTAACGAAAGAATATTAATTAGAAAAATATAACTATAAGTACAAAGAATGCCAAAACTACTAAGTACTTACGGAAAATAAACTACGAGTAACTAAGATGTCAATAAGCAAACAGCTCCAATGTACTTTAACGAAAAAAAATTTTTTTGTAGGAAATTTTAATTCGAAGTGTTAATCCGCAAATGTTAACCTAGCAAATCCACACCTAACCTCTAGATCGCCCTATTCTCTGAATTCCGCTCCATACTAGTGCCGCGCCCAGGTTGCGTGCCCGATCAGTTGGAAAGCTTCGGCGCCATTTGCTGTACTTTAATTGTTCGAGAGGCTTCCCGTTCTGGGTCAAGATAAGTGTTGACCATCCTCTCCCGGGAGCAGATAGTGCGTGGGAGGCGGTCGCCGCTCTGAGACGCCGGAATTCGCGTGGGAGGCACGGAAACGCGCTCCGCCAGGCCCTGAAAACGTCGCGGCGCCACGGACGCCTGAGTAAAGTCGGCGCCGTGGCGAAAAATAAAGTGTATATAGTGTACAAAGCGAAGTGTAGTGCCGTGTGGTATGAATGCGTGAGTGAATGTGTTTGTAAATATAGATTAAGCATGAATGAGAGCGCGAATGATATTTTTTAAGAAAACGAGAAGAAAAATTATCACAAGAACTTATTATACACCAAAGTTCAAAACATATATTATTTAAAACTTATCGCCCAAAGAGGCTTGATGTCACAGTTTTAAGTTAGTTTTAATTAGTCTTTTTAAGATATAGCCCTCCCTGATCTCCACAAGCAGCGATTCTGTAGAGAAATGTACCCAGAATTTGAATACATTCGCGCCTCTCCAGGGTAACTGGAGAGGGGAAACCCGTTCCCGTCGTGTTGTGAACGCCTGCCTGAGATATTCGACTTTCAACACTCTTTACGTTCCCATTCGCGTTCCCGCACACGGGTTATTGTGAAACGACTTTAACCCCATTCTCTCTTCAAAGTTTGCCTCGCGCCATTCCTAACCGGTCTGTCTCGATCCGTCGTCCTCTTCTGACGCGCTCCTAATTGCTTATCCCGCTCAGCCACGTCTCGAAGCGCATTTTGCCCCCTGCTTCTCACCTGTTCATCTTGTCCAGCCTCGCTCCATAATGATTTCTCCTATCCTGTTGCGTTCGGGTTGCTTAGCTCCATTCATTGTCCAAGTACCGTCAAAGTCATAACTAAGAGGTTGAACTATCGAAAATTTCCAGTAGATTATTTCATTATTACATATTTATTACAAAACTAGTAGAAACTATTAGAAAATAACTAACAACTAAATAAATAAATGCAAAAATCACCAAAAGTTCAAGCTATTTAAATAACGAACTCAAAGCTCATGTAAATACCCCTGTATTCCGCGGAATATATCCAAACGAAAGGAATACGCGTTAAAGACTAAAAGCCATAATTCTGTATTTCAAATATTATTGTTGCACAAAAGTTTGGAAGTAGAAGTCTGATAACACATGCGCTTCCACATTTTCGCTGTCAATTGGCCTTCAGAAACTGTCCAGACTTCCTAAGTTTGTTTTTAAAAACATTTTTGTTAAAATATAAAACGATAAACGTGTAATAAGAAATCAAGGTGCGATACAATTTAAAACATATTTGTTGATTTGGCGGTTAAATATTACTCACTTAAAGCTTGTCCTTTTATGTAGTATTCATTCAAATAATCATGTAAATTTATGGAAAATACTATAAAGGTTATGAGAGCTTAGTACTAATCCTATCGAATACATATAATTAACTTAAAGCATATTAAAATAAATTTACGAATATATTGAATGATTTCACTTTCACTTAGCAGAAATATAGTTTCGCGTTTAAATTCATCTAAAATATATTTTTAACTTTTAGTACAATTGTTTAAAAAAGAAGCAGAAGACAAACTTTACATCCCGAAGTTAGAATCGATTCTGCAATTTTCCTTCTACTTGCAGGTAAGTGAAGCAATTTTTGGGGCGTATTGTTAAACTTTATTGTTACGTTTTAACGTATTTTAAACATTTAGAAAGTAATATCATTAAAATTAAACGTAGAAAGTCTGGAAAATGAAATATCGAAACTAGGACACAATGTGCGTCAAATATATAATGCAAAACACAAAATTACTAAAATGCCTACATCAACCTTTTTCATAGATCTGGAACCAAACAAAACATTGTTGACATCTACAACATAAGTGACCTTCTGTACTGCAAGATAAGATTTGAACCTCCGCGCGCCAAGAAAGACATTCTTCAATGTAAAAACTGCCAAGATTTTCATCATACAAGCAAGTATTGTTTTCTTCCCCCTCGTTGTGGCAAATGTACGGGAAATCACACTACAAAACAGTGCTCAAAAAAGGACAAACCCACAAAATGGATTTTAAAGTCAAAAGACTGAAAAAGTTCAAACCATTCGATTTGCCAAATAGATTTTAAAATGACAATAGTGAAAATCAACACCAATTGTTTTGCCAACATGTACTTGTTGATGTAACATGATAAAGGAAGATCACCAGTGGGTGACCTTTCCATGCAAGTTTGAATTTTTACTTATTGTTCTGTCTTGAACAGATTGTAATTTACAGATTTAAATAAAAAAATTAAAATTAAACATTTTCAGTTGTATTGAGTTTCAGCTTGGATAGTATTTTCTATTTACTATTTTTTCATGTAATTAACAAGGTTAACTCAATTTCCGATTTAAGACTTCCAAGTATTTCTGTTTTCTGGCCCGTTCATCTTTCGGATTTCTTTCGTGTCTTCACCTGTACGGATCTGTACTCACCTGTACCTGAAGGAGACGGGCAGAAGCTGAGAGTTTCTTTTCAAGGGTCAATTTTGTTTATTCTATCGTTTTCGCGTATCTTAAGGGCGCTTGTGGTTTAAAATTCAATGAAAATAAATTTCCTCATATTCATCAATTAAAAAATTGAACATTTTCCCCCAAACATCAAATAAAATATTTTATTTGGTAATTTCATTCAGAAGAAAATATGTGGCCGACCTGGATGGCCGAGGTGGCTAAGAGTGAGTACCGACTCCGCGCTTCGATCCGAAGGGTCGCGGGTTCGAGTCCCGCCTTGGGCATGGTTGTTTGTCCCTTGTCTTTGTATGTATGTGGTTGCGCGGAGGGCCTCGCGTTCTGCTGACCCCAGATCAGACGAGCCCGCAAGCGTGTTGGTCTAGTGTATGGTCAAATATGCGTCCCATCGGGACGTAAATGGTAACCGGCTGTCGGCTGGATAAAAACCCTAGAAAGAAGAAGAAAATATGTGAAGACCTTGCCCCCCCCCTCCGATGAACCACCGCTGTTGAATTACGAATAACAGAAACGTTTTCGACCAAACCTGGCAAATTTTTGATCCCGTGTATCACAAAGTATTTTACATACAGAACAATCTACAGATGAGAAGTGCTAATACTGTCTTGAAAATAAATCTCCCACTTCTCTCGCATGTGGAGAAATAAGGATAAATAAGAGCATAAGGATGTTAAATATAGACAAGTCTTTCAAATCAACAATTTTATTTACAATTTGCAGAGCCTAACAATCAAAAGAAAATTGAAAAAAAATGACGAGCCATGAAAATGCCAGTAGCAAAAGTTCTCGCTGATTGCCTCTGAAAAACACCATGATTTCATCTGGGCCGCGTACCACCCAAAGAAAAAGTTATCTTCCCCTACACTGACGTCACCACACTGGTTCACTATGGGCCCTAGCTGCTTCTTAACTCAGTACTTCACAAGATTACTAGGTTACAAGTTCCCTGAGATTGTTTTTGTGATACTGCAGTACGCACGCATTTGAGTTCTACTGCTTTGTGTGGGTTCGTGGAGCATGTTCGCGACAGACGTTTGTCAATTTAGTTTGCTTCGTCAATGTTGTGGCTTTGTAGTTTTAATGTTTGGTATTGTTGTTTGCCCTCAAAATATTCGAAGACAGAGCTTGTCTTTCTCCTTTAGTAAGGACATGCCGTGCAAATTGAGTCCGCCAGAGCTTTGTTTGTTTGAAAGGATTTTTAGGCTTCATTGAATAATAGCTGTCTCAAGCCTTGAGTGAAGGATTCGATAGCGATTTCTTCCTGAATACTTTCATCCGTTTCCCGACATGGAGCCGCAACTCTGTTCTGAACTAGCTCAAGTGTATCCTTGTATCTCTCTCCTGTAGTCCACCACGTCGCCGCAGCTTAAGAGGGAACAGACCGACAGCACGTTTTATTAAGTGCCAGACGAAGGTCGAAGGCGAGTGATGATTCCCCAGAAGCGGTTGTAGAAAACGAACCATTTGTTGAAGTATCGTTCGAATTCGCTTGACATGTAAGTGCCAGCACATCCTTCGATCGAAAGTGACGCCCAGGTAGGTTGCCATACCCACCCACTTCAGTTTTAGGGTTCCAATACTGAAATGCTCCCCGCTGGCGGGGGACTTTTATATCCGGCAGTCTCTGTGGCGCTCCCTCATTGGCCGAGCCAGGGAGCGCAACGGCAAGTGCAGGGCGGTGGCTGTGTTGAACGCGCCCGCCAAACGCGAGTCCCCGTTGGCGCTCCTCAACAAGTTACAATACACTACATAGACTGGCTGACCCTATGGTTTCAGCGCTCTTGGTAGACGCTCGCCGAACTAGGGGCCGCCCTACGTTTTCGCAGAAAAAACGTGTGAATGTCGTCCTAGTGGTGGAGTATAGAAATGAAGGGCTCAGTAGAACAAGCGGCTATCCCACATAGACATTGGTCTAAGATAACGAGGGTTTTACTTGAACCTCCCTTATATTACTCAATGCATTTTTTAAACCTTTATACACAGTACACTTGCATATAAGTCCATACTAGATTTTAATAACGTATTGCACTAAAATAATACTATTTGAAGTTTTCCACAATGCTAATAACTCAATTTCACAAAAAGTATGGGATAGCCCCTTGTTCTACTGAGCCCTTGGAATGTTGTTATACTAAATCAACGTGGTTTGTATCAGATCATATGTCTATATTGTCGTTTTGGTTTAACTTTAAGTTTTGTCATTTATTTTATTTAAATTATCTTAGTGGTTATAATTATGATATTCACAATTCCTTTAAAATGTTCGACATACAACTGAAAAAATAGAAGTAATGAAACCACAAATGTATATTTTTTTCAAGTAAGTGCTTTTTTAGTCCTGATTTCTACTACAGACTTCGATATATACTTCATAAAATTCAAATTTCACAAATTTATATTGAATTGCCCAGAAACTGCCAAAAGAGCTTCAATTTGCTGCAAATATGGTAATGCTCCAGTTACTCTATGTAGTATATTCTAACTCGGTGCGCCTCCTGCGGCGACTACAATGTTCTAAATACCTCTTTAAGAATTAAGTCCAATGGTTTAGACAAATTTATAAGCAGCCTTTATAACAAAATCAAAAATTTCTTTAAATGCAACAAAAATTTATTCATCACAACTGCTGAAAAGGGAGCTGTTACAGTTGGAAATGGAAAAGCAAGATTGCATTTGTAACAGTTTGGAACTATTAGAGGATACCAATATTTATAAAACTATCCCAAACGAGAATACAAAATATTTGCTGAACAATATTAATTCCATAATTACTGTTTGGCACAAAAAGCAATACATTTCTAGTAATAAAAAAATCACTAGTATGCCACCATGGAGACATCCCGAAATTATATATAATAGTGAGAACCCGTCAATTGATTTGTTGATTTTTCGTGTTTCCGGGCGCGTTAACTACTTCGGTCATTAGTCCCGTAAGTGTAGTGCATGATTTTTCTCGGGAGATGGTGGTGGCTGGATGGCGAGATCCGGCGCCAACCTACCGTCGGGTAGTGGAGTTTCTCCCTACCCAGGACTCTCCCACCAGCGGGGCACCGCCACAGCCGGGACAAGCTCTAAGCTCCCGACCGGTCTCCCGGAATATGTGGTAGTGTAGTGCATGTTAGTGTAAGTGTGTGTGTAAGGGGAGAGGATAGGACAAGGAAGAGGAAGGGCAGATCGCGCGCGGTCCGTGGCCCGTTTGGTAGGGTACTGCTCTGGCATGCGCCTGGTGTTGATCGGAGAAACCACGGAAAACTACCGATCAGAGCAGCTGGCCGGTAGAACTCTCCTCCAGACAGCGACTGAATTCGACCTAGCTGAAAAGCTAGTGTCGAAAATCTTCTCGCCGTCAGGACTCGAACCTAGGACCTCCCGGTCAGAGGCGCTGCAGTGACATCAGTTGATGCACTGAGCTATCGCTCCCGGTGAGAACCCGTCAAAATTTGACGGTGAGATCTGAGATAAATGTAAAATATGTAAAACTGCCAATAGTTAAAAATATCCTCCGTAGCAATCTTTGCTCATCATCCTTTAATAGTAAATACATTTAAAATAGTTTGACATAATTACAAAACAATAACCAGCAGCAATAATTCACGATCAATCCATTACCATTTTACGAAACAATAAACAATAAAATTAAAGCATACTTCAAAATATACAATTTAGACATTGTCTTTTGCAATTTAAATTAAACCACCCAGTTATACGACAAACAGAAGGATAAAACAAAATTAGGGGATAAATCTAAGGTGGTCTACTCTATTTCATGTAATGACTGTCAGCAGGTATACATTGGAGAAACCAAGCAATATATCAGCAAACGAGTTTACCAGCATAAATACGATATAAACAAAGATTCAGTATTATACACCTCTTTAACCAAACAGAATAGAACTTAACTACTCCATTGGATTTGAAAAGGTCAAAATTTTTCACCACGAAAAACAAACACTTAAAAGCCAATTGCTGAAATGGTATTGTATTACATTATGCTATGAACACCAAAAATTACATACTAAAACGCAATCAAATTTATAATTTTGATTAAATAATATAAATTTTATAAATAAAATTATTAATTTTTGAAAACTTATTACTAAGTAGACTAATTAAAAAAAAATAGCAAAACGCTACCTGACTTGGCTTTCTATCCTAATACTCAACAACCACCAACTACTGCGCCTATCTGAATCTATAGCACAGCATTTTAACAATGAAAACACGTATTAGCAAATTTCTTAGGTATAGAAAAGGCCTTCGACACAGTTTGGCATACTGGTCTCCTGTACAAGTTAAATCAACTGGAAACTCCACAATATCTAATTAACATCATTCATAGCTTTCTGACCAACAGCAATTTTAAAGTTAAAATAAACAATTAACTTTCAATACATACAATAGACGGGGTCCTACAAGGATCCTGTCTCTCCTTACCTCTTCAATATCCATTTATCGGATATTCCTCAACCAGACACCAAAAAATACTTGATTTGCTGATGACACGGCACTGTTCACATTAAACGACGCTATCTTATTTGCACATGACCAATTACAAAATGACTTGGTTAAATTTTCTGGATTAAATGGATTGAAAAATGGAGAATTAAAATTAATACTTCAAAATCACAAGCAAAAATTGTCCCCCTTCGTAAGCCAAAATTACATCATCCTTTACTCATTCACAACTCACCCATACCATGGCTACCAAACCAAACACCAGTTAAGGACCTAGGTCTAAGAATGGACACAAAATTAATCTGGAAAGCACATATCACAAACGCAGTAAACAAAACTTACTAAAAAATTATAAAACTCTATACTTTATTTAATCATAAATCTTTACTTAGCATTGAATGCAGTAAAATAATATATAAATCAGTAATCAGACTCTCTCTCACCTATGCAAGCCCCGTTTGGATAAAAGCAGTCCATAGCCACATTAACAAATTTCAAATAATACAAAATAAGGGCCTCAGAAAAATACTAAGCTCCATGGTTTGTAAGCAGTAAACAAGTACAAGAATTAAGGACTACATTATCAAACTTTCAAAAACCGTTTATGATACACTACCAGAATCCCCAGATACAGCAACTTACAGTCTAGGGAAGAAGTACAGTCAACCACAGAGAATCCACTCATGCTATCCGAAGGATGTTTTGAAACCCCCTTTTCTTTCATTCTTTCTTAACGAGAGAGACAGAGACAGAGAGAGAGAGAGAGAGAGAGAGAGAGAGAAGTAAATGACTAGTAACGATAGTGCTGTCTGCTATTTTCATTGTATTTATGTTGGTTTTCTTTTCATTCGTTGCGTCGTTGTTGACGCAATGCGTCTCTCCCTTGTTGAGCGTTGAGCGCTTTTTGTTGGAGTAATCCTCCATTACCAAGTAACTGCTATCATTACATTTATTGAGTAATTACTGTATTTGTCGAGTCTCGCCACGTCGCAGTCAGCCAGTGGCTTTTATCCCTTCGGCCAGGGGCTTGACGGCGTTAGATCCCGAGGTTCCTAGCCGATCACCCAACCATGAACCCGCGAGTCTGGAATTCGCTTAACCTTCGTGACATCACGGAGCATAGTAAACGAATTCGGCTAGCGCCGCCGATAATAAGTAAAGTGCAATTAAATAATGAATATTTGGTCAAGGATCCCTTGTGCAGTCTGAGCGTCGATAGCAATGAATAAACAGTCGTCAATGCTACCTAACGTAGGATACTATCATGACATTGTAAACTTAGGTTTTGAAAAAACCTAGGCCCTTCTTAAAAATAAATAAAACATAATCAACACTTTAGATGTGCCATCTAAAAATTTTATAATGTCTATGAATGGTTATCATTATTATTACTCAAAAAATTCATTAAATGTAATTGAAATTAAAATGCAAATAATTTCACGACGATACCGATATATTATATGTCAAAGTATGTAGAAGAAAACTAAGCCAGAATCCGGTAATATAATCCTTAAATGACACGTAACGTATTTAAACAAGATTTATCTACTTTTCATTTACCAGGACCCTCCCATTTATCTATCAAATAATCAACGTTTTCCGGCGCACGGTTACTTAAGAGAAAGTAAAAAAAAAAGCGATCATCTGAAAAGTAATACGTTCCTTGTGATTAATATCTCTGCCACAATTCCACGTCGCCTACCTAAAACATCGCGCTGTGGGGCGCAGGGCCCTGGCCGAGTATAACTCGGCCAATCTGAGCGGCAAACAAAGTAAAATTGAAGGATTATCCGCGAAATTAGATCTGCTCACCGGAGCGCGCGGGCGAGGCGACGCCAGCCGCTTCCCGGAGCGGAAAATCCAATTGGAGAGCCGCGAATGCGCCTTTTTTGCAGTGCCCCTGTCCGCTTCACTTCATGCCACCCGCCGAGCCGCGCGGAGTAGGTCAGAGGGTGCTAGACGCGCTGGGCCGCGCCACCCCCACAGGCTCACGGACCGCCCGCTCGACTCGGACCTTCCCTCGCTCGCGGCCCGTTTTTACGAGGCTGCGTTTGCGACAGCTTTGCCAATAGCGCAGTGCTTGTCCAGCGGGGAAAAAACTAGTCGCTACCGCTCGGTTGGTTTTACAAAGGAGGCACTTGGTGTCACAGTCCCTTTGCGTAGAAATATGTAAGCATAGCGTGTTGAATTAGGAAGTACACCTAAGCATTAGGTTCTCTTGTACAAGTACAAAAATAGATATACGGCAATATCTTATTCGTTGGTAAAACATGTGACATATCAAATCTGGTGTACATGAGACGAAAACAATCGATTTCCTATCAACATTGTAGCGGTAGGGATTACGGTTTCCTAATTGAAAGTAAATCTTGTGTTGTCTAATCTAATGAGAATATCTATGCATAATGTATACGTACGTTTTAAGTTTTTTAGTTGGAGCAATAAAATCGACAACAGGGGGATGACAGACACACACTTAAAGTTCACACTTGGAAGTTGAACGTGTCAAATAAAATCACTGCCAAAAAATCCTTTCTACATCACAAACAACATAATATTCCATGTCTTTAGGTTTCGATTATGTACGAATTACACGTTTACAATTTCTTCGTTTACAGCATGGAGATTGTGTTCATTAAATGTCATACGTTGAAGAGTAATTAATTACTCTTTTCTTCACACTTATGTTCAACATTGTCCGTATATAACGAATGATTATTGCTTCATCGGGGGTTTGGTGACTGTTGAAGATATATTACAACAGATGTACTCAGACCTTACACGGCGACTAAATATGCCACTTCTTGTATAAACACGGTTGGGATGGGGACCGATAAATGTTTATTATTTTGCTGTATGTGGCTAAGAGGCCTTGCTTTGTGATACATTCAAGTTGTTTATTAAAGCACTTATATTATTTAATTCAGTATAACTATTCCTCGTGATTCATCACTGCTATTCTCAACAGTGACTCTTGTAGACTTGGTGAAGTTATCCAAGCTGAAAAATCACGAAAGCGATTTGAATTACGAGAGCAATTTAATTACGAGAGATGGCAAAACATATGAGAGAGATATTATTTTAAATTTTACATCTAAAATAAAATCTATACCCTTTTCGTAAGTACCGTCTGCGTCTAGACGCTCAGTGCCAACATTGCCGCAAATTGCAGCGACTCTGACTGGGAGGGCCTAGGATTCGAGCCCCATAGGTGGCGAATTTTCAACACTGGCTATATAGGTAGTATTTAGCCGCTATCTGGATTCTAGGAATTGGTAGTTTCCCATGGGTCGAGGGAATGTCGGAGCAAAGGCGGACCACGAACCACACGTGATCTTTTTCCTCTTCTTTAACCCATCCTCTCCCCTTTCACACACCCTCAAACTTACAAGACTTACTACACTACCCCACGTATCGGAAGTTAAGAGCTTGTCCTGGTTGAGACGGTGCCCAGCTAGGGGGAGAGTCCTGGTGAGGTAACCCCCGGAATCCGACGTGTAGGTCGGTGCGATATCTCAGCATTCTGTGGGGAGGAATACCGTTACATCCTGGAGTAAGATATTCACTACACTAATGGAACGAACTAAAGTAGTTGACGTTGACGGGGACATCAGTCAATGAAACGTCTTTTAGACAATGTATTATTGCATATTTTCTTATTAGAATGTGATATTGCTAGGAAATAAATATCCCAATTAGAGCGGCATAAGTGAGTTCAACCAACGCGCATTCTCTTCCACGATACTTTTCTCGCCTGGAAATATAATGGATTTTTTAAATATATTTTAAGGACTGCGCGATTGAGGCTACTTAGTTTTTTAGTGGGTGCATACACCAACTACCTTTCCCAAATGACTGATTCATAGTTCTAATTATCTGGTTAACAATCTCATTATTATAAAGTGATTTTTCCTGCCACATAAGAGTAAAATATGTTGCTTGTTCGGCAGAAATGCAATTATCTTTTTATTTCTTTGGTTATTTTTCGTAATATTCATAATTTGAAGGCATTTCATTGAATTAAAAACAATATTCTAATTGGTTACAATTGTTTTTCGACCTATACTAAATTGTGATACTACCTAAATAATACAAAGATGAAAATCTAATGATTCTGTATTCAGAAAAAGTCTTCAAATAATAAATATTTTAAAAATATAAAATAAAACTTCATAAATAGTGCAAAGACTAATACAGATAAAGTCACGTGCAATAGAGAATGGTCTGCACTGGATTTTGTGAACTGTGACAGCCGTTTTCTTTTCATCAGCCCACTAGTAACCGGGCACCTTATTAGCGGAGCGGTCACCATAAGTGACATTGTGAACGGTGAGAGCGGTCACCGAGAGCAAAACACGGGCATTCTGAGCTTCTTCTTGGTTCGTGGAGGCGACAGCGGGGGGCAATAGAAGGGGGCGGCGGCGGCGTTCTTGCTCCCGGGCGAGCCGTCGAAGCTCTCGCGGAATGGGGGCGTGACCGGGGGCGGGGGCGGGGGTGGAGGCGGGGCTCTGCGTGGGCGCAGCGGCTCGAGCCGTGCGGCATCCGCCGGAGGCTTCTCTCTCGACGACCACTTCACTCTGGGGGAGGGGCATATATGTCACAACGTGGACCTGCCAATCACAGTACACAACCTATGTACAGGGCCAAGCATTTCAGATAGAAAAGAGTATACTCTTTAGTTAATTGAACAAAAGATTTGTAGACGCAGTGTGACAAAATTATTAAATTTCTGCGTGTTACGAAATTAGAAATATATATATATATATATATATATATATATATATATATATTGTAATTAAATTTTAATTAAATTTTAATGGAAAAAAATTTTATTATTTTAATTAATTTAATTTAAAACGTTTTAAGCTATTTTAAAGAATAGTTTCAGCTTGGAGCATTCTTGAATATTTCCTCTTTATTTTATCAAAGCGCTGAGGATATTTCTAATCATTGTGGTAGGTCTGATTTATTTGGATTAAAGAAAAAAATAATCTGTAAATTGACAAAATTAAGGTACAAATTGCAACAGACCTGTATTGCGCGCGGCCTTGCTATCATGTCTGTTTTTACATCAGTTACCGTGCAGCTGCCCGTCAGAATTGCAGTGCCCTCGCTCTTGACAAACAACGCTAATGATTCTTCCAGTCTACACCACGGTGAAAGTCTTGGAAAAGCGCATAAGCTTCCGGTGACATACTGGCTGCGACGAAATTGGAATTAAAAAGGACTAATCTATTTTATCAATAATCTACGCTTTTGAGGATCATCTGGTGTGCTTTTTACCGCATGAAATTGCTCACCTATGTACACATATATATATAAAATTTTGAAAGGCGTTCCTATAGTTTCTATTATCTATGCGAAGATTTCGATATCCGGGGTGATTCGTCGACAAGATTACTTCGATTAATGAAACCTTACTAAGTAGATTTATTTACGGGTGATAAAAAGTTTACAGTGCCTGTTCAGTAAGTGAGCCAATAGAATGAATTTTGTCAATTAATAAATGAATGAGGCAAGTGCATAAATCGTGCGTCTAGTATTATGAATTTATTAAAATACGATTATGATCCAATGCATCGTTTCTAACGGTAACGATTGTGTGAGTTAATAGAAGTTAATACTCTCTAAAACTACTCCCAGTAAATATTAAATTAGGTGAGTATATTTTACGGTGTGGCGAGCTAGTACACTCTTCGACAAAAAAAAAGTTGCACCCAGGAGGACGTGTGCAAATGGAATGCAATATGAGATGGAGAAAGAGGGTATCAAGGATGTGAAATGATTACACTTTCACCTCACAGTGCACACTATTTATTGCACAATACATTGAAAAATAATATTTCCAATAGCAGGGGTGAACTCTATTTCGGAAATACTGAGGCAGGCGTCGTGAAACATGACTCGTGGAGATATCGGATGGCATCCTGCGATATCCCGTCCCCGGCCTCTTGAATGGACGCACACAGTTCCCGAATATTGCGCGGGCAAGGAGTGTTCTGTAGGGAACGGCACATTGCGTGGTCGATAGAGGGAGTGATCTGGGGGAAGGGATAGGGGGAACGCTGCGGGTCATGGAATGCTTCAAATGCTTTGCATTCACTTCCTATCGATAGCTGACGTGTGCAGTCTGGCGGTGTCCTGATGGAATATTGTCCCAGGGAGAGAGTCCAAGAACGGTAGAGTAACGGTAAACACCAGAACTGATTTGGCGTCATAAGCAATTGCACCCCACACCATACTACAAGGTTTTCGAGCCGTTTAGCGTTCGTTAATAACACGTGGGATTTGTCGTTCGCCAAGGTGTGTCCATTCTTGGATTCTCTAATCATCGCTACACAGAAAGAAGCGAGATCGCTGAACTCGCGCTGCCAATCTGCGCCCGTCTAGGCCTCTCGGATGCGATATCATGCCATCGTTTGTGCCGTTGGCGAACCGTTAAGGGGGGGGTCTGCACGCCGGCATGAGCGTCCCCACGTCATGGAGACGTCTGGCAATGGTGCGGCGGGAACGCGATGTCTTATTGTGGGTTGTGCTGTCCGCAAGCGACGACGTCGGCTCCGTCACAACCTGTCAGCCCTTGGTGTGGTCTGCCGGGGTCTTCCAGACACTTCCCGCGGATGGCGCGCGCGTTCTTGTTGCCACTGCTGCCAACATCGTGTAAGGGTCAAATTTGCACGATTCAAATGCTCCGTAATGACCAACCGCTTCATGGAGACCCACGATGCAGCCCCTGTCGAATGCATCCAGCTGTTGACATTGCTTCCGCATTCACCTCCAGGGTATATTCAATATTTCACGATGCTACCACAGCAGATCCACGGGCGTCAGTGACTGTTTAGAGCCAGAAAACACCCTTTTATAGTCGGGAGGACAGACCGAAACGCGCGTTCTGCAAACGCACGGTGTGCAATCAGGCGTATAAACGGATTAAGCGTGTTGCCTTCCCATGTAGAACCGACCCTCCAAGTTTGAAACAATTCAGTCACTTCCTTCTGGGTGCAATTACTTTTGTCTAAGAGTGTATTTATCTATGTGATTACTGGGTTTACTGTGATGGACCACTTTTTAAGTATTTTTCGTGATTTGCGTCGGAAGGAATTTGAAAAGCGAGCCAATAGTTTTTACTGAGAGAAAGAATTTGAAAGCTGGATTCAATTGAACAAAGAGATCACTGTAGACAAAGAGAAGAGAATGTACATTATTGCAAGGTGTCTGTAAGAAAGGGATATTGGTTTTCCGGCAGTCATCTGGAGATATGTCTGGTGCTTCTTATAACCTACAAGAGGGTGATAGAAACAAAGGTGGATCACATCAGTTTGGATGTTGGCGTGAGTGTCTGTAGATTCACCGACTGGCTGGGTTTTTGTTGGGAAGTGCATATGAATTTAGTTGTTGCTGAGAGTGAACCATGTGGTGGAAAGGGTGTTCTTGTTGAGATTGATGAACACGTTTGGCCGAAGGAAGTATCAGAGGAAAACAAGTAGATGTGAAATGAATGTTTGGTGGTGTGGAAAGAGATTGACTCGGCTCTTTTTCGTGGTCGTCGAAATTCGCTGCAAAGATGTACCTCTGGTCATTATTAAGACTTGCATAAAGCGGAAATCGATCACACACACTTCATGAAACATTTATATACTATATTTATATTATTTAGTTTTACTTACCTGCCACTACGGTATGGCGTTTTAAGCTCTTGGAGTGCAGATGAATGTTTGAGCATAACGTGTTTGTCATTAGGTTGTGCAGATACTAAACTTTGTGGATTATGATAACAGTAAGTCAGACGCATTTCAGTTCCCCGTTTTTATTCGTTTCCTTGGAAATAATTAACAATTCATATTTGTGTAGTAGCATTATTCTGCGCGATAGTGAATCATCACCGAACAAAGTAGAGCCCGAGGTGTTCCCAGTGGCGTTTTACTCATAGTATTGGGAGCTCATTACATTTTTCATTGTTTGCAGATCACTTTTTAAATAATGTGACCTTACACTACTGGATAAAGTACACAATGCTGACATAAATAATCGAAGGAGCGTTGATACTGATATAATGAAGTTGATGCAAAAAGATTGAGGTTGAATAGTCATACCCAAAGGATGGCAGAAAGTCAATGGCCTAAGAATACTTTAAAATGGTTACCTCAAGGAAACAGGAAACTTGGCATACCAACAAAACATGGGAGACGAAAATAGAAAAGTCGAACGAACGAGATCTTGGAAAGGAAGATTGGGACGATCGAAGCACATGGCGACTGGGATGCAACAAGCGGGGTCAGGTGAAAAGAACCTTTGTATACTACTACTTGTTCAAATTTAATTATCACGAGATATCTCGAAATAAAATGAAAACGCAAATTCCTTTGTGAATTTGTACGTAAACACCTATGTAAAAAATTGTAGCGTGTAGCACTCGCTAGTGTGTACGATGCTGTGCTCTGGCTGCGACATTGAGAAGTACTGTATTTTAAATGTAGAATATCATTTCGTGCATTTTTCTCTGCATTTATGGCATCTCCTGTTCGCGATACTTTAACATGCACGAGCTTAGCCTGGATTTATGTCAAGGAGAGCTTACAACTGTTTATTAGAAGTAAGGCGGCAAATTTAAATAAAACGCGAAAACAAAATGGTAACATTTGAGGGTGGCTCTGAAGGCGGCTCCACACATTCGTTATTCGCGAACAGCGAGCAACCGCTCGCCGAATCCCTGTAGTGCGGATGAGATCCTTGCTGTTTGTCGCGTAACGAACGTTTACTGCTCGCCTTACCCACCGCGTGTCGATCATTTGGACCATCAAAGGAAGCCAACATTTGCCGAACTCATCAGCTAGTTCGCGATTGGGCAATCCACTGTTCGCTGCTCAACGAATACAGAATGTGTGGAACCGCCCTGATAGACCGGAGACAACGCTAATACCGACACTTGCATCACAGAAATATTTGTATCCCCTTAACCCAATACCTACCAAATTTTTACTTTCTCGTTTACATACGTATATACGGAGTAATTTACGTAGAATAGAAAAAGTTATATAATGCTGAGGAAATCGATTTCGAGATTTCAACGGAAATACGCGTTTTGGGGTCCCTTGATATAGAAAAAGGTTTTGTTTTTTTAAAACGTCCGTCCGTCTGCCCTAAAATTTCTCAAAAACGGCTCCAAATGTTTTCTTAACTTCTTGTAAGAAAATAATAAAATACACCTATAAAGATGCATCGGTCCGATTTTCACGATTAACCTGATAACTCGAATTTTCGAAAATTGCAAAAGTTCGATTTTTTTATGCGTCTTCCCATAACTATATAATTGAAGATAGACATTTTCTGAAAAAGTTCTCCAAATTGTTTCTTCAAACTTTTCCAACAGATAGTGGTAATGTCACCGTTTAATATAACGTAAAGTTCGTTTTCGTTTATTCTTTTGTTTTTTCAAAAATTACACAAATGTAATTCTTTTACATATGTCTCACGCCATTAATATGCACGTTTCCTTCGATTTGTATATATTATTGCATTTGTGAGTGGAAGTGCTTCAAATAATATTAAATGAAGTTTTTCGAAAACTCAATAAATTCAGCAAATTTCTCATATACACTAACGCTTAAACATTTTCTTAAAAACGGCTCAAACTTTTTGAGTAAAAATTGCGGATGGGACGAGATTTTATTCTTCTAATATATACTTTAAGTAATATTTCGGTCTACTATTAGGAAACCGAAAGGTTTAGAAAATTTCAAAAAAATGTACTTTTGGGGCGATAGATGACAGCTGGCTAGAGGATGGGACGATATCGTAAAGCCAGTACACACCAAGGAAATTAGAAAACATTACTACTAGAAAGTATGGGCCATCAGTACGAGAAAGTATGTGTGTGTAGAATTTATAGTTATTTTTGTTATTTCGACTTAAATATTATCCTTTACACTAAAAATAACTTGTATCTTGGTCTTATTTGTTTCATGAACTTCACTCTTGCCTAAAATGTTGATTTGTTTAGTGGATTGAACAAAAATAGAACATACTTTAGAATATTATTATTTTGATTAATGAACTATAACATAATAAAGATTTATTTGTGCCATTCAGCCATACATTTTGCATAGAGTTCTACATTGCACTTGCAATATTGTATTCGTACATTGTTTTACGAACTGAGCATTTTCTTCTCTCCCTATTTTGAGTTCTTTCCAAGTAATGTCCTTTCGAAGGTTTTCTCGTGGCATCAAGAACGCGCTTGCTTGTAAGATATGAAGACTGCAAAATCCATCTCAGAGACTGCGGTCATTAGTCATGAATTTAAAATGTGCTCTACCTGAGTTAATGTGTGCAGAGCAGAGAATGAAATACAAATAGAGCGTTTTAAATGAAACTTTAAAGAAGCTAAGGCTGCCTCCGCCACTCCACTGCGAAAACCTGAACGTGGAGAACAAAACTGACTCTCCACTCTATGCATAGGTTTTTGAGTACCGAGTGCTTCTGCTGAGTGTTAAAAAGCTCGGATAGTTCAGCCAACTGGTGTTTGGTTGAAGTGAGATCAACCGCCAACATAAGTTGGATTGCAGCGAATTTTCCTTTCCAGGTATCTTCCGCCAGCGAGGCACTGCCCTAGCCGGAACAAGCTCTAAGCTTCCGTCGTGAAGTGGAGTAGTGCATTTAAGTGTGTTTGAAATGAAGGAGGGTGAGATAAGGAAGAGGAAGGGAAGATGGCTCCTCTATTAGGATTTTGCTCCAGTATGCATTTAGTATTGCTCGCAGAAACCATAGAAAATATCTATCAAAGCAACCGGTCAGAATTCCAGACACAGGATGAATAAGCCCTAGCAATATAGCGAATGCCAAAAATTCACCACTGTAGGGTCACTATTCGACCCTTAGGACCTGCCGGTCAGAGTGCTTGTGGACGCGAAGAGAGAGAGCGCATTGTTGGCAGTGAGCTGAAACCAACCGGCTTACTTATGGCGCTTAATTTTTGAGTTACAAGCAAAAAACTGTAAAAAGAGCTTCTTCTCTGTTTTCTCACAACGAACATTTACGCGGTTGCAAAGTTGAAATTCGAATGCAGTCCTTAGAAAACATAAAGAACAATTAAAAAATAGTACTTTATGAAACAATGATGTAATGATGGATATTAATACACGAGTGATATTACGATACGAGCAAGGAACGAGCGAGTATCGTAAACTTGACACGAGTGTATTAATACCCATTACATTGAGTTTCATACGGTTTTTTTTTTAACTTTTTAGTTTCGTGGCAGTTGACGTGCACAGTGTGACCAGCGATCTGCCTCTTCGCAATTCAAGGTTTTTTTTCGGGTTTCCAGGTCTGAGAATATAAATTCTCCAGGTTATTTTTCGCACATTACAACATACTTCTACAGCTTACGCACAAGAGAAAGTTATGTAATACTGCGGGATAAGCGGCGAAATTTCGGCAGAAAAACTCTTATTGCCGGGACCTGTAAATGAAAAGTTCGAGTTGTTAAATTTAGAAAAGAAATCCTCTAACAAGTGAGATAGCCAGAATCCATGATTTGGGGGTCCTTGATACCGAAAACTCGCTTGACGGCAAAACGTCCGTCCATCTGTCTGACAGTGAACAAGCTAGCGGATAAACCGTTCAGCCAATTTTCTTGAAAATTGATATTCCTTAATCGATCTGGCGATGTCGCGGCCCCTTAAATTTGAAACCGATATTTTAATTTTGGAGGGGTACTTAACATGAAGCCCTTGGGACATTTTCAAAATTTTCAAGTGGCTCCATCGTTTCTGATTAAATTTTGTTGTTGAATAGTGTGAAGTCCGTTTAAGAGAATAGTGCAAATCTCATGTCCATTGAAAACCCTGATTTCTCGAAAATTGCAGAAGTTCAACATTTTCTGACGTCTTCCTGCAACTACAATTATAAAGATATTTTTTCCCTTGTGAAATGTGTTTATCAAAACAGGTCTTTAAATAAAGTCATGTTTAATTTTCGAAAATTTGAAAATTTGTTGCGAAATTTTGTGTCAAATATTGCTTTTTTTATTTTTAAAACGGCACAAATTTGTTTAATTAAATTTGGACCATAGCGTAAAGTACGCTTAAGAGAATGATGCAGGTTGCATCATTGGCTGATTTGCCCGATTTTTCTAAAAATAAAAAAAATAAATTCTGTGCATTTTACAACTTTAATTGTGAGGATACAACATTTTTCTTAATGAAATATGTTTCACCAAAAACAGATCTTCAAATAAGGTAATGTTGAAATTTTCGAAAATGAGTATTTTTTGTGTAATTGGGCATCAAACAAAGACGCGAGTTTCGAACTTCCTGCGCGTCGTGAACACAATGAGACGTTTTTGGAAGCTATTGCTATTTTTATAAAAGAAAGAAAATTGATGGAAGGTAATAAAATTAACTTCGAACTAACAAATTACTTCTTTATTTCAAGAAATTTTGATTGCTGATTCTGGTATGTTTCATATGTAAAGTTTGCAATGACTGTTCCTGGCTATCAAAATAAACGATGGTATGCACCACAGGCGCTTCGTTTGAATTGGTAGGGTATGGATTACATTAGCATTATTTCCAATACTTTACATGAAAGAAAAATTGAAAAAATTGAGTACCATAAATTGGTACAAACATTTTGACTTTCATTTCATATTATTATCTGCGCTGACTTGGGGGGACAAGAGAGCGACAGAAATAGTGTTTATTCCTATTTCCTGGCGCCCAACCCCGTCAAGATCTCCACATGTTCATTTTCTTCGTTCTCCCTATCAATTTGGACACTGTCACTCTTAATTTCCGTTCAGACTATAAGCAAAGACAGTTGACTGTGCTATTCCACAAAAAGAAGTTAAAATTTCCTTTGAATATCATGGATGTGATAACATGGTCGTTTCGATCGCAAAAATAGCAAAGTGATACCGGGGACGTCATCAAAGAAGAGGCGCGACACTTATCGAAACGCAAACTTACACTATTGTAGTAAATGTATATATTGTACTGAAACGAAACTAATCGAAACTCATCTATTGAGTTTCTGGTGAGACGTTTCTTCCAAGAAATATCCTCTCATCCATGCACGTGCAATATACAGGCAACCATACAGGTGCTATGTAGTGCTAGGTGCTCTACCTATGTTGCGCCCATACAAGCGGCAATGTTTGAAGTTGTGTTATGCGTGAGTCAAGAGCTTGGCAATCTTCAAGAAAACCTGTGACCCTTCTCAAACACACTTCGATTTTAAGACTCGACATTATCATGTACTGAGTTGAATTCTGTTCTTTACTGAATACTACGTCGTATGTGAATTTGTGCTGAATGTTGGGGAAAGTCTGAAAATAACGAAAAATCCGGTCCTTCCAGACTATTCCAAATTCCCGCTTTTTTTCGGTCCTCAAGGATTCCAGGTTCGCGGGCCGCCCTGCGTGCAGAATTCAGGCAAGGACACCTAGCGAACCAGCTACCCTACCTGCCGCTGGTGGATTTGGTTTATCAGTGCGAGAAAATTCAAAAGTTGCTCTTACAATAATTACGAGGTCACCATTTTCTCTTTTTCTCTTATTTCTGACGGTGCCAACTCCTCCTCTGATTCACTAGACATTTCAAATTAAAGAATTGACCAGTATTAAAGGACAGACACACGGCAGAACATATACAGACAATAACTTGCGTTCTGATCTTAATGTCAGTCAAATGTTCCTCTACCCCTACCACTGCGCTAGTCAAATAGGATCAAAGTGAAATTACGTTCCAATTTATTTTATATAATATTCCACATTCAGATTACTGATAATAAAAGAAATTAAAACTGATAAGCATAATAACATTAAATGCAATTTTAATGTACACAATCGAACAAAACATTTACTAGAACGATTCTCAAAGATTAATGAAGTCTCAGTACTTGGTTTGTAAGCTTGTCAAGAATCTGTATCATAATGAAATATGTATCGTAATGAGAATCATTATGAAACGGGTTGGAGACATCAAATGACAGACTTATACAATGGGAGTAGAAAAAAGTATATTTTTCTCTCACCAAAAAACTATTTTTGCCTCGAATATTAGCCCCTATGTCAGATACTCATTACATTTAACGTGTTCTAGAGCCTAAATGGTTCAGATGACTGAAATACGTCAGGGACATTTTGTGGAAAATTTTCGATGTGACAAATTTAAAATTTACATTCAAACCACGAAAAGCAAAGAATAATAGCAAAATAATTATATTGTTTTGGAATTAAACTCTTTTTTACAATGTTACTTGACTAATAATAAACTGGATCATTTAACTTATTGTCATGTATTATCTGTTAATACAAGTTAATCCGTTAATTCTGCAGAGTATATCTTTACGTCCATAGTGCCTCATTACACAAATGCGGACGCGGTCACGTACTTCCTTTGCTTATTAGACCTCACCCTGGGAGTTTGCTAGAACGTGCCAAGGGCGAGGACGAGGCTGGAAGCCCTTCACTCTCAGCCAGTAAATTACGGAACACTCCTCATGGAGGAACAAGCCGATGTTGGCGGATAAGCGACGCGCGTTTAAGCACCTCGATGCGACTCAATTCCCTTAGTTTGCCAACGAACATACTGGCCACCGAGGACGGCAGGAGTTGTGAAATTCCTGAAGTCCTCCGTTCCCTCAGTATAGCAAATATTGCTTCGTGTCTGCCTACAGCGAGGGGTTAAGAGAAAGGGGTTTAAGAGGAAATACCGAATTCAGTGTAATTGTTGCAGTCTTCGTTTGCCAACACGTGAGGTGCTGGAAAACCAGTAGTCGAAATTATTATGAAACACTAGAAATATTTTTGCTAGGTCTTATTGAATAAAGAGGTATTAGCTACTAAACTATTAGCAATACCTCAAAAGTTATGGGAGTTGTAAATTCTCGAACAAATTTTCCCTTCAAATTTTGAGATATGGTATTTGGTACACTGTAACCCAACGTCCGTATGTGTTCACTCATCCACTCTCATAATTAATCAGATTTTTTCCATGAATAGCAAAACGCGGTTCCACCATCAGAGGATAAATTATTCCTTTAATTTCGCAACGAAAAATATCTCGTTTTTTGTGCACCTGGATATTTTTGGACAATCTGCAAAGTGATATTTATTCATGTGGAGCCAGTCAGAAGCATATGCCTTCCCAATACGGTAGAATTAAAGCATTTCGAGTTTCTTTGCAGCACTTCTTCAGATTAACCCTTGGAGGGCCAAGTTTTTTTACATCCGCTGAGGGCCAAAGGGGTACAAAATGTACCCCAGGAATTTTTTCGTTCTTTGCTTATTTTTAATAAATACTACTTGAAATTTTATTGATATTACTTTTTAAGTGTTTTCGAAAAAAACTTATAATTCTCTTTATTAATGTTAAAGGATTGTAGGACATGTATTTCTGTGAATAACTACAATGTAATTAAAAATTTGTATATATACAACATTTCAATGTATTCTAATCAGAATATTTTTCTTCTTCTGAATTCAAACAGTTCTCACACTTAAAACTTTCCTCTTTCTTTGCTTGTTCGCTGCACACCCACTTGTGGCATAGTGAACACATGAAATCAGTTTTTTTGTCTTTGGATCTGGCGCAAAATACACATCTCCGCGTTTTCTTCCTGTTGGGACTTTCAGTTTTCATGCTGACGTACTATTCCAAAAGATGCTGCAGATCTTACAACATGTGCGTGGAGATTTGGAGTTTCATTTATGCATCGTTCAATATGTGGCTTCACGAGCTGTTTTGAAAGCTAAACTAAGAAGTGTCTTCTCTTATTACTTTTTTCACTCATCCAATCAGGTTAGCAATCGTAAAAATTACATATGCATTTAGGGCTGCTGTGTCTAAGATATCATGAAAAGGCGGAATGGCCACCTTCGAGTCGTTCTGCAGCACGTGTATTCGCGTATCATCTGATCAATAATGTCTACTCCGGATTTCGTTTTGTTGTAGTGATCTATTATTTCAGGAATTTTGCTTTCATGATCCTCTAGTATTGTGTTATCATGATGTTGAGTTGACAGAAGTATTACATATTTCTTTGGTTTTGGCACGTATGAAACCAGAGTCATGGTTTTAGTGAATGCAAAGAGCGAAGATTTCTCGTTTCTTTTGTGAGAAGTTCCACAGGAATGTCTCTCTTGTTTTTTCTTAGTGTTCCTGTCAGGGTTAGTTTTTGCTGTAAAAGCTCCTGAGCTAAATCAAAATCAGTGAAAAAATTGTCGACAGTTACACCTCGACCTGAACCAACCATATGACGAACTAAATCGCAAACGACTCGCTTTCCTTGTCCCTTTTCTGGTATGTTTCCAATTTTTCCCAAATACACTTGAAAAGTCACAGTATAATGATATTTGACGTCCTCTAAAACCCACACTTTTATTCCATACCGACCCGGTTTTGATCTCATATATACTCTGAACGGACATTTTCCTCGAAACGTTACCAATTGTTTGTCGACCGTAACATAGGGTCCTGGTTCGAAACAGTCTCGGCAGTTTCTAGCAAATTTATTGCACACTTCCTGAATAGCTGCCAATTTGTTTTCTCTTCTTTCTTCTCGCGTCAATTTGTCATCAAAGCGAATGAGCGCGAGTAACAGCTTGAATCTTGCCCTCGCCATTGTTGCTGGATAAACATTTCTGCGAACTGTTTCGTCCGTTGTCCACATTTCGTCTATGTCGTCTTGAGTTTCTCCAAAAACACCAGCCACAAGCAATATACCGAAGAAAGCTTGCATTTCAATTTTGTCCGTGGGGATGAAAAACCTCTTTTTATTGGGGTGTTCATTATTCCATTTCCCTACTGACCTTTCACCTTCTTCATTAGTATGGACAATTATTTTGTGTAATATGTCGTCTGTAATCTGCAAAAAGAAACATTCTAGCATAGATTGTGCACTTTGGGCCTTTCTCGTAAGACCAGCAGGCGTTGTCAGAATGTTAGCAGCTGATCGCCTAGAAACCGGAGGCTTACGTTTAGACCATGCAAAACGACCATTAGGAAGAAATGTATCCTCATCATCCCTATTGTCGTCGTAAATGTTCTCCTCTGTATCACTAACACTGATATTGTCACTTTCTTCGTCGATTTCTTCAACACAATCTTCGTCGGAAGATGAATCGTATTCACAAATGTACGCTCAATTTCCTCATCCGTCAGTCTTGCACGATCCATTGTCGTGAACTAGCGAGAATTCTTTCAAATCAAACTTGAGTATTATGAAAAAGGAACAAGTACTGCCAACCTTCTAATAATATTATTTTTGCGAGGGAATGGAAATGTTGCACAGAGTGCCAAGTGGGGTATAGTTTGTACCCCAACTGAGAAACTATTTGTAAAACAATATATGCACTCTTATTTGAAATAAATAATTAATTTTTGTATTTCTCAAACACTAAAACTTGGCTATAAAAAGGACTGGCATCCAGAATTTAATACAGTAAAAAATATTACAGAAAATATCACTGGGGTACAAACTATACTCCACTTGGCCCTCCAAGGGTTAAGAAAAATCGTTACGCCATCTGTTTACGTATCAGCTGTCGGGAGTTATTGACAGAACTGGGATCTCACGACCAGTTATGGAACACATTGTCCTGTTCGAGTTACTATGGTGGGGGATTTTCGACTGTCGCTAGAGAGTCGGATGAGAATTCTAAATACCCATATTAAATGTAACCCGCAACACTTGACCGGATGTTTTAATCTACGTCGTTTAATAAGCCCTAAACGAAGCGTTTCAGGACCTTAAAAGCTAAAATTTTGAGTCCACATTCTCAACGAAACGTTCCTCACACCATCTTCTATAGAATGAGATCTTCTTGGACATTCTATTATATTTTTGCTGGTTCGACGCTTCTCGATTCTACCCCACCTATTCAGAGCCTGTAGAATCTGCAAATGTATGTGAAATTAAACTAATTATTTGATATTCTACGCAATTCAATTACACGGGTGTACGTCTCTGCTCGGTAATAACGTTAAATAAAATGGCTTGTATTGATAGTGTGTTGTATTGTTACCACTTACAAGGAGACATATAGAACAAGTGACGAAGGATAACAGGATCTTGAAGAAAAATATATATTATAGGTTTGATGAATAACGAAATGAATAATATGGAGGAGGGTGAGGTTTAATATGGAAGAGTTTCAGAAGCGTAAGTGAACACAACTTAGACTGAGTTTGGGCAGTTTGAATCTCTTAAAAAATTAGGGGAGAAAAATATGGAAGTGTTAAGCAAGTCTGGGGAAAAATCAAAAGTAGTGTAGAAGATTTTGTGACAGCAAGGCTCCAATGTAAGAAACGAACAAAGTAATATGAAATAATAAACACATTCTAACTTACGTAGCATTCTACTGCCACAAAACACTAAGTTTATCGCCCAATTTACTTTACAATTATCATCATTTCGAAAAATTCAACATGACCTTATCTGAACACATTTTAAACACATTTTTCATGAACACATTTTATTAAGAAAAAAAAATCTTCATAACTGTTGTTGTAGGAAGACATGGTTTTAACCAAGGTCCTTGAGACTATCCAACAGCAAAATTTAATCAAAATCGATAGCGTCATTTTTTTGAAAAGTTTGAAAATTCCGATGGGCTTCATGTCAAGTACCCCAAAATTAAAATATCGATTTCAAATTCAAATGGCCGCGACAGCCAGATCGATTGAGAAATATAAATTTTGGGGAAAAATTGACTGAACAGTTCAACCGCTAGCGATTTTCACAGACGGACGGGCAGATGGACCCACAAAATATAGATTTTGGCAACACTTCGTGTTAGAAGATTTTCCCCCTAAATTTAGACACTGGATTTATCCACTTTTTCGTTACAAGGGCCCTGTAATAAGATTTTCTGCCGAAAATTCGCTGTTCTTTACCCGCAGCATTATATACCTTTCTCTTCTCAAGAATGTCTTTCTTAACCATGAAAAGTAAAAATATATACATATCTACAATGATATTTTGAATTTAACAGTCCATCAGTTCTGGTCATGCTCCCTGCTAACGTGCACTTGGGGCGTTACAATGTCCGTTAAACACGAGTCGCGAAATAATTGACTTATCTAACATATGACAATATGTATATTATCGAATTCGCCTTCTTACGCTCGTCATGATAGATTAAAAAATATGGAGTGTGCGGTTATAATATATAAACGTTAAAATGTTGACTTTGTGGAATACTATCTAGTTGCTACGACCGTCAATGACTTAGAAGACCATGCCTTAAACTTTTCTTTATTCCCTCCTTGCGTAAGCGGCGTATATCTCGTGTCCGTCGCAGTTAACCCTCGATGGTGTGGGCGAGGAAACGTGACGCAAACGAAAAGCTCCGCAATGAATCAGCCTGTGCCTGCCGCAGCTCCAAGCTGGGAACCCCAACGCTTTAAACCACTGCCCCGTTTCTCCTACTTCACCTGCGTAGCGAAAAATTGCCGCCATTCGTCAGGGCGACGTTTTACAGGCACCAAAGCGGTGTCCGCTGTTACCGAAAGAGTTGCTGCCGCACAGCTGCAATAATCACCTTGTAACGTGTATCCATGTGCAGAGCAACGATAATAGTACAATGCCAATGGCATTCCAGGGATAAATGGGATTCAGTAAACTATCTCTGGGACGAGGAACTTACCCCAGGAGGAAAAGCAAGTGATTGGTCAGTGTACATGATAAAAAATGAAAGAGATTTTTTGACACTAATTAGTTTTCTGATCTCCTGAGCCTAGGCTAGCTTTTCGGCATTGCCCCACCTTCCACCGACATGAAATCAGACATTCTCACGAATATTTGGATCGGAACATTTCAAGTTCATCGTATCCCATAATTTCATAAAATAATTGATTTTATTTAGTATAAAGATTCGTTCAAGAATTGTTTATTTTCATGAAGCAGTACTCTGCGAACGAAAGTGGGAGGGCGTGATGAGGTGTATTTCTAGAATCACATTCTGAAAGAAGAAATAGTCACCAAAGAATCTGAGATCATGTACAACGTAAGAGACCGGCGGCGTCATCCGATATTGTTGTGCCCGTCTAGTGCACTGAAAAACATGAAGTTTACCATGTAATTGTATTAATACTAGCTTAAGTACACCGTATTGCCGTTTTTTTCATAAGTATTATGACGAGAAGTTCTGTGATAGCCGGTAAAGTCACAACTCTCGTACCGAGGAGTGAATTTACCGGCTAACAGAGTATTTCGAGTAGTATTTAGTGTGAAGTTTAACGAATTAAGACATTACATTAATCGAACGCATAATTAAAATCACAGGAATTATGAAAAAGAGAAGTATTACTCAAAATTTCTCCACTGCCTCGTCAACAACAGTCCAAGTCTGCCTACAACGCTGCCGGCGTCAGCTCGTGTCCGTAACTTCACGTGGGATCTACGCAACAATGCAATGCCCCAGAATCTGTGATAGTTTCATTTATAACTTTGATATATTTCTCACAGACAGTGACTCGCTGTGATTTCCTTTGAAGTACATAGCGAAATGTGTTATTCACGAGAATTCCACGTGGGTGCCCTGATTTATATCTTTGCGCCCACCCTCTCTCGCCTGCTCACCAATGCAGGCATGACGTCATGGGCCCCCGGGCGTGAAGATCAGCACATCAGCATCTACGTACTGTCATCATGGATTGCACTGTGTATTGTATGCTATGTTTTCCTTTCAGTACAAGTGAATTTCCTCCCGTTTGTGTCAACTTCAATAACTTTCTCGTTAGATTTACTTACGGTATTCGATTCAACCAAATATTTTCATGAGAAAACACAATTGCATCATTGAATTTAGTGTAATTTATTTGTCTAACTGTAATTAAGTGTAATTATATTATTTATGACTGGTTCAATCTAAGCCTATTCATTTTCCCAAAATAATGGCAATATCTTCCTGAAATAGTTAATTACAAAAATGGTCCTCCGATTTGAAGCTACTGAGGTTAATGTTGGGTGCTGCAATTAATTCATTAAGTATCAGTCTACTATACACATACAACTCCAACAATGCACTTGTCTAATTTTGTGTCAACTAATCGGTGGCGATGGCGGTGGCTGTCTGTGTTAAATGGTGGTATTTTGCAATTCTTAACATAGCAGGTGTAAACACTAGCAATCTCAAGAATTGCAATAAAAATTCGGAAAAAGAATGGAGTAGAGAGCCGTTAATGGAACTTGGGATTTTACTTGCACAACCATATATTTCACGTCGTGATGTCTGTCCTTCGCCAAGTAATATGCAAGAAATTATACTGAAATTTGTAAGCAAACCACTTGAGAAGAACCTTCACGAAGCACGAAAAGTCAGATGCGAGATGTGCCCGAGAATAGGAGATGGCAAAACGAAAATCGTATGCATCAACTGCACCAAACATATTTGTACAAGTCATGCAAAATCTGTTAGTAAAAATTGTTTTTAAATGTACCATATATTACCTATTACAATGTGAATGATAAAATAGTGATATTTTGTACATAGAACAAGTTCGTAATGAAATTGAATTTCATAAAACGGGGTCTACCAGGACCCCTCCAGTCAAGTAGACCACTGAAGGATTAAACAACTAACCAAAACGTATATTGTCTACTAATTGAAAAAACTGATGTTATGATATCGTTTAATGTTTAATACACTGTACACGCTCCTGCTTTCAGATTTCTTCAAAACAAAATTTAATACATTACAATAATTACATTTTGAAAGTAATCGATATTAGGAGCCTGTAAAGCGTATTAAAAACTACACGATTTTATATCAAACTCATATTTTTTTCATCAGTTAATAATATGCGTTATGATAAGTATTTTCTCAAATACTCGTATTACGTAGAGTTTCATATACGGAAAGATAAAATATATAACACCAATGATATGAAAATAATATAGTTATTTTTATTTTTTGTAATTTTACTCCATGTGTACGAACCAATAAATTGACAAACAATATTCTTTTGAAGAGTTTCAATTTTTTAACAATTAAATGCATTTTATTTATTTTATTTTTTTTAAATTTATTTTACGTAAAAAGTTAAAACTGCATGACGTGTATGGAAAAGTGAAGCATTCACTTTCTATGAAGATTACATACATAAATTGACATCTACATCGATTTGAAGTTATCAGGTATGTTCCATAACTTTGTATTACAATAATTACAATTCTTTGAACTATTATGATAACGAGTAATTTTGTACTTTATATTATATGAAATTATCAATTTTATATTTTATTCAATTAATATAGACAATTAAAAAAAATATAAACGATGGAAGTTGCATTTACAACACGTATGTATCTCTTTAAAAAATGTTAGTATAAATGTTTGCCTTTCTATTTTGAGTTGGTTTAACCATTATAAAATATTACCAATGGATAGAATTTAATAACTCTTTAATCAACTTAAAATAAAATGCAAAAATTTAATTTCACAACTTTTTTGAAGTGGTGAACATTTAAAAATTAGTTTTTCATGATATTTCACTTTGAAGAGAATTTATTTTGAAGGGAACACTAACTTTTAAGATTTCTTAATAAATAATGAAATAAATAGACATTTAGAAAAATAATTCACCTATTGCTTCGCATTATATATTTTTGCGATGTGTTGTAGAAATTGTTCATCTCGGTAGACAATACACACCAATTAAAAATACTTACATCACAGGAATACCACGTGTCAAAATGTGATGGTTATAAAATTGCGTTGGCAATAAAATTAGATATCTAGCGTGAAAAATAGAATAATCACTTCACTAGATCAGAGAAATAGTGTCCACCATAAACTTCCGATTTACCAACTAGTAATATAAAATTAGTCGTATTGTGGGTTTGAGGGGATTTCGGAGCGGGAGTACCCAATAGAGCACTAATAAATTAGTAATATAATAATGGAAGTAGTATTAAATTGTAATAATACCATGTGTTTTATATAAAGCTAACGTTTAAATGTACAGCGTAAATGTTGATTGACTGGTATCGCAATGTCCATCTGTTCACATTCCAGAGAATCGATTCCAAAATTTCTCGTGTCACAGGAACTGAATCTCTCGCCTAGTGAACTGGTATACGTATAACGAAAAAGGTCCAAACGTACTATAATAGGTGCTAAAATATAGATATGAAATTGAAAGAAAATCTCCTAAAGAGAAATATGAAAAGTGACCAAATCTTTAAATTGAAAAATGAAAAAATTGGAACAGAAAGAATAAATAGGCATTGAAAAAAAATATGAACAATGAAATGTTCTTTGAAAATCAAAATTATGGTGAACAAGAAACTGTAGAAATGGAAAACAATTTTATAGATGATCTTAATAATAATTGTAAGTATTGTATTTCATTTTATAATACCCGAGGTCGCCAATACCTAAAGACGAAGGGAGTTTTACACTAAACGATGTTGTCACCGATTTCATTGACACGGCAACATGTTAAATTAATCTTAATTAAAACGAACAATAAGCTATTGTCATTAGTTTATTTTAAGTGCATTTACGATTTAAAGTAAAGTGAAAATTTCAAAATAATCATCCATTCGAAATTGGTATATTGATTGATTGACGCCCGAGAGCCGTTAAATTGGCTGCTTCCCAATTGCTGCTAAACTTTGTGTCGACTTGTTTTGTTTATATCATCTTATCTCTCTTCCGAGAAACCACGGACGCTCTCTGTTTTGAAAAGAATTAGTTTTCATCGTATCCGAAGTGTCGATGTCAGAAGTCGGTGATTCAATTAAACGCTATCTTGTTTGTGACATCTTACGACGAAAGACAACCCACGAGTGAGCAGCCAGAATTTTCTAATTCAAATTGTTTTGAGTCAATTCCATGTATTTTTCTAATTACTGTAACCAATCAATAAAAGGATAACTGAAGTAGGTTCAAGAGTTGTTCAAAAATACGCGGACTGACGTCATAAAAGAAAATGTACTTGATTTATAAATTAGATGTTTGAGTCCCCTTCAAAGTACTCTCCTCCCCAACGCACACATTTATCCCAATGGTGTTTTCACTTGTTGAAACAGTCCGGGTACGCTTCTTTTGTAATGTTCTTCAGCTCCTTCGTCGCATTTGCCATAATCTCGGGAATCGTCTCAAATCTTCTTCCTTTCAAGTGTCTTTTGAGTTTGGGAAACAAGAAAAACTCACAATGTGCAAGGTCAGGTGAGAAGGAGGGTAGGGAACAACAGGATGGAGTGTTTAGCCAAAAACTCACGTGTTCTGGGGCTGGTTGGGCTGGAGCGTTGTCATGAAGTAAAAGCCAGTCGCCACGTCTCCACGTTTCTGGTCTTCTGCGACAAATGGCGTCCCTCAGACGTTTCAGAACTTCAATATAGTAATTTTGGTTCTCCGAGGAGACTTCGTGGAGATACTCGTGACTAACGAGCCCCTTCGTATAAAAACACCGTCAACATCACCTCGACCTTGGACCAAATTTGGCAAACTTTCGTGGGTCTGGGGGACGTTTCGCCCATCTATTGGGACGATTGGAAATTCGTTTCAAGGTCGTAACGATAAACACATCATTCATCGCCGATTATGATCTTTGACAAGAAGTTTTTATCTTCTTCTAAAATATCAAGCAGTACATGATAAAAGCTGGACACGATGCGCCCTTCTGTTTCTGCGTTATTAGGCGTAGCATAAATTTCGATGCAACGCGGTTGTTAGGGCATTGCATAAGAGCAGTGGGCCAGTGGCTGAAACAAATATTTATTGCACTGCCCTACCACTACCTTTGATAACTTTTTTGTTTTTCACTGATAGGACCCTAAAGAAATTACAGATCATTCAGAACCAATTTCTCAGAACCATTACCAATGCACCGTGGTTTGTCACGAATCATCATCTTCACAAAGAACTCAACTTAGAACTCATTGAACATCATATCACATACTTAGCCACCAACTTTTATTATTATTTACCTCAAATCTCTTCCCTTGCAACCTTTAGACTCGCTAAAAACCCGAACCATACAAGAATAAAAAACAGATACCCCTATAATATATTCCTCAAAACCTTCTCCGAATTTGAACCAGAATAGAGGACCCAATAGGGCATCCTCAACCTTATGTTAGATTTAAGTCTTAGAAATAAGTTTTAATGTAAGTTAGTAAGTAAGCCAATCAAACATATTAAGTTTATACTAAAACTGACCTATGTACATCCAACAAAAGCAATAAAGAAAAAAAAACTGATAGGACCAGACAATTTTAAGGCTTGCCAACCTTTGGAAAGACTGCATGCTCACAGGGAGGTCACCATTAATAGAACGTTGAAAGAAACACATAGCAAGTTCAATATCACTGTAATTAAACTATGAATTGTTATAAAATTTTGGGAAAATTGTTATGTCCTGTGAAAGCATAAATCAATAAAATGAAAGAACACATTCATGGTGCAAATAGCTTGATAGCATAATATGCAATGCCTGCATGAATCATTATGAAACATCTTGAAATTATCAGTTTGTAGGAATGACATAAACGTAAAAGATTGAAATATAAAAAATGCACGAGAATTTACACATAAATCTGTAAAGAAAAGAGGAACATAACATTCACGCTCGATGTCTTGAAGAGGCGCTGCATTCCGCAGCGTGATAAGGCGCGAGGGGGCGCCCATGCAACGTGCTCGCGGCCAGCAGGGCTGCGGCTGCCCGCGGAAGACGCACACATGCATGATGATTGAAAATAGTCGCCGTATCAACGGTACAGACTGTTCATTGCCTCACAAACAGAAGTGAATAGTTAGTGTCATGGGAGTTCATACCCAATAAAATAATTGCCAGCACATACAGTCACTTTTAAGCACAAACATTAAGTCATTTTGCAATGTGCAATAATGGCAATAACTAATTCACTACGAAGATGAATCAATAGTTCTGCGGCTCGCATACATATATATTTACGTGAGATGTAAATGTATCAAGTCCGTGCAATTAATAAAATACTAATTAGTTCATCGTAGAATACACTGAATTGTTGGAGTAACATGTTAAAGCAATCATGCACACGCGTCTGGAGACATTGCGAGCGTGCACGGCAACGGAGTGTGCTCGCCATGAAGCCAACTGGCAAGCTGTGTGTTATCAGCGAGCAATATGTCCGTTAGCACCGTATGGAACTCTGGACCGATAAGAATCAATTTTACATTGTAAGTTTGGAGATGCAGAATTGAACATTAACTAGAAATAGATTTAATTGGGATTGTAAATTACACGATTGAATGTGATTTTAAAGCTAGGAATTTCTTATGTATTTTGTAAGATTAACTTATTGGTTCGGATAATATAATAGTTATGAAGCGCCGGAGCAACGTTGCCGATTCGGGGAATGCATGCGCTGCTACACTGTAACCACACGCTGCAACCAGCGCACAGTGTGTAATTTCAGGCATCTACCTCGTAAAAAATTATTTTTCGACCCAGTTCCTACACATTTTTGAAGTTGCTCTCACTATTCTCCAATATCCAGAGCATCTGGCAACACCGAAATTGTTGTGTTTTACAAGTTCTCTGGAAGACAAATGAAAAAAGCTAACATAACGAGGTCAGTTTACGTATTGAATTTACTTACTCAATGACAAAATTGTCAAACCTGCATGCGTTATTCTGAGGGGCAAAAGTTATATTTACAGTTCACAATAAAAACATTATGAATGCTCATCATTTACTCAGAAAACCAATTAAAATCGAGAAGTAGTTAGTAGTAGCAAATATTTAAATTTTAAAAAATTGCAATATAAATTTTAAAAAAATATACAATAAAAATGAAAATGTTTAAAATGAACATACTCTATAATACAAAATAAATATTTTAAGCTCCAAACATATATTTAAAAAATTACAAATTGATAATATGAAAATCGTGGATAAAACGAACTTTATTCTTTATAAAACATGTGTACAATTTGGAGTACTTCGCATTTCGTATGTAATTTACTTAAAATTGGTAGAAATAATAAACTTATGTTATTGGAACTTCACACACTTCACGAATGCCTTAAAAGAAGTACGTACACCAAATTTCATTCAGATATGTGCAATAGTTTCCAAGTTATTTTTACGAGCTAATTGCTCGAAATTACACACTGTGCAGCGGTCTGAAACGATGATGTAATTCGAGACATGGAAATTATATTAAGATTTACAGTAAAATATAAATTGTACTGTAACTGGCTATCTTTGAATTTAGGATATTGGAGATAATACATACATTTTATTTAAATAAAATAAGACGTACCAAGCTTTAATCGTGGCAGCAGAATACGTTAAGAGGTTCAATAAATAATATAAATTAAATGGAAATTATAGCGAGTTCTAACAGTGGTGCATCTTTAATTTCTCAATCAAAATTTCGTGACAAGATCCAATGATATCCCACACTCTTCAGCAAGCTCACCTACAGTCAGATGTCGATTTGCTCGCACCAGGGTATTGATTTTGTCGACGTGTGGGTCGTCAGTTGACGTGAAAGGACGTCGAGAACGCTCATCATCTTCAATGGACTGCCGACCATCTTTTAAAACGCTCAAGCCACTTGAAACGACGTACGCTTCATAGCAACATCACCGTAAGACGTGTTAAGCACATCAAAAGTTTGTGCTGTAGATTTTTCCAACTTAACACAAACTTTTACAGCAAGTCTCTTTCAGGTCATTCATATCGAAATCCGTGAAATGAAAAAATCGTATTCACTAAAAACCACGTAGCTAGTAACCCGCAGGTACCCGCAATAGCTAAGCTCACGTCAGTGCCCACAATGTATTTCTCAATATAGTATCTCAAATATAGCTGCAACATTTCGTCAATGCAAATGGTCTGAAGGTCTATTTAATGAAGAACATATTTCATGCTGTTTGTACATGTCCATCAATGCAATTGTTAATGAATCTTACACTGCAGGATTCTTGTCTGAATGGTTATGATGAGAAAGGTAAAAATTGACAAAATACACGCAAATATTATTAAAATCATATTATCCTATTAAATAATGTTCAATTATATTATTCAAATTATTTTGGCATTTCCTAAAAACATTACTTTTTCACAACAATATTTAGAAAGTTTTTGTCTTTTTCTCCATTTTGCAAGATTTTCATTTTTTTCATTTCCCTACAGACGTCTCCTGCACATCTTCTTTCTCTTTGGTAAGATATTGTGGCAGCCGATTGTAGATACGGCAAATTATTCTTTCTGAATAGACACTTGTCATAGACTCGACTGAAAATAATACCATAACACGTATCGCTCAGGCCAAAAGCTCACGATGAACTGGTGCCATTACACCCAACGTATATGTTAGATAACGCGCAGCGCAGCGGTCAAGTTTGAACATGCTTACGGGAAAAGATAAAAATAAAGTCAGTTGTTCTAAGGAAATTACAATGAAAGAATACATGAAAAATCAGACGACTAATGCATCGCAATAATTCAAGAAGATAAAATTGCCGTGGCTTGGATCTCCAGATCTATTGCGAGCATCTCGGGTTAAAAAATTGAACATACAACAATCAGGAAATGGTATCACAATCAGAAGATCTGTGCAAACCTAGCGACAGCAAGCGGATTCCTCTGGAACAAACTGGAGCCGCGCTATTCAAACAGCGCATTTGCGTATTTGTATGTAAAAATTCCCCAACTCCAGAAATAGCTTTACGAAATATGTGAGCCGTCACAATGACGGCACGCGGGCATTCTTTCAATTCAAGGTCTGGGCGTTTTAGTGTTAGAACATACACACGTGGAAGATAATTACATGGTAAGGAAGGGAGGCAATGTGGCCTGCCACCGGCGGAGCATTGCAGCTGGTCGAGCGCACTTGGGGCCCTCCGCTGGTTTTTCAGCTGGCAAGACCCTGCAGTCCGGAGGAGAACGAAATACGTAGGAAATGACACTTCTCACTTCTCATTGTCGATTAGAAGGGAAAATTTTGAGATATTTATACAAACAAAAGAAATATATTTAATAATATTCCCTCATTTTCTCCGAAAACATAAGGGCTCCGCGTCGTATGTTTTGTAGAATGTGTTGTAATGACATATTTTGCTTTTTCGAACACTAATATAGAGAAAGATTTGTAAGGCTGCGAAAAGGTGAGGAGTGGTACAAGGGTGGCTATTCGCATGAATATAGTTGTTCAGGTATGTTCTTGATTTCGGTCACTGTATTAAACGCAGATTTTAATTGCTGAATGTGATTTTTGCAGTTGCTTTAAACATTTTCGTTTCACACAGACCACGTTTCTAGTATTGCTCATGTTACTTTTAAATGTTAAAAAATGATAGGTTTGTATTGGCTGACGCATAAGTTCGTGCGGTTCTTAATGAATATTTTTTATTTTATTTTTATTCATGCAATTAGTTTTGATTTAATCGTGTTCGTTTTGTAGATGGGTGTGGAAAGGGAACTATTCCTGACTACTGAAGTAATTTCACGTTCAAACCTTTAACGCTTCATTGTTAACGTTCTTTTATTAGGCGAAAGGCACTTTACTAATTAAACTAGTGGTACTACAATAGCACATTTTTTGTATTCGTAACAGTTACGAAATATTACCTATGTTTATTGCTAGTTTTATCCTACCAACATTTCATCTATCACTTGACTTAAAAAATGTACATATGTCGCAGAGTTCAGCGCATTAAGTTTAATGTGAGAGGAAATCTTGATATGGTTAGAGTAGGTGATAATTTTTTTCGATGGCGAACGGAGACACAGACACGCCGAAGACGGACTCACTACGAGACAAACGCTTGATCGGACGCCTGACCAGGCGTTTGGACGGAGCAACACCTTCTTTATATCATGGACAAACGAAACGTGTATTTTCGTCCAAATTTCAATTTCGATTAATTGTAATATTATTAATATTTTATACCACTACTCCATATATAAGAAAGTAAAAACTTCTTGTTTCATTAAAGGTTCCGAAAACTGTTGAACGTTTGGAACTTTCTACATGATATATTGAATTTTTTGATTATTTTCACTAGTTGCACAAATCAATTGAAGAAAACATGTAGTCACTTTAGAAAGAGTGTTACAAACGTAATAAGCTTCGTGTGAAATAGGATTGACCTATGAATATCTGTTTTGGATTTCTCCAAATGATGTGTATGTTGACGGTGATAGTACTGCTGATACACAGTCGCACAGTCACAGGCGGATAAGAAGAACTCCGTAGAGACTGACGTTTAAAAAAAGTCGCATCAAGGACCTCAAAATGTGTATTAAAATATCGATATGGATTTTGTGTAATAAAAATATTCTCTCTATAATAAGTACACAAGACAGTAATAGTCGTAGGCAGCATTGCGAATGTGAGAGTTACGAGTATGCTAATTTTAGAACTTGCAGTGGGCAACCATGCGACTATTGACACATATTTTTAAGCACTTTGTATTTATTGACTATGCAATGGCAATGAGCCATCGAAGTTAGTCGTGAACACCATTCGGACCACTCGGTTACGCTGAAACATGCGCATTTGAGTTCAAATGTTCCCATTGTATGTAAGGTGAAATGATCCATGGGAGATTGCGTTACTTTACGGTTCAGATTACTGGAATGGACGTTCGTTTTTCTCGCGCAATAAACTGTGAAGGACTCAGCAAAAAATATTCATTTCTAAATAGTACCGAATGTAATGGTTAATTGTTCGAAAAACATTTCATTCCGAGTAAGTAAGCGGGAATTGAGGCTAACGTATAAGTAGAAATTAGTGTTTCAAAAGGACCACGTATGTGATCGTAAATAACAATAATCTGCGCTTCGTAAAATATGCAGCCGATCACAATGAAATTAGCCCACTTTCTAGTATTCTCCATTTTGTGTTAAATGTAAATAGTTCATGAAACTCTTACATAAAATAATTTTGTAGGATAATAACGAATATATGAACAATTGACTATTTGCACGCCTGTTAATTTAGTTTAGTGACACTAAGCTTTCCTTCCAATAAAATTTACAAGGCTCTTACGTGATACCGTATGTACTCATGTGGAGTGTTTTTCTTAGTGTAATGATTTAGTGCGAAAAGATAATGATTTAATTGTTTTCTATTTTTGACTTACCACTTCTGAAAATTTGCAACCAGATATTTATTAACATAAACTCTTAGCAGACCTAACAATATTCCATCAAATCGACATTATGATTCCGCGGTCGCCAAGCATGGTTATTTAGGATTGGGTTTTGTTTACATCAAAGCAAAAATTATCTTGAAAAGTCAAAAGTGTAAAAAAGCAAGACACAAGTTCAATTCAAGAAAAAATTTGCCCGAGTTGTTACTCTTGTCTATTCGGGAATACCCACGTACAGTCTATTCCGGCCACTTTCTTCAATGTTGATACGGAATGTAATAATTTGCTCTTGTAGCTGACCCCCTTCACACTGGGAGCAACCATAATGAAAGAAGAAAGAGTTAAACATGTACTACAATCCTAAAGAGTAAAATACTATGATAATAAATAAAAACGTACGAAACCTCTGAATACATACGAAGTAGGGTCAAAAAGTACCCGGAATTGGTTATTAAAAATTTATTAAAAATATTTATAACATTCTTACATTATTTCCCTTCAAAATACTCTCCTCCTGCATCTACACATTTATTCCACCGTTCATATAATTGTAGGAAACACTCTTGAAAGCCGTTTTTTTAAAGGTCCTTCAGCCGCTCCGTGGCATTTTCAATCACCTCTGACGAATCAGCAAAACGATGTCCCTTCAATGCCATTTTTAACCTTGGAAACAGGTAGAAATCTGGTGGTGCGAGATCGGGAGAATATGGAGGATGTTCCAGAGTGGTAACATTATTCTTGGCAAGGTATTGTTTCACGATTAGGGATCGATGTGCTGGGGCATTGTCGTGCAACAAACACCAGTCATTCTCTGCCCATTTTTCAGGTCGTTTTCGTCGAATTGCATCTCGTAGCCGTTTTAAGATCTCTGTGTACAATTCTTTATTTACTGTTCTCCCTTTAGGAATAAATTCATAATGAATCACTCCACGGTAATCAAAAAACACCTCAACATCACTTTACCCGGCTTCTGTCAAGCGAAATTTTTGTTTTCTTGGTGAAGTTTTGACTTCTATTCAGCGGACTGCCGTTTGTCTGAGGTCGTAAAGAAAGCACCATGTCTCATCACCTGTAACAATTTTGCGCAGGAAGCTGTCATCTGCATCAGCCATTTCAATCAAGTCCCTGGACACTCTCATTTCCTTTTGCTCAGGGATAACATTTTTGGAACAGTGTGCAAGCAAACACGATGCATGTTCAAGTCATTATGAAGAATGCTGTGAACACTCCCATGTAAAATACCAACTTCAAAGGCAATAGTATTGATGGTTGTTCGCCTGTCCGCACGCACAATTTGTCGAACGCGCTCAACATTGTCGTCTGTTGTGGAAGTGGAAGGCCGCCCAGTCCGAACGTCATCTTGAATTGTTGTGCGACCGTCGCGAAAACGCTTATGCCACTCGTAAACTGCTGTTTTCTTCATCGCAGAATTTCCGTATGCTTTTTTTAGCATCTCAAGAGTCTCCAGGTGATTTCTCCAGCAACACACAGAATTTAATATTGCCACGCTGCTCTAATGACGACATTGCACAATCCGACGAAAGAAAAACTACGATCTACAATATTAAACACCGAACGCACGGAACCAACTACAACTGCTTGCTAACCTCAAAAGCACATTCACTACCAGTTATGCCAACCTCACAAACAAAAATTTCCCTTTCAGCTAACAAATACTTGACTGTAAGCGACCATTCCGGGAACTTTTTGACCCTACTTCGTATTAAAATATATTATGTAAATGCTAGACTATAGACTATTCATTGACTATGTTAATGGTAGTTGACTGAGCATGCATACTCGAATAAAATATAACAAACTTATATTTTGTTGATTCAAGATAGAATGCTTTCCCTCCTTGTGGACAAATTCGGTCGAGTATCCTCGGCGAGGGGTGGAGATTCCACAGAAAGCAATCGCCAGAACAGTTGTGGGTCTGATATTTTTGTAAAAACTGATAGAAGAGAAATGGGCCGATAATTTTGAATTTCATTTTTGTTCCTATTTTGGAAAGCGGCTTAATTTCAACTGTTTTGAAAATATCTGGAAACGTTGCGGTGCATAACGATGAATTAAACATGTGAGTTAACGGGTGTATAATGGCATAGGCACAGGTCTTTAACAAAGAATCCGAGAATTCATCTAAACCGGGCGAATATTTATTTTTTAATTTAGATTATTTTGAGAATTTCATAGGAAGAAGTTTCGGAAACGAACATCGTATCTAAAATTTTGGGTGAAATATCTGTTATTGAATTTTTTGGCTGAAGACTCTTAGTGAGATCGGCAGCAATTCTCGAAAAGTATTGGTTAAAGAGACTAGCCACTGTTGGAGGATCTGTTGGAGGTATCAGAAAGGACTCCTACTACAAACCTATGGTGAATAAAATGCTTGTTTCTTTAAAAACTTTAGGTTGAAAATTAGCTTAAAAGTGCACGTGTTACATTAACATCTGGTTATTTACCGGAAAATTTATAAACGGTGAGTGAAGAGCCAGGAGAAAGATTCCACCTCAAGGTGGAATCGTACCGGAAAGTTTAAGTTCGCAGGTAAGTGTTATCAATCTTCTGAACCAGCTCTCCAAAATGGAGGAAAATCAATCAAAAAAGTGATGGCATTTTTAACACATAAAGACAGAATGGTATGCTTCATCCTACACATAATTTTTGTCATGTCCCGTGATTTACCGATGATGTACTTAGTGTTGCGTGAAGGCTTAGAAAGCAGCATGTTAAGTTGAGAGAACATTTGACGATATACACGAAGTGAACCCTCCACATCCGCAGCGTAACACTGATTTTCTTTGAAACCTAATCACGTGGTATGTATCCCAACCTTTATAAAGGAGATATATCGACATAACAAAGCATGAATCTGGTGTTATGAGCACACCTAAGTTGATATTAAACTCAGATATCATATGTAGTTTATTTGTTTCTTGATTTTGTAATTTCGCGAGACCTAGTTAGACTTTGATCGGCCAGCGATGGTTCGTGGGAAATTATAAAATGTCACAGAGAATACATTTGTGTGTTCGGGTCAAGTTTAGTTAATATTTCCCACTAATGTTTAGAGCTGTCAAGATTAAAACGGTTTGACATTGATAATGCACAGTTCTTCAGCAAATTACTTTCAACGCTTGCTTCGTATTTCCATCAATCAACCCTTGAGGAAAGGATCTAAACACCATTTCTGAAATTTTGACAAGCCTGAAATTCCATGGAATTGTGTAGTTACAGCCAATTCTCCGGGATGCGCTATTATTAAGTAACGAAACCTGTGCCTTAATCGCGATTGGAGCATTGAATTGGAATCGGTTCCGAAACTGCTCCAGCATTCGCCTTGAGTTGATTGGAAAAACGGAAAACTACCAAGCAGGGCAGCCGGTCGCTGGAATTCTCCTCCTGTCAGTTGCTGAATTCGACCTCGCTGAAAAGATAGTGTCGAAAATCCTGCCATCATCTGGACACAAACCGTAGGTCCTCCTTGGTCAGAGGCACTGCAGTGACATCGGTTGATGCCCTGAACCACCTTTGTCGATACATCACATCGGTGTCAACCAATCGTTGCGTATAGAGTACTAACGAAAAGTACAAGATGGAGGCACAGTGTCTTCTTTGTATGGAAAGAGCTTCTTGAACACCAGGAATTCATCCGGAGGTTGGGCATGGGCACGTTTGTACCCGCGACCGTTTGAGCTACCAAACAAGGCAGGCGTTCTCCAGGGGAAACGCGAAAGAGGAGCTTCCGCCCCGCAGACAGCCGCACTTCTCGCGTCATCAAAGATAATATATAGTTCTCAATCAAAACTCGGAAGAATGTCAATGAGATGAAAGTTAACATATCCGATCTAACGAATTAAACTATTTGCCATAATAAGGCATGCGAAAGGTCTGTCTTCGGTTTCTGATCCCGTTTAAATGCAAAACAGAGACTTATTAAATGCGTAAATCCAAAGGATTGAGACAAAATGGTTGACGAGAACACACTGGTGTTGGACAAGCGGATGTCCAGGGAAAATTCCCTGGACATCCGCTTGTAATCCCGCGAAAATTCCTGCCGCCCGCACCGAAGAATGGTGATGTGAACTTTGCATTGGAAATATATACAAATACCAGTGAGATGAAATTTCACTGACTACTGATCTACTCAAAGAATTTGAGATGTTCGAAGCAAAAAGCAATTGGAATGTAATTCATGTAGCAAACACTTACAATCCAATATTGAGATTACGCAAAAAAAACTAAAGAATCAATACTATATGCAAGATGAGGAGTCTGGTATTCACTAACGGTATGGCAGAGGAGGGACTTAGTGCTCCGCTTTACTCCACGCACAAGGACGATGATGTGATCTCATTAGAATTATATATGGACGTCAATAACATGAAAGTTGAAGGACAAACCTTTCCAATCAAATAATTTAAAATAGTCGCCGTAATAAGGATTTTCTATCTGATATATGCCGAAAAAGCTATTATAAAGCAATGTAGAGACTTATTTTATGATTAAGGTCGACACAAAATAATGGACGAGACGAAGCCTGAAGTTTCTCACAATGTTGATGGAGATTCGGTTCTGATCCTGTCCAACGCCTTTATTGAAAATAGCATTTTGTTTCCTATCAGAACATGACAGGATGTTCACATGTTAGAAGTTGATGCGCAAAAATTTCAAGTCGAAGACTTTAAAAAAATCGACATAAGAAATCGCGACCCAAATGCTGTCCCCCAGTAATGAGTCTATCGATTATTGCGTCATTGCGCTCAAAAGTGAGAAGACGTGAGTAAAAAATTTAAAGACTAAAGTGCTGGAAAGAAAGCCACTCCTAACATTATGTATATTTCAATGCAATAGTCTTTGTTGCCTCCGTCTTTGTACGACTTGTTTGCGGCTCAGCCAGTGACGGCCGTGGTAATGTCATTAGGGTGTGAAACTCTTCTCTTCTTTCTCTCTTCCTCCCACTCTCTCGTCTGCCCCTTTCCTTTTCTCTCTCTCTCTCTCTCTCTCTCTCACACACACACACACACACACACATGCATACATTACATGCAAGCATTTACACTCATTAACCTAAATAATGACAATTAAACATAAATCATCTTATGAAGTCTGATACATTCCGAACAATTCCATTCCTTTGTTTTTTTCAGCAAATTGTTGTGTGACTTTTTCACTGAAATCATTGATTTCTTGCGTTTCATATTTTCAACGCTATTTATTGTTAGATACACAACACCCTTGACAGAAAAAACTCTCTGATTTCAGTTTCTCAAAACCAATTGAAACGTATCCTAATACATATGTTTACAAAATACACTTGGGTTTTGAAAACTTAGGAATGGTTTTGTAATTGCAGCTAACTTTAAAACACAAGAGAATACACATATAATATTCAATTAATATTTTTATGAATGCAACACTGCACAGCAATGCGTTCGCGCGCTAGTGCAAAAGATCATTTAAGTGAAGAGATATCTCACACTTTCTTCGTTCAATGTCACACTTCTCTTCAAAACTTTGCTAGCCGACTGTTTTATCTTCGAGACTTGTCAAGGCACAGGGATCGCTACTGCGCCGGCGCCGTAGAAGTCGCATCGCGGGCGGAGTGCTCCAACTCTCCATAAGCCAATGTTGTTCCCCTCTTTCCCCTCCAGCCAGCGGGTGCTTTGGACGCAGTTTCCTCTATCGCATTCTCCCGAGTGAGCTCCAGTAGGCTTTCACGAAAGAAAGCCGGTCGGACTGGGAATCCCAGCTTCCGAACGGCGCGTGTTTTGAAATGCCACATTACGTAGAAGCGCTGAGAGAATACACCCCTCTTGTTAAGAGATGTTGATGAGAAGTGACAATGAATTAAGTTGGGTGTACACATGCGAACGTGCGAATACCCACGAGTCGCCACTGGGCTTACCAGAAGATCAGCAAGAACACCAAAGATGGACGTAGGTGGTGTGGTATGCTGAAAGATTTTGCATTATCATTTACCAAATGACAGGACCCTCAGACATTTCCGAAACAAAATTAATATTAACTCAAGTATCATTCAACCTGTTTTTGTACCGTTAAGAAACTCCTTGATGGGCCTATGGTTGACAAGTCAAAAACCGTTTGTTCTCTGTTCATTGATGAAGTAGTCATTCAACAGAACTTACATTATGAATCTACCTCAGATATGATTATGGGGTTAGCTGATGATGAGAAAAAAAAAGACTGCTTTGAAAGCCAATATTTGCCAGAATAATTAAAAATATTTTTTTTAAATTATAGAAGCAGGTTATATGCCCCAGGTTCTCTCATGGTCTGTTCTTTTTCACTTTAAAGGGGTTTGTTAAATTGTGTGTATTAGAACTTAAGAAATTAGGTTTCAAAGTAAAGGCTCTAATATGTTATAAAGTTACAAGCAAAGTTTGGCACGTAAATTAGGGGTTTCTTTATCATGGCCATATTTTAAATTGGATGATGGCAATTCATTTCTTTTATCTCACCACATTCAATTAGGAAAACTCTTCTAAAACACAATTTGATATTTAATAGCAATATTGTATCATGAGCACACCTTAGAAACATATATAATTTGAACAATGATACTTTAAAATGAAAGTTAATAACTAAATTAACGTATGCAAACATTTATTCCAAAATGTTTAAATGCATGAAGGTAAAGTTGACCGTTCTGACTGTATCGTTCTGCGCATACTGCTTTTCATACGCAGTTTGAAATGTACAAAATTCCAAGCAGTGCTATTCACACTGCAGATTTTGTAGAGACTATGGACAAGCTGTTTGCCCTTCCAATAACACAAATCTTGGTAAAGATAAATTTAAATACAATTATGCAATGAATGGAAATTCCGGGCATTTTAATTTCCTTTCAAATGTTTTGTCAGAAATCGACTATTGGAGACATGTGGATTGCAAGCGTCAACCAGTTTGTCTTCAAGGATAGAAGATCAATTTTCAGATACTCCAGAATTTATTCCATTGAGATGAGCTCCGAATTTGGTATTCCTACATTAAGATCTAGATTTTTCAGTCAAGATGCAATTCAGAATACATTTTCTATCGCAGGAAGCAACACGGCCGCAATACTAATCCAACTGCTTATCAAGTTGGGAATTGCAATACACTTCATCACTTTCCTGACTGAGTTGTTTGCAAAAAGCAATTGTGAAAAATATTATGGATATGTGCTGACAAAATTGATCAATATTCCTGAGGTTAAAAGTCGGGAGCCACTAATGGTTAGTGAAACATCTGATGTTCTATGTGCAAATGATCTGACAGTTGATGATGATGATTATCCTTATACTGACACAGTGTAATAATGCCGATGCATAATAAAATCCGTATTATATATGCAATCCGTATTACGTGGCTTGATATATTTCCAAAATAGTTTTGAAAGTTCACTCTTGTGAACAGTGTAAAAATGTTTTAATGTTGGGATAAAGAGAACTTAGTAAAGAACATCAAATCTTTACATATTTTAAGGCCTTTGATAACAATTTTCCTGGGTTGTTGTTGCCCAAGAAGGTGTTTTTGTTATTTAAGGAATCGGAACACACCCGTAAGAACTTTTTGTTTATTTATCGAAAGCCTAATTTAAGTAAAATTATGTGACGTGTTCTCTATCTTTGCTCAAATTGCGGTCTTCCAGTATCTATCAAGCACCTCATAGTCGATTGCCTCGTGATGACGACTGACAGAACAAATCTTTACATTAATAGCATGATCTTCATTGTATATTCAATTCTTATTCCGGTCACATGAAGGTTATTCAACTCCTTACCCAAGTTAATCTGATAAACCGTATTAAGCATTTAATTATACATTGTCAGCTTCACGCACAAGTTCAATATTTATCTCTAACGGATGTGTATACTATTAAATCTTTTATTATTAGTTTATTTCTATCTGTTCAACAATACATGTTTTTCAGAGGAGTTAATTTTTACCAGATCGTTAACATTTGGTTATAACCTAACTGCGGGCTCCCGTCGGATAACTAAGAAATTCAGTTTTAATAGACATTTTAAGGTCAGATAATAGAAAATTATATTTGGGATGTTTAAAATTTGTAATTATAACTTTGATCTATTCACACAATATTCATTTATGGGGGATGAAACCAGTCTCTTGGAAATTTTGATTTTATTCGAAGACCTAGCTCTCCGGTTTGACCGAGATAGAAATCTTTGGCACATATTGCAGTTGGAAGTAGATCGAAAAATTTTTGGGCTTGATTTGTTATGAAGTCTGTTATGTTCGGGATTTGCAATTCGTCATGTATTTGCGTGTTTGAAATGAACCATGGTGCTTTTACTATTTTTCGTAAGATTTTATTTTGTGTATTTTGTAAGTTATTCAGGTTAGTTTTGACGGTATTTCTCCAAGTTGGACAAGAATAAGTAAGCGTTGATCGTATAATCGATGTATAAATTAATTTTCTAGTATCTAAATGCAGATTAGATTTTTTATTGATTTTTGGATAGAGTTGTACCATTTTTGCTTTAGGTTTGTTGATTGTAGATTGCAAATGTTTATTCCATTTGAGTTTGGTGTCAAGAAGACCACCTAGATATTTAATAGGTTGGGAATTATCCACCCATTTGATAGGAATATTATTTATTTGTAGTTGTGTGTGAGGCTTTATTTGTCGTAGTGAAAAAATTTTTGCTTGTGTTTTACTCTGGTTGATTTTGATATTCCACTGATCTGCCCCGTCTGTGAATAGATTAAGATCATCCTGAAGGTAATTGATGGCTGTTTGTAAGACATTATGTTTGGGAAAAAGTGCGGTATCGTCGGCATAAAGGGCTATTTGAGAATTAATTAGAAATGGTATATCTGATATAAAGATGTTAAATAGGGTTGGCGATAGTGGCGAGCCTTGCGGTATTCCTGCTGAAATTTTGTGAAGGTTTGAGTTGGCAAGGTTTACTTTAACCCTGAATTCTCTGTCATTAAGGAAACTTTTGATTATGTTGAAAAGGTAGTCCGGGGTGTCTTTTTGTTTTAATTTGCATAATAGGCCATGATGCCATACTCTGTCGAAAGCTTTTGAGATGTCTATGAAGATAGCTGCAGTGTATTGATTTTTATGGAAACTATTGGCTATGAATTCAGTAATTCTTAGAAGTTGATGGATGGTAGAATAATTTTGTCGAAAATCAAATTGTGATGTAGGGACTATATTATTTTCTGTTACAAATTCTTGAAGTTTTTTAGAATTAGTTTTTCAAACAGTTTTGTGAGAGTTAGAAGTAGACTTATTGGTCTGTAGTTTTCTGGATTCTTAGGATTTTTGTTGGGTTTGCAAAAGGGGAAGATTGTGGCGATTTTCCAAGCTTTTGGGAAGTAGCCTATTCTTAATGCCGCGTTGTAAATCGCAGTTATTCCAGCAATAACATTCATACTCAATTCCTTGAGAGCTTTGTTTGAAATGTTATCGTATCCTGAGGCTTTTTTGGTTTTGGTTTTTCTAATTTCATGTTTTACTTCTGAAGGCGAAATATATTTTATTCTGGTTTGGGCAGAAGTAGTCTGAAGATTAATAATATTTTCTATTTCCTCTTTGAAATCCTGATTAATAACTGGGTTATTAGTAAATGAATTTTCGAAATTTTTTTCTATTAAGTTGGATTTTTCATTATCTGTGTTTGCTGTTGTCGACCCATATGTGAGTTGTGGAATACTTGGTTTTTGTTTTTTAAGTCTTTTGATTGTGGTCCATAAGTGCCGAGATGAAGGGTGAATTTGTTTTATGAAGTCCCTGAAATTATCATATCTTAATTGATCTAGTCGAGCTTTGATAATTCTGGATAGTTTATTAATTTTCCTTTTGATATCCGGTCTACGATTTCTTTGCCAGTATCTCCTTAAATTGTGTTTACTTTTTATTAAATTTTTAATATTGCTAGGTATTATTAATGAAGAATTGAAGGATCGAGGTATAAATGTAGAAACTTTTTTGATGGTTGAATTAAGTGATGTAAATTTATTTTTTAAATTTTTTTTTTGTAATTTTAATTTAAATTTTTGGAACGGAGAAAATAATCAGATAGATCATTAGGTTGAAAGGTGATTATTACCGGATTATGGTCTGAATCTAATTCCGGTGTTTGGAAAAATAGTAAATTATTTTTTTTGAGATTATTATGTCCAGTATATGTGGAATTGAATTTGGATTGTATGGATAGTGTGTTGGTTCATGTGGAGCTGAAATTTTAAATTTTAATTGGTCTACCAGATTGGCCAAGTTTCTTCCTTGCTGGGTGGTGACATTACATCCCCAAATTTTATTTTTACTGTTTAGACCTCCCATGATCATAATTTTACAGTTATAATTAAATAAAGCTTCATATATTTGACGTGGGAACAATTTGCTAGGCGGTTTATAAGCTGCTACTATTAATATACTTTGTTTGTTAACTTTTGTTTTGATAGCAATTGTCTCTAAATATTATTAGAAGGACTGTTATATATTCATGTTTTATTTCTTTATGTATTAAGGCTAAATGTACCGACACTAGTTCCATTTGTCGCCACCACGTGGAAGCACCAAAATAAGCAAAATTTACTAGACCGATAACGTCTGAAAAAATTGTCCGATTTTCAATCTGTAAACGGCATTGAACTCCTTTTTAAAATAGAATTCACGCTACGATGCCTTTTTTTCAAAACATATTTCCAAAAAAAATTTTAAATGATTTCTCATAGTTCCGGGAAGAAATTAAAAAATGTGGGCTTATAGCGCGATGACGACGTGCTTCCTGAATCCAACGCCGTGTCAATCATGCAAATCGGATGAATAGGAGCGGCGTAAAGTGAAATTTGGAAAAATATACCTGAGCCCCCCCCCCCCTCTTGCTTCGCGCAGTCACTCGAACCTCCCTCGACGCGGCCGAACGGCGGGCTGCGGGCTGCGGCACGGGAGGAGGCCGTGCTCTTAGGCAGGCAATGGTTTCGTCCCTTTCAATCTCAATATATTTTTCTCCACTTATCAAACTAGTGATGCTGTAACACAACCAAACGGTCTCATATCATCTGTAATAGTCGTATAAAACTATATATCTTGTTCACATATTTCCGTCTTCCTTCGAATACCATCAAAAGTTATTTGAGGCACTACTCAAAATATCAATTCGATTTGAAACTGATTTCAAAAGAAAATTGAACTAATTGTGTAGATATCACAATATTCCATGTCCTAACATCTTATTTTGCATACATTTTACTTCTAAGATCTTCCGTTATCATTCCACTACCAGAAAGAATGAGCCGAAATTACGCACGAGCTCTTTTATCCTGCGACTCGATTTTTGATCTCAAAACGGCGTTTGTCTCCTTGATAGACTTCACCTGATGAATCTGTTTTCCCAAGTAAAGTTTTAAAACTGTTTTCGTACTTCGGACAAATTTGAAAAGTGGTAAAATAGCGTGCAGGCCAGATGTCTTCAGAATCCAACGCCATATCATACACTGAAATAAGATAAATAGAATTCTATAGAGAAATGTAGAAAACAGAAAACCTTCAGTAACGTTAACATTCTCTTTCGCGGCACTGCCCGACGATCTCTTGGCTAGAGTCTAATGGCTGGATTATAATGTAATTACATATGTTTCTGTGTACTGTTCTGAAATTTGTGATCTTGGCAAATTGTTAAAATCTTAACAAATATCTAAATTTTTCGTCACATATTTTGTAGTGTCATGTATTTTACACATTTTGCTGATTCTACATTTTTTACAAATCTACCAATTTTCTTGAAATTATTAATTTTGAAAAACGTTTTCTTTTAAATGTGTTGTGATTTTTTTTAGCAATAACCATAGTTTGTCTTAAACTAATTTAGAAATATCTCACGTAAAGATATTAAAGAAAAAAAAGTTTTTCTGCTCGTCCTTGAGTTTTCTACGTGCGTACCATTGTTTTAATTGCTGACAGAGATAAATAAATTCTCTTACACAAACAGTAGGCAGAGAAAGTATTTATTTTTAAATTCGATTTAATGTATATTTTATTAAATAGAATTTAAAATTGTTAACGTTTTACTTTCTTCCTCTTCTCATTCCCCTTTTTAATCTAAAAAGAGAAAGTTAGTAATCGTGCACTGGAAACAGTTTTCAAACCCGAAGTTGTTTCTTGATTTTGAAGTAATTTCCAAGAAGACTTATTTTTCACTTTGGCCTCCCTACAGTTGTTTCCTCCATCCCACAAACGTTCTCAATACCATCACGAAAAATTGACACTAAATAAATTGTCGAGAACTCGAAGACTAAGAATGAGGTGGCCCCGGAATGAACGCGCAGTGGACGAGTGGACGTGGAGCAGAAATATAAAGCGGAGAAGAGCCCCGAGTAAGCCAGCAATCAGTGAACTTGGGTGAGCATTCACAACGATGTTCGAGAACCACGTTCCAGTGCCATATCGGATTTAAACCCCGGAAACCCCCTCCCCAGCCACTTTAGCCTAGTTCGCGGCGGGCGCTGAAAGAACGCCCGCCCAGTGCCTAGAGGTTCTCATAGAGTAACAACCTGCTCCATGGTTTCTCTATGGGCAAACTAAATCAGACCTGTAGAGAGATTTCAAGATTTCCACCGTGAATTATAAAGATGGAGTCTCACAATTGTTATAAATCTTGGAAACAATCATCGAAGTGAAGATTCGAAGGATTATATAGTACAGTATTTACACTTTACCTTCGTTTCCCTCTCCATTCGCGTGATGATAATGATTATTATTATTATTATTATTATTATTATTATTATTATTATTATTATTATTATTATTATTATTAAGTCCTAATGTTTCGTTCTTTTCAAGTATTATATTTCTCTGCTAAGAAAGCAAAGGATAAAAGTCAGAGAACTCAGCAGGGTATTCCAGCGTAGACCAAGACACGATAAAGAGAAGTTTCTTCAAGAAATATAGCACGTCATACGCAATTTTTAACTGTTTCTTGACGTTAAATAAATAAATAAAAAAAAGAAAAATGCAAAGAAGTGGAAGAACATAACAACAAAGGGAGACATAAAGAAATGTTCCGGGTCATTCGAAATATGACCAGGGAGTGTAAACTGGCAATGAGGAATAGGCAGGGACCGAAAAGGTATTAGATACCGGTAAAATACTGTATTTTACATACCTTTTCAAATACCTATGTTTTTTTATACCGTTAAAATACTCTATAGGACGTCTATAACAGTATGGACGTCCATAAGGTTATAGTTATTATACCTGTATTTTCAATGAAAAACAATAGCTTACAATCCATAAATGTCGACTAAATAAGTTATTTTAGTTAATAATATTTCACAAAATGTTTATTAAACTAATATACTGTAACTTCTGGATACTGTACAGAAAAACTAAAGGGAGGAATAATTTTTAAAAAAAGCAGCGGAAAGAAAATTACACAAATTCATAAAATATGCAGGCATATCAAGATTTCTAAAATTTTAGGCCCCGGGAACGCGCTCAAAATGATTTATTAATGTAATGAAATAAATATATACTTATAACATAATGTAATACTTATCAGCGAGATAAGGAACGCCGTTCCGTCGTGTTCCGTCGAAATCAAGCCTTGCGTAAGACCAAAATCCAAATAATCGAGAAAAAGGTATTTCTAATCCTGTTGTGTGGGGGTAAAACTGAACATTGAGATAGGCCGAAAAAGAAAATGCTTTTAAGTATGGACACGGAAGAAAATATTAAACGTACAATGAGGGCAAAAAGATAAATGCCGAAATTTTGAAAAGAAAACAGAACTTTCTCTAAAGCAAAAACCAAAAATGGAAAATAAAATTTTTGGACATACTATGAGTCAAAAAAAAATCTCTAGAAAAGGATATTATGCTTGGAATGATAGGGAAAGAAGCGGAAGAAGAAGGTGTAAGTGCACAATTTAATAACATACGCAATATCACAAAGAAAAAAAAGGCAGTTCCGAGTCCGAGTGAGCAATGAACAAATTGCTAGCATCCATTTCTGTGTATATCCAGATAGGTCTAACAAGGGATGGCTTGCGATCTATGTTTCTAGTACTATTTCTCGGTGTTCCCGACCCGCGAAGGAATTTGGGGCCGGCAGATGAAGGAGTGATCGACAGCCGCTGCTTGACCGGCACTGGAGCCGACAAAAGACATCATCGCACTGAACAGGGGTGTTTGATACCGCAGTCTTTTATGCGTACATTCTGCCATTATTGGGAAGAACTCGCTGAATAATCACGTCCCCTTCCAGTTCGGATAGCAAGAAAAGCGAAGGAGTGATGCCGGAATACAAATGCAAATATCAATTTCAAAATTAAAACATCTTTCAAAAACCTGGTTTAGAAACATCGATCAAGTTTGTGCGGAAGATAATTTGTTTTGACAGTGGCCGTGATTGTTAATTTATAATTACGATTTAGACAAAACGACAAAGAAAGTAAAAGAATAACGGGGAAACTAAGCCTGAAAACTATCGAGGGTTATCTTATGGAGTCACAACTTCCTCAAATGGGTACAGAAAGGTGGGCGAGAGACCTTAACCTAGAGTGGCTTCGTCGGCCGCCTCTCTGCACGGTAGGACATACGTAAGAAATGTCAGAAAAATTGGGTCATTTCATGGGCTGAAGACAGTCTACTGGGTGAGGATGTACAAATCACGTTCGCTTTATTCGAACACATGTATGACAGTGGTATAATGCAATATTATTCCATATTTTTCAAATTTTTTTATAAAATTGTGATTATCAGTTCTTTTCATTCACAACAACTTATCAAGCACATCCACATCAGGTTTCATAAATGTTTCAATTTGTTTACGAAACATGTTTTATGTGTCTATACAAAATCTATGTTTTGAAAATATCAACATCAATGTTGCATCCTATTCTCGACACTAATGAGGATGCCGATTTAATACGTTTGAATTTTGATTCCTAATATGAGGTTTATCAGTGACTGGTACTACGTTTTACTAGTAGTTTATAAATCTTATAAATAGAATTGCTGCGATTAAATGTTACTGAAAAGCTTGTAGATGTTTAGAAAAATGGTATCTTAATGTAGAAATGTAAAGTTGCCGAATTAATAACTGTATGACAAACATAATTTATCCCCTCATAGACGGATATTCCTCTTCTAGTGTGGTGTTCCTGTCTAAGGGTTAATGTTGTATTGCTTTTATGACAATTTAATGCATTACAAAATACATACATACATACATACTGTGACCGCCCGTTTTCTTAGATTCCGAAAACGTGTCACATACCGCCCTAAGAAAGAGGGGGAAAAGAATATTTAACGCACGCCAACGCGGATGGATATTTGGAATGATAATTAGAATTTAAAACAGAGAGACCGCCACCTTAGACTAAGGGCGAGACCGGAGGTCGGATGAAAGAAAAGTTTTTTCTGAAGGTAGCAGCTGAACTGGGCGGACGTATGGAAAACGGTACCCCAGGAAGTGACATTGCAGCGGACTTCAGATTTGCAACTTTTTTTGAGGAAAACTCTTCTAGAAGACCAGAAGAGGTAATTATTCTGTTATAAATTGATTTAAACATAATCTTAGAAGAAAGGTAATAAGAAATGTTATGAATTTATAATGGAAGAATTAGGGGGAGAAATTTTGAATAGATGGCAGTAATTAATAGCTTGCATTCATTTCTCTTTCCAGTTTTTTTTCTCTCACATGCTTTTCGTATATTTAAATACTCTCTTGAAGTTGGTGCTCATATAAAAAGGGGTGATCTCTGGATTCATTTTCACTCTGAATATACAGTTGGTCATTAACTGTAATCGAAAATAAAGTAAAATTCATAGAGAGTATTCAAGCATATAAAAATTGAACGAGAAGAAGAAAGGGGATTTCTGAGGAGCAACGGCGTTCTCAACCGAGGCCACGACGCTTCAAGGCTGAAGCAGCTAGGTGGAAAGGTGTAGAAGGAAGAAAAGTGGACTGCTCTACGCGGCCGAGAACACAGTAAGGTAGTTCCAAATAAATGTTTTGTAGGGATAGGAGTGATTCAGTTTAATAAGAAAGCTCATTCTGTATCTATCACGTAGAAAGAAAAGGGAGGGTAACAGATTTACCACGCTTAAAAGATAAGAAAAGTAAAGTACATTTGTTTCCGACTTCTAATACGTGAGAATAGAATCAATCTTTTTTTTCAAAAGGATTTCAAGATCAAATATTGTAATATAGTGATTAAGAGTTTGTGTAAGAGTATAATTATAATAATAGTAATTCTCTGGGTTTTAGAGAGAAAAGAGTTTCCTTTGTTGTAAAAGTAATGTTATGGAAAGTATTAATTTTGATTTTCAATGTGTTTCTTTCAAATTTTGTAAAGTAATATTTTAACGATTCTTTCGAATTTCTGAAAGTGTGTTTGTTAAACAATTGGGTGTAGATGAAAGTAGGAAATTGTGTATTGTGTTATTAGTGTGTTTTTTTCAGTCAAGAGTATTCTGTATTTGATTTTTCTTATGTGCCATTGTATGTATTTGTCAAAGCAGCAAATATTTTAGAATATATTCTGAATTTAGTGAAAAGTGATTCTCACCTGAGTTGTTTGTAATTTTGCATCCAATCCATAAACGATCTTCACGACCCTGCCCCTATTTTTTTTTATTTTTTTAACACTGGGACGTCTATACTGACTAGTCACCATCGGTGAATTGTGTTTCCCCCCCCCCCCAAGACGTCTCAGGGGGTTGCTGGCCTTAGGTTTTACCGCCCGACTGTGGCTCGCAATTGGCGCCCATAAGCGGGGCTCGATTATTGGGCACAGACCGTTTTGGGAATAACTGAGCCCAAAAATTTTTAAAATTACTAGTACAAAATCACAGTTCCCCAAAATTTTTGACAAGGGGGGAGAGTACAATTTTGGGAAAAAAAGGTGTTATTTCAGGGTTTTTTTTTGGGAAAAGGATTTTTATTATATGAAGTTTTATCATTTTCAAATTGTGTCTGGATTTCTGTGTAAAATTTTTTTGGAGGGGGGGTTTGTCGGGGAAAAAGAAGGGATTGATTCTAGGAGTTAATAGATTCAAAATGGCAGATAAGTATAACGGGCTGGGAATTTTACCTACCGGGGAAAGGGAAAATTTCGGAGGAATCAGAAAAGCGATAGGGAAACGGGGGGCCGGGCACCGGGAAAGATGAGGGGGAGGAAACGACACGAGTAGAATTATAAGCACAGGAGAAACTAGTGAGACGTCGCCGACAGAATCAAAACCCAACACGAGATCAGGATGAGGAAGAACAAAACCCTCGGGGGAGGGCTAATTCAATGATGCAACGATTAATAGGTCTTTTTAATGCAACAATTAGATGTGAGGTTATAGGGATGAAAAAAGAAACCAAAAAAAATTGGGGGTTATTTTGGAAACAAAAATTAGGGGAGAATAACTGGCAATAAATATTTTGGAAACCAAATTAGAGGAAAATAATTCGGCAATAAATATTTTGGGAAACCAAATTAGAAAATAACTGCAATAAATGCTTTGGGAAACTAAACTAGAGGAAAAACAATTTTTGGAAAAATTAGAGGAAAATAACTCGGCAATAAATGCTTTGGGAAAAAAAATTCACGGAATTGACACGAAATTAAAAAATAAAAAAAAAGGGTTAAAAGAAAATTTAAAAGCACAGTTTACTGAATTGGGAGCAGGGGAAAGGGTCGAATTTAAGAGCGGGGGTTAAACAAGAATTAGAAAGGAACACGAGAACTTAGAAAAAATTCACGGAGCTGGGACTTGAATTAGAAAAAAAGGTTGATAAAAGTAACAAAAAAGAATTTGAAAATAGGATCGAAACACAATGGGATCTTATAACCCCCGACCCGACAGGCAGATTAAAATTAAAAACAAGGAGTAGAAAATTCCAAAAATTGGTTACTGAACAAGTTCGGGTTTCGCTAATAAATTAGATATTGGAAAAAAAGGTTCTTTCTGAACAGGTTTGGCCCCCCTACAACATCAAAAATGCATATAAGAATGAAGTAGTAGAAGAAAAATCAATTAGAAAATTTACCATCAAGTGGGGGGTATTTCACCCCAGTATGTTTCTTCCTTTACCCCTAATTTAAATTGCGGGGGGAGATGAAAATCCATTTTATTTATGAAAAAGTAGATAATTTTTTTTCTTTAAATTGTGTTCCGGACAGAAAGAAAACCGAATCGTTTACCCAGATGTTGCAGGGTAATGCACGAATCTGGGCAGATAGTTTAGGGGGTTTCCCAAAACTAGGGTTGAACTCAAAAAAAAATTTTATTCGAGATATTGGAAAAACAAAAAATCAAAGTTAACTTGTAGGGTTTACGTGGAAGAAGGGAGATGTCCATGCAGGAATATGCAACGGAAAAATTTAAAAGCTTGTTTCAAATTATGTACCCGACGATCCCGGATGAAAAAAATTGTCTGTTTTTACGTCATTTTCCCTTCCCTCGACGCAAAATTTGCTTAAGAATCTCTTCCCAATGCCCCTGAAAATTAATAACGCAGCTGGGATTGTAGGGTCCACTTTCGTGTATAATGAAAGGTTACAGAAAGAAAGGGCAAATGCTAAGGGTCCAAAATTTCAAGATAGCAGACAGCAACAACATAATGTAAGAAAACCAGAAACAGGAGAAACAAAAACCCGGGGAAAACATTCCCAAAAGAAAAAAAAAACTTATACTAGACAAGACAGGCCCTCGTCTAGGATAGAAATGGAAAAATTCTATTGATAGAGGGATTTTTTCAACCCAAAAAACAGGAAAGTACATCTCCGGGACATGAGTGGGAAAAAATTAAAGAAAGGTTTGTTTCGACACGCCACCCCTCCCCAAAAACCAAATAGAACAATCTAGGGGGAAGAAAAATTGGCGATATTATCAATCGAATTAATCTCATTTGATGATGAACTGTGCAACGATAATCTCAATGCATATCAAAAAAAACAGTTAACTGAAGTATTATTTGGGAATCAAAAGGTTTTTTTGCAAAAAGAAGAATCCAGAAAAAGATTTTCAATTCAAATAAATTAACAGAAAAAAACCCCCATTCACGGGTTACCAATTTTTGTCTTCCCAAAAAACATAAGGAAAATTGGAAAAGCTCTTTTGCTACCATGGTAAAAAGATGATATCATCGGAAGTAAAAACCTTTTATCTAAATCCGATAGTCCCTGAGAAAAGAGTAATGGGAAGAAAAAGGTTGTGTTTAGATGCAAGGCGATTGAACTTTTTATTACCGTACAAAACAGACCGTTGCGTGTAAAAGGTTTAACTAATCAATTATCCGGCATCAAGTGGTTGAGTTAAACCCGGGCTTCCCCCGCATCGTATTGGCAAATAGCGATAGCACCTGAATTAGACAATATACAGGATTTATTCACCGGGGGAAATTTTTTAAGGGTTTCAAAAAAATGCCATTTGGGCTCAAAAACAGTGCATCTGTTTTGTACCCAAAGTCGACAATATCATTTGGGAGAGATGTCCAGCGATGTTTTTATCTATATTGATGACGTTTGTGTATTCTAAAAATTTGAAGAACACAGACTAAACAGATATTTTATTGGGAAACCCGATTGGGAAAAAATTTACAAAATGAATTTGGAGAAAAGTAATTTCCCAAAAAAGTTAAGTTCCTGGGTTATGATGGACAGTTAACGGAGTCAAAATGAATATGGAAAAATGCGAGAGATAGATAAAATTACCGGGCCAAAAAAAACGAAACAACTTAAAAGTTTGTTAAGGGTTTCTCAAATTACGCCAGATTTCTTCCTAATTTCGCCATGCACATTGGAAATATTTTTTCCGTTGCTTAGCCTTTTTTAGATGAAAGGGAATACAAACCCGGAAAAAAAAATTTCCAAGTTTGCGACCATTTAAAAAATAAAAAAAAATGGGGAAAAAGATGAAACAAACAAACGATAAAGTAAAAGACAAGAATCATGTTAAAAGGGAAAAAAGGAAAAAAAGAGGGGGAAAGAAGGAGGAAAAAAAGAAGGAAGATGAGGAAGAAGAAAAGGAGTAGGGGTACAAAAAGGGAAGAGAACAAGGTTGCTCGACGTTCTAGAATCAAGAAAAAGAAAAAGCATAAATTTTATTTAAAAGATTTTTCGGGATATGAAATCCTCCCAAAAAACTTTTTTCCGAAAAAAAGGGGTTATGTGACCGCCCGTTTTCAGATTCCGAAAACGTGTCACATACCGCCCTAAGAAAAAGAGGGAAAGAATATTTTGAACCGCGCCAACGCGGATGGATATTTGGAATGATAATTAAAATTTAAAAAAAGAGGGCCGCCACCTTAGACCAAAGGGGGAGACCGGAGGTTTTTATGAAAGAAAAAATTCTTTCTGAAGGTAGCAGCTGAACTGGGCAGGCATGGAAAACGGACCCCGGAAGTGACTTCAGGGATTTAGATTTGCCTTTTTTTAGGGAAAAACCCTTTTAGAAGACCAGAAGAGGTAATTATTCTGTTATAAATTGATTTAAACATAATCTTAGAAGAAAGGTAATAAGAAATGTTTGGGAATTTTTTAATGGAAAAAAATTAGGAAGAAATTTTTAATAGATGGGAATTTAAAAGCTTGCATTCATTTTCTTTCCCCGTTTTTTTTTTTTTCTCACATGCTTTTTGTATTTTAAATACCCCTTTAAGTTGGTGCTCATATAAAAAGGGTGATCTCATTCATTTTTACCTGAATATCCAGTTGGTCATTAACTGTAATCGAAAATAAAGTAAAATTCTATGAGAGTATTCAAGCATATAAAACTTGAACAGAAAAAGAAGGGATTTCTGAGGGGGCAACGGCGTTCTCAACCCGAGGCCACGACGTAAGGGGAAGCAGCCCGGGTGGGGAAAAGGGGTAGAAGGAAGCAAAGTGGGCCGCTCTACGCGGCCGAGAACACAGTAAAAATTGTTCCAAATAAAATGTTTTGTAGGGATAGGGGGGGGATTCAGTTTAATAAAACTCATTCTGTATCTATCACGTAGAAAAAAAAGGGAGGGGAATTAAGTTTACCACGGGAAAAGATAAGAAAAGTAAAAAATACATTTGTTTCCGACTTCTAAACAAAAGGGAAAAGAATCAATTTTTCTTTCAAAAAGGATTTCAAGATCAAATTTGTAATATAGTGATTAAGAGTTTTTGTAAGAGTATAATTATAATAATAGTAATTCTCTGGGTTTTTGAGAGAAAAGAGTTTCCTTTTTTTTTGTAAAAATAATGTTAAGGGGGAAAAGTATTAATTTTTGATTTTCAATGTGTTTTTTCAAATTTTGTAAATAATATTTTAACAAAATTTTTTCGAATTTTTGAAAGTGTGTTTTTTTAAAAAATTGGGTTGTAGATGAAAGTAGGAAATTGTGTATTGTGGTTTTTAGTGTGTTTTTTTTAGTCCCAAAAGTATTCTGATTTGATTTTTTTTTTATGTCCATTTGTATGTATTTTCAAAGCAGCCAATTTTTTTTAGAATATATTCTGAATTTAGTGAAAAGTGATTCTCCCCGGGGTTGTTTTTTAATTTTAAAACCCAAACCATAAACGATCTTCACGACCCTGCCCCCCATTTTTTTTTATTTGTCCACACTGGGACGTCTATACTGAGCTTGGGCGACCATCTGGTGGTTTTGTTCCCACCCCCAAGAAAGTCTCAGGTCGGGTGCTGGCCCTTTCGGCTTGTACCGCACACGACTGTGGCCTGAAAAACAAAATGTCCAAATTTCAAAAGATTTACACTACATCCTTTTTCATTATCATTTACATGGTTTTTATCAAATGATGCGCCGGGAAATTCCTTTTTCCCAAACTTAAGTTTATAAAATATAAAAGAACATTTTTTCTCAACATAAAACCCCAAAGTAAGCTGGGACATGTCACGATTCTTAATATTATATTTTTAAAGTTTGTTACAGTGTTGGGTTCAGGATGTCTGCCGGCGCGCTATTTTACCCGTCCTCAATTTTGATCGGAAAATAAAAAGTTTTAAAACTTTCTTGGGGAAAAAAGATTTTCGGTGGTCTATCAAAAGGGGACAAACGCCGTTTTGAATCAAAAAACGAGTCGCGGGGTAAAAAAAGCTCGTGGGAATTTTGGCTCATTCTTTTTTGGTAGTGGAATGATAACGGGAAAATCTTAGAAGTAAAATGTATGCAAAATAAGATGTTAGGGCATGGAATATTGGGGATATCTACACAATTAGTTCAATTTTCTTTTTGAAATCAGTTTCCAAATCGGAATTGATATTTTGAGTAGTGCCTCAAATAACTTTTTGATGGTATTCGAAGGAAGACGGAAATATGTGAACAAGATATATAGTTTTATACGACTATTACAGATGATATGAGACCGTTTGGTGTGTTAAGCATCACTAGTTTGATAAGTGGAGAAAAATATATTGAGATTGAAAGGGACGAAACCATTGCCTGCCTAAGAGCACGGCCTCCTCCCGTGCCGCAGCCCGCAGCCCGCCGTTCGGCCGCGTCGAGGGAGGTTCGAGTGACTGCGCGAAGCAAGAGGGGGCTCAGGTATATTTTTCCAAATTTCACTTTACGCCGCTCCTATTCATCCGATTTGCATGATTGACACGGCGTTGGATTCAGGAAGCACGTCGTCATCGCGCTATAAGCCCACATTTTTTAATTTCTTCCCGGAACTATGAGAAATCATTTAAAATTTTTTTTTGAAATATTTTTTGAAAAATCGGCATCGTAGCGTGAATTCTATTTTAAAAAGGAGTTCAATACCGTATACAGATCGAAAATCGGACAATTTGTTCAGACGTTATCGGTCTAGTAAATTCCGTGTGATAGTGCTGCGATCTACTGATTTTTCCTATAAGTATTTTTTGGTGCATTTAGCCTTAAGATTAACACTCCTTCTTATGTAATTGTAGATAATATGTCGTTTCTATATGTGCAGTAGCCAGGTACTGAAAATTTAATGTGCGGTTGTAAATGTGTTTCATTGATACAGGCAACTTTGATATTGTAATAAATTAAGAAGTATCGAAGTTGGTTTTCTGCTTTACCATTGCATTCCAATTTAAAATGTTAAGTAGCTGGGATTTATGGGTTTTAAAACCATTATTTTAAAAATTTTGAATAAGTGTTTGAATTTTGGGCATTATATTTGATTTGATTTACAGTGTTGGTAAAATTTTTGTTATTTTTGGTGTTTTTGTTGTATGAAGAAACAGATGGCTACGAGCCAGTGGTATTTGGCTGCACTGAGACGGAGGTCTCAGGAAGGCCCTGTGGAGCTGGGATTGGGCGTTAAGCAAATGCAACTGATCCAGAGTAAGAAGGAAACGATAAATCCCAAACAGATGGCTACGAGCCAGTGGTATTTACTGCACTGAGACGGAGGTCCAGAAAGGCCTCGTGGAGCTGGATTGGGCGTTACAAATGCAACTGATCCAGGAGTAAGAAGGAAACGATAACCTAAACAGAGCGGCGACCAGTGGTATTTGGCTGCACTGAGACGGAGGTCTCAGGAAGGCCCTGTGGAGCTGGGATTGGGCGTTAAGCAAATGCAACTGATCCAGAGTAAGAAGGAAACGATAAATCCCAAACAGATGGCTACGAGCCAGTGGTATTTGGCTGCACTCAGACGGAGGTCTCAGGAAGGCCCTGTGGAGCTGGGATTGGGCAAAGCAAGCAAATGCAACTGATCCATAAGAAGGAAACGATAAATCCTAAAAACATGAGCCAGTGGTATTTGGCCGCACTGAGACGGAGGTCTCAGGAAGGCCCTGTGGAGCTGGGATTGGGCGTTAAGCAAATGCAACTGATCCAGAGTAAGAAGGAAACGATCAATCCCAAAGAGGCGGCTAGGAGCCAGAGCGATAAGGATGGGCTGAGGCATGGGGGGTCTCAAGAGCAGGGGGTGGGCGTTGAGCAACTGCAACTGCAGCTGAGTCTCGTGCAAAAGGTGCTTTCAGAGGGGCATGGGAGGGGGCGCAGACAAACCCCACGCGACAGAGCCCAGCTGCGTCGCGACGTTCTCCATGACTTCGACGCGCTGAGATTGTTGAGGCGGCGCCACCAGTCCTTCCGGGGAGTGGTGCTGCGGGAGGATAGCGACGGGCTCACGTGGCGGCGGCTGGATTGCGACCCAGAAACACGCAGGTGGGAACTGTTTCGAACGAATACGTAATATGAATGGAAAACATTTTGATTTTAAATTAGTATACATAGTAGGGGAGTCTGCTGCACGATGTGGCATGGTGTGTGATGAGTCACTGAATGTTTGCTCATATCCAGGGTGGTTAAATTGGCTCAACAGATCATGATTAATTGTTATAGTGTGGTCATACGTACTATGCAGTTAGCAATGATCTGACCTTTTTTGCCTAATAAAATGTGAAATGTTAAATGAATTTCCTTTTGAAGTAAATTACTTGCATCTTGCATGTGTTTATTTTTATTATATGTTTATTATAATTTAATTATTTTTCATTATTTTAATATTTCTATTGAAGTTGAATATTGCAGTTCCCTAAAGTTTTTTTCATTTTCCTGACATGTAGAAAGTTAAGGTAACTAATTTTATAGGACAAATCTAACGACTTTGAAAATTAACAACCGGGTCAAATGGGTCAGGTGATGATGGGGCACCATGGGCTATATGAAGCGACGCTTTTTCAGATGTTTACAAGACATAGTTTGAACATAAGAGAGAAAACTACCAAAGAGATATACGAGGAAAATATATAAAGAGAGCAATTAATTTGGTTGCAGAAGGTAGAAGCATAAGAAGTGCAGCTGATGAATGTAGTGTCAAGAAAGAAACATTAAGACGGAAAAATTATAAAATCACTTTCTGGTGCCGAAGGATCCCAAACTGAACGCGCCACGTATGTTTTATTTATGGACCGATCGTAGTTATTGCTCACTGCAAAATGTTTTACGGTTTTTCTTAAAATATGTCGCAAATTGTCTATCAAACTGCTATTGCAAATCGTTCAAGGTTCAGATTCTGGTTAAAAAAAAATTGCTGGGGAAGAGTGGTTGGCAGATTTTTTCAAAAGAAGAAAAGATTTGTCCTTATGGCCTCTTGAGGGGTGAACTCTTGCTCTTCGCACAGCATTCTATCGAAAAAACCTGCATGTTTTTTTGTTTTGTTTTTTCAATCATTAAAGCGAGAACTTCGACTAGGTGATCCTTTGTACATCTTCAATTTAATAATAAAATCATCCGCGCTGAAACAGCGGTAAGGTAAATTGCGATAGGCATGTGTGCTGTGTGTAACGCGTAATGGGCTCGTATGTAATGTGCCGAGATGGTCGAAAATTGATCTCCTGCTTGCGGAAAAAGAATTTCAAATGAATTTTACTTTCTCGCTACCGCAGTAGGGAGAAACTTGTGTGATGTTGCAGGAAAAAGCAGCGGATTTTTGCGGGAAAGCTCTTATTGCCGGATTGTGGTTACTACATACTGGAAAGATGAGCAATTAGAAACTTCCAAACGGTGCGTGTAGACAGAACTATATGGGTTTTCTGGGTCCTTGTTACCGGAAAATTGAATTACGGCAAAACGTCTATCTGTCCGTCTGTCCGTCTGTCCGTCTGTGAACAATGCTTACGGCTAAACCGTTTAGCCACCTTCTCCAAGATTGATAATCCGATCGATCGGTAATGCAGCCAATGAATTTTTCAATATTTTCGCTTGTGTGCATCGCACTAGAAGTTCGGAATATTTTCAAATTTTTCAAGAAAATGACTTACTGTTTTAATAATTTATAGTTAAATGAAGGAGTATCTATAATGGAGTGTGTAGGTTCAATTTTCATTAAAAATTTGATTTTTCGAAATTGCAGAAATTCAAAGTTTGTTCGAAGTTCTTCTACAACTGCAATTATGAAGACAGAAATTCTTTCCTTTATGAAATCTATTTATTACAGATCCGTTTTGAAATAAGGTCATGTACAATTTTTCGAAAATTTGAGTACTTTTTTCGTGTAATTTTGCGTGAAAGTAGGGCGAGAAAGTACGTTGTTTTAGCACTCATAGTTTTTCTTGGGGGTTGATTACATGATCTATTAATCCCACTGAATTTCTGTACCTTTGTCAGGAAATGGAAAAATTGACGGAAACCTGATATCTTAGAAATGTTCTCCAAATACATTAAACTTTTTACATTCTTACCTTCAACTAGAGTTAATTTTATGTAATATTTAAGTGGTCGTATTTTGAAAGTGCAAAACATTGAAGATTAACTTCGACTTATAAATATCTGCGCCACTTCTCAAAATTGCCAAATTGCTATGTTCTGTCAATGGCTTAGGCACAAGACTTGTGAATAGAGGAAAGAGTATTCAAAGTCTGCAAAATATCAGCGATGTTTTGGTGAAGAGCAACGAAAATTAATTCAAAATACTGATATAGAAAGTCTTCTAAACATTCCATTGTTTGAAAATGGAAAAATAAAATTGACGGAAACGTGATATCTTAGAAATGTTCTCCAAATACATTAAACGTTTTACATTCTTACCTTCAACTAGAGTTAATTTTATGTAAACCATTTTATTACACTTAATTATTAAACTTTGGAAAGTTTTTTTAAATTTCGGAAAAAATAAACTTGTAACCAGAATGCATTTTTGAATGTGTGACTCTGGAAGGTGGATTCTTAATGTCTTTAAAACTATTGTCTGCATCTACATTAAATTTTAATTATTTGTCACAATTTCATAAATGAGGTTATTTGTCAATAATGCGCCTCCTAGAAAGAGCGGCAGAAGGCATTATCCCAGGGGGAGGGAGAGGCATAATTGGCGCTTACGTGACTTCCCGCCCATTTCGCCTAAAAAGACGTGGATCCCGTGTAATGTTTATGAAGGAGATGTGGCTCTGAAAGGTTTGGAAAATCAATTGTTGATTTGCTTCATGCTCCACAATTCAGGATTGGTTTTGCAGACGACTCGCATTTTCCGAGTAGTATTTTTAGAAATGGCGTAATTGTTAAAAACTGTGAAAACTTACACCGTTTCAAATCAGATTTTGAAAATTTATAACATACAACTCGATGGTATTTTAAATTTAAAAATGTGAGTGTTGCTTTCGCGTATGTTGCACTGGTACTATGTAATGTATTTTGCAGTATATTGCGTCATCATATATTTCCCTCGCTAGCTGATAAAAATACAGGTGTACAGTTTACGGGAATATATATAAAATATAAAAAGTACTCAATTAATATTGTGTTCAAATTTGCCGTGCAACAGCAGGTTTCGATGTTAAAATTGCAAGAGAATTTGTTGATAAGAAAACAACAAGTAAACCAACTAAAATATAGAAACAGATCTTTCACGGCTGTATTTAGAATAAAATGGAACGGTAGAAACTTTAAAAACAGCAATATCTAACCAGCAACAGTTTCTTCCACAACGGAAACGCATTGAACATGAGTACGGGTCTTTGAAGACGGAACAACACTTTCCATCTTTAATATTATAACAGAATAGATAGATAATTTTCAGATATAACACGATATTTTCATTCTGAAGAAAAATACTACGAAAAGACAGTTTTTTCTGCGAGGGATTCAAAGCGCAAGGATAGTCAAATTTGACATCGATGTTTGTTTGTTTTTTAATACAGAACTGTCTCTGCATTACGAATAATTATAAGTAAAAATACATAATGGTTTGCTAATCATCAATATCTCGCAGGGAGAGTTTGTACGAGTGGAGGAGTAATGGTGGAGATGGTGATTCTGATGAACTGACGTCGGCAGCGCTTGTGGCAATGCAATCACCTGATCCAGCAGGCGTCTCGGTTCGAGCAATGGTGATAAAGAGTTTCGACATCACAAATTCTACCACAACTATCGATGGCATCAAAGTACCTATTGTTGGTTACCTGCTGCCATTCTTAAAGGAGATAAGGAAGCGACTTCGCGTTACATTCTCCCTTTCTATTCTGAGAATCAATGAAAAAGTAAGTACTTTTCTTTGAAGTTTTCTCTCCTCGATATTAATTTACAGGGAAAATGTCGGGAATCGCCTCTCCCTTAGAGTGTCTGAAGTCATCTGCTGGTGAATTTGGACCTGCATCCCTAAAGTAATAATAATAATAATAATAACAATAATAACAACAACAACAATAATAATAATAATAATACACACACACACATAGTCTTTATTAATGGCCAGGCTCAGCCATAGGCCTGCCTCTTCCGCATAACCTTTAAAAATTTATTTGCTTTTAGTATTGTTTCTTTTAGAAATGCTGAATTACATATGATATAAGTACAGAATTGAGTTTAGTTTACAAGTTAAATTTAGGTTAGATTAATTAGAGGAGTTGGCTGCGTGAATGCTTAGGGTGGGTCGAAAAAGTGTTTGGGGAGTTTCTGCATACGTGCCTATTTGGGGTTTGTTTCACTGGTGGAGGGTTTGAAGATCAGAAGGGATTGCATAAACTGATGGGCGCTTTGCTTGATGTTGGTGGTACGAGGGGTGTTGAGCTCGAGATGAGAACTATTTGAGTATGAACCAAGGTGCTTTGGTGATGGTCCTTAGGAAACGATTTTTGAAAGGTCTGGAGTTTATGGATGTGAGATTTGGCTGCTGAGCCCCAAATTGGGCATGCGTATGTTCGTATAGGTCTGATCATAGCATTGTATAGATGGGTACCGGTTTGGATTGAGGAGAAGATCGGACAGCATTGGGCAAGCTGGTGAGTTTCGTGTGGCTAGACAAGCCCACAAGTGCATGCTCTCATAGCGACGGTCAGACTCGAGGCATTTTGACTGGCGTGTTGGAAGGTAAACGGCGATTGTAATTTGTATTTTACAGGTGGTGCGGTGGTCTGCGGAGAGAAGAGTTTGGCTTGAAATTTAGTTAGGTTGAATTGATGCACTATTTGGTTGGCCTAATCGAGATTTGATCCAGGTGGTTTTGAATATCAATGGTTGCGTTATCTAGTAGTAGTAGTGGTTGAGTATAAGACTGCTAATGGCGAAGAGAGCGAGGGAGGTGTGAGGTGGCCAAAGTGTCATATGTAAAATATTGGAAGAGCGTTGGAGTCAATACAGAGCCTTGAGGCGCCGGCTAGGATAGAACAGGGGCAGAAATCACATCGGTTAGTCGTATGGAGAAGGACCATTCGTGAGGAAGCTTTACTAAGTGAGTATAAGGCACTGTGGGATTCCAAGTTTTGAAGTTTGAATAGTAGGCCGGTGCCATACTGAGTCGAAGGCTTGATCTGCACCTTTGAACTTACATTACAGTAAAACTATAAGAGGGGAGGCAATGTGTACATTTACGTATACGTACATTTACATAAAGTATTCGATGCGTTTCGTAAGTGCTTCGGGGGGTGACGGAGCCTTGGGACGGAGGCCCGCGCGAAGACACTCTGCGTAAATGACTTTATTGCCCATTCGTATATTGTGCTTTGTGCTTTCAAAACGCGGCTAAGTGCTAGGACGCAATGGGAATGAGCCCTTGGACAGGCGGAGAGAGCGTGTCTGACAATGGGTGGCCGAGCGAGTAGAAAGCAATTAGGGGCTGCGTCCTGGTAGGGAAATTGATTGCGATATTGAAACATACCCGACGTTGACTGGTGCCATTTTAAAACACAATTATTACTGATAAATGTAATTTGGGCGCTAGGGAAAGGTTACACTTGAAACCTAATGATTCCTACGTAATTTAAATATATCTCCTTACAAAATTATGTTGGGCTAGCTCAGTTAAATGGGGTTCGCAGTTCATAATTGTTGCTACCTACTCTGCAACCAATTATTCAATCGGCCATCCATACGGAGTGGCGAGGGATCTGAAAATCTTATTAAAATGCTGGATTGCACGTAACGAACAATGATAATCAACCTTCTTTCAACTTAACAAAATAGAATTTATTGTAATGATAATCAAAATGAATTTATCTTTGGTCGTGGACAGTATTTTCATTACAATAGGTTATTCATCTGTAGTATTCTGCAAGCATTTCCAATTTCGTTCGATCGCGCCCCGCAGAACCTACTCCGTCGACGCAGCAGAATCTTACTTCTGGATAAAGTCCTCGCCTAATGTCCGTGATCTGGTTCAAAATTTCCCCAAAATACTACTATAATTCGGTGACTTCCCTCACTTGCGTCTCGGGTGGACGCCTAGACACGAATTTTACTTCCTACAAGAACGCTCTATCCTAATATAAAAACGATAGTTAATTTAAACAACTGTCAATTACAGTCTTTCCTCGATCTAGTAAAATATATCACGAGCCGACCCGCTCATCACCGCATTGCTCTAGCGAATGAATGTTCTTCTAAAAATTCGGAAGCATACGAATTTTTTATATCTTTTTCTTTTGTCTCTCAAAACAATTATTTTCCCTAGGTACATCAATAGTCACTGCCACTAAGGACAACGATTTCCAATCGTAAATGATCATGGCTATTTTTAATTGTAGGTTACCTGTAGGAAGAAAGTACTTCTTGAGTTAACTCATATTCTACATTTTCTGTTTTTTTAACGTGTCTCTGGTTATCACATGTGAAAGAGGAGAGAGAAGGTAGACGGTAATGGGGAGCTGTAATGTCACTGAGCACTCTCCAGATTTGGCTATCCATTGAGTGTTCTTTCCCTTCTCTTTCGAGCGTGATCTTGATATCCCACGTTAAAAGCAAAGAATATGCTATAGTAAGTGTAATTTACTAATTTCCGTTAAATAATAGCAGTTATAACAAACCTGATGACAGAGAAATACATAAACATTTAACTTCTCTACTCTTCAAATTCATTGAACTCCCACAAAATGACGAAAATAGCTCACATTGCATAATAGTAGCCGTAGAATAATCCTGAATGCCAATAGTAATTAAGGGAAATAACAGTCGTATACTTGGTGTCACGGACTTTGAAAACATGCTTTGTCTTACGTACATCTGTCTCTAGGTGGTGACTGTTTCTATATTGTTGGAAGAATTTGTTAGAATGTAATTTGACGTAATACAACGAAGAGAGAATAGTGTTTGAATAGCAAATATCGTGTAGGAAGGAACATGATGGCTGTGGATAATAGTAACGCAGACCAATGATTTCTGTAACCGTAGGAATATAATCAAATTGTTGACAAATTATTTTGTGATACATAAGGGATTGTAGGTCTCCAGACATCGCCAAGATGATGCTTGATATATTAGATGTATAAGAGCATGGCAATTGGCAAGAGTATCAAACTTAATTTTGCTAAACAAATTTCTGTGACGCCTAGATATTTGACATCTAAAGTTGACTGGCGGTTCCTGTTTATCTCTTACGTTCCTACATTTCTCTCACACCACAGTGATGACGTAATCATCCGTGCCGTAATACGCTAATATGTTATAATTTATGCCGTAAATGCCAGATTATGAATACCACCCCTTTTGCAATAGAAAAGGTCGTGTAATGTTGATGTACAAAAACATTTTTTCATGTTTAAAGCTGATCATTCTCAAACTTAAGGATAAGTAATGCTGTTTCCTAAGCATGACTTATTTGATATGTACGTGTATTAAGTATGCATTATTAACATCAGTATTATTTATTTTATGATTATAAAATGTTGATTTCAATTTGAAATACATAAAACTATTTGAAAACAAGATGCGTATTAAAGGTTCTGTGGTCGTTGTGCCCTTCAGCTCATTAGACTCCCTTCCAGCATTCGTTCGTTTGCAGTTGGCTAACTTGTAAATGGCTTCAACTCTTCTCTTTGTGATGTCCTTGTTCGACAAAAATAGAGTGCCCACGAGAAATAATTGAAATTAGGAAGTGCAGTGTAATGTGTTCTTCTGTAAAAATTCTTTTTTTCTTTATATATTACATTGAATTTACTTTTTGTGTGATAAATACTATGTTTATTTAAAACTGAAACTTGAATGCGAGATGCTACCGGTGCCCGTGTTTCCGGCTTAAAATATTTTTCTTTCTATTTACATTTGTGGCAGTTTTCTTTTATTGATTGTGAGAGCATGTTAAGAGATTTTCCACATACGTAATTAAATTTTAATATTTCCCGGACTCGTGTACGTGCGTAATACTCAGCGAAACTATTGGACTTCCGTATACTGATGTTTCCAAATACTTTTTGAAGAGGCATGGCTGAACAGCTGTCGCAGCGGAGGTATACTTCTCTGAATTACATGTGATGTGCACTTGTTACGCGAACTGTCACTTTTGCTCATCCTTAGGAAAATCCTTCTATACTGAGGTACCCCGTCGATTCCCGGACAATCTCATGTGAAATTTGTTCCATCAAAACGAGTTTGGCTGCTTTGCAAGAGCTAGTTTATCCTCTATGAAGTGCCCTAAACTCTACCCCTATCCTACTTCCATCCCAACTCTGGCCTCTGGGTAGTGACGCAGGAGTGCGTGCTAGGAGGCGCGTACGCGGAGATGCTACCTAGCGGTCATTATCACAACATACTGCGACGAATGTATTTCACAGAAAGACACTCTTGTCGCGCACTGTTTCTAGATGAGTGTTTCTTATGAAACAATGTGGTATCGACAAGAAGGATATAAATAATGGGTTTAAAAATTTAAACCCACTATTTATTTCCTTCTAGTCGATGTGTCTAGTGTATTTATGATGTTAATTATTTTAGTCAGTTTATTTAATAGTTTTATAGTCATGTTTGTGACAATTATTAGACCGCGGAACTTCATGCAATTGCATATTTTTACTGATCACCAAAAATAAAACAAAAGTAGCCCATTTTTATTTTGTATAATTGTATATTTCTGAGATACTTTTTAACTGCGTATTTTCATTTATGCGGCATATTTAATTGCATATATTCCAGGTTTAATTTTGTATCTATGATCAAATCTACTGGTTTATCTTGCCTTCTCCGAATTTCCCGCCATGCATAGCAACCAGTGTAAAATTTACACAGTGCATAAAATAGTGCACTTTCTCTTTGGTATTCTAAAGGTTCCCAATGCACAGAAACGTTCCTCCGAAATGGGTATTTTGCCGTTCTGTTGTGTATCTTAAGCTCTTTTTAAGTCCGAACAATTAACTCCGTATTCCATTACCGGTCTAAAAAGCGCGCTATGAGCGAATTCTTTTGCTATCATATTGCATTTTTACTTTCTCGTATACATAAGTATATAGGAGTAATATACTTAGAACAGAGATAGTTATGTAATGCTGTGGCAAACGATTTCATCAGCTTTCGAGATTTCAACGGGTATAAAATCAAAGTGACCAACAATCTACCTTTTTGAAATTCAGGTTTTTTCCCAGTTTTCTAGGTCTGACAATATAAATTTTGGTTTCTTTTCGCACATTACAACATATTTTTACCTTCTACCGCTTACGCAGTAGAGGAAGTTATGTAATGCTGCGCGAAAAATTAGCGAAATTTCAGCGGAAAAACTCTTATTGCCGGGCCCTGTTCACGAAAAATGGATAAATCCAGTTGCTAAGTTTAGAAAAGAAATCCTCTAACACGTGTTGTACCCAGAATCCATGTTTTGTGGGTCCTTGATGCCGAAAACTCGGTGGACGACAAAACGTCTGTCCATCTGTCTGTCTGACAGTGAAAAACGCTAGCAGCTAAAACGTTCAGCCAATTTTCTTGAAAATTAATATTACTTAATCGTTCTGGCGATGTCGCGGTCCCCTAAATTTGAAACCGAGATTTTAATGTTGGGGTACTTTACATGAAGGCCCCGGGACATTTTTGAAATTTTTAAACAACTGGCTCCGTCGTTTTTTATTAAATTTTGTTGCTGGATAGTGTGAAGGCCTTATAAGAGAATAGTGCAGGTCAACATTTCCCGGCGTCTTCGTACAACTACAATATTAAAGGGCTTAGTGCAAGGAGGTGATAACTCAGAAAATGGCCAAAGGATATATTTGAGATTAGTAAACTAGCACGGAACGTTTTTATACTACTGGAATTTATTTTTTATGACAAATATTGCAATTTTCATCAAAAGTACCAATCAACCAATAGGAAACTCATAAAAAACTCGTTTTGACAACAGAACTAAACAGTAAGTTAACACCTCCATGCACTAATCCCTTGAATTATAAATGTAGATTTTTTTCCTTTAATGAAATGTTTCTTAAAGATAATTTTAAAATACTTCATTGTACAATTTTTCTAAAATGTCAATACTTTTCGCGTAATTTTGTGTGAAATATAGGCAATTTTTTATTTTGTTTCAACAATTTTTTCTCAATAACGGCATCGACAATTTTTATTTAATTTTTACCTCGGATACATTTAAAAGACTTTTAAGAGTGCAGATCTCGTGTTCGTTGAAAAGTTTGATTTTTGAAAATTGTAAAAATTCAATTTTTTTCGACGTCTTCCCTCAACTACAATTACGAAACTGTTACAACTACGAAACTACTGTTTTCTTAGTAAAATGTGATCATCAAAAACGTATCTTTAAATATTGTCATTTTTAATTTTTCGAAAATGTGAGTTTTTTGCGAAATTTTATGTTGAACATTGCCTTAATTTTAACCAATATTTCTTTTTAAAAAGCACAATTTTTTAAATTGAATATGTACCTTAGCGTACAGGACGCTTAGAGAATGGAGCAGGTCTCATGTGGCTGATACTCAATTTTCGAAAACTCTAAAAAATTAAATTTTACGCTTCTTCAATTTTCTACTTCAATTGAATTTTTTAAAATTTAATCGAAAATAGATATTTAAATAAGGTAATGTCGAACTTTTAGCAAATATGAGTATTTTTTGTGTAATTTTGCATCATAGTCGCGCTTTCGAATTGCATGCGCTTCGTGAATACAATTTGAGAGGTTTTTGAAAGCTAAACGCTCTCCAGAAGTAGCTCACCTGAAAGCGGCTATTTTCAGCACCCCAGTATTTAAGTGGGAGGCCTTGCCCAACATTGAGATCAATGTTTTTATTGTATTGTATTTTATTAGAAGATATTGCTACTCTTATAAAAGAAAGTAGATTGAGGAAAGGTAAATTCGAACTAACAAATTACTTCTTTACTTCCAGAAAGTTTGATTGCTGATTATGGTATGTTTCATTTGTAAAAGTATGAAATTCCTGTCCAAATAAACAATGGTATGCTCACAGGTGCTTCGTTTAATTGGTTGGGTTTGGATTTTTTAGCGTTTTTCCAATACTTTTCATAAAAGAAAAATGAGAAAAACTTTAATTTCATATTACTATCTGCGCTGCCTTGGTAACAAGACAGTGACGGAAATAGGACTCGTATTTCCTGGCGTGCAACCCCACCAAGATCAGTGATTGATTGGTTGATTTTTTCGTGTTTCCGGGCGCGTCAACTGCTTTGGTCATTAGTCCCGTTAGTGTAGTGCAGGCTTTTTTCTCGGAAGATGGCGGTGATCTTCCCCCCGCTGGATGGCGAGATCCGGCGCCGACCTACCGTCGGCTAGTGGGGTTTCCCCCTAACCAGAACTCTCCCACCAGCGGGGCACCGCCCCAGCCGGGACAGCTCTAAGTTCCCGACCTGTCTCTCGGAATATGTGGTAGTGTAGTGCATGTTAGTGTAAGTGTGTGTATAAAGGGGGAGGATAGGACAAGGAAGAGGAAGGACAGATCGCCCAGGGTCCGTGGCCCGTTTGTTAGGGTACTGCTCCGCCATTCGCCTGGTGTTGATCGGAGAAACCACGGAAAACTACCGATCAGAGCAGCCGACCGTTCTCCTCCAGACAGCGACTGAATTCGTCCTAGCTGAAAAGCTAGTGTCGAATATCCTGCCGCCGTCAGGACTCGAACCTAGGACCTCCCGGTCAGAGGCGCTGCAATGACATCAGTTGATGCACTGAGCTATCGCTCCCTGTGCCAAGTTCATAATATATTAAGATTCGTAATGTTCTAAATTCAGTAACCTCAAATATTTTTGAAAACCAATTTTGATTCGTAACTGTCGATTATGTCAAGTATCGTCATTTGTGTTCTTAAAGAATTGCCATCACAGATCCCCCTCCCCCCTTTTTCTACTCCGCAGACACTACATCGCCTTCCTCCAACCCTCATTGACTCCCATCCTACCAACGGTTCCACTCTCCAACGTTACAGTACACAAAGCTTCATGCGAGTCACTCATGATTTTCCTCATCAATTATAACAAAGTACTGTACAAAATATAATTCATCACAAAAAAGGTGGGTATATATTTTTCTGTGCTTCATACTCAGTTTCTAATACTTTAATTTCTAGAAAATGTAAAATTATAAGTTTAAACTCATTTTTCTATCTCTTCGCTTTGTTTTTAGACTGAAGAAATTCAAAAACTAATTATGTTAAGTAATCGTTTTGTAGTTGTGAAAATTTAGAATTAACTGTACCTGACGATGACAAAATATCGTCGAAACGTTGTACATGGCAAAAATACAAGTTGAAATGTTTATGTATAATATTTCTTCTATTGTTTTGAAATCACAATATATGTCTATAAAAATAGGGATCTTTAGTTTTTTCAAAGTGAAATTAAATTGTTGCTAATGACTATCAATGGGGATGTGACAATAAATAAACTGAAAAATAATAAATAAATTTCAATTGGAAAACATTCCTATTACTTTCTGTATTACACTTATCTGGCATCTCAAATACTGCGATCCTTTCCCTTGTATTTTCTTATTTCTTTCATTTAAATACGAAGTGATTTATGGTAAGAAAGTTAAAATGTAGTAGCCAAGATATCTCATCAAACTCCTGATAATAATGTCCTGCATATTATTACAGAAATTATCTTATCCAGACGACACTAGAATGTTTCTATTCTTTCCATCTCAATCAGGCCATCTGAATTTGCTTATGGAGGGTGCCAGAAAAATAAGTCACTGGCGCTGCGTTGGAACAGGGTTGCTATATACAATTACTAGAAATCCAATATGGCCGACAATAGGTTTCATTTCGTTGATTTAGTATTTTGACGTAGCTCAGTATTTCGCTGGAAAGGTGGCACGCAGTCGGGGGAATGTTAAAAAAAACTTTCTTCTTGTCTTATCAGGTGGCGCTCCTCGTATTGGAGAGCGCCAGCGCGCGTCCTGAAGACAAAAGTAGAGGTGGCACGACAAATGGCGGCGGAGAGAACTCGCTGCTTGATGACAGCGACTTCGACAACTTGCAACTCTTCGAGAACTCCGATGCTCTCTTCGGCGAACAATTTCTAGATCGGGAAAGAAGACAAGCTGAGGAAGGGGGAGCAACAGAGGCAGCTGATGAACCTGAGACGGCAACGCTACCGGCTGAAGTGTCAACGCCTGCAACCACAGCCAGCCCGGTGACGTCCACTGAAAATGCGGATGCCATGACATCTCAGAACCCTCCCCTCTCCACTAGTAATTCTGTATCACCTACCGAAGGCATCATCACAAGCACTTCACAGTCTGTCTTTACCACTGACAGCACTGCCACAACCACAGAAAGCTCAGACGAAGGTAAGAAGAAAAAGAAAGGAAAGGGAAAGAAGAAAGGAAAGGGTAAGGGAAAGAACAAAAAGAAGAAGAAGAAGGATAGCAGCGAAGAGAGCGAGTCAAAGGAATCCAAAGAATCGAATGAGCAAGAACTCTATCAAGATGAGAACACCGGAGGCGAGAGGTTTTAGTCCTGAAGATAAGCCATGCACTGTGTAAGGTGAAACGTCTGATGATGATAATGCAAATGGGTTATATAATTGTGACAGTAAGTATTCAAGAAATGAGAAAGTTCACATGACTAAAACAGTTAACCAGGAAACATCCTGAGGGTTCGTTATGAAGAACGAAAATTGATCTTGTATTCTTTATAAATTTTGTACATGAATATTATAGAGGCGTACAAAAATGCCTTGTTTATGTTATTGTTCATTGATCGGCGTAATTGTCTTTAATAGTAATTTTTTTTCTTTATTTCAGTAAATACTACTGAACTGTTTCTAAAACGGTGCAACTGTGCTTCAGATTAGAGAATTATCGGAACTTTTTTCTTCGAAAGATGTTTATGAAATCCGCATGCTTTTGAGTGAAAATAGTAAAGAAAAAAAATAATTTTATTACCGAATGTTTCGTAATCTTAGTAAATATTCCACACAACGTAACAGAACACATGCATTATTTTATGGAAATGTGTATTGGTTCATATTGAATTTCCTATACCATTAAATGTACCTACAATCCCTGAATATTGTAAGTTTAGTTGAAGCATAGAAGTCCAGTTTCACAATTTATGATTTCCTTCATCAATATTTAGTCGAATAAAAATATATTACGACGCATTATATGTGAAAAGGCCAGAAAAATTATTACCAAGAATGAACAACACTAGCATTTTGAAACGATCCATGTCAAATTTGGCAATATTGATATATTATTTTAATATCTATCAATTTCACTGATAGATGAAAAGTATCAATGTGTAATATAGAATACACATCTTTTGATATTATTCACTTGTATGTAAAAAATGTAGAATCCCTAGAATAATAAAACATGGAGTGAAATTGTCTTATCTGATAAAGGAATTCTAACAACTATTTGGAATCCCTCCTTATTCCTTGCAATAGTACTTTTATCAAGTTATTTCAATTTTTTTAAACAAAATTTTCTCCACAAGTCATATTTTCTTCGACAGATGTTTTTAATTATTCCTTTCCTTACTACCAAATAAGAGATACAAAAAAAGCACAATAAAATTTTATTGGATTCAGATTTTTATATATTACCATTCGTTCATAATTCATGAAAATGTTATCTTCAGTTGGAATTAGTAAGATATCAGTGGCGGCTCGTGGGTATTCGCACGTTCGCATGTGCACACCCAAATTAATTCGGTGCCATTTCTCTTAAACATCTCTTAACAAGAGGAGAATACAAGTCCTCTCAGAGCATTCCCGAAACATGTTATTTCAAAACACGCTCCATTCGGAAGTTGCGATTGCCGGTCCGTCCGCCTTTCTTTCGTGAAAGCCTGCGGGAGCACACTCGGGAGAATGCGACCGAGGAAAAGACGTCCTAGGCTGCCGCGGGGCTGCAGGGGAAGGAGGGGAACAACGTTGGCTTATGGAGGACTGGCGCATACCCAGCGCAGTGCTCCGGCTACGGCGCAGGCGCAGAGGCGATCTCGGGAAAAGCCTTGACGTGTCTCGAAGATATAACACTCGAGTAGCACAAGTTTTTAACAGAAGTATGACATTGAACGAAGAAAGTGTGAGATATCTCTCCACTTCAATGAGCTTTCGCACTAGCACGCGAAACGCGAACGCATTGCTGTGCACTGTTGCATTCATAAAAATGTTAATAGTATATAATATGTGTATTCTCTTGTGTTTTAAAGTGAGTTGCAATTACAGAACCATTCCGAAGTATTCAAACCCCTAGTGTATTTTGTAAACGTAAGAATTAGGCTACGTTTCAATGTGTTTTAAGAAACCGAATTCAGAGAGTTCTTTTTCTGTCAAGGATGTTTGTGCAACTAACAATGAATAGCGTTGAAAATATGAAACGTAAGAAATCAATGATTTCAATGAAAAAGCCACAGAAAAAAATTGCTGAAAAGAAACAATGGAATGGAATTGTTCGACATGCTATCAGACGTCATAAGATGATTTGTGTTTAATTGTCATTATTAATGTTAATGTGTGTCAATGCATGCATGTAATGTATATGTGTGTGCGTGAGAGAGAGACAGAGGGAGAGAGAGTGTGGGAAAAAGAAGAAAAACGTTGCACACCCTAATGGCATGACCACGAGCCGCCACTGTAAGATATTTTTAAATGTATTCCGTAGTAACTTAATACAAGCTTTCGAAAATTAGGGTCTTGTCTTTTCCATATTACTCATTTTTGAGCAGTATATTTATTGCAACAGCGATTACAATAATACTAAGAAACAAAATAAATATTCCGATGTGTTGTAACTCATCAACTACATGAAAAGTAAGAAATCATCATTTAATGGTAAACAATTTAAAAGTCACACTATTCTTTTTACTTTCGAACAGGTATATGCATTTACCCCTAATTAATAAACCTCGAGCTGTGCTTGTCTCAAATTCATAATAACATCTGAAACGTCAGCCGTATGGCCCATAGAGGCCTTTCTGTATCATTGTAAAATGCTGAGCTGGTTGTTTTTTATCGTAAATTTTCAACAGATTCAAAGTAAAATAGTAAAATTTAAATTTCACAATTACGTACTACTTATTGTAACTAAAGGCTATCAAAAATAAACTGACAAGTAAGATTTAAAATCATTCAAAGATAATATAATAAAATAGTACAAAACTTAAAAAGTTTCTACTTACCATTTCAGCAAATATTTCGATTATATCAGTTATCGATTAATCGGTGAATGTGAATTCCTTTTTAATGTAGACTTACCACACAACATTTTGCAGCAAGTACTGGAAATAAAATATTAATATGACGCAAAGATAACCACTCATTTAACTTCATAGGTAAATAAACGATATATTTATATGGTGGTAATAAAAGCGACGTATTTAGATGGTGGTAAATGAGAAAAGAGTTTATGGGGTGGTTTAAAAATCTTTTGAAAATTTTGAATGTCTTATTTCTACGAAACTGAGAAGAATTAATACATAATTTAATCATTCATGTAGAGATTTCTAGAAGTAATAAATATAAAATCATTGAAATGAGCAACAAAAATGAAAGCTACCCCTTCCAGATAAATTGTATAAAGGACACTATCAATAAAATAAATTCTGCCTACGTCTTCCGTAGTAAAATTAGAACGTAGTCTTCCTTCTTGTTGACACGTGCTTCCCAGTCTCGATTCAAGTAATGTTTTTTCTTATATTTCTGAAGAATCACTTAGTTGATTGCTTCTTTATCAACTTATTTAGTAAGATTAATTTTCGTTATCACTCCTCTACTTTAATTTCTAACGAACGTTAGTTTCCAAGTAATCTCCATTTCCTTGGCCTCCTGTAGGTTGCGTAACCATTGGATACCACGTACATGAAAAGTGTATTCTCCTATCAACGCACTAATACACTTTTAGTGTTCAAAGAGCTTTATTTAAAAAGTGAAATTAATTAAAGTGTTGTATTATTCACGTAATGCAAGTTATTTTAATCGCTGGAATGGTTAATCAATTCGGCTAACGCCTCCTCGATTTATTTTTCTCTCGCTAAACTAGTGCTCTTACTAATTTCTTGTATAATAAATACTTTTTCCGAACAGAAAATCATTTTTTTACTAAAGCTCTTAATGTTACTATACTAATGTGACTAATTAATTATAAGCTACTAAATGTTAATACACTAATCTTACTCGAAAATTCACTGACCTCACCGAGGAAACAGCACCGTAGAAAGTTCAAAATGGTATTTTATTAACATGTACGCGCTTTTGTGAGCATCGTAATCGCCCCATCACTCCAGTACAACTATTAGATGAACTACGATATGACTGTTGCTGACACGATAACAAGAAACTTTCTCTCCAGTTGAACTGCAACTATTTGCAACGAAAAGCCAACCAAAGATTTTATATAACTGAAATAATTAAAATCTCCATTCTTCGCACGCAGATTATACAGCCTTCTGAAATCCATGGTGTATGTAACTGGTACATTTGCTGGACGTTCACTATTTAAATGGACGGTTCACTACACACAATATATTGGTTTAATCTGTTAAAAATGAAAACAGAAAATGTGTAAACATGTTTCTGGGTTAAATCATTGTTTTATGGCTAGTTTATTATCAGCGCTCTCTTTAATGTTGGCAAACTGAGTTAAACGAAAACATACCTGATCCAATGCTTTAAAAGTCATTTAAAAATCAGTGTATTCACTGACTGATATTGCAATGCAGAAGACAAATAATTTTACGAATATTTATTATGAAGTTATTCTATTTTCTTATCTTATACATGCTTCCCGCTTGCTCTTTATTTTCTGAACACACCTGGCCACCTAGAAACATCACGTGCGTCATGCAATGATGTATACGTAATGAGTTATAAACGTGTATCATATACATGATTAGCTTCATGAATATCTTAAAATTACAATTAAATTATAATTTTGAGTTTGATCTTATCTTAAAATTTAATAATTAAAACTTTACAATAATAGTGTCCTTACTTTCATCCAAACAGTCATTTCTTTCTTTAAACTTTAGTTGAGGACGCATACTTCTATTGTCTGAATAAGATTTATGTCAACTTGACAGGTAGTTGCTGACAGTAAGGTGACTAATTGTTTTACAATAAAAAGGAGGAAAAAAATTGAGAAAAAAGTACAACGTAAATAAACGAAACATTTTATTATTTCAAACAAAAAATGGACTAATTATGCTTACATTACTTTTAATTATGTAATTAAACGAGTTATTTCATTGAATGAATATTTTTGTAAATATATAATTTTCTCACAATAAATTAGAAATTTAAGAGCAATATTATGCGTGTTCAGTAAATCTGTGCCAAGGTGGCAATTTATGTCACTTTGTCATGATATGACACACAAAATGACATAAGTTACTCTTTTTTTATTTTTACAAGTAGGCAAAAGGTGCATTTCTCTTGTAGTTTATGAAAAAACAATCGTGGCAAATTCACATAAGACAAAAGCCACCAAGTAATTTTTCAAGACATTTTGATGCTTCAAATTGCTGTCGTATTTTCCCGTAAAAATAAGTAATTTCACATGGGGGAAGACCGGTTCCTGTAGCATTGGGCTTGTTGACATGTAGTTTTTCAGTTAACACAGCTAATGCCGAGAGACACTGGCTTCTAATATTCATAAATTTACTTTCAAGATTTTCGAGAGAAGGATTAATTCATTTAAGCCTTTTTGTTTTGTAGCGTCTTCAACAGTTAATCTAATATCTCTCCAGAACTCAGTAATTCTTTCCAATAAACATTCTATATTTTCTTTGTTAAAATCTACAGTGGATTTTAGATTTTCGTCCTTTCTATTTTTATTTTAAATTTGTTGCGTCGTTGACGCAACGCGTCTCTAAACCCTTGTTGGGCGTTGAGCGCTTTTGTTGGAGTAATCCTCCGTTACCAAGTAATTTCTATCATTACTTTACTGTTGTGTAATTACTGTGTTTGTCGAGTCTCGTCACGTCGGAGTCAGTCAGTGCCTTTTATCCCTTCGGCCAGGGGCTCGACGTCGTTGGATCCCGGGGTTCCTGGTCGGTCACCCAACCAGGAGCCCGCGAGTCTCGAATTCGCTTAACCTTCGTGACTTCACGGAGCGTAGTAAACGAATTCGGCTAGCGCCGCCGAATTCGGCTAGCTAAATCCTCGTCTAAAAATTGCCATTTTTATTGAATAGATTTTTTATGAGGCATTGTTTTTGAAAAACTTGTCTTAACAGATCTTAACACCACTCAACTCACAATACCTGTAACCTCGAATGTTGATAGAATTACCTACACACAAACCACAACTATGTACACCCCTTTTTTAAGTATACTCCTTCAGAATTATTCTTATTTATCCCGGGTTTACTGGCACCAATTGTTGACGTTGCAAGATAGCTTCAGTAGAACTGTTTGGGAGAGCAATAAAATGACGGATGAGTTGCTCGCAATGCGTGGCTACCCACTTCCTAGCTTGCCACTAGGGAAAATGCTGAAAATCAATTATTCAAGATCTTTTAGTATATCTAAGCGTGAAAAATATTAATGATGGAAGGAACTTGTCAAATTTACCTTGTTGTCAATGTTTTTTTAAACGAAAAAGATTGTTTTCTATTATAATTCATGCGACATACCATTTCAGCTTGGTATTGCCACTTACGCGCACTAAACACCCACTGATACCACTAGTCTAAAATAATTTCTTCCATGTCACCCAGATGTGAATTACCACGCCTTTTTACTGACAAGGCGATCTTTTGTGTATATACACGGCTGCAAGATTATTCAACAATAACCTCCAACAATACGATCATAAAGCCGTTGTATTTCTTCGAAATCTCGACAATGAGAATGCTTTCGCGTGCCAAAACCTCTCAGCTGATGTCGCAATACCAACCCTACATAATTAAATTAAGAGTCGGTAGCATATATACGTGCATCATAACGGTATTTTACTAGCGCGAGGCGAGTCAAGTAACCGCGAAACTGTCTTCGGCCATTACCCTTTTAAATAACACAATTCTATCGCGCTTTCATTTGGAGGACTTTTACCTTTAAAATGTTGATACTTCACAGTGTCTCTGGTACCTTGCGCTGCCTACCGGGCTTGTGCGAAAACAGTTCAACTCTTCAACTGTTTTTGTCCTTCCAAAGAGTTTCTCGCGAAAGATATTTTTGTCTTTCCCTCTGGACGCAAGCGCGTCGGTTTTGAAAAAAAGTATTAGAAGTCCCACGCGGGACATTTAAAAATGCATGCTCTTTGCTGTTAAATAGCGGCAAGGAATTGTTATAATGATAGGTTTCAAATGTAAAGGATCCGAATTTGAATCAAATTTGGCCGCCGATATGCTAACAGGAGGCGAGGAGAACGAACTAAAGATAAAAATTTAAGTAATGTGTAATTGCATGTACTGATATCATAGTTGTCTGCTCTTTAATGCTTCGTGAATATTCGTTGTAAATGTTGTAGCGTCATGCGGTTGCAATAATATACAGACGAGAGTGGGTTAAATAATTGCTGGTTTATTTACTAATTTCCAGCACCAAAACAACCTTATTTACACAAATTAAGTTAAAAAGATCCCACTACTCGGAGTAATCTGTCACTGCGGCTACCACACCACTACGCTCGAATATCACATTCGATGGTGTGAAGCGTCGCATCCTACTTACGGACTCGCCCTTGAGTCTCCCTGTTTTACGGCAAATACATTGCCGGCCCAATCCGCCACGCTTGCGGCCCGCACTCAACCAGGCATTTGCCGACCGGCTCCTCAGCCAGATGCGCAATCCACGAAGACTTTAAGCGAAAGAGATCGAAGCGTCGTCGCGCCCGGCGCATTAGCCCGCACCCTTTCCACGCCGCATCCTGGCTTTTCCCCCGTCACATTCGCTCTCTCTATAACAAAAGCTAGCACATGAACGCCTAACGTTTCACCTGCATCACGTGGCCGCTCATTGAAATGTTTGTACCCACGACGCTACAATGTAAATTGTTGTATGCAATTGTTTGTGGTATGGATTTGTAAATGTTTTAGTTAATTTACCCAACCAACCATTTTTGATCAGACTGAAATTGCCCTAACAGTTTTATAGCATTTTCATGCTTCTGAAATAACCCTTTAACTGAATAATTTAAAAAATACCCCATTTCCAACTGCAAGAAATAAATACGTAGCGATAAAATTATAAAAATAAAATGTCCAGAAAGTCCAAGTAGACCACAATGTCACGATTTTGTTGGTGGTTCCAGTTTACACTAGATTGTATCGATCAAGGAAACCAATCGCCCGATGCTAGTGGATTTTACATCACCCGCATGGGGACCACGTGGATGGCACGATGCTGGTAATATCGAGTTAAAATTCCACTTTTCATAAGTTACATTGCAACTGCAACGAGGCACGACGGACTCACACAGTCAACGAATAACAACTTGCCAACCTTTAGTTGTACTGTGCATTAAGTTTTAACTCTCAATTGGTGTCATGATGCCATTTTGATCCCACTCGAATTCGAAGTTGAATAGCCTATTTGTCAAATGAGAACATTGATATTGTAACGGGTACCGGCGGCGGCGTGTCCGTACACCGGCCTAGCCCGAGCCCACCGTTGTGCGGCCACTTGTAATACTTTCCACAAGCCCGGCACGTTAAACTGCTACTTGTAATAGATTGCCCTGCTCTAGCCCTTCTTATAAACAAACAAACAAACACTAGCCTCGCGTTGGGTAGCCACATATAATAATCTTCCCGTTCTCCTACTCACAATTGGCCGTCTGCTAGCTTACCTGGCCTTTTGACTCACCTGGGCGTGGTCTGCGGTGCGTCTGTACAGACGCGAGCAAGGTACTGCGCTCACGTGCGTGGATCAGTTCTAGTGCTACGTGAATGACTACGAACACATATCGATTTTACAAATCATGACCCCAAAGGTGGCCATGAAATTTATTCAAATTCCCTCTTTTCTCGTATTTTCCTTCAATTCACAATATCTAGTGCTGTAATAGCACTGGTGCCTCTGACGGCACACATTGACATAACCCAACAACAAAAGAAACAACAACAAATAGATAATTCTCTTCCCACAATACACGAAACATGGACATATACTTTCTCATTCACACAGATTATTTACAACAAACAAAAAACAAATGCCATTCACACATATGATTAAAACCCCAGAATGCATTTAATCACATAACTTGATCTTCGACAGAGCGTTCTTCACTTCGTAAAAAAAAACAAATGTCAAAATACTTGCTCACGTATGATGCTGCTTCCGCGAAGAATCCGGGTGTTTTGTGCGATTATCCACGCACAACAGCGCCTCCCGTTGTCGCCACCAGTTCCGGAACACACTCGCGTACGCATCACTGTTCACGTAACATGTCGGAATTCACGCTGCCACCTTTTTTCATAAATATTCCAAGTTATTTGAAAATCTCTGAGTCCCGAATTGAATTCCGCGCCACTAATCGTAAATGCAACGTCGCGCTCCCACCGTTGCAAAATTTCTCATACGGCCACGCTCATTATCATTTGCTCTCGCGAGTCCAACGGGCGTTGCCGAATTTCACAGTAATTCCGAAAACCCCTTTTTATGAAATTCCTTTTCACGAAATATTAAATAATTTACATGAAGTATTCCCAGTTACTATTGCAAATTCTGTCCATTACTTCCGCACTTTAAAAAAAATTTCCAAACATCGCCTACGCGAATACACGTCTTGCCTTCACCAAGTCTAGGCACGTTCTCTCAAATTTTTTTCAACTTAGCATTGTTATTTTTTTTACTATGGCGCCTTTGCTGTAAATGTTTTCAAATTGTTTATTATCCAAACGCATACTATCGGGGATCGTGTAAATCATTACATCCCCCCCCCGCCTAAGATGTTGCGCAGTTCTGACGAGCCAACATCTAAAGCTTATGCTTGCTTTTATTCCCTTCCGGTTGTTGGCGCCACCGTGCACTAGCTGTAGTTTCCCCCTCTACTGCGCTCACTACATTTGACCTTGACCGTGAACTTGAAGCTCGTTAACAATGCTCGGCGGAGTATAAACAAACACACGTACTTGGCAAGGTCGTGACGGACGAACCTGCCAATGTTTACCTAGTATTGCATAGGCTCGTAACACCGCCGTCTCTACCCGCACTTGTCACTGTGCACCTGCAACTCACTTCACAACACACACATAAATCGTTTCTTCCATAGATTACACTTACAACTACTTACTGCTAAACAATCTTCGTACTTGCTCATAAAGGAAATACTTAAAACTAATACTTAACCTAAACACTTTGCATAGAAATAACACACACACTATTCCCTACTTTTCCCTCTGAATCAACACACACTTTTGTCAATGTGACATCAAACTATGTCTCTTGTAATGTTTAATGTTATATACATTTTGAACACCTATTTCCTGCCCATCGTTTTCCAACAAAACATTGTTATTATTCAGTACCCTTTTGACCTTGTACGGACCGTCATAGATGGGAAAGAACTTCCGAAACAATTTCTGGTCGGAGGAAGACGAATGTGGCGAAAGGATCAAAACTTCGTCCCCTACACTAAACGTTCCCCGATAGAAATGTCCCTGAGCCCTTTTCCGCAGCTTGGCCGATTTCTTCAACTGGTCGTATACGATTTTGTTGTTTGCAGTCACCGTTGGTAATCCACTGATCTCCGGTGGTATCTTCACTGCGTCAAACGGCCTTAACTTCTTCACGCCGAAGTGCACCTCCCACGGCGTCGAATGGGTGCTGGAGTGTGGCACAGCGTTCAGAACCTCGTTCAAAACGGGTACCGCCTCGAACCATGCTTTGTGGTTTTCAGCCACATATACGCGAAATAATCGCGACAACTCCCTCATTACTCGCTCGCTAGGATTGCTTTGCGGGTGACGTACCGCTGTAAAATGCACTGCAATACCTAGTTCTTCCATTTTCTCTTTCCATTTTTCGCTGGTGAATTCTAATCCTTCCTATGCTAAGCTAATTCCTTCCTATGTTCCTTTGGAACCCAAATCCGGAAAAATTTTGTCTTGCCGTTCACCTTCCGTAGCAACATCCCATGGTATATCTTCCAATTGTCCACGTTCGCATCCTTGCTCCTCGGAATTTGGTCGACGTCATACGGTCGTCCCATCACCAAGTTGATCACTTCTCGGGTGAATGGATCGCGCTGCTGGATCGCGATGATGGTTTCCGCGGTCCATCGCGGATGAATTTCTCGCACCTGTAGAGCCGCCATAATATCCTCCGCCATTTCTTTCTCTTTGACTTTAATTCTTGACAGGTAGTCTGGGAGCAAGTTCTTCCGGCCTTCACAATATTCGATGTTAAATTGGAACTGTTGGAGCCACAACGTCCACCTTAACAACTTATCGTTATTGGTGTGGCTTCGCGTCAAGAAAATTAGCGCCTTGTGATCCGTAATGATCGTAAATGGACGCCCGATCAACAACGTTCTGAATTTTCGGGTCGCCCAAACAATCGCAAGCGCTTCCAGTTCCGTTACGCCGAATTTTATCTCGCCCCCTTTCAACGATCGGCTGTCTAAGGCAATGATTCGCTGCTCACCGTGATCACCTATTTGGAATAATACTGCTCCTAGTGCAAAACCGCTACTGTCGGTCTGCAGGTACATGCGCCGATGAAAGTCTGGGTACTCCACGACATAAGTGCGCTCGAACGCATTTATTAGTTGTTCAAATGCCTCCTGGCATTGTTGCGTCCAGTGCCACTTGCTCCCTTTCCTCAGTAAATGCAATAATGGCACTACCTTCTGAGAATAATTTTTCACAAAACGCGCATAGTAATTGCATACACCGAACAGTCGACGCAGCCCTCGAACGTTCTTCGGCGGCGGTAGCTTCTGAATTAATTCTCTTTTACTCACTTGCATCCTCATACCCGTGCTGGAAATATCATGCCCCATAAACTGTACACGTTCGCGGCAGAACTCACACTTCTCCAAATTCAGTTTCAAGTTATATTCTTTAAAAATTTCGAACAACTTCCTTAAGCTGCTAAGATGGGAATGCATGTCTGGTGAAAATAAGATAATGTCATCGACATACATCACCATGGTTTCTTTGAGCTCCGCGGGGATTACGTCATTTAAGTAGCGGATCAGCGCAGCTCCCGAATTCTTTAATCCGAATGGCAGTCGTCGGAACGACAAGTCTAGGCACGTTCTCTCAATTGTTTTTCAACTTAGCATTGTTATTTTTTTATTATGGCGCCTTTACTGTCAATGTTTTCAAATTGTTTATTATCCAAACGCATACTATCGGGGATCGTGTAAATCATTACAATATGCTGTGTACTTCAATTTTTTTTTCATTTGAGAGGTACTGTTGAATTTCGTGCAGTTTTTTTGCAGTGGCGTGAGTGAAAATATTTGTTCTCAGTGGCACCACCACGCCAGTTACGCAACTGCCTTTGCAATTGCGTTTTCATCGAAAATGTGTCTTGTGCTGACACGGACCATGATATCGCTGGATTTGTATCTATCCTTAGATGGTTAGAAGAGTTGGAGAATGATTATTGTGGCACTGAAGGCTTAAAAAATGGGTATGACAAGAATTCTTGAAGATGCTGGTATATCAGCTTGTCGAACCTCACATGAACATCACTCTTGGAACGTGCATCTAACCATAGAGCTTTATGAAACCACTTCAATAATATTGAAGAAATCTATTACTGGCCATGAATGTGGTCCACTTTCTCCAATGTCTCCCCTTCCTAACAATAGAGTGCGCTTGTTTTGCATTCTCTTCCAAACAAAACCCATGTCCTTTAAAACGTTTCTAAGCGTAGTTGATCCCCACTGCCAATTAATCTTGGAACGTAAAACTGGCAAAAGTTTGCTTATTGTGGGCACTACCTTTTGAACTGTATAAAAGTTACTAATGCAGTCGCGAATGACATGCTTGTCGAATTCGTCAACCACCGCTTTCTCCCTTGATCTTACCCTGATGAAAGAGAAATTAAAATTTCGTTTAATAATTAGGAATCCCTCATATAATACTACAGTTCATGTTTCATTAAACAAGTATGCTTTAAAAAGAAGATCTATTTATCTCTTTTTGCCAGGAGTTTCTGGGGACTGATTTTCATTTGTGTCTTTGAATATTTTAATTCCCTGAATCGTCGACACTAGCTCCAGTGTATATTGAAGCTCTCTTCTGAGACATGTATAGGGGGCAAGAAGTTTTTTTTTTTAGCTTTTTGTTCCGCAACATTCAACTACAAGTGAAATTATTTTTCTTTCACACCTTCGCACTGTGTGGATACCTTTTTTTTGGAGTGTCCTACGAAGCTTCTGAGATGGCTCTGGGACTGGCTCTGACATTTTTAATAATCTCTAATAAATACCAAAAAATGAAAATCGTACTCCAAAACGTCAAAATTCGATGCCAAAATCCAAATAATACTCCAAATCAAATAAATACCAAAATCCGAATCGTAATCGTAATCACCAAAATCCGAAACGAATAAATCACAGGGCACAACAATAACAGCGAAAACGCGAGAGCTGAACTTATTCGAAAGCAGAGGTAGGTAGCCCTGACAATCTCGCCGTGTCGTTCCGTGTGAGACCAATGTTCTGACTAGACCATATCGAGTCGTGCTGGGTTGAGCCACCACCTCCTAGAGTTATAAAGCCTGCTCACTGTTTCGTGACGTCACCGCAGGTAGTCATGGAGAGCGCCGGTCTCACTTCTCGCTTACCTTTTCCGCAGCATTTTTCACGCCAGGAAAGCAGTTTTCACTGTTGTATTAAAAATTATCAATTAATGATAAAAGCTCTTAAGTACATTTTTTAATAAACATCGGTTTTCAATATAGTACATTATGACCTATTTATTGACAATACAACTGATGAATTTTCTGGAAAACATTCTATCTTCTGCAATTTGTTTGATAATCTATCATTTTCTTTTGACAAAACTTAACAAAAATACAGCTTTCCAGCGTAAATGTTTGACTGAATGACCATTAACACAAGCATCATGAACTAATTCTCTCTCATATTTTAAGATAATGGGACAGAAAACATTTGTTTCATTGGTGACTTTTGAAGAATTCCTTATTTCAAGGTGTCTTTGGGAGCAGTCACCCATTCTTCACTTGCATTTTCCAGGAAACTAAATTTTCTTCCCTTTTTTAATACAATAGTATATCAATGCATGATTAAAAACTTTGTTCTGAGAACATGTTTTTTATTAAACATATTTCTTTACAATACAATACCTCAAACCTAATTATTTACAATATAATACATTAAACCTAATTATTTACAATATAATACATTAAACCTAATTATTTACAATATAATACATTAAACCTAATTATTTACAACATAATACACATCTATTTATTTACAATACATCACAATTTATTGGAAAGTGTGTAATTTTCTCTGTAATTTCTTTGATGATAACTTATCATTTTCCTTTTAAAAATTTTTAAGAAAAATATTTACCTTTCCACTACAATTTAAAAATTTAACCATAAAACAAACAACACTCATTCTCTTTTAAACATTTTATGATAGTGGCACAACAAACATTTCTTTGGTTGGTGGCTTTGAATAACTCCTTTTTACAAGATTGAAGCACTTTATTAATAACTATGTAACCATAGACTATAACAGTAATGACATCATCCGTGGGATATTTGAGACCTCCACAATCTAATCTTTCTATTAAAGAAAAATGTTTATTTACTGGAAGCTCCTTTTCTACTGACAAATCATTTTTGCAGTATTCACATTTAATGCGCTTCATTACTGAATGTGTGCAGTATCCAGCCACATAAGTCAGTGAAGGCATCACTTCCTCCAGCGACGAGAGGTCATTTTCAGTTACTGAAACTGCCAGAGCATTTTCACCTCCTATATCTGGAGCATCTGAATCTTCATCTACTGTCAGCTCATTTATGAATGAAGAGGAAGAGTTAAGCACAAATGGGAGAACACTTTGAAGTCTTAATTTTTTTTCACTTTCGTACATCTGGGTTACTGATATGTGATACTGGGAACCTGAGAGCTGACGATATTGCCCAAATCTTTCTTCGAGACCATCAGTCTGAAGCCTACTGCTTAGAACATACTCCATGCCTAATTCATCGATACAATATCGAGCAATTTCAATTACTGCATATGTAGTCTGCCTCAATGCCATGGCTGCCTCTTTTGAAAAATACCCGGTGTTAGGCTTAATTTCCTTCCACAAATCCAGCCAGTCCAGAAACTTGTACAGGAAATCCATTTTCAAGTCGTTAAAATTTTTTATAGGTTCCATGAAAGGATTTAACTTACATTTCCCTTTAAAAACAGACTTCACATTCATAACATCAAACCATTTGGTTATAATATCAATGAAATTCGCTGTTGATTTGTAATGTTGTATATCTAATTCTTCTCCTGAAAGTTTTAAAGCTTCAGCCACCTGCCTATTGAAAACTTGAAGTACAAGCTTTACACTTTGTCTCTCTAGAGAGGTGGGGCATAAAGCTTTTAATGTCAGAGTATGAGCAGATTTCACTACTGATTCACATTCCAAATCATAAATCTTCTTAAGGGCAGTGAATGACGCAATGTTCAGACCAGAATTAGGTTTTCCTCCCTCAGTGGGAAAGTCAGGATAAACCATGAATTTGCCAATATTTTTTTGATTTATCCAATTATTGCGCACTGACTTCAGAATGTGAACAGCATCGATTACAAAGAAAAGTGGGCGTTTGGAGTCAACTGGATGTTGATACACTATATCGAGCTTTCTTTCTGTGGAAAACATTGACATCACCTTCCTATTAATAGGATTATTATCTGTAGCAATACAAATTACTTTGTAGCCAATGCTTTCCAGTTCACGAATTAAATTTAATAAATGGCCAAAAAGCACTTCTGCAGTTACAGTTTTCACAGGAAAAATATTTACAACATCTTTGAACCGAGATCTGATACTTTGGATCATAAATGCAAATGCTGTAGTAGCTGCATTTTCCATGTTAAAAGATACACCTAAAATATTACCTCCCTTGAAATCAAAATATGGCTTCAAGTGAATCTCATCAATCAAGAGAACAACATTTTTGTCCTCGGTTCTTAAAAATTTAAACTTTTGCTTGGCGTAAGACAAAAAGTTCTCACTGGTTTCCTGAGAAGGACTCAGGTTAAATTTACTAAAAATTCTCCGTAGTGTTGATGGGTGAGGCAAAATTAAAGCACCACTTGCTCGCAAAAACCTGAACGCATGAGGAGAAATTGAAAAAACTAAGCACGAAAGTATCATTAAATTGGAACTAAATCTGTGTCTAAACTTAGAACTATTAACTAAATCTAATTGTTCACATAAAAATTGTACAATATCTTTATCTGCATCAATGGCTTTCTCTTCCACTTCCAACAAGCTTGTCTTAGCAATATTTATGCAGTCGCTGAGGGAATTCTCTCTGCTATATTCTGCACAGTCAATTAAAATTTTTTCCAATACGTGCACATCATTACACTTAGTTGGGAAAGAGTGTGACCCCACTTTCTGAACAGGAAGATTATCAGAATAAAAGTTAACATTCTGATGCACATCTATCACCACAGACAACACAACCACAGGACTTGGCTTCATGGCAAATTTGACAAAACATAGGCACTCAGCATTAGGTTTAACGGCAGTCCATACTGTTGGGTAATTTATGCATTTAAGACAACATTCCAGCTCTTCCAAGGATTTGAAGGTGAATTTGGAATTATATTCTTCTTGCGATGCAACACTAGCCCTGACACACTTTGCCATTTGCTCCATTTCCAGTCTTTCTCGTTTTTCACAAGGGCCTTCCCGTCTGGAACACTCCTTGGTAAGGCGAGCTGGACAGTTAGGGAACACAGATGGTACAGCATCACTTCTCAGCTTCGGAACATTCAGTCTCGATGACAGTTTTTCACCTTCATCATTATACACCACCTTCTCCCAAATAACATCATTTTCATGGAAATGAAGGTGGCATACCTGAAACAAGAAAAATATAATATATTATAAAATGTATAATATAATAATAATAATATTGAGGTTGCATGTGAGGTAAATTAGAATTGTACAGTGGTTAGTCTATAATATCAAATATGTACATAGAATTTAAGTTTCACTTTCAAACCAATTTTACCAAAGAACAAAAAAAAAATTTGAAATTAATTCATGCATCACTGACTTTTGCTTTCATACTTCCCTAAGGTAATTCCTTTTACATAAATTATTGTATTGTTTTGTTTTAGTAACTTATTCATACAAGTTACAGGAAATATCTAAGATTGTTTGTGAGGTTATGAATTTTTTACGCATTAACTTACAATTGAATGCTATAACTTTTAAGTGCTACTATTCTAAGATTATTTAACTAAGTTTGTTTTTACTATCACTATTCACTTAACAGTATACATAAAATTGTTGCAAGTTCAGCTCATATTACAAGGAAGAATTGTAAGATCTAATTGCAAACAACTTTGTTTCGTGATAAACATTAGGAATATTACTAAATAATGTCAAAACCCTTAGCAACTTATATACAATTTATGATTTGAATAAATAATAAATATAATAAATATAAGAACTACAGCCTTACCTTCGAGGATTTGGAAGGAACAAAATTTTCTCTGTGAATAGCAGCCGTCCATTTATTCTGCAAAGCCGGATCTTTTGGAAAACCAAAAACATGAACTTTCGAAGTTTCATCGTAGTTTCCTCGACACCTCGGAACTACACACCTAAACGGCATTTCAAAGCGGCAATATACGTACGATACACTTACGAACTGCACCGAACACACGGACACCACCAGGCGAATTCAACTGAAAAGAACATGGCTGCGCCCAGGCCACCCATGCCTTATGACTACCTTCGCCGCCATCTTAGTGACGTCACGTACTAGTGAGCAGGCTTTATAACTCTAGGAGGTGGTGGTTGAGCACTTGGGAGCTCAGACGTCAAGAAAAGTCGCGCGCATTATATTCCTCCGATATGGTCGTATTGAGACATAAAAACCAATTTTTGAGGCCACTCTGGAGTTGTGTAAATTCGAGGCCTTTTACTTTCCCGCTACCGCTACCGCGATAGAGAGAAAGTTATGTAATGCTGCGCGAACAACTGGCGAATTTTGGGAAGAAAACTCTCTTTACAGGGCCCTCGCGACGAAAAGTGTATAAATCCAGATGCTAAATTAAATCCTCTAACGCGTCCGTTAAGCTGGAAGAGCAATTTTCAAAATCCATAATATCTTTACACTTAGAATTCTGTGCTATTTTTGTGCTTTACAAATATCCAAAAATTATTTTTGCTCCAACGGATTTTCCTAAAATTTGCTGTTTTTAAGCGGCAAAGCCAATTGACCAAAAATATTTTTTATACACAAAATATTGTGCTATTTTTGTGCTTTTCAAACATATAAACATTAATTTTTTGCTCTTAACGTTTTTCGAAAATTAAAAAAAAACGGATTCTCGAAATCACGGATAAGCGCAATACCAACATATAAAAAAAACGACTCGCAGAAAAAAACTACTCAGCAAAACTAGATTTTCTTTACAAAAAATAACCACAAAACAAAACCCTACACAACAATATTGGTTTGCAGTTTTCAACATTCACTATCCCCCCTCCAAATTATTATAAGTCATTGCACTACACTCAAGAAACACCAGAAATCGTGGTACCTAATTCCTCATAAAAACTAAACTACTCAACAGGACGCATTATCCTTTTTCATCAACCAGAACGTAATATCCTTCCAATAAAATACATCAACAATGGTATTTTTGCTCTCACCGTTTCTTAAAAATTTGACTCTTAAAAACGCCTGAGTACGCCATTTGATTAAGAGTTCACGCCTTATGAAGAAAGAGTTTTTAAGGTGCATTTCGTATTTTTTAATTGGACATGGGTGTGCTAGCCGACCAGCCCCATTCATAAGAAATATTTTGTCTTCCCAAACCTGAGTTGCGACATTATTTTAGAGGGCTGCATTTCATGTATGTGGATTTATGGCAAGACAAACATCAGGTTAAGATTTTATCACTGACTTCGAAAGTACCTGGTTTTGATCGTCCAGTTGTGACGTTCATCAGCTCTTTACCGTCGACCAAATCGACAAAAAAAAAAAAAAAAAAATATCTGCATGTATTCAAAAGATTTCACCTCAATGTATTCATAAGAAAGTATGTGCATCCTCAAACGTTAGCACTATCGATCTTCTGCGCACGCGCAGTTTAAGGTTTGCATCAATTTAGTACATCTGCTCATGCGCAAAAGATCGGTAGTGCTCTTCGCTATGACGTCCACAAACTCTCTATAGCTCCGTGGTTTTCACGGTAGCATAAGTAACGACATTTCGCGAGTTTCTCGGTCGTACCGCTAGGTATCGCATGATCACGCTCTTTTTATCAAGCTCTGCTTGATTCCTCGCGTAGCTTTTGCGATAGCAGAGACACTTCGCGGTAGAATTAGTAAGCATATCAGTCTGCTAGCGCGCACGATAGGTGCAACTTCGCCGGCTCCTAGCAGGGCATGAGCTGGGTCCGGGGTCCACGTTGGGCTTGATCGGATGCGCTGGGCTCGGATGAAGTGAAATGATTAATTAACGTTAATAACTACTTGCCTTAGAGGAACGTATTTCACAATTTTAATAGTAACGCAATCGTCCTGATAGCATTATCGTACGAATGTGAAGAGAGAAATGTTAGTTTCTAAATTAGGTTGGCGTCAAACTGGCTGTACAATACTTATTTTTGATTTGTTCTAGTCTACGATTGTATGAAAATCTTCGTGAATTTTCATCTTGAAATTGTATGCAATGTCACTTATCTTCGAAATAAAAATATTTTAGTAGATTGTTTACACACGAAGTGGATATAATTTGTATCTGCGTAAACTGAATAGACGTCATTTTTGTGTTGAAGATAAGTTGTTGGAAGATCGAACTCCTAGCAAAATATTAAAAAACCGAATTAAAATTAAAAAATGGTGAAAATTAAATAATAAAAACTCTGCATTGGCTAAAATTATCATGTAATTGTTAATTCTTTGGTAAAACGTGCCAGATAGTATTTTGTGTGTAAGCATTATACTTGTGCAATAAGTAACCATTCAATAATAGTTGCTGCTTCATACCTCAAACTAATTTGTGACTCACCGCCAAAAATTTACAAAATTCACTGAACCCAATTCTCAATATTTATTTGAAACATAGGAACGTAACGCTCGCCCAAAACATTTTAGATGATAAAAGATCTAACTTCATGAAAGAATTAGGAACATTTCTAGGAAAGGTTCGGACCATTAGAGAAATTGAAATTAGGGAGTGGGAAAACAGCACTGCTTAGTACGAGCAGAGCCTAGACTGGAGAGAAATAAATAATAAATCAATAAACTAACAATAATTAAGTTAGTCAGTAAGTTATGTTAGGTTAGTAAACAGTACAAAAAAAGTCATAAGTTGTAGCCAATTGTTAAGTATAAGTAGATAAATAAGTCAATAAAATAAATTAACTTAAAAGAATTAAAATAAGTTAAATAAATTAAAATTAAATTAAATTAAAATAAAATAAAAGAAAACGGTTAAAATAAAACACATTAGGGGGCGAAGGGAAGTGGGAATCGGAAATGTTAGGGCAGAGGCGTTGGTGCGGACGATTTTCTGTGCTGCTGTTTGTTTTCAGGTGCGGAGGAGGTCAAACACTGGAAGGAGAATGCCTGACGCCCGCGCCAAACAAATAAATAGTTTAAAAACCGGATAAATTAGCATGTACTCGGCTTCTGACGGCAGGTTTTTCCCCTTCAGGGGTTTTTTCCTCAGCCGTACCTTACGGTCCTTATGGTACCTTATGCGGCGGCGATGGTGTAGTTGTTAGCGTATGGGACTGCTATACCCAAGTTTGCGGGTTCAAACCCGATCGAAGCCGTGGATTTTTTAAGGGCGAAAAAATCCTTCGTACGCCTTCCTTCGGAGGGGAAGTAAAGCCGGCTGTCCCATGTTAGTACATTTACTGCATGTAAAAGATCCTCAAGCCTAAATGACGCCTCTGAGCTAAATTCAAATCGCCTGTTTCGTCGCCCACCTTCTTTCTCCCGTGATTGGTGAAAGGAGTGTAACGAAATTTGCGTGGTCAGATGGAAGAGCAGGCCTCATGGCCTGAGTCTCGCCACGTAAAATAAGGCCAATTCAATTCATGGTCTCTTTTTCGCGGCACTGATGCGATGAAAAGACCATTTGGGGTGAATACCAGAATACGAAAGGTTAGAACGCGGTAGAATGTAAGTATTGTAATGGCTTAAAGGCCTTCGGTCTAGCCACTTAGCATCACGTTCTCTAATTTGTATGTAATAATTACCTATTAAATAAAAAAAAATTTATTTGTCATTTTCATAACATTCAAATAATTGAATTCCTGACCTGAAGTGTGATAGTAATATACAGCAGAGTGCAGCTGAGTTAAAATGTCTCTCATGTTGAGAGAGCTCATGTTCAGATTGTCATGAGAATGAGATTAGCTACTACTCACTACTACACACTACTTTAGCTCCAGAACGTTATTTCAATCATTTTTGTCCTACCTAACTGGAATGACGGAACATTACATACACACCTTTTCAACTCTTGCCAATTGCACATGGAGTCTCACAGGGATCGATTTTAGTCCATATCCTCTTCCCAATATACGTAAACGATTTGCCCTTGACGTTTCGAAACGGAAGAACAGTTTTCTTTGCGGATGATACGAATATTCCCTACAATAAAGATTCGATTTTAGATAATTTGCTCTACACAAGGCTTCAAATATTTGCTCTATACGAGAATTCAAAGATTTTTACGTTCAAGACCTTTACACGTAGCCATGCGAATAGTGCAGACGGCATCAGATTTTCAGATCGACTGAAGTTTGAACACAGAGTCGGTAACGTCGCAAAATTTAGTGCGCACGGCGCATGAGTGGGGTTAGGCCATAGCCAATCAGCAATGAATATTTGAACTTATTCTGGGACCTAGAGGTTCGTTGGAAGCAGTCATAAGCCGTTGTCTCTGGCGTGTTCGAACACGTGTTTCTTAGAATCTGCGCCAGTCGACCGTGCGGCGCCGGAGCGAGGGGCGACCACGCGCGCGCCGCCGGATGCACGTCCGCTGGGCGGCCGCACAGTGCGCGATTTCGGACATCTAGATGACTAAAGTTAATTTCTCAGGAACTACTTTTTTAATCCACACCATATTTGGTACATATGATCTTCATGAGATATATTTACATATTTTTTACTGATAAACATTTTATGATGACGAACATTACATTGATTGATTTTTTCGTATTTCCGGGCGCGTCAACTGCTTCGGTCATTAGTCCCGTTAGTGTAGTGCATGTATTTTCTCTCGGAAGATGGTGGTGGTCTTCCCCCACTGGATGGCGAGATCCGGCGCCGACCTACCGTCGGCTAGTGGGGCTTCCCCCTAACCAGGGCTCTCCCACCAGCGGGGCACCACCCCAGCTGGGACAAGCTCTAAGCTCCCGACCGGTCTCCCGGAATATGTGGCAGTGTAGTGCATGTTAGTGTAAGTGTTTGTGTAAGAGGAGAGGATAGGACAAGGAAGCGGAAGGATAGATCGCGCGCGGTTCGTGGCCCGTTTGGTAGGGTACTTTTCGGAATTCGCCTGGTGTTGATCGGAGAAACCACGGAAAACTACCGATCAGAGCAGCCGGCCGCTAGAATTCTCCTCCAGCCAGCGACTGAATTCGACCTAGCTGAAAAGCTAGTGTCGAAAATCCTGCCGCTGTCGGGACTCGAACCTAGGACCTCCCGGTCAGAGGCGCTGCAGTGACATCAGTTGATGCACTGAGCTACCGCTCACGAACATTACATTTTTATCCATGGTCATATCAGAGAATGTGAAAAAAAAATTGTTCTCTCTGTCTGTCTGTCTGTCTGCCTGTCTGTCTGTCTGTCTGTCTGTCTGTCTGTCTGTCTGTCTGTCTCTCTCTCTCTCTGTCTCTCTCTCTCTCTCTCTCTCTCTCTCTCTCTTTCTTTCTCACACACACACTTACACACGACAGTGTAAATAAATAGAACAAGTACTTATAATTACTCTTTAATAAATTCTTTGTTAAAATTTACCATTACATATTACATAATTAGGAGTATTGGTTCTTTCTTTCAGAATATCAAGTTTCAAATATACACTATTCAATTTTTTAAGTATTAACACTTTCCATTGGAAGTCAATTTCTTAACAGAAATATTTCACTATTCATAATGCTGAGTTGTTATTATATTTATATTTTATGAAGTTGTGTCTGAAGTAAGCGCAATACATCATGAGGCGCTGCATGAGATTTTGCTTCGTGGGATTTGCCTAGGCTAGTTATGGGCGGCCGGCCGGCGTGACACGCCGCACACTGGTTGTTGAATCGGGCCAAAAACCTGGCCATAATGGGAAAATGTAAAGTGCCCGTTCGGAATTCTGACCTATCAAATTTCGTTTGGAAGACATTAGAGCACACTACTTTAGTTCTAGAACGTTATTTCAATCATTTTTGTCTTTACGGTCTCGTAAAGTTACCGTTACGAACACGCGAATTCATTGCTTCTTGTCAACTACTTTTGATTAATTGACTCTAATTATTTTATTATAATACGGCTGAATTCTATCCTGTGTAGCGTAACAATGTTAGTCTGTGGATTATCTTAGTAGTTAATGTGGATGATATTTTTTGTCCTGCGTATTCCTGCCTCAATCTTTTTTTTTATTTATCAAGTAGAATGCCCTTAATCAGAACAACACACATTTAGCTGCATATATTTGCAACTTTTTATTTTATAGCCACTTTACATAGAAGATTTAACACTAGATATCCCGGAAGTATCTCCGGCGCCACTGGGATTTATTTTCTTGGTATATTTTTTTTCGATTTCTTCTTCTGATCATTACTTTTAATAAGAACATAACGGATACAAATAATTTGGTATGATTAAACAATATTAATACGTGCCACCGCGCACTTCAAGATTTTTAGCGCACTTGAAAGATTCTTATTTTCTTGTCGTAGAAACCAAGACTAAGAGTTCTACGAGTGTAAAAAAGAACTTAATGATGTTATCTCAAACTACATTTTTTCAATAACATATAATATTTTCAATAAATAAGTGCTGACGAAATTAGGCCTGTACAGCGTTGAATCCCGACAGATGGGTGGCAATTGAGTAACTCATAAATATACACGTATAATTTAAATTATTGCTTATAATATAATTATACTACTGTAAATGTATCTACCCCAAATTCCGCATTTTCAGAAACGCTCAAATGCAATTTTCTCGAAAAAGGCTCCATATTTTGGCTTCAAATTTTTTTAAACGGATAGTTCTAAATGGACTTACATTATTAATGACATAAATGCCATTGTGATGTATTCTTTTATTGTTGTTTTTAAATTAAACAATTTTTTTTAATATTTCTTATATCGTCAATATGTATTTTTAGGGCCTTTCTTATACATTATCGTATTTGTGAGTATAGTTACCTGTAATAACTTTTTGTAAATAATTGTTCGCCACATGATACAAGGAAATTCAGATACATCGAAAAAGCATTTTCGATGGCCCTTTTCACCTTGAATGACGGTATGTTTTCTCAAGCATTTCCTTTCTTGAGTATCTGACTTGCGGCGACGCATCGAAGTGATCTTTGTTTTCCGGTGTCATGATCTTCATGCTCAGTTTGGATCTCTCAGAAGTCTTCAGTCGTTAGTAAATCCACTTCCTACGTTATGTGTCTCTTTTCACTGCCTCTTTCCCTTTATGTCAAATGAATGAAAAGATATACAAATGCCCAACGATAGTTAGGATTTGCACAGATATTCTAAAATCACCACGAGTTTGGGCAAGATATTGCGTCAAAATCGGTGTATTTTGATGAGACGTGAAATCATAAATTGCCATAACTGTCCCTCTAATGTAATTAAGTTATAGTGTGAATTACAAATTGTAGAGGTTTCTTTTCAAAGAAGAGAACATTAGTAGAATAATATGATCAGTTAATATATGAAATGTTACCAAAAACCCCCTTTTTTCATAATTCAATTTAAAAAAAATGTGTAGGAAATGAAGGGGGTATATATTCCAGAACACAGGAAAAGGTGCGCGGATGCTTTTTTACGACCACAACGATTGAACAATCTTTTTATGCGTTAAGTAAATCAATGAACCAAGGAAGTAAAAAACTCTCTTAAATCACATTTCCCTCCAACAAAATTCTTTACCCTTTAAATCTGATATATCTTTTTAAAGCAGAGATTTTGAATTTCGTTGCTATACTTGTATTCAGCCATTCGAAAACAGAACTTTACGTATATTCCCTTCACTTTCAAGCTTCAATTTTGAATTTTGATATTTAATTTCGATATTCTCATCAGCGACGCCAGAACCTTCTATCAATCTTTTTACCATATTGGGTTCATTTCTATGAGCCAGCCATTTCGAACCCGCCATTTTGAAGTTTGAAATTTCATTATATATTCGAAATACTTTTTTTTTTTTTACTTTTTGCCTTTTGAAGTCGCCATTTTGAATTTTGAAATTTGAAATTTCATTTCATGATATTCAAATTCAGCGACGTCAAAAACCCATTGATACCAATTTGTACGCAAATCCACTGGCATTTGCAATTATGACCATGTTTTAGACCCAATTCAACCAGTGTGCGCCGGCAGCAATGCTCCGAACTAACGGTTTGTCTTGTGAAGCATGTAAAATAGATTTATATATGATTTCTGCTTTTTTGAAGTGTATTAAATTAAATATAAATTTCCTGCTTTCCTCTAGGCCCGAACATATGGCTAGTGTAGATGTCACAGAATTATGAAACATTTAGTGCTAACCAATTGTTCTGTTGCCAAATATTTACTACTAGAGCACTCCAGAGCGGAAAACGTCGGTTATATGAGCATCTTTTTCTGAATCAAGGAGCAAAACCATTAGAACTGAGATGCATATACCCCGTCAACTTCGGTGCGAACCAACCATCCTTAGCTTTACACCGACCTTTCCCTCCGACTTAACCACAGGCAAGAAACCGTAAATAGTGCAATATCAGATGTTTCAAATTAGTTCCGTAATAACAAATTAACACTAAATGAAAGGAAAACGGTTTTAATGCAGTTTTCCATTTCAAATAAATAATTATGTACTCCATTGAAAATGAACTGTGTACCATTGACTGATATTAAAGTAACAAAACTTTTAGATCTCTCAACTCAGTCAAACCTCAAATGGAACGTCAGTTTAAATGAACTGAAAGCAAAATTAACCCCCTAATGCCCAAGGTAATTTTGTGCGCTTAGCGCTCGCCCATTGTCGCGTTCGTGCGCGCACAGGAGTCGTTGGAGCCCTCTGGCAGCATGGTTTTGCAACATTTAGCGTTAACCAATTGTTGTGTTACCAAATATATTATCTGCAAACGCAAATGTCTATAACATTCCACGTAGTAATCATATTCATCAGGTAACAGTATCAACAGCTCTCTACAAAAAATTCACATACAATACATGTAGTACATTATATTGTAACACTTCGTCAGATGTCATTAAACAAATAAATTCGATTTGAAAATTTTAAATCCCAAGTAAAATCGTTTTTGCTGCGTAACTGATTCTATTCAATTAGGTACTATATCGACAATCTAAAGGGCAATAAAACAAATTTTAACAACGATATTTAATGTATCTTTTACCATTTGGACTGTATAATTCTAAACAACCTGTAACAAGTACCCACCATATCTACCAGTTTCCCTAATCCTTTGAGCAAGTGCTGAGATGACCCTTTGTTTTGCTTCTAGACATTGTTAAATTTGAAACATTTAAGTGATCATAGTGATTGAAACTTGTGCTCCAACATCATCTAGAAGCCAACATTCATCTGAGAAGGCCATCTGAGAAGATTTTATACTCATAGTTTATAGGAATTTATTCTGTAATTAGGTTAAGCATGGTAACATATGAGTAATTTTTTGTCATCAATTTTCTCAAAAATGGTAAATTGGAAAATTCAAACTGTGATCTCGTGGCCATGAGAAGGTTTCAAAAACCTGAGAAATTGTTATAAACATCTAATTTTTTGGTTGGTTTGACTCTGAGGAAAAATTGGTACTTGGTGCAATGTTTTTTATTACTTTCAAAAAGGTTTTTATTTATTATAAGGAAATGACTGGTTGTAGCGGGTTCTACCAACAAAATCTGGAATTTAGAGTAAATTTGGGGTTGTACAGACACCTTGTTTGTCTTTATAGCTGTAAAATTAATGTTTTTATGGCAAAACAAAAATTATTTCATATTCACCAGCTTTTAGTTCGGCATTACCGCCAGGGGACTCTAGCATCGGATTGCCCCTGCGGTTCCGCCATGCGGCTATGACCCGCAAATGGCTACCTGTAAGGGGTAAACGGAACCTTTACAAACAAGGAGTTTGTATAGCACTGTTTATAAATCGATATTTCCTCACTACGCCTCGCTGACGTCTTAGTGACCCCCTCTCCTCTTCTGGAAGGCCTATATAAGCCGGTGCGCGACCAGCGTACTGCGCCTTACGCCTTTTGCCATTTGTCATGTAGCCTGTTGCCATTGTAACTTTGCTTTTGCCTTTGTCTTGGTTGAACGTGCCTGGTCACGTCTTTTTCATAGTCATACTACAAGCCATTGTTCATGTGTAATAAGGCCCGGCTCCTTCTGAGTCGTTATGTGTTTTTATATGTGGTTATGAGTACTTTTGGCTTGATTTAGGCAATATTGGTTTTAACTTGGTATGGAATTGGACCTAAAACTTGGTATTTTTATGGTTTCGTAATTTCGCTGTTGTTTTAGTGCAGTTTACTCTGTTCTTTGGTATTTCTTGATGGTTTTGTGATTTCGCTGTTGTTCTAATGCAGGTACATCCTGTTCGTTGTTTTGTAGCTCACGTTGCAGTGGTTTGGCAGTGTTTGGACATTTTGTTGGCCCCGAAAGTGTTGTGGTGTGCCATAAGTGTCTGTGCATTATTAATTTGGTTGTATTAATGTTAATTTCCTGCTTCCGTCGTGAGTAAGACGACATTGGTCGCATTCGACACTTGTGGCGCTTCGTAAATAGGCGTCAACTGGGTCCGAACTGCATCGGCCGTGATCCATTGTTAGCTGCGTCTCTCTGGTCCCGTAGCCGGCTGTCACGTCGTCTGGGCAACTGCGCGTAGATGGCACGCTTTGGCTTGATCTCTTGCGGGCTTGGAGGCCGCTTGTATGTCGGCGGGGCGTGTCACTGCAGCTAGTTGTACGAAAGCAAGGGCGGGCGGAAGTCAGGCCGCTCTTCTTCGTTTCAGAGTATCCCTGCTTGTTTCGTAATTGTTGGTAATAAAGGTGTAATTTTGGTAAGAGATCCATTTCCATGCAACTTTGTATTAATGTGCACTCATACACAAACTTGGTTTTAACTTTTAATGGCTCGTTTTGTAATAGTTACCGCTTGTCACTTTTTTGTATTGAAAATAGCCGAAATCGGCATCTTTGTCGAGTTGTGTTTTGTGTATTCAACTTCCTTGTCCTAAAGTGGACTTTGACGGGAATGTTTGAATACAGTAATTTTGCATAAAGTTCAGGCGTAGTTTGGAAGCGCCTTTACCTTGTGTTCCTGTGTATTCCACAGCTTTCTATAAAGAGACGGCATTTTTCCGTCTGACAACCTTGTAACCATTTTCGTAATTCTGTATCATTTCTTTGCAGCAATTTTTAATTCTGTCAAGCAGGAGTTTTTTTTTGTATGTTTTTGCTATGCAATAATGTCAAAGTTGTGAGTTATTTGGATTGTTATATCTCCCCTTCCGAGATCCTTTAGAATCTATGTTCCTGTTTCTTTCCGAATCTGGAGCGTCCTCTCGAAAGGTTTCGATCGTGACGACAGTCTTCACGATTCCGATTGCTTAGGGGTTCTCTGTGTTAGCCCCGAAACTTTCCAATTAGGTTAAATGCATGGTCACCTTCCTTATATTTGTTTGAAGGCAGGTTTATGTAAAGATTAATTTGTGCTGTTTTGTACAGCTGGCGACCGTAACTTTCGAACTTAGTAAATTGTTAATTTTCTAAATTAGAGTCTGCCAAGGTTTTGATTATAACAGACATAAATGTAACTTAAATATTTCTGCAAGTCTTCAGAATTCAGTGGGAAATATAGTTATTCAAATTATCTTCTCCATTATGTCGTTGCAGGAAGTATTATTCCTTGACGAAGGCAATGATAGGATAAGAGCTCAATTTAATAGCTAGTTGAATTGAAATAGATTTTATGACTTTAAAAAACTGATTTGACTTAGTTTAGATTACGAATTATAAAATCGTGAACAGAATTCACGTCTCCCCTAACACGTCACACACAGTTTTAAACTATTTTTGACGTAAAATAATAAACACTTTTTCGAAAATTGAATACTTTTCGCCAAATTTTGAGTGATATTACGGGCGAGATAGTATGTGCTGTTTTATCACTACTAGTTTAAAAATTATTGTTATTCGTAGATCTTCTCTAGGTTTCTACACGTGACGGTTTTAGAGTAAGAAATACAAACATTTAAAATATCTACCGTACAGCTTTTCAATTGCGTTTAACCCAATTGTAATCCTGCATAATTTCCTTTTGTTTAGGATATGCATACTATATTATTTATATTTGTTGAAGATATACAAACTACCACTAAGGGTTAAAAAAGGTCTAAGGAAGAAATTTTCTTACAATGAAACAGTAACTTCTTGCCTTAAGAAAGATATTGAAAAAAATGAGGGGGTTCGTGATTGATACTCCTACTATTGGTATGCAACTGTTCATGGTTTCCACATGAAGGGTTGAACTGTTGATCTTAACAAATATGCCTTTTCTTGCTTTTTAATTAATAATTTTGATGCGATTATTGTTAAAAACAGTCCAAACCATTCGTCGTATTTTTAAGGAAAAATTTATTCGCGGTTGTAATTAATTTCCTGTGAGGAAAACTAGAGGGGATACTGTGTGGATCCTCTCTAGTGAAACTAGATGAGTTTCTCGAAAAAATGTCATCCAAATACTATATTAAAGAAATAAAGGTAAAGTGTAATATTGACTGGCGTAGATTATAAACTTATATATTATAACTTTCATCAGCAATTAACTTACAAAATTAATATACAATACTGAGACGTCACATAGAACTTTAAACACCAGTTCCCATTATTGACAATTTTCAACGTGCGCACTCAGCTAATATTTGATAGGTAATTAATAACGTATTGGCAGTTTAGAGTGTTTACTAATTTAATCAGAAGCTAAAATGTCAGGAAATATATTGAGAAATTTCTTTTAAAATAAAACTTCGAGCGTCAAAATGCTTAAAATCTCTACTTATTCAAACGGCAAATTCAAACATCTACAAATCAGCTAAAATATTGGCAGTGCCAGGTGTGGGACGTTTATATCATGGACTATTTCCCCATAAAGAATCCTTTTCAATGGGCACGAAAGTGACAGCCCATTTGTGAGGTCAAGTATTCAATTTGCGGCGCTAAAATCAAGATTTCGCCTACGTTACGGCGAGAGCGAAAGTCTGGGCGGGCGCCGGGACCTCTTCCGCCGTTACCGATCGATGAAACAGCGACGAGGGCGGCGGCGGCGGCGGCAGAGCCATCCATAAAACATGAGGGCGCGGGCAGCGGCCTCTCTGTCCGCAGGCGCCGGGGACGGCGCGGAGGCCCATCGCACGTTCCCCGCCGCAGCCGGCGCCTCTGGGGCTCGTCCTCCGGCCTCCTTGCCACGCCCCGAACTCCGCCGCGACTCGCCCCGACTCCGCCCGACTCCGCCCCGACTCCGCCCCGACTCCGCCCGACTCCGCCCGACTCCGCCCCGCCTCCGCCCCGACTCCGCCCCGACTCCGCCGCGACTCCGCCCCGACTCCGCCCCGACTCCGCCCCGACTCCGCCCCGACTCCGCCCCGACTCCGCCCCGACTCCGCCCCGACTCCGCCCCGACTCCGCCCCGACTCCGCCCCGACTCCGCCCCGACTCCGCCCCCGCTCCGCCCCGACTCCGCCCCTGCCGCCGCTGCCCCGACTCCGCCCCGACTCCGCCCCGACTCCGCCCCGACTCCGCCCCGACTCCGCCCCGCCCTCCGCCCCGACTCCGCCCCGCTCCGCCCCGACTCCGCCCCGACTCCGCCCCGACTCCGCCCCGACTCCGCCCCGACTCCGCCCCGACTCCGCCCCGCTCCGCCCCGCTCCGCCCCGCTCCGCCCCGCTCCGCCCCGCTCCGCCCCGCTCCGCCCCCGCCCCCCCCCGCTCCGCCCCGCTCCGCCCCGCTCCGCCCCGCTCCGCCCCGCTCCGCCCCGCTCCGCCCCGCTCCGCCCCGCTCCGCCCCGCTCCGCCCCGCTCCGCCCCGCTCCGCCCCGCTCCGCCCCGCTCCGCCCCGCTCCGCCCCGCTCCGCCTCCGATTACGCGAATCCCCTACCGAGTTCGCCATCGACTCCGCCAACAACTCTGTGACGGAGCCCATGACCGTCTCCGCGACAGATTCCGCCCCCGACTTCATCGTCGACTCGACTCCAACCACTGCTTCCGTCTTTGACTCCATCCACACACCACCGTCGAATCCGACATCGTCTCCTCCGCTTCCAAATTTGGCCCCTTCTCACACTCCCACTTCAGCGTTTGCCTCTGTTCCCGCTTCCGCCACAGTCGCCAACTCCACTCCCACCTGGTCTCTGACTCTGAGCTTCCTCGTCCCGCCCCTCATTCTGCTAGTATCTACGCCCTTGCTTTCAACTTGGTCCCTGCCCCTACTACAGTTAGTGTCTCCCTCGCAGCTCCGCCCCTGCTTCTGGATCCATTGGCCTCCGCATTCGCCTTTCCTTTCGCTTTCACCATTTCTTACCACTGTTACTGTATCTCGTATATAAATGTTTCGGCACAATTTGCCTTGTCGGACACTGAACTTTAAATCCTCTACGCCCCACTGCGGCTACAATCAAAAGCATTGGGCGGGGGTTTGGTAATGTGACCTCTACTCAGGTTGGGTGTGAAATGTTCATGGATTCGGGGTTCTCCCTTTTGAAGATTTTGTAGAAAAAAAACACTAAGTCGTAGTCACAGAACATTTATAATTGGGCGTTTCCTTGAGCATTTACCAAGATACAGAATGTCATTCCATGAACACCCATTACAAAAAGAACAAACATTGTACAATATTTAAAAAAAAATAACCCGAGGAAAACAACAAGTTTACCGCAACTATAAATAAAACTTTGTTTTGTTCTGGAGACAATCATTTTATCCATTTACTAGTTTTCTTATGACTAAAGCAAGAATTGAACATTAGCACTAATCAGACTTCAAAAAGTAAAGAATGACATGACAGTGATGTAATGTTTAATCTATATTATCACATTCCTTATTGCACTATCAAACTGGTGCTTAAGCATTAAAAACACAAATTGAATTCTTAACTTTTTTAAGTGCAGTATTCATTGCAGGTTATTTTTCTGTTAAATGACCCTTAAAATACATCTCACCTTGAGGACAAAAAATGAAGCAAATGACTGTTTCTTCAGAACACTGTTCAGTCTCCATGTCTAACACCACAAAGACAATTAAACTAGAAAATTAACTACAAATGACAAACACATGATTTCACCTCAGAGATCAACATGAACCTATTCTTAAAATTACAAGTGTTTAAATGTTGTGCTGAAATAAATGTAGAAATTAACACATTCTGACTCTTATATCATACTAAAGCTTCTACATGATCAGTACAACATGATAAATCATCTAGTCTTGTACACTTTAAGAGAATGATACAAGCAAAGATGAAGCATAAATATGAATGTTTCATAACATAACATTCTTAATTTTAATCAATGCATAATGTGCAATACATTAAAGTAGCATAATAAATATAATAACATTCTGTAATCACCTTGTTTTGTTCGAAAAAAAAATGGTATGCACCACGATTCGTCCAACAAGACTGCTCTACCCCGAGCTTTCAAATTGGGAAGCCTGCGCGCACTTTGTTGCAGATCACCTAGTCTACGTGCACAAGCCAACTCGGTTTGTAAGTGCTTATCAAATATAAATAATAGCCTCTATTGTAGTGACTATTACATCAGCACTGACATAAGCTTCTTGCACTCTGTCTTCTTTTAAACATCTATAGAGATGTGAATGAATGTTTATAGTTTCAATTTAACAGAAGCTGTGTTTTTCCAACACAATACATTCTATCAACAGAAGCACTGAAAACAATCTATAATGTATAAACAAAATGTACAGTACAAATACCTTTTTTCAAGATAACCTCACTCCACGACGTCTGACCAACGACAAAAATCCTCTGGCCTCCCTCCTGCCCCCGTGTCGTCACAACGCACGGTAGGGAGACCCCCCTACCTCCTCTACACCCCTCTTGCTGGAGAAACTGGTGTCGTCAGCGGCGGCGAATTCGTATGTCGAATATTTGAATGGTCACAATAAAGTGATGTCCTTATCTTACAGGTGCGCCACTACACTTTTGTTTGGTATATTAGATTTCAGTACGTCATAATTTAAACTAATCGCGCTATTTGAAATTAGCACAATCTTTGTGATCCGTTGTATCCGTTGTAACGTAATGTATTCGGTTTGTTTTGCTTAATCTATAAACTACTGGTACAACAACAGCACATACTTTCTCGCGTTATTTGTAACGGCTCTTCAAAATTGAACTTATCCAGGAACCTGGAAAAGTGTTTCCAACAATCAAAAATTTTCGTTCGCGACGAGACTCCAACTCAGATCCTCCGAGTTCAGTTGTCGTGCACCTGGTAGTCGCTATTAAGTACTTGACTCGCCCATTATTTCCATCACGCACTTGTCGAAAATTCAGAATTTTCAACCAACGTGAGAACTGCACCCATCTTTTAAGTGTCCTTGTTTTATCCGGGGAAAAATTTCAAGAAATAAATTGGAATGTGTTATGAGAAAATGTCTTTTTTTGTTTCAAAAATGTCAAGCAGGAATTACGCAAGCCCTGTTCTTTAACTTTCGAATGATTGCGCAGGCGGCATAAATGCCACCTTTGAAAATGAAACATTTTCGGAGGATTTTAGAAACCTAGATTCCTAATACTTAAAATTCTCGTTTTACTATAGCATATTCAGTCATCAACACACTCTCTCTCATCCTTCTTCACCATTTTCATCTTACTTCTTAGATTTTAATCTTACTTCATTTGTCTTTTATAATGCCTTTATTATATTGTAGGTATTTTTCATCGTGTTTCGTGAAGCTAAATTAGAAGAGTGATTTTTCAGATTATCCCCAAAAAGTTCGTTTCAGGAGAATAATTAAAATTCTTTCAATAAATTTCTAATCTACTACAATGCCCAGTTGACGTTATTTAATAAATTCCCCATGACAGACGATTAAGAGAAGCTGAAATATTGAGAAAAGGGAAGGATGTTCGTCGGCGGCAAAAATATCACCCGCGATAGCGCCTGTGACACTAAATCTAAATCTCGCGAGCGTCCGAAGGTTAAACAATTGTTCATGTCGGCTTTTAAAGAGCTCAGTTTTTAGGACAAATTTGGTTTCACGCAAAAGCTTCTACCTTCAACTTTGTAGTTTTGAAATGAAATATTTTGCAATTTTCGAAAATGCACTGTTCGGTGGAACCGAGACAATCACTAATACTTTTACTATCTTTTGATATATAAGAGGAGAAATTTTTGAAAAATATATTTCAATCTGTTTTTGCGAAAACAAAGTTTTAATATTACCTGTATTATGCAAAATTACGCAAAAATTACTCATATTTTTGGAGAATTGCTAATAGTGTTTGAAGATAAGTGTTTAGAAAACCCATGTCATATAGAGGAAAGTCTCTATCTTCAATATTGTAGTTGTGGAAAGACGCCAAAAAAATTTTGAACTTTTGCAGTTTTCGAAAAATTAGAATTTAAATGAATGTGAGACCTGCACCATTTTTACCCTAATCGAGGAAAGGGTTAAATTAAAAAATTTGGAGCCATTTTTAAGAAATTGTAAAATGTTTTTGAGACTCCATGAAAAGTATCCTCCAAAATTAAAATATCCGTTTCGAACTAGATGGTCTTTAATCCTTTAAATCGATTCAGGAATATCAGTTTCGAAGAAATTCGTCTGAATGGGTTAGGCGCTAGCGTTGACAGACAGATTGACGTGGACAAACAGGCATATGTTTTGCCATCCATCCATTTTTCGATAACAAGAACCCACGAAAAATGAATTCGGACTACACCAAGTGTTAACAATATTTACTATATTTAGGAAAAAGATTTATCCAATTTCTTGTACCTAGAGATCGGCAGTAAGGATTTTCTGTCCATTTTGCGCAGTTTTCCGTCTTTATTTCTTTCTTTTCTCAGGAACATAAGAACGAGAAAGTAAAAATGAAGTGCCGCAAAGTCTTGCGTCTGTTGTCAAAGTCTTCCTTGTGACAAGTAACAAGAGTGTTTCGAGAGACAGTAGTGGTTTCTAAGAAGGAAAAATGCTCCTTTGTCTCATTACAACTTGTACGGTTTATGTTTTATCGGTATCTCTACAGTTTACAAATAGGCATCCAAATTAATTCAAATTTAGCGCCTGATCACGAATATAAACAATTACAAACATTCTTTGGTTGAATGTTATGTTAATGATAGTTAACGAAAGACTGAAAATGAAATAAATGCGTGAATCTTTTTTTATTATTTAATGTTCCTTTCTAATATTCTTTTTTGAAATTATTTTTCTTCATTTTCCGCCTTTTTACATAAGTATTTTCCCTTTCAAATCCGAATTCTGGTAATCACTTTGAAAGATTTGTAGTCAAGTGACTAGAATGCTCCGTCATTATAAATTTTGATGGCTTTGTTGATTAATAAGATGAATTTATAATCATACTTTGCAATCTTTTACAAAATTATTAGTGATAAAATAGACTTACTACATAAAATCCATTGCTCGGGAAAATATCAATGAATGCTGCATTAAATGATTCTTTGGTTTATGCGAATTGAACTCAACTACGTCATGTAAACGAGACATATTTATTTATTTATGTATTTATTTATTTATTCATTTATTAACTTTCAAACGTAAATATTTATGAGAAAATAGTGTTTATCGTCCTCTTTTGCCTCTTCGTCGTAGTAACAAAGACTACTATGTCCCATTTTTGATTTCAAAATATATTAATCTTATTTCAAAATTGTTTATAATGAATTGCCATCTCTTATCGTTTCGTAATGAATGCCGACTCTGATCGTTCGCTTATTCGTTCGATGACTTCTGAGATTAAAACTATAGTATCATAGAATCATCGCAACACAGTATGTAACATATTATGATTCCGATTATCACGTGCGACTGCAGTTACTTCAGCCCTTTAGTTGAATCTCCATTCTGTCCAACGAAACTTAACCTGCAATGTAATCGACATACGCGAAACGAACCGCATTTACGTAAGTTCAGAAGTTGAACATCACGATTGTAAACCGATTTTAAGCTATTTCGAATAAAACATACTATGTAATCACTCAAATTTGTTATAGATAAATGTCGTGATCAAACATTATCTTCAAATATGTGTTACTAAGATATGTTTCATCTATTCATAACTCATTCAAGCCATAGTATTAAACTCGTCAAATTTATCTCTTTGGCTATTTAATGTAAATAGTGATAGTACATGAGACTGGAATTGTAGGTTCAAATGTTCAAGGGTTATCGGCTTGTGCGGAGGTCGGATCAAGTTCTAGAGAATTGTGCGAGGCCAGGAGACAAATGGGTGGCTGCCGTCGTATATCACTGCTTTCGACGGAGTTCCGTGTTAGTGCTCTTTTTGAACGTTGGCAGTCCTGCAAGTGGCCTGTTCTCCGGACGCGAGAGCGCACCCGACGCAAGCTGCACCACTTGCCAACGGCGCCAGGCGACGCGACGCCCGGCCGAGTGCGGAGTGTTGGAACCACGCAGCTATATGTTAAAGAGACTCGTGTACAAATAGCATAGTAATTGTATGTAAATTATCGATTAAGGACACAAAAATCTTCGGGACTAATTTATTAACTTATATTTTTGTAATAGCTAACTTTGTAGGGAAAATGTGAATGTGTGTATCCGTCATTTAACTGTGATAAATACCTTTTTTATTTAACTGATGACAAACTTAATTGACGTCATGTAAAGTAATAATGTTCAATTACATATTGAGGTAGAATGTGTGACAGAAGGAACAAAATAGTGTGTTGTGTGTGTGTGTGTGTGTGTGTGTGTGAGAGAGAGAGAGAGAGAGAGAGAGAGAGAGAGAGAGAGAGAGAGAGAGAGAGAGAGAGCGTAAGCGTAAAGAGCTTTGTGAAAACAATACTCATGCATTTCTTGAGTATTTTACAAGCCAGGATGAACAGGATTTGAAAAAATACAATAAATAAGAATCAATATTCGTGGTTAGCGTGAACTTTACTTTGATAGTAGAAACTAACGGTCAGAAATTAAATGATTTATTAGTCAAGCAAATGAACCTTATTTTTCGTTACAGAAACTGCAAACTGTTGCCTCACGAACCCAAATATTTTTGTTACCTAGGTTCCAGAAAACAATTGGCTAAATGAGTATATTGAAATTGTTTTTATTGAAAAATGCATGAGCACAAAAATATTACGAAAATGTAAGTTTAAAAGTCAAAATTATCTGTTATCACATTTTTAAAGTTTACTATTACTTCAGTGATCAAGATAACGATTATAAATAGATCCCGAAACTTCATGCATTAAAAAATTAAAAATATACATGCATCCATGCACTTACAATTGGCAATTGATGCACATAAAACAACCAATATATACGCTTAAAACTAAGAATATGCACTAAACAAAAATATTGTTAGCAACAGTTAACAGGCGTTTATAAGTAATCTTCTTAAAAAAAAATATTTTAAACACATAATAAACAAACAAATTAAGCAGAGAACCAATTTTAAGCAGAATAGTTACAGAAAGTATATCGATTCATGTGGAAACAATCTTATCAGAAGACTCCAAATATGGAAGTCTCAAATATTTAATCTCAAGTATTTCTCCAAAAACTCTATCAATATTGGAGTTTTCTAGTTTCCTGAATGGGATATTAGCTGTTATCATAGCGTAACCACAAGTAGCTGTAACCATAGTGCCACAACTCTCCATAAAACTTGCTCTTTTGTGGATTCCCCGCATGTTTATAGTAAAATTCGGTTTTACGTGTAACATTTCCGTTATATAATGCTCCTTATACATGCTCAGTTAAGTGGAATTTCTTGTCACGTGATACCTTAACAAAAATATTAAAAGCTAGAAATTTAATTAACATCTGTGCGCATTACAATATAGCTGAAAATAATTCAAGTATCATTGGTAAATTTGGGGGGAGGGTTTAGCACCTATGTAGAGTAAGATGAATTCTGCTGAATTGAGCCCGCTATAGCGCATCTTTATTTTTAATACTCTAATACTGCAAAAATAAGTCAATTTTAGGAAGTAAATAATTTATTTGTTTGTTACGTGCTTGGCAGAATATGGATCATTCCATTTATTGTGAAGTCCGAAAATTCATGAAGCCAATGTCGAATGAGATATGCTCTTCAACTCGCTGGTTTGAACATTGTGTTACAGACAACTGAATGCAGTTCAACTCAAAGTAACACCTTAATGTGTCTCCTAAATCCAACAAATCAATTTCCCCATACATTTCACGCACTACAGTTCGTAGGAAACATCAATAAGCAAAGATAAACCCTCAGCTAGTTGAATGGGAACCATGCAACCACAACGATTGTTTTTCACCGAGATTCGATTGGAAACCTTCATTGCATTAACTTTGCTATCTTACATATTAACGCAACTTAAAAGTAATATCATCCTTGTCTGTTTTGCCAACACTAAGAAGTCACAGACAAAAGAAATTAGAAAAAATAGTCTCTATTTAGGTTTCTAAAAGTAAAAGAGTCACAAATATGCATTAATGTTGCAATAGATCTTGTAGGCCTATAAAATTGACGAATTTTAGTTCAGATAATCCTAAAATATATAATATAAAACGTTATTTTGTACCAACAAGGTACTAAAAAAAAGTCTCAATATCTGCGGTCTAGTTTTATGTAGGGAAGTTGCAGAAATTAATTCTCTGTCTTTTCCCTGACTAGCCTCACAAAAATTTGTCACATAACTAAAAACTGGCCAATAATATGGCAACAGTTATTCCTGATCATAATACGTTCGCCTGATTGTGATAGCCCTTCTCTCGTGTCAACCACTATTCAAAAATAAACTATTCTTTCTTTTCAACCCTTATCACTCGACTATAATTCCCACAACTCTCCCCTCAGCTTAGGGATCCTATTCAAAAATGCCCCACACCTCGCGTGCTGCATAACGGAGGGACTGCGCCAAAACGTCACAAACAGCGCGCGCGTGTTATTTGTCAAATGACGACCACCAACAGACGCCATTGCGCGTCGTGGCGGGGGGGGGGATGATGCGGGGTCGAGGTGGGGTGAGGTGAGGCGTTGGGAAAACGGGAGGGGAGGTCGGAGAGAGGCGTGGTGGAGATGTGCGTGGCGGGGTGGACTGGGACGAGATGGAGATGGGGGGCGGGGAAGACGGGGGGGGGTGGACGGGATGAGGCAAGGCGGAGATGGGTGAGGAAGACGGGGCGGGGAGAGGGGAGGAGGGAAGGGTCGGGGAGGGGAAGCGAGGCAAGGCGGAGCGTGCGTGAGGGACGGAGCGGGCTGGCGTTTGCCGCTGCCTTTATTCCGATGCTTTTTTGTCCTCCCTTTGTATCAGTTGACGGATGCTCCCTATGCGTCGCTTTATTTGACTGCGAACATTCCAAACACGTCAAAACAGGTTGTACGAAACGTGCCAAAAGGAAAGGCACATTTTGTAATTGCGTGTGGTGAGTAATGCAGAGTGCAAAGTGAATTTTTACAGCGTTTGCAGAAAGGGGATTTTGTTTCGGTCATGAGAACGTATCCTGTTGTTTCAAAGTTGAAGTCTTGCGCTGTTTTCTCAAATGAATGCAAGTTTATTGAAGAATTCTGAGGCGTATTTACGCAAGCGCGATGGAGGGCAATAATTTGCACCAATGACTAATTTGTGGGTGTCAAATGATTGGAAGAGGCCTGGCGGAACTTATTTTGTCCATAGATAGTCCATAGATGAATAAATGCTAGGATTTTCCCCTGTATTGGGAATACTCGATTTTGGTGAAAAGTCCGTGAGTCACACTTTACTCCTTGTAGCGGACCCTGGTAATATACTCTGGTAAGAGTTGAATGTAGCGAGTGGAAGGCGAGTCTCTGGGGCCTTAAAACGGAGGAGTGTTCTAGAAAAACACCGACAGAAAATCAAGGGCGGGGGACGCTACAGCAAAAGTGAACCAAGCCTTCCTAGGGTAAGATAAATAACCCCAAAATCAAACCTGGTCCTCCAATGAGGGTATTAATTACATGGTTTGGCAAACTTATCTTGAAAAAATAACTGTTACATCCAAATGGAGCACACCTAATGACTCATGGAACCGAGCTGGCAAAACAACACTGTTGAAAAATAAAGTAAAAATGGGAACGTAATTTAATTTTGATATTATTGCTCTAAAGAATTGATATGAAAAAGTAATGAAAACCTCGTCAAAAAAGAGTCTACACTATATTTCTCAGAGAGTAAAGAAAGAATAGAATTATATGGCACTGGCTTTATAATACTACTCAACAATTTCAAACTTTTCTCTACATCTGGTTTGTAAAGGGATGGATTTACCTAATTTTGTTGTTTTTTTCACTCTTACGTCACATTGCCTAGATACACAGCAGAATCGAAAAATGTACTGTCGAGCATTCACAGATTTAAAACAAACAATCAATATATATTCATAATTTGATAACTTAATATTATTTTACATCGGTAAGTGAGACCAATGAAAGGTCTAAATAAGGTGACAACATGTTTTCAGTTTTAATTATTGTTAGTATTCGAAAAATTTGACACAGACGCTCTTCGTTTGAATGCCGTTGGAAAACTCTCTCTAACAAGCCCTCCCTACCAGTAGTCGGCTGTCATTGAAGGGTTCCAGTGCTTTTGATGACGCTGCTTCATCTTAAGAATGTCTTGGGGGAAGAATGTCATCGTTGCAGGCTCCCAAATTTTCAGGAAAGAAATCAAGTTGAGAATGTAGAAGATTCATTTTAACCAATATATTTCACGCTATGTTCTTGTAGTTGTCCAATAGATCTTTCACAATAGAAACATAGTTACCATCTTTACTTTTGCCAACAAATATCTTCACATCTGCTTTAAAAGAGGACCAATTAGCTAATTCGATATCTGTGAGTTTGGTTTCAAAAGTTCAATTTTCTTATTTGTGGCCAACAAATATTTTTCCTTTCAGCTTTGCTTCCTCAATTTTGGCAAATATTTCTTTAAATGATTGAAGGCTGACCTCCTTTATCCAGAGATTTAACAATGTTCTTAGTACGGGCCGACTTGACATGAAGGGAAGCAAAATTATTTTATTTGGCTCAACCACTGGAGTGTATTTTACAATTTTCCTTTCTAGCTCTCCATGATTTCCTTATAGGTTATTTCTTCATTATATAGTGGTTATTTGCTGGTTATTGGATCATGGCTGTCCCATAAGGTACAAAAGCAACAGCATGTTGTAAAACCACCCTGCAAACTTGTAAGGAGAGCATCAACGTTTAAATCATGGGAAAGTTGCCATTCTTCATCTTTTCCAAACCAAAATTAAAGTTAATAGAACAATCACATTTGTGCCTAAGAGATAATATACAATTCGGTAAGCTAACAAGAAGACAAAATGCGACTTCCGTGGGTGAATGAGTGCTAATTTCAGAGTAGGTCAACAGAAACAGCATTATGTTCTGTTCCTGAAATTCACCAATACGCAAACGATCCCCGTATTACGGAATTAATTGGCTTCCTTCATGCGCCTCTATCAGACGTCCATTTCCAATCACCCAAATGTAAAGAGCAATATTCGGGCTCAGTGGCAGAGGCATAGGCCTCTGCACTCCCGAGTTATCGGAAAAGACCTAATTACTGAGGCTAGATTCAGCTACCGATGACTGGACTTTTATTAAGAGACCTCGTAATGGTAAAATTTGATCCCACATCAAAATGAATAATTTCGATATCCCTGCCATAATTGAACATCCGAAAAGTAATGAAAAATGGTAAGATACAACATTGTTTCGTGACATTTCGTTATCGATCCACATGCTCGCTGTTCCATTCATATTTTGTTTCTGATGTACATAACACATCTCAAACTCGTGTTTTGTAGTTAGTCCATCTCCAATATATATTTCATTCATTCAACATTACTTATTATTAATTATGATATTTCACCAAATCTATCCAAATTCTCCTACAATACAACCGATTACTAGCAATATGTAAACTCGCGAAAATGTTGGAAAAAATTGGAAATAAATTGTAACCTCCTAAAAACCGACCTGGTTAGCATAGGTCGTTAAGGTCGGAGCGTCTGGCCGTCTCGAACTAATCAAGGGTTGCCAACTGTCCTCTATTTTTTGAGACATAATTTGTTCTCTAGTTTTCTATTGTATTTTAAATGTCCTCTTTCGGAAATTTTTAACATTTGCTGTTACTTATTATATTACATGACTGATATCTGCGACGTTGTATCGTTTATTTAATTTAGAATGGAAACATGGATAACCTATTTCTAGACGCTGACACACGGATGCATTATAATGCCTCTGTCTAGCGCTAAAATAAAAGAGCTGTTTTCGTCTACATTTTGTGAACGAATGTTTTCACTTGAATCGCAAATGGACAAAGAAAGAAATAGAGCTCATGTCAGTCTAAATTAAATATTTATAAACAGAAATGTGTTGATGCTTTTTTGTTCCTTATCGGATGGTCTCCCTTTACATGAACATTGTTGGCAACCCTGGTCTAATCCCGCCTCGGGCCGGGCGAATGCATGTTTGCTTGCGTGTTACGGCATAGTAGGTCTCTCATTGTACTTCATTGTATATCCCATTTCAATCCTTCTCTTATCATTTGGTGGACAGAAGTTTGGGGCTGCTGCGTGATAGTCTGGTGGAATAGGTATCATCGCAATTTATCACATTTCAAACCTAGTTTCTCCCAAAAGCGTACGTCTCAGCTACAGCTCTTAAGAAAAAAAGATGGCATTATTATTATTATTATTATTATTATTATTATTATTATTATTATTATTATTATTATTATTGACTTTATTTCCCAGTTAAACTCTGGGCAAAAAGAATCTGTCTTTTGTTGTCTTAGAACCAGACTCTGCTCTTATGAAAAGGGAACTCACCTATCCCATTTCTGATTACTGTAGAAACCTTCGAATAATGTGACAAGTCTGAAGTAAGACTGTCTTTTGTCCAACCGTTTGCAATTTTATTGGTAGTTCAAAATTTCTCAAATTCTTTTTAAATGTTTTCGACATCACTCTTCCGATGAGATCACCAAGGCATATACGATGAGAACTTTCTCCAACCGCCAGATATGTTTCAATTCATCTTTCTAATTCAGTTTTCCTGATGTTTGAGTCAGAGAACTGCAATATCAATCATAGAGGCTACTTATTGGTTTTATCATCATCATCATCATCATCATCATATTATTATTATCATTATTATCGTTATTATATCAATATTATCATCACCACCATCATCATTAAATTATTTTTATAGATGAAATTATACACAATTATTTCCAACTTCAAATATTGTAAGGGTGTCGGGAAACAGTGGACTCTAATAGACAACCCTGTACATTCCCAAGATACTCAGTTCTTTAACTTCCAAGGTCCTATCAATAGAAAGTTTCATGGCATCTTAGAAACTGTTCAAACCGTTGTGTTTATATGGTAACAAATACATAAGAAAACATAATTACACAATTCACACAAACTAATTAAGTGTATTAAACGAAACTGCAGTACAGAGTAAGAGAAAATACAGTTCAGCCGTGTGCCTGTGCACGTGGCATAGGAGAAAGCATGTGTTAGAAACATAGATCATGGAATCCCAGCCGCGCAACACGTAACAATCAAGGGAACCACTCACACATTAGATGTGCCACATGACACTGAACTATGGTAGCACAAATAAACTTTAGCTGCGAAAAAACACTGAAAAAACCAGCAGCTTACAAAGCACCATGCCTCTCCGTTCACAACTACATTAGAACTGTGTTCGGCGTAGCCGATACTCAATGCATCTCTTGGCGGCCCTGGTTCAAAACACAGCCACCAGGATCGCTATGATTGACTTACATGTGACTTACATATAATAAAATAATTTGTACAGTCGCCCCAAGCTGCCAGGCGTATCAGACATTGAACATATTATTAGTTGCGTGAACAAATATAACAAACTAGAAATCAAAGCTGTCTCTCCAGATGAAGACAAATCCCTTGGTGGAGGCACTACTCGGGGAAAGCCACGCATGCATGCTTGGGGAGGGGGCGCACCCCTCCTCCAGAGGATCCGGCGCGGCGCCATAAATCAATCGGAAGCGCGGGCGCGGCGTTGCGGAAAAGGGTGGTGCTGGGGGCGAGACGGAGCCCAGCAGGGCGAAGGCCGCTTCACAGTAGCCCGCGAACAGGAACGGCAACGCGAGATGCGTGCCTTCACAAGCGCCAACGCGGAAGGGAATAGCGCCACTAACCTGTAGCGGCAGTAAAGAGAACTACAAGAAACAGTTGCCGAAACCAAAGCACTTTAGCTAGGTTACTCTGTTCACTCATTGTTTTGTCAACTGTTGTGTTTGCGTGTGCTACCATGAATAATGAATACTTGATGAATACGAAATATTAAATGGAAAAACACAAAATCATAAGAATGAAAAAATGCAAAAACTACTACGAACTTATGGAAAATGCAACTAAAATCCTATCATAAAAATATCTCCAATGTTCTTTAACGAAACATATAAAAATTATTTTTCAAGAAATTTTAATGTGTTTATTGAAAATAAGCTAAAACAACTCAACATTGACTAACAAAACCCGCCTCACGCCCTAATCTCGCAAATCCACGCTCTAACCTCAATATCGCACTATACTCTCAACTCGGCTCCGGACCATTGTCGCACGCTCGATCAGCTGGAAAGCTTCCCCGCCATTTGCTGCACTTTCATTGGTCGAAAGACTTCCCGTTCCCGGACGAAGATAACCGTTGACCATCCTTATATACATCTGTAAAGTAATTGTACTAAACAATGTAAGCCATCTAAAATTAATAAATGTGTTAAAAAATCCTTCCCGTTCCCGTCAAGCTTCGTGTTCCCATCGTGTTGTGAACGCCTGACTGACATGTCCGTCTTTCAACTTCCTTTACGTTTCCGTTCGCGTTGCTGTTCCCGTTTGTGGGCTATTGTGGAGCGGCCTTGAGATGGGACAGCACCGGAACGAAGGTGAATAGATGACTGAAGCGGAGCGTGGGAGATGCGACATGGCAGGACCGAATTAATATCATAAGGGGTTCTAAGCCTACAACCAAATTGTTTGCCCCCTAATAATGTTGAAATATTAAAATAATATTTTTGATTTACTTGGCTACAACTGATTGCCAGTCGGTAATTATAAGTCCGCAACATCCATATTGAACAAATCAGGCCATATTGAACACATATAAAGAATATAATATGTTTAATGAAATGTATTTTATCTTAAACATTAAATATGTATTTTCAGAAAACTCTTGTTTTTTTTAGTTGGTTATTTAAGGTCGCATCAACATCTAGGTCATTAGCGACCACTATTGGTGTTAACGGTGTGGTAACTATGAAGATGAAACGATATGAGGATGACATGAGGTGAAAGGACGAACACAAATACAACCATGCCCGAGGCGGGACTCGAACCCGCGACTCTTCGGTTCGAGATCACTACGACACTACTGCCTTAGCGATATCGGCCACCGGGCCGACTTTGACATTTTTATTTTAAAAAGCATTATGTCTTCTTTAAAACGATGTCTTCTTTATAACGCCGAGGTGCTATCATTTCCTCTTATCAAGCAGTTCTATAGTATAAAATCTAATTTTAAAATTAATAGAATGAACGCTATGTATTTGTATATTAGAGGGTTCTTGAACAGCAGTAGCGCTGCAGCGTGTCTGAGGTTGGAGCCTCTGTGCACGCGCGATTTCAAAGAGGCAACGGAGCGCTGTATTCCGCCAGATTTAGCGGGCGAGTTAGTCGTATATTGAATTCTTAACGGAATGTTATATTATACATGCCACAATACAAACTCAATTTGTGGCTTTAAACATTAACAGTATATTGTTCAACGACCACATTTTGGCAGCTATTATTCAAGAGTTGATGTGTACGGTACGAGCGACGTAGGAGCGTGTGTCGTAATTTCTACGAGTGAATAATAGCCATTATGCGCGAGCAGAAGATTATATATTTTCTGTGACACGGGTTTAGCTCCTTAGAAACAAATCATCTAAACAACGCTTTAAGAGCCCGTACACAGTAATAAAATAATAATAATAATAATAATAATAATAATAATAATAATAATAAAATTGTATTTATTTGTGACGAGGCTCAGGCCTTAAGACCTGCTCTTCCGCCTAAACACTAACCACTGCTTACGCAATATAGAAAAAGTATTGTAATGCTGCGGGAAACTAGTAGTGCTAAAACAACACTCACTTTCTTGCCCGGTTACCTAATATTATTATTCAGCTATTTCTGTCCGTATCACTACGCCACAAACATCATTCTTACACCAAAAACGCCATTCTTGCCATAAATAGAACTGTTTTTCAGTTTTCATTGTTGTAGCTTTTATGAAAGATTTAATTTTTTTCACTTTTTCCCTTTTTTTCACTTTGCACAGCATTTGTTTGGTGATTGCTGTATGCTTCTCTACGCAAAATCTCTATGTTACTTTGTTTTTTGCGCGAGTTGCAAGAATAGCGAGTTGCGCGAGTTGCAATCGAAAGAAGTCAATGTTTCGTGTATCATGATCAAGCATGAGTGTGTGGTTACTCATAGTTCGCGAAGTGACCATCAATCAGCGTTATTTCTTTAGTTTCCTTCTCCTCCAGTTGTCAAGTTTCAACTATTTAATGGTTTTGACTTATTTAAGGAATAGCATAAATCGTTTAAATCCGCCTAGATATAGAATTATCCAAACCTAGTATATGGTTAGTCAGCATATGCATTAATGCATCGGACATGAGATCAGGTGTGAAGAGGTGTGCGAGGGGAACGGGGTAGGGTGAAGCCGTGTCGTGGTGAGATGTCTGATGAGATAAGGAAGGAAGACCGGTGTTGAAACTACACGGTAGGGATGTGCCCTTAACTGCCCTTAACTGTCACGCAAAATAACTGTTATTTCGTTTATTCTGTTATTGGCGTTATCGGTTGAAATGCGTAGCCTGCAATCTACTGGGCCAAATCCGATCTACTACAAGTTTATCTGGCAACCATTTTTTACGATAACAGCTTGACTGCAGCTAATCAATCATGCTTTACCAGTGTTCAAATAATAGATTGATTAATACATAATTCGTCATTATTACATACCATGTGCCACCATATTTTTATATTCTATAGTATACACAACAATAAGAAGTTTGTTTTTTAAATTAAGTCCGTCCAATGTTTGTTAACTTATTTCTGTCCCATTGCTGCTTATGTTATATCAACTAATATTTCCCTAGGTCCGATAAAATAAAATGAGTTATGATCAAATAACTCGCATTATAATACTTCATATTCAACAGTCATTACCACTTTAGCTATAGGTAAGCAAAAACAGTTTCTCCTCACTACTTTTGGCACTCGTCACTTCACTATGCGCGTTGCATATTTGAAAGAATATTTGCAATCTGAACCCGAATCACTTTTATTTTAGTAATACTATATACACATTTGCTACACATTATATAAATTACTATTCATTCTTTAGCAGTTCATCCAGTCTCGTTCATATCAGCTGCTTCTCTGACCAAACATGTTTAGGAAAGTAGTGCAAGCAAACGCCGTAAGATAGCTGCACAAGCTTTACGGTGCTACCAACGTTATTCGTTTTGCGTGGTTTAACTCTTAGCCATCGGCACAACCGCTTTAACTCTTAGCAGTCAGCCATGTTAGGTAGCTGGTCATGGACCTGTTATTTTTCAACTGTTTTTAATAACAGCTATTACGAGTCAGCTGCTATTGTGATAGCAGTTATTGAAGAAAAGCTGTTAAGCCCATCCTCCTACACGGTAGATGGAGAGCAAGTGGAAAGTTTGAAGCGAGATTTGGGGTAGAGGGGGACACGGAGACAGAGAGCAACGTAGAGCTTTAGGTTGGCAGCGAGATTTGTGGTAGAGGGGGAGTGCAAAAGCAAGGAATGGTGGTGGGTGTGGCGGCAGCGGAAATGGAGTTGGCAACAGCGCTGCTAGACCGGAGCCAACGTCAACAGAGCAGATAGCGGCCAGCGCTCATCACGAAGGCAACGAATGGAAGGGACTATTATTAGGACGGGGGGGGGGATTATTAGGGTGTATGATGCATCGATGTGAGAGCTCTGGGGAGGGGAAGCGAAACGCAGCCGCGGAAAGCTGTACGGACAGGAAGATGGAGAAAGAAAAACGGGAGAAGTGGAGGGGAGCTGGAAGTTGGCGGCAAAGGCGAAGCGTGGAGAGCAAAACTACGGAAAGGGAGATGGTAACAACGGATTGGGAAAGTGAACCCTAAACAGTTTTTTTTCAGCCAGTGGCCCTGGGACGGCGCTGAGAGGCCCTGGCATGGCCAGAAGAGTGGGCGAGCGGGCAGAGTAGAGATGTGGCCAGGGGGATGGCGACGGCAGAGAGAAAAGAAAGAACGTAGAAGTAGGTGTTGATGGTGAAAAGGGGAGAGTAGAGGTGCGGACTGGAAGATTATGACAACAGACAGGGAAAGAGAAGCGGGGAAGTGGGCGACGAAAGCGAGGCGGGGAGATGGCGACGGCAGATATGGAAGGTCAAGAGGGTAAAGAGGCGCCGAAAGCCAAAGCTGGGAGAATTGAAGTGGGGACAGGGAGATGGCGACGGCAGAGAGAGAAAACTATGTAGAGAAGGTGGGGGGAAAGAGGAATCAAAGGAAGTAGGCGGGAAGGGAAGCGGAATAGATCGGCAAGAGGGACCAGAAGGAGGCGGAGGGAAGCGGGGATAATAGGGATGTGAGCGGGGAGGTGCGTCGGCAAAGATAGCAGGATGAATGGGTAAAGAGGCGGCGAAAGCCAAAGCTCGGAGAGTTGAGGTGTGGGCAGGCAGGCGAGCGAGCAGGTGAGGCGGGCGGGCTGGGAGGAGCTGACGCGAGCGGTAGGAGGACTGGGTATGTGGTGCGAATGCAGCGGCGTATGGCGGTGCGGCAGCGTTGGTTCGCCATCCGCAATGAGGGATGGCCTGCCGAAGCGAATTCTGCGCGCGTCGCCAGCCCGACAACAGCTCAATCAATCGGCGCATGTGATGAGATGGAACGCCACTTCCAACCGGGTTTGATGGTGGTGGCCACAGCGGTCCGTAGCTGTTGAAAGAGCACGCGGAGATCTTGAAACTGCGTCAGAATAGACTTTTCTGCTGGAATTTCTTTGGCTGAAAGGAGAAATTAGAGGCGAATTCTGGAATTTATGAGTCGAATTGAAAGAAGGAAATGGAGCAGATCATGGTGGAATTTGTCATTAATGGAAATTGGTTTAAAATAAGTAAACGAAACGACAGATAATTCAATGTTAAAACATAGATACGTTCTAACATCAGAGAATATATTACTTGAGAGAATGAGAGTCTGAGCAAGATACATTATGCATGTTCTCTTCCGCTTATGTTCTGAATGTAATTCATAAAATTAACTAACGTTGATTCAAGAAGACGTGGTTTACCTGTTTTATGTGAGATTTTGGCTTCCATAATTCTTTTTTGGTTTTGCAAGAGATAAAAGAGAATATTTACATTCTCTCTCATCTGCTTAAGATCGACATTTAAGTGTATGCTCATCATAAGAAAAAAGCTTTTTTAAAGAATGTAATAAACCGACGCGTGGACGAATTCGGAAACGATTAAACGACATTGTTTGTAATGAAGGTAATATTTGTCTTTCATGTTTTTATTTCCACGCAGATTTTTATCCTCTTTGGTGTTCTCTTTTACTTCATATCAGATCAAAACACAAACTTATTAATGTGCCTCCGCAAAAATTTACAATAACCGTAATGATGTGCAGTGCAGTGAGTCTAAAACAATTGATTTCATGTAATTTAACGAGAAAAAAGTATTGAGATAAGTTATTTTATATTCACGATGTTCATTTTACTTTTTCACATACTGCAGAGTACATATTGTAGAGAAAACCGGCGTGACAGACTGGTTTTGTAGGACCATGTTAGAAAAATGCTTTTCCTAGTCCTCGTATGTACGCATATGACTACACTTGAGTTGTCAGAATCCACATTTCGTGTTTTTTCGATGTCGAAACACCGTTAATGCTTTCAGCAAAACGTTCATTTGTCCGCTGTCCGTCAGTCTGTGAACAGCAAGAGGTAGAGTTGTGTTGGTTGTTCTCTCTCTGGGGTGAGAGAACGTTGTGCGGTCCAAGTTCCCACTGTTTGGTTGCGTCTGGCTCGGGGTAGAGAGACAGACAAACACCAACTGCGTTGACAGCCGTTTATTCCACAATGAGTACAGAAAGATCTGGTTACAGCTTATAACTAATTGTGCCCCCTCTCTCGTAGAGCGCCTTCGCTTATATACCGGCCGCTTCGCAGGTTCTTCGGTTGATTGGGTCACAGTAGTGTCAGGCATAGGTGTGGGATATAACTCTAGAGCCTAAAACCTCCATTTAAATTTTTATCCAAAACTAGGTGACCCGCCGCCCCCTCTCACCGCCCCCTCTCCAGACCCCTCTCACCCTCTACCACGCCGCCCCTCTCTCTAACACAATGATAAACCTCATAAAAACACCTCAAAACACACGAAATACCGTTTTGCTGTTGAGGAAAAAACGGTAATTTTATATGAATTAATGTCGATCAATCCATCCTGTCAATGTTTTTGAAGTTATTAAGTGGTGGCTGAAGAACTGAACGTCATTCAGTCAATATTTTGTTAATATATTGAAGATCTCTCACAGTCTTCTGTCACATTAACTCACTCACTTTTAATATTATGAGATTTTTTTAAATTTTCTGTTCCATTTTTTTCTAATTTTCTTTTATATAAGCCTTGTCCTGACAATAACGAATATAAAAAAAAAAGAATTATCCAATTTGGTGCAGTCGTTCAGATGTTATGTGTTTACATAGATTTCTTCAATTCATTTTTATTTATATGGGTAAATATTCTCCGATCGACCAGACAGATTCCAAGCTCTTCGAAACTGAAACGACTGTTTAGTTTTTGTGTGTTTTTCACCTGAAGCCCCTGGGACATTTTCAAAACTTAATCGGAAACGGCTTCAATTTCTTTTATTTTTATTTATTTATTTATTTATTTTGCTGGAAATAACTATTCTTCTAAAGATGGTATAGGTCAGAGTCTCAGTGTTATCTCTAATTTTCGAAAATTTCAAAAGATTCAAATTGTTTCGATTCTCATTTTATATCAACATTATATATCTCATTGGATTCTCATACTTACATCTACATTATTGAAGGTAGTGATTTGGGTTTTAAAAAATTAAAAAGGAAATCTTTCTTTAATTCTTTTTTATTATCAAATGCACTGAATAATATGATATAAACACCAGTTTGATATATTCTTTGATTTTTCAAAAAGTACACAAACGTTTGTTTTTTTTTAAATATCTGCCACATCATTAGTATTAAAATTTAGGCGTGTTTTTCATACGTTTTTGTATTTGTAAGTACAAGTTCGTCAAATTATTTCTGATGAAGTTTCTCGAAAACTCGAAAATTTTCTGTGAAAATGAGATCAAACAGGCACAATTTCAAAAACGCTCAAACGACGTTTTCTCCATAAGATCTCTACAAATTTGCATTCCATAGAACGGGGTTTTAACCATCTGCAGTATTTTAAGAATATTGCCATTCTGCCATTGTCATATTGCCATTCTACTATTAGAAGACCGAGAAATTGAGAAAAAATGAAAAAAAATCTACGTTAATAAAGGACTATTTCTGCAGTATACAATATTACATGAGAATCAACCAAACCATTTGTTTGTTTTATGAATATTTATGTTTCATCAGAGGTCCTCCCATATTACAACTACACCCATTTTTCCATAAAATCTTGGTCTGGCAGGCGTGTGCGTGTGTGATTTCACATATGCATGTTTGCTATTTGGAATATGGCTCCCTACATCCAAAACTTTAGTACAAGCATCGAGATGTGGCCAATAGATGCAATAAAAAAAATATTATAAGGAAGTAGACCGAAATAGGCGAATCTCATGCTGGGGTAGCGCTTGAAAATGGGTGTGAACATGGTTTTCCCACTCATCAGAATTTTGGGAATTATTCTCATCAAAAAGTGTTTTAGACTTGAGGAAGATTAATCAATGCACTTCCCCCGTTTCACCGGGACATATGGCTCACGGCCAGTGGCAAAGCGTCAGGGTAGGCAGAGTAAACTGAGCTATCCCTAAGAATTTTGAAGGAGGCGAGAACTATCTCTTCTCTAAAGAGAAAGAAAATTGTACATTCATAATATCACTTTTTAGTCAATTAATACCGTACATATGCACGCCAAGTTATTTTTTCCGTTCTTATGCATATCCCATGCGATGTTTCCTTTCGCTCCTCGGAGAGTCGGGCGAGGCCTGAGCAAGGCCAGGCAGTCACTTGACCAGGGACGGGGCGCGGGGATGTGAGCACGCATGCGCATTGAGCAGGCTGACGCGAGGTCACGCGCAGAAGATAGGTCGGCATAAGTAATTGGAACTCTTGCCGACAGGCGCTCTCTTCACCACAAGCTTGCGTAGAACTTTCGAGAATGCCCGCTAGAGGTCATTGAGCAGCTTGAAACATCGTTACAAACATTGAGAGTAAAACATGAATTTATTCCAATTTCATATTGAATCTTCTGTCCCTAATTCATTGAGTACAATATTGAGAATGCTTAATTTTTTCTCCAACATAATTCATAATTTAACTTCGTGATTACTTTGAATAAACCACGATCATTTAGAAAATGTTGATTTTAAGCATTTGTTGGTTGGCATCGCGGCGAGTGTGTGAATCGCCTTGTAGAATTCCACTGTGGAAAAATCAAACAGGATTATTTCGTAAGCTGCTTGAATAGTGTGTTCGTGTGTGTTACCAGGAAGTGTTGTTCAAACAATAACAGTATATCACGGTGTACAATGTAGTAGTTTTGTTTTTTATTGTTTGATTTTATAATTGAAATTTATTGAAAAGTGTAGGTTTATGTGATTAAAACCACATGACAAAATGGGAGATTCTGTGAGAATAGATGAATCATTTGATTCAGTAAACTTTTTGTTGTGTAATTCAGTTCACGTGTATTTTGAACAAAAAGTGAAATTGAAAGAAAAAATAGCCAGATCAAAATTAAATATTTCATAAAAGGAAGGGAAATATACAATGACTTTTCACGAAAAATGGTACTTCAAATACAAATGGTTGTCAGGAAATAAAATAAAACAGACATACCATTGTTTTGACTGCCTAATGTTCCGTGGAGAAGAATCTTGGTGTATAAATGATCAGACAACATTAAAACATTTTGAACTTAAAGTCTCAAAATATGCAACTAGCAAATTGCATATTCAAAATGCCGAGACGTTCCGTATGCTTGGGACATACAGACTTTATTATTGTATTTCATAAAGTGTTCGTATTCAAGCTGAAAGCACAACAATGATGTTGCACGTAATAGAAAAATTGTAGGCCGTCTAATCGAGTTGTTTTCATTTAGGAAATCAGGAACAAGCTTTTAGGGGCACGAGGAAAGTACAGATTCTCTTATCAGAGGAAATTATCAAGAAACATTAGGTTTGCTTGCCATGGAAGAAGGAATAAAGAAAGATAATTAGGAGAACAATAAGGTGTTTAAGGGAATTTCTTCTGATATTCAAAATGATATAGTCGAATCTGTCAAAATTTCCATAAATGAGAAGATACCAAAAGAAATAAATCATGTAAAATTTGTGTCAATATAAGCGGATGAAATTACTGACGTTTCTGTGAAGTCACAACTTAGTATTATTGTGAGGTATGTGGCTGGCAAAAAACATTGAAGAGCTTTTTATGGGTTTCTATGATGTCTCGAACGGTAAACGTGCCGAGGAAATATCTAAAAATGTCATTGTCCTCGTAGGCGAGTACAATTTGAGAGAAAAATTAATTTGCCAAACATATGATGGAGCATTTGTTATGGTGGGTCGTCACGGTGAAATGCAAGCTATCATTCATCGAAAATACCCGAAAGCGATTTTGGTTCACTCTTATGCACATCAATTGAACCTGGTTCTTTTACATAGTGCGAAAACCATTGAGGAAGTAAAACTTTTCATCTGCAACCTTACGGCATTTAATTCATTCTTCAGTAGGTCTACATGTCGTTCAGAAGTACATCGTCAACGTGGATTTCAACTACCTCACTCAATAAAAACACGATGGAACTATAATCCTCGTGCTGTGTTTTTAAAGAAGGAGTGATAGATATTTGTTTTGAAATGACAACCAGACTTTTAGAACTGATTTATAAAAAAACTTAAACCAATTTAGGTGACGGAAAACCCCTATCTCGCGAAATCAACATGAGTACACATCAATGGAAGTGATCAGTTTCATTTACATTTTTTTCAGTACTATAATAGGCTTATTCTTGATTTCAGTATTTTCCCGTAATATATTCCTGACTCAGCTTATCCACAAATTAACCTCACGCTTCGCCACTGCTCACGGCATCAACCGATATCCCCGCAGTGCCTCTGACAAGGCGGTCCTGGGGTTCGAGTCCAGACGGTAGCAGGGTTTCGACACTAGCGTAATAGAGTTCTGAGGCTGTCTGGAGGAGAATTCTAGTGGCCAGTTGCTCTGATCGGTAGATTTCCGTAGTTTTTAATCAATACCAGGTGAATGCCAGAACAGTACTCTCCAAACAGGCCACGTACCGCGCGCGAACTTTTCTTCCCATTCCTAACGTCACTCCTTATGCACACTTACTCTTACATGCTCTACAGTCCCACACATGCTTAGAGACCGGTCGAGAGCTTAGAGCTTTTCCCGGCTGGAACGGTGCCCCCTGGGGGAGATACCTGGTTGGGGAAACAGCTAGCCAAGGGTAGGTCGGCGCCGGATCTCGCCATCTAACGGGGCAAGATCACCCATCACCGGGGCAAAAAACATGCACACTTGGGACTAATGACATTAGTCGACGTGAGCGGAATCACTAGTAATCAATCAATGATTCCTCCTCAATCAATCCCCTTTTGACACCCCCCTCAAGCCCGCCTCTGCACACGCGCACGGGAGTAATGAAACTGACACAGCCATTCCGATATTGCTAGGGTCAGGATATCTCCGGGAAGCCAAATAGTTGGGCAATACCTAACATTAAGTATAATTATAGACACGTTCAAAAAGCATTTCCTTACTCGAATGGATATCAAATGCTTACAGAATTATCACTTCTGAAATCAATCTTAGATGAATTTCCAAATTGTTTGTTAAAGACATTGGCGCCTTTCATTATACCCCATTAACTCACATATTTAATACACCCGTATGCACCAGAACGTTTCCCGATATTTCCACAACTGCTAAGATTAAGCCGTTCTTCAAAAAAGGCAAGAAAAGTAAAAGACAAAATTATCGGCCAATTTATATTTTGTTAGTTCTTTTTAAATATTAGAGAGACATTTTTATGTACGAAAGGAAAGCTTTCTCAGTAAGCACGACGCGCTTTCAGATTGCCAACATGGATTTAGAAAATGAATATCTACGGAAGCAGTCATATTTTCTTTCTTTAAGACGTCGCCTCATCCTTGTGTCAAAATGAACCACCTATTTGGTTATTGTTAGATCTTTCAAAAGCTTCGGACGTCATTGCTCATGACATTTTACTTTCAACATTATCTTCATGTGGGATCCATGATATTGCCCTAGATTGGTTATGTTCGCACCTTAAACAAAGATCTCCGAGAGTAGAAACACCTTTCTGGAGTGACGGAATATTATGCACACACCTTTCCGACTCTTTATCAATTGCACGGGGAGTCCCGAAGGGACCTACTTTCGCGGCGGCGATGGTTAGCGGTTAGCGTATCGGACTGCTATACCCAAGTTTGCGGGTTCAAACCCCATCGAAGCCGTGGATTTTTAAGAGCGAAAAAATCCTTCGTACGCCTTCCTTCGGAGGGGGAAGTAAAGCTGGCTGTCCCATGTTAGTACATTTACTGCATGTAAAAGATCCTCAAGCCTAAATGACGCCTCTGAGCTAAATTCAAATCGCCTGTTTCGTCGACCTTCTTTCTCCCATGATTGGTGAAAGGAGCGTAACGAAATTTGCGTGGTCAGACGGAAGAGCAGGCCTCATGGCTTGAGTCTCGCCCCGTAAAATAAGGCAAATTTAATTCATTTCAATTCAATCTACTTTAGGCCATACTCTCTTCCTACTATTCGTAAACGAAATGCCCTCGACGATTCTAGACGGAAGAACAATTCCCTTTGCAGATGATACGAATATTATTTTCTATAAAGAAACCGTAAATAGTTCAGATGTTTCGAATTGGTTCCGTAATAACAAATTAATAGTGAACGAAAAGAAACGTTTCAATGCAGTTTTCCATTTCAAATGAACAATGTGCTCCATTGAAAATGAACGGTGTACCATTCACTGATGTTAAGGTAACAACATTTTTAGGCCTCTCAATTCAGTCAAACCTCGAATGGAACGTCTATTTAAATGAATAGAAAAAACATTAGTTCGTTATGCTACGCGTTCTGAATTCTTTCAAAATTTAGTCAGCCTTCATACTGCTCGTTGTGTATATTTCGAGAACGTCCATTCCCGCCTGAGATATGGCATAATATTCTGGGGAAATACATCTTATAGCTCCCAGACTTTTATATTACTAGAAAAAATTATGCAATTAAAAGCAATTCCCACCCACATAATTCTGGTAAGCCTATCTTTATTAATTTAGGAATTTTACCATTACTATGTTCGTTGATTTACGAATCAGTGGTTTTCGTCAATAATGACTAACTTAAGGGCGGGAAAATATTTTCAAAAATCGCCGATGTTTATAACTACTATTACTACGATTACTACTCGACGTGGCAATCCTATTCATCCGGTGAGAGAATCAACATCTCAGTACAAAACATTCACATACAATATATGTACATTATTTTACAACACTTTCACAGATGACATTAAACGATTAAATACGATAGAAAAGTTTACATCCCAAGTAAAATCGTTTCTGCTGCATAACTGTTTGTATACAATTAGATACTAGGGCCTATACTGAGCATCAAAAGGAAAGTAACATTAATTTTATCAGTGATATTTAATGTATTATTTACCATTTGGGCTGTATAATTCTAAACAACTTGTAACAAGTATTGTACCGCATTTTCCGGGTCAATGCTCCTCAGCCTGAGCAAATGCTCAGATGGCCCCTTGTTTTTTTTTTCTGGAATGTAACTTCATTATTTGTGCACGTCTTCTAGAATTCAGTGAGAGATACAGTTATTCAAATTATCGTTCTCCAATAGCCGCGGCAGGAAGTATTCTTTCACAGAGGACATGATGAGTGAATACATTTTTTTCTGTATTCAAAATTCAAGTAGTATAGGGTTAGGTAGGGTGAACATGTACAGAATTCACTTTTCCCCGTAGCACGTCACACACAGTTTTTACTGTTTTTGACGTAAAATAAATAAAAAGACTTCAACAACCGTAACCAGCGATTGCTTAAACTGACCGATCTCAAAAGCCTAACTAGTGCACTTTATTCGCGCTTCTTGAGAATCTATGCCGTTCCAGGTTTTGAAGATGCATTCCGCAAATGACACGGTCAAGAAGAAGTCAAGAAATTTAGAAAAGAAGAGAAAAATGGGAATAATTACATTTATTCTTTCTTTAGTATTTCGTCCGCCTCGTACAACCCCATTAAAAGTCGTTACTAATGTACCAGAAAATCCTAACCGTAGTTTGTGTCAGTCAATACTGAATTTTACTGTCACATGCACCTAGAAGTGGCCAAATATTAATGGAACTATGAATATTTTCACACAAAAAGAAAACATCATAATATCTGTTTATACCCTTGATACCCTTTAAACTAGCGGGCAGACTTTATTTGCTTTCGACAGATACAATATTACTGTGTATGGGAAATTAGATGCACGTAAGCCTCATTTTATAATAGCAAGTTCAAAGGCTAGCGTACATTTTGTATCACAGGAATGAGTTCTCCTGTCCGAGTCACCAATGACCAAAGCGATTCGGATTGCTGTCAGTTCTCAAATATCGACGTGTTTTGTCCACCGATCATGAATCCGGTAAGTGACCGGCCTCCGAGGGAGACGATAACAATCAACACCAGTTGACCTTTTCCTTTTGTTCCCTCGACGTGTCAGGCGCTGTTGCAGCGGTCACTAGGTGAATCATAGCAGGAAGAGAAACAAAGAAGGGCAAATTGAGAGCAGCAACTTCAAGGAATAGAAGTAAGGAAAGAAGTATTGGAATAAAATGAATAAGAGCTCAATTCATTCTTTAGTAATAGTTTGTATGGAAATGACATTCACAACCATATTATTTTGTGATGAAAAGTTTTAAGGATAGCCAACATTTTCAACCAGAAGTAGTTTTTGTTCGAGTCTCCCTCAAAGCGATCCGGATTGCCAACGGTCCTCAAATTCGCCGCAGCGTGCCATGTCCAGCGCTCCTGTATCCTGCTGCGCCGACCGATCTGAATGGATGAGGGGGGGAGGGGGAGTAACAGGTGCCCTTTTGTCCCCGCGCCGTGGCGTTCGACGCGCCCCCAGCGGGGCACGCAGGTGCAGGGGGCGGTGACAGGTCCACCCACGCGCGCAAAACACGCGTCGCCATGAACGCGCTCCGCTCCCGAACCATAATTTGCAAGCGCGCTATCAAAAAGCGCTCGCGGCGGACACGCCCCGACACGACACGCAGCGGGAGGGTGGGGCGGGGTGGCTGGGAGCGAACCTGTCCCCAGCCGCATTCCGCCCCAGCCACGCAGGACAGGGGTGACAAACCTACGTCCCGCATTCAGTGCTCCCCCCCCTCCGGGGTTGAGGAAAGCCCGCATGCGCAGTGTCAATCAAATTGGTTCGTTGTAGAAGCCATGCACGTACGAACATGCGAGCGTTCGCTAAAACTTTGAAGGTCTTCCTTGATATTTTCTAGGGAATCAACTTCTATTGGTATTTAGTTCCATTAGTGCACTATATTTTATATCATGCTGTAAGACACACACAACAATAAATAAGATAATCACTCCTTAGAGGCCAAAAACGCCGTTTCATTCATTATAAAACAATTAACACAGCTGCGAATTCTATAAAAAACTGTAAATTCTGTTTAAGCGTACGCAAAATAAAATCAGAATTGCGGAGCAATTAGAAACAATGCGAGAAAGTATGTGTTTTCGTAGCACTACTAGATTTCTTTTTATCCTTTTCACGGACAGAACAAGGAAAGCTTGTAGGAACTGCCCCGATCTCATTTTCGTTCAACTCTCTTAAGGTTTGAAAAACACAAATTTTGAAATAATGTGAGAAATTGTTGTTCTTGAAAACCATCGTTTTTCTTCAAAGGAGTCTCAAAAAAAGTTAAAAAAATTACTAGTTTCAAAGGTGCGCAGAAATATGATGCTACGAGCCTTGTGAGGGGTGTCTGAGTATTCGTTAGCTACCTAAGAACTCCAAAACAGTACATAAACAATGAAGCATGAACATTTCAATTGTGATTCATATGTGCCAATATTTGATGGTGTTATTGCACCTTTACTCATTCTATTCGTACAGGCTGAATTCTGATACTCACGCGTGAGTGTTTATGGGGCAGATAATGTCATGCCACAGGTTGTCTTGTGTGTCAAATAGAAACAGATATCTACGTACCCTTGGCAGTCCTGCTGTCTTCGGCATGCAGACGTTCTTTCATTCATTACAATCTATCGTCATACCATCATCGACGAGGGACTGCTGCCTTCGGCTCCTCGACCGGCAGACTTCATTGCGTTGTTCCTGAGTTACGATTTACTTTAGACTCCAGTCAAACAAGTCTCTGCTTCCTGCAGTGCATGTATGCACTTTCGAGAGTATCAGCATTGCATGTCGCCTCTACATGGTTCCTGTTGTCGGCGTTCGTCTTCTTGGCGACTGGTGGAAGCGACCTGTGAGCCGCTGCCTTCCATTTCGGCTGCCGTTTGTGAGCACGTGCCGTATGCGGTCCTTTGAGCGCACTTATGCGCCCTGCAATTGCGTACCCTATGTGAGCGTACATTCCCACCCCGACCCGGCTGTGCAACGCCGAAGTCTACTCTTGACATCACCTGCGCCTAGAAAGGTATGTTTCACTTTCGTCCTTCGTGCTGTATGACCCGTGAATTTATATGCCAGGAACTAAACAATTTCGCTTCACCAGAATACGAGACGCATTATTTAATACACAATCTACGTTCATTTTCATTTTCCTATTTCACATCATTTCATTTCATTTTCCTCAAATATTATTAAATCATTCATTCAGTCATAACTCATTTTTCATTTCTAACTTTTGTATTCATAGGTCAGTTAGTAGGCTGGGAACGGTAGCACAGTGCATTAACTCATGTCACTGTAGTGCCTTTGACCGGGAGATCGTAGGTTTGAGTCCCGGCTGTAGTAGGTTTTTTGACGATAGCGTGTCAGCTTGGTCGAATTCACTCGCTTGTGGAGAAGAATTCTAGCGGCCGGCTGCTTTGATCAGTAGTTTTCCGTGGTTTCTCCGATCAACACCAGGCGAATGTCGAAGCAATACCCTTACAAACGGGCCACAAACCGCGCGTGATCTTTCCTACCTCTTCTTTGTCCTATCCTCTCCCATTACACACACTTACACTAACATGAACTACCCTACCACACATGTCGGGAGCATAGAACGTGTCCGGTCTGGGGCGGTGCTACACTGGTGGGAGATACCAGGTTAGGGAAAACCCCATTAGCCGACTGTAGATTGGCGCCGGATCTCGTCATCCCGTGGGGGAAGAACACCGTCACCTCCCAAGAAACAAAAGACGAGACACTGACGGGGCTATTGATTCTAGTAGATGATGCGCCCAAAATCACTAACAATCAATCAATTAGTAAATAAATAGTATACGCAATGTTAATCATAATTTCACCGTGTCTTCAGTCAAAATCCGTTTCCATCTCTTACTAGCGCATATCCCCATCTCCCCGGGCAATTCACAGCCCGGTGAAATCTAAAAATTCCTTTGTAGAGAGAAGGGGCCTGTTGAGTTCGGTGCCGCAACCTCTCCCTTCCAAGTTCATTCGCCTCTTTCTATGTTCAGTGCTCTGGTGGTCTGAAAAAGTGACCGACCCCTGAACAAATTGCTTTTATGAGGAACTCACGTTTTAATCGGAATGGAGGAACACGCAACACACATTGCACAGTGATTCATGACTGAAACAATATTTGCTAGAACCAAAAAATCTTCGTTGGTCTCACGCAGTTCTACGTGAGAAATATATTGTGTGTAAAAAAAAAAAGTTTTGTTGTGGTGATTTGCATTTAAATGCAGATAACGTAATTACTCGTAATTTCCTAGTCCAAAAGATACGCCATGAGATCAAAAACCCCTTTATAGTTTGCTCCAGAAAGTAAGTAAAACAAACATCGGAATTTTGTACAATTTGAGCTTTCTAAAATTCAATTAAAACTCCGAGACAAAGACATGTTCAAGGTTTTATTATTTAGTTTTCTGTTCAGCATACGCGTACTCTCGGTTTACAAAAAGTCAGTAATTCGACGTAACGATTTTTTTAAAACGTCTTTTACTTTTGAAAGTAATTATAAAAAGTTATGGTGAATTTTAAGTGGTCAATATCATGTAAGTGATCCAAAGCTAGCATAAATTTATGTAACATTATTTCAATTTTTTTCTTTCAGGAAATATCGACAAATACAATTTTCACTAAGATTATCGTACATGTATTATCTATCAGTGAAAAAAGGTAAGTTTCTGCATGACAAGTTAGGAGGGATCCTTCTGAATAATTGATAGAGGTACAACAAACGGTTAATACAATTACGTAAAGATGGCAGGACTGAAGAATGAGAGGAGTGATGGAAAAGTTAATTGTTACTGATGACCATCACGAGAGGTTTCTACAAGATACAATTTTGAAATTCGATACCATGAAGACATCTAACATTTCAGGATAACAAAATTCTAAGTAACTTACTTACCAAACACGATTCGCTCTGCTCAGCGACACATCTATTTCTTATACAATTGTTGCTTCATTGACACAACGCATTTCTTAAACCATTGTTGGACGTTGAGCAGGTGTGGAGTAATTTTCTTTTCAGTAGCGGCTTGTAGGGTAGTGCCAGTGCGCCATGAACCACCGACAAAGAAGGCAAATAAATTTTTTTCACAACAAATGTGAATATAAAATATCGTTTCTTCAAAATAGTTTTCTTTATAGTAATTTATTTGAACGGGCGCTCAGTCATTCGATTCTATCAATATTCTTTCCAAACCCACTGGGCGTAATGCTATCTATCGGCTTCCTCTTGAACTTCTGAGCCACCTACGGATTGACGCCATGTCTTTAACTCTGTATAAAGAACTCAGACTTCATTTCTATACGTCCCTTATGCATCACATAGCGCCAAAGTAGAAGTGACCCAGTAGTTCACGTTCTGCTCCACAGAGTCCGCCAATAGCAATATCTTCATCAAGCCGACTATCTCTCGCCCAGGATGACCCCGATGCCTTGGTGTTCCGCACAAGGAGAGGCGGGGTACGCCGTGGGCGTAAGGCGAACTCAGGAAGCTGTGACCACTTGAGATTATTGTGGGCGCTCAGACTTTCAGGCTGAGAATTTTTATTAACTCTTATTATTTTTAGTTTGTTTTCAGTTTAATCTTCTTTATAAGTTAATAAATATGGGCACTGAAAAATTAAATTAAATGTTTAAAAACATAGATGCTTTAACAACATTTTAACGTGAATCCGTGAGTTCACGGAGCGTAGTAAACGAATTCGGCTAACAACGCCGGCGTAGATAACGTTTTCCTATTGGATGCATCGTTTGTGAGATAAAAATGTCTTCGTAGGTATTATTACTACGAGTTACTTCACAACTATAAGTTGTGAACTCTCGGAACGGTGAAGTTTACCAGTCAGTTCCTCAGTCAGAGCAAACGGGACTGTTCCCTGGATTTTCCCGTATGTACCCGTAACTGTACCTGTTTTACATTCTCTTCGCTCATAAAATGTATTTCAAAATTTGAATTGCGCTGTTGACCCACTGCATCCACCCAAACATAGTATCACCATTTATCTTACTTGTCTTACATTTTTTTAGGCTACTTCTTTAAATTTTGTTATCCATTCATCTATTGGAATTGCTACATTTCCTGACTTTGCAACATATTGATTTCGGTTAAGGGCATATTTGCATGGAGTATCAAGCACCAATTTGTATACCACAGTAATACTATAAAACAGAATATAGAGGGAAATCATCGCTACTTCATTAAGAATCTAACCATGTAACTAGAAACTCACAAACTAATATTAGTCTCAGCACCCAAAACCCACTAGAAATACAACATACATATTTTAAGGCACCTTTGGTAATGTTAGGTTACGTCATCAGAGTATTACGGTAAGAATTTGTGGATTACATACGCAAGAAGATTCGTATAGTTAAATTTGTTTAAAAAATAGGGGACCAACATTCTTCCAATAAGTTGCAGAATCGTGATATTCGCCCTGCGTAGTTTTGAAACTTTGCTGCTGAAAATATGACAAAATTGAAGGGAATAAAATTTAGAAGAGTGATTAGCAAATAGATTCATTGGGGGATTTTAAAGAAGGAAGAATATTTAGGGGATATTATGAGGAATTATATCTTATGTTATTTTTAATTGTGGATTTCCCTAGCCTTTATTTTATCAGTGCATTTTCACCTTTGTGCAAATTACGGAATGATTCCAGCACAGTGAAATGAAAAAACATTATTTATGTTCCAGGTTCTATTTTGTATACCCGGGCGCATGGAGCCACGCCACTAAAAAAGACAATATTAATATGCTATTACTATTTTTATAATTGTTATTGCTGTTTCTGTTACTACTACTGTTATTATTATTATTATTATTATTATTATTATTATTATTATTATTATTATGTTACATTTTGTCGCGAATCAGTCATCTTAGGACCACTGAACGTGCAACTATACTCACTGAGGCCCAGCCATACTTTCCTGGGGTAAGTACCCGTGAACCATTTTTTAGCGGGGGGGGGGCAGCATTTCAATGACTGAATACGTTGATACACTCTAAGGTTGTTAGCCTTGGGGAATGAGGTATGAAATTATGTTGATGATAATGGACAATTACAAACATCCAAGTCCCGGGCGGGATTTGAACCCACTACCCTTCAGGCACGAAGCAGTTATGGCTCTTCCGTCTTAGCGACCTCGGCTATCCGGGTTGGCTCCACTAGCTGGCAATGCTCAAAACAAAATCTGAAAGTTTTCGGGGGAGTGCTCACGAGTAATTTGTTACATCGTAGTTTAAGGACGATACTGTCTCAATTAAAGATATACCAGCAAATATATCACAGTTCATAATTATTACAATTTTTATAGAAATTTCCTGGTTAATGACAATATAATTACGAAACACTAAAAAGAGGATGTGAAAATATTAGCAATGCCAATACCTGCCGAAATTCTTTTGAAGTATCATGCCAAAAAAAACTAAAAAAATTGGTGTTATGTATGCCTACCTGGTGTGTGTGGTAACCGCGAGTGCTCCGGCACAAAACAATCGGGCAGTGCTAGTGGGTGGAAAATCGTGAGTACGATGCCTGCAGAGGGTCCAATTTACTTGCTGTTTGTGGAGGACAAAGCGAGCTCTCATCAGATTTTCTTACGGTTCTCCCGTCTCCACTGTTTCTCGTTTCACCGCTTCTGTCCTCTGTCATCTCACCATCTACTCATCAGATGACCAATAAAGATCTTAAATGTTCTTAGCAATTGACTAAATCTGTAGAGATGAGTCATTTCTTACCATCTGAAATAGATCCGAAGATATGTAAAATGTAGGTGATTTTTACAATAAAAGTGACTAGAATGAGAGACAAACGAGCCCTAGGCATGAAAGATATTTGGTTGGTTAACTTGTAGATGCAAATACGTGAGTGACCAAACAGTGAGAAAATATTTTATTGAAATGGACACATGTATAAAGTGACTTTAGTGTAGAGGAAGTAAAAGAGGAGAAGTATAGTAAATACCGTAACGAGTGAATGTATGTTCAAGAAAACGAGCGACGATATGAGCGAGTTTTCTCATTTACCACGAGCGCAATTATACCCCTTTATGCACATGTTACGTTCAATATTTTTCGTTGCCACTTAAGAATAATTTAAATTTTGAGAACTTCAAGCATATCTTCACCATTTGAGACATCTATCTGATTACGTCACATTGGTTCTGAACAAGGCCAGCTTTAGGTTCTGAACAAGACATATTTTAGTAGGCCTTAGTATATATTCATTATCAACGTGCTATCTTAGAGAATAATGTTTTAAATAAAAAAAAACATTTGAAAATGGAAAATATTTAACATATTCCAGATGAAATATTAGGAGAAGGTGCTATGAAAACATTACTTCGCACGAAAAGTATTTGCATGTATGAGAGAACAACACTTGTTAATGATGGACAGGAAAAAGACGATTCAGTTCTGACTCAGAAGTTTTGCTGCTTTCTAGAGTGGGTAAATACAACGACTTATATATATTTTATATTTTTAATATGCTAAGGTTCAATATTTCACATGTAACACATTTATTCAAGTTAAATATTTTATTTTATACCATTAGTCAGCTAGTGTCAAACCAACATGCTTACCGTCATACTTGTTTATATTGAAAAAGACATGGTGTGTAGAGTAGAATGTTAACAGCTTGCAAAAACTGAAAACGTAAATTGCTTACTACCCACAGTCATAGTAGATGCTGAAAGGGGTGTCCGATTTACTTGTTTCCCAGGGATCTGGTTGCTAGGAACATAAATGCAATTGTTAGTAAGAGCCCGGTGATTCGGAACAGTGCAGAGAGACTTTCCTGGAACACGTTATTAGGAGAGGGGAAAACATAATAAAGATTTCAATAAAAATAAATCAGCGAGTTTATGCACGTAGTCTCCTCCTGGATTCAGTTGTTAGGATACCTACTCAGATATGGTTTCCTGAACTGCGAAGGATCAAGAACTGCGAGCTATCTTACAGACGTTGAATATGACTTATATTTTTAAAAATTGATTCTTATTGTTTGGCAAATTTGCTTTTCGAGATACACACAAGTATTGTGGGAGTGCTGATGAGGTGTTCACATCATTCAAGAAAGAATAATCATGGAAATCATCATTGGCAACTTACATTGTGTTGTCTGATTCTCGACTTACATTGTACAAGTTGTCTGATTCTCGACTTTCCCCTCATTTAGCAAGACCGACTATGACATCAAAACCATCGAAAGCCGCCTATCTTAATAAATCTAAATTGATAAGGATGGTTCTCTTAATTTCATCCTACATACAGATTTACAAGTAGTTCGGGGGAGAGTGCTCAATCATTAGCGTAACCTTAATTAAGTAATAAATGCGAGTTAAAAATAACTTGTAATATTAAAATGTGAATGTATAATTTCAAGAGAATTGCATCAGTCTAAAAAAACTGTCCTGTGATTTTCTTCCTGCTTAAGTTTGTAGTTCTCTCAATTGATTGAGTTAGCCAAGTCCTTGTTGTGGGCAACGGAATGTTTGATAACTGACTGTGGTTTAATTTTCTACGGATAATGAAGTGCGTTCGGAATTGGATTCCATTAATGAACAACGAGCGTGTAACTGATACATCTGCTGCTTTGGAAGTATGGCTGATTGCAGACAGTAATAATCACGCACAGCGAGCGTAATCACACGCTTTTGTTAACCCTAAGAACCAGCAGCATTCGCAACTAAAAGAATAAGGAGAGACTACAGACTTATTTCATAGAGAAATATTTAATAGGAAGAACCATGACTTAAAAAAAGGTTTGTGTATGTATTTCGCATTTTAGTATTGGATTAACCTGACTTTTCCCAGATACCGGTGTTCCCAGGCCTCGGTCCTCCTTCTGTTTATTATTCACATTGGATGTAAGGAAGAGATGTGGCGAGCATGACGTATTCCCACCTACGGTCTTCGTCTCCCTCAGCTTTTTCTTTCCTTGCACATCCGTAGAACCTGATTGAATTGTTATAAATATTATTATTATTATTAGCATAAAATAAAGTTACAGCTTTATTTTATGCTATTTTATGCTAGCTTCCGAACGCTTTTATTATTCGATGGAATCGAATGTGGGATCGTACCCTGGAAAGTTAGCACGCTGTCCACGAGCGAACCGAAGGGTACATAATAGAATGAATATAATCTAGCAAATGTAAAATGTCAGAAAAATTCTTTGGTGTATCATGAAATTTCCAAGTACTTTTAATTTTAATTTAAACACTACGTTATAATTCGTATTTATAAGTCCGTTTTACTTGATATTGTGTTACGAAAAACATATATTTCAGTTTCTTCAAATGTCGTAGAAAATTATTATTATTTGTTCAGCATCATAATCTGCGTCATTGAAGATTTTTCACGTGATTACTCTTACCGTTGGAAATGACTACCAAAAACTTTCACCATCTACATTCCCTTTTGTCAACTTTTTATTTCCACTCGACTCGAGACCTGAACTGATGGTACTTTTTCGCCTGGTGGAGATCTTCTGTCGCTCCACCACTTTCATTTGCCCTTCCCAACGCAGCGGCACCTCTCTCGGCCGGTGAAAAATTTAGGCAGCTGGTCGCTGGAGGGGGTGACAACTTGTTTCCCGCCCGCCGGGCGCATCGGCTTACGGGCGCATCGTGACGGGGACTCCCCACAGACCACGTGACACGGCTGGCGACAGGAGAGCAAACAACAACCGCCGAAGAGCCCGAATAAAACATGCTACCCAAAGAAGCAGCGTTGCTGAACCGGTGAGATGTGCAGCTCTGTTGGCTTTTTGTCGCACAGTAAGAGGAACTCTGTTTCCGAGAAAGGTACAGGTACTAAATTGTTAAATTGTTCCTGAGAATAGGTAAATCGATCTGTAGAACTTATATGAAAATGTTTCTGAGGTGCCATACTCTTTTCAAATTTATTTTTAAGATTATTAAATGTTTTCACAAACTTCATGTAAAGATAATCATTCCTTTTTTCAGAAGAATCATTTTAATAAAAGGCATTTGTAAAATACAGTTCCAAAGTTCGAGCCGTTATGAATACAGAAAATAATAATATACGTCAAATCCCTCGGTGTTTGGTTCTTGTAGATCTACTTAAGTATGCAAACATTTCAGGTGATCCGATGTCTTCGGCTATCTTGTTTCTCGCACCATGCTCCGAGCGGTTCAGCTCTTGTTATTCTATGGAGATTTGCATCACTTTGCAATAATGTATGCGGCATCTCAAAGCCTGCTCTAGTAGAAGGGAAGGCTACGCCACACTTATTATGACAGCTCATGTACCTCCTTTACACATTATTACGTAGCTGAGTTCCTTCGTTATACCCCATTACCCTGCTTCCTTGGCTCGCTTAGTCGTTAGCATTTATCAACAGTCACTTCTGAGCGTCAATAAAACCTACTCATATCACGAGTCAATGAATAAACAACGGAAAGAAAACGAATTACCTAAGATTTTTTCGAAAAGAAAGGTATTTTTTCTTTCAAAATTATCCCCATTTGGAATTTATGACATTGCTCTGCATTGGATGCCTTCGTACTTAAACATCGATTTCAAAGAAGAGAAAAAACTTTCTGGAATAAAATAACATTATTTAAGATATCATTCATACTTATTGCAGCTTTAGCGTGGGTTTTCACAGGGTTCGATGTTAGGAGCTGTCATCGCGCTGAGAGTGGTGCTTCTTCTGTACGTACGCGATATGTTTTTACTTTCTCGCCATTACGAATGTAAGAAGAGAAACCATTGTAATCATGCACCGGAAAAGGCGAATTTTCGACAGAAAAATCATTGTCGGGATTTGGTAACGAAAAAGTGGATAATTCAAGTTGCTAAATATAGAAAAAAATCCTCTAACAAATCATTGTCGGAATCCATGTTTTGTGCGTCCTTCATACCTAAAAGTCGATTGGGAGGGGAAAACGTCAAATCTGATTTATTAATGAAAGCTGTGCTCTTAAAATTAAGTAAAGTTAACTTTTTCGAAAATATGCGAAGGTTTCGTAACATTTTGCGAGACATGAAGGTTTATTTTTTATTCTATTACAATTTTTAATTTTTGATATATATATATATATATATATATATATATATATATATATAATCTGATATTTTGTTATGTAATGTGTTATGCAAAAATTGAGCAACAGAATGAATCTAATTGTAAAATTTATTAAGCTAATTGTAAGCTAGGTTAAACTCTTTAATATCCGAAGTTTGAAATCATTTATATGAATATGTTATAGGAAGCTGAAATTTGTTTATAAAAATAGAATACACAGCTGAATAAAAAGTCTTTAATTGAGTTAATAATTTGACTTTTATTAACAAAATGCATTGTTATTCTGGAGGAAGAATACAATCTATTCAAAAGATTGTATCTCATAAAATTATGTATTATTTAAAAAAATGTTTATTCAAGATTTACAAAATATTCATATCTGCCTGTAGGAAAAATTTGAAATACCGAAGTTAAGCATTTTCTGTTAAGTTCCTTAAACATCACTTAATTTAACAGTAGAACGGGGCATTCCGGGTCCGCTTAAACCATTAAAATAGGTCTAACTAAGGAAAAAGTGGCTGATGGGGGGAAAAACCTCCCCTTTGAGCACGAATAAACGCTAAGAGAAAAAGTCTTTATATGTATAAGTTATTCTTAAATGTCCAATTACGAAGCAACCGCAGAAACTGTCTGTGTTAGTATTTGGAACAAATTACAAGTGATTGATTGATTTTTTCGGGTTTTCCGGGCGCGTCAACTGCTTTGGTCATTAGTCCCGTTAGTGTAATGCATGTTTTCTTCTCGGGAGATGGCTGTGCCCCCGCTGGATGGCGAGATCTGGCGCCGACCTACCGTCGGCTACTGGGGTTTCCCCCTACCCAGGACTCTCCCACCAGCGGGGCACCGCCCCAGCCGGGACAAGGTCTAATCTCCCAACCAGTCTCCCGGAATATGTGGTAGTGTAGTGCATGTTAGAGTAAGTGTGTGTGTAAGGGGAGCGGATAGGACAAGGAAGAGGAAGGACAGATTGCGCGCGGTCCGTGGCCCGTTTGTTAGGAGGCCGGCATTCGCCTGATGTTGATCGGAGAAAACACGGAAAACTACCGATCAGAGCAGTCGACCGCTAAAATTCTCCTCCAGAAAGCGACTGAATTCGACCTAGCTGAAACGCTAGTGTCGAAAATCCTGTCGCCGTCAGGAATCGACCCTACGACCTCCCGGTCAGAGGCGCTGCAGTGACATCAGTTAGTGCACTGAGCTACCGTGGTTACATTAATCAACAGAAATACTAACAAAAAAAATTGTGGTTGAATTATTTTTATAACTAAAAGAACGAATTGTCTTTAACGAGTCTTGCACCTTTATTGTGATTTGTGGGTGAATGTTAAGAATCTTTGTGTTTTAGGCTGAATATTTCTTTTCTACAAATATACGAAACGTATAAAAGCAAACGGTACATTGCACCAATCTTGTTCAAAATCAAGGACGTCCATTTCATAAATCAAATATCCCCATCCGCTTGTCCGTGTTGGCTGTCGAGCAGGGGCGTCCGCTCATCCGCTGAGGGGCGGGGTTCGTGCTCCGGCGGAGGGTCCGCGAGGAGGTGCTGGCGGAGGCGGGCCCCAGCGCCGCGCGCAGCTCCGCGGCCGCCGCCATCACCGCCGCGCCGTCTCGGGCCGCGGCCAGCGCACCACCGGGCGCGAGTCCAGCAGGAAGCGCAGCAGGCGCGGCAGGCGCCGGCGCTCCAGCGGCTCCAGCTCCAGCAGCACCAGGAACTCGCGGTCCTCGCTGAACAGCTTGTGCTGCGCCATCTCCAGCTCCCACTGGCACCACTGCAAGCAGCGGAATCTCAGATTGTTGCACTACCACGCAGAAAAATGCACAGGCCACGAAGTAAACCTGTCATAATGGAATAGGGCCAAATGTCATGTCAAAAAATCGATTTGATTTTATAATGTCAAATTTCCATGTGTGCAATAGCGATCTTCTGATCCACAGGACCGGTTTGCCAAAATACGTCCCTTGCTTATCATGCTGAACACACTTTTCAAAGATTTTGCTTCTCGTGAACAGTATCATTCCATTGATGAATCAATGGTCCCTTATTTTGGATGACATGGGTTCAAGCATTTAAGCAAAGGTATACCAATACGTTATGATTTTAAATTTTGGCTTGGTGATACCACTGATGGTTAATTTGTATGATTGAAACCTTTCCAGAATGCTGGTACTTGCAGTGAATTGTACCAAGATAAAGGCATGGGTTACGATGTTGTAATGACACACTGATCAGTTACTAACAGAAGTTTTTAACCTTTTTTGCTTTTATTTTTTTAAATTTCTTTCATTTTATTTATTTATTTCGTCACTCTATTTTGACGTTAAATAAATAAAAAACAACAACAAAGGAAACGGATGGTGGATGCGCTCAACAGCTGGACGGTGACATATTCCACATTAATATTGCAAAGAAAACGAAACTCCTCAAACTAAAAATCAAACTGAAGAAATGTAAACAAAATTACATTTAACTTTGACTGCACATGAGGAGTACGTGACACAGTGGCTGTGGCTGATCTAATAGCCGAACGTTTCCTTCCCCACTAAAATTAATAAATTCTAAAGATGTTCATCACGATTTGTTGTAAATTTTTATTATTATTATTGTTATTATTATTATTAGAGGTATAATTATACTAATATAATCCTTATAAAAATGTGTTAATTATATTTAAAACAGTTTCAAATTTTAAAACTGGGAAGGAACCTAAAAACAGAACTAAATGTCAGAGCAGTGACCTAAAAACGAGACAACGACCAAGAGTGATCTATCCTTCCCAATCCTTGTCTCCTCCTTTCCCTTACACACAAACACCCTCAGAGCTTGTCCCGAATGGTGGAGGGCCCCCTGGAGGAGATACTTAAGCTTAAGGAGTGAGCCGACTGGTCTCAAGGAACAGTGGGGGAGGAAAAGCCACATATTCTGGAATGTAATATGCTCATGACCGTGGCAGCTGTCGCGCCAAGAGACACAAGATAAACAGTCAATCGAAATTGTGAGTCTGCAAAGCTCATTTTATTACGAGTTGATCTGAAAGTTTGGAAAGACTTACCTTGCTATCGATGAACTTCTGTGTGAGTACGACGATAACCTTCCTGCTTTGTTCGATGGCGTCGACGATGTTGGTGACGATATGCGAGCCCAGCTTGAAGTCCCGGTCGAAGAGGCACAGGATGTAGTTCTCTGGACGACGCTCCAGGAGAGGCACGAGGCGCCGCAAAACCCACTTCCGGTTATTCCCACTACCAAACACGGTAACACTTGATTTTACTAACATTATTTTTAACTCTTAACTACTGGCGAGAAATCTATAACACATTGGCGTCGGGCTATGAAGACTGACTATTCTGATTCAAGAAAGTGCCCTTTGTGTTTTTTTTGTTTTTTTTTGAAAGAAATATGTTTTAATGGAATATAATGTAGAAATACATGTAAAAAAATCGTCACATTTACAAAATAAATGAACCACTAATGCACACATGACACGACTTTCATGTATTTCGTCCCCTGTGTTCGAGACTTAACTCTTGTCACAATCTGAAAGTCTCTAAACACAACTATATTTTCTGAGGTATGAAGAACAATTTGTTTCGTCTTTTGGTAAATCACTATTGACACTGCAAATCCCAAAACCACAGCAAATCTTGCAAAATGAACTCTTACTTACTGAAATGATACTTATTAAATTGCAAAATATTTTTTTTTACCTTTTCACTAAATTAAATTATATCCCGAAATTATGAGTGAACAATAGAATCACTTCCAATGTCCAAACAATAAACCTCTGTTTACATTAAATTGTTATAAGGTGATCTATCAGCTGAAAAAGATGAAAATGAGTTGGTACAAAATCATAGGATATCTTCAATAAATGAATAGCAAATGCATGGATGCTTGCTAAATAGTGCAGTGCATTATTTAGCTTACATTCTATGTATAGAATGGATGAAGTTTTGCGATTTGTCGTAATTTGTACTGATTTACTGCCAATGAAGATTGTTCATATAACTATATTACGGCATAATTGGGTTTGCCTTGGGGTTGACAATTACATACCTGTAGCAAACGAAGGCATCATATGAAAAAGTGTTGATGGAGTTCGTTTTCTTTTTCGATGTACCACGTATTTTAGCCAAATGCATCAAGTATGCCGCTTCCGTTCGATAGTAGAAGAGAACACTGCCAATGACTACAATTGAGATCACCCCAACAGTAGGTGCTCCAATTCCCAGCCATAGGTAGCGATGTGGGATGAAACAAATTTCGAAGTTTACATCTTGTACCATTCTATTCTTGTAGTCCTTTGGTTGTTGACATTCCAATTCCGTGTCTCGACCCAAATTCTTCACTTTTGTTCTCGTACTGAACAGCCAGTGCTGCAGTATCAATGTCTGACAATTCGCACAGTCAATCAGATTTCCTCCAATATCCACTTCATTTAGAGACGACAAGGATTCAATCATTTCTTCCGAGAAAACGGTAATGAGGTTATTTGAAATATTTATAAACGATACATTTAATAATTTTGAAACATAAGAAAAATTAGTTAACGACTCATGTTCGTTTTTTGGAGATCCAAAATTCATTGAATTGTTTTTTTCACAAGTAATATATTTTTTAAATATATTTTGATCTTGCCACTCAAAGATATTATTTTAGAAATATCTAATTTTCGTACTGCACGAATGTGTTGGCCTAAGTTTATCAGTATTGAAACTATTACGGTAATTTTGGCCAATAAGTTTATTTGATTCCAGGAAAGTCATCTAATCCATGAAGGTGAATTAACAAATTTGGAGAAAGATGTGAGAGACGTTTCGTGAGAGATCGATTGCAACCAGCTTGCCAAGACCTATAAATGCATTTTCGGTGAGAAACGTTAGAAAATTTTCACTAAGATCTAGTCGTCTTAATTCTGGAAAATTTTGAAATGCTTCACAGAAGCTCTTCATTTTGCAACGGCTCAAATTTAACTCAATTAAACTCGGAAGACTTCCAAGCTTTCCAGTCCAATGCTCGATTCGAGACCCTGACAATGTAAGATTCTCTAATTTATCCAGACCATCTAAAGCGTATGGATATAGGGTAAAATTGTCCATAAACGATCCAAATTTTAGTTCAGTTAGATTTTTCAGCTCGCCAATAGCTTTCGGGACTTCATAGAATTTGTTGTTCTGGAGACTTAAATGGGTAATACCATCAGAATGATCAAGATATTCTGAAACAGAAAGCAACAAACAAAATCACATTACATTTATATATTATGAGATTCATGAACCGTTGAAATGACACTGGTTCAGATGAAATTGGTTCGTGCGAGTAGGTCATACATAAACAATTACTTTACATTATGGACGTTTCGACCGATTATGTTATAACTGAAAGTAGACGCACAAAATATGTCTACTTTTTCAGTATTAATATGTATTATATCATTCTACTCTAACCAAACAAGAACTACAATACACTTTGAAGGCATTCAATTCAATGTTATCAATATCTAAAAAAATACGGAATACGAAAAATAATAATTTTAGAATCTACATGTTGACAAGTTAAAAACGAATGCTTTAAAATACATCATTTGGCACATAAATGCAATAATATTAACATATCGCTGCTAATGTAACTATTAACGACGCATCGGGTCATATTATCTCTCACGTGAGACACAAGCAAAAAAATATATTTGCGTAATTTTTGAAAAAAGAAAAGCATGTAGAAAAATGTCGTTTATATTATTTGTTACAGTTCATTTAGCGTTATCTCTAAAAACACTCAAAGAGAAACATTACGGATAATTTCCACTGAAATCATAACAGTTTTAAACCTAGAGGTGTTAAAAAAGCGCATAAGATTATAAAGTTATCGTTATGTAATATTGTGTCACAATTTCTGTCGTTCTTACATTTCAAATTCCAGTTTACCTAGAAGTATAAAAAAATATTCAACAGTTTACTAAACTTCCAGCATTTAATTCAGTGTTTTCACGAACATCTTCGATGAGTATTTTAGTTTTAAAATATACTGCGTAGGCATTGTGGGAGAGAGTAAGAAAATAAAAACTTATTAAATAATATGATCCACTGGCCAATCCGGATAGCCGATATCGCTAAGGCAGTAGTGTCGTGGCGATCTCGGACGGAAGGGTCGCGGGTTCGAGTCCCGCCTCGGGCATGGGTGTGTTTGTGTGTGCCGACCATTCATCCTTCACTACCATCATCATTCCATCTTCCATCCCCCCAGGACTAACGACCCTAGGGTATAAAAATCGGATTGAGCCTAATGCTGATCCTCCTGATTGATTTCATGCAAGACTTGCAACGTGATAAATGATGCTGATCCCGTGCAAGTGCATGTATGCGTCGTCCAGGACGGCCGATTCGCGAAGAAAAAAAAATTCACCTCTGGTGACAATGGCGAAGCGATGCCAATGGCGGTGGCGGCGGCTTTCGCTAGAGTGCGCACTGTTGCTGCGCGGCGTTGTTAAAGCGACAATGGCCTCTCTCCGACCTCTCCCTGGCCTCATCTACCAACATCGGCCTTCTCCTTGCCTTCTTCCGTTGGCCTCTCTTTGCGGAGGCCGTATTCTTACACAGAAATGCCCCCGATCCAGCCTCTGAACCTTACTGAGACCTTTACCAACATATTTTCCGTGAGAGGCCAAAACAAACCCGAACCGTGAATATCCCCAATTAGAAAGATCTGTAAATAGTAGTAAATACTAAATTGCGTAGAAAATTGTCTTTTAAATTCTCATATGATGTAACTTTCAGAATAACTGTAAATACTAGGACAGGAATGTGGTAAATGCACCGCAAGGCCAATCTTGCAACTTACTGTATTAAGTATAAATGTGCCTTCAGACTAGCCTTGCCAATGCAATATTTCAAATCACACCTCCTTTTTAATTTTTTATATTTTGAAAATAGTACGTCATCTTACTTTCTATAACTTGAACACATTTTCAACAAACTTGATATAGTCCCTGTAGAATCGCATAGCAATGAAAATTGTAAAGTAGATTAACTGGGTGCATGATCCCGCCGTCCATTCAGTGAAGTAGGTAAACCACCAAAATACCCAAATTAGTTTCTTAGAATCACAAAGTATATCAACCCTAAAAGCCATAGATGTAATGTGTAAAAAATTGTTAAGTGTAAAATGGTAAATATAAATGTTGTAAAATTTGCTATCAATTTGATTTTGATTTGTACATCTACGTCATCATCAAAGAGTGACATGACAGTCAAATCTTCTAATAAATATTATTATACCACATACCACATATTATTATAGAATTTCAAAAGTAGCTAATTTTTTAGTTACTTTTGAAATTGTAGAAACTATGCGATTTTAGAACTTTTCAAAACGAGGTATCTTTATTAGGACCTTTTACAGCTGCAGTACATTGAAGCCACGGTTTGACATAAACAGTTACAATTCCTGAAAAACATTTTTAAGGACTATATCACGTATTTTACAATCAAACACACATGTAAAATAGTTCGTATAAGTGACGATGCCGGAAAGAATTCTCTGTCAATTTTTTAAGAAAAACACATGCTCTTTAAAACGTCACATGTTTGATGTAGTTGTGTCACAGCAAAGAATTTGTACATTGTTTACGATACACCAGTACGTTAACACATTCCAAACAGAGTTAGTGGGCTCTTTGCCAGAAGAATTCCGCAATTTTGAAAACCCAATGAGCTGCTAACTGTTTCCAAATGTAACAACATTTGAAAGTCTATCTTCATTTGGCTCCCTGCTACTTAATGCGGTCAACAGTTTACTATCCCAATGAACAGAAAGAATTTCAGAAAAATTACTCTTAAAAGCCGATTTTCATTGTTTCTTAACGTTCTCTTCTTTTCTTATGTCTGATTCGAAGAATGGAAGATTTATTAATAGAGAGTTTTTCGAGATATTGTGGTCAAATGCTTCAGCTGTCACCTGAAGGATTCTCAGCTGACATCTATCTAAACCATTAGTTTAGGGATAATGGAATTTTTGGTGGTACATCATGCACATTCTAAAATGATGTACTCTCGAAATTCACCAACGTTGATTTCACCTGTACTTGGAAGTTCGTTATCTGAATCTTCAGACGATGGAGGTATCTAACGTATGAGGTTATCTGAATCTTGGTGGAAATACAGAGGAAGATGTAGATGCTTCATGCTGTTGTTTATTTTTCATTTTCTCTTGTTGTGGAAATACAGAGGAAGATGTAGATGCTTCACGCTGTTGTTTATTTTTCCTTTTCTCTTGTCTTTGTCTCGCCGATTCTTCTTTATATGTGAGATTTTGGTCTACTCGTGCAAGATAGCTTATATGTCCTGGTTCTCTCGGCCGAAGTAAAAATATCCTGTGTTCTTCCAACGTAGGCCTAATCATTTGTAAATTATGCGGATATGCAATATCAAATAGATTGTTCAAATTATTTCTTAACTCCTCTTCAAAATGTATAAAAGTTGCTTCACTCTTGTTTGCTTGGGTAATTTTCTCCTCTCCGAATACAAGTGAATAAGTCATTATAGACATCATAAACTCATTATGGTCATCATAATATGGATTACCACACAATTTCTACTACCACCACAGAATTAATGTCTTTTGCGAAGAATGCTGATGAACTCTTATTGAAATTCTTGGTTTATATTTCATGCACTGACGAACCACAAGTTTATCATTTGCACTAACTGTTAATTTTACTGCCCGTATGTTATAAAATAATACTTCAAGACTTGTTTATTTGATGGTAAATGTCCAGTTATTTGGTGTTTTATATTAATAATTAATATTATCTCCTATTAAAAACACACTTCCTAGCACTGTATGACACTAACATATGACATTATGTTAGATTAGCAACCGCAAACAGATGTGACCCAATGAATTAAAATTCTTCTACTGTTAGTGTCGGGGCTGACTCAGCGGTGGGTGGTAGCTTTGGACTTGTCCGTCATTCGCGTCTGTCGTTCGCGCTCAAGTCGGCACGGATTAGAATGCTCAGTTTTCAACAAAATTTTGCATATGCATGTTTTAAAGTCATTCAAACAAAATTCGAAGGCGAGCGTTAATAATTTGGAACTCAGAAAATAAGGGACATTCTAATGCTATATGTATAAAAAATTGATAAATAATAATAATATCAATACATAAAAACATTAATTCACAAAAAGCAACAACGGACGATTCGTTTGCCACATACATTGCACTAGGCAGTAACACTGATAGCGGTGGCAAGGAAACGCAAATAGTTCGAAAAATATATAATATAAATTAATAAATACGCACTATAGTATTGTAATATTCTCCAAATCTTCTCGTTTTAAAATAAACTACACATTACTCTTAGTCTGAACACGTGCTAAAAGATTCACGTTTTCACACCTAAGAAAATTCTCTCAAATTCACATTACAGATTGAAAAACAAACGCTCGATTACATCTTTTTTTATTATATTTATTGTTCGAATGATGAGTACATGGTTCAGTAGTTATTACTCTTTCACGTGTATTTGGAATGGCTAACCTAATCTAATCTAAAACTAATTCTAATCTAATTATAAACATTGGTTAGGATACTTAGTGAGCACCTACGCTTAGTTTACATCAGAAAATATTTGGAGGAAGGTATGTAGCGGATGTCGCTTTCGTATTCGGGTCAGGAAATCGTTGAGTGTGGTGAGGTTTAGTTGGCTGTTTGATTTATCGAGGAAATGTTTGACTAGACATTGTTGGAGAGGTCAGTGAAGTGGTGATTGATAGATGGTAAATGTAATTCTCTACGGAGTTAATCATTGGAAATGAACCATGTGGCGTGAGTGACTAATCTTAAGTTCCTGTTTTGCGCTACTGTCGTTTTATTTGCATTGATAGATGTTTTTCTGTGACGTGAGCGTCCAAATGGGGAAATCATACAGCATTAGAGGTCTGTTTATTTTCTTGTATAAGGTTATGGAGACTGTTTTGTGATTTAGTAGTGGTTTTAGCTGAATTACTTAAATTTTGGTTTGTTGAATTTTCGTTGCTATGTGAGATTTCCATGTTAATCTGTATCAAAGTTTGGTCCTAAATATTTAACAGTTTGGTTGTATGGAGTCCATGAGATTATGTTGCGTCGAGATAATATTTTGGCTGTTGGTTGTGACAGATTGAACTCGATTGAAGGACGAATCATCTCTTTTGCAAATGCAGTAAAATTTTATTGTAATGTGATTTAATTAATGGTTGGTCATGAAGATAGCAGTATTGTCAGCATATTGTGTGTGTGGGGGAAATATATATCAGATGTGTAAGGTTGAAAAGGGTGGGTGAGAAGGGGGATATTGGGGAAATACTGCTTTTATTTTCCGGGGGTTGGAAACATGCTTCTCGGCAGTTACTGTCAATGTTCTGTCTGTTATAAAAATTTTAATGATTTATAGTGGATAATTTGGAGTTCCTATGGTTTTTAGCTAGGTTTGGGCGAAAGCTTGTGAAATATTTAGGAAGGTGGCTATTGTGAGATGGTTCTTCTGAAGGGCAGTGTGGATGTGTTCGGATATTCAAATAACTGTGTGAGATGGATATTTATTGATGAATTCAATTTGGTGTTTCGGTATTGTCTGGGTTATGTTTAGATGGTTATTAAATATTTTAGTACTATTATTTTTTCTAGAATATTTTATGAGAGGGGAGGAGACTGATTGGCCTGTGGTTTTTGGTTATGACTTATATGGGACTTGGGTACGGGATTATATTGGAATTTTCAATGTTATTGGATGGCACCCTGTACTGAGAATTGAAATATATATTTATTAATGTAGGCTATTGCGGGGTTAGGCAAGTTTTTAATATACTCGTAGTATTACTTATTTTATCGAGGCCAGGATCATGTTTAAGAGGGAGATTTTTGATTAAGTTTTTAATATCATTTGAGGAACTGTATTTTTTCTAATGATTGATTGATTGATTTTTCCGGGCGCGTCAACTGCTTTGGTCATTAGTCCCGTTAGCGTAGTGGATGTTTTTTCTTCTCAGAAGACGGCGGTGATCTTCTCCCGCTGGATGGCGAGATTCGGTGCCGACCTACTGTCGGCTTGTGGGTTTCCACCTAACCAGAACTCTCCCACCAGCAGCGCACCGCCCCAGCCGGGACAAGCTCTAAGCTCTTATAAATTATTTAATAAAAATACAAATATATTTGCAGGATATTAAAGATAATTTGTAGATTATTTTATCAAGATTAACGATAAGATAAGACAAGGTAATCGCCGAAATCGAGTCTCTTGGATCATGGGGACTCAGGGACTCACTGCTTATAGTTTCGCGTTTTACTTTACATTTTTTTTCTTTTCTATCTTAATATATATTATTTAATTATATAACATTTAAATTTATATATATATATATATATATATATATATATATATAAAATAAAATTTTATAATTGGTGTCACCCGGGACGACCTGCCCCCACCCCCACCTCTAACTACGCCACTGGTTCCATGCCCGGGCCCAACGGAAAGAAGAATTCAAAAGAATTTCACACTGAGAGCTGAAACTAAGCGCGAGAAAATTCAAAAATGCCATTTCAAATATTGTAAAACTATTACTATTTTTAAACAATTGATTTTTAATAACTGGTTTTTTAGAACAGATTTCATATAACAAAAATCTCTATAATGAATATTGTACTTTTGAAATGTTAACTTTTTATTTTCAAGTTTCGAAAAAAAGGGAGTGAGCCGAAAATGGGACCATTATTGTATTTACTATAAGTTTCGCTAGACAAGAACATTTTTGAATCAAATTTGGTGTTATTTTTCAGAAAAATATGTTTAAAATGGTTTTAAAAGCATCTACGTTTCACGCAAAATCACGCAATACGCATATTTTCAAAAAATTGAACACGACCTTATTTGAAAATGTGTTTCTAATGAACATATTTTATTTTAAAAAAAAAGTATCTTCATAATTGCAGTTGCAGGAAGACGCGGAAAAATTTTGAATTTTTGCAAAATGTGAAAAATTATGTATTCCAACGAAAATGAGACTTGCGTCATTATCTTAGTGTGCTTTACGCTATTCGACAACAAAATGTAATAACAAATGTGCTATTTTTTTAAAATTTCGTAAATGTTTCAAGAACGTTCTTTTAAAGTATCCCCATGCTTAAAATATCGGTTTCAAATTCAAGGGTCACCTGCCAGATCGGTTGGGGAAAATCACTGTTTGTGAAAATCTTACTAACGATTTAGCCGCTAACGTGATGGACGGACGGGGAGGTATTTGTCCGTCAATCGATTTTTTGGTTTCAAGAGCGCACAAAACATGGATTCAGGCAACACAACGTGTTAGTGAAGGTAATTTACTATATATAAGATCAAGATTTATTCACTTTTTCGTTATCAGAGACCGGCAATAAGAGTTTTTCTGTTGAAAATTCGCCGTTTTTCCTGGCAGCAGTAAAATACTTTATAGTGCGCAGAGCTAGCACTAGAGATAAAATGAAAATGCGAGAAGAACATTGACTTAAAAACAGTTTTTTTCCTTCTTTAAATTTATTGAACGAATAGAGCACGTTTTACTTAATAATATGACATATATCCAATTTTTATCAAAATATCTAAAATTTTAAATCTTTAAAAATTCAAATATTTTTCGCTACTGTACATTATCTTTGTTGTGGAAGTGTTACGAAATGAGAATATAAAGTTGTACGAGTTGTATGAACTCGTTGTAAAATAACAATTTAGAGATGTAGCTTCGGTTATCATTGATGCAAAGTTTTTGAGAAACTATGGGTTGCTCAGAATTGACGTCTGTGGGATTTTAAATCCTCATTAAATTGCGATTTCATGATATTGGACGTTTGGTGAAACCTTGGGTAACAAGATAACCGCGGAAGCGGAGGAGGTAGCATTTGCTGCTTGATTCTGGATTTATAATTTCATGAAAAATTCTTTTTTTTTATTTTTTTGGTTCGAGTGTTTGATGAATGTTAAAGTGATATTGAAATTACCTGAAGAGAGTGGCCACCAGATAGCAACGTTTGGTAAATGACAATACAGTTGCTGAATTTATTGGCATTCAATTGATCGTAAGCATTCAAGTGTGCAGACGCTCTTAGGGAAACTGCGATTTCAGTAGATTCGCAACTTAAACCTACAAATTGTTTTTACTTAATGCAATCTATTTATCAATATTTGATTTTTCAATAATTTCACACTTTTTCCCTATGAGTAGTTTTTCAAATTTATGAAATAATTTTTGAGGTCTCAGAACGAACAGGACTTTGAGAATTTGTGCCGTCCTATTGTGAGGTAAAATGGTCAAGATCTTAGGAGAAGGAATTCAAATTTGAAGGTCTATGGTGGGAAACTTATGCCGCGCAAAACACTTTTGTTTCGAAATTTTTACTTTCTCGTATACATACGTATATACGGGAGTAATATACGTCGTATAGAGAAAGTTATATAATGCTGCGGATTATCGATTTTGAGATTTCAACGGAAATACGCGTTTTGGGGTCCCCTGATACCGAAAAAGTGATTTATTTCAAAACGTCCCTGCGTCCGTCTGTCTGTCGGTCTGTCCGTCCGTTCGTCCGTCCGTCTGTGAACACTACTAGCGCCTAAACCATTCATACGATTTTTTTAAAATTGAAGAAACCCCTGTCTATCCATCTCTAGTTGAAGATTTGAAAATTTGGAAAACATTCTTTAAAGTTTGGGAGTACTTTACATAAAGCCACTCGGACATTTTCAAAAGTTTCTCAAAAACGGCTCCAAATTTTGTCTTTAAATTTCTTGTAAGAATACACTTATAACGGTGGCATAGGTGCGATTTTCGCAGTTAAATCTGAATTTTCGAAAATTGTAAAAGTTTGAATTTTTGTCGGCGTCTTCCTAAACTACAAAATTGAAGACAGAGATTTTTCCGTCAAATGAAATTTGTTGTGCATAAATAATTCTTTCAATAGGTCATATACATTTGTTTGAAAATTTTAGTAATTTTCGTGCAATAGTGCACACAATATTGGCAATTTTAAAAAGTTAAGACAAGATTTTCTCAAAAATTGCTTCCATTTTTTCTTTAAATTTTTTATTAGGGTTACTGCCAAACGAACCCTATACCACGATACGGCTCTATTCTTTTGTTTTTTCAAAAGTTTCAAAAATGAATTTTATGACTTGTCTCTCACCTCACTAATATTTAAATAAAAAGAGTTTTTTCACATTATTATACTTATGAACACATGTACTTTAAATAATGCCAAATAATATTTCCCGACAACTCGACACTTTTCTGATAAAATGAGCTCAAAATTCCACATTTTCAAAATCGCTCCAAACCTTTTGTCAAAAATGTCTCCAATTTTTTTCTTCAAACATTTGCAACAGATACTGGTAATGGCAGTATTCAATATGACGTAAATTTCATTACGGTGTATTCTTTTGTTTTTGCAAAGATTACACAAACGTATTTTTTTAATGTCACACGCCGTTAATATGCCCATTTCCATCGATTTGTAAACATTTTGTATATATGTATATTGCACATTTGTGAGTGGAAGTGCTTTAAATGATTGAAAATGAACTTTTTCGAAAACTCAATTAATTCCTGCGAAAAAGAGCTGCAAATTTCGCATTTACAATAATGCTTAATCGTAATTTTCTTAAAAACCGCTTTAAAATTTTTTAATGAAAATTTCTATTTAGGGCAAGATTTTACTCTTCTTTAATATTTGTGAAGTAATAATTCATTTGTACTACTAGGAAATCAAAAAGTTCAGAAAATGTAAAAACAAAATATACTTTGGGCGACAATAGATGGCAGCTGGGCAGAATGTGGAGCAAAGTCAGACCACACCAAGGAAAACTATACTACGAGAAAGTATGTGCAATTCTGTAGCACCTCTAGTTGTGTTGGAAACTGTGTGTACGTGTAGACCACGTTCAATTTAATTTCAGATGTAACATTTTATTAAAACACTTGAACAGAAAAATAAAGATATATTGTTTCTACTCTCTTTGTCACTGCTTTTTAAGTGTACTTAAGAGCAGTGAAAGTGTTGATATAATAGAAGCTGAAATATTTATTGTATAAACGTTACAAATTATTTGAGAAAATATGCAATGTTAAGCACCACTTGTTTTCATTTAAGATCTATGAAGAGGTGGAGATCCGAATATCCAACCTTGCATCAATACAAAGCATCTTACATATAAAACGTAGAGAAAAAGTACAAAAATACCTGAGGGAAGGTCCACCATTGGACTGTTTGTAACAATCAGCACTTGCAGCAGAGGAATGTTGTTCAACCTCGGAATCACACCTTGGAGGTCTGTCCCAAAGGAACCATTCAGTTCAATGTGTTTCAAAGAAGTGCCTGATAGCCCAGGCAGAGACGTCGGGTAGAACTGTTCAGTTGCAGACTCCGCACTCAGGAATCGCAGCCAGTTCTGCTCGACGCTGAAGAACGGCGATGAGAAGTCCCAGAACGCAGGCTCATCGAGCGTGTGTTCGAACGGCGGGGACCGCAGTAAGTCCGCTCGCATTTCAACTTGAATAGTACAATGGCTGTGGAAAAAGCAGACTCTTCAGTATAGTCAGGCTCGTGTTAACGCACGAGCCCGTGTTAACGCACGGGACTGAAGAGCCCAAGCACAGGGCGCCCAGTGTTCAAGGGTCCCCGACAGTTCACAAAAAAATTATTTAATGCGAAATTTTTCAAAACAAAAGAAAAAAGTGTAAAACGTGATGAAAAATTAAATTTATACGCAAAAAATTGGCGTAAGGAAGTTATGTGTCGCGTATCATTGAATAATATTTATAATATGTAATGTGGCTGGTTGATGCGTTTCAATTTTATATTGTACAATTCAATAAAATTAAAACTATTTCATTTTTAGGCTTTTTCAATGTAATTATGAATCAGTAATTTTTACTTAAACAGATATATTTAATTTTTTTGTTTGAATAATGAAAAATTAAAACACAAAAAAATAATTTCGGCGGCGGCGATGGTGTAACCGTTAGCGTATCGCTTTACCCAAGTTTGCGGGTTCAAACCCGATCGAAGCCGTGGATTTTTCAGGGCGAAAAAGTCCTTCGTACGCCTTCCTTCGGAGGGGAAGTAAAGCCGGCTGTTCCATGTTAGTAGATTTACTGCATGTAAAAGATCCTCAAGCCGAAATGAAGCCTCTAAGCTAAATTCAAATTGCCTGTTTCATCGCCCAAGTAACGGCCACAAACAACTAAAAACGTATTAAATAATGAAACACACATTCAATACTAATTTATTATACCAAAAGAAAATTTATAAACGTTGCTGTGTATTAAAAAAATATTGTTGAAAACTCAATCACAATTGTCCAATCATGTCAGATATTCAAATTCAAAAAATAGAGAGAATCAACGCGCACAATCAAATAAAACCAATGAGTTAATTTAACACACATTTGATACTAATTTATTGCTCTAATCAAAAATGTATTACTGTTGTCGTTTCTGAAATAAATAACTTTAAAAACGTCATAGTTCTGCAACCACTCACGACATTCGAATAGGAAAATTGGAGAGTACCAACGGCCACAAACTATTCCGTGCCAAGGAACTGCAGTCACCGTTGCTCGGTGCTGAAGAGATCTTTTATTATCCAGCTACCGGTGTCCCCCTTGCCTGGGCCTAATTAAATTCCGATGCTTGGGGGTAAGACCGACATGAGGCGAACATGACGTCTTCTCTTCGCCGTAACTAGCAAGCTCCGCCTACTTGAACTTTTCTTCGCCACACAGCTACAGAAACTGGGCGATTTTAAAGGAAAGTTGCAACTATACTTTTGCCTCGATCGGGAATCGAGCTCAGTGACCACAGCACGGAAAGCTAGTACGCTGGCCACGAGCCATTCAAGAGGTATATGAAGGTAATGATAATAATAATAATAATAATAATAATAATAATAATTATTATTATTATTATTATTATTATTATTATTATGATGATGATTAATATAGTAAAAATGTAAACGGGACGCTGTCACTGTAATTACGTGTATATCTACAATTCTAACATGTAATTTCATAGTTGGTAAGGGTCTTACGTTTTAATAATCCAACCATGTTCGCGGTGTGCCCATTTCGTTTTGGAAGCACAAGGTGATTATTACGGTTACACAGTTAACGAATCTAATTGTAGCACCTAGTGCGTCATGCTTATTACAATGGCATCTTTGCTCGTGACAGGTGTGTGCGATCACGAAATGACTTCATTCATGTGCACAACGGCATAAATATGAGGCTGACGAGCAGTAAAAGAAAAGTTATAACAGAATTACTAGGTTTTTTATAATCTATGTACTTAGGGAACGAGGCCTACTTTCAAAATGCTATCTTTTTGTCAAAGAGATTCGCAATTATTGGTATCCCTACCGCCTTGCTGCTCGAGTCTCCTCGCGCCATTTCTGGATTCTTGGATGTATCAAATGCATAGGAAACATCTATGCGAGAGTAAAATTTCTAAAAAGAATTGCACGCGTTTATGTTAAGTATAACTTCTAATGACCATTGGTTTTCATTTGGTGGATCATGACTAATAAGCTAGAGAGATTTCTCTCAGAGGAGATCTCTCGGATCTAAAAACATTGAAGTCACACAATTCGATGAAAGAATCAATGATCTCGATCAGGTTTTTCGTCCAGTTTCCCTGATCCATTGAGCAAATGCTGAGATGGCCCCTTGTTTTGCTTCTGGACATAAATGTAACTTCATTTTCTGTGCACGTCTTTAGAATTCAGTGGGAAATACAATTATTCAAATTATCGTTTCCATGTTGTCGCGGCAGGAAGTAATAAATTTATTGCTTATTTTTAATTAATTTTTTTTGTTTTTTTTCTCCCTTTCAAAATTCAAAATTTATTGTTATTTATCCTTGAAAATAATTTTATTACATGGGAGTTTTTGTTGTTTTCCCTTTCAAAATTCAAAATTTATTGCTTGTTTATCCTTGAAAATAGGTTTTATTACATGGGAGTTTTTTTTCTCCCTTTCAAAAACAAAATTTAAGTAGTATATGACTTAGTGCAGGGATACATTTCACTTTTCCCCATAGCACGTCATACGCAGTTTTTAACTGTTTTTTTGACGTAAAATAAATAAATAAATAAATAAAATGATACATTCATTAATGCCACACGCGAATTTAAATTTACCTCCCAAGGCATCTCAAGTGGGCGGTTCGATCTATGCCCAAGTTTTTAACTAAACAATGCGGCGCACTAGTAGTACGGTTGCAAATAAGAGAAAAATAACTTGTATTCACTAATGCTTTTGGGGTGAGTGTAAAGGTTTGGTAAAACGGCGTTGAAAGACATTTGACGTGGATAATAAAAGCTTATGTAATAATATATTTAATTGTTACATTAATTAAATATCTTTTTGGTTTAATTTTACAAGTATTTCCTACTTACATGTTTTCTGAAGCCGCCTTTCAAATGTCAGAATTTAAAGTACGTTCCAAATATTTTTACTTTCTTGCTCTGGAGTAGAGAGAAAGTGGGAAAGATATAATGTCCCCTCCAAAACGGCGAATTTTCCTCAAAAAATTCTTATTACAGGGTCTGCCCTGGTAACAAAAAAGGATAAGTCCAGTTTCCAAATCAGAAAACACAATCATCTATGACGTGGTGTACCCATAATCCATGTTTTGTGGGTCATTGATACCGAAAAATGAAGGACGGCAAAATGTCTGTCTGTGAACGACGCTAGCGGCTAAACCGTTCAGCCGATTTTCTCCAAAATCGATCTGGCTGATGTGACGGCTGATGTTGACGGCTCCTTGAATTTGAAACCGATATTTCAATGTGAGGAGTATTTTATATGAAACCCCTGAGATATTTTCAAAATTTTCAAAAACTAGTTCGTTTTTAATTAATTTTTTTTGTTGGATATTGTGAAGGACGTTTAACAGAATGGTGGTGTTCTCATGTTTATAAAAATCCTATTTTTGGAAACTTACAAAAGTTCAAAAGGTTTTTTGGGGTCCTTCTACAACTAAAATATTAAAGATCTTACTGAAATCTATTCCTTAAAGATAGATATTGATATATAGTCCCGTGCAATTTGTCGAAAACTTGAGTACTTCTCCGGTAATATTGCGTGAAAATCTGAGCGATAAAGAAAGTGCTGTTTTAGGACCACTAGTTTATTTCGGGAAAAATTCCATTCTTAACCTTAAATATATAATATGAATTTACTTACATGCCATCTTTGCAAAGAACATTCAGAAGTCCAATGGAGCGATAAGGGTCAAATTCCAAAATATAGCTGCTTCGAAGATTTTCAGCAATTCCACTCATATAAAGGATTGATACACAGTCATTAACCTCACTAACTTTTGAAAAATACATCTCAATTACCCATAAGTTGCCTTTTGGAGAATGATGAATATTTGTGTAATTATATTCTTCGAAGATTTCATTCTGGACTGTAACATAAGTACGGTTTACGGGAAATGTTATGAGATCGACAGCAGAAATATCCTCGCATATTGGCACAGAGGATATTGGCAGGAACGCAAACGTCGAGGTGAAGAAAGCCAAAAATAACTTCATGATTCGTTGATGATATCAGATCAGTAAGCTTAATGTTCACAACAGTTTATGAGTTATCTACCAACATGGATTTTTGGTTTTTTTGAATTTAGAAGTCCCCATTTGAAAGGATGCTGGTTATTCTTGAGTTTTCCTGAAGACCTGTTTCGGTCGATTGAAGAATCACAGGTGTGACGAATGGCATAGAGTAAAAACGTAGAATTTTTGCATGTAAATGTTGCTTATATCATGGAAATATGAAAACGTTGCTTGTAAATAATACGTTCAAATTTGAAATACAAATGGCCTACAAACACTCTTTTACTTATCAACTGCATTTTAAGTATCAGCCATATGATTTCTTTAAATCAAATATCAAATCATCATATCAAGTATCAAATATTTCAATATTCGAACCTTAAGTTCTTCTTCATCTTCAAAACAAGTAACACTTTTTCATAAAACTTGCTCTTCTACAGTAACGAATAAAATTGCCTCACAGAGAAATGAATTACAGAACACACTGCTGCACACTACTCTTTCTTCCGTACAAATGTTTCTGTAACTTTTTATTTGTTCTTGGACAAGTAACCGATGTAATTTATCTGCCGCGTGTTTCCTTTTGCCCCTTCCACTTGTTTCCGGTTAGGAAACTCTTGGTGACAACACACTTGATATTCCTTGTTGAATTCTTTCCTCTAAGCGATTATTTATAGAGACACTCCTTTATTCCTACAATTGGAAACAATTCCTATATCCTTCGCTAGTTATTCATTCATTTTCCTCCAAAACTTGAGGTGGAGATCATCTCCTGCAATAAGTGCCAGACGAGAGCTATTTAAACCGTATATATTGAGATATATCATATAATTCAAGGGGAATTTTACGACAATTTGGTGATACAATACAGACAAAATTCGGAGGTGAAAAAATAAATAATGTTACATTTTAAAAAATAGAACATATGGTGGCCAGGTTTGTGTTGACGAAAATCATACGTTAATATTTCGACGCTTATTTCAAGTCTCAAGTGTATTCGAGTGTGAATGGGATGATGAATATTAGCGATTACGTATACCAGCGACTGATCACACTCATGATTTGGGACATATCTGATTTTAGAATAAAGATTTATATTAGATTCGACCAATGGTGAATTGTTGTAATATCAACGTAGATAGTAGGTCAGAATAAGTGGCTACCACTGGCTGCCAATGATAAAATTAATTATAAAAAGATTTTAAAAAATCCAGTGAGAACGGAAGTGACCCACTTGTTAAGAAGTGTAATTTTGTCAAACGGTATTCAGACACGGAAGGTAACGCACATAGGAGTGATTTAATGAAATTTCTTGTCGCGAATGGTAAATAACACGTGTCGTTTGCTGAGGAATCGAATTTGAGACTACAAGTTTGATTTCAAATGTAAGTTCGTATAATTTATGCCAAGAAAAGAATTTTCCGGGAAGTAGGACGTTTATACGAAATGGATAAAAAGTCGAAGTAGAAATATTCAAACAAGAGAGAATTTGGAGAACTTACACTCATAAATGCAATAGCGTTTCCAAATTGCTGGAAATGTGCATATAAACGGCGTGAGGGATATTTCAAAGAAATTACATTTGTGTAATTTTTGAAAAAAGAAACAAATACTCCAAAATGAACTTTACGTCATATTAAACAGTGAAAATACCAACATCCGTTGCTATCCAAAAAAATACAACAATATGGAGTTTATGCCATCGTATAGGGTACATTTGGCATTACCCCTACCAAAAATTTAAAAAAAAATTGGAGCAGTTTTTGGGAAAACCTTGTTTAAGTTATTTTTTAAAAAATGCAAATATTGCACGAAAACTACTAGGATTTTCGAAAAATCTTTATGACTTTAATGAAAGAATTATTTATAGACAACAAATTTCATTTGAAGAAAAAATCTGTCTTCAATTGTATAGTTGTAGGAAGACGCCGAAAAATTCAAACTTTTGCAATATTTTTTAATATATTGCAATTATTGCAATATATTAAAGAAAGTTTTTCAAAATTTCAGAGCTTCAACAAGAGTCAGATGAACGGTGTATTCTTCAATTTGGGAAAGATCGTACAAATTTTGTAGGGGCTGGTAGTGTTCCCAGACAGACGGACGGACAGACGGACAGACGAACGGACGTTTTCTTCCAATTGGGTTTTCAGCGTCAAGGACCCACGAAACAGGGATTCTGTCTACACCACGTGTTAGAAATTTGTTCTCTTAAATTAGCAACAGGTTCTATGCACTTTTCACTGCTCAACATTTAATCTGAGATCGCAACTCTGCCGCCACTGCTGCCATGCAGCCTCTTGCTGCCGAACGTAAATGGTTCATCCAACGCACTTCGGCCATCATCCGCCGCTGCACGGAAGGTCATCGATCATCAGAGCTCCAACGGATAAGTGACCAATCTTTTATTTTAAATTTATTTCTGATGCATCAGAATTAATTCTGCCTATAGTGCACTTCATTTTTCAATTCAACAACGGGAAGGAACTGCACATTTAAAAACAAGTGTTAATTTGTTTTTGTTTTGTTTATGTTTTTATCACGCTAATATTTAATACTTTTTATAGAGAATTGTTCAATTGCATGTTTCATCTTATTTTTAGTGATTAAATCATTTTGTTCTTTTTTCCATTACAGCGGTGTTGTTATTTTGCCCCATCATTTTCGTCCAAATATGCAATACCATACAGCTCAATTAATGTTCTTTGTTATGTGTATCATAACATACAGTTTGCTGGTCTTCCGAATATGAAGCTATCAGGGCTTACTCCATATTTCTTTTATCAAAAATAATTTCTTTTAAGCTCCCTTGTGTTCTCATTTTTTCACCCCGTCAATTCATTGCAGACAATACACGCAACACGTAACATGTAACAAGTCAGAATACGTAAAGAAAACGTAAAGAAATCTTTTAAATTGGCGTGTCCAACATTGGGTAATGTGTACATAGTTAAATATGATAGAAATTGATTAATAATATAGATGAGAACGATTGACCAACGAGTAACTTCTCATTTGTAACAAATTGAATAATAGTTTTATTTTGAAATTATGTTTCTACAGAGCACCATTTTTGTTACAAGAGAAGACTTGTGATGCCATAACTAAAGTAATAATTTCATTTAAAACATGTCCAGTATTTAATATTTTACACTCAGGTAGAAAGTTTGTACTGTTGCGCAAAAAAAACGGCCAATTTTCGAAACAAAAACTCTTATTACAGGGCTCTGGTAAAAAAACGTGGATAAATCCAGTTGCTAAATTCGGAAGAAAAATTCTCTAACACGTGGTGTAGAGAATCCATGTTTTGTGGGTCCTTGATACCGAAAAATCGAATGGCGGCAAAACTCTCTCTATCCATTGTCCGTCCGTCTTTTAATACCGGTAACGACTAAACCTTTTGGCCGATTTTCTCCAAAATTGACATTGCCAATAGATCTAGTTGATGTCGTAACCCTTGAATTGGAAACCGATATTTTAATTTTAGGGGGTACTTTACAGGAAGCCCCTGGGACATTTTAAAAAATGTCAAAGAAATGTCTCCAACATTTTTTATAAAACTTTGTTTTTGGATAGTGTGAAGGACGTTTAAGAGAATGGTGTAGGTCTTACGTTCGTCGAAAACCCTGATTTTTCGAAAATAGAAAAAGTCCAAACTATTTTCGGCGTCTTGCTACAACTAAAATAGTACATAAAAGGATGTTTCACTGCATGAATGTTCCGTAAAGACACATTTAGAAATAAGGTCTTGTACAATATTTCGAATATTTTAGTTTTACAATAAATGATGATGTAGCAGATGCAGCCCGTGTGAGGTGCCGTGCTGCGAGTGCGGCTACATACGGGGATCAGAACGGGTTTCAGGGAATTGTTTGTCTTTAGGGGAATGATAAACAGTATGCAACGTGAATGAATATGAATTTAATTGCAAAGTATAATACAGTTGATTTTGTTTACCGGAGGACCATAGAAAGTTTACAAAGTTTGCAAAGTTTACTGCTGCTCTTCTTTCTTGTAGTGCGCGGGTTTAGCTTACTTACAACTTTGAAAGGAAGGCACCAACCCAAATCACTCGGCTGAGTGTGTCGCTGTCCGGGCTGTGGTTGGCTCCAGGCAATTCGGTGGCGCGAACTGGCATGGGCGCGGACTCAGCCGACCGGAGCTGATGGTGGAGATTGCCGTGAATTCGGCCAGGTGGCGGCTGCGGCCCGCGAATGGCACGAATTTGAGGCAGGCTTGATGTGGTCGTACTAATCGCCTTGATAGGCGAAGCAGGAACAGCCGACTATGTTGAGTCGTGTCGGTCAGTTAGTTTGACCAGTTCGGAGCATTGTAGTTGAGTAGTTCTCGGTACTGTTTGGTATATGATTCTGTCTATGATTCTGTTCTGTCTATGATTCTCAATTCTGTTCTGTGGGAGCGAAGTTTCAGTATTTATTGTGTCGCGGGTGTGATTTGAGGCCGTGGAGGGGAGGGTCACGTGGCTATAACTTGGCCTATGGTAAGGCGGGGGAAGGGTCAGAACTTGGCCTATGGTAAGGCGTGAAGTGCCCGCGACGGCAGCCTGTTTGCATTCGAGAGTTTCAACGGAAATTGAGGCATCTGGCTAGCAGATGGACAAGGAGCGGGGCGGCACGCTGGCAGTGCATTGACGGGCGAGGGAGGCCGGAAGCGATTCCCAGAAATATTTGTATACATTGCTTGTCAGGTAGCGAGCGATGGGGTGAGTGAATGGGCGCCGCGCGCCGGGGTGGCCCAGCCCCAGCCTAATGAGGGCTTAGTCCCCAGCTGTGGCGGCGGTCAGCGTTCTCGACGGGGGTGGGCCCGTGAGAACGGCGGTTTGCGCGGAAGACAATGTAAATGATTTTATTGCCGCCGCGTGCTGGAATGCACAGAGAGCGACTTGCGAGAGGTTGGTGAAAGTACGCTCCTAATAGTGGGTGGCCGCGCGGGAAGAGCTTAGGGGCTGCGCCTTGGTGGCAAGATCGAAAATTTGATCGCGAGATTGAACAAAGGTGCCCGCGCGTGATTTTTCTAAGGAAGGGAAATCACGAAATTAAATATTGTGTACATGTTGATATAAATAATGACTAGTTGTTCAATTGAGCGATAAATTGTTAAATCACTCTGATGTAGTGGGCAGCGGAACTAAGTTGTGAATGTCTCTTTTGTAGATGCCTTTAATCTAGTAGGGCCTGACTGCACAGTGGGCTCGACTGCGAGAATGTCGTTCAATGCTATCCTTGTAGAGGTGATCGCCGCGCCATCGAGCACCGTTTTCAACTTTGTGGAGGCGCTTTCGGGTCTTAGAATTGAGTGATGTGGAATAAAAGTGAGGCTTTCCTTCTTCCACGGAGGGGCGGGGCGCATGTGACCTAACTCGCGATTCTCGCGCATAAAATCTGAGTACATTTCCGCATGAAGAAAATCTCGGCTGAATCGTTGCTCTAAATTCTGAAATCTGCGAAGGGCCTGCGCCCTAGAGTTGCCCGGCGATTCTGGCGGGCCTTGAAGGGTAAACGAACTTGATATCGCCCCTGAGGTGTGCGAGTAGTAGCGGCTACGAAACTGTCTTCGCATAGTTTTTTCTCGGCTGTGAGAGGCACCTTGTCAGGTAGGTTTTCTGGCTTCCAGAAGCGTTCGAGTTGGTCTGATGGCATTTGGTTAGAAATAATAAAGTTAGAGATGACGCAGTCGTTGCTGCGGTCTGACTTGTCACGAGAGTAGGCGCCGCTAGTAACCCATCCTAACTTAGTTTGTGTGAGTGTAGGCCCGTTATTCTCGATGCGGTGGATACCACCTTCGTTGATTTCGGCGACAATGGAGGCGCCTAACAATAAATCTAGCGGTTTTTCGAGATGAAAATTTGGGTCCGCATGTTCGTATTCGGCGGGTAAGTGCCACTTTGAAATGTCTGCTTCGACAGCAGGAAGCGGATGGGAGATGGCCTCTACTACAATGAATTCCTCGGTAGAGCTCCAATCCTTGCAACGGGATTTTAGCTGTATTTTCGCGATCTTCGAAGCGGAAGATGAGGCGCGACCAACACTTTGAATAGTAACTGAAGACATTGTAGGATTGAGTTCTAGAGATTTGAAAAATCTTTCAGAGATCAGGTTGCAATTTGATCCTGAATCGAGGAGAGAGATAGCGGGTGATAGTAGCCTCGTGCGCTGACAACATTTACAATAGCAGTAGGCAGAATACAGCCGTGTGTGGCTGGAGAAGAGCAAGCATTTGCGTTCACTTGACGCGGCGCGTGAGAAGAGTCTTCGGGCAACGAGGTATTGTCAGCCCGTTCAGGAATTGCATTTTGCCATACCTGGGATTGAGCATTTGATTGAGAATTGAGCTGTGAAGCTGAATGTACGCTAGTACTAGACACGTGGCCCGGGGCGGCCGCCGCGTGATGTATTATGCTCGAAATGTTGGATGGCTGAGGGCCAGAAAATGATTCATGCAGAAGACTGTGATGGCCTTTTCCACAGTGGAAACATTTTCGGTCGCTACACTTATGACCAGCGACGTATTTTCGTAAGCAATTGTTACAAAGTTTATTGTTCTTTACGAAGCTTCGTTTCGCGTCGGCGCTCAGGGCGCGGAAACTAGCACATTGGTGAAGCATATGTTTTTCGCGACATTTAAGGCAGTTGTTGGAGGGTGGTGGCGTGCGTGCAGGAGCCGGCGCGGTAGGTTGCGCGCGAGGGTTGAGCTGCACGGGAGCGCACGGGACGGCGGCTTCAGTTATTTGCAAAATTTTGCATCGCCGTTGCAAAAAGTCCCATAAGTCGCGTAAAGTAGGAATACGGTCGGCGGATATTGAATTTTCCCACTGACACATAGTGGCCCTGTCAAGGTGGTTGACGACCTTATGTACAAAAAGCAGTTCGCTTAATTCTACGCCTAAGTTAAGATTTGAGAGCGCATTGATGTTAGACTAAATTTACTAAACGTTTGTCTAGCCCTGATAAATGAGAAAACGCTATCAAACTAGGATTTGAATAGCGTGAGCAAAGAGTATTCCAGGCGGTCGAGAAATTGTCACCTGTAAGAGGTATGTTGGCTATTGCGCCTTTCGCTTCACCGATTAACGACTGATTGAGATAATAAAATCGGCTAATATCCGCTAGCTGCGGATTGTCAATGACCAGGGCCTGGAAAATGTCACGATATGACAACCACTCGGTGTGGTTACCACTGAAGTTTGGTAGAGGCACTTCAGGGAGGCGTAAAGCGGGAGCTGACTGTGAAGTACAGCTGTGACCTGATGCCGCGGAGGGGCACGGGGAAGACGGTCTGGCCGGAGTGGGTGAAAATTGAGAGTTGTTGTCAATTTTTACTGTTACTTCGCTCATTAAGTCGTAAAAGTCATTTTCAAATTCAATGTATATAGATGAGTTGGCGTCTGGATCTTCGACTAACTCGTTTTCGATTTGCCTGAAATCGCTCCAAATTTCCTGCAAGCGCGTTTGATGCGCAAGTAATTTCTGGTATGACTGTTTGTCTGTAATTTCAAATTTCTAATGATTCCTTCCGGGCTCTAAATCGGTTGAGAATGGCATCTCGAACCGCGAGATTTTTGCGTAAAGTATTGTTTGGCGGCATTTTGAAATTTTGCAAGAAATTATTTAGTGCCCGCGTTGGGGAATCCTAATTTGAAAATTGCAATTATTGATGACTTGCAAATCGCGATAAGTGGGGGGGGGACACACACTCAGCCGTTGATTTGGGCTGATGCTGACCTGTACAAACATGCACACTGAACAATACAATGACAATAGAAAAACACTGAGCATAAATAGGCACTGAATGATACAATTGCTAATGAAATCACTGAATGGTGCAATTGTTGCTAGAAACACTGCACGCAATAATGAAATAGCAAGTAAAAACACTGAATAGTGCAATAGTAAATAAAGACACTGAATAATGCACTGGCAAGTAAAATATTGGATAGTACAATAGTAAATAGAAACACTGAATAAGTAACGAAGCACTGGATAAAGTTTGATTACACTTAATGATTGTGTTTTAGATTTTAACACTTTTCACGACACTGTTGAATAGTTAAATTAAATTGATTGAAAATAGTTTTGAAGTTTCATTCCCTATCGAAACAATTCCTGAATCCCGTCTGATATATTAATTGAGTAAGTGGCTGTATTGCACTAGAAATGGCACTGGCTTAATCCGGCCCGGAGATTGACCACTATATGTAGCAGATGCAGCCCGTGTGAGGTGCCGTGCTGCGAGTGCGGCTACATACGGGGATCAGAACGGGTTTCAGGGAATTGTTTGTCTTTAGGGGAATGATAAACAGTATGCAACGTGAATGAATATGAATTTAATTGCAAAGTATAATACAGTTGATTTTGTTTACCGGAGGACCATAGAAAGTTTACAAAGTTTGCAAAGTTTACTGCTGCTCTTCTTTCTTGTAGCGCGCGGGTTTAGGTTACTTACAACTTTGAAAGGAAGGACAACCCAAATCACTCGGCTGAGTGTGTCGCTGTCCGGGCTGTGGTTGGCTCCAGGCAATTCGGTGGCGCGAACTGGCATGGGCGCGGACTCAGCCGACCGGAGCTGATGGTGGAGATTGCCGTGAATTCGGCCAGGTGGCGGCTGCGGCCCGCGAATGGCACGAATTTGAGGCAGGCTTGATGTGGTCGTACTAATCGCCTTGATAGGCGAAGCAGGAACAGCCGACTATGTTGAGTCGTGTCGGTCAGTTAGTTTGACCAGTTCGGAGCATTGTAGTTGAGTAGTTCTCGGTACTGTTTGGTATATGATTCTGTCTATGATTCTGTTCTGTCTATGATTCTCAATTCTGTTCTGTGGGAGCGAAGTTTCAGTATTTATTGTGTCGCGGGTGTGATTTGAGGCCGTGGAGGGGAGGGTCACGTGGCTATAACTTGGCCTATGGTAAGGCGGGAAAGTTGGAAGTGCCCGCGATCGGTTCCCGATTCGTGATGCGCCTTCGGGCCAGGGGAGAGGAGTGTCACGTGACACTGACGGCGATCGGAAGCGAAGGCGGTGGCACGTGAAGTGCCCGCGACGGCAGCCTGTTTGCATTCGAGAGTTTCAACGGAAATTGAGGCATCTGGCTAGCAGATGGACAAGGAGCGGGGCGGCACGCTGGCAGTGCATTGACGGGCGCAGATGGACAAGGAGCGGGGCGGCACGCTGGCAGTGCATTGACGGGCCAGCCTAATGAGGGCTTAGTCCCCAGCTGTGGCGGCGGTCAGCGTTCTCGACGGGGGTGGGCCCGTGAGAACGGCGGTTTGCGCGGAAGACAATGTAAATGATTTTATTGCCGCCGCGTGCTGGAATGCACAGAGAGCGACTTGCGAGAGGTTGGTGAAAGTACGCTCTTAATAGTGGGTGGCCGCGCGGGAAGAGCTTAGGGGCTGCGCCTTGGTGGCAAGATCGAAAATTTGATCGCGAGATTGAACAGATGACATGATAATTCCGAGACAAAGTGCCATAAATGTCTATATATATATATATATATATATATATATATATATATATATAGGACGGCGATTCGGTCCTGTTCTACAGTAAATTTGTAAGAGGGGTCAGGTGTTCTTTCTTGCGAATGGGCTCTGAATGCATGCACCAACAATGAAACAATTACTTTTAATAAAAAAACACAGAATGCTTTATTCCAAGGAAAGATAATAGATATTACAAAAACATCGTTCCATTGGATGTGTAGAAGGTGAACAAAATAATGGTTAGCATTGATAACTTTCTCACGATACTGACAAACATGAACAATTTTCTTACCAACTACGTCAATATTGCTAATGAACACTTTCTTTCTGCTTTAACTTTACACTTCATACTATAAATGGGAGCTCCCTTTGCATACGCTGATTCACAATCACCCCGTTATTTCAATACTTAATCTATTTACAGACAATGTGTACCCTTCCAAAGACACCCTTTCTATTCTCCACATCAAATCAGATTATTTATCATTACATGGCAAATTCCCTCAGCTAATACCCCCTCTCACAATTGTCTACCCCCATTTCCAAATCACTGGATTCCTTTTACCGCCGAATAATGAGTTCCTTCTAGTAACAGTCTTACTGGTTTTGCTGCGTCTGGAATTACTTCGAGCTCACTAACTCCGGATGCGCCGGCGCGATGTGACGAGCCAGGGACGTCTCGCCCGCCACGTGGCCACGGCGCTTGCCCCCGCTGCTTCTACCCGGCCACCGATGCAAATCCCACGCCGCAGTCGTTCTTCGCCGGGCACGGCGATGTCCATTTGCCGCCAGATCAGCAGCCGTCCTCGTTTCCAATTCTTCCAAATTCGTTTGTTAAGCCCGCCGATGCTGTATCGCTATGTTCGTTTCACTCACGCTGCCTTTGTCGCACACGTGTCTATCCACTCATCACTTTCCTCGCCTCACGCCGTTTAATCTTTACTGTATATCATTAACTCGAGATCAATTAATAGCTCTCACTGTTTCTCATTGTCCTACGCTTCGATTTCTGCTCGATGTCGTCGGATTCCTATCAACTATATTTCATCGCCGCCATCATTTGCTTTTCCGCATTACCGTCCGTTTCCTCTTCCACACCGACTCTCTCTTCCGACTGCCTCCTCCCGACTGCCGTCGTTCCCACGATCCCCTCCTCAACTGTCGAAGTCTCGTATTTCGCGCTCACCTCGTCTCGCCCACCGCGGGACACTCTCCCGCTCGGCCGAGCCCGCCCGGACGGCCGTCTCCACCGTGCTGCCCCAAACCATGCTGGCACCCGCGCCTATGTTCAGAAACGCGGTGCGTTTCAATACATATTGTGACGTCACGGGGGTTATACGAACCCGTAACGCCACCATAAGCCACTAGAAAAGACCAGAGAATGAGAAATAAGGTACGCGGCGGAGCGATGGTCCGAGAAGGCGACATCTACCCGCAGGTTTTCGCACTCCGATGTCCAAAGTTAGCGGATAATATTTTCTCGAGAGGGCGCAAAGGAGGAGAAAATTCACCCCTCCAGAAATTTTTCCCCAGGCGGAGTTGCATAAATACCGCGACGCACTTTGGTAGAGCTCTCTTACGACTTCGACAGCGACGGCGACTCAACTAAATTCTTCAGCGGTAGTAATCGGTTAGTGCAGGAGTATAATTTTACTTGCTTTAGTAAAGCTGATTTAAGAAACGCGGTGATAAGTGATAGAATTCAGAAGCAAAGTGCATGTACAGCATTTGCACTAACATTACGCGAGTAAGCAAGCGTTGTGACTGCTCGAACTTGAAATAGTTTCATCATCGAAGTAAATTCGCGCAGAAGGCTCTGAAAAAAATTCAAGCACGTTAGTTATTTAAAACTGGAAGCGCGAGCAACGGGTACGCGGCAGCCGGCAGAAGGACGACTCAACACTCAAGCGTAGGCGAGAAGGACTTGGACCAATTCATGGTGTGTACGAGTCCGAGGACGAGAGAAAGGTTTGGAATTTGGACGTGGGCGGCATCCGGAGATCGAGCGAAAGAAGTGGTGACCGTGGGGCATCGAACCAGTCAAGTGACGTGGCGAGGACTGCGAGCGGCCGAACCCCCAAGGTTAACTGACGGCGAGCGGGAAGGAAATGTCGAGGTAAAGAACTGGCAACTTCTATGCGACAATTTGTTGGGAAACTGTGTAGCGTTAAACACCAGGCGTAGCGTCCTAAAATAGGTGAAAGTTACAAATAGTTACTGGGGAAATATTTCGAATGTATGAGCGGCAGTTTTGATTTCATTCGCTGTACGCACCAGTAAATTCGTTGAATGCCATACCTTGTACAACTTTTCTAATAAATTGTTCAGGTAATGTAAAAGTAATCTTATTGAAAGTATTGTTTCCATTGTATGATGTCAGGAATAATCAGTTGCTATAATTTTGTAAAGGGTACGATTTAGTAACGTGTGTGTCACGTTTATTCTTGTGCTAGAGTTAACAGCGTTGTAATAAATGCGCAGCTCAAGGCTGACCTCTGTGAAGTCTATAATAGAATAATTGTAGAGAATCACTTAAAGGGCCGTGCACGGAGAAAACTTTAGATTAACCACAGTTAAATGAGGTACACGAAATAATTGAGAAGGAGGTCAAAGCAAAAATATTGTAAATAGTGCATATTGAAGTAATCAGGCACCATCTACGTAAAGTACATACTTATTGTATATTTGTGCCACTGTGTAATTTGTTTTACTGAATATATGCTCATTTTACCAGAATTTTTATATAATTCATTGTGTCAAGGGTTCAGACCTTTCTCATACCCGAAAGATCCTGCTTCCTGAGAATTTAAAGCTCGCTTCACGAGCATTCATAGTTTCACGCTTCATCGCCACCGGCTGGAAGGTAGTAGGTGGGCGTGTTATAATATATATAATATATATAATATATAATATATATATATATATATATATATATATATATATATATATATATATATTGTGACGTACCGGGTAGGCCGGCTTGTTCTCAGTAAATTTATTTGTAAGGACAGGTGTTCTTTCTCGTGAATGGGCTCGGGGTTATTAATCAAACACCACTGTTCCGTGAACAAAATAAACTGAACTATTTATTAATTCTATACAAATCACTAATGATACAATATCTATGGTGGTCTTTACCCTTTTCTTTCATATAACCCAGAATCACTGTTAGTCTCTCGATCTGATCGATCGAAGAAATATTTACCGTTTACTTCTTCCTCTACGAGCGTCGGCGGCTTCGGGGACTCTCGGGTTGCCTCGCACTGGCGTAATCGTCCTGATCTGTGTTACTCCAGATAGCAGCTATCACTTTGGCAATATGTCCGATCGACTATTGATGGTTATCAAGCACAAATTGTCCGTCAATTAATCTTTCTGCACTCGTTCGTTCGCGATACTATTTTGCTTTTCGCTCGCGGAGCAGCTCCAGATACGTCCTTCCTCGCCGGCGGCCAGCCAGACACTCACTCCTCGCGGCGTCGTTCCCACGCTCCGGGCCCATCAAGCACAAATTGTCGTTTCTTTGGGTGGACCCTTCGCCGCTCGTAACCGTTTTTCGTGGCTAGCGAGCGCCCTCTTGCAACCGTTCTGCCGTGTTCTTGCTTGATGTCTCGCCGTTTCTTTGGGTGGAAACGCGGTGCGTTTCTATATATATATATATATATATATATATATATATATATATATATATATATATACATATATATATATATAATTGTATATTTAGGCGGACACTTATTTAGGCAAATAAAGGTCGAAATATTGTAGATATTGCAAAAGACGTGGGTTTCTATGGTGCAGGGATGACACCGTAGCAACGCGAGTTCGTCCTGAGACAGGTGCGGGGGCACCTTGGTAAGTGTGCGAGCTGGGTGGTAAACACACACCGTAGCAAAGCGAAACAACGAGTTCGTTTAGAAGCAGTTGCAGGGTGCACCGTAGAGATCACGAGATGGTGATTGGTTTTAAAATAGGATAATAAGGGTGACGTTAGCGGATGTATCGTGGAGTTTGTCAAAACAATAGAGAGAAAAACACAGCGAGCTTTGAAGGGTTGAGCAGATTAGGGCATTCCGTCTCGGGTCCTGGTGGTGAGCGGATCGCTTGCGAGTTTTATTACGTTCCAATGATATTTGTCGAACATAGAAAATTTCTTGAGGTTAATTATCAAATCGAGACTTGTGATATTTCGTGAGAGTGAACATTGAACTTGAACCTAGAATATTTTACATTAGTAGCGCAACTGGAACTCGTAAAATTACGTGTTGTACCATTGCAAACTCGGACTTGTAATGTTTTCATGAGTGAACTGGAAAGTAAACTTAGAATATTTTCGCGGTGGAGTTACAAAAGTTGACTTAGAAATTTCACCAGTAAATTGTGAATTGCCAGGTTAGGTCATAGAAAATAATATTAGAGGGATATTATTTCGACTTGGAAAAAGTAATCAATTTGAAATAGGTGCCCACCTGAGGCGCAAGATGAAGAGTATATGCAATGCTTGTGAAGTGGTGGGAGGAAGTTTCGATTTGATCGCTGATCATCGCGAACTTCAACAAGATGGAAGATCAGTCTACTCTACCTGGCGACATCGAGCGACGTGCGCGCGAAGAGGCAAGAAAGGATAAAAGGTTTTATAACGCTGTTATTGCAATAACGAGAAAAATGTTCATGACCTATCGATAATTTGTCATAATCAATTATAGTTTGATAACTTTTGCATTCATAATAAATTGTAATTCATAGTTAGAAAGAAAGCTGATTATCATTTGCCATTACATGCAATCCTGGAGTAGACCAGAATTATTTTCTGATTCCTTGCCACTCCGTATGGATGGCAGATTGAGTAATTGATTGCCGAGTAAGTAGTAACAATTATTTCATAAGAACCCGTCGACCGACCTAGCGGGATTTACATTTAATAAATATATCCGAAAGTCCGTAATAGATAATCAGGGATTCAAGTGTATCCTTTTCTGGTGCCCAAATTATTTATAAATTCAGAAAGTGGTTACGAGTAACATCTTTTCAATATGATCTTCAGGTTAATTTTAAAGATAGGCGAAACATAGTGAAAAATTCCACGCGCACGCCAATATAGTGTGTGTGTGGGTACGTTTCAATATATACATACATTTCATATATATATATATATATATATATATATATATGTGACATACCGATATGTCACGTTAAAATAAATTAACATTTATTTGGAGACAATATGGTGGAACATGCATTACGAAATATCACGAGAGCTAGAGCATAGCAACGACCGTGAATAAACAATGTAGTTTTTGTTTTTTCTAAATGCATTAAGAGATGGGTTGATGCCGAAAGTAGAAACTTTGGGATTGGGCGGAGAAGTTTAGACGGTCAAATGTTATGAAAAAAATGAAGGTAGTTTAATACGAAGTCTTCGAGGGATGAATCATGCAGGAAGATTTCATTCTGCTCTGAAAGGCGCTTCTGAACTGATCGTAGATATTTTCATGTGGAAGCAATATTGAAGTATAAATAGGAACTTTGTCGGGAGTGATAATCAAGTTCGGGACTATGTCATAGGACGTAATCGGGACTGGTAATTTTGATAGTTTGAGACCAGCTTGGATAGGGCAGAAGAGGATTTCGTTGGAACTTTGGACTACGGCAAGATCGCAAGATATTTCGACTGAGAAGTCTACGAGGGACATCAACGAAGAAAAGATAAGTTAACCGCGGTGTAAAATTGTAAATTGAAAGAGATCATGATCAAAGGCCTAATTTAAATTCATTAAATTGTTTGATAAAAAAGTGAAAATAAACTTTGTTAGATTTTGTTCTTTAGAAAAGAAAGTGAATTTTCATTTAGTCAATCCAAACAGTAATGAACTAGGAATAGAATCATTCTATTTCAGATTCCCAGCTGCGCTGTATAGTCGGCGGATCCTATAATCCTTTATAGAGGTAATAAGGATTATAATTATATCGTGACCCATTGACCCAGCAAGCCGGACGCTAAGATCTTTAGCAGATATAGATGTAGAGAGAGAGGAAAATTTTGGTATATCTCAATATATATATATATATATATATATATATATATATATATATATATATATATTGTGACTGTACTTACCTCAGTTTTCCAATTAGGAACCCATCATCAAATAAGGCAGTGACCACATATTAAATTTTGATAGCAATAGCTGCTGTTTCTAAAATGATGAAGGGACAAGGGATTCCTTTAGGGGGAGCGCCTTTATGAGGAGGATGTTGGCTGTGATTTTTACTGCATTCTCTACCTTCATACAGTTCATTAATCACTACTTTGCCATTTCTTTTAATCACACATTTATTCATCAAAGATAACTCAACATAAGGAGAATTTGATACTAGTTCATGCATGAGTCTGCAGTCTTAAATGATATTACATTAACATAAATTAACATCTATTTTTGATTACATTACTGGATTACTCCGAAACCGATAAATACATGAATCTCTGACTAATCAATTCTGTAATTCTTATTGCAATCATTATGAATATCGTATGGTATAACTCTATTTCGTTCCCCTATCTACGTAGTGGTTCATTAATACGCCCTATCCCACTAATGCACTCTCTGGCCAACGTGGCTGTGCTGAATTCACTTGGATTACATGGCTATTATATGTTCGGTTACTCATCCTGTATTTTCCACTCTCTTGGCGCAGGAACACAGCTGCTTTTGTTCAAGGCCTTCACGCCACGGCGTGGCGTGGGGGCCCCTCGCGTTGCCGCTGGCTGGTTTACGTGGTTGCCGCTCCGACTCCAGTGTTTTGCTGTCCAGTCACACGCCTTCGATGTTATTGTGCGAGCTCAGTATTATTACGACCATGCGTTTTCTCAAAATCGTCCGTCTATTGGTCTGCCCATGGCTGATGGCCCACGCGCACTCGCTCGCCACATGCTTCCATTTTCATTCGATTATTTATCACTCACGAACGCTTATGTCACAATTCCCTCGACCTAATATTACTATCCACTGTCTTTAGTTACTATTCACTTCCTTGTCACCACTTCTCCCCACCTATATTCCCTGATGCTCACCGATTACACTTCCGTAATTGATGCACCTCACCTCGCCCGTGCGCGCCATCTCAACTCTCTCTCCCTTCTTCTCGTTATGACTCGCGTCTCTTCTCGCCCCGCGCGACTCGTTCCCCGGAACCGTTCGTCTCTCTTGTCTTTTTGCGCGCCCGATTCAAATTGGCATCGTTTTCATAAATCTGAATGGTTACATGACCATTAGGTCATTATATATATATATATATATATATATATATATATATATATATATGTGTGTGTGTGTGTGTGTGTGTGTGTGTAGTTTGTTCACATATTGTGTATGCCAGAAATGAAGGGAATAGGATATTTGAACTTTATCAACACAATTTAATACTACATTACACATCATACTTATTACGTTTATATTATAAAAGTAATAAATATTTGATGTAAATAGAACTAACAACTAAAATGAACAATCAGTTTCAAACATTGTTATTTTTATAAATTGCGGCCCGGTGCTGCTTGCTTTCTTAGTTGCATGATGCTTGCACATGGAAATGTCAATAAATCATTAACTGACGTTTTGAAATATAGGAGAAATCTGAAAAAAGAAAAGGGTGGCTTTTAAGAAGTTTTAATTTTTTTCCCAGGCGGGCCCGGCGGCCTGGGTGTACGCCGCGGCCCCAGTATATGGATACTTTGCACGACAAAAAAGGGAAAAATAGCCGGTTTCAAATAACATATAGTGTTCTTTACAGTCTAGTGACATCAAAAACCGTTTTATTTCTCTACAAATATGTTCAATGCATCCTAATAATGCATAAAGAAATCAGATATAGCAGTGCGTTACAATTGTGGGTCGTTAATAGTAATGGCGCGTGGCGCAACTTTTAGTCAACTGAAGTAAAATTGTAAACTTATGTGAAGCAAAGTTCTTAAAGTAAAGAGAAAAGGCAGATAAAGGTAGTTTTCCTATTCTTTTCTTCGCTTCGATAAATCCTTGCATAGAAAAAATGGGGTACATCTTTGTTTCGTTGAACACACTGAATTGTTGAAAATTGCAAACGTTAGAAAACCTTCGGTAAACCAGTAAAAGATGCAAGAAACCCAATTAAATACAGACCAATTAGTCTTCTTCCATCCATCGCTAAACTGTTTGAAAATGATTACTAAGTAGACTAATTAAATTTTTAAAATATAGGAAAACAATATCTGACTTCCAGTTTGGCTTCCGATCGAAATACTCAACTAACCACCACCTACAGCGCTTAACCGAATTTATAGCCACAACATTCCACCAACGGAAACACACTAGCATTTTTTTACATAGAAAGGCTTGCCCTTTCACATCTGGTCCCTGAAAAGTTACAATAAAGGGAAACTCCACAATATCTACAACATCTTTCCCAGTTTTTTGCCCACAAAACTTTAAAGTTAAAATAAACAATACACTTTCAAAGCAACATATAAAAGACGCAGGCGTCCCACAAGGATCCTGCCATTTTAAGCCACATAAATGATTGATCTTTACCTTTTCCAACCTTTTTATATATTATCCATGGAGAGATTTGTCTCCACGACTTTTTAACATATTTTGTGTCTCACATTTCATATTAAGTACCATCAGAAATTCAGTGTCTATGTTATTCTGCATGTACTTATAATACCCATTTTTCCCTCATACCATGATGAGTGGCTACATACTTTCTCATTCCGACTGTTGTATTGGGACAGGATGCTTCAATTTGTCTGAGGCATCTTCCTCACACAAATCTATGTTCATCAGATTGAGAGTGGGCGACATGATGCATTGTAAGCGTTTTCCGGGTTTATCGATTCGTGATTCGAATTTCTTGCTTAGTCCAGTCTACTAGACCAAAACTGTATCCGACTACATGCCCCGCCTTACCTTACAGATATTTTTTTCCCGGTGTATCGGGGTCTGCAGGAAAGTCTCCCCCCTTTTAAAAAACGCCTAGAAACCCCCATTTACCATTAGAGATGGTCTCACATTCTTCAATGCCCATATATTTGTAAGTTTTGCCTGACGCAAGATCTTGAATCGCAGGTACGCATATCAACATCAATGATCTCTGACGTCACTTTTTCTCTTTATAAATTAACTTTTGCACATTTGTCAAGACCAAATTTGTTGCTGATGTCATTAATAAAATCATAGGCAGACTGCATTTGGGAGCGAATCTCAGAATCCTTTCATTCTGAGCAAATACGTAAGATCGACCATGTAAAACAAATGTGATACTGGTCTCTCATCCCCTCGGAGATTGTTACCAAACGTGTGCGACAACTGTGAAGATAGTGGAATCAAAATAATGCACAACAGCAGGGGGAAATCTCCTTGAAAAATCCTCTTGATAATCTGAATACTTCATCTTTCTACTATTTCCTTTCCGATATGTATTAGTAACCTTGTGCTCCACGACTTCAAAACCTGGAAACCTCAAGTCGGAATGAAACTGTAAATCACCAGGGTCTTAAAATTCAATCTTTGGTAATTCAAAGGCCTTTAAAAGTCATAACTCATATAAAGTATTTTTTCTGTCCTTACCCCAAATAAGATGCTTTTTTAGTACAAGTTTTTCAAGATAGAGACGTAAGAACTTTCATGACAACCTTTCTGTTCAAATGGCAACAATGGTTCTTCTCTAGGTGCCTGTACATTTTGTTAATTACGGCTGCGTTAAAACCCCCCGTACATTTTTGGGAAAAATGTGTTTGGGTTTTAAGTTCTTTGTAAAAGAACATTTTTCCGCGGGTAAGATACTTGTCGCTTTGGAGCCATTCCAGCATTTCCCTTTTGCGTTTTATTCTTTTGCGTCTTTGCTAGTAGAATCTCTTTTAAAATTTTAACACTAAATTTTGGATCTTACGACTCCGAAATTTTTAGTTTCTCACGCTATTAATGCTGGGGGATTCTCTTACAAATTTGGAACATGAGGGTTTTATCGGCAGCATCGCCATCATATTGAAGCCAGGATGCGTCATTGTTCTAGGATCGCCTTTCTTCCCAGATGACTGCACAAAATGTAAATGATCTTGGCTGTCCAGGTGACGCCGCGTCGCAGGCTGCGTTGCCCCGCCCGCGTCAACAACACCCCTTTTGCGCGCCTCCCGGGCAAAGATCTTTTTACTACTCTCCGCGAATTTTGACTTCCCGCTCCCAAAAATTTTTGGCGTATTTTTGCGGGAAGGGTTTTTCTTCCGTTTCTGAGTCAGATTTCGATATAATTTCTTTGAATTCGTTTCAAACAATCATTTCCGTTCATGGAAATCTACTTTACGTTTGTAATGTGTAATGCGTTGAGCCCATGTTTGGATTTTACATTTTAGCTCATCAGCTATAATTGGCGTTGTTGTGTTATTTTGAATTTGGTATTTTTGTTCAACGAGGTGTATTTTTTGTTGGTCTTTATAAATGGTCATTAGAGTGTTTGTAGATCTTTAGAATGTTCATGTTTTAGATGCCTTGACTAAGAATGATAGTTCATTCCGAGTGTCGGCTAACCGTTTCACAATTCTTTTCGTACATGCGGCAAACTGTTGTTGACCCCATTTTTTTTTGGCAGGCCCCAAATATATCGGGTGTGTGTGTATAATTTAAATTTTTAAATTTTTGGTCGCTACATCCCCCCGAAAACAGGAAAACGGGGTCCCAGTAATCCGGCCTCTCGCTGCTGTCGTTTAGCGCCCCGCCCCCAGAAGGGCTGGCGCAGAGCGTCGAGGGGAGAAGCGCGCGCGCCCCTCCCGGCGGGCGCGTGAAATAGCGGCTTAATTAAGGGGCGGTGCGGTGACGCGCGCCAAAAGCGAGGCCTTGCGGCAGCGGTGGATGTCGTTAAGCACGCCGAAGCAGGGGGCGGGGGCGGCGAGAGGGAGGGGTAGGGGGTGATAGCGGGGAGGAGAGAAGGTGGGGGAAGGGCATGAGTTAACGGAGAGTTGAAACAAGAGACATGTCCGTAGTGTTGTAGCGTTACTTCCCCCAATTTCCCCCTTACCTTTAATTACTCCGGGGCCAGGAGTGCGAGTCAGTTCTTTGGTTCTGACGACAATATTTGCATTATATTGCGTTATCTCTTCCGCTAACCTTTCTCCTGAGTTTCTTCAACAGTTTGAATTCGTGCTTTAACTGCTCTGTTGCAAGTTTTGGGAATAAGCTACTATTTTTTCTAATACCTTCCCGGTGATGTGTATTTCAGATTTATGCGATTTCGTATTTACAGTATCATAAAATATTATCTAAAAATAAGTTTAAAATGGACCTGGATCATATATATATATATATATATATATTATATATATATAGGTTTGAAACACTATATACAATTTATAAAATTTATAAATTATAAAAAAAAAAAATGAGAACAAAATTTTCTTGATTCACGTGCGGGTTCTCAAAAACCCTACAATATTTGCAAAAAGGGGAAAAAAATAAATTTTTTTTTTACCCTCAAATCAGGCAAGAAAATCGGACTTTTTGTTTGGGGTTTTTTTAAATTTTTAAATGCTTTTCGTAATTCTAATTTTCTTATTCTTTTCCTTTTCCCTTTGGAACCATTCCTTTTAACCCTCTAAAAGCATTTCCCACTGCCCAATACATACTTTCCCTTGAATTCAAAAGACAGGGTTTTTTTTCCCTTTTTTTCTCCTTTATTTAAAGAACATCTGTAGGAAGCGCAACATCAATGATGCATGATGTTTTGATATTTTATAAAACAGAACAATATCTTTATTTCCCACGTTCATCAAAAAATTTACTACCCCACAAATTTGGCTCGATCATTGCTATTTTCTCGGGTTTGCATTATAACAGTTTTTCCCTTTTCTGAGGTCGTATCTCTTGGGGGGTTTGGGATTTTTTGGGGTCAATTGTCTCTCTCAGGTTTCTGTTCTTTCGCGGGAATCCAGCAGATATGGGATAGACTCTTGGTGGATTTAAATAGGACATCTTATCAATTTTCTGCCCTTTGAGAATTTTTTAAGCTCTGGTTTTGCTCTTGGTCTTGAACCGAGAAAATAAATTTTTCCCTCTCCCCGAATGGCCCCCCGGTTCGAAGCCACTGCACTGGTTTTTCATCAATATTCTTCAATTTAAAAGTTCCCCATGAAATTCTACCATAAATTCCATTTTTTTCCAGATATTCCGCGGTCTTGATGCCCCAAGTAATCAAACTCTTTCGGTTGTCCCAAATCAGGGTCATCTGTCTATTTTATCACGTGGTTTGGAACAGACAGTTGATGAGAAAAAGTCCCAGCGATTTTCTTCTTGCTGTCGCCACAGTGCCTCAATTTAAAAGAGTCCTCTTCATGCACTGGGGGTGAGCCTGTACTGGATCTGAGGTGGTGCACATCCTTTAAGTGAAGTTCTTTTTTTCCCCTGTCGAAAGTCTGAAAGAATTTTCTGTCCTTTTTATTACACCAAATGTAAGTTCTAAAATAGCCAATATTAATGGTACTTTTTAATTGATCCCTTTTGCAGATTTTATTTACTGTCGATAGCACTTCTGTCCCTTTTTTCCTGGGTCAATAAAAAAATCCCAGCATTTACCCTTCCCCAGATATTTGTAGGAGTCTTCAGTGCCGATTTTGAAAAAGTGTCCCCAGATTTTGCATATTTTTTTTCTTTTTGGATTTGCCCGGACAAATGAAGGGTGCGCCCTTCCAAACTCAAAAACAAACCATCGCTGAAACTTTTGCAATTCGGGGCTCGTTTTGTAAGTGATAAATTTTTAGATGCTATAGTTTGAGTTCATTCATGTAGAGCTGGTGCGGGGTACGAGCATCAGGTTTTTCTTCAATAAGTCCCCATATCCTGATTGTCTGACTTTTCTCCTAAAAGGGTAATGCTATAAACCTAGGGGTTTAGGCTGCCCCCTTAAAGTTTCCCCGACAATTGTAATTCCCCCGTCAGAACGGGGTTCCCTTTTTCTTAATCTGCAAATGAGTTTTCCTTTCCCTGACATGGTTCTTAAAGGGAAACGATCAGTCTTATCTTTTCAAAAAGTCAGTACTTTAAACGCCATGGGGGTCTGAATCAAAGCTTTTTTGTAATCTACCCAGCATATATTGCCAGCCAAAGATTGCGCCCCTCTTGCCGTAATTACCTATCAATCAATATTAATTCCTTGCATCCAATATTTCCCCTTGGGAAAACCCATTCTGTTCGGGGAAAATGCCCTGGTCGCAAAAATACAAAACTTGAACACCCACTCGGGCCCTGGGTGGGTGAAATACTTCCACCATACATTTTGGATAATCGGGACCTGGCGACTTCAATTCTATGTTCTCTGTACTGCTGTTTTGATATCAGCGGGAAATTTCAAAGGGGGCACCCGTCGATGTTATTTCTTTTATTTCCTTCTGCGCCAGTGCTCCCATCGTGTTCCTTTGGTTTGCCCGATATCGTCAATACAGAACCAGGATTTTCTCAAAAATTGTTATGATCTTCATTGTTCTCGCGTTATAAAATTTCATGGTCAAAAGCAAAGGCTGACTGATGTGGCGTCTTTTTGGGCTTCATCATAACGCCAAATTTCCCGCACCAGTGAAGTATTTTTTTCCAGACGTTCCTCCATCTTTCAATCTTTACCCAGATCCTTGGTTCTTTTTGCAACTTCACAATTTAAAGTTAATCGTAACCCATTTCTCACTTTTTTAGATACTTTTCCCCCTTTCCCTGGAAAGTACGCTGATTGATGACTGTTTTTCTTTCTGGATTTAATAATTTTTTTGGAAATGATTATATTCTTCCATGTTTTTAAAAATTTTTTTTAGAGGGGAGTCTTTAAGTTCCCATTTTCCTGTCTAATGTTTTTTTAAAACGGGCAAACACCCAAAAGCGGCACTGCGTCAAAAGTTTTTCCCAACGAAATTATAGGGATAATGTATTTTCTACTTAAATTCATTTCTTTACAAAGCAAAAACTTACCCCCAATGATCGAGGTCCCGAGGTCATTTTTTATTTATTTTTTTTGTCAAAAAGGACATGGCGAAGAAAATCATCTCCCCACGTTTTCGAAAACCCCTTTAACAATTTAACAATTAATAGTTAAAGATGAATAATAATAATAATAATAATAAAAAATTTTAAAAAAAGAGAGATTAATTTCGAAAACTAGATTTTTTCGGCCAAATTAAAAAAACTTATTTTTAACGTAAAGGACGCAGACTTGATTTTTCTGTATTTTCAAATAAAACTCACCTTAAACTCTACTCCCAAAAGAGATCGGAAAAGAGATCGGGCACATACTATGCTCTTCTCGCGCTTTCCCCCTGGAATGCCCTCCAAGTGGCCTGTTATACAGCCTTCCTCGCACCCGGATAAGGAACAGTGGCGGAGCATCAGAAAATGAATTACTTGAAGTTAAGTCTAAATTAAAGCTATCTGAAAGAGCGTGTTATTGATTGATTTTTTCGTGTTTCCGGGTTTGGTCATTAATCCCGTTAGCGTAGTGCATGTTTTTCTCAGGAAATGGCGGTGATCTTCCCCCCGCTGGATGGGGGCCCGGCCAGACCTACCGTCGGTTGGGGGGGGGTTTTTCCCCCATAACCAGGACTCTCCCCCAGCAGGCGGCCGCAGGGAACAAGCTCTCCCGACCTGTCTCCCGGAATAGGGGAGTGTACTGCATTTGTGTTGTGAAAAAGGGTGAGGATGGAAAAGGGAAGGGGAAAGGACAGACCCGTGGTCCGGGGCCCTTTTGGAAAGGGTCTGCCCGGCCTTCGCCTGGGTTGATCGGAGAAAACGGAAAACTCCGATCAGACCCCGGGCCCCAAATTCTCCTCCAGACGCGACTGTTTGGCCGCAAAAAAGCTGGTCAAAAATCCTGCCGCCATCGGACTGAATCTGGACCCCCCGGTCAGGGGCGCTGCAGTGACATCAGTTGATGCACGGCTCCCGCCCCGGGGCGTGTTATTAATTTTTCGGAAGAGATTTTCGTTCGAAAAACCGGTGCCCCTTCCCAAAAGCCCCACGGGCAAATTTAAAAAACAAATATTTTTGAATATTTGGTACCCTATTACTGTCATGAGGCTAAGTGTATTCTAGTTATGTACAACGTCTCTTCCTGAGATTCTTATAAGGCAGAAGGCACTAACAGAAAAAAAATTCGAAAAGGGCAGAAAGGGGCAAAGTTTCTCATTATACACTTATAATAGAATGTAATCTCGATGCACTGCAGCAAAACGTTTTTGGTGTATTTGGAAGGTAATTAAATTTTCATGAATTCATGAAATTCTGGAAAATTTGCGAAAGATCGACAATTATATTTTATACCTTCAAAAAAAAATTTTGCGATATTCGCGATATTTGTCACTTTTTGTTATCAGTCCGATAATTTTTTTTTCCCCAAATTTCTTACGTTTCACCATTGAAGAAAAAAACCAGCGTCATCTAAAGGCACTGCGTAACAATTTAAACGCCCGTTTTCCCGTTGAAACATCCCCCCAAAACATTGGAAAAATGGATCAGCGAGTTTACTTTAAGTTTAATAAATTCTACCATCAATGGCCCGTCGGAGTAAACCCTGGGACCTACCGGTTAGACACTGCAGTGACTCGGTAAAAGTGATAAATGTTTCCCCTCCTTAAGTGAGATCTATTTGGCGCCGCTCCATATTCCTCGTTTGCATGGCGCCTGGTTGTCTTCCCCCTAACCGGGACTGGTCGCGACATATTTGGTTGGTTTTAGTGTTTCCCGGAGGGGTCAACTTTGGGGTCATTAGTCCGCCCGGTAGGGATTTTTTTCACTGAAGGTGAGGGGATCCTCCCCCTTTGGATGGCAAATCCAGCGCCACCTACTTGGTAGGGGGTTTCCCCCCACCAGGACCCCCCACCAGCGGGGCCCACAGCCGAGACAAGCTCTATGCTTCCGACCGTCTCCTAACGGGAGTGTAGAGCATTTGGTGTTTGTGTGAAAGAGGGGGGATAAAACAAGGAAGAGGCAGGAAGATCGGGCCGTTCCGTGCCCCTTTGATGGGGTCTGCCCCGGCATTCGCCGGTGTTGATCGGAAAAACCACGGAAATCTACCGATCAAGAGCCGACCGCTAAATTATCCTTCGGACGCATGAATTCGGGTTGACAAGCGTGCCGAAAATCCTGCCGTCGTCGGACTAACCTGGGACCTCCGGTCAGGGGCCCCTGCCTAGTCACCCGTCGCCTCCCAGGTACGAATGTTTAAATGAGTGAAAATTATGTATGTTTAAGAGGAAAAAATGAATGAGAAATGAAAAATTGCGCACAATCCGAGAAGCGTTTCATAGGGTGCTCCATCATTTGTCTGATATAGATCGGAAAAGAAAAGGAAAGTTCCGGTCGCATTTTCTTTAAAATTCGCCTCTGATTTGGGGGGAAAAGGGGAGGTGGGTAGAAAAGAGAGGGAAAAAAGCCCAAGTGTCGGGGAATTTTGAGAAAATGGGGGGTTTTTCCCCAACGAATATTAAATTTTTCAAATTAGTGGACCCGGGTTGGTAAAATGTTGCTCATCGATCCGCATGAATAAACTACGGGTGCTGAAGGGCCCAGACTTTTTTTCCCTTTTGAAATTTCCCTTGATGGGACTGGCGAAGTCCTGCTCCAATCTCTAGTCAGCTGATATCTATCGTCACCGAAAGTACTTTTTCTTCACATTTTTCTCCACTTTTCGGTTTCTTAATTGTAGATCCGAAAATTGACATAAAAATTTTCAAAGGGAAAAAACCTCCCCAAAAAGAAATTTTCTTGAACAATTTCAACCCAAATTTTTAAAAAAGCGTTTTTGCATTACATAAATGAAAATTTGATTTTTTGACAGGAATATTTGATTTTCAAAAACTGCTTTTTGTTATTTGGCCCTGACTCACAAATGTAAAAAGTATACAAATTCTAAAATGTGCATTTAACGGCTGGCCATTTTTAAAAAAAGGGTTTTTTGAAAACAACAAAAAAGAATACACACAAAATGAACAAAATTTATTTTAAACATGCAATTACCACCCCGAAAAAGTTTGAAAAAAAATCTGGGCCATTTTGAAAATGGCGTTTGACCCAAAATTTGGAAATTTTTGATATTTACAAAATTGGAGTTTTCAGCTTTTATTTAAAGCACTTGTTCTTAAATAAAAATTAAAAAACGCCTCTAATTAACTATTCACAATCTTGAAAGTAAAAATTTGGAATTTTGTAAAAAAAAAAAATAGCAAAGGCGTTTATGTTAACACAATGGAATTGTTTGGCACTACTCCTACTAAACATTTAAAAAAAACATTTGGAGCCTTTTTTAAAAAATTTTAAAATTTGGGGCGTTTAAAAACCCCCCAAATTTTAAAGGTGTTTTCAACTTTTAAAAAGCTTCTAAAACCAGATGGAAAAGGGGTTTTTTAAATTTTGGGAAAAGATCGTACGTGTTTTAGATGGGTTTGTTCAAAACGACAGACAGACTAAAACGGACGGACAGATGGACTGACGGACGTTTTATTTAAAAGGTTTTCGGCATAAAGGACCCAAAAACACGGATTGGCTCCCAGGAAAAAAATTTTTTGTTTTAATTTAACCTGGACTTGCCCATTTTTTAATTTAAATTTTTGGGGGAAAACCCCCGGTTTTTCGCAGCATTCCTTTTTTTTTTTCCTATTATATTCAAAAATAAAACAGATTGTGAACATGAGTAAACGCATTGTTAAAATCACGTGAAGATTTCCACGTTCTTTATTCATCCCTTTCTTTTTTTAAAATATAATATATTTAGAAAATATTTTTTACGTATTTTTGTTTTTCGCATCATCGCCTTATCTGTGGAATCAATTTTTGTATATTCCTGTTCCCTATGGTTGCGGGGACAAAAGGGAATATTGATCAAAAAAAAGTTGAGCAATTTTTTCCCCGTAAAATTTTTTGAAAATAAATTTAAAATATATTTAGTACAAAAAAATGGCATTGGCTATGCTTATTTTTACTGAAATCTTAAATGCAGTTCGATATGCTGATTTTAATACATTTTATTAGGTAAGTTTTTTCAGGAGAATGTTTAAAAAATATCAGTTTTTTTTTGTTGCGAAATTTATAAATTTTAAAGTTTGGTGATGTCACAAATATAGTTTCCTCCATATAATGTTTAAAAACATATTTAATGATTATCAAACTAGGATTTATCGAAGATTTTGTAATTCTCATTTATATATTTGATTGATCTTATTTGTCTTATTGTATTCGTATTTCAGTAAGTCAAAACAATACACAATGTATCTGCCATTTTATAACTCATAATATTATTGCTTTCATATTTATAAACATAAATAAAATTCTTCTATTCTAACAATACTTTCATCATTGCAATTACATTATTAGAAGCAAATGCAGTCCCATCTGCGATTAAAGTTATTTGCCCCCCTTTTGGCCAGGGTGATTTTCCCATCATTTTTTCACCGGGTGCCGCCCGTACTGTGGGAAACTGTCCCCAGGATTTGATCCGCTCCCCGAACAACTTTCATCATTTAAACCCCGAGTTTGGGAAAGTACCGGGGGGGCATCCGCAAAAGCAAACAAAGCCCCACAAAAGAAAAATGATTACTTATAAAGGTCACCATAAAACTTTCAAAACAATGTTAAAATATAAATTTATTTTGGCAAAAAATAATTTTTTATTTTCGAAAAATTTTAATGAGGATTTTGTTTTTCCTTCCCCAAAACAATGGAAAAATGTGGGAAAAATTAAGAGAAAAGTAAAGGTACAAAAATGAAATGCAAACCCCCCAAAAGAACATTGGAAAAAACCCATCCCCTTTAGTTTAAAATAAGCATTCATCGGCTTCATGGACGTGGAACGATGTATCAGTGCGTTTAGTACAATCCATATAAAAAAGGTTTGAAGTAAATAATCGAGCTGTTTTTGGAAAAGATCTTGTTTTTAAAATTCCCTTACTTTCACGAAAATTACACGAATACGACTCACATTTTTAAAAACGTACATAATGTCATTTGAAGATCTAATTTTGAACAACAATCTACATTCAAAACAAAATCGATTTTACATACTGCAGTTGTTGGAACACGCCGAATAATTTCTATTCTTTTCAATTTCAAAAAGGCTTGAAAATTCAAAACATTCTTCAGTTTATAAGCCCATTTTGCTTTATCCGGTAGAAAAATTAAAACCCCAAAATTTGGGATTTTTGAAAAAATGATTTTTTTATTTTTCCTGGAAAATACCCCCCGCAAATAAAATATCCACTTCCAAATCAAGGGAATGCAACAACATCTAAAATATAATTTTTTGGGTGACAAAACCGTATTGGTGGAGCCTTTTAATCAGTTAAATTAGTTTACGGGGCTGATGTGTCAAATTTTACACCAGTTTATTTTCCAATATTAAATCACTGGCGAATTAATTTTAAAGTTATTTATTTTCTGTGAAATGACGTTTCCCGTTGTTTTGAACACGAGGACTTTTAAAAAATGTTTTAATTTGGTTAAATCATTCCCCATATATCGAAACAAACCGATATCTTTTTTAATTGGTAAAGTAAATCTACTAATTGTAAAAACATTTTTAAAAATTGAAACTTTTGACATTATTGAATACGATTCAATAGGTTTGTAAAAGGGTACCTTCTCTTTTTTATATTGAATCTTATTTTTTAATTTATTATAACATCATTTTTCCCTTTTAACATATAAAGCTAGGTTTTTGTTGCTCTTATCGGGGTTTTTTGTATTTATTCCAATTTTTATCACGTACAAAAAACCCATTCGGACATGCTACTGCTTGTTCTATTTTTCTCTCTCCTCAAAGCCGCCCCTCTAAAAGCCTCCAAGTAAACAATAATTTAGATCAACATCCCGAAGGTTGGGAAAGGGGGTTTTCTCCACACAGACGTTGGGTACAAGTCGGCAACACAGCAAAATACCAACCGACGGACTGACAAAGACACGGCCGCACCCAGTCAAAACTCAAAACAAATTTAGTTTTTAGTTATGAAACAATTTCCCCCCCTTTTTTGGCCCCACCCCCTTTCTCTCATCGACAAGTTCTCAAAAACCCAAACGCAAACAGGCAGAAAGGGGTCGACAAAACACGTAAACTCCCACCCTGCTCACTTGAAAACAAAAACATTTACGATCTAAAAACAGGTCTTATTTTTGACAGTCATGGCCCCCATCTTTCCCCCATTCTCAGTAAGAATTCCTCCAACTTCTCAATAAACTTTTTTTAAACCCTACGGGGGTCCAGATTGACTGAAGTTGTTTTTTATTTATTTATTTATTTTTTTTTGTAAAAACAGTTGAAACTGTTTTAATCTATGGGAAAAGGAATTGTTCACTTTTTCAAAATTATGACCCCTCCCTGTCATATACTCTTAAATTTTTAAAAAAAAAACTTCCATGTAAAAAAATCAATTTAAAGGATAAAAAGGCAATACATTTTGGTTTTTACCCATGTTCCTTGGGAATAATACTTACTGCGGCGAAAACATGGAAACGAAAATTTTGAATAATTGTTTTCCCCCGTTTAAAAGATGCACGAAAGACGTGCGTTGTCTTTGGGACCCCCACACGAAGACACGCCAATCGGGACACAGTCATTATCAAGGAGGGCAGAATGACTTTTTGGGGCGGTAATTTTACACCTGAACAACATGAAAAAAAAAATTAAATTACCGCCCAAAATACTAACATTGTACCTCGTCTGCCCTTCTGGTACAACAGACCAACACTATACAGCTAGATTCAGCACGCAAACCCAAACCATTAAAACTGCAACTCAGAGAAACAAATGTCACACTTTTTTAAATTAACTGCCATTTTCCTCACAACCTGTCACTGCCGGGACACACTACAACCTTACACACTCGGTAAAAATGGAGAAATATAGCAACTCGTCAGATGCAGCAGAAAAACATTCCTGATACTTGCAAAAAATAAACATTCTCCCTATAATTTCAATATCTTTCAAATAAAACTGAGTTTATCAAGCTCAAAAACAATTTAAATCTAAAGGATTTTTTGCTTTACAGAACTTGGTTATCCCCTAATGAATTTAGCTTTTTTAAAATTCCAACTTTTACCTCACAGCCTTTTTGCAGAGAGAGAGAGAGAGAGAGAGAAAAGGGGAGGGGGGGGCGAGAAAGGGGCAGAGAGAGGGGGAGAGGGCGAGAGGGGAGGAAGGCGGAGAGGGGAGAGGGAGGGGGAAAGAGAGAGAGAGGGAAAAAATCGCATGGTCCTCGGGGGTCAGGGGTTTCTTAAAAATAATTTATTTTATCCCCTCATTTGTTTTTTTTTGAAAATTTTTTCAAAAATTTCTTTTACACTTCTTCACTAAAAGTAATAATATTTTGCATTTACAGACCTACAACAAAGGGCTGCAGATTATATTTTTTTTGAAAACCGGGAGAAAACCCTTTAAACAAATAAATAGCTTTTTTAATCCTTTTTTTATGCGGAGATTTTAACATTGTTTTTCGGGTCGATCTTGGGAAAAAAAGTTTCTAATTTAATCAATTCCTTCAATTTAGACATTACAATTAATGTACCTACACGGATCATACAAAATTCGATGAAGGCAATTGATCAAAATATACGAAACAAAATATTTAGGATACAGTGACCACGATGCACACATTATTACCATTATAAAAAATAGATCACTGACACAATAAATAATTCACAAAAATATTTAAAAAAGGTAAAATTATATATTCATTGATTACTTGATGAAAGAGTCATGGAAGCGGTTTATAATGCTTTTGATACAAGGACAAATAAAATTTCCCTTTTTTTTTAACTCTTTCATTTCTTTTTAATACTTGTTTTCCCTTTTAAAAAAGAAAATTATATTTACGGAAAAGCAATTCTTGGATAACAAGGGATTGGGACATTTTTTAAAACAAGCGAATTCTTTCTTTCATTTCTAAACGTCTAATATCTCAAGATTTCATATACTTTAAAACTACATCCTTTTTTCCAAAGTCAAAAGACAGGCTAAAATCATGAAACACGATCGGGATATTTTAAACTCAAATAACAAAAAAAAAGCAATGGGGAATATAATAAAATACTAAAAATCAACTTAAAATTTGAGAATTTTTTTTAAGATATAACGATATAAATGTGAACGACCCACAACAGTCTTGTCTTTTTTAACCCATTACTTTTAAATTGCTGCCGATCTCACTCAGTTCTTCCTACAAAATTCAAAACAGACATTTACCCAAAATTTGAAAAGATGTACGTGCCCAAACTTTTCCTAAATTCTTAAAATAACGAAACAAAAAATTAATATTCCCTTTTAGATGAATTCCCGGTTTCTTTTTAAAGACCGTGTATCCCATTATCCCCCGTTAACCCCCTTTTTAATTCATCTCTCATTTTTTTCAAAACACAAAAATTAAGCCGCTCTTAAAAGGCAACAAAAATGAAATTAAAAATTATGGCTCATTTCTCTTCATCGTTTTTAAAAAATATTAGGGGGTTTTTTTACATACGATAAACCTTTCTCATAAACATGCCGTAGATTGCCAACATGATTTAAAAAATCAAAATAAACGGAAACAGACATATTTTCTTTTTCTTAAATATTCGCCTCATCTTTGGATCAAAACAGGACCTATTGGATTACTTTTAGATCTCTAAAGCTTTTGCTTTTGATCATGACTTTTACTTTCAAATTAATTTATTGAACCGTGGTACTCGTTGGTTATGTTCGTACCTTAAAAAACGATCTCAAAAATGGAAATCCCACTGGAATGATGGAACATTACTTACGCACCTTCCGACTCTTTGCCCATTGCACGGGAGTTTCTAAAGGATCGTTTTTGGGGCCTATTCTGTTCCTACTTTACGTAAACGATAGTCGACGATTCAAAACAAAAACGGTTCTTTTTGGGATGATACGAACATTTTTGCAATAAAAAAAACCTAAATAGTCCCTATCAGATGCTTAAAATTGGTTCCGAAATAACAAATTAATAGAAAACGAAAACGGTTTTAATACAGCATTCAAATAAAAAAATTTTGTTTCCTTGTATCGGTGTACCATTGACGATGAAAAGGGCAACAATTTTTTTTATGTTTCAATTCAGTAAACCTTAAATGGAACCTCCTTTAAAAATATTTGAACAAAAAATTTAAAGTTCAAAATTACGCGTTGAAATTCTTCAAATTCATCAGCTTTCTACTGCTCTTATTATTTTTCCCGAATATTCATTCCCGCCTAGATACAAATAATTTGGAAAAAATCTTATAGCCCCCAGACTTTTGGATTACAAAAACAATTGTACGAATAAAAACCCAAAATCCCACCCACTGATTTTTTATCCATCTTCAATAATCTGGGAATTTTACCTTACCTTTTTGGGATTTACGAATCAGTGGTTTTTTAAAAAATGCCCCTTAAGGGCGGAATATTTTTTTAGAAAATGCCGTTTCAAACTATTAAACTCGACTAGAAATCATATTCATCGGTGACAGTATAACACCATTACAAAAAACCTACAATCATTACTACATTATTTTACAACACTTTCCCAATGACATTAAACGATTAATTTCGGTAAATTTTAAACCCTTAAAAAAATCGTTTCCTGCCTAACTATACAGTTAAATATACGCCCATCACAAGAAAAGTAACTTAAAACAATGATACAAAAGGGAGGGTTTAGCGGCGGTGGGGGCGCCGGCGAGGGTTTTGGGTTGGTATCGTCCCCAAGTTTGCGGGTTAAAACCCCGTCGAGGGTGGATTTTGGGCAAAAAATTCCCGTACGCCTTCCTTCGGAGGGGGGTAAAGCTGGCTGTACCAGTTAATACATTTATGCTTTAAAAAGATTCTCAATTAAATGATGCTCGGCTAAATTCAACGCCTTTTTCGTCGCCCTTAAATTTTCTTTCTCCCATGATTGGTAAAAGGGAGGAAAAATTTGCGTGGTCAGACGGAAGAGCAGACCTCATGGCCTGATTCTCGCCACGTAAAATAAGGCCACTTCAATAATGCATTATTTACCATTTGAACTATATAAATGTGTATAAACAACCTGTAACAAGTATTGCAGTGCCCAGGTCAATGACCTCCACCCGTTATTTTTTCCCCCAATTTCCTTCCATTGGGCAAAGGAGAGGGCCCTTTTTTTGTTCTGTACATTAATGTAACCTTTTTTCGGGACGTCTTCTAAATTCAGGGAAATAGAATTATTCAATTTATTTTTTCCATGTTGTCGGGGCGGAAGTATTTTTCCCAAGGACAACAGGGATAAAACAAAATTTTTTTTACCCTTTGAAAATAGATTTTATTACATGGGAATTTCTTTTCCACAATTTTTTGTAAATATGCAAAAATTCACTTTTCCGTCATACGGAAAAGTTTTTAATAAAATAAATAAATAAATGTTTCATCAAGACCTAAAAAACGAAAATTTGATTTTAACCTTGGAAAATTTACTATATTTAAAACAAGTTACCCGGGCCTGATAATATTTTTATTAAAACCCCCTTTGGCATTAAATAACTTTTTCTAAACTATGCTTGCAGAAATCGAGAAAATAAATATTTGATGGGGAGACAAATAAAATGAGTCCAACGTAAGTGATGTAGGTGGAAAGAGCTTAGATGAAATTGTCACACACATGAAAAGAAAAATATCAATAGTATTTGAACAAAAAGTTGGAAAGAATCCCCTGTGTGTTTCTTCAGCTGAAACTGAATTTTTGAGGTCTAATAAATGAAATGGGATGTTTCAATCTGAGGTTATAAGTTTTTAAGAAAATAGAAATTATTGATCATAGATGTAGTTTAAATGTGTTTCTGTAGTAGTAAACTACTTTTCAAGGAAAACAGAGCGCACAAAACTGAGCGAATCCATATGATATCTATTTTAAGATATTTGTTGAGAGCAGAAAACGTTTGGTTCCATGAAATCACATTGTTTTTTCCGATGAAACATTTATTATTTCTTTATTGTCTAAATATATCTTTTTTGCATAAGAATAATGGCTGAAAATTAAAATGTTTCCAATTTTGAATGAGCTCTCCCCACAAATTAATAAAATATTGTGACATTCTGTGAACGTTCTGGCAAACATACAAAATTTGTTTCTGAGTTATATTACGTTATTATTAGGATGAAGAGTCTGTTATAATAAAGGAAGACAAACTTTGTGACTAACTCAACAAAAGTTTCACTGCTTCTGTAACTCTTCAAGCGTGTTTAACAATGAATTACGTCTTCATCCGCCTTTTGTCTACCCAGGCAGAGGATTGTGACTGACGACAAGCTGGGAGACTTCATCACCACCAGGAATTAACTCTATCATTATGGTTGTAATAAGTTACTACAAAAGCACAAAATACAGTATTTGTAACTATTTGCTAATTCACATTAATAATGAAGAATTATGATAATTAATACAAGATAAATTATATTCTAAAAGTTTTGAAAGAGCTTTTTAAAAATTTCTCTGAAATTTATTTTACTTTTCTTTTTTTACAGACCTAAAAATTTTTATATTAAGAATGAATATCTTTAGCAACAAATAAAATAAAATGCTCCAATAGGATTTTCTTCTTTCAAAGAATTGATTAATGGTAAAATACACACACCCTTTCACCATTAACCATTTCAAAACCGTCATGACGTAATTCGTTTATCAAGCTGTTCAACAAACCTAGTGTAAATGATAGCTTGGTCACATGAAACTTTAAATAAAAAGCTCTCAAATATCGTGTTTTAAGATAACGTAATTAAAAAATTAGATTGTTACGTATGTTCTCTTAAAAAACATGAATATCTAAAATGAACCCGACAAATTTTGGGAATTATAAAAGCAAAATTTATCCAAAACTCCAATAAAAAAACTTTAAACGAGGTGAAACGTAGGGGTGCATGTCCCAATATAAATTAAATTATAATCAAATATATAAAAATTTTCAAAATTGTTTGGGTTAAAGATCCTTTTGGGCACAATATCCAAAAGGCAAAAAAAGTACAAAAATGTTCGAGACTGCATTCGAAGCCTAATCAAACTCCTTCGCCTTATTGAGAGACGGGAAAAGAGAATACTTTCTTTTTTATCCCTTTCCAAGTTTCTTTCTTTCTTCACAGAGAAAATTTCTTTTTTGAAAAAAATGAGAGAAAGGGAAATCTAACAAGCTGGGGGGGTGTCTTCTTCTGGTCCGGGAAGGAGCGCCTTTTTCCTGAAATTGCGTCATGGGGGTGGGCCGTTGGCGACGGCAGCCAGCGCTCAACGACCGGCGACGGGATGTGAGTGGCGGGGCAGTGTCGACAGGAGGGCGAAGCTGCAGAGAGCGCGCGGAGGAGAAAACAGCTCGGGCGTCGCCAAACAGGGGAATTAAAGAAGAAAGAAGATATGTGCGCTTTCTGATGGGGGGGCTTACTCTCGCCCCCTGACATGCCACGATATTTCCGTGCACGCCCAATGCAATGGTCATGAGTCCTGGGTAGTGAATGCTTTTATTCCGGGAGGTTGTGGTATTCCTCCCCTAGAACTGCGTTCCGGCGCTGGGATGATCCCGCACAAGCTGATGTGCTTGTGCGGGATCATACCCTACAGGTATTTTTCCCACCGCCCCACACACAACAAGCTCTAAGCTCCCGACTGATCTCCCGAAATGAGGGGTAGTGATGCACGTGTAAATGAGGTTGTGAAAAGGGGGAGAGGGAACAAGAACGGGGGAAAGGGAAAAAAGTATGTCGGTTTATATTGAAAAAACCCCCATTTTTTAGTTTTTGATATATTGTTGAAAAACAGAAAAAAAACCAGCAAAGTAGCCGCAAATTTTTTCTTCAGACGCGGGTGAAGTAGGGGTTGTATAGACCGCCGGAAAGCGTATCAGTCAACTCGTTGTGTAGAGACTTTCCGCAAGCTACCCGCTATACGCGTGCACCCAAACAACGGGTTAAACCCCAAAGCCCCTAACTTCATTTTAATTTATTATAAATTTTTTTTATTGTATTTGCGATTTTTATTTTATATATGAAAATTTTCTTTTTATTTCAATTGCTCTATTTTTAATGCTTATTCTATTTCAATTGTATTATTCATTTTTGTATTTTTTTTTGCTTATTTCTATTGTATTCTATTTTCAAAGTGTCCTTCTCCCAAAAATTAATTAAATTACATCGAACTATACATATTAAAAAGTAAAAAAAGAAATAAAGATATCCAAAAGGGGTAAGAAATGACAAAAGGGTAAAAGAAAACAAAAAAACGGGAGCAGTAAATAAAATACAAAATGAAGCGACAAAAAAAGACAAAGCACCAAACGCACATGGAAAGAGAAAAGTGCAAACAAAGACAACAATTTTGGAAACCGGAATTTGACAATAAAAAAAAATCCCCAAAAAAACTTCTCAACATTGGGGGTGGGTCCCAAGGGGAAGTAGACCGCACGGCCAGAGGATAACGACCTCGTGTGTGTGTACGTGTGTGTGTGTGTTGCGAAAAGGGTAAAAGTTCTAATAAACATAGCATCAATCACAACAAAACTATTTTACTTTATTTTCCTTACGAAACCCTTTTTAGTATCAAACAGTGAGTTTGTGTGCATTACTGTTCTGTTGTGGCGAAGTGGACAACAGTGAGGAGGGAAGATTAACTGTGACATCCGTGCCGCTGAGCCTCACTGGTGACAAATACGTGGACATCACTGAGAAACTTTGTAATAGATGACAATGAACTCTCATAGACCTTTTCATTCCTCATCCGGCAATGGTGTTTGTCACCCCTCAAATTCAAAACCTTTTGGGGAAAAATTCGCCAAAAAGGGAAAGAATTTGGCGTGAGGCGACGTATTACTAGTGTAAAGGGCTTGCATTGATGTTTAGTAAAATTTTCAAATTCCTAAATCATGTAGGCAGATCGAAAATGATCACTTTTGACCAATGGATATGAAGAGGAATATTTTGAATAATTGAGTTATATATATGACGTTATTTATATTTGTTGTGTTATTTGTAGTGTATCTTATGCTAACTACCTGTTTAATCAGACGTTTTGTACGTTATTTATAAGATTATTTTTCCCCGAATAAAATATTTGAAATTTTAATTGAACCCCCAAAAATTTTTAATAAAAATTGTTATTTTTTATTATTTTTTTATTATTATTATTATTATTATTTTTTCCAAATTTGGGACCTTGGGCCACGCAGGACATTGCATTTACGTTGTTTTGCGTGAATAATCAGGGGGATACATTATTCTGAATCCAATTTTTATACCCCAGGGTTGTTAGTCCTGGGGAATGGAAGATGGAATGATGATGATGCCCAAGAGTTACGTATGATTTATCCAGTAACCGTAACTCCGAGGAAGATTAAAAATATTTTGATATCTGTCAGTAAAGAATTTATTTTCACAAATGTTTAATGTTCCACGTAAACGTTTGTATTTTCTCTGTTTAATTACATATGCAATAAACAATACAATAAATCATTATTTTATTTTGTTTTTTTTTTAGAATAAGAAAAATCTTTAATAAATGAGAGAAAGTATCTTCATTCCCGGAAGAGAGTTCTAAACAACGTTAAATATATCTGGATATATTACGCTTGCCCTTTTTTGAAAAAAATACCCGAAGGCACATTAAACCGCGTCTTGTCAGTTTGTTTCCTTTTGTAGAATGATTAGAATGGAAAACGGATGCAGGCATTGCCAGAGCGTTATCTCCTGGTGCATTTAATGTCAAGTACTAAATAAATCAGTTTTCCCCAACATTGCAGTATCAGCAGGGTACATTTAATCAACTAGCATTTAATTTGTACGTATGTTAATTATTTCATATTAGTTCGGGAACATTTTCTGTTTACTTTTTAGACAAAAAACAAACAGAAATGATATTTATAACGTTTTCGTGTTTTTGATTTTCCTCAGCTGGGTGAAATCCTTTAGAAATCTGCAAAGAACCATGGTCAGTCCAAACACAGCGGCGCGGGTTGAATCGTTGTGAAAATGTACTTGCGCGACGCAGGGTTTAGATCTATTATTTTCATCTTCACACTGCATATCTTTAATTTCATATATAGGCGATCAATTTTGTAATTTCTTCAGAATTCAAATATGCTTTTTACGCGAGGTAATTTTGGTCTTTATTCCTAACTTTAAAACAAGTTAGGATGTTAAACAAAAGGGTTTTATGGGAATGGAAAAAAATCCGAGATATAGAATAATATATCTCGCTAAAAGAACTCTTATTCTTGGCGGAAAAACGCTTTGACAAAGAGCCATTTATTTGCTACCCTAGCTTTTCTCTCATAACAACGCGTTTTTTCAAACGAAAACAACTTTCGGATACAAAATTAATGTCGTTTCATGGGCGGGGAAACAAAATCTTCTGCCTCTACGTAGAGTTTTTGCAAGACTGGAAATCAATTGCCGTAGTTCGTAAACATTATTGTCAAAACGATATAATCTTCAGAAAAATGAGTTTCTGCATGTCGTACAATGGTATACGCATTAAAAAAAAAGAACAATTGGGCGAATACCTATAACAGGATCTAAAGCTTTTATGAAACCTCCGCTCTATTTTTTTTTTATTAGCATTACAAAATAGTAAATACAAAAAATACATGAAATCTCTTTTCAAACGAATATTAAACCTGTCTTTCTCCAAAAACTAAGCTTCCTAGATAACCCCCCTATTTTACTATAAAGATTTAATTTTTTATTGGGAAAGAAATGTTTGGAATTTTATCGCCCTATTGATAAATATTAATTTTTTTGTGAAAATATAGCCTCACTATATTCATAACCTCCAAATCCTAAACCGTTACGTTAGTTTATTCCTGACATTTGAATTAACTTTATAAAAAATGAACCATTAAGTTCCTGCTATATTACAATAAATATGGAAGTTATGAAAAATACAATATCCATACTATCAATATGTGTTAAGTGCTGAATTCGTATTGGGTGGTGGGGAAAAAAACTACTTTTTAAATTTGTCTAAACGAAAAACAGAGAATAGGACTACATCGAAATCCCCATTTGATGCTGCGCATAGCAATTTCCCAAATTGTCGTTTTTCGTCTTCAAATTCCCACTTAAAAAATCTTTACTATTTAGTTCGAATGGAATTTAAAAAATTTAAATGTTCTCTAATCAAAAAATTTTTAATTTTTTTTTTTGGGGCTAAGAACGTAGTTTTCAAAAACATGTTATAGTGCTGTTGGCAGGATGTCCCTCCCATCAACCTACGGGGCAAAGATCTTTTTGATGCAAATATTTTCCCCGGAAAAGTCAAATATCTTTTATCCGTTTCAAAGTCAGGAGCAAATCCCCGTATCTACAACAAAAAAATTTCCCGCATGTCACAAAAAATATTAAACAACTGAGGTGTTACAGAGATGTTGTTAAGACAAGTGTAAAGGCATGGAAGAACCATGGTCAAAAAAAAATGAAGAGTGAAGTGAGACATAAAAATAAGGCCGGGGAAAATATTGGCGTGGAGGAGCAGTAAAGGGTTTGCACGTGAAAGTATGGCGTAGCTAGGTGGTCAACTGATGCGTGGGACGGGGCACCACAGTCAGGACCCCCAAAAGTGGCCTCCCTTTTACTTTCCGGCGGGGGCCCCGGAAAAAGCCTCCCAAATAACGCTTGCATGGCGTGTGGAGTGACCTCCGATCTATATATTCTCTATTTGTAATACCAACATTAAATATTTAATTTGTATATTTATTATATATTAATAGATATTTAAAATTATATATTACAAAAAGATAAAATCTCATATAAACGAAATTTCCTGTGAAAATAATTCTGATGTATTCCCATCTTTGTCCGTTTCTGATTAATGACGTTTCCGGAGCTCGTCAATATATGGTTGAATAATAGAATAATCGGGGGAAAACCAAGTCTTTAAACCCTACGGGGGGCATTTCCCCCCTTGGGGGATGGGGGGATCTTACTCAATGGGATATCCAACGCCGGCCTCGGGCAGCTGGGGTTTTCCCCCAAAAAAGTGTCTCTCACCGCCGGGCACCGCCGAGCCCGGATTAGCTCTAAGCAATAAGCGGTTCCGGGATTTTGCTAGTGATATGGAATGTAAAAGTGGGCAAGTAAGGGGGGATAAACGGGTAAGAAAGGGGCGGAAAAAATTGGGGTGAAACTGGCCCCTTTTTTAGGGGAAATGTCCGGGATTTGCCTTTTGACAGAGAAACCACGGGAAAAATCATCAGAGCACCTGAATTCTCCTCCCGGCTTGTTTGTTGATTTAGCTATTTAGGGAGTTGAAAATCCTAACGTGGGGTCAATCCCGGGCCATCCCTTGAATTGTGACAAAGTTGATACCTGACCCCCCCTCCCCTCAATTGCAATGGTCATTAAAATCGTAAGTGTAGTAAATGTTTTAGGTGAGGTGGCGGTGATCTGCTGGCACCGGTATACATGTTAACTTGCGGGATTATCTATCACCCAGGCATCTTTTCCGTATGCGCCAAAAACGGGAAAATCTCTAAACTCCCGACAGTCTCCCCGACATGTGTGGTAAAACTGAAGAGTGTAAAAAAGAGGGAAAAACAAAAAAGGGGAATGATCGCGCGACCGGTTTGTTAGGATAACCTCAGGCCCCCACTGGCGCTCAGGGCGGAGCGTCCCTCGGGGGGGGGGGGTTAAGGCGCCACGGAGCAACCGTCGCGGGGCGAAAGCCTCGGGCGACGGCGAAGGCGAGGAGGAGGGCGACGGAGCCGGCGAAAGGCGTGAGCATCGCTCCAATCCATTATGCAAACGGTCGCCACCGGGCGGAGGCGCCGGGCGCGACCCAAAAGTCAAAACGCCGGGCGCGGCGCGGCAGGGGGCGGGGGGGGGGCGGGGAGGGGTGACGGGCGGGGGGGAGCCGGCGGGGTGAGGGCGGTGGAGGGGGGGGGGCGCGAGGCGGGGGGGGCTGGGCGGGTTGGGCGGCACAGATCGGCGCTTGCTTGTCCGCTTGGCCGGGTGCCCAGCCGAAACCCCCTTACCTCCGTCCTCCTTTACAGACTCGCGCTGACGGATGAGTTAGTACTTTGCTTGTTATATTAATACGTCATCAGAAAGGTTTCCTTTTCTCCCCTGCGTTTAAAGGGGAATAACAAATGAAAATGGCTCACCTGCTTCGGGAAAATGTTTTTTTTCTTGCTGCCGCTTCGCAGGGGGAAAGTTTGTAAAGCCGCAGAAAAACCCCAATTTTCGCGAAAAATTTTTCACGGCCCCCGGGCCTTTTAAAGAAAATGTATATAAATCGCGACTTTAAATCAAAAAGGTTCTATCTAACATATTTTCAAAAATGACTTTTTGCGATGTTTATACTGATAGCAAAGAAATTTACATAACCTCTAAGTTACATTGGTTTACCTAGCTTGGTTTTCGAGACACTGATAATGCAAGTTGGTACTATCTGCAAAAGGTATGTTCAAGTTGGTGAAAAAATGTCCTATCTGCTTCACCGCGCAAAACAAATGTGTTTACTCGTACTTGTTTCTGAACTGTCTTGTTGGCTACCCTGTTTTGATTCTCGCACATCCCAGGGATTAAAAAAATCTTTTTAGAGCAAATTTAATGCAATATTGGTGAAAGGAAATTAAAGATGGGCTTTTTAGAATTTTTGTCCTGAATGGGGCAAGAAGACGAGACACCCAAGCAAAAACTCATTTTAAACTTTAATACAATTTAGATTATAAATTTCGTACTATTTACTCATCAGCTGTAATTAGTAACCAGGCAGACTTTATAATAGTTCGCCAAAACTAATTTACGGAATTCCTTTAGATGACTTGCTAACTCCACAAATTTATACGTTACGTGCGACATTATCAACTTGTCATCCATTTCACATGATATTATGTTTCACCGCTGGTGGCTTATAAATCCAATTTACAATACATGTTATAATTATTTTATTTCCATTTGGATAATAAATGTATAGTAATTTATTAAAAGATTTTTTTATATATTGATTTATTTTTCAATAATCATAGTTTATTTTTTATCTAGAATCGGTTGCATATTCCAACTACCGATACATTTATTCACTTTCTATTATCACGTTGTAGCATTTTGCAAAATACTAATGATGATCCTGATATTTTTTATTCTATTTATAGTGTTGAAGAGTGTCGTAAAGCTACTTCCATATTCAAGTTCAGTGTCAGAAAAGGGAAAAGTATCCCATCGAAAAAAACCAAAGCCAAGAAAACTTTAAAAGGAAGGATTGAAAAAGTTCAAGATTTAAGACACATCAAAATATCTTAGAACATACAAATTACAGGGGTGAAGTCATGTAAGAACTTAACTAAACTGCAAATTGAGTAAATTTTACTTGTCACAACTGTAGAAGAGTCACTCCAGAAGAGCACCAAAGATTATTTCATTTTATAAATTGAAAAGGTCATTTTGAAACGACCAGCTACATATTGAGGATATCAGATCAGTGAAAGAAATGGCGATAAACCCGAAAGAAAAATCTTTCGTATACAAGTTCAATGTTGCAAATACATAAATTATTATATGTATGAAGTTCAACCACAACACATTTTCTACGATCCGGAAGATGATATATATGCCCTTTCAGTTAAAAGGAATACCAAAAATTTGGGTGCTCAACAACACTAAGGAAAAAATACATGAAGAAGTAAAAGCTAGAGCAAGGGCACACATTAAATCTTTCCCTAAAACTGACTCATTAATGTAGTTCAACTCTAACTTAAATATCATGAAGATATACGATTACCATAAGGAAAGTTATCTAAATGAAAGATGTCAATATGTAGAATTATATGTGTTATTTAAGTTATTTAAAAAAATAGTGCGTTGGAATATAATATTTATGTTTTTAAATTTTTAATACATAGTGAACACGTCAAGGATAAAGAAAACAGCAGAAAAGAAAGACAGTAAGATCCTAAGAAAAAAAGATATACATACAATTGTAGTGACCTACAGTAAGTAATTTCTTCTACAGAAAATTATAAAATACTCTGCTGGTCACTAGTGTATTCAGAAAAGACTTCTTCTGACAGAAAAGTTATAAAAATAGTAGTGTGTTCTAATTTATACTATGAAATTTTAGGACTTCAAAAATAAAAAAATCTACATTTTTTTAAATCCCCCCATTTCTCTCGTTTCGCAACTAAAATTCACTTAGACAGGCTGAAGTAGAATATAAAATGACTCATACAGTTCTTATCTCATATATCCGCTTCCAGACGTACGTGCCAATGATAAGATTTGAGATAACGGAAGGGTAGACTATTGAGCCTACATTTTGAAATGGATGGCGGCAGGGTCAAATTTTCCAAAAAAGTAAAAGCCGAAAATAAAAACTTTACAGCTTTTGCTTAAAATTTTATTAAAAAATCTTTCAGATTTAAACGGGTTCAAAACTTACAATAAGTCTTCCCATTTTTTTAATTGGGTTTTTCCCAAATCCTGAAAATTAAAAAAAACAATATTTTATACTAGAATAAGATTTGTACTAAATTTTAAACCACAGATTTTTGAAAAACGATAAATGATGGTTCGTGGATAATTCAATTATTGAAACATTATATAATCCATTTTACTATTTTAAAAATAGGCCCGGATCGAAAAATTTAAAAAAATAGTGAAAATAAAATGCTCTATCTTAAACTGAGTCTTAGTTCCCTTAAAAAATTACAATGCTTTAAGATTAGTTATCAGCCTAAAGTTTCATACTGTGACGCCGAGCCCAGGTGTGGGCTGTCGCCACTGTGGTTGCGGTTGGGGAGGCCACCCCCTGCGGGGCCCGCGGGGGTTGTTTTCCCCCCCGGCAGTATCCCCGGGAGGGCAGTGAAGGGGAAAAAAAAGGTGGGGGAGAAAAAGGGGGGGGAAATTTTCCCCGGGTGTGTCCTAGAGGTTGGAGGGGAACGGTGACAAAGTCGGGTGGAGGAAAGGAGTAGGGCCAGGGCCCTTGAGAGAAATTTTTAAACTGTTGGTAGAGGTGCCCGAAAAAAGTCGGCATGTCTAAAGGGAGTCGACGTTAAGTGTGGGGAAGGGAGCCAGGGGGTTTGGGGGCGGACTTGGGAGGGGGCTTTTCAACACCGGCGACGGCCTTTTTTGGGGAAAACTGGTGACAACAGGTCAAGAACTCCATTGACTTCCATTACAGGAGGATCAAAAAATTATCTTTCAAAACCAATGGCCCCCCCGGGCGGGGCCCCCTCGCCGCAGTAACCCGTTACGTCCTACTTTGATATTAAATTTAAACCCTCCCTATTCGGTTACTTTTTTGAGAACCACCGAGAACGTCAAGACGACAAGTTGCAATTATAGTGTTCGTTTCAAGTCCCAATAAAGAAATTTCCCCTTTCGAAAAATTTTTAAAAATTTCTGAACGTTCGCTCAAGAGACGGGAACCCTAAAAAACACCCGAAAAAATCGCACGCCAAGCGCCCCTACAAAAGCTCTCTTTTTGCCGACAAAGATCGGACACCGGAATTGTTCCGGATGAAATTTTGAAAATGTCACAATTACTTTTCCCCCTAGCACTCAAAGATTTTTTTCTGTTTTTGACGTAAAATAAATAAATAAAAAAATTCGTCTCATCATGTTAAAATAAGTACCATGAGAAGGGTTAGAATTTTTTTAAAAATGAATTTGTAAATTCATGAACCCGCGTAAAATTTATTTTTCTATCAACGGGGAAAAAATATATTTCAACGTTAGGAAATATACAAGTGGGGAAAAAATGTGCTAAGAAATGTTTCTTTCTATTTCCAGCTTTTTTTTTCTTTCGTCTCGGCTTACACAAAAAAACATTACGCCGAGATATTGCGTCATTTGTATAAAATTCGGGGTTTGGTAGCGATTCACCAGAGCACGTTTCTCCGGGAAAAAGGGGTTTTCCCCCTTAAAGGGTCTTTTGGCGTTTCTCCGGGCCCAAACTGGGGGAAAAATTTTTTCGAGACGAGTTTTCGTGAGTTAGAAAACTTACGAAAATTTGCAAAAAAAAACTGTTTAAAGAAGGAAATTTAAAATAAAAAATGAATTCACCCCACTTACAAGTAGATAGTCCAAATTATATTAAAATAATTTAAAAAACCACAATATTGCAGTCGTGAAAAGGAAACCCGATAGCTAACCCTTAAAATTGTAAAAAAACCCATTTATTTGATGTTTCTATTATCGATAATATTTGCTCTTTTTGTGTTTCCAATTTATTGTTTAATCGTTTTCTAATTGTTCAAACCTATAATTATAAAAAATTTTATTAATTGTATTCATTCTAAGACATTTTTTTTTTGCGCTAAATTGGGAAAAATAAAAATTTGGGAAAATGAAACTCTTGTACATATTTAATTCATTATTCATTTACAATTTTTTCAAATTATGTAATATTTTTGGGTTAGTGATTCTTTCTCAATTTTTTTGTTTCCAGTATTATATCTTTGTACGGTATTTTTTTTTTTAGGAAATAAGGGTAATATAATTTTATGTGTGTATATGCAAGGTTAAAAAAACTGCAGTTTTTGGTAATCACGCTAAGGGAAGAAGTGATAAATTTTTTAATGAAATGTTAAATCTGTTGAATTGATATAACATAATATATTCAGAACGCTGTTCATAGTTAAAAAATTAACCCTATTTTCTTTTTTCAAAAAAAGGTTAAAAAAAACCCACTCCTTTGGGCAGTTAGGACAAAAACCCTTCCTAATTTTTATGGACATTGTCATAACGTCACGGTCGCGAATACAAGGTTACGGGACCCCCCTGGGCTTTTTTAAAAATAGTGAAGGGAGGCGGTCACAATACACGGAAAGTTTTTAATGGATTGTAGATGCGCCATTTTCTTCCAGCCCTTGGGGGTCCCCCTTTTTGGGGAAAATTCCCAGCAAAAACAATTTGGCTTTCCCAAAAAACAAAAAAAAGCCCCTTTAATAAAGGCGATATAACAAACATAAAATACATTTAAATACAAGTAATAATAATTCCCCAATTTGGGCAATGCCCCCAAAAATTTATATTTCAAAGACACTGGAAAGAAAACAAAGAAACAAACAATATCTCACACCGACCCCGGGGAAAAAGTTTTGCTAATTTGTTCCCAGGCAGGGCAAAAAAGGGCCCCGATCCACTTTATAGCCTCTGTAAAATGGTGGGGGTTGCCACCAAACGTACTGGGGTGACACAGTACCAATCGATATTAAACGCTTTTGCCCATTTTTACAAAGTCTTGGGACTTGTAGTTAGGCAAAAAAACCCAAACGTACATCAAGCAGGTTGCCATGCAGGCGTTAATAGACCCCGACCTCTGGGCGTCATCAAACGGGCGCTATAGAAACTTTTTCCATAGAAATTTTTTTTGCCTAAAAAAGGCCCACCTTTTAAAAAGGGAGTCAAAGGGATCAATCAATCCAATAATGTTCTAAATTTTGGGTTTTTTTTGTGGGAAAACCCTTTTTTTGGGTGCTTATAATGGCATAAACCCGTTTTAAAAGCTGAAAAATTTTTGACCTTAATTTTAATTTTGATTATTTACCAAAAATTGAATCTAAAAATTGATTGCCTAATAACATCTTTACGTTGTTCTATGCCCTAGAATCCCTATTACTTTTTACCACCCTTTTTTTAAAAAAAAGATAGGTTACATGGGGTATTATAACAAATTTAAAAAATAAACCCAGACACATATTTTACAAAGTAGGGTCTTAAAAAGATGGTCGGGGTGGCTTCCGAAACTTGGGAAAAGCATTTTTAAATTTTTTTTGGGCTCCCCAGGACTACCCACGCTGCTCGGAGGGAAATTTTAAAAACCACCCAGGTTTGTTTGGAAGGAGAAAAAAACGCTTTCACGTTGAAAAATTTCCCTCAAAAAAATGGGAAAAGCTAATCTGATTGGGGAAAATCATTTCGGTTAGTAACTTTTGAGAACGTCACCCCTTTTTTACTTTGCTTTTCACTTTTTGGGCTAGTAAAATTTTGGGATGTTTTAGTGTTTTTAAATCTCAATATATTTTTATTGTAGTTGCAATGACCTATTTGGGTTTTCGATTTTTTGAGGATCTTTGATTTAAATTTTGTTTTTATAATAATTTATGTTCTGAGATCTACTTGTTTGAATTTTCCCTTTAATGGTTTATTTTTAAGGGACAAATTAAAAATGATTTTAAAAATAAAAATGCTATTTATTTAAATTATTTTTTGTCGACCAAAACTAAACATCTCATGCATTCAATGGGTTCTTTGGTCTTTTCTTTTTTATACAAACGTATGTATTGGGTAATATCATATAAGAAAGTTAAATGCTGCGGGAAAAAGATTTTCCCGATTTAAAAAACACGTTTTGGGGGTTCCTGATACCGAAAAGTGGTTCTTTTTAAAACGTCTTTTATCCGTCTGTCTGTCCGACCGTCCGTCGATCTTTAACACTATCCCCCAAAATTTCATGCGTCTTTTCCCAAATTAAAATCCCCCGTCGATCTTTCTCATGTTAAAGCTTTTGGAAGTTTTACCATTCTTTAAATTTAGGGTTTTTTTAAAAGGCCCCGTATTTTAAAATTTTCAAAAATGCTCCAATTTTTTTTTCAATTCCTTGTAATAGTAGAATAAAATACAATTATAAAGGTGAATAGGTAAAAAAATTTTTACCGTTTCTAATTTAAAAATTTCAAAATAATTTTTTACCCTTTTACAACTCATGAAACTTTTTTTCCCTTTAAATTAAAATTTTTTCAAAATAGTTCTTTCAATAAGGACATGACATTGTTTTGAAGTTTTTGAGTTTTGTGCAATAGTAAAACAATTTAATTTTAAAAAATTTTAAAAAAAAGGGTTTTTTAAAAACACCCCCAAAACTTTCTTAACTTTTTTAAAAATAAAAAAAACCCCATAATGACATAAACCCATATTGTTCTATTCTTTTTTTTAAAATCAAAATAGGTTTTTCTTGTCCTCACGATAATATATTCCCCTTAAAAAATTTTTTACATTATTATATTTTGGTAAATTTCTTTAAATAATGTAAGTAAAGTTCCTCAAAAAATCAATCTTTTTAGTACAAAAGGTCAAAAATTTCAAAAGCCAAAAAATTTTTTAAAACGCCCAATTTTTTTTTCAATTTTTTAAATGATAGTGCTATGTTTTTAATTGAAAAAGTTCATTTTTGTTAATTCATTTGATTTTCAAAATTAAAAAATTAATTTTTTAAATATTTTCCTCTTTAATATGGTTTCATCGATTTCATGCATTATTACAATTGTGATTAAAAAGCTTTTAAAAAATTTTCAAAATGCTTTTCAAAAATCATATTCCTTAAAAATGGGGAAGCAACAGTAATGTTAATTCCATTTTCATACCCATAAATTTTCTTGAAAAATTTTTATTTAGAGCAATTTACCTTTTTAATATTCTTGAAGAATTGTCGTTGTTAATAGGAAAGCAAAAAATTGAGAAAATGTCAAAAAAAATGTCTTTTTTCGACGATAGATGGCAGCGGCGAGAATGAAACAAAACCTTAAAAACCACCCCCCTCCAAGGAAATTAAAAACTATACTACGAAAGTCTTTCCCGTCTTATCACTTCTAGGTTTTTTTCAGATTTTACAATGAGATCCCAAAATTTTTCTTACTTCGAAATATTTTCGTTTTTTTTCCCGTTTAAGTGGGTTATTCTGGAATTTGGGTTACTTCTTTTCAGGTCTGGTAACTTTTGAGTGATGGATTTTTTTCTTTAAATTTAGGAAAATTTCCCCTTCGGGTTGATATGTTGGGTTTTTAATACAACTAAATTTCATTTGCTGGTTTTTTTATACCCAATTTCTTCCAAAAAAATATTTGGGTTTTTCTCTGGACAAACTGTTTTTCATATTTTTTCTCTATTATTTACTATTTAAGTGTGGTTTTGACTTTTTATTGATTCTCGTGAAAACGGATGTTAGTTATTTTACCATAAATTGCCGGGGTTTAAATGATTCTGGGGACTTGGTGAGTTTCTTTAAAATAAAAAAACCCTTTTTTATTGCTGAAACTCACTGTTCATTCCCCAAAACATTTCCCCGTTGAGACTGTATAACTATACTGGTTGAACGGGCTTTTTTGATTGCACATTGTCAATTTTTTGGGGTCGTTGACGGGTATCATCTGAAGGACCTTTAAATTTTGCCCCCCGGGGAAAGTTGCTCTGGGCGATATTTTTTGGGTTTTCAGGTTTTTTCGCACCATCGATTCCCGGTTTTGGGTTGAGGTTCCCTTGTTGTTTGATTTGTTTTGGATTCCATTGATTAACCCGTCACTGACGGTTTCCGTTGGGTGTTCGTACAACATCGACACGTTTAGGTCTGGGATGGGATAATCACTGTTTGGGGTTTTTAGCGCATTATTGCTGAGCAACCCGGTTGTCGGGCAGTATCCCTTGTACAAATGCTGCACTCACTAATGGGTTTTTTTCCCAAAAGACTAAAAATTTCGCTGGTTCACAATTTTCCCGGTTTACTGTTCATACCGATAAGAACGATCCGTTCGGTTCAACAGTCGAGCGCGGAATGCTATCGGGAAATTTCATGAAGCTTTTCCCGTCAGTCTCCTTGGTCCCGTTGAAGAGCGACGAGCAGTTGCTGCCCTATCAACGATTTAAAAGCTTAGAGAAAATCATCGATTGCCGTATTTTTTCATTTTTAAACCTTGTAAAGGTTTTACAATTTTTTTTCACCATTAGCCAGTTGGCTGTAAATGTTATTTTGCAGAGGGGGTTAACGTTGACTTGGTAACGGTTTAGCCTCATTCAACCATCTTCGGGTATCCACCAAGGCATCAAGGGACAACTGAACCCCTTTTAAGTTTTCAGGGCATATTTTCATTGCAGATTCAAACCCTATTGTTGTCCCCGGGTTTTGGGCCCGCTCGGGTTTGGGTGAAACCATTTTGATATCAGGTTCTATCATCAACGGTGAAACACTTTTAGATGATTTTAATTTCAATTTCAGAAAAACCCTTTAAAACTAAACTTAACTTTTTGAAATTTAAAAGGGAATTCCGACAGGGGGCGTCTCTAGGCGCAATATTTTTAATGAAAATTCTCTCTACGAATGCTGTAAAAATTTAAAATGTTCGTTGGTTTTATTACTAATATGACGGGGACGTAAAAAAAAATAATCCAGACATAGAAGCAAGGAAAATCCCTTTTTTTAAAACCTTTCGCGAGCCAAAATAAATAAAAATTTAATAAATAACCAGTTTGGAAACCGATCTCCCATCATAATCACTCCCTGGTTGTTTCAAAGGGTTTGTCAAATATGGGCGAGGGGTTTCAAACGGGGTCCCTCCAAAAAATCATATTTTGGGTCAGAAAAAACTTTCAAATGAAAAAAAGGATATAATTTTCAAATACCAAATTTTTTTCCTCTTTTAATTATTTCATTTTTATGATAGCTAAAATATCACTGGTCAATGAAACCCGTAGGAGTTCAACGTTCAGTAAACCTGAGGGCCCCCCAAATTGACTTTTCGCTGATGGGGTGAAAGGTAAAAGGAAGAGAGAGCAATACTCTTAGAAATCAAAGAGCAAGAAAAAAATAATGGTCCTCCTTCATCGAGTTCTTCCGACTCAGAAGATCAGAGACAGCCACCCCTGCATGACTCAGATTCGAAATTTCAGGGACTGCAGCCCACAAAATCCCTTCAACAGGATTGTTCCTGTTTGTTTTAAAGTTATTTTTCCCAAAAACAGAAATTAAAAAACTGGTTACAGCCTTTTTTTGTCATGAGTTAACACACAGTTGGGAGATAGATGTTAATTTTGTAAGTGAATTTACGATTTTGGGCTTACATTGTACTATTTGTAAGTACATTTTACTGTCATTACATTTTCAGTATATTTTTCTAAAAAAATTAGGGGAAGCCCATATGTGAACTCCATTATCAAAATTCGACGTTTGGTAATTTTTTTAATAAAGAATTTTTTTGTAAACCTGTGGCTTTTTAATTCTCAAACCTTCCAGAATTGGAGGATATGAGTCAAAGTTTAATTTCCCTATATGTCAATAAATTTGCCAACTACATCCAAAAATTGAAGGTAGCTCACATTTGGACCTTCTCCTCTATTATTTCGTGTTTCCTTGTTCGTTTCTTGCATTTGAGCTGTTGCTATATGTTTACAAATTAATCTTTAAGAAATTATTGAAAACCTTTTTGATAATCCACACTTTTTGTCAGTGTTGCGAAGATTTTATTTGCATTCTCAGTGTATTGATGTATTTTCTTTCAAGCAGTTCGCAAACATTAATGGAATGTATTCCAATTATGTTTTATTTCTTAAAAACACAATTTGAATACTCATTTCAATTATGAAATGGCTAACAATACATTCATTGCACATGTCATAATAGCCATTTGTACTCCGCATATCACAGCAAAGCTGCTCACAATTTGCTAAACTACGACCCGACGTTCCTTTTGGCCGGCATGCCACTTTTTTAAAATAAAATTAATGTCCTGTGAAAAACACGGGTAATATCTTTTAGTTTTTTGTAATGAAAAAATACAACCAAAAAAGAAACAAAAAAAAATGCCCAACGAAATTTATTGATACCAGCGGAGAGTCGGCCGTCAATGATGTAATGGGGAAGTGGGGATCCTTTCATCATGGGTCGTCTGCAGGCAGGCGACCCCTGGTAAATGGGCTAGCAGTGTCGACGCCATCGCAGATCGCAACGCGCTTTTAATTTTATAACGAAATATTGTATGCTCGCTTCGCATATAGAATATGTCAAACACCCTAGTTGGAAAATAAACTGTACTTTACTTTTGGGCTACTATTCCTTCACGGTTTGTTTGAAGATGAGTAACGAAGACGATATATCTTCTACAGTTTGAATTTGTTAATACAAGATAACCCAATAAGAAAATTAAACTAGGAAAACAAAAATAACTTAACAAAATACAACATCAAATATAAACGAAGAATTGAACTCCTGCGACACATTCTGACACGATTCATATTTCTAAGTCCTGCTGTTGAGAGAGTAGTTAAAGTTTAGCCTGCTTTGAAACAGTACTTTACTAGGTCAGCAACTTGGTCCGAAGACTATTGACATTATTTTCTTCTCGGAGGAAGAGATGAAAATATTAGCATATATGCATAATGTGATGAATAATTTTAGCACGTTTATGAAAGAGTGTCAAGGAAACGAAATAGCTGTCACAGAAATACATGACGCATTATGTCTTTTTCGCGCAAGATTAGATCAAAGAATACGTAAGAGTTTCATTGTATATCAAAATAAACTGCTTCTAAAAATATACTGGTTGATTTCAAAATAAGAAAGCTATCGCCGATTTTAACATTTACATACATTGTAAAACGTACTTAGAAAATCTATGCGATTTTTGAAAAATGAAAACATTTTAGCAAAACTCGACATCATATCTGACAGAGGAAGTTCATTTCTAGGCTGTTGAGAATACTATTACTTTATTAATGGTGGCAGAAGAGGTTTCGATGGATCATTATATGAAGAATTTAAAACTAATTATAGTCACACATGGACGTAATGGTAGCACAAGACTAACTACACAAAATCACAAAAATTGCACCGGCTCTTTAAATTATTTTCTCAGAACACACACGAAAAACTTGGTTAAAGTTGTGTCCTTCGTACTAAGCGTACCAAGTTCAATCTTACATCTAACGCATATTTTCTCAAATGAATTTAAGATTATCTGATACAAGGAACAGATGCTCAATCTTAAAAATTGTTAATTCAGTTTAATCTGTAATAAAAATTTAAAATTTATTGAAGAAAAAACGAAAAAGATTGTCATCCGGAAAAAGCTTGTTTACGCATCATCAGTAAAGTATGCACATGACCTACTTACTTCGTTTCTTGTTATTGAAATATTTAAAAATGTATTTGTTTTAATACTTTTCTACAAATTAAGTTATTGTATCAGTAAAGTACTCATTATTTTTTATTATATTAATATAAAAAATAATACGTAATATTGGGTTTTACTTGGTCCCACTTTTGATTGTCCCATCGTTGATTTTTTGATTTACTATTGCCTTGAAAAATATATGTTGTCATTTTCCTAATTCTGTTATACAACACAGTTCACACAGATAAAACGGGTACTTATTTAACAAATTGCAATCATCATTCTGTTCCCATGTTCGTTTTGTATCCTGTGTAAGAAAGACATAACCAAACTAATGACTATTATTCAACTTCATTCTGCATCACTAAAACAATATTGTTCGATGGCCCACTAATGTATTAAATCAAGCCTCGTTACGTCCATATTCATGAACCATTACCTCTCAAACGAATGTGAGCCTCTGACTAGTATAGACAGCTGAATGAAAGAGACATACGCGTGTTTGAATTTAACCCCGCACATCCCTATGTGCTGTCAGAATGTATTTACTGTCCAGTATACAAAAAAACTTGTCAGACTAGTAACCTCTCGAGAACGAACTCATACCATAAAATACTTTGTAGTACATTTCTTTTGTGTTTAGCAATAACGTAGAGCACATTGCTGGTTTGTAGTGTATTTAGTTATGTATTTCTGTATTACATGTATATGAAATATTCCAGATCATTTATCACTAAATACGTATTACAATTAGTATGTAATAGTTACGTCACCCATGTCACAAACACAAATAAGGTTTTGAATTGTATACAATTTGCTTATTGCAATTTGTTTAAATGCTAATGACGTATCAAGCAATCAAAGGTAAATGATATTTTTATGACTGAACCAAAAGTAAAATGCGTTAAACTGCAATATCTATAATATAATTGAAACATTTGCGACACATTTGCAAACATGTGTACTTACAAATGCATTTCATGAAATAAATATACTAGGAAGATACAAATTGTGCCTGCGACGCATTCACTTCAATTTGAAAACAGAGAAAAATCATAATTCTTCAAAAGATTGAAATTACGAACAGTGTGGATAAAGTTGGTGAAAAATCAACCAAACAAACATTAAGAACAGCTAGAGTTGGGGAAGCAAAGCACATTCTGCCCTTCAGTTGAGTTATGTCAAGGACTAGTAAATTATGTGTTTGGGGCGGTATATATGATATAATATCTGAAGTTGACGACTGTTGTACGCGAAGAAAATATTTTTTCCTTATGTACTTATTGCAATGTGTAAAACATATTGAAGTTCTTTTCTTTACTCGTTTAAAATCATTTTAATACCTCTTACAATAACTTCCCCCATACAATTTGGACTTCCCACCTATTCCTTTACGTATATCACCCAGTTGTATATTATTCTTGAAATTTCTAGATCTACTTTTAAAACAATTATAATATTTGTTGCAAATACCGATTAAGTAAAGGAGTAAGTTGTCATCAAAATTGTCAGCGACAAATCATCACGCAAACATACATACGCAAATAAAGGTGTGCATAAATTCTCCCTACAAAAAAACGCACTGCAACAGGACTGTGTCGAACGCAGTGCGACTATGTCGGTATCGAAACTGGATGTACGAATTGAAGATTTTTACACTGTCATTTCGTTTCCTGGGCGTAATTGAGATGAAAGCATGTTCTCTAAGAATGTGCACGGAACGAGACGACATTAGAAAACGTACGATTTATTTCGCAGTAAATAATCACTTCACATTACAATTCAACATATTAGAACGCTCACAAAAGTGAAAAACGGTAGTAAACTGGATTGAATCTACCAAAAAAAGGAAAATGCCTCATTTTTCTGTACAAATTACATCCCGTCTGTCCGTCACGTTTCTGGACCGGTGAAAAATGATGAAAAAATGATCGTGTAAACCGAGCTTAAGACAATGATTTCTTTTTCACAATCATCCTTACACTTGGGAACCAGGCTCGAAGGCGTGACGCCCGGTCTACTGGAGGTAATGAAAGGGTTGCCAACCATCCGAGCAGGCCAGTGTTACCAGAGCTGCATGTACATTCTGCAAAAATTTCATCGTCAGCAGAAGGTCCAGACAGGCGCGCTCTAGAGGAGCCACATCGTGGGACCGAGAGCGGTAGCTCAGGGCATCAATTGATGGCACTGCAGCGCTTCTGACCGGGAGGTTCCTAGGTTCGAGTCCTTACGGCGGTAGGATTTTCCACACTGTCTGTTCATGTAGGTCGAATTCAGTCGCGGTCTGGAGAAGAATTATAGCGCCGGATGCCGTGATCGGTAGGTTTCCGTGGTTTCTCCGATCAACACCAGCGAATGCCGGAGCAGTACCCTAAAAAACGGGTCACGGACCGCACGATCTTTCCTCTTCCTTGCCTTAATCTCTCCCCTTACACACACACTTACACTAACATGCTGTACACTTCCATATATGCCGGGAGCTTAGAGCGTGTTCTGACTAGGGCGATGCCCCGCTGATGGGAGAGTCCTGGTTAGGAGTAAATCCCGCAAGCCAATGGTAGGTCGGCGCCGGATCTCACCATCCAGCGGGGGAAGATCATCTCCCGAGGGAATAACATGCACTACACTTACGGGACTAATGACCTAAGCTGTTGGCGCGCCCGGAACCACCAACCAACCACATCGTGGGACAGTGGTAGAGCCCGGTTTTTCTTATAGCCACAATGCGCTCTACCTCAGTCGTGCGTGCACCATCACCTCTTGTTGGGCGGAAAAGAAAAGGGGACCCCATACACACGCAACATGCAGGATCTGCACTTTAGCCAGCCACCGCGAGAAGGGCACACCGGCCACGGTTTTTCCCACGCGTGAATCGGTGCAGTGGCAACAATAGATGCCATTCAGGAGTCTGAGCAGCCTTCTATGTCACTTTGTAAGTGCCTGTATTGTCGGCAGGCGGCAGTACGCCACAGGGTTTGCCGCACGCTGTCCATTATGCCAGCCAGCCACTAACACCCCAGTGATGTCGCTTTCAGACAATTTTAAAGGAACCCTACAACTCTATTTCTGCCTCAATCGAGAATCGAACCGGGTCCACACCAAGGAAAGCTAGTTTACTGGCCATGAGCTGTTCTAAAGGCTTACATACTATATTAAAGATTTTTTTAAACTCTGGCTCTAATAAGATTTGTAAATTTTCGAAAGCCAACTGCCACATATTCTTTTCCTGCATACTTGCTGGATCAAACTAGCTCGCAAATTTTTCTTTAAAAACAAAAATATATTGCTTAGTAGATAGCGCTTTTACTGAGAGCGTTGTTCAAGTTGACATAGTGTGTGGTTTTCACTCACGTGGTAATATAAATAGACTGCCATTTTTCTATGATGTTATAACGAGTCAATAAAATCTTTCTTACACTTATTTATCTCTTTCTCCTGTAGAAATAAGGCGCCTTCAGCTGTATATGGATTTTTAAACTTTCCTTTCTTGAAATGATCCTAATTACTTTCGGAATCTACTAACATTACACCAGATGCACATTTTTCTTCTCGTCTGAATAAGAAAGAAAATTGTCATTGGGAAAGTGATTTCATTAAAAGGTTTGACTTTATTGTTTTCTGAAGTGTCTTTGTGTTTCGAACAGCGCTTCCGTCCTCTGAAGCTATTGCATAATCCATAAAAAAAATCTCGATCGCGTCTCTTGTAGTACATATCGAACGCACCCAGGAACGATGGATTCGTTTTTGTTTCGGTTGCTGTTCGGCCTCGCAGAGGGCTCTGGAGTCTTCCCCTTTAAAGCTATTCGTCACTTTCTCCCGGAGAAATAAGGCGCCTCCGGCTGTATGTTTCAACACAAAACTGGTTCGTCTTGATGGCAGAACACCTGCACTCGCTTTTGCATCATATTTATGAGAGTTTCCATGATGGATGAAGAGGAGATGCAGAAGAGAGTTTCAGAGCTGCTGCAGTACAACTGACGTACGAGCATGTGAATACATCTCGTTCATCTCGAACGACTCGCCAAGCGGTCTTCGCCAAAGCACACCAACAACTACGGTTTATGATTTATGTTCCCAGTTCGAAATTCAGTTTTTGAAAAGAATATTTAGTTCTCGTATATTCGAATGTAATTTATGTGAAATGGTAACGATTTTCGAACTACATGAATTTCAAACCTAGATGAAATTATTGTGTTTGTTAGACCTCTTATTATTCTTTACGCTTACGGAACTGGGAAATTTAGTATATAAATTGCATTTAAGTGGCAAGAAACGCAAGCAATTCTAAATAATTAAAACTAGAAGAAACGAAACCAAGACTTTGACAGCTACTTGGATTTCATGTGCCGTTTTCTTCTGTTATATTGAAGATAGGTGACTGTACTATAATGACTTCTCTTTAATTGTAAAATACAATAGCAAGTCATGGATTTCGCTATTTTTGATCACTAGAAATTTCTTTAGATTCATTGAATCTAGAATGCCCGGGAGTGGCCGCAATGATGGATAGACATTCAGCAGCGCTTTTGAACATTAAGTGTGCCAGTACACGTAGTGATGAATCGTGACCTTGAACGATTCTTTTGGAATCTTTCTCTTTTTTTAAGTTCTACTACAATATTCCTACGAAAGGGATAAACGTATCAATCACCAGAAGATCCAAAACACTCTGATGAGTAAGGTTAGGATTTTGATGATTTTGCATCTTTTTTCTGGTTTTTGAGAAACACTTCTCCTTTGTTACTAATATTTCACAGTGTTTTAAGACGTTTTACATTATTCGTCAGGTCATCAAAATCCTATCCGTACTGAACAGTATTATTCCTACCAAGCTGTATTCACAGTAAATTATTTATTACATAACTTCACTATAATCACTCTCCTTCACTACCACCGTCTCCCCTACCTGGGAAAGCGTGATACTTGGTTATACCTACCATCTCAGCCTACGTTCTCTCAAGGACCTCTGTTAGCTGCAGCTAGGAATGGCAAAAAACATCGATGTCTTTAAAATATCGATGTTTTCCATCAGAAACATCGATATATTACTATCGATGTTTTGCTCTCGATATTTTCTTCACATCCTATATTTTGTTGCAAAAACATCGATGTCTTTTTATTTTTTTTTTAAATAAAGGCACATGATTGAGTAGCAGCAATTCACAACAATATCGTTTTTTTGCGTTATCCTCTTCATCACGCTGCACATTTCGCCCGTGTAATCTGAGGAAGTTTAGGAGCTGCTCGTGCTATGAACGGTGTTATCACCGGGCGTATCATTGCCTGAATCGACCGTAGTGTCACAAATGGCCCTCAGGCGTTTTCACAAGTCGTGAACTAGACTCACTCCAATCTGGGAAGTCACACAGTAACATGTGATGTGTGACCATCTACTTCTTTCCAAACCGGCACGTCTTTCACCATATATTTATAAATAAAATTTGTTTTATATGTTCGAGTTAACGTATATTTGTTCAACATTTACTACCAAATTATTTTAGTGGTTTTTGGCCTTTAGTAGTTTTTACAGTGCTATTAGAGAGATGAAGTGCTTGAGTTTATCTGGCACTACTGAGGTTCTCAGGTTTTCGTTAGTTTATTGTGGTGCGCGAGCGGCACTCACGATTCAGGTAGAGCTTCATTTCTTGTGAAATTCAACTGCTAAGTCCATTTGTGGGGCAGGTAAGTCAAGAATGTATATTTGGTAGTGATTATTATTATGTTTGGTTGGAAGATATATCGCGACCGTAAAATAAAGCGGTTCTTACTTCACTCTTATAGAAAAATTAGTTATCGACTTTGTGCGGTATGTCAAAAGTATTTCTATTAGCTGCATGAATCTCAGATGTCAATTTCACTTTATCTTTCATAATGTCTTTTTTATCTTCGTCATACAAATTATAGAATAGATTTTAAAATATCCACCATGTTTTTTATTAGAATTACTTGTATGTTGTATTATGGTATACGTAGAATATTGATTAGAATATTAAATGTCAAATCTAACACAAAATATAACGTATTCTATAATAATCCAAAAAATTCTACAAAACCTTTTATAAAATGCAGTGGCGGCTGGTGCCCGAACAGACTGGACGTTGCATCTCCATCGAACATACAGGTAAAAATGTACGCAATTCAAATCAGTTAAAACCAAGTGAAATAAAAGTCTATATTGAAACACTACTTCCATGCGTTGCTTTGGGTCAGCGTAAGACACCTCCGGCGCACGTGGTTCTGGCTTTGATTTGCACTGGCCACTTAAATTCGACTCCAGTACATCGCAACAAGCACTATTGCTTGAATGAATGAATGCCTTATTTTACGTGGCGAGACTCAGACCATGAGGCCTGCTCTTCCGTCTGACCACGCAAATTTCGTTACGCTCCTTTCACCAACTAGAGTAGAAAGAAGGTATTACTTGGGCGACGAAACAAGCAATTTTTAATTTGACTCAGAGGTTTCATTTAGGCTTGAGGATCTTTTACATGCAGTAAATCTCCTAACATGGGACGACCGGATTTACTTCCCCTTCGAAGGAAGGCGTACGAAGGAGTTTTCGCCCTGAAAAAATTTGGCTTCGATCGGGTTTGAACCCGCAAAGTTGGGTATACGTACACTGGGTATACGCAAACTTGGATATAACAGCCCGATACGTTAACTATTATACCATCGCCGCCGCTAAACACCGCTTCGGAACTTTTCACACATATAAAATTCTTTTATTTCGAAAACTTCGCTACCCTGGTATATTTGCCAATAATGAAAGATCTTCGACACACATTCGTATTCACAAGAACGTTCGCAAACCGCTGGCCGGCCAGCTGCAGCCACGGGGGACACTAAGGGACTTCCATCCAGAACGGCCACCTTTACATAAAGAACTCGTCAAATGTACGTTTTGAATCAACCAATCTAATATAAAATAAAAATAAATTCTCCAAATATCATAAACAATGCACTGAATATCGCCAATAATAGACTGAACTTGTAGTTTCAATAACAAGTGAAAATCATAAAACTACGTTGCAGTGAGTTAGACGAAGACAGAATATTGGTAATCCCCTGAGATTCTCTCCGACGCCGCGCACCGCGACAGCGAGAGCTGACTGGTTGCCCAACCAAAAGGCTGTATCTTCCCCGTGATATATCGAAGGACCACCAAGTAAAAACAATAAACTCATTAATACAGCCAAGAGCGTAGTGCATTTCCTGGCAAGGCCCCAGACACCGGAGAGAGCGCCAGTTGGGCGCTCTTTGGTTTCAAAATGATTTCATACACATCTATATTTCTGCAATATCTTGAATAATAAATGTTTTAAAAGGAAAATGTATATTCCTAAAATATTATGCGATCTTTTCCATTTTCTGGGGGCTCTGCAACCGTGTAACGTAAGTACGAGCCGCCACTGATAAAATGTATCACATATATCCGGCACGTATTTCTTCGATGGTGTATGAATGGGAGTGACTGAATGGCATTTATTAACATACTGTTATTCGCATAGGTTTTCTGAGCTCTCGCTAAGCTAGTTGCCAGGAGTGGGGAATCTGGTTATTTTCTCAAAATTCTCTCAGTTTTATATCAAATTTGTAGTTCGTTATTTGATACAAAATAGTTGCTATTACACGTGAGCTAACATTTCTGATTATCTGATTTTTTTACAACGCTCGTTGCTATCATTTATTCTTAAATAAACTAATGTTGGCAAAGGTATTCCGAGGCTCAAGGAAACGTGCGCGTATAATACTAACATGCTGGTAACCAAACAATAAAATATATCCCTTTTACGTACTGTGATTAAAAATGGATAGGGAATTGCACATTTGTTAGTCTTAATTAAAACATCGAAGTTTTCACCGCCATCAAAAACCCTTTATCAATATATTAAAATATCGATGTTTTAGTAAAATTTACATTACTGGCTGCAGCTCATGGCTTCTCTTGTGGAGGATGTTGCCCTTACTTTCCAGTAGTGTTCCAGTACTTTGACGACAAAGTCCGCACGGGCTTATCGTGGATGCGTCAGTTGTTTGTTTCAATATCTTCCACTCCCAGTCATGCAGAAAGTTGAACACTCCGGCCATGGGGAACACGTATTATTATAATGAATTAAAGGGATCCAATGCCAGAATGTGCTGAATTTTTTTCTGAGTGTAGGATGTAAATGTTCACACGAATAGCGTATAGCATTGATTATACCAGTGAGGTACAGCTTTATGAATTGCATGTTTATATTAGGTCACAATAAACATCACTTTAACACCACCTTGTGCACGGTACATGTTTTTTGCCCGAAAAGAACCTGGGTATTTCCATTAATTGAATTGCCAATCACCCGTCACTTATTTTTACCATAGAGGCGACCATTTCAAGAAACTTCACCGTCGCTCTCGTAACTATTCAGTAATTTCTGTGAAAGTTTTTTTTCTGTATTTAAAATTTAAGTAGTATAAGGCTTAGTGTAGGAATCACAGAATTTTTAAAACGTGCAAATACGGAGATGGCCTCTTCTTTTGCTTCTGAACATTAAAGTAACTTCATTATCTGTGCACATCTAGAATTCAATGGAAAATATAGTTCTTTCACAAAGAACATGATGAGGGATAACAACCCATAGTTGATTTGCCCTTGAAAATTGAATTTATTACATCGGGATTATTTTCTTAATGATTCTGGCCAAAAATGCTCATTTCTTTCTGTTGTAAGAATTCACGTGTATGGCTTACGGTAGGGATCCGAGAATTAAGAAACGACAAATACACTTCTCCCCGAAGCACATAATACACAGTTTTCAAATGTTTAAAATAAATAAAAAATTTAATCTGGCTGTGTCACACGCTTCTGACATGATAATAACTTTGCCACTACTTAATATCCAACCCTTGTAGAATGGAGGATAAAAGTACCTTACATGATGATCTTTTAGGTACTCTCGTCAAATTCTCCTGATGTGAATTTAATCGAATAAAATACAAAAATGTTTGTCAATAAAATACTGATGAGGTTGCCAATAAACATAATAGCTGCGTAAATGCTATCGATGCGTTTGTGACTCATGCATTGAATCTATTCAAAACGTATGTTGCAAATGTGGCTCTTAGTATGAAATGTTAAGCTCCGAGTGACATCCACGTGGCTTCCTCAGTAGTACTTGTACTACGTATCACCATTTTTCTGTATTTTCATTATATAATATTTCTGCAGCGTCCTCTCTTGCTAACCACAAGGCTAACCCCCACGAAAGAAATACATCATTCCTGGAAACCCTATCCATTCTTTCCTCCCCAGCGAATGTCCGACTCGACAGAATTTTATTGCTGATATGCTCCAAGTACGCTTTTGTGGCGTCCACCCATGGTAATGGACTTCTGTGTTGAATACAGCTGCTCGTCTTTGTTCTCAACGAACAAGGGTGGGGGGGGTCGTTGTACTCCGCGCGGGAGATGAAGGCAGACCGGCGCAGAACGACTGGTGCATGCCATAAAACAACGTCGGGTCGCCGGGCGCTCACAAAAAGAAACACTCCCACCCAGCCATTGTTGGGCACCGTGGCAATGTTTCGATAACGACCCGCCCCATCGCTACTGGGTGGAAGCGGGGCAGGGGATGGGGAGGTTCAACGCGACAGGAACAGCGCCATTTTCGGGCGCTGCGCTGGCAGGCAGCCCCCAGAGAGACTGGGCTGCTGATGGCCATGATTCGATATTCGCAGTTGACCGGAAAGCGGTTTGCGATTCCTAGCTCCCTTGGGGTTGCCCCGAACGAGCTGACTATTTGAGGTTGGGCGGAGTCGTTACGTTTGTTTAAGATATGACGGGACATTGTAATAAATGTTTTGAAGTCAGTGGTAGTTTGTAAAATATGTCCTTGGATATTTATCAGTTTACGTAAACTCCCACTTTCACTTTATCTTATACTAACTGAACAAGAATTTATAAGAACACTTGTTCTTAACCTGAGATAAAAGCTTGTTGTACTAGTTTTCAGGATAGAACATTCACAGATCTTAACTCCAAGAGAAGCCGTCACAGTTATTGCTTAACACTTATCGGTTTGGCTTTCCAATGCTCGACGCTGCGTCAGTACTTATCGCAAAACAAAAAATCATAGAAACAAGATTTCTCCTAAGCAGAGGTACACGGTAACAAACAACTTAGACTAACATTCAACATTGGGTTGCTCCCTGTTTTCCGCGTGCTTTCTTAATGTCCGATGTATACTTTTAATGTTTCAAAACCTACAAAAATGTATTTTTTATATATTTGAAATGTCATTAATATTTATAAAATAAGATGTTTCTAAACAGTACTGCATTTGTGAACATAAGTGTTTTAAATAATTTTAAAAGTACTTTCTCAGAGCCCAAAATCTTTTTGTGAAAATGACCTCAAAATTGCACATTTTCAGAAAATGCTCAGAAGACACTCTCAAAAATAGATCGATTTTTTTCGATGAAAATTTGCAGAAAAGTAAAATGTGCATTTCACTCTTCTGTAATATTCTTATAGAAATATTCCAATTCTACTATTAGGGGACTGAAAGTTTGAGAAAATTTCATTTTGGCGCCGCTAGGTAGCAGCTGGGAAGAGGGTGGACAATACCGAAAATTTAGCCCAAAGGTAGACTAAACTGATTAGAAAACTAGTGCTAGATAGTCTGTGCCTTTCTGTAGCATAACTAGTTTCAAATTATTTTACTAATAATTCCTTGCAGAAGAATTATTGGTAGGGGAAGGGAGAAGCTGTAAGAAAAATCGGATAGAAAAAGCGATAAACGTTTTGAGATACACCGCCATGATTGGGGCATTTTATATGTACAGTTAAACAGTATTGGTTTTAGTTCCGCAAGTGGAATAGTCATTATTATTAGTTGTAGTTGTAGTAGCTTAGTAGAAGTTTCAGCAGCTTATTGAATGACTGCACAAGGCAATTGGTAAATCCAGACTTCTAACTTCTGGAAATGCCAGAATTGTTTTACTACAAACTAATTTTTAGGATATTTTAGAGGAATGTAATTGCTTAGGCTTAGCAAGCCCTTGAAAAGGTGTGAGAGAATTCGTGAAGTAGTAGAGCTGCGACGTTGTTGTTGATGCAACGCGTCTCTTAACCCTTGTTGGGCGTTGAGCGCTTTCTTCTGAAGTAATCCTCCGTTACTGAGAATAATCTCAAGTCAAGTCTCGTCGCTGTCAGTCAGTGCCTTTTATCCCTTCGGCCAGGGGCTCGACGACGTTAGATCCCGGGGTTCCTCGCCGGTCACCCAACCAAGAACCCGCGAGTCTCGAATTCGTTTAACCTTCGTGACTTCACGGAGCGTAGTAAACGAATTGGGCTAGCGCCACGGCCAAGTACAATTATAAGTTTAGGTTCCGAAATTTCAACGACTTGTGCTAGTACTGGATTCAAGAATGACATAAAATTGGATAATGATTTAATTACATGAATACGCATGCTTCAACATAAACGAGAGACTCTTAAGAATACGCAACGTATCATACACGCTACTCAAAACCGTTGACTGCAACATCTGGACGGCGAAAAACTTACCGTATGCCTGTGTTTATACATGTTCTACGCCATTCATCCAATTCAAAATTTCTGTGCACTCCCATCAACAGAGACAGATATCTTCGATCTCTGATTCTCATTCTCGGTCTAAGATTAATTATATAAGGTCCCAGAGAAAATTTAGATATTACCCTCTTTTATGAATAGTAGGATGCTCCTTACTTGTTTTCTTATTAACATTTTTTGAGATGCACAATGTATACCAGAGTTTCATTATACAGCATTCTAAACTGTGGTCCGCACAACCCCAGCCTGTTCTAGAAATATTGAGAAGCTTGTGTGAAAAAGTAAACTTTTGATTGCAAATGAAATTTTCAAATAAAACCATGGAGGTCAATTTTCATTATGTGTTCAGCCAATAAACACATCACATAATTTTATTCTTATACATTATGTGCCAAAGGATAATATAAATTTTAATTTCAAAACACGTTCTTCTCATACACTTTTAGAAATATTTTCCATCTTCAATTCATTTCTTCGAAAATTTTCAAGAAGATATCGTTCTTATAAATATCAGTGTCTTTTGAAAAGTTCCAAAGGTTATTGGCAGCTAATTCATAAATTCCTTCCTTTCGTTGTCACCGACCACCGGAAATCATTCGTACTCTTTAACACCTGGATGTGTAACGGGTCAGGCAGGAGCATCAGTGGAGGTGGAGTGACTGACGTATTTGGGGAGGGCGGAGGGAGGTGGTAATAGTGAGGGGGGAAACTTAAGAAGAAGAGAGGGACTTGGTAGGAGGAGCATGGTGGAAGTTGGGGGAGGAAAGCGGACGAGAGGAGGCAGAAGTGGAAAGCACGAGTGGAAGGAAGAAAAGGAAGGTGGAGAAAGCGTAGAAAATGATTGAAATGTGGTTTGAAGGGTGAGGGGCGTGGGGGCGGGCGGCCGCGCCGTTGAGAATGGCGGGAGCGCTGAGGCGTGGAAGAATGGAACGGGCGCGGAGAACTGCGAAAGCAGGCGGGATGCTGAAGGGAGCAGGAAAGATGAAGTGGGAGAGCGGGGTTGGAGTGAGGTGGGCGAGGCGAGCCACAGGGCACCGCAGGGCGGCTGTGGCCGCTCTCACGCCCCGGCACTCGCCCAAATGAAGCCGCGAGTGCGTCGCAACACCGCAGCCGCTTGGGCGCGACCGTAGAGCAGCACTCAAATCGCCACGGCGCATTCACCCGAGACCGTCCTCACGCCCCGCCACCTCACGCACAGCGATAAGATATAATTATTGACAAATTATTGATTTTACATACGACTCACAGTCACATAGTTTTACTTGAAAGTAAGTCTCGTATACATACGTATTGTTACGTTTCTAGGTGGTGAATTAAAAATCTCGTATTATTTTAACAAAAACGTTTATTTTGTTACTTAACACAATCACTGAAAACACTTGATTATTTATTTACACTACACTTCTCTTCAGTTATTTACACTACACTTCTTTGCTTTATTTACACTACACTTCTCTTCAGTTATTTACACTACACTTCTCTTGCACACTCGCACAGTCCTAAGCACTGGCACAGTTCACTGCACTGATCACAGTTCGATGCACTGGTCACCGTTCACTCACCGACCACAGTACGATGCACTGACAGCGGTTCACTTCACTGGCACCTCACTGCACGGCTATTCACCGCGATGCACACATCACAGTTCAGCTTCCCTGCGGACTCAAGACTGACTCGCGGCCGCCGGCCGCGCGTATTATACTCGTCAGGACAATCCAGAACCATCCGGACACCGCGACTCTTCTGGACGATCCGCCGGCAGGTGATGCAACTCGTGCTCACCGGCGGCTCGTGGTCGCCGGCAGATGACGTAACCCGCCACCTCGAAGTGGCGCCGGGGGATGACGCAATATTCGTTACAGTATATTACGAGAGTAATATACATACCGCCTTACTAATACACGATGAGTAAAATTTACTTCTAGCGTAAGCTTGAAGTAGCCAAAATCTTTACTAATAAATCTTTACTAATAATTTGAATATCTAGGGAAAGTTTACCACTTTGGGCACTTTCAGAAGACAAACTCTCCCCGAATATATCTATGAGCTCCGTCGCTCCTTCCTTTGAAAATCTGTATTTTCTCCGGAATTCCTCCGCCGTGTATTCCTCGAAAGGATTCCGTCTGAGGCGATATACTTTCCTCTTCCTCGGACGGCACTCACCAAACATGTCGACATTTTCAACGTCCTCTAGAGCTTCAATTTCGTTGATATCCATGCTGACTACTTACTTATTCACGCTCACTCACAGCTGATTCAAACAGACGCCGAACGAACGTAACTATCGATTGAACATTCGATTTGAGAAGTCGACACGGGGTTTTTAGACGTTGCCAAACGTTGTTTGTGGAGTAACGCTGGCGTAGTTACTCATCGCTTACTCCGCGATTATTAATAGAAAATTACTCATCGCTCACTCCACGCTTACACTGAAAGTTGTTACTTCCGAAGTAAGTATGTTACTCCAGGCTTAAATCAGACCTTTATTTTTTTATTTAATAGGTAATTATTACAGCCAAATTAGAAACTTGATCCAATGTGGCTAGGCCTTTACGTTCTCTCTCCGTTTACACTGAAAGTTGTTACTGGCCTTAGCCATTTCAATACCTACATTCTACCGAGTTCTAACCTTTCGCCTTCTGGTATTCACCCCAATGGTCTCTCCCTCGCCTCAAAGCCGCGGAAACGAGACCATAAGGTGCGCTGAGGGAAAAACCCTGAAGGGGAAAAACCTGCCGTCAGAAGCCGAGTACATTTCTACTCTATCCCGGTTTTTTGACTATTTATTTATTTGGCGCGGGCGTCAGGCATTCTCCTTCAGTGTTTGGCCTCCACCGCCCTGAAAACAAACAGCACCACAGAAAATCGTCCGCACCAACGCCTCTGCCCCAACATTTCCGATTCCACTTCCTTCGCCCCTAATGTGCTTTATTTTAGCCGTTTCCTTTTTTTTTATTTTAATTTGATTTATTTTAATATATTTAACTTATTTTAATTAATTTAATTTTAATTTATTTAACTTATTTTGATTAATTTAATTTTAATTTATTTAACTTATTTTAATTAATTTAATTTTAATTTATATAACTTATTTTAATTTATTTAACTTATTTAATTATTTTAAGTTAATATATATATTTTATTGACTTTTTATCTACTTATACTTAACAATTGACTACAATTTATAACTTTTTTTTATTATTTTTTTTGTACTGTTTACTAACCTAACATAACTTACTGACTAACTTAATTTGTTAGTTTATTGATTTATTACATATTTCTCTCAGTCTAGGCTCTGCTCGTACTAACCATGCTGTTTTCCACTCCTTAATTTCCGTTTCTCTAGTGGTCGAACCTTTCCGAGAAATGTTCCTACTTCTTTTATGAAATTAGCTCTTTTATCCCTAGAATGTTTTAGGCAGCGTTACGTTCCTATGTTGGAAGTAGTAATTTCCCTTCCCATCCATTTTTCCCCTCAAGTTTCGGTCGCACTGCAAATTAAAGGATATGGATCAGTCTTCCCTATCACCAAAGCACACAGATGCCATTACCATTCGAGTCCTTTATTCTACGTTGCATCCACCCCCGACCTGAACCAAGCGTATCCCCCTCTTGCGTCCTTTTGCAGTGTGTTTACGTAACGTTCGCAACCCCATAACGGACTCGCGTGAAATTTTCGCAACTAGCGAACGTTTTCGGCCGTTGCTGCCAGGATCTCTTTCCTTTTTAAAATCCGCAAGTCTATCCGAAATTAACCGTTCTATGTCAGTGTTCCCTATCTCCCACCATTTCCGGAGAAACGTCTCCAGACCTGGACGTTCCAGTAGCAGTTTAATTTTATACGACCAGTAGCGTTGGTTGCTTCCCCGTAACTGCCCGAAAACATCTATTTATAAGTGAGTCAGCCTGTTCACCTGCTAATTTAATCCAAAGTTTAATGGGTTTCATTTTAAAATCTTTCCAAATTCCTACACTACCGACCTCTCTTAGGACTCCGGCATTTGCTGCGAATCTAGAGACTCCGAGAATTAATTTGAAATAATCTGTTACCTTTATTAGTAAGGCGGATAGAATATAGAAAGTTATGTATTGCTGCGGAAAATCGATTTCGACATTTCAACGGAAATACACGTTTTGGGATCCCCTGATACAGAAAAGGTGTTTTTTTTTCAAAACGTCCGTTCGTCCGTCTGTCGTATGTGAAAAAAACCTTGCGCCTAAACCACACCTACAATCTTTTCCTAATTGAAGAAAGCGATCTGGTTCTAGTTGAAGCTTTGAAATTTTATATAAACATTCTTTAAAATTTGGAGGAACTTTACATGAAGCCACCGGACATTTTCAAAATTTTCTCAAAAACAGCACCAAATTTTTTCTTTAAATTTCCAGTAAGAATCTTAAATATTATTTCTCAAAGGGCTGTTTGGTCTTTTCAATAAATTGGGCGACATACGAAACCGATCTGTCTAAAGAAGTAATTGATTGAAAAATCGTGTTTCTTTTCACCTGCACTGGGAATTCGTATTGAAAAAGTGCGTTAAAAATACGAAAATATTTTTAAAAAAACGTAGATTTCGGGATCTGTAATTTCTGATTACCGCGCGATCTTTCGGAAGACAATTACACTGTCGGACGTGGCGGGAGCACACAGCGTTCTGGCTTGCCAACTATAAAATTGAGGATAGGGTTTTTTTATTTAAAAGAAATTTCTAGTCCACAAATATTTCTTTTATTAAGGTCATGTAGACTTTTTTTAAATTTTAGTGCTTTTCCTGTAATTGAGCGTGAAATACTTACAATTTTAGAAAATAATAAAAAGAATTTCTCAAAAATGGCTCAAAATTTTTTCTTTCAATTTTTGGTACGGTTAAAGACCAGCTAATTCTATCCGATGCCACAAACGCCATATCACTGTATTCTTTTTTTTTCAAAAATTACAAAAAATATTTTTTTTTACTTTCTCTCACGTCGGGAGTATTTATATTAGAGGCAAATTGTTCACATTATTAGATTTAAGAGTACATGGGCTTTAAAAAATGTCAAAAAAATTTTCTCGAAAACTCAACAGTTTTCTGTAAAAATGTGCTCAAAATTCCGAATTTTCGGAAACGCTCAAATGCCATTTTCTCAAAAATAGCTCCAAATTTTTCTTCAATTTTGGATAGTGCTAATTGCACTGTTTAATATGAAGTAAAGTTAAATTTCGTGCATTCTTTTGTTTTTTCAAAAATTACACAAATGTAAACTTTTAAGAATCTTTCACGAGGTTAATATGCACATTTCCATGGATTTGTGTACATTATTACATTTGTGAGTGGACGTGCTTCAAAGGACTTCAATTAATTTTTTCGAAAACTCAATAGATTCCTGTGAAAAAGAGCTTCAAATTTCGCAATTACAGTAGTGCTTCATCGCCATTTTGCTTAAAAACGTTTCAAAATTTTCAATGAAAAATTCTATTTTAGACGACGATTTACTGTTATTTAATATTCTTAAAGTAATATTTCGGTTCTAAGAAACCGAAAAGTAGAGAAAATGTAAAAAACAAATGCTTTTGGGTGACGTCTGATGACACCTGACCAAGAAATAGAGCAAGCCCGTAAATCCAGTCCACACCAAGGAAATTAGAAAAACGTGCTACGAGAAAGTCTGTGTCATTCTGTAGCATCTCGTTTTATTTTATTTAGAAAGAAATTATTACAGTAACTAAGGAAACGAGTGTAGAAAGAGGTGTATAATTGGGTGAATGGTATGTTGAAGAAAACGAGCGACGATAGCGAGTTTTCTTGTATACCATGAGTGCACGCCTTTATACACGTGTTACGTTCAATATTTTTTCTTTACCATTTACGAATAATTCAAATTTTAAAAAGTTTTAGCACAACTTTTCCACCCACGACATGCATTTTATGACGTAGTGTTGTTTCTCAAAAAGCTCTATTTTAGTGAGTCTTGCGTTGATTTTGTTTTCACGAAATATTTGCGGAGGTACTGAACGTATGCGGATAAAATATTACACTCTGACAAAATCATGAAACATTACTTTCCATGAAAAGTGAAGAGAGGTATGAGAGAGAATACAGCATGTATTGGAGGAAAGAGCAGTCACTACTGGCACTGGTTTAGTATAGCATACTTTTTGGAACTGGTAAACACAACTAACGTTTATGTTTTTTACATTTGTAATCCTAAGACCAAATGTTTTACATATATAACATTTAATATTGTTACGATTCTAGGTGGTGAATTAAAACTCTGGTATTATTTTAAGAAAAACGTTTATTTTGTTTCTAACAGAATCACTGAAAACACTTATTTTATGTACAGACAGTCTTCACTTGATTATTCTTTACACGTCACACTTCTCTTGATTATTTATTTACACTACACTTCTCTTGGGTATTTATTTTCGCTGTTCACTACTCTTGCACTGTCGCACAGTCCACTGCACTGACTGCAGCTCACGGCGCTGGCCACGGTTCACGTCACTGAGCACAATCACTGCACTGCTATTGATCGTGATGCACACACCTCACAGCTCAGCTTCCACTTCAGACTTAAGACTGACTCGCGGTCGCCAACCGCTGCGTATTTATACTCGGCGGACGCCGTCGAGAATTTTCTAGACTTTGCGATACGCGCCACGAACACTCTGGGACCATCTAGTTCAAGGGCCGCCGGCGGATGTCGCAATCCGCGCATACAGGTAATTCGTGGTTGTGCCGGCAGATGACGCAATATACGTTACGCAATATATAACGCTAACGCTAATATATATAACGTTAATATAAATATATATATATATATATATATATATATATATATATATATATATATATATATATATATATTAACGTTAAATATTTTATGTTGTTCCATAAGTTTAACGTTTACTTCCCCAATTTAGTTTTATTCATTCGTTTTTTATATGTAAGTTCGTTGTAGATAAGTAATATGTGATGTCCTTTTTGTTATTGTTTCATTGCCGTTGCAAATACCATTGCTCGTCTGTGTTATAGTTTCTTAATTATACGATTTCCTCCTTTTCTGAGTTCTGATTGGTAGGTGTGAATATTTAATTGCACGGTGGAATTTTAATTCACGCATGCTATTAACATAGAGCTAATCAGCGATTTTTCATGGAATTAATGAGAGTATTAAGTTAAATAAACAAAAAGATATATAATTGCATTACTAGTTAACTATGAGGCTAGACCAAAAGTCTTTAAGCCTTTACAATACCTACATCCTAACGCGTTTTAATTTTTTGAATTCTGGCATTCACCCCAAATGGTTCTCCGTCGCATCAAAGCCGCGGAAAAAAACATAAGTTACGATTGAGAAAAAGAAGGGAGAGAGGTGAACATTGAGGTACCCCGGCCTGAATTATCTTAGGGGCGGAGAGAGAGGAGTTTATTCGCTCCACGAAAAGCTTATATTTTCGAGAAAGCTGCTGATGATTTTACAAGATAATCGGGGATCCATAGTTCCTTAATTTGTAGAGCAGACATGTCTGCTAGACTTTGTCAATGGCACTAGCAAAGTCTAAAAAGACTGCAGAGCAATATTGCTTGTTTTGAAAACGCTTGTCCTATGGTATCTACTATTCTGAGAAGCTGGTGGGTGGTCAAATGAAGAGGTCGGAATCCGAATTGAAAAGGAGGGATAGCTTTTGTATCATGAAAAAACTTATCAAGTCTGAAGATACTGTGGAGTGGAGTTTCTTTGGAAGACAGTGGGTAAACAGCTTATGGGTCTGTAACTAGAGGTATGTTTCGGGTATTTTTAAGGTTTTCATATTAGAATTATTATGGATTTTTCCACTGAGGCAGCTGTTGAAGATGGCCGTTAAGTAAGCAATAAATGCTTTAGAACTGTGTTGGATATACTGTCTATTCCTGGAAAATATTTGTTTTATATATTCTTAATTATTTATTTGACATTCGAGGGATATATATATATATATATATATATATATATATATATATATATATATATATATATATATATATATATATAACTAATTATTAACGGAGCAATATGATATGCAGATCTTAAAATCTCCTCTACAAAAGTTTGGAAATTCAGATCTGTCAAAATATTCGAGGTAAAACTTTGCTTCTGTATATGAAAATTCAGAATTGGCGGATAATGGGAGGTTGCATGATTGGGGTGGGAGAAATGACAGAGTTTCCTCAAAGTATTGGAGTTTTTATCGACAGTTAGAAGTAGGTTTTGGCGGTTTTGATAGGCTAGCTTATTTAACTCTTCGTGAACCTTATAAGTTATCTGATTTAAAGCGATTACAAACAACGCAAGTGGGATTGAGTTGGGGGCTTACGTTGCATTTACCCGGTTCATGGGAGTAAGCGCATCTTACACATTTTGAAGTTTTCTTACAATAATTTTTCGTGTGTCCGTAGTCCTGACATCTTTTACATCTCACAATAATTGAATTATGGCGTCTGAATTCAACTGATACTACGGCACTGAAATATGTATTGATGCTAAATAGTTTTTCAAAGGTTAATCTGTCATTCATTAAAACTGCACGTAATGCATGGGAGATTTATCAAATCTCAACAGGCGGGCTACTTTGACGTTCTAAATATTAGTCTTGCTAAGTTCTTCAGTAAATTTCACCTTCTTCGCAATCGATCGGCACTCCAAGAACAACTGTACTAAAGGTATTGACTGATGGATGAACGTGTGATTTTCACACTTATTCTGATGAAGAATGTGAATAGCTTTTCTAAACTTGTCTATTCAATTAAGAATAGTTTAAGCTGAATTACCTTTTGTGTGATGAAGTTTTCTCCTATCACGGAGGTTAACTTACTAACAAGTTCTTTATAGTTTGTAATTTCGTGAATAAATATTGTAGGTGACTTTATGATCATAGGCTCTTGTGGCTAAGACACAATTTGGGTATTTTCCTCGCGGTCATTGTCCGTCTGATGCCCGAACGGTGCAAATCTGTTCTTTCTTGGTAACCTCATTACGCTGGGGAGAGAATTAGCATTGTGTTTGGCGCCGGTTATTTGGAGATTGCTATTTTATAATAATAATTGTACATTTTTCTGCAACTTGAATTAAATATTAATTGAGTATGAATTAATTACTAATATTTTTGTTGTTTTGATGTTGTCTACACAAAGGCTAGATGCCTGGTTTCTTGCCAGCTGTTTTGTTAGTTTGGCATGATGATATACGAGTACTGTGCGGCCACTTTATAAATGGTCGCGTGGGGATTTGGCCTAGGCGAACGAGGCCATGGATGCCGAGAAAATCGAGACAGCACGGGCGGTAGAACTGCAGAAGGGGGAAGATGGCTTTTCGCTACCGAAAGGTCAAATTGTACTCCCGTTATAGTAGATGCAGGAACTACTCATCATTGGCTCTGGTGCATTCATTCTTTCTTGTTATCTACAGTATTCGTACTAATTACGGATAACACAGAGTAAGACGCAGGTTTACATTTTTATCGTAGAGCTTTTATTTATCGACTAGTTAGGAATCCAATAAAACAAGTGAATCCTCTACATAGTTACTCCAGAACGAATACGATACTTTTGCGATACAAACAAGTGCCATATCGCGATGTACACAAAATCCTAAAAAATCAATATGCAATATTCTTGACATTTACACAAGTTCTGGTTCACACGGTAAAGAATATTCCGTGATATTGCAGAGATCTCTTCCTGTATTTTTTGCCATAATTCTTACGTACGGGGATTGGTCGCATATACGCGATCTTTCAGGAATCCCCAAAGAAATAATCGTACGAAGTTGGATCAGGAGAGCGTACAAGCCTCAAACCACGTGTGATAATTCAGTCTCCAAAAGGCCATGTAAACCATTAATGAATCTGAAGAAGTGTGAGCGGTTGCGGAGTTCTGTTGCAAATGACCGTGATTACGCTCGTCATTTGTCAACAATTGAAGGAAAGGCTCCAGGATGCGATGCACATAATGGTTTGACGCATTTTACGTATGTGTCATACACAAACACTTTCTGTTTGAGAGTGAACTTCGAGTGAGTCATCACAAACCGACCATTCACCAAGACCATTCATGGGAAACATGCCTTTCGCAGGGCGAGACCTTGAGCAGCGCTCCCAAGGGAGTTCAGCGCACCATTTCCAGGCGATTGAGGGCTCGTCGGCCGAGCGGAATTGTCCACGATCGCGACACACTAATATAATACCGTCGCACTGTATTTTGCATCCGTACACATGATTCCAACTCACCTTTAGAAGAAGAATTTGGAAAGCAACTTATGTGGTTACAAAAGCACTACACAATGTAAAATCTTTATACGATTAGAAAAATTAATATTTGTTATCTCCGAAAATAAACAGGAGTAAACAAATAACAGTAGTTTATTTAATAAAATAACTACAACTTCTCAACTCAAAGAGTATCGTAGACCTGTCATTTAACAAACCACCATTAGAAATGACCAACTTCGTAGCGCAGATGTTGCCACCAGGAGATGTACTAGTCCGAAACGCAGTCACCGTATTCCAGAAGAGTTGCACCAAGGCAAAAGTGCGTCGTAGACAGAGTACACTCGTACACATGCGTGTCATCGCTCTGCTGCTTTGCTCGCTGACCGCTTTCCCGCAACTTATATTGACCTTGATGAGCCCGAGGTGACGTCATAGCTATGGACTCGCCTCGGACGATCCGATAGTTGCCTCACTGCACGCTGCCCTGTGGCGCCAAATAATGGTCATTACTGCAGCTACACAAACTACAGATACACATGTCTTTATCCATTGGCCAAGAATCTGGGGCATTATTAAAAATATAATCTGATCCTGCTTCGAACTTGATTATTGTTGTGTTCGAATGAGAAGATCTTCTACATCGGATGTCAGCAAACCTCGTTACTTGTTGTGGATTGCTTGCCTCACTTCTCGTAATGTTTACATCCCAACGAATTTTCTTGCACTCATAAATCGTGATGGGGCAACAGCGTGTATTTTCGATTGTTCTACTCAAAATCAGTGTCTGTAACCTTTTTCTCTAATCATCGCACCTCACATAAAGACAATGCACATTGCTGCAGGTCTGATATGGCTATATTTACGGATATCACCCACATTCTTTCAAACTTATAATACTTTTTTAAAATTTTATTTTGTATAGGACTGACTTACAAAGTTCACTATATCTATGATTATTATTAAAAACACGATAGTGCTTAACACGATAGTGTTTTTAATGAGTATGATAACTCCGCCCCCTAGAGAGTTAGCCCTATCCTTTGTAACTGTATTGCAATCTGGTAGTTTAAAAGTAGCTGGAGGTTTTAAATGGGACTCGGTAATGCATGCAATGTCAACATTGTATGTTTGGAGCAAGAAATGGAGTTGGTTTTTTTATTGCTGATGCCACATGCATTTCAGTTCATTAGGATTCATTTTTCATTTGAGTTATTAAAATTGGAAAATTACTTGTTGTATGTTTTGAATAATAGTTGGGATGACTGAATTAATGATGTTGATTATATGAGTTATTATATGAATGATAATATTATGAATGCAAGGTGTGTTCAGAAAGTTGATTTGGGGGAGACTATTTTGAAGATTGTAATTTGGGACCTATGGTGGGTTACTATTTGGTGGACGATTAAATGCTGATTCATGGGTACAATTTGGTATATTAGCTGTTCTAAGGAGTCCAGGGAAATGGCGTCGGGGCGGAGGTAGGGGTGGGGCTGATTCGTTTGTTCTCATATTTAAAGGGGAGCCTAGGGGCATTCTAGATTTATTTTCCGATAATTTTTTAATACATTGGCAATTATTCGCACGGATATCCGCACGGTGAGTCCCATCGCAGTTTCTGCATTTCGGAGGTTGGTTCAGACTGGGACAATTTACTGAGTAATGATTCACGGCAGAAAGTATACAGAAAATTTGTTTGTAACAATTATTTTTAGTATGTCCAAAGTCTAGACAACGAAGACACTGAATTATTCCATTTGTTTCTTGTCTTCTTTCAACTTTAAATTTTAAGTTACGGATTTGGCTGGTTCGGAGGATTAATTCAATCGATTGTTTACCAGAAAACTCTGTTGCTACCACTGGGATGGGCTGATTATCTTTATGTAATCTTGAGATACTATTAAGGGAAGAGTATTGTTCCTTCAGGTCGTTGCATATTTCCCCATGGGTGATGAAGGGATGAATGTTTTTGAACATCATGGAATACGTTTTGTTGGTTGGGTCCTTGAACGTATGAAATTGTTTTTCCGTTTTTACGAAATACTGAATTACTTTTCTGAAGTCTTCTATTTTTGAAACAACTTTGTTTTTGTTATTGTTAAATGTTACGATGAATTGCACACTGTTTTGGGTTTTAATTTCTTGATTTAGTTCAATAATGTTTGTAATATTGTTAATGGGGATTCTAATATTTTCAGGTATAGCGGAGTCGGTGGAATTAGTAACATCGTCATCGGGAAAGTAAGCTAGACTGCTGAATCTATTCTTTCTAGGAATAGCATAAATAGTATTAGAGTTGGTAAGTACTTTTTTTAGATTGATTGGGGTTTTGGATAGGATCACTTTCCCGCGTTTGCCACTGTTTACTTGGGGCTTGGAACGGAGTTTGCAATAATATTATCACTGCACCTTGGAGAAGAGGTTGCACCTTCTGCTGGCACAAAATGACTAACCTGAGTTGGTTGAATATTATTTTGCATATGTGGCTGCATAATTGTTGCTTGCATTGAATACGCCGCCGGTGCTGCATAATGAAGCATCTGCGCTTGTTGAGATGGCGTTGGTAGATACGCTGGAGCGTATGGAGGTGGAAAATCACGGCCGTCGCCTTCCGCGACCTCCATTTGGCCGTCGGTTGGACAAACCAAGGCTAAGGCATAGGCGATGCACTGGTTGAGGCCTGCGTTGATGGATGTTGATGTAAGAGTTTAATCACTTATTAAAATCACTGCACTTAGATTTAAAGTTTCGCACTGTATAGACCTAAACTTTTCGCTAATGCACTTTAACACTACGAAAGTTAAACTGCTACTGAGAGTAGCGCTGCGCTCAAGATCCACACATGTTGACAAATATCTTGTTTAACTTCATAACCACACCATTTTCGTCGAACATATAACATACTGTATCAAATACCTAGTATTTTAATTTTCTTAGGTTCATATGTTACGGCTAACACTGTAATTTCATACTTTAAAAAATTGTGACCCTTCCTACATCAATATTTTCAACCCAAACATACGTAATTCATTTTTATACTTCGTTGAAAAAATATTGTTCAATATTGAGCACAAACCAGAGCCAAGAAAAATTGTCAGAAGTATTTTCTGTCAGTTTTTCTCTCCAATTGACGATAAACTGCAGGCTGAAACACGCTGAGGGTATTAAATATCGCACTTTAAAAGGACCACGATTAATAGAGATTGACCGTAAAACTGACCAATCTCGCTCTTTCCTTTGCACAAACACGTCTTTCATTACGCCAACCGAGCATCACGCGTTTTTAGCGCTCTCCGCCCAGTACCGGCGCGGAGGGCGACTCAAATCGTTCGGAAAAAATGATTGCAGCAACGGTTGCCGGGCACCCCACAGGAAATTTATAATATTGCTGAATTCCATTGGGAAGGGAAACAGTTTTAGCGCCCTGCGGAGTCTGGAAATTCGGCGAGCTGTTATTGAGGGAGCGCTGCAGGGGACGCCCATAAATAACGTAAGCGCCGCTGCGTCGAATTGAATTCCAGCGACTGGCGTGGAGCGATCGCGCAGATTTATATTCGCGCGGAGTTTTGATGGCTCACTTGCCAGCACGCGCACGTAACCCGCGACTGGGCGTGCTCTTTGTAAATAGCGCGTCGCAGAATATGTCGCTTTCGCGCTAAAATGAACGCCAGTCGCCTTGTAAAATGCTGTAGTTTCCGTGTTTGGAAGAAAGACAAATATTGCATACGTTTTTAACTGTATGGTTAGTCCTTTTGATTGCATTACAGACGAAAAGATTTTCATTACCAAAGTGGTTTACATCGTTATGTCCCAAGCAGATTTGTCTGCTTTATAAACGGTTCTTTCTGCGTTATAAACGGCAATGGATGGTATTGATGGTAACTAAAGAAGGATCAGGGCTCTATCCCTGAAGGGTGATACGAATTTGTTTGCCAATTGACTATTAATCAATATTTTTACGTTCAACAAATGTGTTTCTTATTTTGTTCTATATTAGTAAGATTAAAAATTGACTGGAAATATTTCAGTACTGTATATCTAAAGACGAAACATTCTTAGGTATTATTTATTTCGCCTAAAACAAATCGGCGAAGCTGTGAAAAGTTTTGAAAGTGCTTAAAATACTTCATTAGTTTCTGAAAGAAGAAAGACATACTCTCAAGAAAGTTCTACTGTTCAATATAAATATCGTGAAGAATTATTTAAATCATTACCTTTAATGTATAAAATTATATAAAGAAATTATGCAACTTAGATAAGGATAATAACATAACCAACAATAATAAAGAATAAACAAAATTAAAAGATAATACTAGGTCACAAACATTCTAATTACCAGGATTACTCGTTGAATTACAATATGACATATGAGTCAAATAAACTTGGAAACTGAATAAATCTCGAACTCGTAAAGATATTACGTATTAGTTGGACGCAAAGCACTCTCTTTCTTGACGTACGAACTTTCTCTGCAAAGTAATACACTCTTGAATATAACATTATTCGGATTAGAGAATAGACCCCTGAATCGCATTTATATTGATTCCTTGGATTACTCATTATATTACACTACGCTAATTTATACCACATTTTGTGTGTCAGCTTCCTTTCTTGCAGTGTACGTTCCGAAACGACAAGCGTTTTGGACTTTAAAATAAATCTTGAAGCCCGGATGTACTTTTCATCAACTTGTAGATGAACACGAGTGCCTCTGCATATTGAAGACCTCCTTCCTTTTCCAAGAAGTCTATTTGTTCTTGGCAAATACTTGGCCATTTTCCTCCCGCGGGGAGGTCGCGCGAGCGGTTTGTATGAACTCAGTTCTCAGTCCTTGGGGAACGCCCTTTCATTTCCTCTCGTGTTGCTCCGTTTTCTTCCGCACATGACCTCTGTCAGCGCTTCCTGTTTACGAGCGAAGCGAAAGTCAATCTCGCAAGGGAAATAGGGGATTTGAACGGAAACGCCTGGGAGTCACGCCTCCGTTCGCCGCTTTGTCACATCCGCCTCCGAAACCACGCGTCGCGGGCGGCGTTCGCGCGTTGTATGAACTGGGCAGAGGCAACGTCGAAGCCGAGGCCTATTAACCCGTAGATCGGCCCATACGCTGGGAAGAAGAAGGGAAATTTGAAAAAATGACAACTTAAATACTGAATATCATCCAAATTGTGTGTGTGTGTGTGAGAGAGAGAGAGAGAGAGAGAGAGAGAGAGAGAGAGACAGAGAGAGACAGAGAGAGAGAGGAGAGAGAGAGACAGAGAGACAGAGACAGAGAGAGCAGAGAGAGACAGAGAGAGACAGAGAGAGACAGAGAGAGACAGAGAGAGACAGAGAGAGACAGAGAGAGACAGAGAGAGACAGAGAGAGAGAGAGAGAGAGAGAGAGAGAGAGAGAGAGAGAGAGAGAGAGAGAGAGAGAGAATACTCGCCTGAAACCTCACAGCTTTTTACAGTAGTTTGGGAAAACTATACACGCCTTCTATTAATATATAAAATTCAGTATAGTAGTCCAAAAATGGCTAAACCTACGAAGCTGTCATCGCTGTCAGCATTTTTCAATCAACATTGCAGACAATCAAAACGATTGTCTGAACGAATCGAAACAATTCAAAAGTCATGTTCTCCCATTGAAAAGTTTTTGATTTTTAATCGTAATATTGGTACCTACTTTGATTTCACCTGATAACGTACGAAAATCTTTGTTTGAGTAGGACTGAGCATCAAATTGAGGCAGCTTAATTTGTCATTTAAAATATTGAAATGTTCTGGAAGATGTATAATAAATTACTATATAATACTCCTTTTCGTATGTAATATATTATTTGATTTTACTTCAATGTCTAGTAGAACACAAAATTAAAAATTAGGACAAATAGTTTGCGTCTCCGACGCACGGATTGCCCTTCATGGAAAGCTAAAATGGTTATAAAATCAAGCTTGACACTCCAAAACGTTTCCTACTCCTCCTAGTCAGCTATCCCAATCAATCCCTAATCATCCCAATCAACTATTAGTCAAATTTTATTAAAAATATATTTGACATAATTTAAAGATCAGTGATTGACCCAGGTTATACAAAAAATATCCGAGTCACAGGAATCGTATGTTTGAAATATAGATGAAAAGTTGGAATATATCTTACAATTTCGAGTAGCAAGGACGGACGCCGGAAATAAGATATGAGTGGGATAATATTTACACCCAATTCACATTAGTTTCAACAATTTAAATAATAACATCCATCATTGGTCATTCTCTGCAACGATTGTGAACGTAATAACTGTATGTGGTTTAGCTTACCATCCTCCAAAGATCAACACAACGTAAGTGCTTGGATATATTGTTACACTTGAGGAAATTGTACTCGGTTATATAGAGAGCGTCATTACTTAATTTTTACCTTTTTTCTTTTCTCCTTATATTGTAATAGGTATGTTAGAATCATTATGTGGTTATCATTAAAACCAGAAGTGGTTATCATTAAAACCAGAAGAGGCATCAAGGGTTGGAATTAACTCAACCATACGATATCGAATATCGGTCGAAAAATCTGCAGGTTTTGTGAAGCAACTTTGCACTCGCCAGAATTAAGGTTCATTAGCGGTCATTCAAAGGTGGTTAAGATTGGTGTAGGAGGAGATAATCACAATTTGGTACTTGGAAATCAGGAAGTCTTTGTGTATCTATGGAAATATGCGAAACGCATAACGTCGTCAAAAACGCTTTTGCGCTGAAACTTGGTAAATACTCAGAAATAAGATCTAGTTGTACCATTTCCAAGATTATTAAGATATTGTAATTAAAGAATATACTTAATGTGAAGCCCCTGTAACATTTTCAAAATATTCTGGAAAATAGAAAAAAATAGTTCTTGCAATATTTGGCATGAATAAAAGAAAGTGCATTTATAAGAATGGTATAGTTCAAAATTCCATTAATACCTCTGACATTTAGAAAATTGTAATTTTGTATTGTGACCATCCGTTTGCCGAGATCTCGGAAAACGGAGCACATCAATATTCAAGAATAAGATGAGCTGTTTGAACGCGCGCCAACGCGCCTGAATACAATCCGAAAATGAAAACTACGAACTATATCCGTAAGGAGCGTCTCGGTAGAGTATGCGACACCGAGAGTCGGGAGAAAGAAAGCTTTCTTTTCTGAAGTAACAGCTGGAGAGTGAGGACCTACCGATCACAAGAAGGCGGCACCTCGTACTGCTACGGACTTCAGGACTGCATCTACGATAAAAACTCTTCAAGACATTCGAGGAGGTAATTATCATATTACAAGGCATTAAAACAATTCATCAGGAAAAGGATGAAAGTATAAGTGACGCATTTAAAATCTTTGTAAGAGAGAGGAGTGTGAATAGCATGAAACTAACGAGGCCATTCATTTCTTTTCTTTGCAGTTTTTTCTTATTTTATATTTATTCTTCTTATACGATAGACTCAGTTGTCGTATTGGAGATTCTTTTAAATATGGAATTAAAAGCTAGTAACATTCTATAAAAGAATACGAAAAGAATAACAACGGTACTGGAAAGGGGCGACCGTGCGGTTCTGCAGAGGGCGGCTTTGCTCCCGACCGAGCTGCAAGGACAAGGACACCGAGCGACTGGAAGAGTCGACGCCGTAGATTTCTACGCCGTGAAAAGACACAGTAAGGTCGTGCCAACTTGAACAATTTGTAGATATTAGAAGGAATAACTTGTTTCGGAAAGAAAGTATTAGTACAGGTTCTTTATACTGATATTCTGTGAAAAATAGAATCAATCTTTTCTTTCAAGAAAAACTTAGCTAATTGTAAAGTTGCAACTAGGGAATTTACGACTGGAATGATTAGGCAAAGTTTTAAGTATTCTGTGAAATTGATTTAAATGAGAGAAAGGAAACAGTGTAGTTAATTATTGAGAGTGTAAGTTGTTTTCTTTTTTTCAGCAGGACAAAACTCTTGTATATGTAAAGTGTTTTATGTTCATTGACTGTAACAGCAATTTAATTAGAATATACTTAAGTAAGTGGAAAGTGATTCGACTTGAGTTTCTGTGTAAATGCATTCAATCCACAACGGCCCACATGACCCTGATCCCCGCTATTCTAATTGTATTTTTTTATTTTGCGCCCACCTTGAAAACCCATTCTGAGCTAGCCGGCGGAGGGGTGGGTCGCAGTATATTCAAAACACAAAGCGTTTCAGTTAGAAAGAAGATTGAGATTTCCACTTAACAACATTTCGTGGGTTTCGCTCTAAATGAAAGGTACATACATGCATAGTACATACATGTATACATACCTACATGCATGCATACAGTTCCTCATCGATTTTCAGGTACAAAATTGCGTTTCTCAGCACAGTACCTGCATCAATCTTTACATCTTTGAGAAGCTCTAACAAATCCTAGTGGCGACACCTAGCAAAGTAGAGCTCAAAGGAACTTTAAACATGAATTTTACGACCGAAACGAATTCCAGATCGTTTTGTTGAGGTGATTCCCATATATTCCTCCATGTACTATAGTATAAAAGGGAGGAAATGTAAACAGAGGGAAGAAAAGTAAAACATCATTAATACGTGTTAAGGAGGTTGCTACATAAAATTTTATTGACATCGGCTAAATATTTTTGTAGCTTTTCTAAGGATGAACCACAGAACAAACCATGAAATATTGTTTAGTAACTCTCAATGGAATAGCACTGAAATGTTGATGGGCATACTTGTATAATTATATTAATTTAACCAAAAATTCTGTAAAAAATGTTTGCTGGATCAAAATATTCGACTAGTGGTGCTAAAACAGCACATACTTTCTCACCCGTACTTTCACGCGAAAATACGTGAAAATGAATGTTGATATTAATAAAAAAAATATCAGAGAATAGTTTAATTAAAATATTAATTTTGGGGATTAGTGATGGAATTTATATTCTTTCTCTGAAGTTTTAAAGGATATTCTTTTTAATATTAGATAATTTAAAGATATTAGTTTAAGTATCAAGACCAATGCCTTATTTTAAACTATTGAAACTTATGTTTACATTTTTTTGTTTTGTAATGATTATATTTTGTTATTTTAGAGGTATTTGAGTTTATTGTTTTTAATTATTTTGTTGAGTTTTAATATATTGGTATTATTTACTTTTTTGTTAGTGTTTGGTTGGAAATATTATCTATGAGTTTTTTTTCAATGATTTATTTGGTATTCGGGTTTGGGAAAAGTACTCAAATTTTCGAAAAATTGTACAGGACCTGATTTCAAAATCTATGTATTAGTAACAAAATTCATTAAGGGAAACACATCTTTTTTCATTATTGCTGTAGGAGGTTGAAATAGTTGTAGGAAGACGCCAAATAAATTTTCATTTTTTTCAATTTTTGAAAAATCAGAGCTTTTGACGAAAATGAGACCTACACCATTCTCTTAAATTGATTGATTGATTTCTTCCTGTTTCCGGGCGCGTCAACTACTTTGGTCATTAGTCCCGTTAGTGTAGTCCATGTTTTCTTCGCGGGAGATGGCGGTGACCATCCCCCGCTGGATGGCGAGATCCGGCGCCGACCTACCGTCGGCTAGTGGGGTTTCCCCCCTAACCAGGACTCTCCCACCAGCGGGGCACCGCCCCAGCCGGGACAAGCTCTAAGCTCCTGACCGATCTCTCGGAATATGTGGTAGTGTAGTGCATGTTAGCGTAAGTGTGTGTGTAAGGGGAGAGGATAGGACACGGAAGGGGGAGGACAAATCGCGCGCGGTCCGTGGCCCGTTTGGTAGGGTATTGCTCCGGCATTCGCCTGGTGTTGATCGGAGAAACCACGGAAAACTTCCGATCAGAGTAGCCGGCCGCTAGAATTCTGCTCCCGACAGCGGCTGAATTCGACCAAGCTGGATAGCTAGTGACGAAAATCCTGCCGCCGTCAGTACTTGAACCCAGGACCTTCCGGTCAGAGGCGTTGCAATGACAGTTGATGCACTGAGCTACCGCTCCCGGTTCCATTCTCTGAAACGTCCTTCACATTATTCAATAGTAAAATTTAATCAAAAGCGATGGAGGGAATTTTTAAACATCGCAGTGGCTCCATGCAACCTGTTTTCCCAAATTAAAATATCTGTTTCAAATTCAAGGGCCGTGACGTAGATTATAGGAGAATATTAATTTTGGAGAAAATCTGCTAAACAGTTTAGCCACTAGCATTGTTCACATACAAACAGACGGACGGACAGACAGACGTTTTGCCGACATTCGATTTTTTTGGTATCAAGTACCCAGAAAAAATGGATTCTGGCTACAGCGCGTGTTAGAGGATTTTTTTTCTTCTAAATTTAGCAACTGGGTTTATCCACTTTTTCATGACCAGGGCCTAGTAATTAGAATTTTCTGTCAAAAAGTCTCCGTTTTTCCGCGCAGCATTACGTAAATTTCTACTGCGTCGGCGGTAGGAAAAAAAGTTGCAGTTAGAAGCAAAGTAAAATACATGTTTGATCCAAGTGTAAATGAAAATTTTGCGAACTAGTAAATTCTTGTTCATAATAAATACGTACGTATTATTGAATTAAAAATGAGACATTAACTCAAAACATTTCGTGAATAAATTAACCAATATTTAACCATTAATATTTCTGAAATAGATATCAATTGCTCGCACTTCTTCAAATAATTTATCAGTAATCTGGAATCTAACTGACATAATCTAGTCCTACACATTCCCTGACGACGAAGATTGATGAAAATCCAAAATTGCAATACGAGACGTCTGTTTCATGATGTATTGTAACAGTGAGCCCTTTCTGGAAGTAGGCTTTCTTCCGTCACTGCACCGACTTTTATTGCCTAGGGTTCTGCAACGTACAGATTCCGTTAGCCTTTCGCTCGTTTCCCGGAATGGAATCGCTGTGGGTCCGTGTTTGAAGAAATGTAGCAGAAACTCAGAACTGGCACTAAAGCGAAATAAATAAAATACCAGTGATGACGATGTTCACTGTCCTGATAAAAGCAAACCGGGGAGTAACAGAAATTAAAATGTTAATGAATAGAAAACTGATACCCGATTGATCTTTAAAAAATGAATACTCTGTGTGATGTTTCATAGAAAGAACTGACTATATCTTTTGAATACAAACGAAATGGCTCTGCACAGTTTGCTCTATTTTTTTCTTATAATAGAAACCTTATTTAATGAACTTTCTAAATGCCAAAACGTTAAAAATAACGTAGAGGCTTACTTACAAGGGAAGAATGCGTCGAACGATATAATTTTATATAATATGTTATTGATTTTACCTATCATAGAAATACGATGGTCTAAAACATCCCAACACGAATTCATTGGTTACCGCATTTCAACTTCTATGATGAGAGAGATTGGGAAATGTTTGCTGTTCTTACGTAACTACTGAAAATGCTATATTGCAGTAGCTATAAACAGTTATATTAATTTGAAAGTGTATTTGTCTAAGAGAATAAAAGAGATAAGTATGAGGAAAGATAGTCGAGCCCATTTGTAAAGTTACTTCTCCGGCATTCACCTGGTAATACTTGCGAAATCATCGGGAAACTACAGATCAGAACAGCCAGCGGTTAGAATTCTCCTCCATCTATTTCCAGCTAAATTCATCTCACACTAATGTAACTAGTGATGTTTAAAGAACATGAATATTCTTCCCCGCATTTCATGCAAAATAACGCGAAAAGTTTCAACTTTTTAAAAATTGTACATAAACTTACTTCAAAATCTATCTTTAAGAACAGATTTCATTAAGGGAAAATATCTCCGTTTTCATAATTGTAGTTGTAGGAGGGGCCGAAAGTTTTTTACTTTTGCAATTTTCAAAAAACTTAGATATTTAAACGAAAATTAGACCTGCATTATTCTCTTAAACGTCCGTCGCACTACTTACCAACAAAATTTAGTCAAAAGCAAATGAGCTATTTTTTGAAAATTTGGAAAATGTCTAAATTTAAGGGCGATATCAATCAGATCGACAAGGGTATATCAATTTTGAAGAAAATCGGCTTAGCGGTTTAGCCGGTAGCGTTTTTACAGAAGCGGTTGGACGGACGTTTTGCCATCTATCGATTTTTCGGTATCAATAAGCCACACAACATTAATTCTGGCTACACCACGTGTTAGAATTTTTTTTTCTAAATTTGGAACTGAATTTATCTACTTTTTGGGTAACAGGCCCTGTAATAAGTGTTTTCTGCCAAAAATTCGCCATTTTTCGCGCAGGATTGCATAGCTTCTTCTCTACCCTGTAGGGAGAAAGTAAAAATTCCACTACCGTCAGAACACAAACCTCGAGACTTTCCAGTCAACGCAGCTGCAGAGACAACTGTGTTGTCGCTAATCTTCTGCACCGGGAGCGGAGGCTCAGTGAATCAAATGTCACTGCAGTGCCTCTGACCGGGAGGCCCTAGGTTGCGGTCCCGACGGCAGTCCTACATTCAAACCCCCTTCCCCTAGCTTGTCAGCTAGGTCGAATTCAGTCGCTGTCTGGAGGAGAATTCTATTGGCCGGCTGCTCTGATTTGTAGTTTCCCGTGATTTCTGTGGTTTCTTCGATCAACACCAGACGAATGCCGGAGGACGAACCCTAACAAACGGGCTACGGACCGCGCGCGATCTTTCTTTCCTTGCCATATCCTGACCCCACTCACTAACATGCACTACACTACCACACATGCAGCGAGACCGGATCGGGAACTTAGAACTTGTCCCGGCTGCGGAAGTACTCCGCTGGTGGGAGATACACGCACTACACGCACGGAGTGAAAAACACGCACTACACTCACAGGACTAATGACCTCGGTATTTGACGCGCCTGGAATTACTAATCAATCAATGATCTTTTGCATGCAGTGAAAAAGTTTTTTCGCGGGATCACTGCCCGGTAACACTGAACCGTGTAGAGGCGGGGGGGTGCGCTAGAAAGAGCGGATATTAAAACGGCGTCTTCCCACGTGGCGACGGCGGGTCGACTCAGGCAGAGCTCCGGGCTTATTTTGCAGTATACCGCGCGCCCGCCGTCTCCGCGCCGCCAGACTGTCTCGCCTGTTCTTGCTCTAAGGGCCGTGCAGCGGCGACATGTTCGTGAGAGTTCACAATGTTTACAAAGGACGTTCCGAAAACGACGCTGATAGTGCACGATTGCAGTGACATGAATTCCACGTTTTTAGTGTCCACGAATTTCCATGATGATAATAATGATACTTGGTTTCATTTATTAAGCGTACTCTAAAAGATAAATCGTGCAAATGTATTTACAAATGAAGTATGATTTAGAATAAACGTTACAAGCTTTTATCATGTAGGCATCTAGAGGAATCAACGATGGTTACGTTTTGCCAGTGAACATTGACAGTAAATCTCATAATGAAGTCTCGTAACTGTCTTTTTTGTCAGCGCGCACCTCATTGGTACTGTAATGATTTACACGATCCCCTATAGTGTGCGTTTGGAACACAAACAATTTGAAAACATTTACAGCAAAGGCGCCATAATAAAGAAAAAACCGATTGGGGAAGAAAATAAAGTGAACCCGATACTTGTGCGAGTTTTGACCATAGACATTAGATCCGGCTTTAATTTAGGAACATTTTAAAAGTTATCCCAGTAAAATCGCATCAGGCAATAAGAAGTTATTGAAATTTTCGTATTTCGTATATTTGTGTTAAGGAGAATATTAATGGAGTCCATTGTTGGAGCGATGAAACGCTTATAAAGAAGAGGGTTTTTCTAATAATGCAAGAGAACGCGATAAGATATCAAATTCAGACTTTCGGGGGGCAAAAGAAGAAAATTAGCTGCATCATGCAAAATTTATCCCATTTAAATATCTTGACGGGAAGTATCAAAATTTTAATAAAACAGATAAATTAATTCAAGCAAAAGCTTAGCAAGAAGAAGCGATTAGCGAACAATTGCAGTGCGTTCCGCTTCACCTTCAAAAACGGAAAATAGGGAAAATAAAAGGAATTTGACCAAAGGAAAACAAGAGGAAAACATCGAATTTTAGGAAATTGCCGGGAGAATTTTATTAAAACAAAAACGGAAATAAAGTGTTTCGGAAAACGTTAGAAATTAAATATTTTGAGAGAACCAAAGTGACGCGATCGTCAGTTATCGAGCGATCGGGAAAAGTGTTGAAGCAAGAATAACAATGCTAAGTTGAAAAAGATTTGCCAGAACGTGCCTGGACTTGGTGAAGGCAAGACGTGTGTTCGCGTAGGCGATGTTTGGAAATTTTTTTAAAGTGCGGAAGTAATGGACATAATTCGCAATAGTGACTGGGAATACTTTATGTAAATTGTTTAATATTTCGTGAAAGGGAATTTCATAAAAAAAAGGGAGTTTTCGGAATTACTGTGAAATTCGGCAACGCCCGTTGGACTTGCGAAAGCAAACGATAATGAGCGTGGCCGTATGAGAAATTTTGCAACGGTGGGGAGCGCGACGTTGCATTTACGATTAGCGGCGCGGAATTCAATTCGGGACTCAGAGATTTTTCAAATAATTTGCAATGTTTATGAAAAAGGGTAGCAACGTGAATTCCGACATGTTGCGTGAACAGTGATGCGTGCGCGAGTGTGTTCCGGAACTGGTGGCGACAACGGGAGGCGCTGTTGTGCGTGGATAATCGCACCAAACACGCGGATTCTTCGCGGAAGCAGCATCATACGTGAGCAAAAGTATTTTGACATTTTTTTTTTGCGAAGTGAAGAACGCTCTGTCGAAGATCAAGTCATGTGATTAATAGATTTTAATACGTAAATTTCGACAGAATGCATTCTGGGATTTTAATCATATGTGTGAATGGCATTTGTTTTTGTTGTTGTAAATAATCTGTGTGAATGAGAGAGTATATGTCCATGTTTCGTGTATTGTGGGAAGATAAATATTTATTTGTTGTTGGTTCTTTGTTGCTGGGTTATGTCGATGTGTGCCGTCAGGGGCACCAGTGCTATTACAGCACCAGATATTGTAAATTGAAAGGGAATATGAGAAAAGAGGCGATTGGAATAAATTTCATGGCCATCTTTGGGGTCATGATTTGTAAAATCAATGTTTTCGTAATCATTCACGTAGCACTAGAACTGATCCACGCACGTGAGTGCAGTACCTTGCTCGCGTCTGTACAGACGCACCGCAGACCACGCCCAGGTGAGTCAAAAGGCCAGGTAAGCTAGCAGACGGGCAATTGTGAGTAGGAGAACGGGAAGATTATTATATGTGCAACCCAACCGAGGCTAGTGTTTGTTTGTTTGTTCATAAGAAGGGCTAGAGCAGGCAATCTATTACAAGTAGCAGTTTGACGTGCCGGGCTTGTAGAAAGTATTACAAGTGGCCGCACAACGGTGGGCTCGGGCTAGGCCGGTGTACGGACACGACGCCGGACACCGCCGCCAAAGGGGAACCCGTTACAGTACACAAATCATCCTCCACTGATGATTGGCAAATACATTGACTCTTAGAGACACACTGCTCACTGCTATCGACAATACTGATGTTTTTTAGCTTTATTATTGAACTTTGACTATAAAAGGTTTTCCAAGAGACGTAAATGAGGTTAGATGTATGCGTGGTAATTTCGTCAGTAGACCTCGGATTTTACGATATATACCTCTAGGATATTGTGCAACATAATTCCAGATACCATTGGAAGAGACCAATTATATATAGTGGAATCAAAATAAAGCAAAACGGCCGAGGGGCTAGAGAATCTCCTTGAATATTTTCCCTGTTAATCTGAATTCTTTTTACTTTCTCGAACTTACTTCTTAAGAAGAGAAAATATTGTAATTTTGCGACTAAAAAAGGCGAATTTTCGGCAGAGGAACACTTATTGCCAGGCTCTGGTTACGAAAGAGGGATCCTAAATCCTGTTGCTAAATGTACATGTAACTTTAGCACCTCCAGCAGTTTTTGAACGGTTGAAGTAATTCTCACGAAATTTTCGGGGAAGTACACGAGGGAGGTGGGCTTATTGATACACGCATTCATTGTTATTTTATCACATTTAGTTTGCGAGATATTGAGGTAACTGTGTTGTTTAAATGGAACTATACGTATTTTTTGGGCATTGACGAGCGTAAAAAGCCAAATCCAATATACAATCCTTATAAGGTTTTTTAATTTTGTATTTTCGCTTTTAATAACAGTTGGCCCTACAAGGAAACTTGCGCCCCCCTAATAACGCGCTCAGGCAAGGAAAGCTGAACACAAAAAAATCAAAATTACTCAAAAACTGCTAATCTAACATATTACAGCATGCACATCATTGGATTCATCTTTTTACGCTCGTCATGATATACTATATATATTTCCATTAAAAAAACAAGTTACCTAAATATCTTGTAAAATATAAGTGATAAAATAGAAATGAATGCATGTATCAATTAACCCCATTCTCTCACAGACATTGTGAAAATCGCATTGCGATAACTTCAACAGTGCAAAAACTGCAGGAGGTGCTTAAGTTACATGACCCATTCTGTATAGAAAATTACTTGCTCTAACATGTGGTGAGAGGACAATCCATGTTTTGTGGGTCCTTGATACCGAAAAATCTAGCAAACCGTCTGTGTGTGCGTCTGTCTTTATCAGTCTGTGCATCCTTCAGTCCGTCCGTTTGTGATCCAAACTGTTCTGACTATTCTACAAAATTGATATTCTCTGTATAATCTGAACGATTTTAATTTACACTCAATTTACACAATTCGACTGTTTTTTTTATTTTTGGTTAATTTTTCTTTCGAACAAATATACTCATGACTTTGCAAATATTAAACAATTTGCATGTTTCTAGAGTGTTTCTATGATTCATCAATGCATATTTTTGCCTAGAAAGCATTCAAACCAATTTTTGAGTGCTTATTGCGACTCAGACATCCAGAATATTCAAGTAGTTAATTAGAGAAATACGCTTAAAATAGTCTTAAGAGCTTATTTTCGAATTTTCGGCGTTTCGTCCCCAGACATCCTGTATATCTCCTTTAAAAATAATGACAGTGTTTTAGTACTTAAAAACACCAAAATAGGGGAAATGATATCAATAATAAATGTATCTAAGCTAAGCTAGTATAAACGAACAGCTTCCGCTCTGTAGCATAATGCTATTGAGCTGTAAGAATATAGTACTTTCCCAAAAAGAGATACGTAGCAATTATTGGAACTTGTCGGAAAACTACATCTTCACGTACAAAATATAGGTCAATTATCTGGAAATTCCAGAACAGTATGCTAGGACGGAAGTAAAGAGCGATTAGAAACTATTGAGAACTCTCTAACAACATTAATAGTCAGTCGAAGTCAAAAAGTCTTTATTTTGCTAATAACATAGAACTTGCAAAATTACATTTAAACATGATGTGCAAAATAATTAGGGATCCCCTAGAAAAAAATGTGGGATCTTCATCACCTTTGCACGCAAAAACAAAATTGTCAGCAGCGAAAGGCAGTTAGCTCACTCGAATTAACATGCAAGAATAACAATACTAAGTTTTTAAACATAATACTTCTGTCCACTAACAATACAACAAAAACATACAGATCTAAACATATACCACAATATTAACGAACTTGATAACAGAAAACAGTATAATATTACTGTTCAAGGGTAATGAAATTACATTTTCTAGATTATACAAGATTTTTCAAGAACAAAAAAATCAACAATTTAAAAAAAAAAAAAAATTTTTTTTACTGACCCGAGTGTAGTTAAACATTATTTCATTGCTGACAATATTAACATTCTTGGTGCTACACTACTATAAAATATTTGATGGGCTGTTAAATTTGAATTTGGAACATAAGAGGTTTCATATCTTCTCAAGTTGTATCTTTTTTTTATTGTATTGAAAATACTGTGCCTCTGATGAACATTTTAGGTAGAAAAAAATGTTTAATAGAAAGAGAAGTAAGACCAAGACATTATCTAAGTCAAAAGTAATTTTACTTTCTCGACTTTACAATGATACTAAAGGAAGGCTCAAAATCCTACACATATTGATGTCCACATATATATCTTATACGTTATTGGTAATACGAAAATAAATAAAATAATATCGAAATACGTATCTGATACGTACTTCGAAGAAGAGATGTTAGCGGAGGTATGTAGTCGGCGAATTACGGAAAACGGCGAATTTTTGTCAGAAAAACTCTCATTGTCAGCCCCTAGTTTAAAAAAAGTGAATAAATCCAGTTGCTAAATATAAAATAAAAAACGTAACACGTGATGTAGCCAAACTCCATGTTCTGTGGGTTCTTGGTAACGAAAAATTGATTGACGGCAAAACGTCTGTCAACGTTAACGCCTAACCCATTCAACCGATTTACTCCAAACGTGATATTTCCGGATTGATTTACCCCAGGCTTTGGGAGTTTGAAACGGATATTTTGATTATTGAGAGTATTTTACATGAATCTTCAAAGATATTTTCAAAATTTTCTTGAAAATGGCACAAAAAGTTTTTGATTATACCTTATCCTGGGATAGCGTAAAGACTCTTAAGAGTATGGTGCAGGTTCATTGAAATTTCCGATTTTTCGATATTCCAAAAGAGAAATTTTGTGCGAGCATCTTCTTACAACTAAAATAATGAAGATAGGATTTTTTCTTAATGAAATCTGATTCTTAAAACCCATTAAATAAGATCACATTAAATTTTTCGGAAATATGAGTAGATTTTGTGTAATTTTGCACGATGCTAGACTCATTTTCGGTTATCTTTCCATTTTTATTGAAACCAGTAAAAAATTAACATTTCAAAACTACAAATTTGGAGATAACGATTTTTGCTTTAAACAGTCTGTTGCATACTCTCTGGTCTGTGTAGTATACTCTTTGGTCTGTTGTAAACTAGTGGTGCTACAACAGCCATACTTTCGTGTTATTAGAAACAGCTATGTAATATTGCAATATTGCATTTTCTAGGTACTAACACCTCAGCTCTTATTTCAAAACGTCCAATTCTACCAAAAAGCAAGCGATACACTGTTCCTAGCACAGCGGTTTTAAAAACCATGTACATTCGCTTGGATAATACTATCAATAGAATAATTAGAATATATGCGATTGACTTCAAAATAATTACGAAAATTCTGGCTGCTCACTTATAAGTTGCATATTGTCGTAATTTTGTGATATTTTTGAAATTTTCACATACATCATAAATGTATTTAAAGTCCAGTAATCATAATGACCTACTGTTCATTTTATTAAACATAACATTATGTGAATATGTTGCAGCCATCAATAAGACGGCGTCGGTTGTTGATTGATTTTTCATGTTTCCGGGCGTATCAACAGCTTTGGTCATTAGTCCCGTTAGTGTAGTGCATGTTTTTTCTCGGGAGATTCTCTTCCCCTGGCTGGATGGCGAGATCCGGCGCCGACCTACCGTCTGCTAGTGGAGTTTCCCCCTACCAGGACTCTCCCACCAGCGAGGCATCGCCCCAGCCGGGATAAGCTTAAGCTCCCGACCGGTCTCCCGGAATGTGTGACAGTATAGTGCATGTTAGTGTAAGTGTGTGTGTAAGGGGAGAGGATAGGACAAGGAAGAGAAAGGACAGATCGCGCGCGGTCCGTGACTCGTTTGGTAGGGTATTGCTCCGGCATTCACCAGGTATTGATCAGAGAAACCACGAAAAACTACCGATCAGAGCAGCCGGCCGCTAGAATTCTCCTCCCGACAGCAACTGAACTCGACCTAGCTGAAAATCTAGTGTCGAAAATCCTGTCACCGTCAGGACTCGAACGTAGGAACTCCGGTCAGAGGCGCTGTAGTGACATCATTTGATGCACTGAGCCACTGCTCCCGGTGACGTCGGTCATTCAACTGTTAAGTTAATTCATTACCGCCTTTTTATAAATTAACATCATCTCAAACGAATCGCAGGAAAATAAAATTTAAGATAGTATGTTAGATCGCCCACGGTGAAGTACACTCAAAAATTTCTTTAAGTGAAAGTAAAATCTCTGTTCCTCAATAAGATAAGGATAATTTTGACCCTTACGTGCTTAACTTTTTAATAAAAAACGTTTATATTAGTACAGGCTCTTATGGAAAAAACTTTCGCGGGTATAGTTTTAAGTAATTGAAGAAGTTATACGGTTAATGTATCTTTTTCTTTAATTCAAAACACAGTAAATTTGTTATGGGATGAGATGATATTAAGTAGTGTATAACATACCTCACCGGGCATTCGGAGGAGTAATTTATAAAAAAACTGTGCGAATTCATCGCAAACGAAATGAAGTACTGTCTTTCGGCCTAGGATTTACGCTATACTACAAATTATGCTATTGTGAGCCCTAGTTCTCTTAGGGCACGATAGAAAACCGCGACAAATGTATGGATCATTGACAAATTAGTAATGAAAAAAAACAACGGACAGAAGGACAGAGAGACGTTTTGCAGTCAATCGATTTTTCGGCATGAAGGACGCCCAATACATGAATTCTGGCAATAGGACAGGTTAGAGGATTCTTGTCTAAATATCGCAACTGGTTTATCCACTTTTTTGTTACCAGAGCGCGGCAATAAGAGTTTTTGTGTCGTAAATTCGCCGCTTTTCGGCGCACGATTAATGTACTTTCTCTACTTACGTGAGTAAGTGCGAGAGAGTAAAAATCAACTTTTTAAAATAAACCTTTTAGAATATTTTTAAAAAATCCAATGAATTTTGCGTAATTCATACAATTTCTCAAAATAATATTTTCTCAAAACCGGTCGAAACTTTTTCTTTAAATTTTCACCTCATATATATATATATATATATATATATATATATATATATATATATATATATATACAAATTTTCATCTCCTGATATATATGAAGAGATGATAAAAATTATGCTGCTTGTCGCCGAGTCCAAACCTTACCGTTCTTTTGTTCCGTAATAATATGTTTGACAGCGAGTTAACTCGGAGGACTTCAGTCCGAGTCTCGCGAAGAAAATAATTTTTGCTGGCTGAAAACCATTTCGCATGTTTAAGTAGTAGTATAAAATGTCGGGAACGAAATATCGCGAGAAAATATGTGCTGTTGAAGCCCACTAGTTTATAAACGCAGTCAATATCAGCTGTAAAATCGTAGTTTCCCACGTTTCGCATTGTGAACACCGCTGCATTCACTGGCGAGAAAATTGGAGAGAGAGAAACAAAAGACATTGATAAAACTTGAAAATATTTATATTTCTAATATTTAACTGAAAACAAAACAGTTTAATTTTAACACATAGCTCAATTCGTCGTATATTTTAAGTCCTTCAATATGTAACAAAAAAGCATTCCGCTCAAGAGAGTCATGTCGCATTTGCTGTAAGCTGGAATATGAGAAATTCTCACCCGACAGGAAAGCCGGCACATCTTGACCTAGAGTGTAGGATGGCTCTTGGGTTAATGGCTAGTAAGTGTACTCGCCTCGTATTGCTGGGACATGGGCTTCTATCCCCTAGACAATACACGTTAAATCCGTGGTGAATAAGGTACCGTCCATAAATTACGTGAGGCGATTATGGCGATTTCTCGACTCCACCTCCCCCCTTGCTGAGATGTGAAATTTGACTCGGCCCCATCCCCTCTCCTAATTACGTGAGATTTTTCAAAATGCGCATTTTATACGTTAATTTGTGGTTGATTGCATTGGGATTTGTTTAAAAAACAAAATTTGCTCAATTATATTTATTTAAGGCTAGATATGATTAGATAATGATAGATTTTAGATAATAGTGGCTGAATTACAATAAATACCATTGCATTTGAAAACTCAATGCAATAATTCATTGTAAGTCAGTCCACGGGGACTCACATGCGACCTCAAGAGCGACTACTGGAACCAACATGTCCATATGATTTTCCGTAAATTCATTTGCTCCTTCAACTTCGCTGTGATTCAACCACTCTAAACCAAAGACGCTTGTACACACATGCTCAGTATCTCGTCGTGTTAGGATCCGTGAGGGTCGCACATTGCGTGCTGTTGCAGCTAGTGTACTGTAGACCGCGCGTCGGTGCTCTGCAGCTCTTGTGATTGATGAAAAGTAGATACCGCATACACTGCAGCACGTCGTTTTTAGATCATCACGTACACTTTGTCTACAGAGGTCATAGGGCATGCTGATGAAGGCGTGCGAAGGTTGAATGGGTAGGCAATGGCGATGAAGGAAGGAAGCAAATGATTTTCCGTCATACTTTTCAGGATCGGGGACCGTGTGAGTATCCTCCTAGTGAGTATGGAGTTGATAGAAACGGTTGTGATGAATCATAAATAGAGCACTGATTTTAGCGAAAAAAAAACATGATATTTTCCGACCCCCCTCTCCCCCAAGTAAAATTAGGTGAGATCCGCCTACCCCCACCCAAAGACTTCTTGTAACCTATGGGTGGCTCCTAAATCGAACACTAAGGAGCTTTTCTCGGATGCTTTCGGTTGCTCTACCCCTCACTCCATGATTTCTCCATCACTCCCCTCGTCTTCTGAATTAAACTACCCATAGACATCTATGACTTCATTAGTTGAATGGCATATGAAATTAAAGAAAGAAAGAAAGAAAGAAAGAAAAGAATGAACGAACGAAAGAAATAAGAAAAGGAAAGAAAGGAGAAAAAGAGAGAATGAAAAAGAGAAAGATATAGAAATATCGAAAGAGAGAAAGATCGAAACAGAAAAAACGAGAGAAACAACGGAGGGAAAGGAAAGAACGAACGAAAGAGGGAAAAAGAGAAAGAAAGAACGAAAGAAAATTGAACCAGTTTGCATGAAAACGTTGCTCAAGTGGCGTCGAGGAAGGATATGCCACGAGGCACTAAATCGGGCAGTCGGCACTCCACAGCTGCTGAAGCTCAGCATGTGAGCTTGTGCTCATACATTAGAAGCTTCACTCGGCGGAGCTGAGACAGGCGCGCCACGGGGAGAGACGCCCTGATCCGCCGCCCTGCTCGCTCCCCACTGCCCCCAGCCCGTCCCACCGCCCCGCCGCCCACCACCCCGCAGCCAAGCTCGCCGCCCGCCCCGCCCTGCTGCTCACGCCACCCGCCTCCCGCGCCTCCCCTGCCCACCGCCCTCACTTCCTCGCCGCCCCGCCATTCCTCGGCCGCGCCACCCCGTCGGCTCGCCGCCTGCTGCCCCACTGCCCGCCCCGCCCCCATCCACTCACCGTCTTTGGCGTGGAGGCCGACGGCGGCTGCGCATGGCATTCCTCGGCTGCCGCGGCGATCGCGAGCGCATTCCCAAGCGACGCAGCCCCCGCGGGCGCGGGCCGACGCACTTCGGCAAGAGGAGAGCGCTGCATTCGTCGCTAGATGGCCCGTGGGCAGCGCTCTCGCTTGCCATGCTCAATGACCCAGACTCGATTCCCGGCTGGGGCAACAAGTAAGTATTGATTCCGGGTGCGACAGCCACTGGGATCCTTATTTCCTAAGTGTTACGCATGCCACGTCCCGGGAGGTGGCAGGGAACCTGCCGTATTTGAGAGGTGGAACATGATGTGACAGGGCGGGCTAGATGAGGAAAGACGGATGAACTCGGCGGGAGGGACGGGCACAGTGAGGTTTACGAGACGGGCGGGGCCTAGCAGGGCAGGTCATGGTGGATCACGGCGAAAAGTGAAGTTTAAGATGGCGAAATGTGGAATTCATGTTTTCCTAATATACATTGAGGTGACAAAAGTTATGGGTTGCTTCCTCATATCGTGTCGGACCTTTTTCTGTCCGTTGCCGCAACTGGACAAGGTATGGGCTCAACAAGTCTTTGGAAGTTCCCCGCAGTAATATTCAGCCGTGCTGCCTCTATGGACCCATTCCACCTCCATTCGTACAGAAAAGACCAAAATTTGACCTTCATATTTTTAATTTATTTTCTATTTTTTCAATTTATTATATGATTCAAATAAGTGAATACGTGTATTTTTATTTTTTCTAACTTTATTATTTTCGGAAGTATTGCATGATAAAATTTGCTAAAAATTGCGCGCATCGCAATGTCTACTCTAGGATTGCACGTAATGGCAAATGACAATCAACTTTCTTTCAAACTATGAATTATAATTTATTATGCATGCCACAAGTTGTTAACTATTATCAATTAATACAATTTATAGTTACGTCATGACCATTTTCTTTTCGTTATTGCAATAACAGCGTTATAGAACCTTTTATCCTTTCTTGCCTCTTCGTACGCACGTCGTTCGATGTCGCCGCGAGGAACAGATCAATCTTCCTTCTTGTTGAAGTCAACGATCAGCGACCAAGTCGAAACCACTTCACAAATACTGCCTATACTCTTTATCTTGCACTTTAGATGGGCACCTATTTCAAATATTTTTTCCAAGTCGGAATCATATCCTTCTAATATTATTTTTATCACCCTGGCAATTCACAATTCGCTGGTAAAAGTTCACTTTCCAGTTCACTCATGAAAATACAAGTCCTAGTTTGCAATGTACAAACGTAAATTTTACAAGTTCAGTTGTACACCTAATGGGAAATATTCTAAGTTCAAGTTTAATGTTCACTCTCACGAAATATTACAAGTCCCGATTTATTAATTAACCTCAGGAAAAACAGCACAAGCGATCCGCTCACCACCACAACACGAGCCGGAATGCCCTAATTCCCAATCTGATCCACCCTTCAAAGCTCGCTGTGTTTTTCCTTCTATTGTTTTTTTTTCGCGTGGCTATGGTGTTCCCTCTGTGTATCTGCGCCACAGAAACCCATGCCTCAGAACCAACACGCGTTGCTATGGTGTATCCTAAGCGTATCTGCACCATAGAAACTCACGTCTCAGGACGAACTCGCGTTGCTATGCCTATGCGTATCTTCCCCATAGAAACCCACGTCTTTTGCAATATTTTGACCTTTATTTGCGTAAACAAAAATATCCGTCATTTTTGGTATGTCACAATATAATATTCTGCCCTCCCGGTTTAGCTCAGCGTGCTCGCTTTTCATCATGCGACTCCGGGTTTGATTCCCAGTCGGGCAAGATTCTAATGTGCGTTTTCCTTGAAACGTTCCCGGATATATTGCAGTGTGAGGATGAGCAAAATCACTTCTCAGGTTGAGAAGACCATTGTACGCCGTGGGGATGTATTCGTGCTAACCATATGTATCCCCTTAACATAGACCGCGAGGCTGGTAGGCCATGTCCCGCACGCGGGCTATCGCCCCAAGTACCCACAGACAGATTTCCATTCTATCATCTTCTTAGTAAACTGCCTGATTTGACATAAAACACTAAAAGGTGTGCGTGCCTTTAAAACCTTCACTTGACGAGAATTTACTACTTGAAAGATCGACATTCTAAATGTGTGATACTTTTCTAATCCTTATTCGTAAGATATTCGTATCTTGTTTGTTAGCATTTTCAGTTTGATTGTAAAAATACGTAATGACAATGTATTGTCCAAATCCAGTTCAAACAATGGATCGTCCAAATTACCCTGTCTTTCATAAATAATCGTCACAAACTACTAAAACTATGACAAGTAATCACGTTTAAAAATGAAAGTTTAAGGATATTGTCTCCAAACTGGAAGTTAGAACGAGGTGCCAACTTACCCATTTCAGCAATTACATGAACTTAATGATGCTAAATAAATACTGAAAGTTTAACTCCCTTCTGTCAGTTTCTATTACATTTAACAAACAAAGACTTAATTTTAAGAACCTTGAGAACCCTGACGCAAACAAGTTCTGATTCGATATTACCTTGACGACTTTATAATTCACCCACTCAGTTGTGCTCGGTTAGTTTGAGATGCGTTTTAGAGGCAATTGAATAAATGCTCTACTTCTTTTAAGATTGTTCTTTCTGTTATTGATTAAATCCCTAACGACGTAGAGGCTCTTATTTCATGAATATCGATCGGGTCCATTGCGAATGCCAATAGCTTAGATTGATGGGACGATCGACATTCCAATACTTGCAGGAAAACTCGTTAACCGAAAGGCCTCGGCTGAATTAAATGAATGTAGAATGGGGAAGAGTTTGGTGTGAGTGTGGGTGGAAGAACAATATTAGGCTGGATCTTTGCGCGGAGAAATATTAAAAAAGTAGAAAGTTATAATGTTTATTTTTGATCGCAATTACCACATGGGTTATTAGCAACCTCATTCTCAATCGATTTACAAAATCTCTACAAAAACATTACCCTTGAATTATATTATTTGTTTTTACATTAATCACAGGGTGAGGTTATTTTGTGATTTCAATAACAGTATAATTTTACTCTAAACACTATTTCAGAAATAGTTTATTGTAATCTTCCAGGAATCTTTGGCTACTGATTGCATTTTAAAAAAAAAAAATTTAAAAGAAAGATTTACAAACTTATTACAAGTTTTGTAGGGTTATTGCTGATTACTATCCTAGTTAAAGCTATCACAAACAAAAACAAAACAAAAAACAATTAATTTGCCGATGAAATAACATGCCGTATTGGTGGCATCTACGCTCCCAGTTTCCTTTCTTATTGTCTTTATGCACCTTGGCGGGGAAAAGGAGCAGACGGGAACCCGATTATGGGTCATGCACAAAAGTCTTCCTGTTGTTGGCGTGATGACTTCCTTCCTGGCTGCTGGGCGCCGGCGGACCTGCAGCGCAGCGGGCGGCGCCGGGGTGGGAGGCGAACACACCTCTGCTGTGGCTTCCTCGTTCACTCAGGCCGGACATAGGCCGACAGCGCAAGACCATAGGTCGTGCCACGACCTGTGGCGTCGGCGATGTAACGCAAACGTGGCGATGAGCTGAATTCGATTCCCGAATCACGAGAGAACACGGTCAAAGTGCCGGTCGGAGCACATGTTACGGTAAACTCAAGGGATGGAGTTCCAAGCAGAAGTGTAGTGCCGAAATTAAACAATACAAGTTCGTCTTTGAGACGTAAGTGGCTGCACGTGCGAGTTCGAGATGCAAGTCACTGCGAACGCATCTTCGAAGCCCAAAGTTCATCTATGGAACGCAAAGTCTTAGGTGAAAATTTCAAAACCACGTTCCGGACACAAATCAGAAGTGTTAACTCGAAGTAGAACTCTCAGTAAATGCTCGAAATGGAAACGATACGTGCGAAGAGCAAAGTTCAAAGTTTGAGCTGGGAGTGAGTTTGTAGCCTCACACATGACAAAACGAAGGCTTTGATCCCCTCTTCTGATCCAAGTACTTCACCCTGATTGCTTAAAATCAGCTATCTGGAGCGGTCGCGAGCCTACATTCGAACCAGTGGTGCACCTGCTCATGTGGCACAAAAAAAGTCTTTACATTTTCGGTGCAAATTCGGTTAGGCTGCACCCTATCGGCGTTCACCGCTGCAAGCGCGACAATCTTTGAAATTATTCTTTGGGCAAAAGCATCGTTTGGCGGTCGCACATGTGTGCGTTGCAAATTGCTGGTTCTTGCAATTTTAAGAGAGGGTAGAACAATGCTCTTTTGCCTGGGTGTTGGTGACAAATCGCGATGCCCTATGAAGTATCATGCCCCGAGCAAATGTAAAGAGTAGTGCGCCGTGTTAACTGCCCTGCTATTCCACCCCCGAGAGCCGCCTACGAGAGCTTTAGTGGCGGAGACATTTTTTGGCCTGCTGGCGCTGGACGGGGAGGGTCTACCTTGAAATAAAACAAGGCGGCTGCCTCTCGAATCTAGTTTGTGGCGCCGCGATGCGGCGTGGGCTGGTCACGTTGCCGGCACCTCCGGCCTGGGTTGCAAAAAACCGAGCGTCGCATGTGGCGGGTCCCTGCGGGGGTCATAAACTATACGCCCGCTCTGTCGGGGTGGCCGGGGCGGCGGGGGAGAGGGTGGCCGGGCGGGGCCGGGTACAAGAGCCGAGGCCACCGCTCGGCCTAATGTTTGGATTAATAAAATCGACACAAGTCTCTGCCTTTACAACCGTTGAGTTCAGTTTGTATTTTCGCTTGCTGGTCTCATATTTATAGCACGTGAAAATGTGCACAATGATCACTTTACATCGATCGCTCGTAGCAGCATTGTTCACGATCTAATGCTGATGAGTGATTCAAAAACTCAAAAATAGGTAGTTAAATTCAAACTCAAAATTATGTACTAAAATAAGTAACAGATTCAGAGTCTTTCACACGAATTGAAGGAATTCAGTACCTTTATTCTCAAATGTTTTACCTGCTGCTTTCTGATTTCCTAGAATTTCACTAAAGCCCGGTACTGCATTTGCAGTATAAAGAAAATAATGAAACTTTCTATTTCGTTTCTCGACCTCATCTACAGAACACATTTCCTCACACCAAAGAAAACACAATCACATCTGCAAGAAATATTCATTGTTTTCCGCAACCCTCAACATCCAGACGGAAAAGCAATCTAATTCGATTTCATGTTTCGGAACGAAAAATATCCAGTTTCTCTATCAGCAGTTTTTCTTACAGACTCTAGAAGATATGACACCTCCTTGACGATTCTTTTTATTGTTATCGCTTGCTTTTCGTCAATCATGTAAACAAGAAAATCGAGGAAATAGAAAAGAACGCAAGAAATGCTGAGAGATTTTACATGTGCAGGGGAGGGCAGAAAATGTCTCTCGATATGACTGCGTTCTTGAAATGAGTTCCAAGGAATGAATAAAACCTGTACAATTCGATTTTATCGATAACAAGTTATAGAATTCATCATGTTATTCTGGAAGAATGAGGCGTATTTTCTTTTCTGGGGACTTAAGCAGGTACGGGACTAAAAACAGTTACGTATTTACTGAACGAAAGTGGGTGACATTGTTTAAACTGGAAGTTCAATTCCCAAAAATACAATTTTTTTAGTCCAGAGACATTTAACACACATAAATTCAGAAATTTTCTCAAATTTATAAATGCTGTAATTTTCTTCAGATGATTATTCTATTCAATCCTATTATTTGTATTTTACTCAAGTAAGAAGGAAAATCATTGAAATTAAGAGGGAAGAGCAAATTATGAACGAGAAAGAGACAAAAGAGAAATTTGACAACAAACAAGACAGGATAAACGAAAAGAGTTGGAAAAAACAAAGATAACGGAAGAATTCTAGATAAAGATAAGAGAACTCCCTTAAGCTGATATAGCCACGTCTGCAAAACCCATTTTCTTTTACAAGAATGTTGTGCTATTTTTTTACTTTTCAAATACTAACAAAAATTATGAGGGTTCCCGCAGAACCAAGCTGTTAAATATCTTAAATTAATTTTTATGCAGGGTAATCTGTAAATCATTTGAATCAAACTTTAATCCGTATAACAACACACCTTCCAAAATAATGTAATCACACTTATTAACTTTAAAAGTAATCCCATTATAAAAAACAATAACACTGTACAATATTAATAGAAACACACAAACGTCATCTGAACAAGAAAAATAAATCTTAATAACACCAAATAACCTGATTCATTTGAAACAATAAGATTCAAATGAAACCAATATACTCTCAATCACCAAGTAACCAATATTTCTCTCATATTCCAAATAAATTATTTTCAAATATCATCTAAATAAATGAAGTAATTCACAATAACCTACCCATCATTAACCTAGACCGGGTGCACATACTTTACAAACATTACCGGAAGCGTGGTGATTCCGTTCACCACCCTGGTTTTGAAGTTTTGGTTCATAAATAAATGGGTTTGATTTTATTTTGTAGTAACTAAATTGTTGTATATCACTGAAAAACAATGAAAAATTTTTACTTATTAATGATTTAAAACTTTAAATGCAACAAACCGTTAAGTAAAATAATTGGTGCTATAACAAACATTTTCGCGCATTACCTTCAACTTTTGCAATGTTAAAAAATTCAGAGAGTTTAACGAAAATGAGATTTTCGCCATCTTTAAGCGTACCTATTCTTTGTGGAAAAAATTAAAAAAAACAAAAATTTGGAGCAGTATTTGACGAAATTGAAGGTATTCAATTCAAGAGAAATAGTGCGAAAACTACTCTTTTTCAGAAAAAAAAATGATTACTTTTAAAGAATGCTTTTTAGAACATTCTCTTTAAGACAAACATCTTTTTCTTCAAATTTGTTGGTTGGAAAGCTTCCTGTTTGCAATTTTTGAAAATACAGTTCGATCACAATAAGACTTGCGCCAAATTGTTACATGTTTTTGATTCATACAAAGTGAAAATTTATAGAAAAAATTGGAGCCGGACACTCAGACGGATCAAGAAACAGGAACACGAACAGAATGTGCAGACGGGCAGAACAGACGGACAGAAGCTTTGTTTTCGGATCTTCGGTATCAAGGACCCACGAAACATGGAAGATACCAACACGTGTGAGAGAAAGTATTCACATAGTGACGGCAAAAAGTGAAGGAAGAATTGCACTCAAAGAAATTGTTCGCGCAGTGTGCAGGTTTCCGGAATTGCCTTTAAAGGTGTGCAATACAATATTATAAAAAATTTGGGGAGTGGATAGAATAGATAGACTAGAAAGTATCGAAATTATTCTAAATTAAATTAATTCTCAGAGTCTCTAGATTCAGAGCAAATCCAGGATTCTTAAGAGAAATAGGTTGGGTAAGAATTTGGAAAGATTTTAAAATGAAACCTATTCAACTATGGATTATATTAACAGGTGAACAGGCTGACACTCTTATACATAGATGTTTTCCAGTGCAGCTACAGGGAAGCAACCAACTCCACTGGTCGTATAAAATTAAACTGCTACTGGAACGTTTAGGTCTGGTAGACGTTTCTCCGGAGATGGTGGGAGATAGGGGAACACGTGAGATAGAACGGCTAATTTCCAACAGCCGAAAAACGTTCGTTAGTGGCACAAACTCACGCGACTCCGGTGTGAGGTTACAAAAGTTACGTTCACACACTTAGAAAGGACGCAAGAGGGTGATACGCCTGGTTCAGGTTCGGGGGGGGGCGGTTGCAACACAGATTTAAGGACTCGAATGGTAATGGCATCTGTGTGCTTTGCGGTGATAGGGAAGATTGGATTCACATCCTTCTAATTTGCTTTGCAACCGAATATGGAGAGGAAAATGGATGGGAATGGGAAATTACTACTTCCAACATATGAACGGAACGCTCCCCAAAAATAGTTTAGGCGATAAAAGGACTAATTTCATAATAGAATTAGGAACATTTCTAGGAAAGGTTCGGACCATTGGGGAAACGGAAATTAAGGAGTGGGAAAAGAGCACTGGTTAGTACGAGCGGAGCGTAGACTGGAGAAGAAATATATAAATAAGCCAATAAGCAAATATGATTAAGTTAATCAGTAATTAAGTCACGTTAGTAAACTGTTAAGTAAATAAGCCATACGTCATAGTCAACTGTTAAGTGATAAGTAAATAAATCAATCAATAAAATAAAATGAAACTGTCAAATTAATGAGCACATTAGGAGGCTAAGGGGATTGGGTGTCGGAAATGTAAGAGCAGAGGTGATGGGCAGACGATCTTCTTTGGCACTGTTTGATTTCAGGTGCTGAAGAGGCCAAGCATTGGAAGGAAAATGCGTGTCGTTCAAGCCAGGAAATAAATAGTTTTAAAAAGTCTGATAAATAAGCATATACTCGTCTTCTGGCGGCAAGTTGTTTCCCCCTTCAGGTTTTTTCCTCAGCCGTACCTTATGGTCTTTTTTCCTCGGCTTTGATGCGGTGGAGAGACCATTTGGGGTGAATACCAGAATTCGGAAGGTTAGAACGCAGTTGGATGTAGGTATTGTAATGGCTTAAAGACCTTCGGCCTAGCCATTTACCATCAAGTTTTCTAATTTGTATGTGTAATAATTACCTAATAAATAAAATAAATATTGCAAACATGTGTTTTTTACCAAAATATTTTCTCCAAAATGGCTCTATTTTTTCTTTATAATTTTCTTCTTCTTTGTATAAAAACGGAAAGATTAGCGCTAATTCCATTTCGATCGAACTCTGTAATTTTAAAATTGCAAGAAGGTTAACATTCCAAAACCACAAATTTGAAGACAGACATTTTCGTCTGAAAAAAAATTATAAAAATGTTTAAAAAGAGAATGTAGTACAACGTTTTAATGTTTTAAAAAGTTAATGCATTAATGAAAATTATAAAAAAAACGTTTTCTCTATAACCGCTGCAGATTTTCTTGAAATTTTTCCAAAATTGAACCAAAAGTTAATAGTATGGCTTGATCTTTTTTAACTCTAGAATTGGCAAATTTTAATATTAAACGAAAAAAATGGGAAAAATAGGTGCTGTCGTAGCATCATTAGTTCGGTATCAGGGCCCAGCAATAAGAATTTTCTCTAAAAATTTGCCCTTTTCCGGTGACATTACAATACATGGGTCATTCCATGCAAAAATGTGATTTTATGACATGATTCTTGAAACTTGAAAATATTTTGCGATATTGTTGTCCATGATGGCTACTCTCGAGTACAATATAAAATTTTCTGATTGCTGGGCAACAATGCATTCTTAAAACCTAAAACTACTTGTGAACACCCCTACATTCTTTAATTTTTTCCCCTCAAATAAACCTTTCTACAAATTCTAAAAAATGTGAGTATATATAAGAAACAACGGACAATTGTTCATTAAATATCAATTTTATATCGTGCCATTTTTGGCATACAACAATAAAAAAACTTTTAAAACGCATTTACTCGCAAGACAACCTTTTTAAATTTATGAAAATCTGCAATAACATTCCATTTATGATGTTCTAGAAGTCATAAAATTTTCTAGATGATGTCTCAAAAGGCACAAAAATTATAATTAAAAGCACTCACCTCAGCTGAAAGAAGTAGTATGCAACCCGCTACAAACATTCATTGTTGCAGCGGCTCCGCTCGCGTGACGGCGGCTGACATTCGTAGGTGCCTTATGGAGAACAACATCCTTTGGCACTTCGGTCGAATTTGAGACAGGTTTTGAAAGTTTGTTCTAACTGACTGGAATGACACAATGGATGTTCCGTTTATCCGCTTCTGTTTTTAGCCCCACAAATCATTCCTTATTTAACCGCACAGTTACATTTTCGTGTTATTCTTTGGTAGTTTACGAAAGTAAATTGCCATTGACATTCTCTTGTGCCCATTCATAAAGTTATCTAGGGGTAGTGATTTGAGGTCCCTGAAGACTGGTATATGCCGCAAGTACTCTTCACAGTTCTTCCTAAGCCATCACAAGGGACCCTTGTCGTGACTCGTAGCGAAGAAATGCCACTCAGCATTGGCTTCAAAATCTATGAATTTTCTATGTTGTAGTAGTTAATAATTTTTTGTATTGTTCTGCGGCACCGTCACCAAAGCAGTAAATTTTGCTGACTTCTGAAAAATCTGCCGTAGATGGTTAACTAGCTGCTTTTAATTAACTGATTTTTTCCTTCTTTTTCTGCGCTATTTTCATTCCTTTGCCCCGAATCGGAAGGAGTTCTATATATCTCAATGCAACAGCTATGGCACATTGCATCTCCCACGTTTAAACTAGTAATTTCTTACGCATTCCTTCTGTCATTTTTCTCTTGCCCATTTGATTAGTATGTTTTTCAAGTATAAGTGGATAACATCACCATAAACTACGAAACTTTTGCGCAACTTTCGGCATGTTAACTCACTCTATTAGTCGCTCTTTCAAATTATGCACCCCCAAAGATGCAAGAATACAGATTTTTCTCACTCAAAGATACATTCTGAAATATACACTTCCACTACTTTTGGATACGACTCACGATTCACGATTTTTACACGACTTGCACTGTGCCAGCCTTTTCACCGAGCCTTGTGAACGCTTGGATTGATCTGACTTTGATAGGGAGCCAATGTACTTGAGGTTACCGGTCGAAGCGTGAAATATCACACCTCTGCCTTCTCCGTCGCAGGGTACACGCAAACCAAAAATAGCACGAACTGTCACAAAGCGACCCATCCCTCAAAGATACCGTGGGGACGAGAGAATACCTTACGACCCTCCAGAACTCATCTTGAGGGAATCACTTTGGATTTCAGACCGTGAAATTCTTTCCTGTTGAAACCGGTGGAACGGGAAATAGTTTTATTTAAAAATAATTAATTAACCAGAACAGAGGTGATTACAACAATAAAATATTATAGTTTTCAGAGTCCACATACATCTCGTGGACACGTGAAAATAAAATCTCATACATTATTTGCCAACAAACGACGAAGCCGGCCACGCTAAGTGCACCGTGCAACGCGCGCTTGCCTGCGCCGAGCAGGCGACTTTCGACCTTAAGCGCAACTCACTAAACATAAACAATCGAAAATTTTGGAGTGTCGTAAGATACCATCATGAAATTTTGATGAGAATTTAACACATAACTAACTTATTCTTAACAAAAAATTAAAGAAAAAAAGGTTGTCTTCGGAAATATAATTATATTTAGTTTTGTTATATTTTTTGAAAAGTTTTATTTACTAATGACTAATGAGTGTTAATAAGTTATAAGATTTCTTAATAAGTTAAAAGCTTATCTTTTTAGCTTTATAGTGGTGTGAAGTTAGTTGAAATGCTTTTCAATATATATTGTACAGAATTTTTTAAATTGCAGCCAACATTTCAGCATCTCTGAATTTTCATCATCCATATGAGAGAAACAACGATTCTATGCATGTTAAATTGAGGATTTTAAGTTTTCTTATGAAGGCATTCATGTGATAAAATTTAAAAAGATCCGAAACATCACTGGCAAAAACTAAATTTTGTATGGAATGACCCACATGCTATACAGAGTAAGGGTGAGAAAGTAAAAAGAAATTTCCCATCGAAACATTTATAATATTTCGCCAAATGTAGAACCATTGTCACTTGCAAATGCACTTGACTACGCCAAGTTATAATATTATTGCTCTACCACTCTCAAAAAAACCTTCCACTGCGCATGCCCGAACGTGGCCTCTCCCTCCAAAGCTCCTAATATTTCCCCGCCTGCCTGCGCTCTTTGTCACAACATAGCTCTCTCTCTCTCTTTCTCTCGTGAGTCACGCGGTAATTCAACACTGCGAGTTTGGTGATAACAACTTGATGAGTGAGAAGGATCAGACGGAAGGCAGCTTACGTGTTTCTACAGTAGGGGTTGTCCTAGCGATCAACAGAAAATAAGCAGTGTCTTGAAGAAAGAGTTTCGGTCTCCAGTCCCTGTTTGACCGTGGCTAGTGAGCAGTGACAGTGTGCTTTACATAGAAGCTGCTGTTATTCACAAAAACCCAATTATTACAAATAATTAAAAGTATATCACTGCAAAACGTTAGGTCGTTGATCAAATAATCATTGAACATGGCCACATTCCTCTCCGTCTCCCCCGTACCATCCAGATCTAAATCCAATAGAACTTGTTTGGGAATTTATAAAAGGGCGCGAGGCAGCAGAAACAATTGGTGCATCTTTAAAAGATAAGGAAACGTTTTGCAGAGAAGCGGTTGCACAATACAGTGCTGAAGAATGGAAGAAATCCTGCGAGCATGTGTAGGGAATAGAGGCGACATAATAATTCAGATAATGTGATGGACCAACAAACGATGTATGCATTTCTTTGGACACTCCTGGGAGTGTGAGTTCCTCTCTTGACGAAGAGGACGGTGATGACGAGTGACGGTCAGCGCGATCGCTGCGTCTCGCAGTCACCTCTCCTTGTCGCCTACGCGCTTCCTTATCGCCGAGAGGGGAAATCTCAGATGCCACAGGGTGGGGGCAGTCTCCGAGACTTTACCAAAGGTACGTCCGCCATGATAGTTTTTTTGCGAGCGGTTCAGCTATAGTAGTCGATATCCAATAGAATATAGAAGAGGCTGTAAGTCAAGAAAATACTATGAAAGTATTGTACTATGTGTAAAAAATCAGACAACTAATAAAGTTTAGAAAACGCGCGTCCCAGTGTCGTAGAGTCACAGGTGACTGCCAAACAATGGAACGTGCTTCTCCAGGGGGCAGACGTCTATGACTCATCGAGATACAATTGTTGATCTCACTATAAGAAAAATGTTTCAATTGATGGAGTTATGTAGCAAAATAGGGCAACATTTGCTGTATTTGGTACAATAACGTTTGACTATGAAATTATCTTTTCTTGCAACTGAGGCCCAACGGAAGCTTCGCCGTCCTCGAGACGCCGCATCTTAGTAACAGTTGCCAACGTTTCAGTTGTCATATTGAAATCTTCCCCAGGACGAAATTCACCTCCGTTCTGTCCTATGCGTACCTCGGTGACGCAGTTGCAATTCGCTGTCAAATGCTCGTACCTATACCACATGGCAGACTTCTATGACACCAAAATAGAAATGTTGAAATAAAGGTATGACAAATGTTGAATTCTTGCGATTATGGTGAAAAAAAGTGCAGATTATGTTACATTTTTTTCATGAAATTGTGATATATATTTGTCATAGGAAAACTTGCTTTCTGGATGTGCCTTAGAATACAAAACTAGTGGTGCTAGATTTCGCCCTTACTTTCTCGTAAAATTACGCGAAATATACTTAACTTTTCGAAATATTATAAATGATCTTATTTCAAAATCTGTAATTAAGGAACAGATTTCATTAAGGGAAAAACTATATCTTCATAACTGCAATTGTAGGAAGACGGTGAAAAAAAAATTTTGAATTTTTGCAATTTTCGAAAAATCGGGTTTTCAACGAAAATGAGATCTGCACCATTCTCTTAAACATCCTTCACACTATCCAACAAAAACAAATGAATGAAAACGTTGGAATTATTTTTTGAAAATTTTGAAAATTTCCCAGAGGAATCATGTAAAGTTACCCCAAAATTAAAATATCGGTTTCTAATTCAAGGGTCCTTGACATCAGCCATATCGATTATGGAATGTCAATTTTAGAGAAAATCGACAGACAGAAATGTTTGGACGGACGGACGCACGGACAGACGTTTTGCCGTTATTCGAGTTTTTGGTATCAAGAATCCTCGAAACTGTCTACACCACGTGTTAGAGGATTTTTTCTAAATTTAGTAAGTGGATTTATCCACTTTTTCTTACCAGAGCGTCGTAATAAGAGTTTTTCTGCCGAAAATCTACTGTTTTCTCGCGCAGCATTGGAGAACACTTTCTCTCTACTGCGTAAGCGATAGCGAGAAGGTAAAAAGGCGAACGAGAGCTAAGGCGAGACAGAAGGGGAATAAAAGAAGTGGAGAGACACAGGAAAGGAGGCAAAGGAGCGAGCGAGAGAGAGACCGTCAGTCAGCTAGTAGCTGCCCAATAACCTAGCCAGTGAGTCGGCAGCCACGTGGCGGGGGCCCGTTTCACACCAAAGCCCAGGCAGCCGTCCCTCTCCCTCGGCCCGCCCATCGCTCGTCGGCCACCCGCGCTCTCGCACGGAGGTTACGCAGCCGACGCACCGCGACCAAACTCGCTCTCTCAAACATTGCCCGTCAAACATTTACGGAGGATCAAAGGCAGAATCGGCGGGAGTGGGCGGCGCCGGCACAGGCCCACGGCACACACGGCCCGACCGCCGGCCGGCCTGCGCGCTACGGCGCACCGTTACTCACGCAGCTCCAAGCGATGGGCCGCTTTGTTTAATGAACTGCTCGCTTAGGAATTTTGCCTCTCCGCCGCCCCGCTGAAGCGTCATTGCGCGTACGCGGCGAATGGCTAACACCTCCTGACACGTGCCTATAAATACATGTGTCGTTGAACAGCGCTCTGTACACAGTATGTATTGTGCCTAGGACGCCATGTTCACAATCAATTTTATTCACATGAAGAGTGTTTGAAAAGACAAGATTATTTCAGGCAGTTAATGGAAGAGATTGTTGCACACGATAGCTGAAGTATTAGATATACAACTTCATAATAATATAATCATTATGATTTTAATGGCTGTCACACGATTACGGAAAATTTGTCCTTTTGAAGCACAACTAATATAAAAAGGCACCTATTAGTTGAATTATGTACACAAATAAAAAAATTGGTTCTGTTTAAAATTGATTACAAAGTTTCTAAATTTTAGGTTTGTATGTAAAGTTCACCTAATCGTTGCTCTTCTACGTGCACTGTCCTCTGAACCCCATGTTAGCGGGTCTGGGGTTGCGTGGATTTCCAATGAGCGGAAAATCCACAGTTGCCGTGTCAGGCGTGAGGTATGCAATAGAAACCTGGCAGGTGCTCGACAAAATTAAATTTCTCCGGTAATTTGTCGTACTAACGAGATCTAAGATGTCCCAACTACTTAGCTAGGATATATCTAGTTCTTGATGGCTGAGCGGCAAGTTTCGAACTCGTGATTCATCTAACTCTTCAAATGTAATATAAATTTCATTCAAAAACTAATCTCCATAGTAATTCAACGTTCTGCCGCTGCAGAATATTTAGTCAGGCAGCATATTACAGCATTTTGTTTATTAGTGGCAACAGAATTGACGTCCAATGGCGTTACAGAATACGGAATCTAATAAAGCCATGTAGTGATCATTGAACCTCATGTTTGTAATGAAATATGATTGGAGGTCTTTAAACTGACCAAAAATTATTTACACCTCTGTGTCGTCCTCATCTAACTGTATCCTTTTCTTGTCAGAGAGGCAAAGAAACTGCTAAATTTGTGCTTGACTTACGTTATTAATCATTACTTTTAATTTTCAATTAATTATTGTATCCATGCATTTGTTTAAATTATTGATGTTTTGATACTAATGCAAACAATGCAATTTTAGGTATATTGGGATTGGAAGTTTGACTTTACTACTAGTGACAGCTACCTAATATTGATCGTTTATATTGCTTGAGATAATAAATGTACGACCAGGAAAACTAGTGGTGCTGAAACAGGCACGTACTTTCTTGTACATTAAAATTGTACATGTTATTATTTCAAAATCTATCTTTAAGGAATAGATTTAATTAAGAAAAAAATCATATTTTAGTTGTAGGAAGACTCAAAAAAATTTGGAAGTTTTGCAATTTTTTAAAAATCAAGGTTTTTCGACGAACATCAGACTGCACCATTCGCTTAAACGTCGTTCACATATCCAACAAAATTTAATCAAAAAAGAAGCGCAATTTTTTTGAGAATTTTGAAAATGTCCCAGGGACTTTCTCTCCAATTCGAAACGACAAACTAAAAGTTTGTCTGTTGCTAATTTAATGAATAATTCAGACATTACAACTTGTTAAATTTAAGAACTGTGTTTCATCAAGATTCAGCCGAGAAGTCAGTTCATCCATCATTTGAAGAGCCAAATATTGTAAAATCTGGATGTAAGGCATAGTTTTTAAATTCAAGTTTAAGTGCTGTATGCAATTTATTATTTAAGTACTTATAAATCAAGATGTGGTGGCTAAAAGCCTAAACATGTAAATGGCCATAGAAAAGTGTGAAAAATGTTATTTGATGGTACTGTTAGCTGTAAACGGCAATTGTTTGATGAACAATGAAACTTAATAGTTGATGACATACATTTTTGGCTTTTGAAAACAGGTTTATGCTCATTGTAAGGAAACCAGCCATAGAAATGGCTTCTACCAACAAAATCTCAAATTTAGAACATTTTTGGGATTGATTGGTACCTTGTTTGCCTTTGAAAAGGTTAAGAAAGCCATTTTTTAGGCAAAATAAAAATTTCTCTATGTACATGATAAGTTTCCACTAGCGGCCGCTAGAGTGCACTGGCTGCAAACGCCTATGTATAGGCAACCTGCTAGAGGTACATGTTTTGCATTTTGCCTAATAACAAGGCGCCATAGGCTACTCCTTGCAAAGGCAATGAGCATATAACTTCTTTATTATCGATTGGTACTGTGTCACGCTCCAGTGACGTCTGGTGGTAAACCTCACCCCTTTTCTGAGGCTATGTAAGGGGCTCTCTGCCCGCCATTCTTTGCCTCTTGTCTGAGCCGCGAACTAGCAACAACTTCTTACCTGTGACGGGTGTGTCTTGGTACTTGCCGATATGGGTTTTTCTTGTGTTTTTATTTCAGCGTCTTCACTGAAATATTAAAAAAAATGGCTTTATGCCACACTATGATGGAATTGGATTGATTAATTTCTACGATGTTAAGGTTTAAATGTTTGTTGTAAGTTAATATCGCCTTTTGTAGTGTCATTTTTTCTTATGTACGATTACGGTGCGAAAGCACATTATGTATGTTTACAGAGCAGGAACTCGCGTCGAGCTTAACAAGCGGCGTTTTCCTTATGGAGCTGCGTAGGGCGTAATGGCGGAGCAGTCTCATATGTTACGAAGTGTGCATATTCTCTAATTGTTTGATTGAATGTTGCAGCATATGGCTCCAGGTCTTGAGTAAGACGAAAGAAGCGCATTGGACTTCGGGAGCATTTACGAGACGGAGGTAGGGCCCGTACGGCAGTGAAGTCGTGACCTACTTGTAGAACACCGTTTATTGGACCCGTGAGCGACTATACAAGGTCGCTCGGGTATCAAGCCGCAGTTGGCACTGAAGTGTTCAAACGGGTTTTTTGGAAAAAATGACACTATAATTAATGTTAAGGATAAGGCGATATGTAATCAATGCAATTCCATCAATTACGCAAAAGTTCGTGGCAACCTGACGTCGCTGATTAAGGTTATTTTTAATGTTGTTAATGTTTACGTTGTTTTAATGTATAAGGCATTTCTTTACAGTTTATCACTCAATTTGTAAATTTTTTGTAATGAAAGGCTTGTAAATGTAAAGTTTTTGTGATATTGTTAATGTAAGTCAGCTGTTTGTGATCCTAAAATGGGTGTTTAGCGAATTCTGGCTTTTGACGTAGTCATTCTGCTTAAATTCATGTTTCTAAAGGCAATGTGGCCTTCTATGTCTTTCTAAATTTACCTAAGATTGTTTGACGTTGTAATTCTGTTTCATTCTCTTACAGCATTGTTACGCAACAAGAGGAATATTAATTGTTATTTTAATTTACATTTGTAATAAATAGTTGCTATAAATGAAGTTGGATTGTGTCTCTATAGCGCACCCTATAGTTGAAACTCACTTAGTATTTTCCCTTTGAAAATAGCACCCTTACGAATGTCCGATTCCTAGGAATTTTTGTGTTAATTCCACTTAACTCCATTAGGACCAATACGTGGTCATAATTCCTTTTGTTGCTGTTAATTCAGCTGGCGACGGTGATACGTTTATATTAAATTACGCTTGGTTTGCAACACAACTGATGATTAGCCAGGTGAATAGATAAACTCATCATTTTTTAATTTACAACAAAACGATAAATTATGTTTCTACTAGTATGAACTCAACAGAATGTATCACGTTTCCTTTTGAACAACGTGAGGCTCATAGACAAATATTCCACGCACCTTTGGGTCCGTAACGATTAATTTACAATACATTCGAACTAACATTGTTTACATCATATCTCTTTACCAATATGACCTAATTAATGTCTTATAATGTATATGTAGTTAATATTTTTCGTTATACTTGTTCAAGAATCTATGAATGAACTAATGCTAAAAGTGCTGAGATAATACTTCTTAGAAATGAGAGGGATTCGAAACACACTGTTTGTAATTTAATAGTCACAATCTCAATGCGCCTGTCAACAAGCCTGTTTGACAATAAATAATATTTTTCTTGAGTTGGGAATATAAAAATGTTACTGGCGGCCATTGGGTAGCGTATTAAAAGTGCTTGGCGCTATAGATTTAAATAACATAAATAGCCATTACGTCCCGAGGCGATTACGTTTGTAATGGTTCCCGTGTTGGTTTCCGTTTTCTAAATTGTTTTGAAACTTGCTTGAATAGAAAGATTTAATTAAATCAAATAGATGTTACGTTTCGAAGAAAAAACAATAATTCTCTGAACATTATTGAAAACAATTAAAAATAAAAGACTGTATTTGCTAACCCGTATTTATCTAATATCGTATTATTAGGGCCAAAACGTAGTTGATATTGCCCAACATGTTGAATAAACACCAATCGCAAAATTGCACTTTTTTGTTTCGGTAGGGTTTTCCATCTCTACTCCAATCTGAGGCGCCCTGTGCGATTTGGACTTGGCCCCGTCCCGGACTGTCCGTCTGTTTATAATGCACTACTCGCTCGCCCAGCCCAGCAGCGCCGTGCAGGCCGTTTGTAATGGGTTCCCTGCTGAAAACGCCTGATTATTTGCAGCAGGATAGCGACGTTTCCCACTACGTAACAGATCTAATGACACGTTCACTGGAACGCTAGGTAACACAAGTTCGCCAAAATAATCTTAAGGTCAAGTTGCAAGTTATTCCTTACTTATTGTAAGGGTCCATTAGTTCAACGCCTGATTTCCCACGTCTTTCATGCCAAAAATACATGAATACATACATACATACATACATACATACATACATACATACATACATACATACAAAAATATATAATAATTTTTTGCAGGCGTAAATTGAAGCCACGGATATGGAAACATGGAACTGATAAGTTAGCACTTGCGTCACTGCTCGACTTCAATAGTATTAACCCGCCGACAATAAAATCCTAACGCATCTATGACTGCGACTTAGATGTAGTAAATGGTAGAGGTATGAGGTAATGACTAATCTAACTTTCTTAGGTCCCTAACGGAAGTGTAATGAATGAATGAGCGTATTCTCCCAAATTCTTGAGTTATGATTATAATAAACTATGGTAAGTAAGAAAGATGTGGGGAAAGACAAAATAAGAGAAATGAGAAAACACCGACAATTCTTTAAACGAAGACAGGCGTACCCCTCTTATACATTATTTGAGACAGTGATACAATTGGGTCCCAAGAAATAGAGGCTGCCCACAAACTTCTTGCCTCAAGGATGAATTGGGCGGAGAACCGGTGAGGAACAAAACCAAAGGCCGATCTCCCTAGTGAAAATTTGAAAGCAAAGCATGTTCTATTAGGAATGCATAAACCTAGTATGCTCGTAATTAACGATTATTTATTAAAGGTCGCCTTTTGTTTGCAAATGAAAAATTATAATTTATTCTAAGATAACGTTGATGAAATTTTGTGGGTGAATATTTGTACTTGATCACTGAAAATGTAGTATGTCTAGCAAATCAAAGGTACCATGTAATAAAACAAATTTCTTTAAATATAAAAACGTCGTTATGGCCGAGTATTACATTGAATTCAACAATAAATATAGGTTTAGAAATCAAAATATTATAAACACAGTGACTCAATATAGGGAACCTTTTATAATATCTAACTGAAAAGGAAACTATCTCTCTAATCATTCAGCAAACGCGCTTAGAATTTGGGCAACTTGGCTTTTGAAATTGTATAAACTGATATAAACGGTTTGTTTCACAACTCAGTTTCAAATATTGCGAACTACATTCCTGTGTTTTTCAAAGATGAAGATAATTTTAAGTGTTCATGTACATAGTTTAACATACTTTTCCATAAAACAAAAGTGATAATGGACTATAAAAATACTTTTTACCAAACACAAGTTTTAAACATTCAAAATAGCAATTTTAGAAACTATAGTGCCGTTACATCTAGACGGAGTATCGAACGTGAACTGCTAAAAATTGAAAGCCAAAAGCTTGAATTCCACGGATGCATCAACACGCCTAAATCACGTAAAGGAAAAAAAAAGGAAACAGAAATGCCTTAGCAAGGGACCGGAAAATACCGACACACGAATATCTCCAACATCACGAGCGCGTCAGCCCGCCTCAATCACGTAGAAGAACCGGAACCGTCCTGTCGGGCGTCTTATGCACTCACGCCTCCGCGACAGCTTATCCCCTCGCGTGCTCTCCCCGGTGTCCATTGTGTCGAAGTCTCCGAGAGGCGGCGCTGCCGACGCCGACGCGCCTCGTCGTCGCCCGGATGCGATGCTGAAAAACGACGAAACCGCCGCGAAAGGCAAAGGGGAGGGGGAGGGGGAGGGGCCAAAAAAACTGAAAAATAGCGCGCGAGCGAGCGGGAGAGACCTCCGCGCAGCCATTCACCGCGTCTCTATGCGGCCCGGGAGGATGATAGATTGCGAAAGCTTCTGCCGTCGCTTGGCCCCGCGCCTGAAGAGGGCGCTGGTGAGGCGAGGCGAGGCCTGGAGCTGCAAGAAATCGCCCGCCCCCGGACACAGGGCGCTGCTCTTTGCCGCTTCGCACAGCGGCCTCCGCAATTAGGCGGAAGAAGCCTAATTGCTCTTCGGGATCTTTCCTCGCACGCTGGCTTGTTTCGCTTTTCAGACCCCGCGCTCCGTAAAACATAGGGGAAGGGAAGATGTTTGAGAATCGGAGTGATGTATGAGAACAACTATCAAAGGAGGTACGGATGGGCAATATGTTGGCAATACAATTCTAAGATGACACATTAAGAAAGCTATATTAATAACTAGCGACACCGGCAATGATTCGCTATTGCAGAGAATTAAATACAATCAATTTATTAAATGAAGAGTAACTACGTATTACCTACTCTTTATTATAATACACCACATTTTAAAAATAAAATATTCGAATAATTTGACACCCTGCATTGGTTCAGACTTCTTGATTCTATATCGCAACTTTAATGTTATTCGATATTATGACTAGAAGCGAGGCGTGTAGTTCATAAAAATATCCATAGATCACGCTAAAAAAAGATGTCGTCTGGCAACGGCACACAGCCCGCGTCATCGATTAACTTCGCAAAAACAACCCCCCACATGTGTGATTTAATTCAAACCACTCTTTAAATACTTTCGATTCTAATAAAAACAAACTATGACAATTTCAGCGAAATCGGTCGAGTATTTTTTGTGTCTAAATGTGACAGACTTACGTAGATTCTCTTGTATATATTGTGACGGACCGGCGATTCGGTCCTACTCTACAGTAAATTTATATAAGTGGACAGGTGTTCTTTCTCGCGAAAGGGCTCTGGGTGCATGCACAAACATTGAAAGAGTTACTTTTTTTATGTAAAAACAGAGAATGCTTTATTTCCAGAAAATATAATGGATATTGCGCAAAATATTGTTTCATTAAATGTTTACGTTTTATTAATGACGATTTAGCATTAATGAATTTCTCATGACACTAATAAGCATGGTCGATTTTCTTATTAAATACATAAATATTGCTCATGAAATTTTTCTTTCTGTCTTAAATCTACGCTTCATACTGTAAATGGGAGTTCCCTTTGCATATACAAATACATAATCACCTCGTAATCTTAACACTTATTCGTTCAATTTACAAAATAATACATGCCCTTACAATATACCCTTTCTGTTTTCGACATCAAATTACTTATTTATTGCTACATGGCATACTCCCTCATCTAATTCTCACAATTGTCTGCTCCCTTTCATAACTCACTTCATTCTATTACCACATAATAAAAGTCCCTTCTAGTAACTGTCTTACTGATTTTGCTGCGTATGAAACTCCTTCGAGCTCACCAACTCCGAATGCGCCGGCGCGATGTAACGAGTCGGGGCCGTTTCGCCCGGCACGTGGCCGTGGCCCGACTCCCGCCGCCGTCGAACTCCTAAGCCGCAGTCGTGCTCTGCCGGTAACGGCTATGTTCACTCGCTGTTAGATCAGCAACAGTTGTAATTTCTAGCTCTTACAAATCCGTTTCTTAGGCCCACCGAGATGTTTGGCTATGTTCATTTCCCTCATGCTACCTTTGCCGCACTTATGTCCGTCTCGCCTGCCACGGGACACACTCTTGCTCGGCACGAGTTCGCCCGGAACGGCCGTCACCACCGCGCTGTTTGAACCATGTTGGCCCCCGCCGCTTCTGTCCAGAAACGCGGTGCCTTTCAATATATATATATATATATATATATATATATATATATATATATATATATACACACACACATATTCATACATATCGCACGGCTTCTGCTAGTTCTGTAGACTCTTTAATGAATCACATTTTTTTTGTATGATATAGAATACTCAGTTCTTTATAGAAATGGGAGAAGATCTGTGATACTGAAGAATCTCAATGAGATTGCCCGATCCAAAAATTGTTACTCCATTATACCTAACAGATGCCGCAATTAGGCGGATAACTAATTGCTCTTTGAAATACATCTCCTTCGAAGTTTCTTTGTTCCACTTATTGACCACTGTATTTGATAAAACATTGACAAGCGGCAGGTAAGTTTGTAAAGCATTCTTACGGTAGGTATGGATATTTGGTATGTTGAAAAATGTTATGAACTACTGAGAAGTGTTTTTAAAAAAAATGTAGATTGGCATTTTCAGAAGAAACGTTCAGCAAAAGTACATTTTTATTTCGCCCGGATAGTTCGGCAAGTTCGTAAGCATTTCTTTCTGTTAATCACAACTTATTTCGCCGTTAGGACACAGAAAACGTAACTTAATACAATATTAATACATACCCTAGTGATACAATGATCACCGAAACAGTTTGTGTCTCGAATGGAGGTGACCTCTGTAGGTTGAAAGGTGGCCATTTGAAGGAAGCGAAGCTTCTACACTTGTAAGAATAATTGGTCTCTCTTCTCACTTACGAAGGTGTTCTAATGAATTGGAAGGGTCACTTGAGACTCATTTTAAGTATCAACTCTGAATTTGACCCTGAAACCCCTTTTCGCAGAGCGTAACCTCTTGCTCGCTGGCTTTTACGCAACGGGTCGCGCTATGTGGCTGGGCGTAGGCGGGACGACCTTCCGAGTGGTTTTGGGGGATTCCGGGGCGAGGCGAGAGAGAAAGAGTGTCGGAATGGAGTACGTGGCGGAAGCTGGCCTAATTGGGGCCGCGGGCCATTTTAATTTGGCCCACCCTGCCAGCACAAAGCGCCGCCCTGGGCTAGCGGCTCACGCAGGCGGCAAAAAGCGAGGGCGAAACGGTGCTTTGAGAACAGCAGAAAAACAGTATGCCACCTGTCTTTTACTTCTTTATGATGTATGTGGTTTTTCGTTGTGTGATCGTGCAAAAAATCACATTCGAGATTTCGACGGAAATGCATGATTTGGGGTTCATGACCCCAAAGAATCTTTTTCTTTCATTTCAAATACGTCTGACTGCTCAGAAACAACAATAGTTCGTAAAGCGTATGCGGACTTTTTTCTAAATAAACATACTCCATCGATAGAAAAACATACCTCCTCACGTTTCCGTCACGTTCCTTTCCTCACGTTTTTTTTCGTTACTTGGGTAATGTCACGGAAATGTTCAGAGAAGTATAAATTGGCATTTTCAATTATGTATTTAATTTATTATGTTTTTGTATTGTATTTAATCAATTATGTATTTTATTTAATTTATTTATTATTTATTTATTATATTTTAATAAAAACGTTGCAAATGGCAATTTCCCAGGAATACTTTTTTCATTCGCTTCTTTCAAATACGGTTCAAAACTGTGATGTGTCCTTGACTTCAGACAGCTGAAAAATCAAGTGGTTGCAATAATGAGAAATAAGTAATAATAAGCATAGAAAGCACGAAGTGGGCAAATACATATAGCTTTGCCACGGCAATGACTTACTTGAATTAGACAGATAGAAACAGAAGTGTTCACCCTCTTTTTCGACTGTTTTTTCCTCTGAAAAACAAAACTTTTTAGTTGCTTGAATCTTGGCCCACGAAAATACGCTAAAACATAAGATCGCTGATTTATGTTTATTCGAATATTTTTATCTTCCAACACTAACGTTTACATTGACAAAGTGACAAGTCAACAAAAACCTTTACAAAGGCAAAGATTGATAAGACTGGAAAGCCTAAGTATCGAGCAATGACTAGGGGTAATGCAAAACAGAGTCAGTGAAAATGCGCAGGTTAGGAAATAGAGCAGACCATGACAACGGTGTTCCAACAACCTGGAAACGACTACTGTATCTCTCTGTGGTGCTGAGTAAACAAAATTATTCGGAGCCTTCCCGGAGGCGCTGTCGCTGATTTCCTGCGTTGTGTAAAATTATGCGCGGGGTGCGCAGCCCGCAGGGAGGAACAACCCTTTGACCCGCAAGGCCTCATCCCCCGCGCCCCGGCTCCCTCATCCACTGCGTGGCGTCAGCTTCCTCCGGGCGGTGGCAGCTCCCCGGCAGTCGGGGCGCCAAGCCACTTTTCTATGGCAGTTGGACGTCGATAATCCGGATTAATTGGCATCGACTCATTGTTGCCAGAAGCCGAACGAGGGAATGAGGAATCGGATTGTGCAAATGTGGGATTTTGCGCATGAACATAGTGAAACCGAAATGAGCATGAAGCCAGACAGTTGAAGTTGAACTACCTTGACGATTTCATAAGCGAATGCTGTACGTTATTTTCTTTTCTTTCATTCCAAATAAGAAGATAAAAGGCGAAAAAATTTAAAAAATATCATTGAGGCATAAATGATTGAATTTTAATCGACGAAGAAAAATGCGGAATTTGTGTCCATCAGCGCAAATTGTAGATTGGACCATAAATAGGTGGAAGAAAATGTGGAAATTGCAGAATCTGGCAAAACTGCATCGGTTCTTTCCCGATGATCAAATGGTCAGGATTTTCAAAATGAACCAATTAAGATCGGTATATGTCTTCCATATGGACATATCTACATCCCTATATTATTCTTCATTCACTCTGGGGCTTGAAAGAGAGCGTATGAATAAAACCAACCCATAAATATATATATATATATATATATATATATATATATATATATATATTATGGGTTAGGTTTTATTCACTACGCTCATTATATATATATATATATATATATATATATATATATGTGTGTGTGTGTGTGTGTGTGTGTGTGTGTGTGTGTGTGTGTGTGTGTGTAAATAGAGGACTACATATAAATATAGGATTAGAACAACAAAACAGAATGTGTTGTATTTTTTTCGTAAAATTAAATTTCTTTCCAATTTTTAAAATATTATCTTAATGTAAGCAATAATGTGGAGTATGAAGTTTAACATAAAAATCAGAATTCCATAATCAATAGTGTAAATCTCGTAACATATTTTACGCAATGAATCATCGGGAAAATATTCGCAATTGCCGAGCTGCTGAAAAGTGCAGTGAACTTTCATGTAATACTTAACGCGTATTAACGCGTAACACGTGTACACGTAGCGTATACAGTAACTTGTAACACGTATACATAATGAAATACTCAGAGAGCACATATACAGTACTTACTAGTAAGTATAGAAAATTAAAACGTGAATCACGAAGGGTATTATAAGACAAGTTAGGTAAACAGATTAAAGAACCATTAATTCCATTCTACTATTTGTACTACAAAATGTACAGGAATACATTAACCTCTTTCATAAGAAAAGCTAAACTTTTATACTACGAAAAATGTTTGAATCTTGTCATAGCGATCCTAAAAAGTTTTGATTAATCTTTAACTAAGCTCTTAATGAAACTATATATATATATATATATATATATATATATATATATATATATATATATATATATATTAAAACAAACTCTAATTGGATTTTTAAATTTAATATTTCCTCTGCCCTTCTAATATAATTAAATATTAATTCAACGTAACCCATTCCAAATTTATATAAGAATATGGGCGTCAGAAAAAGATTACGTTAATTGAATTATTAAAATTAATATTCAACTTAAATTAATATTCGGCTAACTGGGTCGATGGGTCTTATAAGAAATAATCGCTATTGGCTACTAATAGTCGATTATTCATCTGCCATCGTACAGAGTGGCCGAGGTATCTGAAAAGCAAATATGTATTTCTAGCTACTCATTTGCTCGAATTGGCTAAATGAAAATCACATTTTCTATTCACAGAAACTTGTAAGTTTATTCAATGTTCATTGGTAACAATACGAAATTTCGGTCATGACCAGTCTCAAACCTTATATTGCAGTACCCGTCTTCCCGCGCTCTTGACCGATGTCACCGCGTAGAACCATTTTCAATCTTTCCCGGTGTCGAAGGTTCCAGGTCCAAATACCATCTTCTTTTCTTCCGTTCTTGCACAAATGTACTTACGTCACTGATCCTCACCGCCTCATAAGTTGATAAAACTTAATTAATTTTCCTTTTAAAAGTTCCCAATTCTTTCTACAGTATACTAAAAATATTAAAGTTCAACAAACTATTATCTGCTTCAAATATTCTTAGTTCTGTTGCCGACAAATTCACCTAAGTTCACAATTCTAGCTGCTGCACTCGAAATATTTCCAAGTTCCGATTTTCGCACATTACATCAATATTCTAAGTGCGACAACCAATAGATGTTCACAATTCCCAAACTCCCAACATCAATTATCTACACACGATCCGCACAGCACCACGGCATAAGTCGGAATGAATCCATATTCCCCTCTTTCAGCCCTTCAAAACTCGGTCCATATCTTATGTTTCTTGTCAGAAAATATTTGACTCACTTCCGTAGAAATACATTCTCATTCCATGCCTAGCCAATCCCTAAATTCTTAAATTCACCAAGTCGCGCCCCAGACTGTCATTGCTTTCTCGGCCAATCCCGAAACAGTTTACTTTATCAACTAGCCGCGCCCCGTGGTTCAAAGCAATGAAGTTTGTTGACCTTGACAACAACTCGTCTACCGTTGTTAGGCCGCCATATTATAGATGTCTATCTTTACCATTCACCCTGTTTATAATAAATGTGACGCAATACAATAACCCACATATTGGTATGTCACAAAATGTGTGTATATATATATATATATATATATATATATATATACTGCTATATATATATATATATATATGTAAGGAGACGATTCAAATCAGGCGGATTTTTGGGGGTTCCCAGTAGGGCGCAAGATAGCGTGGCGGCAGGACCAGAATCCGGTTGACAACGAGCGTAAACAAGTCACTCGAACGCAAAACACCGAGAAGAACACGTTGTGAATTGTCGGGATATAGTTTATTGTATTGTTCTTCAAAAATTATTTCAAAATATAATTATCTTTTATATTTCAACGACGAAGTTTATTTCTATTCCGACTACCATTTCTCCCACAATTTGGGAGCTCAGCCGAGATTGAACTGGATTTCGAGAAACGACTAGGAGTTTTCACGGTCGCCATTTCGCAACAGTGAGGACATTATGACGTGCCGGCCGACGACGATCAATTTGGAATAAATGACGAGGATTCAATTGAAGAGCCAGTTTTCAAAGTTGCGACGACGATAGGCTTCAGAATAAGACGACGAGTGAAGGGTCATTATAACCTCAAAAAAAGCCACGTAATTCACCGACAGCTTGACGAGAATTGATGTTGTTCGAAGATACGTGAGTAGATGCAAATAAGACAAATTGTATATGAATATTTTTGCTGTTTTTCCATACATTTGTTCGCACAATTGAAGTTGAACCACGAGGCTGTTTTATAAAATACCGATTGTAATCGACGTTACCGACTGTTCGACAGGAAGTTCGCAAAATTTTGGAAGATAGCGACATTGGGAGAAATCGAACAAATAGAAAAGAACATAACCTCTGCGCCGGTAAAAGCAATTAAAACGTTGCATAACCCGATTTTGAAACGATCCCAGAGGATCGAAAAAACAGAAAAGAGGCCAGAGAGTTTTCCGGTTTTACGTTCGAGTCGGATCTAAAGATGAAGAGAGATGAAAAAGTCGTTCATTCACGATACATTTTCGGAAGCGGATCTGGGAGCTATATGCGGTATTCTTTGTATCAACAGTGGGACGAAAGACGAAATGATCGACGATATATGTGAAATGCTGGGAGATCTGCAACAGTTGGCGTCGAGGAAATCGAGACCGAGAACAAGCAGAAGAAAATGAAGACGAATATAAGAAAGGAGTATTAAGCAACCCGAAAAAACAAGATGACAAAGGGCAGCCCAACTGAAAGTTGACGTTCGAGTTTGAGCAGAAGCTGCGTGCTATTAACAACGAGGAAAGAAGCGATTCGGATAATAGTGATGATGCGCGCTCTGTCGCTTCTGTACGTACGCAGCCAAAGTTTTCATTGACTTTTCGTGATATTGAAGGTTCACTCAAGACCTTCAACGGTAGTGATGGATATCAGTAAAAAAATGGATCACTTTGATTTCGAAGAGACAGCTGTTTTGATGGGCTGGACCAGTCCAAAAGTTTGTTTTGCTAAGAAATCACTCGAAGGCCTAACCAAACTTTTATCAGGGCGAGAAAGGAATCACATCGTGGACCGTCCTGAAAAAAGCTTTGAAGGAAGAGTTTGATGTTAAGACAAGCACGGCAGAAATTCATCGGTTGTTGAATCGACGAAGGAAAGAAAAAGAAGAATCTTTACAGGAATACTTTCTCGTCATGAGGAGATCGCTAGCCGAGGTGATATAGATGACGAATCATTGATACAATATATAATCGACGGAATTGAAGACGATTCAGGAACAAACTTCACCATATGGAGTAGACAGCATAAAAGAATTCAGGTCAAGCTGAAACATTACGAGATGGCAGTGATGAAGGTCCAAACTAGAAGACAAACAAGAATGATCACAAGTGGAACTCGAAAGAATACAGACGAGAAAGACAAGAAGAACGACGATGGTAATAAATCGAAGAGGGCACTTCTCAGGACGCGGACAAGCGATGCTACAATTGCCGGTGGTACCGGACATACTTCGAGCAACTGTAAGCACAAAAGAAAGGGTAAGAGGTGTTTCAATTGCGACGCTTTTGGTCACATTTCAGCTGATTGCCCAAGGAAAAGGAAGCGACAGTCGAAAAGCATGAGTGCCATTGTAAGGAACGCGAATAATTGCAAATTTAAAGAAGTACAATTGGCTAATCGGAAGGTAAAGGCGCTCATCGATTGTGGAAGTCAGAGTTAACGCTGCGACAAGACATTTACGATTCACTGAGTGCTCGAAACTAGTCAAAACGGATATGGTCCTGAGCGGATTTGGGAAGAACTTCGTGTGTCCTCAAGGATACTTTTCAACAACTGTCGTCGTTGATGGTGAGAGCAGTTTACAACAGATGTAGTAGTAGTTACAGCCAGATACCATGAACTTGGAAATGGTCATTGAAACGAGCTTCTTGACCAAGCGGAAGTGCTCATAAACGAAATGGTGTCTCCTAAGGCCAAAATTAGGAAGCTCACATCATGTGCATCCGGGCCGTAAATAAGAAGAATTGGATATAGGAGATTCGGTCAAAAGCGGAAATAAAAAGGAAGTTCAAGGTTTAATAACCAAACTATGTTCGGAGAAGACCAAATCTGTTGATATCCAAGATGAAGATCTTAGTGAAGAATGAAGAGCCAGTTCACTGTGGACCGCGACGACTTTCTTTCGAGAAAAAGAAGTGAGTGGACCGATAAGTGCTAATTTGGATTCGCGACAAAATAATGAATGAGTTCATCAGAGTATGCCAGTTGGTAATCGTGGTGAAAAGAAGAACAGATCATCAGAGTTTGCATTGATTACACCGCAGGCTGAATAAGATCGTGGTGAAGGACCGCTATCCTTTGCACCCACTTATCGACGATTTGCTTGATAAATTGCAGGACGCCCGAGTTTCAGTACGTTGGACCTCAGAAACGGATTTTTCACGTGGACGTCGAAGACAGCAACCGTACACGTCATTCGTGACTCATTCAGGACAGTTCCAGTTCTTAAAAAGGCTACCGTTTGGATTTACAAATTCTCCTGCAGTATTCCAACGGTATATAAATAGTGTATTTGGCAATAATTGAGGGACATTGTTGCTTTGTATATATGGACATCATTGTTCCCGCTAAAGATGATGAAGAGGCTCTGCAAACTTACGTTGGTATTAGACGTCGCCAGGGAATACACAGTTTACAATTGAACTTTGAAATGTCAATTTCTAAAGAGAAGAAGTTGAATACCTGGGATATATGTAGTCCAGGAGGGACAAATTCAACCTTCTCAATAAGACATTGGCTGTTCAAAATTTCCGAGAACAAAGAAATATAACCGGAGTGCAGAGTTTTTAGGTCTAACGGGGTATTTTAGAAAAGTTTATCCCAGATTACAGTACAGTCGCGAAACCAATAAGCGATCCACTCCAGATATGATACAGAATTCCGATTTGGTGCTGAGCAAAAGAGAGGCTTTTCAAAAACTGAAGGATAGTCTATCATCTGACCTGTGTTGAATTTACAATCAGAAGTACGAAACCGAATTGCATACAGATGCAAGTAAGTATAGCTATGGAGCTGTATTATTACAGAACCGGACGACGAAAAGCTACATCAATCTCTTATATGAGTGAAAGCAACGACGCAAGAAGAAAAGTACGAGTAACTATGAGCTCGAAGTTTTAGCCGTTAAAAGCATTGAGGAATTTAGAGAGTCTATTTACTGGGAATAGATTTTAAAATCGTTACTGATTGTGCAGCCTTCCAGAGACTATGAGCAAAAAGGACTTATCACCGAGAGCCCGCTAGATGGGCCTTAGCTCTGGAGGAATACTCATACACGATAGGAGATCGACCAGGACACAGGATGAAGCATGTAGATGCTTTGAGTCGCTTATGACTATAAATTTCAACTTGCTGATAGCTTGACTGCGCGGATCAAAAGGGCACAAGCCGAAGACGAAGGGTTGCTCGCTATAATGAGCATCCTGAGGAGGTACCAAAATACGACAACTTTGTATTGAGAAGTGGACTCTTATTCAAATTTGAAGACGGAAAAGAGTTACTGGATTTGTTCCACGCGCCATGCAACGGGAAATAATAAAAACTGCACACGAAAAGGGTCATTACCCAGGCAAAGAGGACTGAAGGAAGTGAAACAGGAATTCCATTCAGGACTAGTTGAGAAAGCGCGTCGAGTCATATCCAGCTGTGTAACATGTTTGATAGTGAATCGCAAATCTGGAAAAGAAAGAAGGACTTTTACACCGCGCTGTTCAAGGAGAGTCGAACGTTGTATACCTATCATATGGATCACATCGGCCCACTGAAGTCTACCAACAAGGGCTACAACCATATTCTAGTGATCGTCGATTCATTCACGAAATTTGTTTGAAGCTCCACCCGGTAAAGACAACGAGACGAGGACACAATTTCAAGATGGAACTTTAAAAGACTACGTTCGGTAATCCTCTTCAAGTGATCACTGATAGAGCGTCTTTCTAGTTCACAAGAGTTCAGGACTACTGCACGACGAGAAAGAATTAAACACGCAATGGTAACGACGGGCTTGCGGGGCAATGGGCAAGTTGAGCGTCTCAATTGAACGATTGCTTCTGTCATCGTGAAACTTTCCATTGACGACCCGGAGAAATGGTACAAAGTGGTACCAGCTGTTCAACGGGCATGAATTCTACCTATAGCGGAGCATTGAAGGACGCCATTCGAACATGACTGGCGCAAGGATGTAATCCGACTGATATTCGTATCAAGAAGTTATTGGAAGAAAGAGCTAATTAACAATGTCGAAGAAGAACGCAACCTTATGCGAAGAAGCTAAAGCACAGATTTTCAAGGTCAGGACGAAAATCGCGCTGATTTATAAGTCGTAAGGCCAATGCATACAAAGTCGGCGATTTAGTGGCTATCAAGCGGATTACAATTCGGGCCGGGTTTAAAAACTCAAAGCCAAGAATCTGAGGACCTACCGATTACAATGGTCAAACCAAATGATACATACGATGTCAGCAAGGTCGGAGATAACGAGGGCCACGAACCACCACTACCACGTGTGCCGGTATATGCAAGCTTGGCCAGACGGATACTCATCATCCGGAGCCGGATGATAGTCCAGGACCGGCCGAATGGGGAGACGATTCAAATCAGGCGGATTTTTGGGGTTTCCCGGTAGAGGCGCAAGATAAGCGTGGCAGCAGGACCAAGTCGGTTGACAGCGAGCGTAAACAAGTCACTCGAACGCAAGTAACACCGAGAAAGAACACGTTGAATTGTCGGGATATAGTTTGTTGTATTGTTCTTCAAAGTATTTCAGAATATAGGTATCTTTTTATATTTCAACGACGAGTTTATTTCTATTCCGACTACCATTTCTCCCACATATATATATATATATATATATATATATATATATATATATATATATACACACACATATATATATATATTATAACACGCCCACCTACTACCTTCCAGCCGGTGGCGATGAAGCGTGAAACTATGAATGCTCGTGAAGCGAGGAGGCTTTGAATTTACTCGGAAGCAGGATCTTTCGGGTATGAAAGGTCTGAACCCTTGACACAATGAATTATATAAAATTCTGGTAAAATGAGCATATATTCAGTAAAAAAAATTACAGTGGCGCAAATATACAATAAGTATGTATTTTACGTAGATGGTCACTGCAAAGAAAACAGATACAAAAAGAACAGAAATAACACAACCATAAGAGAATGTATAGGCGTCACCTTGACTGCCTGATTACCTCAATACGCACTATTTACAATACTTTTGCTTTGACCTCCTTCTCAATTGTTCGTGTACCTCATTTAACTTTTGTTAATCTAAAAATTTTCTCCGATACTGGCCTTTAAGTGATTCTCTACAATTATTCTGTATAGACTTCACAGAGGTCAGCCTTGAGACTGCATTTACAATGCTGTTAACTCTAACACAATAATAAACGTGACTCACGTTACTAAATCATCACCCCCTTTACAAAAATTACAGCAACTGATTATCCCTGATATCATACAATGAAACCATACTTTCAATAAGATTACTTTTTACATTACATGAAAAATTGCCGTTTACTTTAGAAAAGTTGTACAAAGATTATGGCATTCAAACGAATTTACTGGTGCGTACAGCCGAATGAAATCAAAACTGCCGCTCATACGTTCGAAATATTTCCCAGTAACTTTTTGGAACTTTTCACCTATTTAGGACACTAGGCCTGGCGTTTTAAAGCTACACAGTTTCCTAACAAATTGTCATAGAAGTTGCCAGTTCTTTACCTCGACCTTTTCCTTCCCGCTCGCCGTCAGTTAACCTTGGAGTGTTCGGTCGCTCGCAGTCCTCGCCACGTCACTTGACTGGTTCGATACCCCCACGGTCACCACTTCTTTCGCTCGATCTCCGAATGCCGCCACACGTCCAAATTCCAAACCTTTCTCGTCCTCAGGCTCATTACCATCGACGGATTGGTCCAAGTCTTTCTCGCCTACGCTTGAGTGTTGAGTCGTCTTCTGCCGCCTGCCGCGTACCCGTTACTCGCGCTTCCAGTTTTAAAACTAACGTGCTTGAATTGACTACTTCTAGCACTCGGCCGACATACCACACGGGCGAGCGTGGTCGTGGCGTACAAAATTAATGCTGGATTTCGTTCAGAGTTCTTCTGCGCGAATTTACTTCGATGATGAAACTGGCTCAAGTTCGAGCAGTCACAACGCGCTTACTCGCGTAATGTTAGTGCAAATGCTGTACATGCACTTTGGCTACGAGTTCTATCACTTATCACCGCGTTTCTTTAATCAGCTTTACTAAAGCAAGTAAATTATACTCCTGCACTAACCGATTACTACCGCTGGAGGAAGTTAGTTGAGTCGCCGTCGCTGTCGAAGTCATTAAGAGAGAGCTCTACTGAAGTGCGTCGCGGTATTTATGCAACTCCGCCTGGGAATTTCTGGAGGGGTGAATTTTCTCCTTCTTCGCCCTCTCGAGAAAATATTATCCGCTAACTTTGGACATCGGAGTACGAAAACCTGCGGGTAGATGTCGCCTTCTCGGACCATCGCTCCCCCTCGTATATATATATATATATATATATATATATATATATATATGTGACGTCACGGGATTATACGAACCCGTAACGCCACCATAAGCCACAAAAAAGACCAGAAAACAGAAATAGGTACGCGGCGGAGCGATGGTCCGAGAAAGCGACATCTACCTGCAGGTTTTCGCACCCGATGTCCGAAGTTGCGGATAATAGTTTCTGAGAGGGCGCGAAGGAGGAGAAAATTCACCCCTCCAGAAAATTCTTTCCCAGGCGGAGACGCATAAAACCGCGACGCACTTCGGGAGCTCTCTACAACTTCGACAGCGACGGCGACTCAACTTACTTCTTCGGCGATAGTCATTGGTTAGTGCAGGAGTATAATTTTACTTGCTTAGTTAAAGCTGATTAAAGAAACGCGGTAATAAGTGATAGAATTCAGAAGTGAAGTGCATGTACAGTGTTAGCACTAACATTACGAGTAAGCAAGCGATGTGATCGCTTGAACCGAAATAGTTTCATAATCGAAGTAAATTCGGCAGAAGGACTCTGAACGAAATCCAGTATTTAATTTTGTACGCCACGACCACGCACGCTCAAAGTGTGGTATGTCGGCCGAGTGCTAGAAGTAGTCAATTCAAGCACGTTAGTTATTTAAAACTGGTAGCGCGAGCAACGGGTACGCGGCAGGCGGCAGAAGGACGACTCAGTGAAGACTCAAGCGTAGGCGAGAAGGACGTGGACCACATACGTGGATGGATGAGCCCGAGATCGAGAGAAAGGTTTGGAATTTGGATGTGTGGCGGCATTCTGAGATCGAGCGAAGGAAGTGGTGTAACCGCGGGACATCGAACCAGTCAAGTGACGTGACGAGGACTGCGAGCGACCGAACACCCCAAGGTTAACTGACAGCGAGCGGGAAGGAAATGTAGAGGTAAAGAACTGGCAACTTCTACGCGGCAATTTGTTGGGAAACCGTGCAGCTTTAAACACCAGGCGAAGCGTCCTAAAATAGGTGAAAGTTCCAAGTAATTACTGGGAGAAATATTTCGAACGTATGAGTGGCTGTTTAGATTTCATTCGCTGTACGCACCAGTAAATTCGTTTGAATGCCATACCTTGTATTAATTTAAATGTTTAGAATGATTCATTAATGATATTTTAGCATTGACATGACACTGACAAGTATGATCAATTTTCTTATTAAACACGTAAATAGTGCTCATGAATACTTTTTCTTTTTGTCTTTTCTTTTTTAATTTGTTGCGTCTACACCTTGACGCCCCTAAAGGGGTGTTGAGCGCTTTGTCCTGGGGAGTAATCCTTCATTAATGTGCTTTTTTTATTTTTTATTTTTGGAGTAATCCTCCGTTAATTACTATATTTGTCAAGTCTCGTCACGTCGCAGTCAGTCAGTGCCCTTTATCCTTTCGGCCAGGGTCTCGACGCCGTTAGATCCCGGAGTTCCTGGCCGGTCACCCAACCACGAACCCGCGAGTCTCGAATTCGCTTAACCTTCGTAACTTCACGGAGCTAGTAAACGAATTCGGCTAGCGCCGCCGGCCAATCCCCAAACTACCGTTCTAATTCTTAAATCTACACTTCATACTGTAAATGGGAGCTCCCTTTGCATGTTGATTAGATCCACCGATGATGTCTCGCTATGTTCATTTCCCTCATGCTACCTTTGCCGCACTCGTATCCCCCTCATTTCACTTTCCCTTGTTACCCTCGATTTCTGCTCGATGTAATTGGATTCGAATCGACTGTCGTCGTTCCCACGATTCTTCCCAACCGCCGAAGTCTCGTGCCTCGCGTTCGTTGCGTCTCGCCTGCCGCGGGACACACTCTTGCTCTGCACGAGTCCGTCCGGAACGGCCGTCACCACCGCGCTGTTTGAACCATGTTGGCCCCCGCGCTTCTGTCCAGAAATCAATATATATTATAACGCTTCAATATAATGTTTCAATATATATTATAACGCCCCATCCAAGTACGGGCTACAGCGCTTCTTGGCTGTGAGGGAGGTGAGCAGCGGCGTAGTTAGAAATGAGCGCTCCATGCCGGGGGGCGGAAGTCTAGAGGGTTGCGAACAGAGTTCGCTGGTGTAGAGGACAGTGTCGATGCTTTGCTTGCGCTCAAAGTGGTTCTTTCTTTACAGTGTGAGCAAGCGACCGGAGAGGATGGTTTTATTAATGAAGTGTTCTGAAGCCTATAGTAGCGCTTGCCTATAATTGTGTTTCCTCAGTCACATTCCAAGCAGGGTTTCCTGAGAAAGAAATGCTTTCAATTTGAACAAACAACTGGTAGGGCGTAATACAAAATTTATAGATAAAAATTGAAATAGTATCCAGAAATACATTTAGTAAATAAAACAAAAAACAACTTAGAGGTGTCATGCCCCTGGGCTCACAAAGCCGAAAGAAAACAAACGTCCCAGCATTTGCCGGGCTTAACTCTTTGCTAATCGACACTCGCAGACAATTAATCAGCTGTGTATCATTTTGTTTAGCATGAGATTTATTCTTCCTGTAACGGGTAGTAGCTGCTCATGTCATGTTACTATACCCATTTGCTGCCATTTACTGTTAAAATGTATCTTATTCGTACTATAACGTCTTAATTCTACATCAATAACAAAATTGTGAAAGCTATTGTAATTACAAATAATGTTTATTTGTATGAAACATGAAAACATTTATTAATATATGGAGGACAATTCGTAACACTAGAGACCTGCTCAAACAATGAAGGAGATGTTTATGAATAAAGCAAACCATCGAATTGACCACTGTTTAAAATTGGAAGCAAAGCTTACCAGCAGGATTGCCGTTTGTATGAATTTGATTGAATATACATAGCTACATATGGTGAGCTAGTATAACTGTAAAACCCGGAAACACTCTACCATACGTCAGTACATAATCAAATTATATGGAAACAAAAATATTAATTTGAAAACGTACATACTACATGACTTTCAATGAAAATTATTTTTAATAATTGAAATATTAATTTGTTTTGATTTACTTATGAATTCCATTTCTCATCTTCGAAAGTCTTGATGACATTGGAAAAAATGGATGACATTGAAGTTAAATGTCTATAATTGCTGCATACGGCCGTGTCCGAATCATTTTCGGTGCGTCCTGTAAAACTGCTGGTTCGTCCGATTTCTATACAGTAAAAAACGATAAAAAGTCAACCAGTTTTCATCCATTTTCAATTCAGAAAATGGAGAATAACTGGAACGTGTAAAATGGGCTTAACGTCTCATGAAATTTCATCGCAATGCAATCCTCTCTTCAGCGCCACGAGTTTCAATTTCAGTTGGTAATTCCACTTACGCTTCGGTCGCGTACATTCATGGCCAGTGCAGGTTACGCGTTGGTCTCGTTTGCTTTTCCGCTTGCATTGTCTTTTCCACTGAATTGAAATTTCTATCCTCTGATGTCACTAATTAACTTTTTAGAGACGGTGTCAAATCTAATTTCCTTAGTATGAATGAGCAGAAACCGACTGATTAAAACTTTTTTTGATAAAATTAAAGACAAAATTATTTTTGATAAGATTTAGTCGTATAACAAGAATAGTGAATTAAAATCACAAATTCATTATTAACCCTTAACTACCCAGCGTGTCGATATGGACACGCATAAGCAACAAAATTTCACGCATTAGTATAAAGCTAATATTTATTATGATAAAATCGTTTGCTTATAAAAGAAGTCCAGCTGTATGTCCATTGTTTTAGAACGTTATATTGTTAGGCAGTTCGTTGTAATCGCTTCCTCATGATAAATCATGGTCGGCGATGTGGAGTAAGTGGGTTTTATAACATTGTTTCAATTTAATTGAAGTTTAATTGCATGAAATACATTTAGAAACATTTAGAAAGTACAAGTACATATTTTAAAAAAATAGTTTTGGTAGATATTGTTCTTCTGTTCAATGAAAATTATTTGCCCGCGTTCACTTGGACACGCTGAGCAGACACGGGCTCAAATCTTGTTGTTGCGAAAATAACGTTTTAAGACTATGTTCATCTTCATTTTTACGTCAGAGAGCTGTAAAGAATATTAAATTCAGATATTACTGTTCAAGAGGTTCTGGATATACTTTTGGAAGAGGGAAGTAATGGACCAGTATCTGATACAGGCGGCATTTTGTACACTAAATCGTAATCGTGAAGAAATAACTGACGCGAAGTGGGCTGGCAACTCCGTTTGTGGTGTAGCTTCAACATACGCTGATGTTGAGCTTGTGTTCTTAGTTAAAAGATATTCAGCAAACGTAAAAAGGCTATACAAATTCAACGACCTCGCACAATTTTGCTATTTTGCGAAATTGTGACTTCTTTTCACGTAATTTTGCGTGGAAATAAGGATAAAAAAATACGTGCTGTTTTAACACCACTAGTTTAACTTTCTATTACTTTTTACTCACATCCTAAAGCGGGTACCCATAAATGCTGCAGTTGAGTTTTAGCGTGAAGATATTTTAATTATCAAAACTGATTTAAAAAGCTATTTTTATTGGGGTAAAAGTTTTTGCGAAAAAAATTGTAACTCTTTCATTGTTTTAAATTGTCTGAGCTTCATAGATTCACAGCTATTTAGAACTTCGTGTTTCAACTGACAGGGTCACCACTGCACTATTCGCAGCCGTCACATTTAAATACATTTCGTAAAAACACTTCAATTTTTGAATATTCAATATAATTTTCAAATTAACATGTGCGGGAATATGCGACGAACATTGAAAAACATGTAGGAAAACATATAGGAAAATATGGGGAGTAAATTGGAACAATCCTTTGATTCATTAAAACATTTTTCACACACATACACCACACACACACACACACACACAATATATATATATATATATATATATATATATATATATATATATATATATATATTGCGACGGAACACGTCGTATTTCGCGACGCGCCGTGCATTCACCAACTGATGAAGGGTCAGGGCGGTTATACCCCACAAGATCTTATTCTAGCGTGGGTGTCACCAGCCACATGCAACGTCTTCTCCGCCGCTCTGTCGCCGGTGTTTAAAAATAAACAAAATTATATATATTATTATTAAAAAATAATTATAAAACTTTTGCAAAGAATATATTTTTATTATATTATTGGAATGTTATTTCGTGATTAATATTTATATTTATTTATGGTTAGAGAAGTTATTATATTTTCCTTGCTTTTTAACGTACATATATTGATATTGTGAACAGGGTTCATGAATTTGCTTGACAATCACCGAAAAGTATCACTTTGCATCAAGAACTGAATAGATAACCAGCTTTATGCTAAATTGATAATTTACTCTGACTATTTAGCACTGCATGGTTATGACTAAAAAATGGAAACTTTTCAAAGTCGAAACGACATTATAACGAATATAGTAGACAATTTTCACCCGCTTTATTTGAAAGAAAGTTACTTAACGGTGAAACACAAACTCGATCATGGTGAGTGTATTCAGAAAGTGCTGGTGCAGTATTTTGCGGACCATGTTTACTTTTTAAAGGTCTCTCTCAGTTTTCTTCAAAAGATGGATTCAATGATTGGAAGAATGCAACAGCGCGATTGAGTGGCCATGAAAATTCGGATGGACACAAGGCATGCGTTTAAAATTCAAAGATAGAGGAAACGATGTAGGTCGCAATGATAAAATTGTAACAGTTCAGTTGAATGAAGAAATAGCATATTGGCGATCTGTTTTGCAGAGAGTAGTAGCTGTTATTAAATCATTAGCGGTTCGAGACCTTCCTTTTAGAGGTCACAACGAGGAATTTGGTTCACCTCAAATGGCAATTTTCTTATGTCATTGGAATTGATAGCTGAATTTGATCCCTTTTTAGCTGCGCACATTGAAACATTTGGTAATAAAGGTAAAGGTAATGTTTACTACCTATCAAAAACCATATGTAAGGAATTTATACAGATTATGGCAACTGCAGTAGGAAACAAAATTATTGAAGAGATAAAATTAGCAAAATATTTTGTTATAATTGTTGCCTCTTCTCCTGATGTTGCACACATTGATCAGTTATCTCTCATTGTACGGTATGTTCAAAATGACGGTAATCCAGTGGAACGTTTTTTAACATTTTTGGAAAATCCAGAACATAAAGCTCAGTATTTGGCAAACATTGTTTTAGAAACTTTCGATTCACGATCTATAAATATCAATGACTTTTTTAGTTTATTTGTTGTCGCATCAACAGCGATGGTAATTAGCGACAATTAAATAATACATTTGGTAGTTTTAGTTATAGTAATAACAAATATGTTAACAAAAAATTGACATGGTTTCTTAAATTGTTGACAATAGTTAATAACTATTATTTAATTTAAGAAGAGTGGAGTTGTCACAGTGGTTGCAGGTGGGAGGAGGGCTTTTGTTAAATAAGTGGATATGACTCAATTTGCAGTGTCCAGTTCGGATTCTAGATATTGCTACTTGTTCTTTTCTATTTAATTCAGCACTTGTTTTTAAATTGAAGAAATTTCCTATTTGTTTATGGAGTTCACTGGTTTTGAGCATGGACCACTTGTTGTTCCAAGTGTCTTTCATTAAGATTTCAACATGTTTCCAGATATTATTGAATGTACAGGAGGTTTTTATAATTCCGTTGCTGTTTTCTTCGGTCGCCGATTCAGTCACAAGATTTGCAGTTTCACTTCCTAGGACTTCATTGTCTTCAGGAACAAATTTGATCACAACAGAATTTCCTGCTTTGACAATATGGTGATGCAATTCATGTATGATAATTACCATTTCGAAGTTATAAATATTATTGTTGATGTTCTGGATGGCTGGAATAGAGCTACAGAAAATGATAAATTTTTTATAGTTCAATTGTTTGATAAATTTGAAGGCTGTCATGAGACAGATTTCTGCACTAGTAAGGCTGGCGTAGGGAAGTAGCTGTAGTTTAATTGTAGTATGTTGGGTAACAACGGAGGCATGTACTTCACTGCTGTTTTTGAAACCACTGTTGAATATGTGGTAACCTTCATTATCGGAATTGTTGATATCAAATTGTATACGCGAGAGCGTCCAGGGTGGGATGTTGTTCATTTTTAATGGGAGGTTGGTGTTCTTGCAACTCCTCAAAAATGTTCCTTACTTTCGCATGCAAAGGTATGTAGCGAGGATGGTAATCACATTGAGGAAATTTAGGGTTGTAGTCTTTGTAGATAATAGGGTTCATCGGCGAAGCAGCTTTGAGAGCATATTTTAATGTTAAATATTCTCTGCGATGTGAAAGGTTAGGTTCTCTGGCTTCAATGAGTACACTTCCGATGGGACTGCTATGGTAACATCCGGTACATATTCTAAGACATTTGTTGTGTATAACTCCCAGTTTCATGTTGTCCTTTTTGCTTGCTGAAGCATATATAATCGATCCATAGTCGATTTTCAATCGGATTAATGCTTTATATGTTAACATCAGAAGGCTCTTATCAGATCCCTAATTGTTGTAAGAAATGCATTTCATGTTTATTCTTTTTTTACAATTATTAACTATGTGTTGTATATGTTTCTTCCAGTTCAGTTTGGAATCGAAAATCAGCCCTAAAAGTTTGGTAGTATTATCAAATTTGATACTGCAGTTGTTAAGCTTAAGTCTAGGAACTCTGCTTACATTATGTTTTGAGAGTAATGTGCCCACACTTTTCTGAGCAGAGAATTTGAAGCCGAATTTACGAGACCATTCGTATATTTTATTTAAGGCAGATTGCATTAATTTGTCACTTGAATCGATGATTCGTCCTTTGCACAAAATGGTGATATCATCCGCATATTTTCTCACGGTGACTGGGGGGTAATTTCCATGTCAGCATCATTGATGGCCAATAGAAAAAGAGTTACGCTGAGTATGAATCCTTGAGGCACTCCATTTTCGATGTTCTTCTTATCAGAGAGCTTACCATTGGGCCTTACTTGACTGACACGATTTTTGGTAAAGTTTTTGATGAGTTGCAACAAATTTTCCGCCGACACCTACTTCTTGAAACTTAATTATAGTGCGATGCACCCATACCATGTCATATGCTTTTTCTAAGTCAAGGTTGACTACTAATGCATGTTGCTTGTTGGAAAAAGCTTCTTTTATGTAAGAATCAATGCTTATTAGATGGGATAAAGTTGAGTGATGACGCCTGAAACCAAATTGATTGTCTGATATAATCTTCTTGAACTCCAAATACCACTGTAGTCTATAGTTTATAATTTTTTCCATGATTTTACACATGTTGCAAGTCAGGGCAATCGGTCTATAGTTAGTACTTTTTGATTGATCCTTCCCTGGCTTTTGAATTGGAATGACAATTGAGGAGGTCCATAGTTTGGGAAAAACATTATTTTTCCAAATAAAGTTGTAAATTTTGAGGAGAGTTTCAAGACCATTAATTGGTAGTTTCTTGAGAAGAATATAGGAGATGTTATCAGGGCCAGGTGTAGAGTCTTTGAGGACTTTGAATATTTGATGTGAGATGTGGTGGGATCATTGATGTGATGGGACCATTAATGTTGTATTGAGAGCACATATCTTCGTAGTCAGTCAAAAGTTCATTTTCTTTCTCATTCTTAAAAATTTGGAAGGCTTGGGAATAATTTAGAGTGCTCGAATTATTGGCAAAATTGTTAGCTAACTCGTTAACAATAGCATCAAGATCAGTGATAAACAGATTATCTGTAGACTGAAGAAAATTAATTTGATTGGATCTTTTTATACCTTTGATTGCATTAATTGTTTTCAATGATTTTTTTATATCATGGTCTTTGGTAATTTTGGAGACAAAGGTGACCCAGGATGAGATTTTGCTTTCTTTGACTGTTCTTCTTGCAGCAGCTCTCATTTTTTGTATTCAATTTTATTTTCTACAGTACCATGTTTTTTATATCTATTAAAAGCATACTTGGATCGTTTTATTGCTTCTCGCATTTTTCATTCCACCTGGGACCGATTTTTTCCTTTTTGAAATTTACAAGACTATTGAATCATTAGCAGATTTTAAAATTATTTCTGAGAAATTATGGATAATGCTGTCAACATTTACATCATTACCTTCAAAGATGTTATTATCATTCAACCGCCTGGATATCAGATCTTGGTATTTGAACCAGTTAGCTTGTTGTAATTCAATTTATGGGGATTATAGTAGAATTGGGGCTACTGATGTAATAAAGATGGGAAAATGATCACTGTCGTGCGGATCATCTATGGCGTACCAGTTGCATCTTGGTGCAATTGTAGTGGAGCATAAGGTGAGATCAATAGCACTGAGACTACCATTGCTCACATTAAAGTGAGTTGGTTGCCCATTATTTAATAGTGTTAGATGAAGCTCTTCAATGAGTGCTTCAATGGAATTGCCCCTGGAATCATTTGTTTTTGAACCCCATAAGGTGTTATGGCAATTATAATCTCCGAGTAGGACAAAAGGTTTGGGGAGTTGTTTGATTATATCTTTGATCTCATTAATTTCAAAGTTGTTAGGTAGGTAAATTTTACAGAAACACACTGGGATATGATCTTGAATTATTACAGCTACAACCTGGATGTTAGATTGGATGGCAAGTTGTTTAACTGTTAAGAACTCTTTAACATAAGTGGCGACACCTCCACTTGCTATGCTCGATGTGGATTGATTTTTATGAAAAAGTTTATATCCTTTTATAATACCGACATTGTTGGCTTGAAAGTTGGTTTCTCGAATGCAATTGATTTCAGGTTTATGGTTTATGCATAATAATTGTAGTCTTTCTAATCTGCAATAGAATCTGTTGACATTCCATTGTAGAATATTCATAAAATTTATAGAAAATGTATCATTTTATTCAGATATATCAGATCCTGACTCTTCTGGTAATTCTGACTCTTTTGTTTATGTTTCTTTGATTTGTTAATAATTCTTGTGATTCTGTTTTTGATCGATCTTTCATTTAGTAGGGAGTAAATTTCATTTAGCATTTCAATGATGGATTGAATATCATCAGTATAATCTTTAGCTATAACGATGGGGTTGTTAGAACAAAAAGAATTTTCAAGAAAGTTTTCCAGCTGTTCATAGGTAAGAGGGAACTTTTCAGGATTATTTGAGATAGTAATGTGCAATAAGGGTGCAATAAGCTCTTTTACTTTCTTGATATGAGCATTTTCATGCATGGAGTTGTCATCACTTTTGTCTTGTTTCTTTTTCTTCTTTAATTTAGATTTTGTGGATTCATTTTTACAAGTTTGATTTTTGTCATTTTCTGTTTCTAATTGTGATGAAGAATCTGAAGGTAATGGTCTTTTTTGTAAAGTTGGAAATTTTTCCTGTTAATAATAGGTTCTTCGGATATGTTAGGCATATCGACAGATCCGGAAGGGTGATGTGATGATTGGGTTATAGGACATTTGTTTACTTCATTAGGAGCATGTTCTTCAGTTAACTGGGGTGAAGTAGGGCACTGTCTGGCAAGATGCCCGGTTGATTTACATAGGAAACAAACCATATCATCAGTTGAGAGAAAGATTCTATAATTGGAATACTGTTGTTGGTTCAGGGAGTTTGTTTACATCTTCGGGGGCTATAAATACTTGTCTCCTAAAGCTCATGATATGGTAAAAGCCAGGGTCATGTATTCCAGCTTTAAGGAACGAAATTTTTGAATGAATTTCTATGATTCCTTTGGAGAGTTGCAATTACATCATGTGGTATTGTAAGGCAGACATTTGAGATGATAACCCTTTTGAGTTTATTAATAAGGGGTCTTATGCTTACTACGCGATCTTTAATGTTTACCGTACTGTGATTTGCTGTTAGGTTTTCTGCCACTTGTGTACTACTTAAAAACACACATATTCTACTGTTAGATATTCGTGAAACAAACCTTACGTCACTGGCGTTTATAATGGTTGCATGTTTAGTGATGTAGTCTTTGAGAGTTAATCCATCGTGGGACTCGAACACAACAGCTTGTTCTTTGCTGGGGAAGACATCGGTAGATGTAACGTTGGCGTAAGACATCTTTTCATCAGTTTCAGGTTGAACATTCGAAGAAACTGGGGTTATGTTTCCCCTGTACTTAGAAGAATTCATAACGCCAACTTAACAGCTGCGGGAGCAGCTAGGTCAATACACGGAATTGTCTTAAAATAGTTCTAATCACTGACAGATTTCAACTCGCGGCACGGAGACCGCAAGATGACCGTCCGGTTGCCGAGCTCGCTTCCAAGTCCTAGTCATCATGATTGATGAGGTCAATGATTGTCGAGGCCAAGCATATGATAACGCTTCCAATATGTCAGGATCATATGCAGGATTACAAGCACTAATAAAGGAAGTTAACTCTTTTGCAGAATACATACCTTGCTCAGCTCACTCTCTTAGTTTAGTGGGTACATGTGCCGCAGCATGCTGCAGAGAAGCTGTTTCATTTTTTAATCTACTTCAACATTTATATACATTCTTCACAGAATCAACTCATCGATGGGAAATACTACTATCTTTTCAAAAGCCAAACTCACTCACTCTGAAACAGCTATCTGCTACTAGATGGTCCCCGCGTAGTGATGCTGTCTTTATATTAACAGAATCTTGGAAGGAAATTATAAATACACTAAATGCAATAGAAAATAATCATTCTGAAAAACCAAATATGATCGAAGCAGGTTTATTAAGGCAGCCGAGAAATCAAATCCCTTCATGCTTGCTCTGGAGCATTTTACGGGAATGAATAAATTTGTTAATAAAACATTCAGAAAGTAGATACATTAACAAAGTTATTGAGCTCTACGACTCATTGATTAGTCGCATTGATAAAACCGAAAGAGTTTGTTTATACAAAAAAGAAGGCATTTAATTTTCAGAAATTCAAGAAATTATGTGCAGATATCAAGAAAAAAGAGCAAAAGACTATTTGACGAGAATAAAGAGGAAAATATCAACTGCAGGTAGAGATCAATTCAGAATTAATTTAACGTAATTTTAGCAATTTGGTTTCTAATGGAGGAAAAGAAAAAAATCTTAAAGAATATTTACAACAAATTGACATTACAATCGATATAGAAAATTTAAGCACATTAGAAGTTACCATAAATCAGAAAAGTTGAGGATTTTGTATTCAATGGGCCCAAGCAACATTTGAAAAAAGTGCTTTTTTCAAGCACCCCGCAATCTTCAAAGGTTAAGCAAAGGTTTTCAAGTTTTCCGAAAATCAGAACTACATAATATATATCTAAATAAGATATTGCATTATATTTGTTAGTCATCCAGTTACAAATTGTTCTAAGGCCCCCTTTCTTGTTTAAAAAAAATCAAAATTATTTTTCATTTTTCAGAAGATAGATTAAATTATCTTGCCGTTTTATTATTGAATCCAATTTAACATTTTTTTTAGATTACAACACTTTAATTGAAAACTTTCCAAAAAAAAATTAGATAACTTCAAACAATCATAATGAAATTTAAAAATTAAAAATTTTTTTATAATAAAAATAACTATTTTTGTAAAATAATTTTTAATGTCCATTCACCCACATGAACTGGTACTAAATAGCTTTTTGATTTTTATGTAAATACTGTTTCACAAGGTGTCAGGAAGGGCGGTATTTTGGCTTCAGCCTATAGTCGGCAATCAAGTTAATCCGCCACTGAGGTTTGGTACACCTTCATTAATCTAGGAATTTTACCATTACCTTGTCTGTTTATTTACGAATCAGTGGTTTTTGTCAAAAATGACTTGCTTAAAGGCGGGAATATATTTTCAGAAAATGCCGATGTCTATTACTATAACACTCGACGTAGAAATCATATTCATCAGGTGACAGTATCAACAGCTCATTACAAAAAATTCACATACAAAACATGTACATTATTTTACAACACTTTGCCAGATGACATTAAACGATTAAATTCGATAGAAAAGTTTAAATCCCAAGTGAAATCGTTTCTGCTGCATAACTGTTTCTATACAATTAGAGACTATACTGAGCATCACAAGAAAAGTAACATTAATTTTAACAATGATACATAATGCATTATTTACCATTTGAACTGTATAAATGTGTATAAACAATCTGTAACAAGTATTGTATTGCAGCCTCCGGGTCAATGACCCCCATCTCGATCAGGTTTTTCGTCCAGTTTCCCTGATCCATTGAGCAAATGCTGAGATGGCCCCTTGTTTTGCTTCTGGACATAAATGTAACTTCATTTTCTGTGCGTCTTCTAGAATTCAGTGGGAAATACAATTATTCAATTATCGTTTCCATTTTGTCGCGGCAGGAAGTATTATTCCGATGGACAACATTGATAAGAGCCAAAATTTATTGCCATTTTATCCTTGAAAACAGATTTTATTACACGAAAGTCTTTTTCTTTAAAATTTAAGAGTATATGACTTAGTGTAGGGATACAGAATTTTGAAAATGTGACACAATTCACTTTTCCCATAGCACGTCAAACGCAGTTTTTAACTTTTTTTGACGTTAAATAAATAAATAAAAATAAATAAATAAATAAATAAATAAATAAAAAATAAATAAATAAATAAATAAATAAATAAATAAATAAATAAATAAATAAATAAATAAATAAATAAATAAATAAATAAATAAATAAATAAATAAATAAATAAATAAATAAATAAATAAATAAATAAATAAATAAATAAATAAATAAATAAATAAATAAATAAATAAATAAATAAATAAATAAATAAATAAATAAATATACCAGTTAGTAAGACAATAAGTAGGAAATCTAAAAATAATAAAATCTAGAAAATGTTAATGTGTAGTCTACTTCCTGTTCCAAAGTAAAATTTAAATCGTGGTGATAGATATTGAATTTTTCAAAGACAATGTGAATTTAGTCATGTTGGACAATTAACGAAATATCGTCTACTTAACGGGTAAAGAACTTTAAATTTAATTCAGAGAGAACATGGGCTTCTAATCTTCTCATTGTTAGCTCACCCAGGATACATCTTAAGACTCCACCTATTGGACATCCATCTCTTTGAAAATAAATTTTGCCATTAAATGTACAGGTTAAATTATTTAAAATTTGTAGTTGTAGGAAGTCGCCGACAAAATTGTGAACTTTCACAATTTTCAAAATATTATGAAGTTTAATGTAAACGGAGTCTGTGCTCTTGTTTTAAGCGTCCTTTAGCAATTCGAGAAAAAAAATAATGAAAAAAAGTGGGGTTATTTTTGAGAACATTTAAAACCGGCCAGGTTTTATGAAACACCCCTGATATCAAAATATATGGTTTAAACTAGCAGAATCTTCTGTTCGTTTAGATGTTGGAGAATGTTCATTTGAGAGAAAATTATCTGAATGGATTAGACGTTGAAAAGACGGAAAAAGATTCGATTTATCGTCTATTCGTTTTTCGCTATGAAAGACTCGAAACGTTGATTCTGACTAGATGTTTTATAGCGTAATGTACTAATAAAAGAATAAGATTTATCAATTTTTTGTTACCAGGGTCCACAATGTGTTGTTCTGTCGAGAAAACGCCAAATTCTGGCAAAGCGTTAAAATACTTTCTCCTTACTTTGTAAGTAGTAATAGTAGTAGTAAGCGAAAAAGTACAAATGACCGATGCATCATTATAACATAGTAATGTATATTACACTAAGTCTTAAAATTCTACAAATATTTACAACCTGTATATATGATGATTGTTGGATGGTAAGGTAATTCTGTATGGAGTTCGTCATTAGAAGTTAACAATTCTTTACAATGAAAAAGATTTAAGAAATGCTTAGCACACAAATAACTTAATTCTTAAGAATGCTGTAAAATACCAGAACTCTTGCAATCTAACTTCCAATTTTTTGGGTTTTTGAAAGTTTGTTTCTCGTAACCCTAATGCTGCTTTATTTTGGCCTTCAGGTCACAATACCAGGAAAATCTCATTATATATTTTTATTGATGCATAAATAAGCCTTTGCATAGCAAGACAAAACCACTGCAAAGTAATAATTTACATGAGAAATACCCATAACTTTCGTCGCGTACGGACAAAATACGCCCGTCAGCGCCTGCCAGGGAACTATTTGCCTACATGGCGCAGGGCGCACCCGTCAATTTGTAACGCTACACTAGCGCTACATGTGCATCTAGGTAATACTCTCCAATATTTTTGCGTGAAATACGGCTCATAGGAATATTATTTCTCTTCGCAACAATCAGCACGACCATATGAATGCTTTTGTTTAAGTTCTGCTGCATAGAATAATTATTTTCAGTCCATGGAGAATTAACTGCAAGCTAAGTCAAAGAAAAACAATGAATGCTCCATGTTTGAGGAATGTTCAAGCTTCTTTTGACACGATTTATTCCTATATTAAATACTGTGAAAAACTTTATTGTTCCGTGTTCTTGCGTGAATATTCACTGAATCCAAAAATCCTTTAATTTCAGCAAGAAATCGGAATGCAATGATTTCACGAAGTCGTAAATCTATTTGTGAGTACCAATTCAGTATTAAAATATAATGAAAAATATCTTCTATCATATTTCAAACTTTCTTCTAAATTCACTATTTTAAATTTTTTGACATAAGATTTCTTCAGAAGTGAATAAGAGTCTTTTGTGAAACAATAAAATCAGAGTATCTGATAAAAGATTGAGAATGTTAGGTTATATAGCCTTGTCATTTCGAGTACGGGGTAAAAAATTTTGTGGGAGTGTCAGCTATCAAGTCAGTTTCTTGTAAAAAAGGTGCCGAATCAATCTTCATAAAATTTCAAATACCGCAAGTAATCTATACCAATATTGCATATTTTAGTGAAAGTCAAGATAGTATATCAGTTACCAAATTTTTACAAGTGACTGGCATCTGTCACCCCAATTTTAGTTGCGTTGGACAACTCATTCTTAGGAAATGCAACACAGAAAAGTTTTACCACAATGTGTACAGGGTACATTGAGCCATGTATAACATTGCCCAACTCAAAATTTATGTATCTAATAATCACTTATTCAATAATGAATAATGATGTGCCTCATAAATGAAAAGGTATTGTAGAAGGGACCATAGAGTATATTCTGTTGTGGTGTAATTGTAACATTGAGTACACAATTTGAAACAATATTAACCCTACTGGTATTAATGTATTCTTACACGGTCCTTAATTATGCATTCACAGTTGGTCATGCGTTCACAGTTCACTCAGCTAATCGTAATCAATGAAAATAATGAGTTTCGTAATCATTTTTCGCCCCCCTCCAAAAAAATCAGTAAAAACTCTATCTGCTGTATAGGAGAGAAATAATATTATGCACGTTTTCTTGTGATCCAGAATTACAGCATCACTCGACTCCTTCACTACATTGTGGATAAGTTGCATGAGTGTGTTGAACTTTGATAACAATAATGAAGGAGTGTCATCTTTCAGCAAGAGTCGAACTTCTATGTAGATGGCTTTAGGTTTTAATCTCAAGTCAGTTACATTGATACGAAGATACAACAAAATTTATAATATAAATGACACAATATCAAACAGTATTTTGTGTCATTGTCGGACATTCATCTATCTGTAACTAAATACTTTAGATGAATCCATTAATTGTAATTTAATTTTCTATCTTATTGTGTATTTATTTATAATTTTGTTGTATCTTTCTGTATCCTGTAGACTGACAATGACGGCAAAGCCGTCGAAAGCCGGCTATCTTAATAAAGCTGATATGTTTGACGAAGATGACCTCTTTTATTTCTTCCTTCACTACAGTTAGTTGGATAAGAACTAAAGGTGCTAAGAAGTGTGGTTGGCATCATTTGAAACCAATATATGAAGGATGATGCCTATCATCTAGTTACAGCGTAGAGGGGTCTGTAATTTGACCTATGCGTGAGGGACCTGTGCTTTAAGGTTTTTAATCTCAAGAATCAGTAATTTTATTTCTGAAGATATTTTTAACTTTTTTTTTATATATACATCTTTAATTTTTAATAGTATAAGTGTATCTGTTCCTGACTGGGAAGTGGAGGGGGACACTATTATCCAAACGAGTGCTTCAATTTTTGGTGTTATCACTAACGTCATGTGACCATTCATCGCATCAGCGTGCACGATGGAATATGGCACGACATTTTGGGTCTTTCTCGGTCGTGCAGATGTCGCATGAACGCGAATTATCAAGCAGTAGCAGCTGCAGATCAAGCGACATTTAGCGGCCCGACCGAGAAAGACACGAAAAGCGTGCCAAATTCCATTGTAAGACAAGGCCCTCATGCGCCATGTTATAAAAAACGAATGCAATCGGGAGCTTAATTATTAAAAATTTTAGTGTTAACGAAGCTTTCGATTGGGTGACAGTGCCCCACCCCCCGCCTTTCAGCTCCTGACCTTGAGAAATCACTACATTTAAATCGGAGAATAAAGATCAAATGTAGTTATCTTCTTCCCTCTAATCAAGAAAATCAAGATCTCTTTCGTTTACTAATTAGATGATGGAATTTATCTTTAAAATTACAGAAATACATTTGTTTTAAAAAATAATCTTCTTAAGTAAAATAAAAATATTTTAAAAGAAAACACGCGAAATTTCTTAGAAGAAACACTTAAGAATGTCTAAAAATTATGTAATCATTAAGAGAAATCGAAACTCTAGGGTTTATTTGGTAGCAGGAAACATATCCAACTAAATGTGGGAAATTATGGGCACTGTACCTCACAATTCAAATAATTTCTCCCTGTTTTAATCATATGTTTGAAGTCTGCTGTAAGGAAGAAATTCGTCTCATTTGTCTGATGGTGCAACCACAACCGTGGCGATGTTGCATTGTATGGTTCAAAAGGAATACTGAGCGCAGTATGACGCTCAATAGAGTTGTTTCGATATTTCTCGAAACATTTTTCTTTTTCTTTCTTTTCTTTTTTTGTAATTATTCATTACAATTAATCACTATTTTCAGGCAAGCAGCCGAAGAACAAAGGATGAATGTGTAGCATGCCGTTTGTTCTCAGAATATTTTAAGGACGCACGCTTCCGACAGACCAGTTCATATCGTCGGGGGACAAAGCACAGAAAAAATGTTTAAGCTAAACGTTTACAAGGCGTATGAGTACTTGATATACGATTTGGCAGGTAAGTGGGAGAATAAGTGCAGCTCTCGCAGGAAAATATACTAAATAGCTCCAATGCAACTAACGCAAACTGTTCATTTGTACACAATACAATTAAATTAAAATATAAATTTTGTCTAAATGGTATGTCATAAATTCTTCAATATATATCATTTCAGCCGTTTCATATATAAATTTTAGTATATTGATGAATCTACATCCCACCGTTCCCTAAAATGTAGCCCTAAGGTGGGTCTAGGTGTAATAACATTTCATAACAGAATGACATCGCTTGACTGCACTCCATAACCGCAACATTCTAACGTGGTAATGTAGATTTCAGTAAGCTCCGATAATGTGGTCTCACGTTATTATATTGCGGTTACGGTACTCCGTGACTAGCGAGTTTTTCGACTTAACCGAAACGGTTATTGTTACAAACTTAAATATCGTTCCGCCCATATTTGTGTGAAGCTCAGAGTTTTTGCCCAAAGTTTACCCTAACGACCTCTCGTTAGCAATAAGGTAGTAAGTTAGTTAGTTAGTTAATGCCTTATTTTACGTGGCGAGACTCGGGCCATCAGGCCCGCTCTTCCGTCTAACCACGCAAATTTTGTTACGCTCCTTTCACCACCTAGCGGAGAAAGGAGGTATTGTTGGGCGACTAAACAGGCGGATCTCAATTTTGCTCAGAGGCTTAATTTAGGCTTGAGGATCTTTTACATGCAAGTAAATCTACTAACATGGGACAGTCGGCTTTACTTTCCCTCCGAAGGAAGGCGTACGAAGGATTTTTTCGCCCTTAAAAATCCGCGGCTTCGATCGGGTTTGAACCCGCAAACTCGGGTACAACAGTCCGGTACGCTGACCGTTATACCACCGAATCCGTAAATTCCCCAAACGATTTGATTTCCGATTTCAATCATCGATTTCTTCACTTTTTCAAGATCTGGAACATTAGCACTCTCCAGTACCTCAAACGCATAATGGGTTTCCTTAATGATCTTACATTTTTAGTGCGTCTTCCCGGCGCTCTCACAAGACTACATTCCATCTGATCAGAAGTGGATCATCCAGTGGACCTCTCTCCAACCCTATCTTAATCGCTGACATACCCACACCATCAATATCCAATGCCACCTTTGCTGATGACCCAGCAATCCACTCCACCAACCGAGACATAGAAACAGCAAGTAGAGAATCTTCAGAATCATCTCACAGTATTTTCCGATTGGGCACATTCAGATAAACGCACGCAAACAAAAGACGAGGAAAAGTTTTCAAGCTTTGTAGACCCATCGACCCACTTACAATCACCTACCCAGACCTCTGAGTATTACTTACATGGAGATCAAATATCCCGCACATAATTGCACTGCCTAACACAATCATGAGTTCTATCCCTACTTAAGAAATCATCCCACTTCAATTACATATATCCATTCATTTCTACCACAAAATTATACGACTAACATTAAGCATCTCCAGTCGGGGCCGCAGCATCCAAAACCAATATTCTGAAAATTCAAAACTTCCAAACCAAATATCTAAGAAAAATCACAATAGAACTCTTGTTTATCCCTAACCCCCCACTTCGTCAAGAACTTAGAGACACCTCATCACTACGCATTTCTTCGCTTTATCCACAAAATTCTATAACAAAATAGTATTTCGAATATTGTCAGCTACCCACATAAAATTTAGTAAACAAAACCCTCATCCGAAACGTTTGAAAAGAAAACTGCCCAGGGACTCTTCCTGAAAAGGTTTCGAAGTCAATTCTTCCTTGTATATCGTCACTTGCTGAAAACCGCAGTCGGTTTTTGTGCTCCATAATGAATCCGACTACTTTAAGGCGCACTAAATACTCAAAATAAGTAAAACCGGAAACCGATACGGTACATCTGGGTAAAAAGCCTCGCTTACCTAACCCAGCTCGGTTAACGCTACAGAGGCTGTGATTGTTGTTCCCAGAGTCATTTGACAATAACCGGGTCCGCGAAACTCGATGCCTGGATCTGCAAAATCTCTCTAACGTTCGAGCGATCGCGTGTGCGGTATAAATACCGCCTTTGTAAATAAAACGGCGCTGCGCGTTGATGTTTCAACTCCAGGTTTGAAGCCAGGTATTCTCTAGTTATCTATTGAGCCACAAGTTAGCAGTAACGGCTTCTTCAATACTCACTCTCATTTGCGCAAAAGTGATCAACATCATCAGCCTTTGCATAAACACCGCCACGCGATCACGCCTGTTCCAGTTTTTTACCAGTGTGATGAATATGTAAGAATACTTTCATATATTTGGTAATAAAAATATTATAATTATCCTCTTATGCTAATTATTGTGTAAATTAAATGAATTGTTTATTCATTACATAAAAATTGTTGGTAATATCAGTGATTGTTTGTAATCTAGATTCCTAATACTTACTATTCTCGTTTTATTATAACATATTTATCTACCTATACATTCTCTTCTCTCTACACACACACCTACTTTACCATTTTCATCTTATTAGATGTTTACCTTCCTACTATATAAGATTTTAATTTAGATTTTTATTATTATATTCGATGTATCATCAGTGAAGCCAAAGTACAAGAAATTTCTTTCCTAAGGAATGTTTAAAATTGTTTCAATAAACTTTTAATCTACTACAATACTCAGTTCATGTTATTTAATAAATTCACCAAAACTGATTATCAAGAGAAGCTTTAATATTGATAAAAGGGAACGATGTTTGGCGGAGACACAAAAACTGCTCGCGTATGTGACGCCAAATCGCGCAAGTGTCCGATACCAAATATGACAAGTGATTCGACAGTTTCATAAATATTTATAGTATATCAAATGAAACAGGGAATAAAGACGGATTAGTCTTAGAGACCTAGTAAGCAATACAGGCAAGATAGTAAAAAAAAATAATTTTTGCTTGTTGGTCTTGACCTTGTCGTTTAATTAAAGATTAAAACGCCAGTGCATGTTTATAAAGTATCCTTTGCTAATTATTAAAGAAGCAGAAACATGCTAAATAAAAGCCGGAATCATTCGCACTCTCACAACAAAGGATGCTTTATTCACCCTTACTACATTTTTTCTGTTATTGAGCAGTCTTTTAAGAATCTCAGGACTCTTGTTTCAACATTCTAAAGGTAAAGATAAGTATTATTTCTAATGAATCATGGTTTACATTTGTGCACATGCTAACACTTTTGTTAAACTCAATATTACGTATTATCAAACTAATTCTATGATGTGTGCTGAATAAATATGCATATTGGCTTCAAAACCCAGTGAAACACTGAGAGGGAATTAGAAAAAAGAAGGCATATTCTTCTATAAAATATGTTCCATAACACATAACTGATCCCTGAAAACTGGGAGAATAGCATGATTCTTCTTCTCACAATCTATCTGTAATTTTTCTGACGGAAACCATTGTCTGAAGAGCCGATCAATAGAGGTTGTTCAGTAGCATATCAGATCTCAAGATTTTAAACCTATGGAATTTTACTTCAATACAGCTCTTAAAAATTGCTTCTACTGAGACACTTCCTAAAATATATGTTTGCTGTTTGGGTACAAGTAAAAACGATCGAATGTAGCATGAAGGTTAGATTATCATAAGTAAGCTGCGGATTTATATACCAGAAACCTTTAAAAATAGACAATAAAAAAAGAACTATATTTTTTCTTATCCGTATTTATGTACTAGTGTTCCAAGTTTCTGAAGTAATCATAATATAGTTTCGATGATGGAATGTTTGCTTTCACCATTGGTCGGACAAATCCTCGTAACAATTCATTGTATCCTAGTTGGAAATTCAAACAAAAAAAGGCTGAATCGTAGTAGCTACCTTTTTGGTATTCGTTAAATGCATGTTAATTAATACTGCACAGTATGATCATTTTCCTGACATTTAATTTAAACATAATTAAAAACATTGTATAATCTGTTTTGATCGACATTAGTAGCACAAATTTAACTAGGGGTGTGACAACAGCAGATAATTTCTTGCATTATATCAACAAATATTTCAAAATTTGCAATTTTCAAAAACTCAGATTTCACCGTAAATGAGATTTGTGACATTCATTTTAGCGTCCCTTGTTCTATGCGTTGAAAATTTTTTTAAAAAAATTTTTAATTTTTAAAAATTTCGCACTACTCACTTCTTTTAAAAAAAGGATTCATGGCCTTTTTTAAGTTCGCAAAAAATGGGACCGGCATAATTTTTTATATCTTTTAAAACATACAAAAAGAAAATCTCAGAAACAAATTTACACCTTTTTAAAGAAAAAACTTAAAGAATTTTTAGTAAAAAAATAACTCGACTCCCAGGAGTGATTTTGCACGTGTTTCGTAATTGAAAATATCCGCACTGTGGTGGCAGTAAAACGGAACATAGATTTTTAGATAGTTGTTCGATTTCTCTGTACTGTCCAAGATAAAAAACGAAAAACCTACAATTTTTAAAATTTTCTATAAAGGATAATTGCATTTTACATCAATAAATATAATAATAGGCCACATGTTGGCATTTACAGTACCGGTAGCGTATAAGTGACTCTAACAGTTTTATGCGTTGTTGCTACGCATTGCTACGCACGTGGGAACCAGCTACACCAGAGATAAATGAAATTTCAAATCATGAACACTTGCCGACAGGCGATAACACATCTTTGTCATGTTCATAACCTTTGCCACAACCGAACCTTCTCGCCTCCCAAACCGCGTTGAAAAATAGATGCATCAGCTCCGGGTGGCTTCGTTCTCTATTGAGCCTAACCACGGGAGGGGTTCCCGATAGGCTCATTGTATCCGACTTCAGCCAATGAGCTTCAGACACCAGTTTGCGTCACAATATTAGCAGGAATTTTTAAATCCAGCCAGATACCAAAATTATCACATCGTTACAAGACATTGAAACAGATTTATGAAGAATTTCTTTTAAATATTGCATTGTGTACACCATTATCGTGTTATTTTGGGTTGGCTGCAGTTGAAAATTGTCACTGTGTATCACTTCCAAAATGTTTCTCAACACATCTCGCTCTACATGCAACATGGGGGCCAGCGTCTGGTCTGGCTTTTCAAAGAAAGTTCCAAAACATGGGTTTATCTGCGGTGCAACCGCAACTCTACCCACAAACTTACAAAAATTCACGATCCACTTTAACACAATTCCACTTTGCGCGATGTATGGGGCGTAACCCTTACGAAACTCTCAGCCTTGAACCAATGCACTTGGCGTTCGAAAGTCACGCACCAGCTGACTTGGCACGCATCGGCAGAGGCCAAATATTTCATTCGCACTGATACTGCTGATGACGGGGATCTGCGCGCTTCTCCGGAGACGTCGTGTGAGTCAGCTGAACGGCAACACTGAACTCTGGCTGTGAGAAAGTCAACAAATTCTCGCAAGCTGAGTACCTCAGAGCAGGTCACAGCATGTGGGGAGAGAACTGTTAAAGTCGCTTATACGCTGCCGGTACTATAAACACACAATATGCAATTATTATTGATAAGGCACTTATTTTTTGCATATAATACTCCTAATGCCTCAAAATGAATAGATGGTCTAAAAGATTGATTTTTCCCATTAAAGGAAAAAACAGGCTAATAGGCAAACTTAGGCATTACAATCTTTCAACTCAACAAATTCTATAATTTTCGTAGGAATTAAAATATAAGGAGAGCAACTTTAAGATAGAAAATATCATTGGTTGTAGTATAATTCGCTCGCTGTTTCAGATCCTCGCTCGAGAGATTGCCCATTGTTTAATTCGCCATGGCCGACGTTGGTTCTACTTGCTGCTTATCTCTATTTCGTGTTAGGGTGTGGTCCTGAAATAATGAAAGAGAGGAAACCTTTCAAAATCGAGGGTGTTATTAAAATATACAACGTAGTTCAAATCCTGTGGAATTTGTATTTATTTGGATTCATTTTCCCGATAGTAGGTATAAAGTTTACTATTCACTCTATTAATATTATGTGCTAGTATTACATTACATATTACATTCATTAAAATGTTTCATAAACATAACAAGAAATGTGTTTGCTAGATTAAAAATTCAAATATTAAACATCTACTGAATATTATAATAAATATCCTAAACTACATTTATACAAACATACAATGCATGATTTACTTTGTTGTATTATAAATGTGTTAGAAAAGTATTGTCTTTTTATATTTAATATAACAGTGGTCTTCAAGTTTATTTGCGGGATGCGACATGCACACTTCCAAAGCTTTGGTCAATAAGAAGCTTCATTAGATGAAAACTGTGGCTAACTTAAAAACTGTAAGTTTATAAGTCGTTTTGCAACCGCACGGCGATTGGAAGTGCATAACAACGATGAAAATGAATTGAAAAGAAGTACCAGAAATTGTGTAATTCAAAAATGCATATTTAAGCGATGTCTGGAAGAAAAACATATTGACCTTTTGTTTATATATTTAGTTAGTTAAAAACTGTATGTGACGTATGGCGGAGAAAATCATCTGCACACGCATTCTTGAGTTTCAGAATCCCTTCCCAACAGACCTTTGATAGCTTATTTGTGTATTTTATGTAAATTCGAAAGGCCGTAGTCTCCGAGTTCCTTTAGAAATGATTAGGACTTGCTCAAGGATGTTTTATGTTAATCGCGTATGCCAAAACCGGAGCTTCGTCGTGTAATTCGCCACACGTAGGAAAGAGTCACTGCGCCAAACAAGTAATTTATGAAATTAAAGTGTGATTTGTAAATACTTGTGGGTATTCATAGTACATGCTTACAAAAATACACTAGTTCGGTTATGTTTGCTACTTTACTTTGATTCACACTTTTAAGATGTGCTAGCGTACCCGTGCGAGAACTCTCGCATCTTAAATTCCACCCTCTTACTTATCTTTCCATTTCCATATTAAGAGAGGAAGTTGTTAACGAAACGTGTTTATTTGTTTGAAAAATTTAAAAAGGTAACTTCCAATGTACTTATAAATTCAAAATAAAATTAAAGAACAATGAAATTGATTTTTGAAACAAATTTTGAATAAAGATGTATTGAGTATTATTGACATGTTTTTCAGACATTTTACAACACTTCCTTAAAAAACACTCAAGTAATTACACAATCATTCTTGACAGCTTTTCGCTTTCCTTGATAGTCACAAAAATATTAGAAAAGTTTTTTACTCTCGAGAAAGCTACGTAGCCCGAGTAAAAATCCAGAATCAGGCAATCATAACATTACTCTTAAGAAAATTACTTAACTTTATTACTGAATTGAGAGTGCAAGAGACACCCGTGAAATTTAATCGACTAGAATATCAAGTAATTAGTTTCATTTTACATTCAGTCGCAGATTCTGCACGTCTCTGAGCAGGTGGGGTACTGTCGAGAAGCGCCGGACCAGAAAAAATATAATAGAATGTCTTCAATACTCTCGTCCTATAGATTACCCTGCGAGGCACGTTTCATTGTAGCCTTCGGCCTGAAACTTATAGATTTTAAGGCCCTAGAATGCTTCGTTTAGGAATTATTCAACTAAATAGATTTTAAAAATGCTGTTGTGTCTTGCTTTTGACACGAACATTTATGCATATTGTCAACAAATTCGTCATGTTTTTTAAGTCAAAGTGCAAATCGTCACATCTCCGTGAAGTTCCGTTTGTTTAGAGATCTCATTTATGAGAATTTGCTGCTTGTGTGCAAAACTAAAATACTGAAATAATGTAGGAGAGGATTTTATATAATATAAGCAATAAAACACGCGAGTAACAGCAACTAGACTATCATACGGTGTGTCAACTATATTTCCATCTAATTACAATTATTAATAAGTAGATCTATTTAGTAATAAATTTAACATGCTTGCACGAAACATCGAGATCGTTTACTAACTTACGCAAAAGAGAATTTACAGTCTTAAATATACTCCAAAAATAGTCCTTCTAGTTTTCTTGCAAATGCTTCAACTTGTCCAAGATATAAATTAATTTGATGAAATTACGAATCACTCTAGGGAATGTATTATTTTCCAGCCTTTTCAATGCAATATTATGGCAGAACACGTTGATTGGAAAATTTCAACGAATCACTGCCGATAACGAAAATACTGGCACAGTCTTTCCTCTTTACTAAACCCAATCGTCCATTCTTTGCCAATATTGTTTCTTTCTGACGAATAACATCAAAAGATGCAAAAGCTCTTTTTCCCTCATAGTTTGATTTAGTTTCTAAGCCATCTGATATTGGCTTTCTCTATTCTGTAGCACCTCTAGTTACTTTCTCGGGTACATACGTATATAGAGAGTAATACACGTAGTATGGAGAAAGTTATGTAATGGTGCGGGAAAATCGACTTCCAGATTTCAACGGAAATGCATGTTTTGGGGCCCCCTGATACTGAAAAACAAAACGTCCCTCCGTCTGTCTGTCCGTCCATCCGTCAGTGAACACTACTAGCGCCTAAACCACAGGTACCCGAACAAATTGAAGATACCGCTTTCTATCTTATTCTAGTTGAAGTTTTAAAAATTTCAAAAACATTCTTTTTCTGTGGGTTCTTAACACGAAGCCCTCTAGCATTTTGAAAATTTTCTCAAAAATAGCTGCAATTTTTTTCATTAAATTTCTCGGAAGAATAGAGTAAAACTCGCATATAGACGTGGCATAGGTTCGATTTACACGATTATTTAACTCTGAAACTTCGAAAATTGGCCAAATATTGAATTTTTTCGGCGTCTTCCTACAACTATGGAATTGAAGATAGTGTTTTCCTTCAAATGAAATTTGTAGTCCATAAATAGTTCTTTTATTAAGATCATGTACTTTTTTTGAAAATTTTAGTAGTCTTAGTGCAATAGTTCGTGCAATATTTGCAATTTTAAAAAATGACCAAAAAAAGGTTTTCTCAAAAACGTCTGGAATTTTTTTTAAGTTTTTGGTTTGTGTAGAGCCGAATGCACTCTAGACAATGACATAACTACCATATAGCTATATTCTATAGTTTTAAAAAAATTACAAAAATGTAATTTACAATTAAAATTACAAAAATGTATTTTACAATTAAAATTACAAAAATGTAATTTTTTGGACTTATCTCTCACGTCGGTAATATTTACATTAGAGGCATTTTTTTCGGATTATTGGATTTATGAGTATATGTGCTTTAAATAATGTCAAATAAAGTTTCTGGAACACTCAACAGTTTTTTGTGGAAATGAGCTCTAAATTCCGCATTTTCAGAAATGCTCAAACGCCATTATGTCAAAAATGTTTCCAATGTTTTTTTTCATTTTTTCCAGTGTATAGTGCACGGTTTTGTATGAGATAAAGTTAACTTTGGTGTATAATGTTATTTTTTCAGAATTTTTACAATAGTTTTTTTTAATCTTTCACGTCGTTAGTACGAACATTTGTATCGATTTGTATACATTTCTACATTTGTGAGTGGAAGTGCTTCGAAAGACTTCAAATAAAGTTTTTCGAAAACTCAATAGACTCCTGTAAAAAAAAAGGTTCAAAATTTGCATTTACAGTAATGCTTAATCGCCATTTTTTTAAAAACTGCTTCAGTTTTTTCAATGTTTTTCCATGCCACATTTATATTTACATGCACTACACTACCACACATGCCGTGAGACCTGTCCCGAGTTTAGAGCTTGTTCCGGCTGGGGCCGTGCCCTACTGGTGAGAAATACCTCGTGGTTAGTCGGGGAATTTCCGCTATACCGACGTGTATGACGGCGATGTATCTCCCCATCCAACGGAAAATATTAACGCTACGTCTTGAAGGGAAAAACATGCACCACACATACGGGACCTTAGCAGATGTTGCGTACAGAAACAAAATTATCAATGAAAGTTATAGCAAAAACCTTTCTTTCTCATTGAATGTAAACAAAATTCAAATGTTTGCTAGAAAAATAAAACTCTTATTAATTCCTTGCAGATAAGTATCAGTGAACGCACGGACTTCAATCTATGGTGTCTACCACTCAGCTATTCTGATGAAGATCCATATTCTGTTATCGTAAGTGCCCTTTTTTTCTCGAAAGAGGTGGCCTACTATCTTCTTTGCTTCGCTTTCGAACTGTCCTCCACAATCCTAATATTATTAACGCACTCTTTTCTTGGTTTATTTATTCCAATTTTTTCTGTTGGTAATTTTACATCTGCGTATCAATACATTTTCTAATACACGACTTGTAATTTACAAATTAATTGGGGTTATAAATACGAATTTAAATATAAATACGAATTTTAAATATAAATAGTTGTTCTAAATTATTGAGTGAGTTAATTTTGTCAAACTTTGTTCACAAAATGCATTCTAGGTTTGGTAAACATTGCCCAAAATTCTAAATATGAATAATACTCTTCAGCAAAAATAATGTCAACGATTTAAATTCATGTTGTTTTTAAAAGGACATGCCATAATTTCTCAATTCGTGGATCTCCTTTACCGTTTGGTTTATTTTTTTGAAGTAGGTCTACATTACCTTTTCAAATCTAAACTCTAACGAACTTTTATCGCCATTCTATATTAGTACTGTTAAAAGGTATCTGTACTTCATCCAATTGAAGGGATTCTCGGAAAAACAGCATTAGTCCAAAAATCCTATGTGTGGGAAATGGGAAAAAACCATCCATCTTCCTAATTCAACAAGATATATGAAATTTTATATAGTACAGGAATACTTTTACCCAGAATGAAACATAAAATACAGTTGTAAGTAAATAAAACAATACATTCAGTATCCATCTGGATTGCGCGTTTGTTGAATGCTAAATGAAATAAATTTCAATTTTTTTGTTTGTGTTACTGTTACAATGAAAATATTTTAAACTAAGAATTTGAGTAAGTCTATAATATTTGCAATAGCAGCTCAAACGTAAAATGAATTAAAATTATTTTGACTAATTCATGTGCTACTTGTTACTTGAACTACCTGTTTATTTTACAGATGCTTTCAGGATTCAAACATTATTACTTCAACAAATTATTCGACCTGCTAGATACTGTATTCTTTGTTCTAAGGAAGAAAAATAATCATATTACATATATGCATCTTCACCATCATGTTGCAATGTGTCTTATATCTTTCCTGGCTCTCAAATACGCTCCAGGTAGGTATCTGTACTTCATCCAATTGAAGGGATTCTCGGAAAAACAGCATTAGTCCAAAAATCCTATGTGTGGGAAATAGGAAAAAACCATCCATCTTCCTAATTCAACAAGATATATGAAATTTTATATAGTACAGGAATACTTTTACCCAGAATGAAACATAAAATACAGTTGTGAGTAAATAAAAAAAATACATTTACAAATTACAAGAAAAAGAAAAATGGACTTGTTTCATTTTTGTTAAAAAATTCCAAATTACATAAATATAACATTTGATAATATGCATATACTAGCCAAACATGGTACCAGAAACTGGAGAAATAAAAATCCTATATAATAAAATGACAAATCATCCTCCTTTAGGGACGACAGTCCTGCTTTTGTCGGTTCTGTCTTTCCTCGAGAAGTATCCTCCTACCTGTCCTCCATTTCGAATTTCGAACACTTATAACTAATGAGTGAATCTAGTGTTTATGTGTCAATGTGTTGAGTGGCAATGTGTCAGTCTTGTTAATCAAGTGAGAATTGAAGATTGAATGTTGATACTCCAGCGCTTACCGTAAAATCCAATATGAAGGTTATTTCTTGTTCTGAAATTTCCAGTGTATTGTTAGAAACAAATATATCGACAAAAATATTCATTCTGTGAAACAATTATCGTTTAATTAGTTTAGTTTTAGTTATTTTAGCATAATTAGAATATTTTTGTTTGAAATAATAAATGTTTCATTTATTGACGTTCTACTTTTCATTAATTTTTTCGGCTGCTTTCCATTGTAAAATAATTGGTCACCTTGTATATAATGCTAGCGTCCCGTGCGAGAACCTCACCTTCTTCCCTATTTTTTCAAGCCTGTAATGTATCTTTTTCTTCAAGTCCTTTTTATCCCCCGTCACTAGTTCTACAAGTCTCCTTGTAATTGATAACAATACAATACACCCTTCTCAATACGAAATATACTTATTTAACATTACCGAACAGAGAGGTAAACCCGTGTAATTCATTCGCGCACAATATTAAGCAATTAGTTTAATTTGACAAATAGATGCAGATTCTATAGGCTCTGAACAGGTGGGGTAGAACTGGGAAGCGTCGAACCTTCAAACATGTAATAGAATGTTCAAAAAGATCTCGTCCTGTAGATTTTGATGTGAGGAGCGTTTCTTTAAATGCAAATTCAAAGCACGTAAAGCAATTCGTTGCAACGTCTCTCGCCTAGTTCTGTGGTGCAACTTACATGAATATTGCTTTACATTCAAAACAATAGAGGAAAAAAATTTGACGATGAGGAACTCTTCGGTAGATCGTAATTATACGAGTTTAAAACGAGAACTGACGATTAAATTTCGGAATTCTAATGATAGAGACAATGATTCTCAATCTTCAGTGAAAACAAATATTATTTCTGCACGCTTTTGACTTGAATATGTAACTATTTCTTACATAAATTGCATTACTTAAACGGCAATTTACGAAGATGATTAATTCGAATTGTTTATAAATTTGATCATTTAGTAAGTAAATATAAACTAGTAAAACTCTCCAATAAAACACATTTCATTACGTCTTTTTAAAGTTTACGAAGTTTAGTATGTGTAAATAAGCATTTTATTGTATGCATAAAATATACACTTGCGTTAAATATAATTACTGTTAATATTTTGCCCATTTTCAGTAGAAAAGTAGGTTCAGTTTCCTTACGTTTTTGAATGATGAACACAGCATGTACAAAAAATGTACGTTTTCTGTGTAAAATGGAAGTTAAAAATGGCTCTGTAGGTGCGAACGCTCGACATTCTATCGCAAAGCCTAGGGACAGTGACCCGCGACTATGATGCTAGGTGTGTGCGAGCCTTAACGCATCTGTTGCGCGCAAGTGTCCAATTCAAACAAAGCGTTTGTGTTGCGTATCTACATTTTATTTTGATAGTCAGGAGCAGCAATCATTTATTTTGGCAAATAAACAAACAGGAATACATTTCATTGTTACACTATTCGCAGCAAATTATACTGAATTGACGCACTGTTACCAGCGCAGCGTTGTCAAAACTATGTGCATTCACTTGGCGAATAATATCAATTCTTGGCAAAACGCTTATTTCCATTTGTATTCTGATTCAACTTGTTTATCAGTTAGTACATCATATGCGTTGAAAAATTACTCAAATACTAATAAACTAATTAATTTACTAATATTCTACGATTTTTAATATTAAGTTAATTTATTACCGCTTTTAATATTGCCACCGCCTCAAAAGAACCGCAGGAAAATAAAACTTTCATTTAGTGTTTTTGTTAGATCAACCACGGTCAACAAAACACACTTTAAATGAAAGTAAAATTTCTGTTGTTCTGGACGGCAAAATACAATTTGACTCTTATCACTCTAATTTTTTAATAAAAGGAGTTTAACTAAGTACAGGATCTTATGGAAAAACCATCGCGGGTATAGTTTTTTTTAGGTTATTGAAATAATTATGCGTTTAATGTGCTTTTTTCTTTTATTCAGTCACATTACATCTTTTTAGGGATCAGATGATATTAAATGGTATACTATAGCATTCCTCACCGGGTATTCTAATAAGAAATTTATACGAAACCACTACGAAATTCATCGCAAACGGAAGTACCGGTTCACGGACTAGGAGTTGCGCTATGCAAATCATGCATTATTATCGCACCAGAGAAACCTGCGACAAAAATATGGATTATCAAATCGATTTCAAATCATTTCTGAGAGGTTTATTGGGAAACATCAGCTCATCTAAATATAACAGCTGTAACTTTTCACCACTACTATCTTGACGTTCGACAACACTCTGCTTCTCAAATATCGATGCGGCATTCTTGAGGAAATTCCAATTAGGCTTTGCGGATTGCTAAAAAAAGAAACACATTAATACATTACGAATACAAATTCAGTTAAAAGTAAGAAAGCGAGAAACTACAATAGAATTAATATTGTCGTTTTCAATAGTAAATTACAATTTCATAAATTAATTATTATTCACATATTCATTCAATTTCTCTCGTGACCCGTAGTTGGTATGAAATCTGGATATAATTCATCAATTTCAAGCAGAAATTACGCAAAGACTATTGTTTTTTTTTTTACAAATTGTACATGACCTTTTTTAAAGAACTAATTTTGTACAATAGACTTTGTCTTAGGCAAAAGTCTGTATCTTTAATTTTGTAGTTTTGAATATTTTTCTGCAATTTCCGAAGAAAAGAGACACCAAAAATGGGACTAGCGTCATATTACTTACCACTTTTTATTATCTATGTGGAGAAAATTTAGAGAAAAAATTTTAAGCGGTTTTTGAGGAGATTGTTTTCGCAAATTTCAAGCGTAAATTACACCAAAACTAATCGGTTTTTAAAAAATTGTACATGAGCTTCTCTAAAGTGCCAAGGTTGCACAACACTTTGTTTGAGGCAAAAATCTCTATCTTCAATTTTGTACTTTTAAATTATTTTATTTTCGATTTTCGAAAATGAGATCATCATATTTTTAGCGCCCCTTACTACATTAGTGGCAAGAATTTAAAGAAAAAATTGGGAGTGGTTATTGAGAACAAGAACAATCGTAAATTTCAAGCAGAGAGATTTTGTACAACAGACTTTGAGGCAAAAATCTGTCTTCAATTTTGTAGTTTTATATTTTATTTTTTAATTATTCTTTTTGAAATTTAAAAAATGGAGAATTTCAACCCAAATGTGACCTGTACCATTCTCTTAAACGTGCATTGCACTATTCAACATCAAACTTTAATGAAAAAATATTGTGACATACCGATATGTCACGTTAAAATAAATTAACATTTATTTGGAGACAATATGGTGGAACATGCATTACGAAATATCACGAGAGCTAGAGCATAGCAACGACCGTGAATAAACAATGTAGTTTTTGTTTTTTCTAAATGCATTAAGAGATGGGTTGATGCCGAAAGTAGAAACTTTGGGATTGGGCGGAGAAGTTTAGACGGTCAAATGTTATGAAAAAAATGAAGGTAGTTTAATACGAAGTCTTCGAGGGATGAATCATGCAGGAAGATTTCATTCTGCTCTGAAACGCGCTTCTGAACTGATCGTAGATATTTTCATGTGGAAGCAATATTGAAGTATAAATAGGAACTTTGTCGGGAGTGGTAATCAAGTTCGGGACTATGTCATAGGACGTAATCGGGACTGGTAATTTTGATAGTTGGAGAACAGCTTGGATAGGACAGAAGAGGATTTCCTTGGAACTTTGGACTATGGCAAGCTCGCAAGATATTTCGACTGAGAAGTCTACGAGGGACATCATCGAAGAAAAGATAAGTTAACCGCGGTATAAACTGTAAATTGAAAGAGATCTTAATCAAAGGCCTAAAAATTGTAAAATTCTCTAAATTGTTTGCCAAAAGAAAAAAAATAAACTTTGTTAAATTTTGTTCTTCAGAAAAGAAAGTGATTTTTCATTTAGTCAATCCAAACAGAAATGAACTAGGAATAGAATCATTCCATTTCAGATTCCCAGCTGCGCTGTATAGTCGGCGGATCCTATAATCCATTACAGAGGTAATAAGGATTATAATTATATCGTGACCCATTGACCCAGCAAGCCGGACGCTAAGATCTTTAGCAGATATAGATGTAGAGAGAGAGGAAAATTTTGGTATATCTAAATTATAATTATATCGTGACCCATTAACGTGATGCATAATTTGTTATAATTTATAAAATTGGTAACGGATAAAATTAGTCTTATAAATTAAAATATGGTCAAAGGGAATCAAATTTATGGATTGACATTTGAAATTAATTGTTAATTATAAAAAGGGGGAAAAACCATTTCATTGGTGGTTTAAAAAAATTTTAAAAGAATTTTTTTGTATTAAATTAAAATGGTACTGGAGCAGAAAATTGCTTGGAGAATGTTAATGTAGATGATTGGCGTCTGCTAATACAACCCCCAGGAAAAATTTCCGTAGGTAAAATTGAACCACAAGAAAAAAAAATCCACCGTTAGGAAATATGGACCCAATAATTTAATTCTTAAGATGTTAGTAGAAATAACCCAAAAATTAGTTTTTTAAATAATCAATGACCAAATGCAGAGGGAATTAAAAAAATCTGGCAAAAAATTAATTCCAAAGTTAATCATTTACGGGAAAACATTGTGACATAGGAATTTACGAAACAATAAAAAAAGTTGACAATCGTCGAATCGCGTGTAGATAATTTAAATGCAATTCCTCAACATGCGAAACTTGAAAACAAATCTAAATTAGTTAATTTTTAAATTGAAAACAATACCGGAGGGGCTTAAAAAAAAAAATGGTGCAAAAATCGAAACTGGAAAATATATGTCGGACATTAAGGACAAAATTGAACAGATAAAAAAGGGTCATGATGCGTTCACGGGGAAAAATTCCCAAAGCATGCATCGGGGCTTGTTAAAGCCACCTAAAATTTCATGATGATAATGAGGGCGTGATGGTTCTTAAGGAGTTGAATAGCATTGAAGTATCGGCGGAAGATTTATTAAGGGAAGATACGGACGAACGGGCGGAGAATAGCACGTGTTTAATTTTGAAGGGGATATTTCGGAATGTACCTGTAGACATTTTAATTGACACAGGTGCTAATGTTTGTGCAGTGTCGGAAAAATTGTATGAGCAGTTAAAGACAAAGGGAAATAAAATTGATGAGCTACCCACCAGGAGTTTGGATATTCGGACAGCTAATGGAAGGCGCATCGAAACGAGAAGTCGGCAAATTTGGGTGGATGTGGAAGTTCAAGGGATCACAATTCAGTTTCCGGCAATTGTAGTGAAGAATTTGATTCGTCCAATTATTTTGGGGATTGATGGCCTAAAAATGTGTGACGCCAAGGTCGACATAGGTAACAGGAGTGTATTGTTACGAGGTGAAAAAGAGGCAACAACATTGTTTAGGGATCAAAGACCAGGAGGGCGAAGATATGTGTATTGCGATATTGGAACAAATTGAAGAGACCAGGGACCAGATCCACACGGCAGCAGAGGGCGCGGTCGACGAAAACGGAATAGATGCTAGTGAAGCTATTGAAATGTTAGTCAATGAATATAGAGATATTTTCGGAAGTATAATTTAAAATTAAATAGTGGAAAATGGGAACAAGACATGGGAAGAATTGGTATCCAAATATGTTACGCGACGGTACGGAATCCTCAAGCTAACCCAGAAAGAATTATGAAGGAGATTTCACGCTTATTTAGAGTCTACATTTCGGAAAGCCATAACCGATGGATGGAGGCCGTTCAGTATTGAACTATGTTTTGAATAATGTTCCGCATGGGAGCACGAAGCACGCCTATAGAGGCCCACATGGGTAGGAAAGGAGAAAGGATCCGTTTCGAAGGATTAGGATACCTCCCGAAATAAGTGGGATCCCAGATGATGTAGAGATACGCGAATAATTTATGACAATTTGAGGAGGCAGCAGCCAAAAGCTAAAACAGAAACAATGCTTTCGAGGCGAGTATAAGGAGGGTGATGAAGTGTTAATTAGGAAGTACCTCAAGTGTCGTCAGTGGATGAAGCTATTTTATAAATTTTTCCCGTTGTATAAGGACCGTACCGAATTTGTAAAGTATTAACAAGAATGCCGCGATTTTGAATGATGAAAATGGACGGCAAATGGGGACATATAACTACAGGAACATGAAGCCGTATATGATGGACGACACGCATGATTAAATATACTGGTCATAACAGAGATTTGTAAATAGTTGTAAATATTAGGTGTAATAGTTTTCTTTTGTTATTGTTTTGTTATTATGTGTATTTTGTCAGTTTGTGTAGGGAGTTTAATTTAATGTTATGTGTATTCAATTAAGTTAATGGGAGCAAATATTAGGCAGATACGGCTATTAGAATACCTGATGAAATGGTTATTGTTGGCACATTCGAAAGAAAATGTAAATAGTTTTAAGGCAGCAAGTAACAAGACCTAGTGCAGTGCAAAGTGTAAAGTGTTAATGTCGTTTAGTGTGAAGAAGCAAGAAGAAAGTGTTCAATTTTAGTCTTGTCATTTAGTTACGTTGTAGCAAACCAAATGATGCTTGGAGAGGGGAAGCTGTGACATACCGATATGTCACGTTAAAATAAATTAACATTTATTTGGAGACAATATGGTGGAACATGCATTACGAAATATCACGAGCTAGAGCATAGCAACGACCGTGAATAAACAATGTAGTTTTTGTTTTTTCTAAATGCATTAAGAGATGGGTTGATGCCGAAAGTAGAAACTTTGGGATTGGGCGGAGAAGTTTAGACGGTCAAATGTTATGAAAAAAATGAAGGTAGTTTAATACGAAGTCTTCGAGGTTGAATCATGCAGGAAGATTTCATTCTGCTCTGAAACGCCTTCTGAACTGATCGTAGATATTTTCATAGTGGAAGCAATTTGAGTATAAATAGGAACTTTGTCGGGAGTGGTAATCAAGTTCGGGACTATGTCATAGGACGTAATCGGGACTGGTAATTTTGATAGTTGGAGAACAGTTTGGATGGGACAGAAGAGGATTTGCTTGGAATTTTGGACTACGGAAGCCCCAAAGATATTTACTAGAAGTCTGAGGACATCATCGAAGAAAGATAATTTAAACCCGGTATAAACTGTAAATTAAAAGAGATTTAATAAAAGGCCTAAAATTTAAAATTCTCTAAATTGTTTGCCAAAAGAAAAAATAAACTTTGTTAAATTTTGTTCTTCAGAAAAGAAAGGTTTTTTCATTTAGTCAATCAAACGAAATGAACTAGGAATGAATCATTATTTCAGTTTCCCCAGCTGCCTGTATAGTGGATCCATAATCCATTGGGAATAAATTATAATTATATCTGACCCATTGCCCCAAACCCGGACCAAGATTTTTAAGAGATTAGGTAGAGGGGAAAAATTTTTTGGGTATATCTCAATATGGGGGCTTTTTTTTAAAATTTTTAAAAATGTCCGAGGTGCTTCATGTAAAGTCCCCAAATTTAAAAACAGGTTTCAAATTCCAGGCTGCACCACCCAACTATTGGGATTACAATTTTTGAAGAAAATCGGCTGAAAGGTTTATGCGCTAGCGTTGTGCGCAGACTGACAGATGGAGAGACGCAGTCGTTTTGCCGTCAATCGATTTTTCTGTATGAAGGATACATGGATTCTGGCAACACCACGTGCTAGATGATTTTTTTTTTCAATATTTGGCAAATATATTTATCCACATTTTTTTCCATCCGGAATAAGGCTTTTTTTTGAAAATTCACCCTTTTTTGCTCACATTAATACATTCTCATCTTAGGTTAGTAAATGCAACAAAATAAAAATTAGAGCGGTTTTTAAGAAAATGTTTTAATGCATTTATTTGAAGCCAAAATTTCGCAAAAACGATTCGTTTTTTCAAAAACTGAACATGACCATTTTTAAAGTTGGTTTTTGAAAAACTTTATGTATTGCAGAAATCTCAATTTGAAATTTTGTAGTTTGGAATGTTAACATGTTGGATTTTTGGATTTTTTGTGGTTTTGGAATGTTAACATGTTTGGAATTTTTCAAAAACAGGAGTTAGCTGACTAGCACATTTTTTACCATATTTGCATGAGAAGAAAATATAAATATAAATTTGGGACACATTTTGAGAAAAAATTGCTAGAAAAATTTAATTGTCTATATTTCTCACAAAATTACACGAACACTTCTCATATTTACAAAAAATTTAACGTGAACGTTTTTGAAGACTATGTTTAAGAATAATTTCATTAAAGAAAAATCTCTAACTTCAATATTATAGTTAAAGGAAAAACGAAAAAATGGCACTTTTTACAATTTTCAAAAAATCTGGATTTTTGAACGTGCATCTGTACCATTCTTTTAGTGATATTTAGGCAAAATTTAATAAAAAAAATGTCGACCCATATTTGAGAAAATTTTGAAAATGTTTTACTTTTGTAATTTATTTCAGGAGGATGTCCAGCATCTACAGGCATTCTTAATGGCTTTGTACACGTCTTCATGTACACGTACTACTTTCTATCTCTTACGAGTTTTCGAAAATGGCTATGGTGGAAAAGATACCTGACGCAGTTACAAATGGTAAGAATGTTGTTCAGGATAGTTTTAAGTTGAGGTGGCTGCTGATTAGTTTCTAGTTATCCATATACTGTATTTGAGTTACTCCTCGAGTGTGCGGATGTGCAAATGTTCCTCAGTGAGGTTGGTTAGTTGGTTGGTTGTTAGTGATTCCGGGCGCGTCAACAACTTAGGTTATTAGTCCCGTAAGTGTAGTGAATGCTTTTTCTCGGGAGATGGCGGTGATCTTCCCCCGCTGGATGGCGAGGTCCGGCACCGACCTACCCGCGGCTTGCAGGGTTTCCCCCTAACCAGGACTCTCCCACCACGGGGCATCACCCAGTCGGGATAACTCTAAGCTCTCGACTGGTCTCCTGAGACTATGATGTTAGATGGCAGAGAGGGAAGTATATGCTGGAGTGGAAGGTGTAGTTGTGTTGTGTGTGGTGTATAGGGAGGGTGAGGATGCAGGACAAGGAAAGAAGAATTGCTCGCGGTCGCTGGCCCGTTTGGTAGGGTACTGCTCCGGCATTCGCCTGGTGTTGATCGGAGAAACCACGGAAAACTACCGATCAGAGCCGTCGGGCACTAGAATTCTCCTCCAGACAGCGACTGGATTCGACAAGCTAGTGTCGAAAATTCTGCCGCCGTTGGGATGCGAACATAGGACCTTCCAACCAGAGAGACTGCAGTGACATCAGTTCATGCCTGAGCCATCTCTCCCGGTGCATAAGTGCGATTTCGGTTAGACCACTTCCCGTGCACTAATCGAGACATATGAGGTGTCATTCGACGCGTCTGTCTCTTGATGGGGAACTGATAATTTGTTTTCACATCTGGCGTTTTTCGTGTATTGGCGCTGCGATCTCAGTGATCCACCCGGGAATTAAACCAACGCCACCTAAATAGATCTATGTAGGTGGCATTGATTAAACTCTAGTACCCAAAGGCATTTTAGCTAACACACCATAATTATCTTTCAAGACGTTCACAACACTGTTGTTGATATCTTAAAGTGTGAATGTTGATTTCTTTAACAAGTGAAGTTAATTTGAACGAAAGGTCAATCGTATGGCTTATTTCAAGTTATTCATAAAGTCTATTACCATATTTTGTAAATAAATGTGAAAAAACCTACGAACAGTATTGCATTAGAACTTATTAAATTTCAAGAATTTAACGTGAATATGGAGAAAATAAAACTGTAAGTAATGTTAGAGAATGAATGAACGTCCGACCTCTTACTTTTACGTTATTAAACGTAGGAATACCGATTGTCATGTGAATGTGACCTAGAGCTTATTCTTATTAAACTTATTTAACACCTTATTCTCATAACGATACAGAATGGTGGGCTTTTAATGTTCTATTAGATTCGCATACGAAACGATTAATAGAGCAATTGCACAAATGGAATTAACACGAATGAGTTTGTGGAGTTTTAATCTCTTCAGAACCAGGGAAGAAAAATAAGAAAGTGGTAAGAAAATCCGGGGAAGAATCAAATATAGTTGTAGAAGATTTTGCGACAGAATTTTCGGAACTAATGGAGAATGATCTTATATTAGGATTAGAGAATAACCAAGAGCAACTTAGAGGTGATCTTTGTGCATTATTGTGCATATTAGCAAAAATTTTTTTAAAAAAATGTAGCTTACAATTCGCATCATAAATACTCTGCAAGTAATTTTTACGGCGTTTACGGTTTTCAAATTGCAATATTACCTGTTCATATCCCGTATGGAGGTAACATACAAGCCCATTAGATTTTGGAAATTTTTGAAGGAGAGTATAACATTATCAGCTACTGCGGTTCATTTTTAAGTCCAATGTCAGATCCTGTAAGAACATATTTGAACAAAGCTACGCATGAAAGAAATGAAAAACGAAAGACGAAGATGAATTTTCAAACCTTCAAAATTCTTTTAAAACAGTTTTCGCGTCGGTGTCAGACGCCACATTCACCCCGATTTTTGGTAACAACCATTAATTTAGATTGAAATCTGCATTATTCACCGTAAGTATATTTACATCATCATAAGTAAACAAGTATGTACGTATTCATAGGTATCCGTATATTCGTAAGTGCCATCCATATATCCAGAATTTGATTAAAAAAGCAAAATATTATTGATTTTAAGCAGAAGTGAAAAATTGTTTAAAAATATTATTTAGAAAGTTATAATGAATAAATAATTAAATATTATTTAATTAAAATTATTTTTGGGTAATAAAGCTAATGGCTATGAGATCTTTCCAAGTGCTATTAAACTTTTCATTCTTGCCACCTCCACAGGGTGGCAAAACTTAAGTTGCGTAACATTCAGCGTTGTGTTTCGACATTGATTTGATACCTATTTATTTTATTTAATAGGTAATTATTACAGCCAAATTAGAAAACTTGATGCAATGTGGCTATGTCGAAGGCCTTAAGCATACAATCTACATTCTACGCGTTCTAACCTTCGCCTTGCATTCACCAATGGTCTCTCCATCGATCAGCCCGGCCATAGGTACGCCATAGGTGAGACCATAAGGTACGGCTGAGAAACACCCTGAAGGAAACCGCGTCAAGCCGAGTACATGCTAATCTATCCGGTTTTAAACTATTTATTTATTTGGCGCGCGCAGCATTCCTTCCAGTGTGCTCACCGCACCTGAAAACAAACAGCACCACAGACCTTGATACCTTCAAAGGACTGTCCTACATTCGAGCTCCATAATTAACTTAACGGTATCTTCGATGGTCTTTAAAGAAGTTAGAACCAATGTTCAATAATTAATCGCGAAAAAATGTTGTGTACCGTGCAGTGCAAATGTATATCAGACCCCGTAATTTGCTTACTTGCTTGCGTAACCCACAAAATAAAATACAATTCCACAAAAGCCGACTAACTTCCGAAACTGGGCTAACTAACTGGAAACAAGTTCAAACTACTTGCGAGACGCACAGCAATTAAAGATGACAGCGCTTGCCGTGGCGAAGCTAGGAAACTGACCAGGACATTACTCATAGTTTCATTTGCGTAGTGAATTGCTAAGCAATTGCTTGTCTCTGTGTGAATTATTGCTTTGAATGAGTTTTTAGATGCCCCCGAACAAAGAACATCATATTAGCCATTCCAGCCATAAGATCCTATATATTTAATTTCATGAAAAGTATTCAAAATGCATAACAAAAAGTCAGTTATTATAGCATAATCAAGCATTAATTATTTCTCTTATAAGAATCTGCACAGCAGTACTTGACTGAACGGCGGCAATCTAAGCCAATAAAGACCACGGCATGCTCACATAGGAAACGACCTCTTGCTCTCCACCGGGATTCCACCGTGCGTCGGCTAAAAGGACTAACTTACGGATTTCAAAATTCAAAATTTAAGTAGTAATGACTTAGTGTAGGGATCACAGAATTTTGAAAATGTGCCACAATTCACTTTTCCCCATAGCACGTCATACGCAGTTTTTAACTGCTTTTTTTTGACGTAAAATAAATAATAAATAAATAAATAAATAAATAAGCAAGCGGCGACGAAACTTGTTTGTCAGGGTGACTTGTGTGCCAAAAGTGGTTAATATGGCTCAGAGGTTTATGACTTGTCATATCCTTTCTTTGTGTTATTTCCATGGAAAATATAAGTTAGATGATGTTAATTACAATGACTAGAATTATGCAATTTTTCCGTGTCATATAGTTATAGTTTTCCTTTTTTAATTCTTCTGTTTCCTTCAAGTTGTGTATATCAATCTTGTTGAACGATTGTACAATAATCCATAAACAAATGTATTACAATTTATATTTATGAATACTAAAATGGTGGAAATTGCCAGTTTTTTACGTCAGTATGTTTTTTAATCTCCCTCTACTTTTTTCTTGAAGAAAAGTGAGTTTTATTTTGCTTTCAGATTCAATTTTTTCTTCTCTTCATTCACAATTTGCCAGCCTTCTTCAGCAGCACGTGCTATTACAACCCTTTCATCTCTGCACTTGCCGTCTGTCAGCCACTTCATTTCTTCTATCTCTTCGTCAAGTACTATACCAAGACGTATTTTAGAAGAAAGAGGATGTAAATAACTTCATTCTTAAACTGGAAATCTGGCATCATAAACTCTGTAAAATTGTTTTGGATTTATTCAGCGGAAATCGTATTGTGGCCTGACAGTGACCAACTAAAATGTGAAGGGCCATTTGTCTTATTTTGGCAAGTGATTTTATTTGTATTTGTCCTGATAAATTTTTGAAATCAGCACTTATGATTGTTTTATTCTTACATTAAGTTTCTTACAATCGCACCTCTTTAAAATATTATTTTATTCTCAACAGATTTAAACACATTTATTTTTTATTAGAAACAAGATGATCACGTGAATAATGAACGAGAGGGCAGGGATATTGTTTACAAATTTATTGCAATTTATGGAAAATTAACTTTTGCCAATATTGACATTTTGCATATTTAATCTTTACTCGAAAATGTAATGTCCATATTTTAGCATCTACATTGTAAAAAATGAATAATAATGATATTATACTTATTATAAAAGCTCAAAATGTTGCTGATGGCTAAATAAAAATCAAATCGATTGTGAAAAGTTGTGAACTCGTACAAGGCGCGGAGATGAAGACTTTTCAAAGAAGATAATTTTGTTTATAGCAAATTAAGACAGTGTATTCAATGTACTATAATTTACGTATACTCTTATTTTTAGAAGAAATTATTTTACAAAATAACACTAGAAATTAGTCTGTTTCATTATATTTTATTTATTCTATGTTTTTTCTACTATTTTCTACTATAAGACATTTTTTAGTTTATTCAAAAGAGATGAGGTTTATGGTCAAAAGATGAAAGCATGCTATGTTGTTTTTATTCTTTGGACTTATTAAATCGTAATATAAAATACAGAAATGTAAGGTTTGTGTTTTATTTCTCGTTTGATCTAACAGGTATTGTTTTGTAAGAATCAATTTTCATGCTCTTAGCATAATTTTCTGAATTATTGAAGGATTTTTAACCGTTCATTCAATAGTTATATGAATATGAAATGTATGAATGAAATAGTAGACAAATTGCGAAAGTAAGGCGGTGTTTATTAATGGTGACTCGCAAATAGATGAACTCGTTGACGTTCATATAACGAGCTCTTTGGTGTGTTTATTCAATCGTCAAGAAATTATAAACCAAAAGTTTTATTAATAACAACAGTGAATTTTTCATAACTAATGATGAATAATTGATCACTTCTGTATTTAAAATTGTTTGTATATCACTAAGCTGGCGTTTGATCAACAGAATCTGTTCTGCATATACTCGTATATTACAACATAATCAGATCTCATGTCTATTACATACTACACGGAGAAATGTCAACATAGTTACACTCATGCCAGTTGTAATCTCTTTGAATGGAAACTCACATTGAATTAAAGATACAGACCTTCAATGCAGGTTCTGATACAAGGGTCGTCAATGGATGGCACAGATCGACAAAGTGCGTCATTTATTCTCGTTTACAGCATCAACTGAAGTTGTAATTAAAAACACGCCTTTGCCTAGCCAGCATATATGTTGCTGGAAGCGCGTTTCACTTTTCCCCCCGTAATTCAGCGGCCCCGCTTCATTTTGGAATCGCCTGCTCCGCTCCGCTCCGCTCTGCAGGTCATCCGTGGAGCTCCCGTGCGGTTCGTTTCCTGATTGCGCCGCAGGGAGCAGCACCGGTGCCATGACCCGACAGGCCACGTCCCACTACCCCCAGCCTGAGCTCTTCACTCCAGGCCCTAGGGTCACTACGAGAATTGTATACACTTCGCATCACGCAAGTTATCGCTTGAAGCCGCGTGCGTTGGTTGCGGGGTCGAGAGGAACACGTCAGCGCCTTTCCACCTACATAATACTTTCATGTTCTTCCAGTACTTTTTCAAAGTTCATTTTTACTCGACATATTATTTAGACTAAATCTACCTATTTATTTAACTTAAAAACAATTAAAAATTGTGTGAATGCAAATTATTATGCTTCGGGGCAGGCATGTGATAGTACTGCCAATATAAACTAAGCGTTAGTTCTCTTCGAAGACTGAAGTTGTACTAAAGAAACAGCAAAACCAAGAAACAGTAACATAATGAGATTTTTTTTGTCACACACTTACTCGACGTATTAAGCTAATTCAAGTTAGCCACCATAATTTTAGCTACCAGAGGTGATAGATCATCGCAGGGTGATCATTGGTTTAATGACCTTTGTAAAATTGATTGCAAGTGATATAAAGACAATTCAGTATTTCGTAGGTCATTGTAAGGGAGACAATTTTTTCGCGTTGAATAGCTTTTTAAGTATCAGAATATACTATTGAATCCATGAATAGCTGCCATGTAATTTCCATCCACCGTGTTCATCTTCTTTAAGCAATCTCAATTTATAGTTAATTATGTGCATGGTTTGGAGGTGACGTTGGCCTCGAGATTTGTTAGTGATAGACGGCACCTGTTCGAATACGAGGTTCTTCTTCATAGCAAATGTACCACTCAAATGAGTATGAGATCTCTACACGGTTTTCCGGCTTACGATATCATGTGTTGTGCGTGTTAGTAAATTGTGAATAGGGATGAAAGCAGAAAGAATTGAAATTACTTCAGAGTATTACTTCAACATTAACTCAAAATTTCTGAAACCACTGATCAGGACAGATGGCTTCTAGAACTATTGAGATAGATAACAACTAAACAATTTCACTGAGAAGAAAAATCCATCACCATTTAATTTTGAACCTAGAACAGTCAAACTTCAGTGCAGCTACTCACTCGTAGCCAACTAGTGCTTACCCATATTCAGGATACCATATCCTTTTTTCCCGTGAAAAATAAATCAAATTTAGTCCAGCCCATCCCAAAATCTCTTCGGCTATAGCGGTTTGCAGGTTCCTCTTGCCTGCTGACGACTGTAGGAGACTTCCTGAGCCCAAGGGTTGAAGGGGGAGCAGAGCAGATTGCGCGCCACCTCCTCTGTGCTCTTAACGAGGCTGCGGGCGCCCCACCCCCACCCCCACCACAAGCCCTCGGCTTGATCGTCAACTTTTCCGCTGCGTCTACCCTTCCCCGGACCTCCTCTGCGGCAGTTAAAACCATGTGGACGTGGCACCATCTTGAAAGGTTTGTAAACTACGAGTTTAAAGTTTGAGACAAATGTAATCCATAGTTAACGGATTTTTATGTATATACAGTTTTTTTTAGAAAGAAGATACCTATAATATTCTAAAATATTTTGTAGAGTTAACAAAACATTCTAGATTAATTAGAGCAATTTTTATTTCTATTTTCGTGTAATTACATATTTTACCTTTTACTGTATATTTCTTACATATTTCGTTATTTTTCAAAATATTAAAACGGATTATTTCATACACGAGTTAGTTAATAGTATATTGTTGCTACAATAGTCTATCTTACAAAGCAAATTATTACAGCGCGTCTATGATCACAAACCATTCTCCTGAATTGTCAAACTATCTCCCCCTCCTTGCATGTTTCACAGAGTGTAAGGGTAACTCAATCAAATTCCTGACAATTACTTCACACAGTCTTATCGCGTTGCTACATTTTGGGGAATATGTTCTTTTTAACCCGTTCTCCGGAATCTCGACCTACATGGTACGACTCTTTATAAGTACCCCGTCTTAGAGAGAGAGAGAGAGAGAGAGAGAGACAGACAGAGACAGAGAGAGACAGAGAGAGACAGAGAGAGACAGAGAAGAGAAACAGAGACAGAGAGAGACACACAGAGACAGAGAGAGAAGGGAGAAAGAAAGAGAGAGAGAGAGAAGAGAGATATCGGGACAGCAGCTGGCGAGTTCTGCTAGTAATCTTTAATAATCGTATTCTACGCATATAGAATTTTGTTTAAAATGTGAGAAGTATACACAAAATGTATTTTGTATAAAGGTGACATATGAACATAAATCATAAGCGTGACACTCTGAAAATTGATAGAAAATGAGATCAGTTACATGGCACCGGCGCGTAAAATTTTTCGCACGAAGATAGTAGAGAATATTTGAGATATCTCACTCTGCCTGCACGACTTAACACATTTTTACGGAGCAGTCTTGAAGATTATTTTCCATAGGGGAAGTGGAGAAAAGAACTCGCATAAGATATCTTGCTTAAGTGTTTTGTCTTTTTTTTTCATGAAAAGAAATATCAATTGTTATAATAATATGCCACAGACTTTCTTGTACAGTTTTCTAATATCCTTGGAGTGGTTTGGCTTTACGCTCTTGCCCCATCCTCTTGCCAGCTGCCATATATCGCCAAAAAGAACTTTTTTTTAATTTTCTCAATTTTTCGGTTTCCTAATAGTAGAATTAAAGAAAACTTGAAGAATATGAAAGAAGATGTAAAACTCGTCGTAAATATAAATTTTCAACCAAAAAGTTAGAGCCGTTTTAAAAAAATTGAAGTTTAGCGTTACTGTAAATGAGAAATTCGAAGTTCTTTTTACAGAAATATTTCTAGAAGTTTCATTTTTAATTGCGTCATTTAATTGTGTTAAATGTGAAAACGAACAGATGAGCGGTCATTGTTGTTATAACCCAATTGCTGTAGCGCCGTACTGATAACCGAAGAAAAGGTTTCGAATAACTTCATTAGAAGTAATTTACAGCACTTTCACCAAATAATACAATAAGTTTACAAAATGCTGAAAATGTGCATACAAACGGCGTGCGAGATATTTAAAAAAAAGTTCTGTAATCCAGCAAAATAAACTATACGTCATTTTAAATAGCTCAATTAGTGCTATACGTTGAAAAAGTTTAAAGAAAAAATTTGGTGCAATTTTTGAGAAAATGGTATTTGAGCGTTTTTGAAAATGCGGAAGTTTGAGCTCATTTGTACAGAAATTGTTGAGTTTTCGAGAAACTCAACAGTTTCTCAACAAACAAACTCAACAAATAATTAAATACAATAACGTGAAGCAGAAATCGTAGCTAATGTGAATAATGTCTTGAGATACAAGTCAAAAAAGTTATAGTTTTGTAATTTTTCAAAAACCGATAGAGTAGGGTCCTTTGGTAAGTATGTCATTTCAGAGTGCATTTAGCACTATCCCTACAACAAGTTTAAACAAAACATTTGGAGGCGTTTTTAAGAAATTTCCTTTTTTGTAATTTTTTTTAAATTGCTCATATTGCACACAATGTTGCGTTAAAGGTTCCAAGAAATGTACCTGACCTCAATGAAAGAACTAATTATAATCAACAAATTTTATTTGAGTGAAATGTTCAATTTTATAATTGTAAGAAAAAAAAACAAAAAACCAAACTTGCAGAGTTAGCCGTAAAAATCTGATCTTTTCCATCTTCAAAGTGTATTCTTACAAGAAATTTAAAGAAAATTGGGAACAGTTTCTGACAAAATTTTGAAAATATCTAGGGTCCTCTGTAAAGTACCCCTAAGTTCTAAAGAACTTTTTTCAAAATATGAAAGCTGCAACTAGATCCAAATTTTCAATTTAGAAAAGATTGTACATGATTTGGGCGCTAGTAGTGTTCACAGACGCACGGAATTATGTTTTGAGGAAAACAATTTTTTTGATATCAGGGGACCCAAAAACGTGTATTTCCTTTGAAATATCGAAAACGATTTTCCGCATAATTTTCTCTGCACTACGTTATTACTCGGTAAATAGATACGTATGCGAGAAAGTAACTAGTGGTGCTTCCAAAGCACATAATTTTTCGCATTGTTTCTAAGTGCTACGCAATATTATACTGTGACATACCAAAAATGCCGAACATTTTATTTAGGCAAATAAAGATCAATATGTAGTAGATATTGCAAAAGACGTGGGTTTTTATGGTGCAGATTCGCAGATGACGCCGTAGCAACGCGAGTTCGTCATGAGACGAGGCTTTCTATGGTGCAGATACGCAGAGGGTACACCATAGCAACGCGAAAAAAAGAAGAGAGGGAAGAACACAGCAAGCTTTGATGGGTGGACCAGATTGGGTATTAGGACATTCCGACTCGTGTCGTGGTGGTGAGCGGATCGCTTCTCCATTTTGCTTGAGGTTAATTATTAAATCGGGACTTTGATATTTCATGAGAGAGAACATTGAAGTGGAACTTAGAATATTTTAGCAATAGGTGCGCAACTGGAACTTGTAAATTTACGTGTTCTACCATTACAAACTCGGACTTGTAATATTTTCATGAGTGAACCGAAAAGTGAACTTATAATATTTTCGCGGTGGACTTACAAGATGTGACTTAAAAATTTAGTAAATTGTGAATTGCCATGTTATTCCGACCTAGGAAAGTTATCAGTGTAAAATAGGTGCCCACCTGAGGAGAAAGATACAGAGTATAGAAAGTGTTTGTGAAGTGGTTGGGGGAAGTTTCGACTTGGTCGCTGATCATCGTGGACTTCTATAAGAAGGAAGATTGGATTATTCTATGTGGCGACGTCGAGCGACGTGCGCGCGAAGAGGCAAGAAAGCATCTATAACGCGGTTATTGCAATAACGCGAAAAATGACCTAACGACCTAACAAAATAACTTGTAATAATCAATCATAGTCTGATAACTTTTGGCATTCACAATAAATTATAATTCATAGTTTGAAAGAAAGCTGATTCTCATTTGCCATTACGTGCAATCCTAGAGTAGACATTTTAGAATTATTTTCAGATGCCTCGCCACTCTGTGTGTATGGTAGATTGAGTAATTGGTTGCGGAGTAAGTACGAGCAATTATTTCATAAGATCCCGTCGACCGAGCTAGCGGGATTGACATTTATTTGTAATATATACGAAGTAATATGTACTAATTAATTAAGTACATATTGTAAATAATAGCTTCACTAGATTTTGTGTGTAGCATACCTTCTAATTTTTATATTGAATCTCGCTTTTTAATTTATTTAATACACATCAATTTAACACTTTAAAATAAAGCTAGGTTTTTGTTTCTCTTATCTGGGTTTTATTGTATTTATTCCAATTTTTATCACGTACATTAAAACGCGTTCGTGACATGGCTACAGCTCGTTCTACTCTTTTTCTAAAACCGACCTTCTGAAAGCCTTCACACACGTAAACATTAATTTAGACCAACATATCCGAAGGTTGGAAGAGGTCGTCCTCTACACAGACGGTTGGGTACAAGTCGGCAACATAGTGAATAATACCAACCGTACACCCGTGACTGTACCATTTTAGTGTTTTAGATTATGAAACAGATTTTCCTAGTCTTCCTGATCCTCACCACCCTTCTCTACCATCGACCAATACATGCACAAAAGAACGCAAACGGGCTAGGAAGCGCGTCAAAACAAAAACACGTTAAGCTGCGCATCCTAGCTCACTTGAAAACAAAGACTGGCCTAAAAACTGGTACTTATTTTAGCTGACAATCATGGCCGCCATCTTTTCTCCATTCTCAGTAGAAAGTTACCATCCAACTTCTCAGTCTCATCTATTTTTAAACCTAACGGGAGGTTTGCATATGTGATTGCAGAGTTGGACACACACACACGAATACACTCTCCAATCAGGACACAGTCATTATCATAGGAGGGCAGAATGACGTTAACGTGGGCGGTAACTTTACACCTGAACAACATGTAAACAAATTACAATGTGCCGCCCAAAATACTAACATTTTAGTTCTGAATCTGCCCTTTTGGTACAACAGACCAACACTATGCAGCGAGAATAAGCATGGGAACCAACAATTAAAACTGCAACTGAGAGAAACGAATGTCACAATTTTGAAATTAATTTTCCTCTCAGCAAAACACTTCACCCGGCATGGTCTTCACATGAACCTTGCTGGAAATCATGCAGTCGGTAACAAGCTTGCACAATACATCATCAACTCCAGTCCTACGCAGTCTCCTGCCAAAATCCATCCTTTTTCCCCTTTCCTTATGTTCTCCACCCCCACCCTTATTTCAAAACCCTTTGCCTCTTCCTCTGAACCTACCCCCGCTTCCCCCATTCCCACTACCAATTCATCTACACCCGATGCCCCTTTTTCCCTTTCAACCTGCTCACTGCTGGACACACTCAACTTCGACCACGCACTCGAGGTAAAGATGGGTAAATATTAGCAACTACGGTCAGATGCAGCAGAAAAACATTCATGTAGATACTTGCAAAAGATAAACATTCTGCACCATAATGTTCAATCCCTTTCAAATAAAACTGAGTTTATCGAGGAAGCTCAACAGAGCAATTTATATCAAAAGTATGCTATTTGCTTTACAGAACATTGGTTATCTAATAATGAACTTAACATTTTTCAAATTCCAAACTTTTACCTTGTAGGCTTTTATTGCAGAGAGAGAATCGCATAAAGGTCCTACATATTGGGGTTCTTGTATTTATGTTAGAAATAATATTGATTCTCAGTGCTTATTGAGACTCGGCGGTGTGCGGACGTTCGCTGCTCCGCTGTGCTTCCTTCGCGCGCTATGACCGTGGCCGTTCTAGATAAGCGTCAAGAACGAAAGCTGTTATAGTTTTTTTTTTTTTTTTTTTTTTTGTGGTTAATAGTTGTTCCTTAACTGTGTGCAAATTCGTGACGAGTTTTCCTGATTTGTGAAGTTCAGTGTTTTGGTAGTTTTTCTTCATTTCACGCACCGAGAAGCTCGAAGTGCGTATGTTTCTGACCATCGTTTGTGCTTGGCATCCAGAGCAACATCGAACCATCATAAAGTCCTCCATCCCAATCAACAACCAAGATTGTTTCAAGTAAGAGTTATTTCAAGCTTGTAATAGTTCCTGTTTCTAAAAAAGAAAAATGCAATTGTGATTGACTCTGCTAATTATGCACCGACAGTTGGCTTCATTAAAGCCCTTGCAAGAAAAACTAATCCTTCTCATTTTCGGTTTGCATAAAGATCTCTAATAACAGGCTGTGTGTTTTTTTGTCCCCCAAAGAATTTGCTGACGATCTAGTATTCAAAGTTAAATCAATAATTGTATCTGACCATGAATTTACTATAAGCCCGCTAATTTCACGCAAAAAAAATAATTCTTTCCAATGTTTGCCCGAGATCCTAACAATCTACTAGAAGATAAGTTATTAGAATTTGGCGTTAAAACTGTGGCATCAATGTCTTTTATTCGTGCAGGTTTCCTAACCCAAACTTAAACCATATCATGAGTTTCAGAAGAAAAACCCTACATAGCACCGGAACATGAAGAACTCTCCGGAGTCTTTCAAGAAATTGGATGGTTTACGCTTTGGGATATACATCTCATCTGATATCCCTACCTGCTTTCAATGCAAGCTGCAAGGTCATTTTGCTAAGAACTGCCCAAATGGCAACTCACCCCTGCCGCAAGCAGCTATCAGCCCAAAGGTAACAACCTTTCCCTTATCAGACGGCGACCTTTCCGTTTCTCCTCCCCCCGGTCCCTCCTGTCATTAACGAGAACGAATTCCTGATCTCCCAAGGTTTCAAACCAGATCCTTTACCGGCATTCCCACAACTTCAGTCTCGGAATCCAGACAGAGAAGCCAACGGAAAACACGGTAAAATCAAGAACAAAAAGGCCACTCTCTACTAGTAGTTCCCAAGCGACGCCTCTTCCGCTAATGTGTCAAGAGATCTCGTTACGGAAAAGACTGCCCTCTCTGATTCGGAGATATCTTTAGACTTAGAAACCCCCTGTGAAACAAAATAGTGTTCCCTAAAAAAATAAAACCACCTCAGATAGTAAAGAAGACATTCAATGGTCAGTGACCAAAGAAAAGATTAAAAAGAGCCCAATTAAATCCGTTATCGATGAATGAATTGTTAAGCTTCTTTGACAAATCTAAAGGTTTCCAGAACATTGCAGAAATTGCTAAAGACTTCTCTCCAGATATTTCACCTATAATTTCAATGTTCGGATATTTATACCAAACCCTTCCAACAAAGGTATTAAAAACAGATGTTCCAGAATAATCAAAACTTGAAAGTGCATTGGATTCTGATATGGATACGTCCCAGGCATCTACAGTGTAATACTACGGCATATTTTTCCTGTTTTTCCCTCATGGATTTTTTCAATGGAATTGCAATGGCTTCTACCCCCGAATGTCCTTCTTAAAAATTCTCATCAATGATTTCAGTCCCCAAGTTCTCTGCCTACAAGAAACCAACTTTAAAGGCAATACATGGGTCCGTTACGTGGATATAAAAGTGTATTCTGCAACAGAAGAGACTCTCTAATTGCAAGCGGGGAGTAGCGACATTTGTGAAACAAGATGTTTTCTTCATAATATTCCCTACAAACTCCCTTAGAAGCTGCGGCCGTATCGATCGCAATATAGTGGTGACTGTATGCATATTTACTTACCGAATAGCCAAACATTGAATATTCTCGAACTTGACAACATTGTCATGCAACTTCAAACCATTTACTATAGTGGGTGATTTTAACAGCCATAATTTTTATGTGGGGCCTCGAAGAACGACAGAAGGGCAAATCTTAGAAGAATGGCTCGATAAATATGATAATTTAATCCTCCTGAACAACGGAAGTGCTACAAGATTTAATTCAAGCAATGGCACCGAGAGTGCAATAGATTTGAGTCTTGTGACTAGTAACATTGTACAAAATGTGCTTGGGGCACCTTTGATCAACTTTATGATAGTGACCACTATCCCATCTCTATCAACTTCTCCGACCGACAATTGGCAAAAATCTCAAAACTCGCCCCAAATGGTTGATTAACCACGCAAATTGGTTACAATTCCAACAAATCATAATTAATAATGTCGATAACCTTCCTAAACCAGACTCTATCCACCTCCTCTTATTAATAAAACAGTTCAGGACGTTACTAATATGTTGACATTAGCTGCCAGTTCATCCATCCTCTAAGTTCTGGGAAAAATAAGGAAACACCAGGTTCCTTGGTGGAACGAGGAAGCACAGCGGTCATCAAAGAAGAAGAGATATTTCGAAAGTATAAGAAGAATAAAACCATTGAAAACGGAATACTCTTTAGAAAGCTGGGGTAAAGCCCGCAATTTTAAAAACAACAAGACTTCAATCTTGAATAATTTTACATCATCAATAACTAGACAGACTCCCCCCTCTTTGTTTGGAAAAATCAAGTCCATTAGTGGCGCACCGATGAACTCCATCCCATTCATGCTAATAGACGCAAACGGTAATAAATACTCACAACCTCAAGACTCCCGTAATTTACTTGCGGGATCTTTTGCTAAGAATTCCAGCCACTGCAACTATGATCCGGAGCTTTTGAAATCTCTTGATTCAACATTTTTTTTGCCTCAAAAAATTATTTCTTCATTGGTTGGTTCCAACAATGACCATTATACAAATTTTCACCTTAGACGAACTTCTTTATTGCTGAAGAAAAGTAACAATTCTGCTCCCGGCCCTGACAACATCAACAGTTTTCTTAAAATCTACCAGCGAAGGCCCTGGACCATCTTCTTCAGATATACATTGTCATATGGTCCCTCAGACCTTTCCCGGGCCAATGGAAAGAAGCTATAGTTATTCCGATTCTTAAGCCCAATAAGGACAGATGCAACCAGCTAGTTATCGACCCATATCTTTAACGTGCAATCTGTGTAGCTTCTGAGAAGATGGTATGCAACCGTTTAAGATGGTTACTAGAATCGAAAAGCCCTTGTCTCCTTTCCAAAGTGGATTTAGAACTTTGCTCCACCAATGACCACTTAGTCGGAATTGATTCAGAAATCTGCGATGCGCTTAGCAGGCACCACCATACGATGGTTGTTTTTCTTGATCTCGAAAAGGCCTATGAAATGGTCCACAAATCCAGACTACTATCTATCATTTTACATTGCCAATAAAGGGCAATATGTTTGCTTTCATAATGAACTTTATTGAACACAGATTTCTCAAAGTCCGCGTTCAAGATAAAACATCACAGCAAGTTGAAATGTCAAATGGCCTTCCTCAAGGATCAGTGTTAATGTGTTTTATTCCTCATCGCCATAAATGAAGTGAGCAATATTGTAAAAGCCCTGTGAAAAATATTTCGTTTGCTGATGATATCACCCTCCTCGTAGGTGCAAGATATTAATTTAATCACTACTATAATGCAAGAATCCCCCAGCTCAATTAACGAATGGTCCAAGTCGTCGGATTCATCTTATCAAAAACAAAATCAGAATTCATGGTCTTCACGAGATCTCAGAAAGTATTGAACTCGTCTTCAGTAGTCCTGAAAATTGGTGATCATAACCTAAGAAGAACGAATACCAGCAAAATTTTGGGTCTAACATTCGACCGAAGCACTCGTGGGAAAACCACATTTCTTCCCTCAAAGCGGATTGCTCTGTTAGACTTAACATAATTAAAATGTTATCTTCACACAAGTGGAGCGGACGTTATTTCCAATCAATTGTTACAAATCTTGATACAACCAAAGTTAGACTATGGGGTCGTGGCTTATAGTTCAGCCAGCAACCATTTGCTAAGAACATTGGACCCTATAATTAATTCTGCATGCCGCCTAAGTTTGGGGGCCTTCAGGACCAGCCCATGTACTAGCCTACTAGTCGAAGGCGGCCTCCTTCCTTTAGACCTCCTAGAAAATTCCTGTGCACAATTTGCTTACTCTTTCTCATTGTTCTCCTCCCAATCCACACTTAATTATATTTGTAACCTCTCTAAGTCCTTCCAATTTGCAAATCATCCAACTACCCCAAACCGTTGTGTATTAGACTTGCTAAGTACCGTGATGAACTTGGCATTGAGTCTCATGATATCATCAAGAGGAACTCAACCCTCTTCCCTTGGAACATTTCTCCGCCAATCAATACGGAAACTACCAAATTTACGCATCCAGATATCCCCAAGCCTATCATAAAAAAAATTAATCATGGAGTTTCAGCATAAATTTGCAAATCATAGCCAGTTTTCACGGATAGATCCCAAACAACAATCAAGATTCAGTGGAGCTGTTATTTCCATTACCCCACCCCTTAAGTATCTTTACGCCTCCCGGACTTCTATTCCATATTCTCATGTGAAGCTTGGGCCATTATCAAAGCTATTGATATTAGCATCCAAAGACCATCTAGCTCAGATATTGTATTTTTCTGACTCACTATCTGTTCTATCCTCTGTTCCAACAGTCATTCCTTAAATCCTGGTTCAAGAAATCCAAGAAAAACTTTATCACTCCTTCCTTAAAGGTTACCGCATTACAATAGCCTGGCTTCCTTCTCATAGGCATCCAAGGCAATGAAAAAAGCTGATGCAGCAGCAAAACAGCAATCTCTCCCCGAAAAGAAACTGAAGCTGGCGGCTTACTTCCTGACCTCAAAAAATACCTTTTACATGCGGTTAAGAAACTTTGGGACCGGGAACTGGAAAATGTTGACTTCCAAATTACATGCAGTTAGGAAGAGTATTGAGGAATCTCCCGCCACATCCGTAAGACTTAGCAGAAAACATCAAGTGATTATTACAAGACTCCGTATAGGTCATTTTAAACTTAGTCACAGCTACCTGCTAAAAAAGGCTACTCCTGACCCTTGCCCAAATTGCGGCCTCCCAGTCTCAACTAAACACATTATAGTTGATTGCCAGGTAATGTCGGCTGTCAGAACATACCTCAACATCAATGACAATCTCCACTATATATTCAATTCTGATTCCGGCCACATGAAAATTATAGAACTCCTCACCAAATTTAATCTCATAAATAGTATTTAGATTGTGACTATACGTTGTCCCATGTACAATATTAATATTAAGGCTCTATGTGTGTATCCCATGAAATTGTGCAACTAATGTATATTTGTATATTTGTAACTACTGTATTATTGTAACTGTGGTCGCCAATGACCTAGATGTTTTTAAGGCGACCTTAAATAAATAATATAAAAAAAATATTGATTCTATCTCCTTTGCGGAATTAGATGTGTATTCCGTTCAAAATGTTTTCGAAATTTCTGTTGTACATCTTATTTCGCTAAAAGTGATATTAATTTGCATCTACCGATCAACAAAGCGAACTGCAGATTATATATTATTCTTAAAAAAACTGGAGATAACACTACAGAAATTCAGCAATCGCTCTTTTGAATCCATTGTTGTATGCTCAGATTTTAACACTGATTTTCTGGTTTAATCTTGCGAGAAAGAAAAGTTAGTCAATTTAATTCATTCCTTCAATTTAGACAATACAATTAATGTACCTAACGGATCACCAAAATTGTCAAATTATAATTAACAAAACTACTACTCAATATGAAGTTGAAACAAAAGATTTAGGATACAGTGAAAACCCCCTTAAAAAACCTTTTTTAAGGAACAAAATTAGAAATCAATTAATTTAATCTTGGAACGTCCATTTAAATGAATTGAACACAAAATTAAGTTCATTATGCTACGCGTTCAGAATTCTTGCAAATTCAGTCAGCCTTCATACTGCTCGTTGTGTATACTTCGCGAATGTTCATTCCCGCCTGAGATATGGCATAATATTCTGGGGAAATACATCTTATAGCTCCAAAACGTTTAGACTACAAAAACGAATTGTACGAAAAATAACCAAATCCCACCCACGTGATTCATGTAAGCCTCTCTTCATTAATCTAGAAATTCTACCATTACCGTGTCTTTTTATTTACGAATCAGTGGTTTTTGTCAAAAATGACTTGCTCAAGGGCGGGAATATTTTTTCAGAAAATTCCGAAGTCTATTACTATAACACTCGACGTAGAAATCATATTCATCAGGTGACAGTATCAACAGCTAATTACAAAAAATTCACATACAATACATGTACATTATTTTACAACACTTTGCCAGATGACATTAAATGATTAAATTCGATAGAAAAGTTTAAATCCCAAGTGAAATCGTTTCTGCTGCATAACTGTTTCTATACAATTACAGACTATACTGACCATCACAAGAAAAGTAACATTAATTTTAACAATGATACATAATGCATTATTTACCATTTGGACTATATAAATGAGTATAAACAACCTGTAACAACTATTGTACTACAGCTTCTGGGTCAAATGACCCCCATCTCGATCAGGTTTTTCGTCCAGTTTCCCTGATCCATTGAGCAAATGCTGAGATGGCCCCTTGTTTTGCTTCTGGACATAAATATTCATTTTCTGTGCACGTCTTCTAGAATTTATTCAGAAATATAGTTATTCAAATTATCGTTTCCATGTTGTTGCGGCAGGAAGTATTATTCCTTGACGAAGGACATCATTAGGACCTTAAAATTTATTGCTTATTTATCTTTGAAAATAGATTTTATTACATCAGAGCTTTTTTTAATTTTCAAAATTCATGTAGTATATGACTTGGAGTAGGGATCACAGAATTTTTGAAAATGTGCACAGAATTCACTTCTCCCCATAGCCTCCCCACACGCAGTTTCTAATGTTTTTGGACGTAAAATAAGTAAATAAGTAAGTAAATAAATAAATAAATAAATATATACATAAATAAATAAATAAATAAATAAATAAATAAATAAATAAATAAAAGATAATAATAATAGATAATCATGACTTCAAGTGTAACCTTTTCTGGCGTCCAAGTTTTTTATAAATTCGGACTTTTTTTACGTATTACATTTATTATTAGTAATTTTTGAAATGTTTCAATACTAACACATAAAAGATATGTCTTTAATCAGCAAATTTCTTCTCCGCTCCGAGACCCGATATAAGATTCTGTGATTTAAATTGGCGGACCTCATATCACTACAAAACTAAAGCCAAATATTGATAACTTGCTGTGAATGTATGAAGTGCATCCCTTCCATTAAAATATTACAATTTTTAAAATTTTTGATTTGCAATGTTGAAGTTACGTTACATTATTATTGTTTAATTTTAATTCTATTAAGTCTGTAATCATATATTTTAATAAATAAACACAAGAAAATGTAGAATTTTTATTTTTACCACTCGGAATTAGGGTTGGAACTCAAATTTCGATTGTTAATCTAACCTTCACATTTTTTACCAGTTTTGCAAATATGGTAGAATTGTAGCAGTAGGGATCCACCGAAACCAGTAAGATTTTGAAAGTGGTCTACGAGAAAAAAGTTTGGGAACCTCTGATCTGAACATTTGAGCATCGTTTTACTGTTAGCACCAATCCTAAAAAATGAACTTTAAGCACTATTTTAATACATAAAAGTAATCGCCTGTAACCCTTGGATTGTGTAAAAAGAAATTTGCAAACCTTTTCCCTTGATCGCATCACAATATGCAGGCAGACACATCTGCAGTCCTCGTTGCGACAGGGCGAGGCCTAGAAGCTCACCGCCGCCAGCCGTTCATGTTCGTTTGAAACCCTACAATGCCATAGCAGAAGGTGATGAAGTTCATTGGTAGAGGTGTCCGGCTCTAACCTATAGGTCACGCGGTATTGTTTTCGTGCAGATTGGATTAAGAGAAACATTCAATTCAGTCTGCGCGGGAACATTTCAGGCTGTTCATTTTTGCTATAAAAACATAGTTTGACTTAAACGCACCTGTCACTACTCTCGGGTTGAATCGAGAAACTCAGGTACTTGTCTTTGGGAACTGTGGTAATAGTTACGTAATTGGTAAAGTAATGCGGTTTCTTCAATTTAGAAAATATTGTACACATAATGTAGGGGCTAGTAGTGTTCAAAGACGGATCTTTAGTGTTAAATCACAATATCAGTATCACGTAGTAATTATAAAATTGTATTTTTCTTTTCAATAGACTGCAGCTTCTTCAAACACAAATTAGAACTATTTCCTTCTTGTCAACCCATCCATATCGATCTCCATATTGTCCTCTCAGAGTTTTTTTGAAAATGGGCAAACGTAAGCGTACAGAGTATGCCCGATTAGTAAGCAATGTTTAAATCCTTGTCTAAGACAACTTTTGCTCTGATAACAAGACACAAGGATTGTACACACGAAAAATTTTTTAAAACTAATGGTACTAAAACAGCTCGTACTTTCTTGCCCTTACTTTCACACAAAAAGTACTCAAATTTTCGAAAAATTGTACCCGACCTTATGAATCTTTCAGGAACAGATTTAATTAAGGGAAAAATCTCTATCTTTAGTATTTTTGTTGTAGGTAATCTCCAAAATAAATTTGTACTCTTTCAATTTTCGAAAAATTAGGGTTTTAAAGAACCTGCATCATTCTTTTAAGCGTCCTTCACATTATCCAGAAAAATTTAATTCAGTATTTTTTTAACGTCCCAAAGGCTAATGAAAAGTACCTCCAAAATAAAAATCGATTTGAAATTCGCGGTATCACCCAGAACGATTTTGGAGGAAATCTGCTGAACCGTTTAGCTGATAGCGGTGTTTACAGACGGATAGATGTTTTGCCGTCAATCGACTTTTCGATATTTAGGACTCACGTGTTAGATTTTTTTTAATTTTGAAACTGGATTTATCTGCTTTCCGTTATTAGGGCTGTGTAATAAGAGTTTTTTCTGCCCAAAATTCACCTTTTTTTCGTGCAGCATTACTTAACTTTCTCCATACGTATAAGCGGTAGCAGAAAAAAGTTGTCAAATTTCTGTTAGGTACAAGCAACTGTTTTTAACTTCTCACCGTTACTTCGTAAGAAGAAAATTATTGTAATCGTGTGCCGATAGACATGAAATTTCTGGCAGAGAATTGGGGTAACGAATGCGTGGATAAATCTTGTTTCAATGGTTCAATATATTTATTTTGCACTACCGTAGGAGTTGTACCGTTGCCTGGTTCTATAAAACAATAAACACTAAGTATTAAATCTACCCTAAATGAAACATTTCTGTGTTACTCACTAATATAAGTTGACAAGAAAATAATTCATTACCCAAAAATAGTGAAAGAATAAAGAGCTGAAAACAGTTCCACCCGTTTTGCCGTGAAGAAATTATGAACTTCCATCACACACATTAAAGAGAGACGTCAAATTTGATTGACTGGGCGTTTAAGAGCTGTATTTTTACTAATTGTTCATCTAATTAGTCAATGTCATTTCTCATGTTTCTTGTAGTGTTGTTTTTATATTTATAAAGATATTTTAGAACATATATAATACTTTCGAATTAATGTTCTTAGTAGAACTTCCATCGATTGAATGAAATCATTCCAAGTGACAATCATAATTAGAAGTTTAGAATATACCAGCTTATTAATATTACATAATTGTTTTTTTTCATTTTATAGTTCTTTTTGAGTTTATTAATAATTTTATATTGTGAAAATAATTTCCAATAATTCATTAGGAGCCGCAAAGCGTATGTACGAGTATATTTGTCCTTTTTCTATTTATATATTTTCTCTTATTTTTATTCGGGAGCCACTCCACCAATTTTAAAGTTTATTTAATATTATTTGTTGACAGATATTATACATTTTACATTATTGTTAACATTGAATAAAGTTCAAGATGTTCTTACTGTAGACAAATGTCTCTCCTTCAAGTTACGTCAATGTATTTGGAAGAGGTCGATTATAAATCGAACAGTTACGTAATTCCTCACATATTGTAACAGAGTCGAAGTCACCAATGAATGTTTAACACTAGAACGTTCATAGTTCGTGCATGTCCGTGTGCCGTCATTTTGACGGCTCATGTATCCGATGGGCTATTTGTGGATTTTGAGGAATTTTTACCTTGTATTTGGAAGAGGTCATTTACATTTCAGATAGTTTAGTAAACATAATGCTTCATACAACACGAAAAGAAGTTTCTATTACGGAGTTGGCAAAAAGTTATACGGACATTAGGGGAAGCCGTCAATTTGACGGCTCTCGAGCGTTTAAAATAAATCGATCAATATAACATTTTAGAGAGGATGAATATTTCATAATTTTCACATATACTTTGAATCCTAAATACATTTGAAATCAAGTAACCAAAACGGCGTACTGTTAATTTTCATAAACATAACATTACTTGAATATGTTGTAGCCGTCAAAATGACGGCGTCGGACGTTCTAGTGCCCGACAATAGCATACAAATGTGCTTCAGGAAGCCATCGTAGTCAGCGTCGTGCCCTCTCTCCAGCTGTAATTACTGGATTCTTCTTTCTTCCTTCCTTCGTTCCGTCTTGCCCGCTCCCGGAAAATGACCGCGACGCGCGCGCCGAGAAACAAAAGCGGACGGCGCTCAGAGGGCGCAAACGGCGAGTGAAACCCAGAGACAAAAAACAGCCGCGAGGCGCGACCCGGGAGACGCACCCGCCCCGCAGAGGAAGCCGACGGTGTTTTCTTCCGCGGCGCCTCATCCGAGACGCCCAGGCGGATTGTCCCTGCGGCCGGGAAACAAAACAGAGCGCGGGCACCGCTTTGAGGCGGTAGTGGCGCACGGAGCCTCGACACACGTCCAAAAACGCCCACAGTCGAAAAGCTTCAAATGTCTAAGATATTAATCGTTTTATACGTATAGCAGTGATTTTCTATATCTTTAAAACATTGAAAGTTTTTGTTTAGAGAGGAATTTGATCATTCTACTCAATCACATGTCTTACATATCAAATCATTAACATATTGCAAAATTATTAACATATTGTGATTGGGATTTTTAAAAAAAGGCCATCCTAATCTTAGCCTGAATCCTAAATCAGAGGCCTCTATTCTTGCTAGGGCAAGCAGCTTTTATAAAGAATATGTGAAAAAGTTCTAGGTTAGTTTGAAACTGTGGTGGTTAGACACATGTTCGACGCAAGTGACATTTACTATTTGGATGAGACTGGTCATTGCTCCCCTTAAAATAATTTGCATCTATGAATCTTCGCTTCCACGGACGCTTACACACAAACATCGCCAAAAAATGCACACTTAGAATGTGCAAAAAGAATCGTAGAACATGCATTATTCGCATAACGACCGTATGGCCATGTAGTAGTTGCATTTGTAAGTTCTTACTGAATCAATATTTACAGGTTCTATACATTTACTTTGTTCATGGTATGCCGCTTCTCTGACCTACAAATTGTATAGATCCCATTGTAGTGAAAACCATATGGAATGCTTCATGCAACGAACACCAAGTGTCTACCCTACGCTCTCTCTCAATCATCCGTATAGTATTTTTTAGGCATCTTGAATACCTAACTAAACGTTCAATAGGTTTTATTGTCTTTTACAATATGGTTTGCATTTCACAAAAAAAAAAAAAAATACAGTTACGTACTCTAAAATGAATCGTGCATTGAGTCTCACGAGCGTAGTATATTACATTTTCACACCATATTTTTGGTGAAAGTTTCTTTTGGCTGCCCCTGGCGAGGTCGCAGCCTTCAGCTGAAGAGCTCTTCTCCTGGAAAAGCGTTCCGCCCGGCAGCTCGCTGGCTCCTCCCTTTTCCGCAAAACCTCACGCGCAGCCGAGACGCGCAATATCATGAGACGATTTATGGCTGATTATCAAGGGTATCCGCACATAAATTCTGCGTGGGGCGGCGTGACTTCACTCCCCACTCACACGGGGCACGGGCACGTGGAAAGCGGGCGGAGCAGCGAGAGGAGTTCGGAAAAGGGTGAAAACAGAAGAAGTGATAAATGATGAGATGAGTTCCTGACGGAACATGAATACGATATATTTAGTGTGTTGCAGAAAATAAATTTTATTCTCTGAATGGAAAAGGGAAAATAAAAGCACGTGGTTTAAATTGTATTTTCAATATTATTTTTAAAAAATATCAGTATTTTATTTTTAGTTTTTGCTCAGTACTCTCATGCTTTAGGGAAACTACGGTGTCATTAAGTTGTTGTCCGAATCGGCTTCTTCAAATTTCAATTTCTCCGCATTGGTTCGCACAATATCCTTTGGTAGACAATCATGAAGTATTAGTGAAATGCGCGAGAAACCTAACCATTTTGAATGTTCTGTTCTGTTTATTTAATTTTCACAATAATTTATATTTAAGCATGCCCTGCCATGATGCTGGATCGTAGCAACGTATCCTCCCCTTCTTTAGAAAACAACCACAACAGCACAGAGTGGGCTGGTGAAAGATATACCCACATTCGCCCTGTTCTCCGAGTCATCTTTGTAACACTGACAAAAACAATACAATATCTGTAAGTTAGTACATTCTGTCGATGAAATTCTGACAGTTTTGGAATTACAGAAAACGCGTTTACTTTACGATGCCACTTAAACCTCCTTCAGAATACAAGTAAATATTAAGAAATATATCAATATATAGAATAGAATAAATTACAAAACATAGGGAGGTCATTAGGAAAGGTTTAGGAACAGTTTTGTGAAATTTTGTAGAATATTAGTAATTTTTGAAACAAATTATCCGGGACGTCTCAGAGGTACTGTATCAACAAAGAATCACGTACAGCTTTATCCTTCTTGAGAAAGTTTCGTTGAATCTGTTTCCAGCGAAAACATTTCATTTACAATAAATGCTATTTTGCAGCTTCCGGGGAGCATTTTAAATACTCAGCGCTGTGCCGAGACTCGGTCTGCAGCTTCCAGGTTTTCAGTAATTGAGGTTTAGTCTCGATGCGTGGATCCCGACAAGTATTACGGAAGACCGATGAACCACTCACAGCAACATTTGTGTCCACGAAGCGTCGAGTATTTGGTTTGCGAACGCAAATGTAACGAAGAAGAGTTTTGTCGTAAACGAAAAACATTTAGAAAAAAAAATCACCAAATATAGATGAGTCTACAAGATTTTCTTTTCCGAATACATCCGTATAAGTATACTCATCTCTGTATAAGTTCTCATTAAAAAAACTACTATATGAGAAACACATTATAAACTAAGTGTAATCTAATTAATTTTGTTTGTGATATTAAATTTCGTTTCATGAAGTTATTAAAAGGTAAGAATGGATTCACTTTGATATGTTTGTTTTATTTCGGTTATCACGCCGTTGAAGCACGGGGTCTATCTTATGTTAGAAGGTTAGAATATTTTTCAATACTATTGTAAAAACTTTCGAAGACTTTACAGTGTATACTTCTGTTGCTCTTGAAAATGAAAACATATTCAGTGGTGAATTACAGTTATCTATACAAATCGACTTTCATTAATTTTCTATTACACTTCTATGAAAAGATGGGGCATGAATTACTGAACGAGTTTTAAAGTTTTAATTTGCAAATTATTATTGATAAGCCTTTCGTCAGTTTCTTAATGTTGGCAATATATTAAACTTTACAAATTTTTTGTTTTAATAATTTCTTTTCCGAAAATCATTCATTTTGACTACACTTTTGAGAGAATGTTGTGTAAAATATAACCATGAACATATTTTAAATGTGCTATGAAAAGAACAAAAAAGGAGTAAAACAGCAAGTGCATTTAGATATGTACATTGTTGTAATTATGCACAATTTCCATATTTTTCTTCATTTTATCGCAAGTTTATGCGTATTTTGCTTTGTTTGATGTATTTTTCTTAGCCTAGAGATATTTTGCTGTGTTTGATATATTTTTCTTAATTTCTCACAATGTTTTTCATTCTTCTAATGAAGAGGTTCCATTAACCACGTTGTACCTGTAACAAAAAGATGGGAATAGTTTTTGCATAAAAAGCATTTTTATGTGTTGAATCCTTATGAGAATGTCAAATGTTTCATGTTGTATCATTCAATCCGTTTCATTTAATTGGATTAATAATATTATTAATCAACGAATCGTCATTAAAATCGGATTAGCAGCAGATAATTGAATTTTCAGAAATAAGATTTCTTCGTTTTGTGGCAGGATATTAGACCACATTAGACCACAAAAGAGGTGTAGATATTAGAGAAGTGAATCTGTTATAGATATCATTTAGAAATATTGAGGAAACTGGAACGGTCATGTTCTGAGAACGCGAGAACATTGCATAAGTAAAATTATTCTTCCTCCATCGAAAGGGAAAAGAAGTGTTGGACGTCCCTTGAAGAGATGGAATGAACAATTTCGAGACGAAACAGGTCAAGAGGTCTAATCCAATGACGATTATGATCAACGAATCGTTTTCCACGAAGAACAGTTGCTATTCAAGTGGTTGAGCGTCACACACTAAATGGAATACTGGCATGATTGCAACAATATAATTACGATTCTTTCTTCTACGGTGATAAATTACATGAATTATGTCTGATCAGTAGGTTTGTATCCTTTCTAAACGTGTATTTTAGCTTATTTCAGAGTTTAATAATAATTGTCATATGTTACCACATTCTGCATTAACATTTTTCAATTTTGACTCCTAATTTTCTAATGCATAATAATGAACCCTCACTGGAGCAAATCCGATCTAAGCTCGTTTATTTTTGAATTCGGCATGTCCAAGTAGTAATCATTTCGGCGTGACTTTGAGGACAAAAAAACAGAAGAAATCAATAAAATGTCAATTAAGTAAATAGTACTTCCTTATGACGCTAGGGAGCAGCACAGAGCAAGCAACACAGCTAGCGTAACATCTGGAAGTTCCAGGTACACCCAAACTTTATTGGAAACGGAAGAGTTTCTTAGAGGTTTGTTGAAATGCGAGGCAATGATAGTCGAAAGTGTTTGCAGAGACGTTGCGGCTAAAGCAAGGTGGGGGTGGGAATGGGCTCTTGCGCATGGTATCCTACTTCAGCCAATTAATTTCAGACACTAGTTTGCGCCACAATATTAGTGGGAATTTGAAATCCAGCCAGATACAAAAATTATCACATAGTTACAAGACATTAAAACAGATTTATGAAACGTTTCTTTTAAATATTGCATCTTGAACACCTGCATCGCATTTTTTTGTTTGGTTACCGTTAAAGATTGTCATTTTGTACCACTTTAAAAATGTTTCTCAACACTACTCGCTCTCTATGCAACATGACGGCCAGCGTCTGGACTGAGTTTTCAAATGAAGTGCCCGTGCTGTGGTCACGTGGTTTGTGACGCAAACTGATGGTGCGCAGAACGCGCAAAAATTGGTGCGCCGCGCCGTAGGGACTCGCCCATGTATCTCCACCATGGGCTAGAATCAAGAGAGTCATTCGTTATAAAAATCGGTGCATTATTGATCATTTTAGCCTGCACAACACTTCTTGGAAGTAGTCACCGTGTGGCAAAGCGGTAATGATGCCACGAGAGCAACTCATGCTGTCTTCATGGAGATATTGACTAATCCGCATAACAAATCACACACACACACACACACACACAGATGACATAAGATTGTTCTTGAAGTATTAAGTGTTTGTAACATGATTCTTACGCTTGGATGTGCTGACAAAGTATTTGTTATATTCCAAGGAGCTGCATCATTACACAGGCATACACACAAAAAAAAATTAGACTCAAAAACTTGTCACGTTTCTCTATGAATGTCAACGCCCTAACTCCGAATCTGAAGCCAGAATTGCGCCACCACTCTCCACATTTTCTAAATAGCAAAAAACCATCCTGAAAATATATTTTTCATTTCGGAGGTTGTTGTCAGACCCGGGGACTTGACACGTTTCATCACGCTAAATCCGAATCTGAAGCCAAAATTGCTCCACCACCCTCCGGTTCTTTTAAATTGCAAAGAAATGCTTTCAAATTACAATCTAAAATTTCCATGTTAGTTTTTCGTGATTTTAAAAAAAAATTGGAAGGTGATAACACAATTATGGCTTCTGATTCGGATTTAGAGCGTCGTCATACATAGGGAAACACATGACAAGTCACTGAATCTGAAAACTCCTACAAACAAGAATACTATTTCAAGGTGTTTTTTTTTTTTTCGCGATTAAAAGAAATTGGAGAGTGATGGCGCAAGTCTGGCTTCAGAGTCAGCACGTCAAAATAAAAAGAAAAAAACATGTTCAAGTGTTGGGGTTTGACAACCTTTTTGTGTGTTCCTGTGTTATTACCACAGACGTTACATTGCTTCAACCTGCGAGTGAACACATTTCATTTTATGGCTCTCCCAAAACGGCTAAAAAATATTTCAAAACTTTAACGGCATTATCTGACTTACGAATCGTTGTATACATAATAAGAGATTGTTTCCGCGAGACACAAGGGAATACGCCACATGAGTACATTCTGAGACATGTTTATATCTTTCTAAATATATACAAGTTTGATTTATATTGAGTGTTCAATAATAATAATTGCTAATTTTAAAATAGCAGGATAATTTCTCTTCATAAGGTAGCTATTGTTACTCCCTAATTTGTTCGTACTGGCAACAGCACAGGTAACATAGAAAAGACACCTCAAAAATTGAAAAGAGGAAGCATGAAGAAATTGAAAGCCAAGTAAGTAAATATAACCTTAGTTACCGAGAGTGAAAGATAATTTATAGATACGTACATACAGGTAATTGATAAGGTACCTAGAATAAGGATGTAACCAGTAAATCTAACGAAAAAAGGATGTAAGTTGAATAAGGAATAATATTGATTATCTACATCAAGGTGTACTCTTAACTTCGATATGTGCAATAATTTGCTAGTATTTCTGAGTTGGGTAATGATTTTACAGTAAACTTCAGAACTTGGGTACAAAGGAAACACAAGCGCACGAGTTTGCACTAGTAAAAAAATATTCGGATGTTTTTACTACGTTTTACACGACACTAATGTTTTTTTGTATTTTGCCACTTCACAGATGTGCAAGTGACATTCGTAAACTCCTTACTTTGTCATGAGTAGGGTGGCATTGCGAGGAAAGAGTATGTGTTTGAGAGATTTGTGTATAGTAAAGAAAATGGTAAAATCGTATTTGGGAAGAATGTGAACTATTTTTAATGATATTTTTTTAAAGAACGGAATATAAATAAATTTAGGCCGTTTCTTGGTGAGTGAGGTGAGGCTTGTATACGTTCTCAATTTTTTCTTATTTAATTTGAGGCATAGTATGTTGTCAATGGGAGTGTAGCCATTGGCGGTAGTTGTGTATTTTACGTGAGTCTTTCTTTTTGAAAATCGTCTTATGATAGGGGAAGGCGGACACGTTTGGGGATCATGGCATGGAAAGGAGCGTGTTTGTGAGTAGTTGGATTTTGGGATATGTTATGGATGACTATCCGTGTGTGCGGTTTTCTGGAAACATTGAGAATTTTTGTTTACCATAGAGATGGGTAGGTCAAAGAAATTAATGGGTTGGTTTTAGTTTTTTACACTAATATTTTGTGATTTTTTTTATTTATTTATTTTACGTCAAAAAAACAGTTAAAAACTGCGTATGACGTGCTATGGGGAAAAGTGAATTGTGTGCACATTACTGATGTACACGAAATAACTGAATAATTAAATTTTTAGTTTCATTATTGAGGAAGAATTAGATAACTATATTATATATTTGTTTAAAACACTGTAAATGTATAATGAAAAACAGCTATTACTTTCTGTGAGTAAAATACTACAATTATTACATACATTCCAGTTCAGTCTGAATCCTCCCTCATTTCGCCTTGGGCGGGCACGTGCAAGGGATCTTCCTATCTTGCCCGGCAGCAGCAGCAGCAGAAGCCTCGCTCTTTTCCACTGATTTCGACACCAACTCGGCCGACACTTGCGAAGCAGTTTCCAATGCCTCCGCTGTGAACGTACCATCAGAAAGCAATGAAAAATATACGTGACATATGGACCCTGAACAACTGCATGGTGTACACTCCTGAAGATATTTTAAATGAAATCTGATCTTTAATTAATATCATATACTTTTTTAAAATTATGAGTAGTTTTTGCATAATTGTGACTGAAAATGAGGTAATTTATAAAAACCAAACTGAAAATGTCGCCCCAACTGAAAAGATAGAAATCTAAGAAAAATGAGACTGTGTAGCTCCATTTCTTACATTCCCATATACTACCTACGTAATGTTTTCATGTTATGGATAAGAGCTCTTTTCTGACAGAAAATTTCGTTTAAAGGGTCCCTGGTACTGAAAAAGTAAATTTTGTTTCTTCTATATGTAGTGACTTTCTTTCTCTATTGCATTGTGTGGTCAGAATTTACGTTTTGTGGTGCCTTGAAAAGTAGTTTTTAGCAATTTATCTCTTCTTTTGTTCGTTCAAAGTTTATATTATCTGTTTCATCGGACTGGTTTCGCCCCTCCCCTTGGAATTTGAAATGGATATTTTAATTTTGCGGGAAATTATGAACTCCCAATGACATCTTCAAATTTAACTTCTGTAACTGAAATCTTTATATTATTTCTGTCGAGCCACGCTGATTTAACTTATGTCTGTGTTAGCGTCGCATCAACCCATCTCACATCCGTTTTCTCAAAGAGTATTCGTGTCAATAAATTCGAAATTATGATAACTATTTAGCAATTATTAGAGAGTTTACGAGGAGCTACGGAAAATTTAACTTGTGTATTTGCTACCGTTGCATCAAGCGAACTCACATTTTTTTTCGACGAAAATATATGGCAATAAATTCAAATTTTGGCATTTAAATAAAAATAAATTATCAAGGTTTTTATTTGGGTGACACATTTCACAAATCATGAAAAAATAGTTTGGATTTAGAAGTTTTGATCAGTACTTAAATTTTGAAAACCACTTTCAGAACAAGTCACTTTTTAACGCAAAAGAAAATAGCCAAAATCATTGCCATTTGTAATTCTGCTAAATCACCTATAAATATACAACCAATACCCTCAAGAGTATTCGAAAACCTACTCCTGCAAATACTGCTTTACATGCTTTCAGGAATAGATATTATACCAAACAGCAATTTGAATTTATGGCAAGCCATTTCACTGTAGAACAAGTGCGCAAGTTGTTAAATTCATCAATGAAGACTTGAAGAAGAACAGGTATTATTCAGTAATGTTCTTGGTTGTGATTCAAGCACTAGGAAAAGTATTGCATTCATAAGTTTTCTATAAATAAAAAAAGAAGCCCCAAATTCATTTTACTCATCAATGAGAGCCAACTTAACAATCAGACATTCTGTAGTAACGAGCATAGATCAATATTGCCGAAACTGGCGTACCCCACATATGTGTGTTTTTGTCCAATCCGATATCGGACCAGAATCATCTAAACTACATTAATAAATGACTGAAACTTAAGCACTTTAAAGTTAATAAAACCAAATTAACTAGAGTGATATTCACTTTCAACAATGTTAGTGTCCTACGGTACAAGAACCAAGCAGTTGAAAGCGCAGTGAAATACTCGGAATAGTATGATCCACATGAATAGTGGATCAATCTGGAAAACACATTACTTGGAAGAAAGGAACTGGAAAAGTCTTTTTTAATTATAATTGACATTTAACAAACTCTTCACCATCTCTTTGAATTATGTATTTACAAAACAAATATTAAGAAATGATTATAGGAATCTATGAAACAGTAGGTTTCAGTAAGCGCATCAAACACAATATCTCCAAAGGTTTCATGTTACTCTCTCAGATCAGCAACCATTGCGGTGTGATACATTAGAAATCAACTAGTGTGATGGCCGAGCCTTTGGCAACTGTGTCTAGAATGTGACGTCTCCCGTAGAGCCAAGGATCTAGTGACTCCGGTCGCTAAGCTTTCGTGAGACCAGACGTACCCACAAATTAAAATAGCTTTTCTTACCAGATACGGGTGGAGCTTCCGCGGCTGATCTAACTGACGGGTCCTTTGATGGGCACGGTCGCTCTGACGGACAAGATCTTATTGATGGTTGCTGCGAGTGGACTGATGGCTGCTGCGAGTGACAAGATGGTTGCTGCGAGTGGACTGATGGCTGCTGCGAGTGACAAGATGGTTGCTGCGAGTGGACTGATGGTTGCTGCGAGTGGACTGATGGCTGCTGCGAGTGACAAGATGGTTGCTGCGAGTGACAAGATGGTTGCTGCGAGTGGACTGATGGCTGCTGTGATCCTGTACATAAATGGATACTTACATGACTACGTCGTAAAGAGTATGATACACTTTTCTACAGTTTACATCTTCACAATTTTACACAAAGACTTGGTATATTTAATTTATTTTCAATTTGTAAAAAATTCAAATAAACTATCTATCATACGCCGTGAGTACAGACGGAGGAAGTTTTTAGAAAAATACTTTCCTTATATTACGAGTTCTGAGACTAAAAATAACATTAGAGGGAAGTACCCAAACCCGAGCCCGGTTCCTAATGCGAGTTCCTTGATTTACAACTCTGTAGAGTGATGTTGCCTATTGGAAAGTACTATAATAGTAGTTCTTTGCAAACCCAAGGCCCAGTAAACCGGTAGAGTAATTTTCACTTGTTGCCGGACCGTCGGCCATAAGTGCGAACCGGGAAAAGCAAAGTTTTTTCAAGTGCTTATTCTCAGTTGCCCTATCTTGATACTTCATCGGTAAGTCTTCGAACCATTTCATTATTTTGAAGAGAACATTTCAAACTACTGATGTAGAGCAATGTAATTTATTTTACTTGCCTTGTAAGATCGTTATTGGAATTCGAAATGTAAACAAGCTGGTGCTTAACTCGAGCCCCGCTAAGGTTCTTAACGCAAGCCCTCAATTTTGCATCTTGTAAAATAAAAACAATAAGGTATTTGGTTCTCATTATACCTTAGTATACAAAAAAGAAAAAGCCTACTCCAAAGCTCATCAGTTTGAGATAACAGGAAGAAGAAAGAGGTCAAGACATGATTTTATAATTTAATCTGAGAGAAGTCAAAAAGAGAGATTTCAGAAAATTCTGAAGTTAAATAAAAGCGAAAGGGAGATTCCACCTTCTACAGAAAATATGAGTATGAGAGAAGTCGTTATAATACCTTTATACGTGCGAGTCTGGTCAACGGCCAGCCTTCCGAGAAATAAAGTAATTATTGGGCGACGTAACAGGCGTTTGAATTAGTCATGTCATTGACCGAGGCTTTGGGCTTGAGGATCTTTTAAATGCAGTAAATGCATGGGACAGCCTGTTTTACTTCCCCTTCGAAGGATTTTTTTCAACCTTAAATCCACGGCTTCGATCAGCAAACCCGCAAACGTTGGTACAACAGACCGGTACGCTAACCGTTATACCACTGAACCCGCCTTACTACCAGAAGTTTTACCAGGAATATCTTTTCTCTCAGATGAAGAAGATGCAAAGTGCATGTTTTGCGGAGTAAATTTTCAGAGAGATGTAAAAGGACTATGGATGATGTGCCTAATGTGTTCGCTCTGCGCTCAAGTAGAATGTGCGAGGGCGGAGTGATTTTTTTGCACTTGAATATATAGATGATGTGCAAGACATAAAGACATTTTTTATGTATAATATGTAACTGTATTTTTGTAAATTATCTGAGTCTAATCTATTTGCAATTTTTCATTTACTTTTAACCATTTCAAAACGTTTGCGGGGAGAGAGGTTATATTGGGAAACCTTTTTGGTAGTCTACAAATGTAATGCTTACGAAAAAATATTTTATTCTTAAAATACTTGGCCAATAAGTTTAAGTAGAATATAACATTTGAATAACTAATTAAGGTATGGTATATTTAGATTAATTGGCGGAAAATTGGAATGAAAAATATACCAAAAAAATTGCGACTCGGATTTAAGACTTTCCTCTATACTTTTCGAATATTAACTTACACTGAAAGTATTAAAACGTAATTCTGAAAAAATATTAATATATTATTAAAAAACCCGACTTCCATTTCATAATTGAGTGCGTCAACCGCAAACTCTCCACATTTTAAGTAATTATGTGGATAGAATTCCGTGAACATTTTTAGTTAAATAAATTTTTATATAACTGTATCCCTCCAACACTGACTTTGGTCTGCGTCCAGATAACAGTAACAGAATAAGAACCAGTGAAAAGAAAAAATGCGTGTTAATAACTATTGTAATTGCTTTTCTTACCTGCAGCGGCAGCAGCTTCTGCTGCTGATCTAACTGACGGGTCTCTCGATGGGCAGGGTCGTTCCGACGGACACGATTTTATTGATGCTTGCTGCGAATGGCACGACCGCACTGAAGGTTGTTGCGACTGGCATGATTTTACTGACGGCTCATTCGACGCTCCTTCCACAGCAATGGCAGGTGCTTGTCTTGCAACTAAAAACAGAATTCATGTGTGTATGTTTGCAGTATTGCAAGTCTAAGATTTAATTCTTCAAAATATTACCTTTGTTTGAATTTCTTCATTTAATTTTTAAAAAATAGCATTATGTTGAAGATACATAATACTATTATTTGTTTAGTTGGAAAAATAGTATTATGTGGAAAATATGAAACAACAATAGTTGCAGTGAATTTTCCGTGATTCATATAAAAGAAGAAAATATTGGTCAAGGAATGTTAGAAAATATCGGATACATACACAACTTTAAATTTATTAAAGAATAATATTATAGATTTCAAAATTTAAACGGAAGAAAAGTTTTTGGTCCACATATGCCGAAAAACTTTCATTGACGACCTCTAAACACTAAACTCTTATTGAAAACATTCTACGCCGCAAATTAAATAGTAACTTTCTAGTTACTATTCTGTGCTACAAAGTAGGAAAACCAACATATGACAAGAATATTAAAGAAGAGTAAAATCTCGTCCAAAATATAAATTTTGTATTTAAAATGTAGTTGTTTTTTTAAAACGCCCGACCGTCTGTCTGTCAGTTCCAGTCCGTCCGTCTGTGAACACTACTAGCGTCTAAAACACGTACGATCTTTTCAAATATTTTGTACAGTTAGTACCAAACAAACCCTATACGATGATATAAAATTACGAAAATGTAATTGTTTTGACTTGTCTCCGAGGTCAGTAATATTTACCTAAGAGGCTATTTCTTTACGTTATTGTACTGCTAACATGTGCTTTAAATAATGTCGTATAAAGTTCCTCGAAAACTCAATTGTATTATGTTAAAATGAGCTCAAAATTCTGCATTTTCAGAAACGCTCAAATGACATTTTCTCAAAAATGGTTCCAAAATTTTTCTTCAATCTTTTCCAATGAATAGTGGTAATGGCACTGTTTATAATGACTAAAGTCGATTTCGGGGTATTCTATTATTTTTAAAAAATTACACAAAGGTATTTTCTTAAATATGCCTCACGCCGTTAATATACACATTTCCATCGCGTTGTATACATTATTGAATTTGTGAGTGAAAGTGATTTAAATAAAGATTTTAGAAATCTCAATAGATTCCTGTGAAAAAACTTCAAATTGCGCATTTACAGTAATGCTTATCCGGCATTTTGTTAAAAACGGCTGGGAATTTTTCAGTGAAAAAAATTCTATTTAGGACAATAATTTAATCCTCTTTAATATTTTTGACGTAATATTTTGGTTGCACTATTGGGGAAGAAAAAAATTAAGACAATGCCAAAAAATGCACTTTGGGTGACGATAGATAGCCGCTAGACAGAGAATGGAGCAAGACCTTAAAGCCAGTCCACACCAAGGAAAGTAGAAAAAATTACTGCGAGAAAGTCTGTGCTACTCTGTAGCACTTCTAGTTACTATTTAATTTGCGGCGTAGAATATTTTCAATAAGAGTTTAGTGTTTAGAGGTCGTCAATGAAAGTTTTTCGGCATATGTGGACCAAAAACGTTTTCTTCCGTTTACCACCAAGGTTATTAGAAAAAGTTTGTACGAGAAATACTGTGCCATTCTGTAGCATCTCTAGTTTACATTCCGTTCTTTGGAAAAATATCACTAAAATACCTCACATTCTTCACAAAGACGATTTTACCATTTTCTATACCATATAAAATCTCTCAGACACATACTCTTCTCTCACCCCACATACAACAAAGTCATGTGTTTACGAAAGTCACTGACACATTTGCAAAGTTAAATATACGTCAGTCAGATCACCAGAAGCTTTAATGCCAGAAAAAATAACATTTATAAACATGGAAACTATAGAAGCAAATAGCACCTTGCTACACATCTTATAAACTCAGGCTCCACTTTTCAGCCAGCATCAAAAATTAAAATTCTTGAAATACAACAAATTTTGACACTGGGATGCTGCACAAAATTTGCACGTTTTCTCTCATCTAGATAGTAATTTGAATCTCTTCTCAACAAATAAACAAACCTCAGTCCCCTCTGATAACTATTTTTTTTAATTCCTCTCTCACTAACTGACTCTTCTGCCCCCTGAGACATTTCCAAGAAGAAACGATCCAGACCTCCTCCGGACCAAGAGCAAAAGGAACAAATTTTATTCCTGTTTGAAATTTCTTTCTGCGTCTCCCGATCGTACACATAGATACACCTGAACATACGAGTATATGTACAGATAGATACATTCATGTAAGCGGCTCAACCTATTGTTTTACTTTTTGAAATTGCATTTGATATTTCCTGCCTGCTGAGACATTTCCGAGAAGACACGATACATACCTCCTCCGACCCCAGAGCGAAAGGAACATATTTAATTTCCATTAAAATCCAGAGTTTCCAGACGATCGCCCATCTAGGAACCCGCAATATCGCAAGCTGCTTAACATCTGTGACTTCAAGGGGCTTAGTTAAAAAGTTCGGTTACCACCGGAAATACGAACCGTAATACTCGGATGTATCGTATGTAAGTCGAAAAGGTGTGTCTTAAATCAGATTTTGGATATCAAAGTGAACCACGATGTTTGTGATTATTATCTCCATCAACAAAAAGGGTGTTGTTCTTTACATACGACAAGTTTATTTCAAAACAAATTATTGAAGGTTGGAACATACTGTATTAACGTTTCACCCCTCTCTGCAATAGCTTTTTACACTTGTTCCTACTTGTATTGAAACTACTCGTAGTACTGTATTTGTCAAGTACTTAATAAAGAAAAATACGCAGTTTGCTAAATATACAGAGTTACACACTGGCCCCCCAGTCTAGTCAAAGGAGGAGAAATTTGGCCTTTTGTCCTGTTCACCGCACCGCGCCCGGAAACACGATAAAATCAATCAATCAATCAAAACCCAATTCATGTCAAAATACCCTCAACAATAACAACATACATTAGAAACTCGCAAAGGCTCGAGTCCGTTCAGCTCGATCAGGGAACATCAATTTTGGAGAAAATCCTGAACGGTTTAAACGCTACAGTTGTCCACAAATGGACTGACAGCTGTAATGTTGATAGGTTAATTGATAGTAATTATTGGCGCGCCAACGTATAAGGTCATTAGTCCCGTAAGTGTAGTACATTTTTTTGTTCTGAAGGTAGCGGTGATCTTCCCGCCCTGGATGGCTAAACGCGGCGCCGACCTACCGTCGGTTAGCGGGATTTTCCCCAACCAGGTGCTTCCCACCAGCAGGGCACCACCCCAGTCGGGATAAGCTCTAAGTATGTATATAAGTAAAGGGTAGGATAAGACAAAGAATGGGAAGAAACGATCGCCCGCGGTCCGTGGCCCGTTTGTAAGAGTACTGCACCGGCATTCGGCTGGTGTTGATCAGAGAAACCACGGAAAGCTACCGAAAAAAGCAGCCGGCGGCTAGAATTCTCCTCAACACAGCGACAGAACTCGACCTAGCTATCTGGTTAATGTCGAAACTATTGTTATCGGCAGGGCTCGAACCTAGTGCCTCCCTCTACATTGAATAGGAGATTTCCGTCCTATAACTTTAATATTTGTTTTTTCGATACATATACTGTCTGAATACTTTAAATGATATGATATTTTAATATTAGACGTCATAAATTCGGGACAGAAGCGCTCAGTTGAAGCGACGCTCCATCCCCTTCATTTGAGTCGTCCATTTGCAAAACATGTTAAATGCTTCTTAAACGGAACCAAATAAATTGGCGAAAACATTTTACGGCTGAATCCCACTCAGCCCAACGACAATTTTTGGGCAAAAAATCACCGAATTGGCTATTAAATTCTATGTAATCTCTATAAAAGTTCCTTTCTTTAATATCGTAGTTTACACTTAACAGATTTTGGAAGTGTAAAGCAATTAAAGGGTTTTGTTGGTTGATGTTTGGCTATCTGCTAATTACATGCTAAAAACTTGCCAAATCATTATGCTTACAATAACAATTATGAGATAATGCATGTATCTGTATGTATCTTCTCAAAGCTCTCTAGTAAAATTTGATAATTGGATACAAACAATTAAAAACAAGAGTTTTTATACAAATTGAAATTCAATTGTGAAATTATGGTTTATGAAAAACCTTAACCTGTTAACTTATCATATGAGTGACTCGTAACATCATGTCTGCGCTATCGGGAATCCTATGGAAGAGTACCTGAAGAACAGAAAACTGACGTTTGCCTAGTTATGTTGCTCACTAATGCTTATTAGTGCACAAACGACTGCACTGCATTACATATTTAAAATATTTTATATATTATATTTTATATTTTAACATATTTTCGTACCTTCTATCCTTCGCAATATTTCTTTTCAAGGTTTTTGAACGTAATATCTTCTTACGTAGAACACCAGTCTCCTTGCAACATCTTTTCAAGTTTTTACTTCCTGGTGTAAGGTTTATTCTGGAGGATCAACATGTATTTATTAACGTGTCCTCGATGGCTACTACTTTGTTGCACTGTTTGCCCTGTTATTGTTACTGTTGTTTGCACTGTTTTCCCTGACACTAGTCGTAAATAACTAAAATTTTATATAAAACCAAGAATTCTGACAATTACCGCTTCAACGATTCGATTGTTGATTCTAACCCCCAAAGTCGTTGAATACTGTCAACAATATAATTCCGTGAAAATCAGCGCTGACGAAACAAGCAACATAGAAAAACACTGTCTTTGAACCCTCTCTTTGTTAAAGTTCTGAAATAAATAATAGCATGTTTGGCGTGTGAATTGCTCCATGGCCCGATTGCGTCTGTGATTTAGCTTCATTGCAATTGAACCATTTTTAACAGGTTTTGAAAGTGTATCCACGACAATTTTGGCATGTTTTGCAGACGACGAGACTCTTTTCTAACTAGTTTTGAAGTGATTGCTGTGGTTTTTACTAGTTTATATATATATATATATATATATATATATATATATATATCTATATATATATATATATATGTAGAGGGCGCTGAGACCTTTCCAATGAGCACAATAACATGATATTTTTTAAATTGTTGTTTCACACATTTTGCAAGTGGACGACTTATTTATTCCTTCAAGTTGGTGGCATCAAGGGAAGATTACGTAACTGGAAAAGTTTCCGCCATTGCTTAACACTAGGGAACCGTTGTCGGTGTCCTCATATGATTCATAAAGCTTAAAAACGTTTGGTATGTGTAGTTGCCACCTAACGGGTGGTGCTACACGTAAACTTTCTTATAATAATAAGTCTTCCTCCCTTTACATTTGTGTTCATAGTCAATTATTTAAAATGCGGACTGTGTAGTTGCCACTTTTTTGGCAAAATTGTGCTTAAAACAAGAGTTGCCGGTTTTTAGTATAATGTCCGGGTTTAATCTTATCACCTCCAAGATAATTAACTAAAACCATTTAAAAACAAAAATGAACATGTATTTCACAAAATACTGAAATAACCTATATCCCTCTTCCAACTCAACAAAAATGAAACATAAATAAAATAATACATTTTAATTACAGTTACTTTTGGCGTTTTCATAAAGCTATTTAATTTCAAATCAAAAACAAATGTATACATTTCTGTGTCATTTACCTTTCTAATTATAGTAAAGGGAAGATTTCCGTTAATCTCGAAGTGGAAAAGTGAAATAAAATTTGTGAAAAGTTAAATAATTGTTAGTTTTGTTATAAATAAATTTTATAGTTTGATTGGAATTTGTTTTGTTTTATGGGATTAATTTTTGCTACAAACTGATCAATATTAATATCAAGACAGTTTTTCAAACTTCTGCTTGATATAAATCCCCCCTTCCTCCACCCGCTTGATGCATAAAATAAATACTCCGTGTGACGAACCTTATACTTTGGCTTTCTTATAGTGGCCGATGATCATTGTTATTGTTACACCACATGCTTTGAGTGCCGTCTCTGATGGTATACTCTCTGCACGTGACCACAGCTCGAGCACTTCGTTTGAAGAACCAGGCCAGTCGCTGACCGCCATGTTACTTGGGGAGCGAGAAGTGTTGAGAAACATTTTGAAAGTGGTACAAAATGACAATTTTCAACGGTAACCAACGCAAAAGTAACACGATGAAAGTGTACAAGATACAATATTTAAAAGGAATGCTTAATAAATCTGTTTCAATGTCTTGTAACGAGGTGATAATTATTGTATCTGGCTGCATTTAAAACTCTTGGTAATATTGTGACTGAAACTGGTGTCTGAAGCTCATTGGCTTAAGTCGAATATCATGTGCAAGAGCCCCCCCCCCCTCTCCTGCTTTCTGCTACTCGATGGCTGAGACCCGAGCCACTGCGGCTACCTACCTCCGGAGGGCGGGCGCGTCTTGGAGCAGGAGCAGGGCGGCTTGCCCTTGAGCTGTGCGTCGCTCTGCTCCACCGACCGCACGACCAGCTCTTCCGACACCATAGACGCCGCTTCCATCGCCTCTTGCGTTTTCGCCGCGTCTCCCATATTCATTGACTGCTGCACGATGTCCTGCGACATCTGACGCGCCGCTTCGTGTGCACCTACGGTCAAAGCGATACCCGATGAATTAAAGTTTGCAAAGGTTCAATAAAAATATCGGGAGGAAAGGGAACTGATATTATAATTATTTTGAATCACATTCATCTAGAAATATTATAATTTAATTCACCTATTTCGTATATTTGAAAAGGATGCAGAAGCAATGCTCAATTGAGAACACTAGTGGTGTTAAAACAGCTCATTCTTTCCCGCCCTTAGTAAAGGTTACGTAAGATAATACAGCAATTTCTGTCCATATCAACACATCTCAGTCAATAGGCGCTGGCGAAAAAGAAACAATTTTCTTATCAAATCATGCTAAAAGCCTCATTCTTGCCATAACTGGAAATGTTATTCAGTTTTCATTGTTGTGGTTTTATGAAAGTTTTTATAACACGTTCTTTATGGAACACTATTTCTTCTGGTTTGAATACATAAGTATATTGTTCGTCGTGATTCCAATGTAAGTTCATTCATAAATTTTTCATTTTCTTCTAAACAAAAACTTATAATCAAACATATACATAATTAGTCTCTCACAATAATGTCTGAAATTAAATAGTTATAGATGCACCGGAAAGCATTAAAGGAGAAAGACCGCAAAAACGCTTTATTTTTACTGCCAATTCACTTTCAAAAACTGTTCCAACTTCGTACGTTTGTTTTGAAAAAAGTTGAAATAATCTGAAATAATAAATTAACGAATACTACTATAAACACATTTGTAGCTACGGTAGTTAAATACTACTCAGTTTTAGCTTGTACTTTCACATTGTGTACATTCGAATAAACTTCGTGGCAAGTATTACAAATTTCGAAAACTTAGTGTTATTTCTATCGACTATAAAAAATTACTTTAAGAACATTATAATAAGTTTGCGATTTCTATAATACATTATTTATCAATTCCTTTTTTTACATAAATAACAGTTATGTGACTGAAATTTATCTGCTTGGTAATCAGAGAGCCATGTAATAACTGCCCCTCAAACAAAGCACAGGAAATTCGAATTCACCATATCGAATTTTTTTCCCAATTTTCGAAAATACAGAGTGATTCAAAAATAGAATCAGCACTACATTATTTACAGTTTTTTGCTACAAACATGAAAAAAATACAGAAAAATAAGAGAAATAAAAAATAATTGGTTAAAACATAAAAATTTCCAATGTTTGAAGCAAAATTACGCAAAAAATACTTACATTTTCTAAAAGGTGAACGCGACCTTATTTAAAGACCTGATTTTGATGAACCCATTTCATTAAGAAAAAAATTATTTTGACTATTCCACTCCCGATATTGAGGTCAACAGTGTTTAAGAATACTTCCGGTATTGAGAAATCAAATCAGTGATTTACAGAAAAATAATCAGTTTCCTTATTAATTTTTCTTATCACCTCTTTCTCAGTACCAAACCATCAACTGCAATTCATCCATCTTAGGAGGCGGTATGTACTACTCATGCAACTTTTCTTGAACGAAAGATTGAAGAAATGCGGGCGGAGTGGGGTATTAGTTACAAAGTCGGATCAAAGATTATTTACAGTAATGGCAACTTCTGGAAAATCAAAGTCAAACCTGCAACGTGTGCGGTCGGGTCATCGCTCTGGCTAGGCAACAGCAGGAACAGTAGATAGGAGTTTTAGGTGTCTCCCTTGAAGGTCCTGGACCTGCCTCAGACATTTCTTTAGATCATGTTAATAAAGCTGAACAGAAGTTCTCGACTATGAAAGCAACTAGCTCTGACTTGCTTCTGTTTCGCGACAACGAAGTTTTAATGTTTGTAATGTTGTCATCAGTGCTCGCTGCGAGCTTTTGCCTTCAACTGTTTATTGCTCAAGGGAGTGGAAGCAACGTCATCGTTCAAGAAAAGTTGCGTGAGAAGTATCGATCCTTGTGGTTATTTACATCCAAACGCGCTATTCCATTGTCTTATTCAAACAGTGTACGAAATGATGAAAAGATTTGGTGATGAATACGAACAAGAAATAAATGAAATTATTCAACACACTACTCAAGAGAACACAAGAGATAAAAGGAAAATACTTCTGGATACAATTTCAATTTTTTAAAGAGCGAAGGTACGTATTAGAAGAAGATACAACAACACAAGAAATTGCGGTAAATCCCGAGTTTAGGGTGGCACGGTTCCTTTGATTCACTGATTCGGTTCATTAGAAGAGAATCGACTCCATGAACTGAATCCTAGTTTATACGTAGTAGTCGCATGTAGTTAAGTTCATGATGTTACAGCAATAAATATAATTATTTAAAATAAAGGTAGATCGGGAGAATAGCTACCCACCTGCTCCAAAGCCCCCCTGTACATATAAATCTCCGTAGCAACGTACTCTCATTAAGTGAACTGATTATTCGTATTTTTTACGCTACAAATTTAATTTTATAACCTACACAATTCTTTAACCAACGCATGCTACGCACAATGCGTGCTACCGCACGTCGCTACCCCACGATCCAACGTGCTACGTTCGCGAGGGCCTACCGGCCCTCGCTCTCGAGACCTGGTTCGCACCTCCGCTGTCGCTCCGGCGCTCACGCTGTATTATATATCTCCCTCACTTTGAAGAGAATTTATTTTAAAGGGAACACTCACTTTTAAGAAAATTCATACCTTCCATCTGAGTAGACACACAAACCTATTTGAATAAGACTTGAAATGCGAAAATTCCTACACCACAATTCCACTCCAACAAATCATCAGGTGACTTCTTCTCATTTAACATTGTACATAAATAATTCATTTGTTATAGAGAACCGAGCAACTATAAACATAGGAATCGCGAGAAATAATGAATCATAAAAGGAACTAAAGGAACCGTGCCACCCTAAACCAGGGATCAACCGAAATTGCTTATATTTTGATGGATGTCAATATGAGAAAATGGAATGGTTAAGAGTACAAAGTGGAATCCACACTGAAAACAATATGGAATGGAACCGCAAAACTGATCTAGGAAAACTATTGTAAAGAACTGTCGAATTTTGAATCCATTCACAGACCTAGAATTTAGAGACGCAAGAGATCCAAGGATTTTAAAAAGGAAATTGCTTCAAAAACTTCCAGAGAAACGAAAGATGAGCCGCAGCGTTGAAAGCAGAAGAATATCAAAGAGATTTACTCCTGAAGGTTTACAAATAATTCATTAAATAAACCCATATGTTTCGGGTTTTCGTTATGTGCATTTTCTATTTGTTCATATTTGTATTCATCCTACTTATACAGTTTAATCTCCTTGATTATAATATTGCTGACGTCCTTGCATAAGTAAACAAAGAATTCAGGTATCAACTGAAATCATTAAGTATATGTAAACAGCAGATTAACTTACGTAACGAGTATTAACAAAGCAGCTTCCCAAATTCAAATTCCAATCGATAAATCGTCATACTAAATACCACTCGCGCTTTGGAAATTTTCAGATAACTCGCCTCCTTGCTTCGGGAGTCGGGGATTTACCGGTAATTTCAAAAGCACTCGTGGTATTACTTATGATATCTGTGTCACAAGTCGCCCAACATTTTTGAATTTTTGCAATTTTCGAATAATCCAAGATCTTAACGAACATGAGATCTGTGCTATTCTCTTAAGCATTAATTACACTATACGAGGTCAAAATTTAATGAAAAAATTCGGTGCGGTTTTTGAGAAAAAAATTATTTAAAAAATGAAAATTGCCTTATTTTCACGCTCAATTACGGGAAAACAACTCAAGTTTTCGAAAACTGTACATGACCTTATTTCAAAATCTGTCTTTAGAGAACAGTACTAAGGCCAATAAGAGTTTTTATGTCGAACATTCGCCCTTTTCCCCGCAGAATTACTCGTACATTTCTCTCTCTATACTCCGTAAGCAGTAGTGAGAAAGTAAAAAATTACGGAAAACGTTCTATCATTCTTCTATGAAAATTTCTTGCTGAAAATTAATTACGGTATTAAGAAAATTTTCTGGAGTATCTGATCAATCTGATTTTCTGGATTATAGTAATTACCAGAACTACCTCATCTGATGTGGGCCTAAAGGTATTTTATGTTCGAAGAAGAGGCCCTTATTCTAGGTACCTTGTAAGAGGCCTTTGCCCGAAAGAGATTGATACAGGCAATTATTGTTCTTCTTCTTCTTCTTCTTTTGAATCACCCACTTTAGAGTACGTTAGGTCAATTAATTCTATGTGCTTTTTTTTCTTTACGTTTCTTCCACTATTCTTTCATTCTCTCAGATGTTACCTTTTCTCTCTCTCTTCTAAACCATTTGCCACTCTTTTTTATTTTGATGTTTCAGAAAATCTGAGCTGCCAATTGCTGTTAGTTTTTCTATTTAAAAAGAACTAAAATATTTGTTTATTTAGTGTGCTACTAGTCATTCTAAAGCTACAGCCATAGAAACTAATTCTCCTCTTTCTCATTGTATCTGGGAGTTTTCGAATTTTTCTTGTATAAATCATTATTAGCAATTAACTTAATTTCATTATTTTTGTATTTAAAGCCTAGTATTTTCCTTAGTATTTTTCTTTATTTTCTAAACAATCTAGTTATTATTATCTAGTTACCTATTACTATTTCTGATTAATTTAAATTACATTAGCTATTTGCGAAGTACGCAAGATACTAAATTGAATGAGTGTCACGTCAGATAAACATACCTGATTGGACTGATCGCTGTGATGCAGGGCATGATGGTGGACACGATGGCTCCCTGGATCCTACAAATTAATGAATATTTATGTCCGAGCGATTATATCATTGTGAGTTATAGGCATTTTTAAATTGTTTAAATAATTAAATATTTTGTACCCTCTCGCTTCTGAAGTCATGTTTGTATAATTGATTTTTAATCACTTAAGCCAATACAATATTTCAGAGATTTAGTTAGGTAAAAAACACTAGCAAATTACACGTCTCATAAGGTTAACATACTACTTGTTTGCCTTAAGTATATTTTTCAACGCGGAAGCATATACTTTTCAATAAATTAATTTTGAAATTAGGTGAAAAATATTTGTTGCCTATATACCTGCACTTTATTGGACTTTTCTGATGTACCTCCAGTGGTAATGTTCATTCGTAATGAGTATCTGGGCTTTGATACATTCATAACTACTAATTTCCTTAGAGTAAATATATGTTTTTTAATGTTGCAAATTAATTTTGTATCATGTTAACTGTCTCTGTAAAATATCAATAGAAGAAAATAACAAATACCTATAATTTAAAAAAAAACATTGTAATTGCTTTCCTCACCTGCTACAGGCGCAGCTTCTGCGCCTGATCTAATTGATGGTTGCTGCGAATGGCAAGATGGTTGCTGCGAATGGACTGATGGTTGCTGCGAATGACAGGATGGTTGCTGCGAATGGACTGATGGTTGCTGCGAATGACAGGATGGTTGCTGCGAATGGACTGATGGTTGCGGCGAATGTCATGATGGTTGCTGCGAATGGACTGATGGTTGCTGCGAATGGACAGGATGGTTGCTGCGAATGGACTGATGGTTGCTGCGAATGGACTGATGGTTGCTGCGAATGGACTGATGGTTGCTGCGAATGGCAGGATGGTTGCTGTGATCCTGTGCATAAATTGATAATTACATTACTAAATGTTGACGTGTATGGCACTTTTCTACATTTCAGGGCAATCATATTTTATTCCTTGAAACACATTCAGAATGCACTTCTTTATAAGTATTTTTTCCCATCGCTTCGTTTTCTCAACCAGCGATTTTAAACAATACAACTATTTCCTGCTCATACAATAAAAACAATTAGCTGGACTGATGGGAAAATTCTGCTCTCTGCAAATCATTGTTTTAAAAGTGAAAACAATTTCACGACGTCGACCGTTTCCACACTCTAGATGCGTGCTGAGGGAATCTTTCAAAAATATAATATAACATCTAAAACAATATCATTTTTACACTCTTACCTGAATAGGTTAGAAGAGAAAGTATAATAATCATGTGCCGAAATCGGAAAATATTTTTTCGGAAAAACGCCTGCCTCTCTGTGTGGTGAATACAAATGACTAAACTCCTCAAACGATTTTCTACAAAATAGATATTTTACGATCGGCCTGAATGAACTTAAAGGGTGACACGCATATTTTGATTTTGGGGGTATTTTTCGTGAAGCTTCAATAAGATTTTCATAACTTGCTCAAAAACTGTTCCACCGGCTTATATGGCTCAGGATATTAACTGATGTCAGAGCAGTCCCTCTGACAAGTAGGTCTTCTTGACACTAGCCATCAGCTCGACTTCAGCCGCCGTCTGTAGGAGAATTCTAGAGGTTGGCTGGTTTGATCGGTAGTTTTGCGAGTTTTTTCCTATCAAGACTAGGCAAATGCAGGATCAGTACCTCAACAATCGGGCCACGGGCCGCGCACGATCTTTCCTTCCCCTTCCTTGTCTTAACTTCACCCCTTACTTACACAAACTTGCACTTACATGCACAACACTACCATTCATGCCCCGCTCGTGGGAGATACCTGATTGGGGAATACCCTTCGTTGGGAATTCCCGCCGTATATGCCAGCGCCGAATCTCGCATCCAGTGGTGGAAGATGATCCCCTCTCGAGATAAAACATTCACTGCACTTACGACACTAATGACATCGGTAGTTCGGAATCCCTAATCAACCAATCAATTGAAAGTGGTTCGAAATATTTTTATTAAACCTTTCTGACTTAGCTTAAAAAACGCTTGAGAATGACGTAGGACTATTTCGTTTAAAGGGCACCCGTTAATAAAATGGTTGTTCAATCTCGCGATCAAATTTTCGATCTTGCCACCAAGGCGAGCCCCTAAAAGCTCTTCCCGCGCGGCCACCCACTATTAAGAGCGTACTTTCACCAACCTCTCGCAAGTCGCTCTCTGTGCATTCCAGCACGCGGCGGCAATAAAATCATTTACATTGTCTTCCGCGCAAACCGCCGTTCTCACGGGCCCACCCCCGACGAGAACGCTGACCACCGCCACAGCTGGGGACTAAGCCCTCATTAGGCTGGGGCTGGGCCACCCCGGCGCGCGGCGCCCCTTCACTCACCCCATCGCTCGCTACCTGACAAGCAATGTATACAAATATTTCTGGGAATCGCTTCCGGCCTCCCTCGCCCGTCAATGCACTGCCAGCGTGCCGCCCCGCTCCTTGTCCATCTGCTAGCCAGATGCCTCAATTTCCGTTAAAACTCTCGAATGCAAACAGGCTGCCGTCGCGGGCACTTCACGTGCCACCGCCTTCGCTTCCGATCACCGTCGGTGATCGGAATATAGTGGTCAATCTCCGGGCCGGATTAAACCAGTGCCATTTCTAGTGCAACACTATATGTAGCGGATGCAGCCCGTGTGAGGTGCCGTGCTGCGAGTGCGGCTACATACGGGGATCAGAACGGGTTTCAGGGAATTGTTTGTCTTTAGGGGAATGATAAACAGTATGCAACGTGAATGAATATGAATTTAATTGCAAAGTATAATACAGTTGATTTTGTTTACCGGAGGACCATAGAAAGTTTACAAAGTTTGCAAAGTTTACTGCTGCTCTTCTTTCTTGTAGTGCGCGGGTTTAGCTTACTTACAACTTTGAAAGGAAGGCACCAACCCAAATCACTCGGCTGAGTGTGTCCCTGTCCGGGCTGTGGTTGGCTCCAGGCAATTCGGTGGTGCGAACTGGCATGGGCGCGGACTCAGCCGACCGGAGCTGGTGGTGGAGATTGCCGTGAATTCGGCCAGGTGGCGGCTGCGGCCCGCGAATGGCACGAATTTGAGGCAGGCTAGATGTGGCCGTACTAATCGCCTTGATAGGCGAAGCAGGAACAGCCGACTCTGTTGAGTCTTGTCGGTCAGTTAGTTTGACCAGTTCGGAGCATTGTAGTTCTCGGTACTGTTTGGTATATGATTCTGTCTATGATTCTGTCATGATTCTGTCAGTGATTCTGAGAACTGTTCTGTGATTCTGTCTGATTCTGTCTTGATTCTCAATTCTTTCGTCAGTGATTCTGAGAACTGTTCTGTGATTCTATGATTCTCAATTCTGTCTTTGGGAGCGAAGTTTTTGTATTTATTGTGTCGCGGGTGTGATTGAGGCCGTGGAGGGGAGGGTCACGTGGCTATAACTTGGCCTATGGTAAGGCGGGAAAGTTAGAAGTGCCCGCGATCGGTTCCCGATTCGTGATGCGCCTTCGGGCCCGGGGAGAGGAGTGTCACGTGACAACTGACGGCGATCGGAAGCAAGGCGGGAAAGTTAGAAGTGCCCGCGACGGTTTTTTTTTGGGGGGGGCCGGAACCGATTTCCAGAAATGCCTTCGGGCCCGGGGAGAGGAGTGTCACGTGACATTGACGGGCGAGGGAGGCCGGAAGCGATTCCCAGAAATATTTGTATACATTGCTTGTCAGGTAGCGAGCGATGGGGTGAGTGAAGGGGCGCCGCGCGCCGGGGTGGCCCAGCCCCAGCCTAATGAGGGCTTAGTCCCCAGCTGTGGCGGCGGTCAGCGTTCTCGTCGGGGGTGGGCCCGTGAGAACGGCGGTTTGCGCGGAAGACAATGTAAATGATTTTATTGCCGCCGCGTGCTGGAATGCACAGAGAGCGACTTGCGAGAGGTTGGTGAAAGTACGCTCTTAATAGTGGGTGGCCGCGCGGGAAGAGCTTTTAGGGGCTCGCCTTGGTGGCAAGATCGAAAATTTGATCGCGAGATTGAACAATGGTAAAAGGTTCCCTTAAACCTAATGACTTTATGAGTAGTTACATAATAATTCTAACATGAAAATAATATTTTTAAAAAGTTTCATGCTTCCGTCCCACTACCCACACTATTTTATCGACTGAAAAATATATAAATAAGAAAAAATTTATCCTATCAGAAGTTAAAAAATACAGCTTATCAGCCCAAATTCAAACACAATAAAATATTTTTGAAAACAAAATGTCTTAAAACCCTGGGAAATGTTTGAAAAACACCTCAAAGTGCCTCTTAAAACAAATTGTGTAGTTTTTTCAAAATTTTGCGACAGATGGGCTGCAGTTAAAAACTAAAAACAATTTTCCAGCCTTTAAATATACTTTGAAAATGAGTGCAATAGTTTTGTGCATTTACTTTAGATTATATACATTGTTGTAACACCCAGTAATATTTTCACTTTGGAATGTAAAAATAATATTTTTTAAGCTTTCTAATCCTTCGTATTAGTATATCATCCACTAAAAACATGTGATAGTTTATGTCAGTTTATGAGAAAATAATTCGGTTTCAGGAGAAGATTAATGGGAGGAAATGAAGGGGAACTGGTTTGTACTCGGATTTGTTTTCCTGTGTCAACACCGGTCCACGCGCGAAAAATCTTAAAACTTCATCTCAGAACACTCAAAACACTGAAGTTGTTCAAATATTTATAATTGTTGGGTCATAGTTTAAAAACACTAAGGCATTTGCATTCAAGTACTTTGCTGTCCAGTAGACACCGCTTCTCTGGCACTTGCGACCTTCCTCCAGGAGGAAAGTTACAGAATGGGGGCTGAAATGTTCGTAATGGGGGCTGAAATGGGGGCTGAAATGTTCGTGACTAGGATGCGGCAGCTTCCGGACAGCTAAATAGCTATTGACTTCGGCAGCAGACGCCTAGGCTCATATGTGTAGATGTTTTAGACCAGAGCATAAGTTGTATTTTCTCTTACTCAAGTATTTATTCTTGTATACGTATAAACAATATATACAATCCGGACACTGCGAAAAATATGCACATTGTAAATAACAATTGTAAGAACACTGAAAATTAATGTAGCACCCAACTGCAAATATTCTTTCCCCGAAATGTTATTTCAGCATTATAGACCAGGTACTGTACGATGAAATCCATTCCAATATTGTTGAGCTTTAAGATAAAAATTCACAGAAAATAAAATGGTTCCTTTAATTTCATCGTGAAAGATCATTTCGGCATTTTCTTTCAATTTAATGTTATATTGTTTTCGTCTTCCCTTTTCTGTGCAACCATGATACGAAGAGATACGAAGGCAAAATTGTAAAAAAAGCTGATCATAAAATTCGTATTTTTTAGAATACTGCCTAAAAACAATTCGAGTCAAACCTGTTCCCCTTCATTTCCCCATTGTCGCCCATCTACCTTTCACCTTCACCCAAACTGTTTTCCCGAATTTATCCATTTGTCTTCTCCCCTTTCTCCAAAACACGTCATCTTCAGAATTAACTTGTCCTAAAAAAATTCGTGTCCCTATGAGAAACGCAAACCTGGTATAAAAGATCTAGGAGGCATCGCTGACGAGTTATTCGCGATTATAGTGTGTTACAATTTTTTACGTCATAATCTGCAAACTTCTATTTTTTCTTCTGAAAACTGTCGGATGTAGGATGGGGTCTAATTCTCTATCCATCAGAGTCACACGTAGAAGGTTTTATGCCGATGGTATCTTATAAACTGCCAAAAACTATCGTCTTTTTTAGTGTATGATATACTTATACAAAATGTTAGAAAGCTTTCAAAAATGATACTTTGTAACTACATTAGAACGTCGAAATATTATTGGGTGCTCCAAGGATGTGTACTAATGTATAATAAACAGTAAAATAAATGCACAGAACTGTTGCAGTCATTTTCAAAGTATATTTAATGTCATTGTGATTTTAAGGCGCGAAAAAAACTTTTCTCTGCATAAGAGTTCAAAATTCTGCAGTTCCTAAAACTCTAACATTTTCTCAAAAATGGCTACATTTTTGAATTTTTGGATAATTCTCAATGCACTGAATAATGTAGCACTAATGCCATTGTATTCTTTCGTTGTTATTGTAGAATTACACAATTTAAAAAAAATTTCACGCTGCAAATTTGTACTTACAAACGTTCTTACATTGTTGCTTTTTTGAGAAGAAGTGATTGAAATTGTTTCCAATAAAGTTTCTCGAAACCTTTTGTATGAATATGAGCCCGAATTTATCCATTTTCAGAACCGTTCATACAACATTTTTGTAAATACCTTTCGTGATTTTCAATGAAAATTTGCATATAGGGCCCTGTTTTACTCTTCTTTAATATTATTAAGGTCATATTTCAATTCTATCTTAACGGACTGTTTAATTGAGAAAATATGCAAAATATTCTTTAAGCAGGCTTATCAATGGCAGCTAGGGAGGGAGTCAGGCAAAATCGAATAGGTAGACTGGATTAAAGAGATTATAAACCTATCTAGTAACAGAATATGCTATTGTGAAACGTCACTAGTTACACTTCACCTATTCGCATACTACAGACTTGTACATAGTGCACAGAAAATGGAGTGCTGCAGAAACAACCGCGATTTTTCTGCGGAATAATCTTATTGTTTGTCTCTGAAATCTAATAACTGAAAGTGAAGTAAATTATTTTCTTATATAACACTTTACTATAACAATTTGTGTAATCAGAATCTACATTTTGTGGGGCCGTAATCGCGAAAAATTGATTCACGGCAAATGTCTGTGAATAACAATAGCGGATAAACGGCAAACATCATTTTCACTAAAATTGATATTTTTGGATCGATGTGGCTGATGATGCGTCTTCTTTAATTTAAAACATTTTATTTTGGAGGGTACTTAACATTAAACCTCAGGGAGTTTTTATATTTTTCGCAATAATTTCTCCAAATGTTTTGATTATTTTTTATTGAGAAAAATGCGCATATTAAAATTGCACAGGCTCAATTTTCGGCGAATTCTCCAAATTTTTTGAATTGTAAAAAATTATAATTTTCCAGTCTTCCTACAATAAAATATTGAAATGATTTTTCTTTTAAGCAAAATCTAATATTTCAAATTAGTTCTTTAAATGATGCGATCTTTTTTTTTTTCAAATATAAGTAGTTTTCATTAAATAAAGGCAATGTGACAGAACAAATTTTCGTAAAAACCGCTCCAATTTTTCTTTTTTTAATTCTTTGTATCGAATAGTTTGAAATTTAAGCACTACTATTCTTATCTTAAATCTGTTTGATGCAGGTCTGGGGAGTAATTTAGAAGTAAAATACGTACAGGGTGTTGTGTTGATGGTTTCTTATAAACAAAACCAAACCCTCATTATCCCCAAGGGGCGATTATGGCAAAAGTTTTGTTATTACCTGCTCCTGATTTTATTGACGGGTCCTTCGATGGGCACGGACGTTCTGACGGACATGATCTTACTGATGGTTGCTGCGAGTGACAAGATGCCTGCTGTGAGTGGATTGACGGTTCCTGCAAGTGGATTGCCGGTGGCTGCACACCTGCGCATGAATAGATATTTACATCAACATGGCTAAATAATTATTTATTCTACATTTTTGAAAATATTTGGGTAATAATATTAAAATATCTTGGAAGTAATTATTATTTAGTCAATGTTTCGTTTTGTCTTAACCCTACAGTCTAGGTAAAAAAGTAGTAATAATGGATTGTGAAGAAAATTATGTTCTGAGTTTAAAATTATATTAAAACTGTGTTATTATGAAAATGAGAGGCCAAAGAAGAATATATCGATGCACAAGTTCTTTATGTGCAAATACCTTTATCTTATAGACGATTTGTGCGTTCGAAATAACCTTTTAATTGCGCTTATCAAGATAACGGGAGAAGCCAGTCACATCCTACATCCTTCAGAATAATTATTTATTTTTTAATAGATTAATAGCTTTTACGTTATAGTATATTTTTGAACGTAATGTAACTAAACAAATTTATAATTTAAATACTTTAGGAAAGGGAAAATGAACTTACCTAAATATTTTCTACCATAACCCCAAAAAATGGTTTGATGGATGAATGGGACCAATTTGTTGGAAGATGATTTTTGAAATTTATAAAGGTGAAGCGTTCACCGGTACAAGGTGAACTCGCTGTGTCTGACCGCGGAAAAGTGCCTTAATCCAGATTATTATTCGCGAGTCTTCTTCCTATTTGATAACTTTATTTAGAATGGAAGGAATAAATAAATGATAAATCTTATGAGAAAATCTTGTCCTGGGAGAATTTAGTGAACCTATGTTTTCAATACAGAGTTGTACAAAAAGGAAAGTCTGATTTGAGTCACGTAGTACAGACGCACGATACGCGCATGCCCGAAATATGTATGTGGAATAAAGGTGAAAAGACGCCCATTTGCGGTAATGGATAAAAATGTGCTCCTGAGCACCGCTCTTTTGCTGTGGAAAGGTAATTCAAAAATAACTAGTCTCCCATTACAGTGCAAAGAATCTTTCGTAGTCATTTCAGGCTGAGAAGTTCCTGATCACCGAAATTGGTTCATCTACCGTGAGGTGGATGAATCAATTTTCGTATGAATACATCTAATCTTTAGATCAAAAAGAAGAAGAAGACGAGGAGAACGAGCAGGAGGAGGAGGACGAGGGCAGGGACGAGGACGAGAAGGAGCAAGACGAGGACGAGGAAGAGGATTAGTAGCATTAGTAGCAGCTGCAGTAGTAGCAGCAGTAGATGCAGTAGTAGAAGTAACAGTAATAGTAGCAGTAGCAGTAGTAAATAAATAAATAAATAAATAAATGTCTTTATTGGTGGCGAGGCTCAGGCCATTTAGCCTGCTCTTCCGCCGACCACAGTGTAGAGAGATGCAGTAGTAGCAGTAGTGAGAGAGCAGAGGTGAGCAGAGCAGCAGTAGATGCAGGCAGCAGAGCAGCAGCAGCAGACAGCAGCGAATAGCAGTAGACAGCAGCAGTGGAGTGGCAGAGCAGAGAGGTCAAGTAGAGGACAGAGAAGCAAGTGCAGACGAGGCAGGCGACAGAGAGCAGCAGTCAGCAGCACAGTCGAGTCAGCAGAGCAGCAGACGAGGCAGAACAGGCAGACAGCAGCGAGAGTAGCAGCAGCAGTAGCAGAAGTGGCAGAGCAACAGAGAGCAGCAGGAGCAGAGCAGAAAGCAAGAGTGGCAGTAGAGTCAAGAGAGTATAAGAGAGATGGAGGAGAGGAGTGGAGCAGTGAGCATGATGCAGAGTATAGCGAGCAAGCAGTAGTAATAGAGAGCACTAGTAGAGTAAGCAGTAGCATGGAGTGCAGTAGTAGCAGTGAGAGAGAGCTAGAGTAGCAGTAGAGTAGAGAGAGATAGAGAGTGGAGTAGAGAGAGAGAGAGTAGAAGTAATAGTAGTAGTAATAGTAGAAATAATAGTAGTAGTAATAGTAGTAGTAATAGTGGTAGTGGTAGTTGTAGTGGTGGTGGAGGTTGTAGTGGTGGTGATGATGATACTGGTGGTGATGGGGTGGTGATGGAGGTGGGGGGGGGTTGGTCGTGCACATAATTGTGAGAGGCGATGGCGGTAATGAAGGGGCGAAGATAGTGGTGACGGTGGTGGTGGTTGTGGTGAGGTGGTAGTAATATTACTACTATTAACTGAAGCCACGCAATTAGCGCCCTTTGCTGTGACCAATCGTGTTTTACCGTGTAATACGATGGGGAACGGAGGAGCATTCTCCGTTTGGCAAGGAGGCCTCCTGTCGAACAACTGAGAGAAAAGGTACCGATAACGACAGATGATGAAAAAGGAAGCTTTGCTCTCCATCAAAGAATTAGTAAATGTGTAATGGAAGATTTTTAAACGCCTTTAAGATAAATGCTGCCTTGTTTGCTGCAGTGAACGGCTAATAGTATGTTTCTTCAGAGATGTAATACGTTAATGATTCACAAAGATGATAGTTCCTTCCATCGTCAATTTACCGGTTTAGATGACTCAGATGATCAATTGATGTCATTGCAGTGCCTCCGACTGGAAGGTCCTAGGGTTTGAGTCCCGACGGTGGAGGAATTTTCGACACTAGCTACATAGCTGCGGTGATTTCAGTCGTATGTTTTGATTGATTATTTGTGTTTCCGGGCGCGTCAACTGCTTTGGTCATCAGTTCCGCAAGTGTAGTGCATGTTTTTTCTCGGGAGATGGCGATGATCTTCCCCCGCTGGATGGCGAGATCCGGCGCAAACCTATCGTCGGCTAGTGGGGTTTCCCCCTAACCAGGCCTCTCCCACAAGCGGGGCACCGCCTCAGTAGAGACAAGCTCTAAGCTCCCGACCGGACTCCCGCAATATGTGGTAGTGTAGTGCATGTTAGTGTAAGTGTGTGTGTAAGGTGAGAGGATATGACAAGGAAGAGGAAGGAAAGATCGCGCGAGGTCCGTGCCCCGTTTGTTAGGGTACTGCTCCAGCATTCGCATGGTGTTGATTGGAGAAACACGGAAAACTACCGATCAGAACAGCCGGCCGCTAGAATTTCCTCCATACAGCGACTGAATTCGACTTAGCTGAAAAGCTAGTGTCGAAAATCCTGCCGCCGTCAGGACTCGAACCTAGGATCTCCCGGCCAGAGGCGCTGCAGTGACATCAGTTGATGCACTGAGCTACCGCTCCCGGTCCGTTGTATGTAATGATAAAAAATGGTCGGACAGGAAAATTAAAATACATTAAAAGCATATTTTTATTACGAAATTCAAAAGCACAAATAAAACTTTTCAATATAAATATACCCTCTGGAGGTGCGACCAAGCTACGTATAGAGAATAGTTTAAGATAAAAAACGAGTTCCTTTTATACTCTCCCATTAATATTTTTAATTATTAAAAAAAAGGCTGAATAAGGTTACGCCATATATTGTCATATGCTGCGAGACTCGTTCTTACACTGAGAAAGAAAACTGAAGTTACTAGTTGTGGGAAAGATACTGTTTTATTTAGTAATTCAATGAGAATGTTACATTTCAATTTATAAACATTTTTGGCCTAAAATACGTTGGTAATTATGCGTTTGGCATAATCAAGAATTTTATGTTCATCGCGTAAGCTGAGGGGCGGAGCCATGCCATAAACTTCGACACGAATAGCGAAGCATGTAGTGTGACTTACAAGAGTTCGGCAAAAGTACTTTAAAATAGAATGCGTAAATACGACGTCATTCCATTCACAGATCCGTGTTGTCGTTCGCCAGTGAGTGAAACGTTAGGAGCTAAATTGGTGGGAAAGAGACACGTTCTGCTAATTCGAATTATACCAGGAACATCCATAGTTATTAAGAGTTGACTCACCTTTCTTGGGACATATGCAATTCGGATTGGCCACTCGCTCCATCGATCTTTGCACGAGTTCTTGAGACATTTGCGAAGCGATGGACTGCGCCTCCGCATCTGGAAGCGAAAATTTGCATGACACAATTACCAACAGCTTCGTCAGATGGTTTGAGAACTTTTGCCAAAATGTCCTGTATCAACTAAAACCTTCCCACTTCAAAAATAAAATAATCCCCAACATTAAAAGTCATTGATTTTTAAACTAAACATTGAAATATACTGAAAGTTCTGATAAATACGCTACAATTATTAAACCTGTCGCCTTATCTTAATCAAAAATTGAATTATAATGTAAGAAAAATAATATTAAGACACATGAGAAAAGGTAATAATATTCTATTTTATTAGTTTTTCCTTAATATAGCAATTCGAATTTAAGTCATAAAAGTAAGTAATTATTCTAATGTGTTTCAGCTATAAAGTTTCCCGCAAAAAAAATTCAATCGGAGAAATTTATTAGTATATAATCATCATCTTTCAAAATAAAATGATTTGAAAAATAGTGAGATCCTTTCTCCATCATCCTCTTTTTTCAGTATCTCCCCTACAAGACGAAAAATTTATAAAATCCCGTGTAAAATCCTATACCTGCCAACACTGATTAAAGAGCCCAAGGTATTTACATATCCTGTTTTTTTGTATTTAGCCAAGCGAATTTAATTCAAGGGTGATTAATAAAAACTCTTTCACAATAAAAAACAGAAACTATGTTTGAACTCCTCGTATTTGTATTTACCAATCATATCATTTTAATGTGAATAAATAGCATTTAAAATATTTTCAATGCAGCAACCTAAATAAAATATATTTAAGTCTTAAAGATGGCAAAAATTGAGTTACGAAAGACTATTTCTAATACAAACTAGTAGTGATACAGAAGAACACAGACTTTCTCGCACTAGTTTCCTAATATTTTTTGTTGGCTAGCTTTCCGCTACTGACCCACCCTTTTTCCAGATGCTACCTATCAGCGCCAAAACGAATTATTTTCACATATTCTCAGTTGTTCAGTTCCCTAAGAGTAGAATCGCAGTATGTCTTTAAGAATATTACAGAAGAGTTAAAACAGACCAATAGACACATTTGCCAGTTAAAAATGTGGATCCATTCTGGACAAAATGTTGTTTGAACGTTTCTGAAGATGCGCAATCTCGAGCTCATTTTAAAAGAGAAGTTTTGAGTCTTCGAGTTGCTTAATTAGAAATAATTTGAAGCACTTGAGTTTGCAAATGCAATGTTAAATAAGTGACCGTAAGTGACCAATTGCATGTTAAGTAAGTGATATTAATGTATAAAGATACTAAGTGAGATATATTTAAAAAAATACGTTTGTGAGATTTAAAAAATCTAAATAGTGTAGCCAAAAGCAAATATTTTGATACAGTAACTCTAAGTTACAATATCTCTACTCATTATTTACTTATGAAGATGTAATAATTTCTCCAATAAACCCACCTGACTGCTGGCAAGGTGCATCACGCTCACACGATTGCACTGACATCTCCGTTCCTGGTTGCTGGGATGGTACGCCTGAGTGCATTGAGGCCTGCTGCGAACCTGCGCATGAACCCCGGTTAAGTGGTTGAGTGCTGTCTAGTGTAGAGAGTAAATTCTTGGACGTTATTGATATATCACTATATTAATATATCATATTATGCCAAATCACACATGTTTCGAAGTAAATTTTATAACGTTTTTCTTTCAAAAGCGAAATTATTTTTAATATATTTGTTTTATTCCAAGCAGATCCGTTCTAAGGTTTCGTAAAGGATAAGCCGAATTCGGTGGTGAAAAGGGCCCCCAAACCAAATCCATAATTGCGATGCTCAGTTGAAACAATAAAAATGCCGTAGATTCGCAAAAAGTCAGCCTCCTAGGGCAATCCGTTGCAGAGATACAACGATAAATGGATCACCAAACGAGTCACCAAATTTTGACTCCAAATTTAAATAGAAAAATACATTTGAAATTTATTTTCGACGTGAAAACGTTGAAGTACTGTCTCCGTTTTCCGCCTAGAATGTATCTCATAACCTTCTAATACCTTTTTTTCAGATTTTTAAGCAATGTTGACGACAGTGAGAATATTAAAACCAATTTTTTTAGTTTCAAAATTTAAAGTTTGTGCCAAAGTGAAATAGAAACTTTTTCATCAATATTTAAACAACTTACATTTAATTTGTTGAAAAATCTCTCTTACCAGATGAATTTGCAACTTTTTCTGACAAATGTTTGTTTTTATGTGAAAAGTATTTATATTATCTAAATAAAATCACCAAACCCCTTGGTTTTTAGATTTATGTATGGTTTCTCATACAAATCAAATTAGTTGATTTTAGGTATATTAATCATTCATGATTATAAATACTATTCAGTTGGATATTTATTAATCATTGACATTTAGACAATCATAATCAATTAATCATTGTCAGTGTCTGTTTCAAGAACTGGGATCATGTTGTGTACTTAAAAATGTTATAAGTAATTAAAGCTTCATTGGTTTAGTTATAACGTAGAAGGAACACTTATATCCCAAATTTGCAAAAATCTGGTAGTTGTACTGTACAACAACGCTGCGTGAGGTCAAACACAGTTATATCTCAAAATCCATTCCACCTTTGAATACACAACTTCACAAAAGTTCTTTCGTCACACGTGCGACTTGGCATACAAAATTTCATCAAAATCCAAGATAATCGGATTGGGTATTTATACAAAATTAAATCACATGGCATGGAAGGTCATTACAAAGCTATTATTAATATTAGGCATTTTCGTTGATAAGAGAGCAAATAGTGCCGTTAGACAATTTCTACATTTTATCCACACAAAATTAAATTTCATGCAGAAATTTAACGTTTTGCGTTGTTTTAATGAAATATTTTATTACAAATTCTAATAATAACTTCCCTCACCTGCTACTGCAGCTGCTTCTGCCCCTGATTTCATTGATGGACATGATGGCGGACAAGATCTTATTGACGGCTCCTTCGATCCTTTAAAAGAACAATTGTGAAAGGTTAAATTAGTTTTTTATTGTACTAGATGTTCATTCATTTTTATAAAATAATGAGAATAATTTTTCATTTTACTAAAGTATTATCTTCAAGGTTTTATATTTATATTTGGATTAAGGATTAACTAGTGGTAGTAAAACTGCACGTACTTTTTCGCCATTAGTAATGGTTTTGTAATACAATTTATACCACAATCTTTCCAAATTAACACATCTGTCATGGTTTTTTGTAAAACTCATTTTAAATCGTTGAACATTTGGTGCGAAAATTAGTTTCAAGCAATAGATTGTTTATTCAAAAGTTTAAATGAAAGTATATTTGTAGCCGTGAATTCAGTATACACGGTATGCAGTGTATTCACGAACATATCGATTGAGTTTTTTAGCCTTACAATATTCTTCATAAGGACAATGCGAAGAAGTAAAATAATTAAAGTTAGTAAATAATTCGTTATTGTTGGCGTTGGCAAACAAATACAAATAGATCTAAAATACATAACAGAAATAATAATTATTAAACACTATAGTATTGTAATTTTCTACAAATAAATCAATATATTAGTTTATATTAACGCGAAAGAAAGGCAACCGTCATTATTGCTTCCTGTTAACAGTGGGGGTTAACAATAGGTTACAACAACTAACAACGACCGCTCATTTATTCGTTTTCACATTTAACACTTTTAACATTTAACACTCGGATCTCATACATGGTAGACATAACTTACAAAAAGATTTAAATACACTATATACCTGATTCATCAATTGGAACATTAAAATGAACAATCAAAAATCTCAACCCGAAATTGTTTCATTAAAACATATTCATCCAACTTATCCACTGATAATTAATCATAAAGCTATTAATTGGCTTCCCAATTCTACCCCAGTTAAATATTTACGTTTACAAATAGACACAAAATTAACATGGAAACAACACATTTCATCATTATCTAATAATGCACATATCAACATTCTTCAGTTATACCCGTTCATTAATAGAAAATCAAAACTCTCAACTTATTCAGTTATCCTAATTTACAAATCTATCGTTCGTCCCATAATAACAGAAGCTTGTCCTATATTGGATGTTAGTGCAAACACACATGCAATTGGAAGTTATTCAAAATAAAACTGTACTCGTGGCTCATTGCAAAGTCGCAGGCCTTTCACCACTGAGATCCGGGTTCGATTCCCGTCGAATCTCTTGTGAAATTTGTTCCAACAAAAGGAGTTCTGCTGCTTCACAAGGGCTAGTCCAACCCCTGTGAAGTGTCCTTAACCATACCCCTATCCTTATTCCTTCCTAATTCTGGCCGCTGGGTGGTGATGCAGGAGCGCGCGGTAGAAGGCGCGTACGTGAAGATGCTACCTGGCGGTCCTCATGACAGCCGACTGCGACGAGACGCGACAATATTAACGGAGAATTACTCCAGCGCTGTTAGTAATGGGAGGATTACTCCCCGAAGCTCAAAGCCCCCCATGGGGCTTGGAGACGCGTTGCGTCAAACGAGACGCAACAAAAAAAATTATGTCAAACAAAGTGATTTATTCGTAATGAACACATTTTAAATGTAGATTCAATAAGCACTTATATTTCAAAATTATCAAATTTTAAAATTTTTAATTAACATATTTATTAATCTAAAGAAAAATATTAAATTAATTGTAAATAAATTATTAGGACCCTTCCTGGGTAACCTGAGGAATTATATTTCAATGTTATTTGTTCTAGTTTAATTCAGTGTGAAATCATTAAAATTGTACACGCTCTTGAAAGACATTTGTCTGTTGAACAAGTAGAATAAAAAATATTAAAAACATTTAACTCAATTAAAGAACGCAATTTAAAATGAAATAACCTAAATATAATAAATAATAATAAAATGAAATATGAAATAATATACAAATTCCAACTTACGTAGCATTCATCTGCGTAAAGGAGCGGGCGACTGAAGGCTGGCAATCATTATTTTATATTTATTTCAAATAGGTTTTAAATAATTTCCGAAAGATTAGTTTGTAAACGTATAACAAAAGCTCCAATGTAATAATCGAACAAAGAAATAAGAAATAATATACACATTATACGTTACGTAGCCTGAAAACATTTCTTAAATTATCACGAAACTCAAGATTTTCAGATCGGGCGATTTAAGTTTGACACCCATTACTAAAAAAAATATTCATATTTTTGAAAACTTCAACATGACTCTTTGGAAGATCTGCTTTTAATGAATACATATCATTAAGAAAAAAATGTATCTTCATAATTGTAGTTTTAGGAAGACGCCGAAAAAAGTTTAATTTTTGTCAATTTTCGAAAAATCAGGGCTTTTAACCAACATGTGTGTTGACACATGGGCGGCCAAATTAATTCAAATTGGACGCGGTACTTGGAATTCAATCATTTATAACAATGTTTTGGCACTAATTAACAGCAAAGGGTATAAATTTCAAACATCCCGCCATCGACTAATTTTGCCCTAAATACCGCGGGCTGACTTCCAGAGTGAATGGGAATCCATTTTTCGTGTGAAACTCTTTGACAGAACTGAATTGCTTTGAAATTTTGAACTGAATTCAAAGATGCCCGGGATATCGCGCCACCTACTGGAGAAGCCGAATATGCTATTTTGGCATAGCATATCATTGCACATTGTCGACAAATACTGAGAGTCATATATCTTTCCAAATAAGACTCTACGAAATTCAATTTTCAAAATTTTCATAAAATAATTGGTAAGCGCTGGAAAATATATTTATAATCTTAATAACAATAAAAAGTGAATGTTTGATTTGAAGCGTTGTATGACAAAGTAGGTACAATATAATTTATTAAAAGAAATACTATCAGGTATTTTATAGTACTTTTAGATAATTTTATATCTAATGTGTCCGAGATTAATCTTGAATATTTTCTGGGTTGAATATCCAAAATGTAGATGTCAAAAATGTCTCTTTAACAGATAGAGATAATGTACTTTTTTGCCTTAATTATCGTTATCTCTGTCTGTGTAACAGACAAAACGTGCTTCCAAACAAATAATTAAAGAACATGTTAATAATATTAAGGAGACTGACACAAAATTAAACTCAATTTTTCGACATCGCCTTGATATTTTCATTACTTTCATTTTGACTACTTTGCTGCTTTTGATAATGAAACCAAAAAATATTCAGAATTAATCCCGGAGGTATTACGTATAAAAACACACAATATCATTGATGCCATATTGGAATCGAATTTTTCACAAACATTTATGGCAATGTTCTGTCTAAAATGACGAATATCCTAAAGTATATTTATACGTTGTGATGTGTTCCGTTTTCCTTTATTTGTACAAATGTACTCCTTTCTTATCTGTTTCTGACGCATTCCATCTCCGTTTATTCCTATATTTTTGCTTCATTTCATTGTAATTTTTTGCAAATGATAACGTCTAAATTTTACGTTAATCTTCTCCCTCCCTATCTATAATTGTCCCTTCTTATTGAAGGCAGAATGTCAATATTTACAATGGGAATGTTTTTATTTATTTGTGTTTATTTTGATTGTACATTTTTAATTTTTAAGTTTTTTATTAATATTAACATATTTTGAAATGTTCTTTCTCATCTATTGTATGTATTTTTTCTTTCTACATTTGTTTTACTTTTGCTAGTTGTATTTCATAATTTTGCCTCTAATTACTAGAACCGTATGTAAAAGCACTAAACTTACGTTTTAGGCGCCTAAAAATTCACAAACCTTTTTGAATAGGCACAAAAAAAGGCAACAAAAACTTAAAATTAGGGAAAAACAGGAATATGTTTCACTGCACTTGTACTACATAAAATTAGGCAATTCCGAAGAACAATATAACATAAGAGAATATTAATGAGTCATTAGTAAGTGACTTTGTCATCTTTACACGGTTGAGCTCAGTTACCATATTTAGAGGTACTTGTGAGTTATTTCGCATAGTGCATAACGTACAAAACCTACGGGCTGAAGACGCACCTTACGCCCAGCAGAGATACAAATCCTAATGATAGGCCTACACTGCACATTTCTCGGAAGAACATTTGCCGCGGAAAGAAATCAATGTCGGGGTCATCGCCTTGCCCTCTGAGAAACGAGTACTCAGATAACGCCGCGAATCTGTGTTCAACGCTCACCTACGGGCCCACTGCTTAAGCGAGTGGCCAGGGACCACCGTTTTTTTATTTTTTTATTTGTGCAAAGAAATGCAATCTGAAGCCCCTAATAAAAGCTTTTCGGCTCTAAAAATTCAATATGACAATGTGCGGGTCCAAGTGACAACTCCAGTTGAGACAAAAAAGAGATCCTACTAACAAAACACTCTCGGCAATAACGCGTGATGTACCATTATCATACTCTAATGAAAAATTAAAAGTGAATTACTCAAAACTTTCCCCATAATATCTGTCTATAGACTGTTTGACAAAATAGAGAATCATTAGAAATATGTGCATTAGAACTCCACGAAAATGATTGAGGGAATATACCATTAAATAAAATAAATTATTATAAAATAATAGTAGTGTTAAAATTAAATTAAAATCAGCCGTATTCAATGTTAAAATTGCCAGATGTTCAATCACACCCAGATGAATTGCAAAATGGAACCTAGATGTGTTTATTGTACAGATAATCACTATTTTTCAAAATGTAGCAAACCAAAAACAGCAACTCCAAAACGTATTAAATGTTTTAGGAACCACACAGCAAATTATAGAAGTTTTACAGTTTTTATTAAAAATTCTTCAAATAATCAACATTTCAATAATCAAAAATATCCTCAATGCAAAAGAAAAACAATCCTCATTATAACAGTACTACCCAAAAAATTAACAACAGATATTACTCTACACCCAATTCAAACATTACAACCCAAACAAAAAAAAACTCACATCTATCACAATAACATCTCAGATAATTAATGCTATAATTCCTCAAATACAAAATTCAATACAACAAATTCTTCCAAATTATATGGACAGAAACATCACCGACTGAAGTTATTAAATTGGAATGCCAATGGTTCTTAAAAACAAATATTTGGGTTCAAACAGTTCCTGCACCTTCATGAAACTGACATTGCATGCATTACAGAAACATATTTACTAAATAATAGTATTAAATTCCAGGTTATATTAATATTCCAGGTTATCAAGTTGATAAGAAAAACAGAATATCTAATCATTCTAGTGGAAGTGTTGCTATAACCATTAAAAGAACAATAAAACATCAACAAATTTATATATCTACCTCTAATTCACTAGAACGTTTAGCAATAAATATCGATTTAATTTCAGGTTTAACAACTTTAGTATCAGCCTACATACCACCAAAGAATAAAATATAAATTTCAATTCTAAAATCGATACTAAATTTTACAAATAAAATTTTATTATTGGAGATTAAAATGCAAAAATACAGAATGGGGTTGTAACACAACAACTCTACAATGTAAATTGCTTCTTGAAACTGCTATTCAAAACAATTGGCAAATACTTGCTCCTCTTTTCCCACTTTTTATTCTTACACTAACAGAGTAACTCCCGATATTTTAGACATTATTGTTACTAATAATGTATCTCTACCAATCTCTCAATATCCTATTCCTGCTCTAAATACAGATCAAAACCCAGTCTTAGTGCCAATTAGTTCATCATTTTCTCCATATTTAGATAAAAATTTACTACTTATCGGAACACCAGATTGAAAACTGTTCCATTTAAATATTTTAAAACTAGATGTATATCTAAAAACACCTAATAAAGAAAAAGACACAGATCAAGCAATTACAAGATTTCATTCTAATATATAACTGCTATCAAATTTTCTTCAGTAGAAAGAACTAAAAAAGTACAAATAAATCAAACTATTTATCTCAAGAAATATTAAATTTATATTATATAATCATCGTGTACGAAGACTATGGCAAATGAACCGCAACATTACAGATACAGACTTGTGGACATTAATATTATTTAATTCTTCTGTTTATATATCTATCGGACCATTGTATAAAATATTATATTTATTTGTTTTGATATTTTAACCTGAAGATGGAAATAATTATTTTACAAAACGATGCTTTTACTGTTATGTATCACATGAAATATATTGATATAAAACTTATTCTAAAAAAATATGTCTTTAAAATAAAGAACCAAAAACAATCTGATAAATTGAAAAATCTATAGGCATAAATGTATATTACACTTTTAAGAGAGACGTTTTGCCGTCAATCAATTTTTCAGTATCCTGGACCTACAAAACAGTGATTGTGACTTTTTCGTTGTCAGAGCCGAGTAAAAAGTGATTTTCGGCCGAACATTCCCAGTTTTGTCGCGCAGCATTACATAATTTTCTCTTCTTAAGAAGTTTCTTCTTAAGTGCGAGAAAGTAAAAATAACTATTGAAATTGTTTTTCGTACCTGCTACGGGTGCAGCTTCCGCGCCTGATCTAATTGATGGTTGCTGCGAGTGACAAGATGGTTGCTGCGAGTGGACTGATGGTTGCTGCGAGTGGACTGATGGTTGCTGCGAGTGACAAGATGGTTGCTGCGAGTGACAAGATGGTTGCTGCGAGTGGACTGATGGTTGCTGTGATCCTGTAGATAAATGGATATTTACATGATAATGTGTTAACTTGTATGATTCACTTTTCTACATTGTAAGAAAATAATACTTAGTTTACTCCGCAGATAACTTTTAATTTTTCTGTTGTCAATTTAACTGTTGTAGTAAAATTTATGTTAAGAGACGTGGCTGAAGAAGATACAGGGAATCGATAGAGACATTCACAGGGGGAAATATATCAGGGAATCGATATTCACAGGGAATTCACAGACATTCATAGGGAATCGATAGGACATTCACAGGGGGAAATATATCAGAGAAGTAATCACGATTTGTTGATTAAGTTTATTATTATACACACTTCATTATCATTTCTTGTAAAAAGATTTGTTTTTCGTGAAATCCGAGTGCAATACAAGTGATAAAAAGTAGAAAAATTAAAATTTCTTTAAATTCATACAAAGACGTAAAAAAATTAATAAAAAAAAACACTATTATAGATTAAAAATGAGTAGCAAGATCAGTAACTCAAGAAAATTTAACAATTATAGCACTGGTATGTGCGTGTCTCTTATTCAAAAAGCAAAATAAATATATTTTAATTCAAGCAATTTTATTGGAGCATATCACTAATGATTCGGTATTCTTTTCTAATACGTTCATACATAGTCAATATTCTTGGAGATGCTTTTAGTATTAATTATGTTCATAATAAACAAAAGATGAATTGTATTGTCTTAGTAGGTTCACGATAAGTTTTCTTAAGGTTAACGTTGTCAAATTGTAAAACTAATCTAAAATAAAATATCTATCAAACGCCTTTAATACAGCCGGAAGTATTTTTTAGAAAAATAATTTCGCTATATTACTAACACAAAAAATTATAGTCTGTATTATCACTAAGGCATTTCAGATTTTGTACAACTCGTTTCACACAGATGGATACAAATGATCAAAACGTAAAGCAAAAATCCTCAATTTAATTGTATTAATACATACCCTACTTCCATTTTATAATTGAATGTTTCATTCACAAAAATTATATACTTAATGTAATTACGATGAAAGACGTGCACTTTTTTATCAAAATAAATTTCAATCCTGCTTTTGACGTGAAAAAATGATAAAAATCACGATTTAATTGGAATAACATAACTATTGCAATAGCTTTCCTCACCTGCAGCGGCTGCAGCTTCTGCGGCTGATCGAACTGACGGGTCTTTGGATGGGCACGGTCGTTCTGACGGACAAGATTTGATTGATGCTTGTACCGAAGGTTCCTTTGACATTTGGCATGACCGTACTGAAGCTTGTTGCGAATGGCACGACCGTACTGAAGGTTGTTGCGACTGGCATGATCTTATTGACGGCTCATTCGACGCTCCTTCCACAGCAATAGCAGGTGCTTGTCTTGCAACTGAAAACAAAAATCATATGTATTCAATACTTTATATGCTCGTCTTATAGTTCTTTGATTTATTTATGAAATCTAAACAATATTTTTTTAAATATTTATTCTGCAATTGTTATCTATCGCAGTTGTTCTCAAACAACGTGCCACGGAGTCTTTGGTCACAATTATCATTTTGCTAGGCACACATTAATTAAATACTAGCTGAACTATCTAGCACTTCTTGGTTATTTATTTATCACAATAATTTTTAATATATTTATGCAACCACATTTTTGAATTTGGTGCTAAACCTGTTGTTCACGATTATAAATCCTCCTTGAGACAAATCTGACCTAAGTTCGTGCATTTTGTATTTAAAAACGTATATAAATTAGTATTTAAACACGTATATTCTTGCCTTACACGTAGGTGCAAGAAAATATACGCTGTGTACTGAAAGAAATCGCTGTTTTTCAGCGCACAGTTATAAAACTTTCACTTCTTAGGTAGGTAAGAGCGTGAAAGTAAAATCACCTGCGACAAGTGTACACTAGCTGCGTAGTTTATTATTCCGTTCATTACTCGGGACTCTGCATCAACCAACCGCAGTAACTTCAAATGAAATAACCCATCGGTAATGCCCCAGTTTCAAAATACACCCCCATTAAAATAACCTGTGTTCCCCTCCTAATACTTAAAAATGAAACCTATCGCCTCCCCACCCTACAATGCCCTCTCTTCAACAAAATAAATTGTGTATGCCCTAGATCTAACATTTAAACCCGTCTTCTCATGTCCAAAGCATCACCCATCCATTCACGGTTCACATACGCCATTCTCTCCTATCACCAGTTCATGTGGGGGATGGAGGAATAGCAAAAATGGTTTTCTCCGTCATGTTTACATTACACACATGCTGAGGAGTAGGGTCTTTGTACATGCAGGACTACTAAACACATATATACCAACCAAACCTTGTGGTGACATGGCGCGAATGTTATGTGAGAGTCCAGCAACTTCTTGGAAAGGGGAACCACTCCACCAAATCAATTGTAATGAGAACCATAACTTGTCGTTGAAAATAATCATTGCAGAATACATTTTCGTCAAGTGTATATCACACGTCATCTCAATACAAGTCGATGCGTTATTGAAAATCTGAGACAGCGACATTGTATATTTCTTGCATCTATTAGTATGGCTACGAATGTCAAGCCAGCTGCATTTCTCCCCACAGAAATTATAAAAGCATCTTGAAATAAACAACAACCAGAGGATACTTTAGCTTATTCTTGAACATCTTCGTTTTTATCACAAGATTCTAACGTTTGTTTGTGCTTACAATGTTCTTATTGAATTCCAGGAAATAGAATCTTCAGTTGCTGCAGAAGGTTAAAAGCCCGTCAACAACTCTCCGAATCGGAAATTATTTTTAAGTCAATGTTCTTCAAAAATTGCATAAAAAGTATTTCAAACCCTTGACAATCATTATTTATGTAAAAGGAAAGATTTACGTCTACAGTGCAGAATAAAAGTAATTTTACTGTCACGAGACACACTACACACCTACGCCTAAGATTACAGTCTCTTAGGGAAAGTAGGGCTGTTGAAGATGATCACTTTTTACTATAATCTTGTGAATATGTGATATTTCGCTCAGATTATGTAGCTTTTATGGGCGAGATATTGGGACGTTAAGTTCTGACCCAACACAGTTATGGTACGAGTTGTAAAATCACATAGCATGGATGTCGTACACTATTTTTAGATAGCCATACTTTCATTTTATTTATTTCACGTATACAATTCATCTACGGATACATTAAGGTCAGTATAAGCTGACGCGGTTTGACAAATTTTTTTTTTTTTCTTGCATCCACAAACTGTATCTAAACATTTGAGAATCGCCTCACATTTAGCATTAGTGTTAAAATTAAAACTTTTCACAAGCTAAACATGCTCTAAAAAAACCTCTTTGACTAGTGGCTGTCTAAAAAAAAAGGTATTTCGTTCTCCTTCCGATCAGCAGTGCAAGAAGGGTTGCCTTCTAATCACGAGCAACTCACATATGTAAGTTCGTTACAAACGAGATTTTCTACCAACTTTTGGCAAACAATGATCATCTTCGACTCACCTACATGCTTGAAGAGTTTTCAATATTTAATACGAGGCATCTTGTATTTGGTTAGGGGGCTTACCCCTACCTATCAGCGTATGTGTATGGTCAAAGAAAAGATTAAATGTCAGAGGCAAAACACAGAAGCTCCGAACGCTCAGATGTGACGTCGTCAGCAGATAAGGGATCGAGATACGCTTAGCGTACACTTTTAAAGTTCTTTTCCCTCTTTTTGGAAGAATAGTTATAAATAGAAGTTGTAAATTTGCCAAGATCACTGACACCAGTTAGTTTGACATGATAGAGCGTTTATGTTGACTACGCACAGTGGCGTTTGCTATCGATGAACTAGTATTACCCGCGACATACCGTTTGTGATCTCAGCTGATAAATTCAAATTGACCGTGTGAGATGTTGCATGCAATGTTCTGCCAACCGCGCGGGAAGAACCAAAGAGATTGCAGGAAGTGGACCCGCTTTCAAAAGTGCCCCATATTACAGACCGTACTAACTTACAGCTAAAATCGGAAATGCTTCCAATTGTCAACTGCCATTTCGACTTGATGCCTTTTCGACGAAAACCTACCGAGGAATGCTGTAAAATCCGGAGTGTTCTGTAAATTATGTGAGTGGGTGGGTGTGTATACATTCCGAGCGCGTGAAATACTACTCATAGTATTATTACATCCGTAAATTAGATCGTGTTATATCCTGAAAGATGATAGTGTTCTTCATGCTACAACGTTAAATATGGCACCGATCTACGCTTCGACTGGCGAGGTTTCCTCTTCAGATATATCAACCACCGGAACACCACCCCAATCGAGACAAGCGTTGAGCTCACAACCACTCTCTCACCACGTGATGTAATGTAGAGCAAGCGTGTTTGTACAAGGGGGCGGGGACACGAATATGCAAAGAAAGGTCGTTCGCAATCTGCAGGCCGTTTGCTAGGCTACTACTGTGGCGTTGATCTAGTAAACGATTGGAGAATCTACGAAAACTGTAGATCAGAACAGCCAATCAAGGCAATTCTCCTCCTGTCAGTGTCTTAATTCCACCCAGCGGGGCAGCTAGATTATACTAGCAGTGCTACAAAATCACATAATTTCTCCCATCATTTCTAACTGCTCCGCTATATTATACTATAATATAAACTTGCATGAGTTTCAACCAGCAACAATTTATTTGGGCTTCGAGAACTGCACTCAGATCTTCAAAGTTAACTTCTCGAATCCATACCATGACGCCCATAGAAGCGCTGTGTGGCAAGAAACTTAAGAGTAATAAGTAATAATATTCGGAACCATTAGGAATACAACAGTAAAAGAAAATTAGTGGTGCTACAGAATTGCACAGACTTCCTAGTAATAGAATTTTCTCATTCCTTGGTGACGACTTGGTGTGCTTTCACCGAACATGAGATTCTCTTAACCATCGCCATTCTCTTAACCGTTCTTTATATCCAATGACAAAGTTTGATAAAAAAATGGTTCCGTTTTTGAGAACATTTTGAAAATGTTTTCGAGGTTTCTAGACAAGTACCCGCAACAATTAAAATATCAGTTTAAAACTTCCAAATACACGAGTTTATTAAGATTGGAGAATATCGGTTTTGAAGAAAATCGCATGAACGGTTTAGGCGCTATCGTTGACCAGAGACGGACAGACAGACATTCTGCTGGCCATAGAATTTTTGGGGCAAGAACCAACAAAGCGTGGTTTCTGGCTACACGAAATATTAGAGATTTCTTTCCTAAATTTAGGATTTTTGCTTTTTCGTTACCAGAGCCCGGCAATAAGTTTGTACAGCGAAAATTCGCCGTTTTACTGCGCACGTTTAGATAACTTTCTCTTCTTGCGAAGAACTTCGTAAGGCGAGAGAGTAAAAGTCCTCAACGGTCGGGACTTGAACCTTAGAACGTTACAGTCAGTCGTACTGTAAAAGCAACTGAGTTTTCGTTGAGATATCACAACCGGCGTGTCTTGACCACTACCTCAAGAGGAACCAAATCTCCTGTACGTTTAATCCGAGTCCCATTGGGAATATTTGCGCGAGGAGCGCCAAGATGGCTTACCTCCTGACGGAGGGCGTGTCTTGGAGCATGAGCAGGGCGGCTTGCCCTTGAGCTGTGCGTCGCTCTGCTCCACCGACCGCACGACCAGCTCTTCCGACACCATAGACGCCGCTTCCATCGCCTCTTGCGTTTTCGCCGCGTCTCCCATATTCATTGACTGCTGCACGATGTCCTGCGACATCTGACGTGCCGCTTCTTGTGCATCTACGGACAAAGCGATACCCGATGAATTGAAGTCTGCAAAAATTCATTTAATATGCCATATTGCCTTCTGCAACGATTTCGGGAGGGGTGAAATACTGAAAATAAATGTCTTTGAATGTATTATCTTGAATTCCAAAAATGATAATTTAATGTCAATAAAATTTCACCACAACTAGAAAACTCTGATAAGGAGACTGATTGTTTGATTAGTGATTCCAGGCGCGTCAACTGCTAAGGTCATTACTTTCGTAAATATAGTGCATGATTTTACTGTGGGAGGTACCGGTGATTTTCCCCCGCTGACTGGCGAGATCTGGCACCGACCTACATCAGCATGAGGGATTTTCCCGAACCAGGTATCTCTCCCGTCAGTAGGGCACCGCCCCAGATGGGAGAAGCTCTGAGCTCCCGACTGGACCCCCGACATGTGTAGTAGTGAAGTGAATGTTTGTATAAATGCGTGTAGGGGGTGAAAATAAAGAGCCGCGCTCTTCTCTCAACGGCTCGTAAGCGGTTACCATCATGTGGAACTTCCCTGTAGGAGCTCCCTATCCGCCAGTGGTGCGTCAAAGCACCAGGAAAATTGGTTATACATTTACGAATATATACGAAAAAAGGATGTTCACATGAACAGAATGTTCACGCAAAAGAAAAATAAAAGAAATCATTGGCTTCAAAGAAAACTCTTTTTTGATTAATCTATTTATGAATTAGAAGTGTTAGGAATTCATGTTAAAACCGAATGGAAAGTAAGTTATAATGCAAGGTCCATAATTCAATTAAATACATTATTCGGACCAAAGTGAAGTGTACACAATAAAATATAATATTAGTAGATGCATATTAGCAGAGAAGACAAGAAAATCTAACGTAAGCCGTACATTTTCTGGGAGAAAAGAATATTTTTGGGGCATTGATGCACCATCTGCGTGGGTGGGTGAACTCAAAACCTCACGATCAATATTAATTAGATTACAATTATATTAGGGGCTGTTGAGACCAATTTAATAACATAACATGGGATGAAGGAAAACTCGTAAGCGTAGATCATATGAAAAGGGTCACTTCGTTCTTATCTCTATAACATCACACTCCAACAAACACTCTAACTTTAAACTAGTAAATTTTCCAGGCCAGGGTGGTATGTAACTTTACCCACAGTAATTAGTGTAAAGTCATACTGTCTAGTTCAATTTACGTATTTAATCATTTAAAAAAAGCGGCTTTAATTGAAAAAGAATATTACAATGAAATATTTTTAACTGTTTGAGGAGTTTTTTAGAAATTAATTTTAAAGTTTAATTGAATTAATGTCTTATTTCACGCGGTGAGACTCAGGCCATGAGGCCTGCTCTCCCGTCTGACCACACAAATTTCACTACGCTTCTTTCACCAACTAGGGGAGAAAGAACGTATTACTTGGGTGGCAAAACAGGCAACTTGAATTTAGCTCAGCGACTTCATTTAAGCTCGATGATCTTTTACATGCTGTAAATCTACTAATATGAGACAGCGGGCTTTACTTTCCATCTGAAGGCAGGCATACGAAGGATTTTTCCGCCCTTAAAGCTCCACGGCATCGATCGGGTTTGAATCTGCGAACTTATGTACAAACTTTACGATACGCTAACCGTTACACCACTGACGAGCGCGAAAGCTCGTAATATTTTTTTTATTTTTTTATTATTTGAAACAATATTAAATATTTATGAAATATTTTTTATCAATCATGTGTTACGATCGAGAATGATGAAATATTTATGTACAACGTTTATTTTTATATGGCTGATAAATTGATAAATATATATACCACAAAAATAGCTTTTATTTAATGTAACCCTAGTTCACAAAATCCTCGTTTTGGGAGACGCTAAACTGCATGAATCTTCCTCCAGGAAAACGTACCTGATTGCATTGACTGTTGTGATGCATGGCATGATGGCGGACATGACGGCATTGACGGCTCCTTTGACCCTATGAATCAACGGATGTTAATGTCTGAGAGAATGAAACATTATTTCGATTGAAAATGCTTTTTTATTTTTAGAACCATTTTATATTAATACTTTTAATATCTTTTTCTACTACACAATATTAATATTTATGTAATAATTTGATTGTATCTACCTGCTGGTTGCTGAGAAGGTACGCCAGAGTGGATCGAGGGCTGCTGCGAACCTGTGCATAAACAGACAGAGTCCAGTCTTAGATACTTGACAGTCCGGGAGCGATCTAGTCACTGTTGCGTTTAACCGTCATAATGCGACCGATAATGAATCAACGGATGTTAATGTCTCAGAGAATGAAACATTATTTCGATTGAAAATGCTTTTTTATTTTTAGAACCATTTTATATTAATAATTTTAATATCTTTTTCTACTACACAATATTAATATTTATGTAATAATTTGATTTTATCTACCTGCTGGTTGCTGAGAAGGTACGCCAGAGTGGATCGAGGGCTGCTGCGAACCTGTGCATAAACAGAGTCCAGTCTTAGATACTTGACAGTCCGGGAGCGATCTAGTCACTGTTGCGTTTAACCGTCATAATGCGACCAAGCTTGCATTTTGCTCTGTGTCATAGTGTGACAGCCGAACCTTTGGCAACTGTGTCTAGAACGTGGCGTCTCCCGCACAGCCAAATATCATTGACTCCGACCGCGGAAGCCGAAACTTTCAAGTGTCCCGACTTACCCGCATCAAATGACAGCATCGTATGACAATTTCATGACGAACATAAAAAGAAATTCAATTTTTGTGACAAATCTTAATTGTAACCTAGGAAACAGATAAAGTAAATGTGTACACATTTATACCCAACCCTGTACTGCACTCGGATGCATCTGGAAACTATTGTATTCGGCAGTGCGATTCACGTTAATTGCCGCTACGGCGTGCTTTGCGTTTAAAGAGGGGGATTGACTCTGATGGGGAATTATCTGCGCTTTTCTGGGGGTGGTCATTCCCTCCTGAGCTCCGTTTTTGCATTCTTCCAGAGGCTTATCAGCAAACACGATCAAAGAACGGAGTCTGTGATAAAGAGGACAGCAAAAGAAAAAACAAACGTTTTCTAGTCGCGGAACCGGTGACACATAAACTTCTAATTTCCGAACGACCTAAGGTTTTCAAAGTCAAAAAATGGTAATGGGCGTAACGCTTCTTGCGAGATGAGACGCGAGTTTGCTTGGAAGTCTCGTACAAAAGCTACTCCAAAAATTGTATGACTCCTACCGTGTGAATTTTTTTAACTATTTGGTGACTTCGTTGTTTGCGGATATCACATCTCGTGATTTCAATTTGCTACAGAATCACCTGAACACCTGTACACGTTTACATGATTAAACCACTATTATGTATTAAGCATTTGTGTACATTAGCCACTTAAATGCATCGGAGCATTTAGTGAATAATATATTATTTTCTTGTCTTTTGTTTCGCTTCGACCAACACGCCTGTATATAATAGTGTAAGAAAAGTGTACTGTTTGGACCGATTGATACGACGCCATTAGCACAAAACGCCGGATATGCGATAATATTGGATAGACAATTAGCCTTAAATGATGTATCAAACAGATTTAACATGCGGAACAGAGAAACTTTGTAGATAATTTTTTCAGAAACCAGCAAGCGAAACATAACGCTCTGACACATACATAATCGCGCATGAAACGAATATCCCCTATCTTCAAACATGGTTTTCGTGATCTTAGTTATATGGGGTTTGTTTCTTATGCAGTAATATTCAATATAATACCTTCTTGTGTGCCCTATTTCATTACTGCACGGGTTCTCAAAACATTTCACAGTTACATTTAAATGGGGAAACTATTTTATCTTTTAAAATAAGTATTGAAAATATGCGAAAATTTACAAGCCTAGAAAATTGATATCAATACCAACAACGAGAAAAATATTTCAATGAAATAAAACATTTCAATAAAATTTTAGAATGAACTTTCAATGAAAATAACTGCTAATTGCTTTCCCTACCTTCTACAGCAGCAGCTCCTGCGCCTGATCTTATTGACGGATCCCTTGATGGGCATGGTCGTTCTGACGGGCAAGATCTTAATGATGGCTGCTGCGAATGGCATGATGGTTGCTGCGAGTGGACTGATGGCTGCTGCGAGTGACAAGATGGTTGCTGCGAGTGGATTGATGGTGGCTGCGCACCTGGGCGTAAACAAATATTTACCTCATTAAAACTGAGTTATTATTTTCTTTGCCCGTTTTTACTTTCTCGTGTACATACGATATATACACGGAGTAATACGGAAAAACGATTTCGAGATTTCAACGGAAATACACGTTTTGGTGTCGGCTGATACTGATTTGTTTTGTTTTGTTTTCTTCGAAATGTCCGTCTGTCCGTCTGTCTGACAGTCCAGCTGCCCGCATGTCCATTCGTCAATCCGTCTGTGAACATTACCAGAGAATGGAGCCAAAATCTATAGCCAGTTTACATCAAGGAAATTAGAAAACTGTGCTACGAGAAAGTATGTGCCATTCTGTAGCACGTTTACATAAATATGTTTAGAAAATCATATTTAAAATTGTGGAAAAGTGTTTAGTAGCTGTTTTTATTTGATATCGACTCAACAATCTAATTGAAAATATTAATATTGATTGTAGAGAAAAATATGTATTTTGAATAAAAATAACTATCGTAATTGGGTCGTTGTGTGAATTATTGGCCTATAATTTATTTTGGACACTTCCAAATTTATCATTTTTTTCTTTATTTGCAAATTTGATGGGTGTGATGCATACAAGTTAATACACTTTTGTTACCTGTAAACGTCTGCTAACATTTTTAGTAGAAAATTGTACAATATAAAACTAAAAATTATTTTAAATAGTTTATTTAAATAAACAGAATATTTTTCATTCTTTAATGTCGTACCATTGCAATATAACCCAAAATGTCTGGAGAAGAAACTTACTTAACTACTTTTTCTAGTCAAAGTCTCGTTCAGAAAATGAAAAATATTTTTCAAATTTTTGAAGTAATTTTTCTCAGTTTTTGTTCTTATCAGAGAATTTTTGTTGAAATATTATCATAAATTTATCAAATTTTATTATTTACGTCCAAACGTATTACAATTATTATAAAATTGAGATTGGCATTTTTACATTTTCTTAAATTGCATGAATTACTCAATACATTTCAGTCACACATGTACATTAAAAACTTCAATTTGCTGAAGCTTGAGCACACTTGTAATTTTTCTTGTTTGCCTGCTTAAATAAAATTTTAGTTAGAGGAAGCCTTATCTTTTTATCATTTGTTTGTGAAAAGGTGAAATTAGAACAGTGAAAATTTAAGAAACTGCCCGGTCACTTTTTCGGGTACATTATAGGAAGTCATTTCTCCGTGGAACCAATGGATTTTCCTCAAACGATATGTGAAAAGTTTCCCTCTTTTAAACGGTCATCTATACTCCTATCCTGCGGTCAGCGCATTTTCATTACGTTAAAATGCATTAGACGATCAGAACTTTTTAATGGGTTGGCGCCTTAATCCGAAACGCTATAAAATAGGAAGACAGGTAGTTATTAATAATGTTGATAGAGTATCTTCGCGCATTTGTATGCAATGTCAGTTTTATAGAATCATAATATCTCGAGTTTCTGTACCACCCCTCAAGGGGGTGAGTAATTTGGGATTTTGATTTCAATATTTGATTTCCAAACACGTTTGAATTAGAGCAGCACTGTTTTGCTATATCTACAGTAATTAATATTAATAATTATAACAAAATTCGCACAGTCATTAATATAGTTTTACTATTCAGTCCTATCTTTACGAACTGTCAATCTACAACCTCTAATATTGTGTAGTTACCATTTACCTGATGCACAGGATCTTATTGAGGGATCCTTAGATGGATCCTGTTGAGATGGTACTATCCCAGCATCCGATTTGACTTCTGTAGCCTGATCTCCAGCAGGTATCTCTGAAATTGCATTTCTGTGAGTAATCGTGAGGATTCTTGAGAGATTTACATTTTAGTTTGTTTTAACTAAAAAGTGAACAATGCAAAGTGAACGTCTGCTATTTTGTTCATACTGAGATATATTGAAAATGAAAAATGTGTTCCCCATATTTGCAAGTTTAGGTACGTCTGTATTCTATTTAAAATTCAAAACTAGTGCCCTATGCAATGGCACAGATTTTCTTTTACTGTTTCCTTTTTTTAATTTCTTTAGTATGGACTATCTCTTTTGTTCCCCCCCCATCCCTCTTTCCATCTGCCATCTCTTGCCACCTAAAGATTTTTTTTTTCACATCTCAACCTTTCGATTCTCTAAACCTCACGGCATCAACTGAAGTCACCGCAGTGCTTCCGATCGAGAAATCCTAGGTTCGAGCCCGGCGGCGGCAATATTTTCGTCTCTAGCTAGGTTTTTTAAAATTATATTTTATTTTGCAATTTGTTTGTGAACAGACATTTGGCAAAATTACATAGATTTACGTAAACACATACATGAGAGGAGTAAAATCCAATGACCGTACTCCACCAATGATACATTATTAATACAAATTAACTATTAATTATAATTTCTGAAATGAATAATTTAAAGTCGATATGGAAGGTCTAAAGTATGATGGTGTTGAAGTCGTCTGGTGGAGTCACTGTTGTCTAGTAAGTTGATGGCTAGGATATTCGGATGGTTATGTAGTCTTTGTAGGTACTTTGCACTGGTATTCTTGATTTCTTCTTTTATAGTTGGAATCTGTAAGTCTTTGTGTAATGTTTCATTCGTTACGTACCAGGGGGCATTTACAAATTTTCTTAAGGCTATTGACTGGAAGCGTTGTAATATTTCAATATTAGAATTTTGAGCTTTCCCCAAAGTTAAATTCCATATGTCCATACTGGTTTTAATACTGCTTTATACACAATTACTCTGTTTGCGATGCTTAACGATGATTTTCTTCCCAGTAGCGAGTATAACCTTCTAAGTTTTAGGTCTAATTCTTGTCTTTTATTCTTTATATGTTTTTTCCATGTGAGTCTTCTGTCCAGAGTAAGTCCGACATATTTGCCGAGTCATTTTGAGGAATACATTGCGATCCGATTTTTATAGGTGGACACGTTTCGTGCTTCAGACTGAAGGTGACTTGGACAGACTTCTTGTCATTGATCTTGAGGCGCCAGCGTTTCTGCCACTTGTGGATGGATTGCAGATGTTCTTCTACGAGAAGAGATGCTTCAGCTGAATCTTCGTGTCGAGCTAAGATGGCTGTGTCGTCCGCGTAGGTTGCTGTCAATACGTTTACAGATGATGGGATGTCGGCAGTGTATAATGAATAAAGGAAAGGTGCAAGCACACTTCCCTGAGGCACTCCTGACTTTATAGGGATAAGTTTTGAAGTTTCACCGTTAAATTTTATTTGAAAATACCTCTCTGTAAGATACAATTTTAACAAGTGATAGTGAGAATACGGTAGATTTTTATTAATTTTATACAATAGATCTGGGTGCTAAACCTTATCGAAAGCCTCACTTACGTCTAGAAATACAGCAGAACAATATTGTTTACTTTGTAGCGATTCACTAATTTCGTTTACTACTCGATGAATTTGTTCTACAGTCGAATGCCGTTGTCTGAACCCAAACTGATGATGAGGTATTATTTCATTTTCTTGCAGAAGTGGATTTAAACGTGACAGAAGCAGTTTTTCAAAAACTTTTGATAATATTGGCAGTAGACTAATAGGTCTGTATGATACAACTTCATGTGTTGGTTTGCCGGGCTTAGGGATGACTATTACTTGAGCGATTTTCCATTGATCAGGGAAGTGTCCTAGTCTTAGGATGGCATTGAAGATGGAAGTAAGTAAGGCTATTAGTTTTCTTGGTAGATGGTGAACAATTGTTGCTGAAATCATATCGTATCCGGGAGCTTTTTTAGTTGGTAAATTCTTGATTGTTGTTTCAACTTCTCGAGCATTTGCGGGTTTGATTTGGGGAGCTAGTTGCAATGGTGAATCTAAGAAATTGTACATTTCTTCCTCTTCTGTTGCAGATATTTGTGAAGGAAATGGTTGAAAGATGTTAGAGAAATGGTACGCGAAGCATTCAGTTTTTTCTTCGTCGGTTTTAGACCATGTGCTGTCGGCTTTTCTGATGGGAGGAACAGGTTGCATTGGTCTCTTCAAGTATTTAGTTTTTCCAAAGAGAATACTCTGAATTCGAATTCGGAATCAATTTTGTGAGTTTATCTTGTAGGGCGTGGTTTCGATATTCTTGAAGAAATCTTTTGAGGTTTTGCAAAGCTGAATTTAGTCTCCTTTTGTCTGCTGGGTCTTTAGATATTTGCCATTGTTTCTTTAAGTTACGTTTTGATTTCACCTTTTCTCTTATTACTTGTGGGATATATAGCTTTTTGCTTTGCTTTATTTCTGGTGTAGAATGCCCCTTGATGGAATTTTCATTTCAATGGTAGATTAGCTGTGCTGTTATTAATTAGCCATTCTGAGAAATATTTCCAATCTGTTCTATTGTTGTGGCTTGAGGTTTGCTTATTGTCTTCAATAATGATTGAGCTAATGACTAGTAGAACTGGTGAATGATCAGACGATAGATCATGTGATCAGTAGGTGTGAATGTAACTTTGGTTAACTCCTTTTACAATAAAGAAATCTAATACATCAGGAATTTTGTTAGTGTCTGTCGGCCAATAAGTGGGTTGGCCAGAAGAGTACGAGGATAAGTTTTCGTTTATTATAGTTTCATATAGAGATTTACCTTTCGGAGAGGTTAGTCTGGAGCCCCACAATGGATGTTTAGAGTTGTAGTCACCGCCAGAAATAAATCTTCTGAAAAAGCTTGCGAATTGTGAACCCTGGATTTTATGCTTCAGAGGGCAGTATATTGCTGCAATATTCAATGTTCCGAATGCATCTATTACTTGAATTGATGTTGCCTGCAAATACGTGCTGCTATATTGAGAATTTAAATGATGTTTAATTTTTTCCCGAACGAGTATAGCTGTTCCTCCATGTGCTGTACCATCCCGATGATTTGTATAATATACGTTGTATCCTTGAAGCGTGAAAAAACTTCTGTTGGTGAAATGAGTTTCCGAAATGAGCATGATATCCGTATTTGTTAATTGAAGAAAACACTTGACTTCTTCTCGGTGTTGTAGCAAGCCATTGGCGTTCCAAGCTGCTATATTATATGATTTGTTCATTATTTAGTTAGCAGTTTTGACACAAGATTTAAAAGTGCACTTATTTGTCTGCCTGTTTTAAATTTAAAGTCTGTTGTATTATTGAAAATAATTGAGTATTAGCTCCGTGTTGTTGCATTGTTGTTCAGACTATCCTTCTTTTGCGAGTTTTTCAGTGCTTGTGCATAATTACTACGCTGATGGAAATTATTTGTCGAAGTAGGTGGGAAGTTTTCTTGACCTTTATTCATATTATTTTGTGAAGCACTGTAGTTTGAATCTTGTGGAATTTTAGACGCCTGTGGATATTTTTCATTGCGTATTTTTTGATAAATTTTACATCCTTTATAACTTGCTGTATGGGGACCTTCACAAAGGGCGCATTTTGCAGGCTTCGTCTTGTTTTTCTTGTTATCACAATTTCTGCTATCGTGATTCTCGCCGCATACTACGCACCGATAAGGATGGTTGTAGTAGTGCTTCGTGTACTCCCAACTTTGGCAGCGATGGCATTGCACAAGATCTCGCTTTACTCTTGTAGCTTCAATTATTATTTTGGTGTTTTGAAGGTACTGCAATTTATAAATGTCTTTGTTATTAACTTTTGGTTCCAAATCAATAAAAAATACCGGAAAGGGAGCGTTTGTTACACGGTGTTTGCAGTTATGAATGTTTCTTACAGTATGACCGTTTTCTTCTATTTCTGCTTTCAGTTCATCAATATTTATTGTAGGATGCATATTTTTAAGACTATCCTAAATGCTCTTTCTTGTTTTAGCTGATAGCTGTGAAACTCAATTTTCTCTTTAGTAAGGTATTTAATAAGGATCGATAAGCTTCTGTTGTTGCCGGTAAGATTTTAAATTTATCTTGAATTTAATTCTTCCCTCTTTTAAAGTTTCTGACATTGCGTGAAAGTCATTTACCCCAGGGAGAAATATTGGTGGTGGCATTTGCACCTTCTGAATGTTGCTGGATTTGTGACTTTCATCGATTACTTTATCATTGGATTCATCGTCATTAATTAGTTCGAGATCTGAAATCTATTGCATGATAGTATGCCACTTATATTTGCACTTTGACGTTTTGATTGTTTATGACTTTCAGGGCTGTGATATTTACGTCTCTTGCGCTTGCTTACAACAACTTGCCATTTATGAGTGTTGCTGTCACTACTTGAATTACCGTGGGTTGTTCATTAAGTTCTGAATTTGTTACATCGGTTGAACTTGAACTTGAAGGCTGAACTGCAGGAGGAAAAATGGCATTGCTATCACTGTACCTTGTGGTACCTGATGTAAAATAAGTTGTTGTTGCTGCTGCTGCTGATGATATTGTTGTTGAAGAAACAACTGAGTTTGTAGTTCAGCTTGACTTGTAGTAGACGAATCCATTATAAATTCAGATTCCGGCTTGGTGGTGTTCTCCGAGGCCATATCGATTGTTTACGTCTTATGGAGGCAACGTATTTTTTTGATATCACCAGTTGAAACACAGAATTTTATAATCAGGAAATACAATTGATCACGAAAACACTACACACTAGTCAGAACACAAAATGTGGACGCACAACTTGACACAATGAGTCAACGCGCAACTTAGAAATCACGAGACACCGCGGAGTAGTGGGCACGTCCTCTCACCTCCACCGTTCGCGAGAGACTACTTTAGCTAGGTGGCTGCGTCGAGTTCGGTCGTTGTCTGTAGGAGCATTCTACTGCCCGGTTGTCTTGATCGGTAGTTTTCCGTGGTTTCTCTGATGAACATCAGGCGAATGCCCGAGCAGTACGATATCTTGACAAATGGGCCACGGGCCGAGCGCGAACTTCCCTTCATCTCTCTTATTCTCACCCCATACTTACACACTTTTACATTTACTGTACATGCACTTCACTACCACACATGCCGGGAGATCTGTCGGGAGCTTGTGGCAGGGGCGGTGACACGCTGGTGAGAGTTTTTTTTGAAAAATAAAAAAAACAAAAAAAAACGCTAGCCGACGATAGATCGGCAGCGGATCTCTCCATCCAGCTGAGGATGAACACCGCCACCTCGCGATGAAAAAACACGGACTACACTTACGGAACTAATGATCTTAGAAGTTGACGAGCGAGAATCATTTATCAATAAATTACTGAATCAATCGGTCTCATAACTGAAAAACGACTTGAAGAATATTATTTACGGGTAAAACATAGTCCTTTATGATATTTTACGTTTAAAAATATCCGATTTGAAATAATATCGTTTAAATGTTTTGAAAATGCTCTAGTTTGATCTATTTTCACAAGAAACGTTTTGGCTTAAAAAAAAGACATTGCAAATCATTTGAAGCACTTGTACTATCAAACTCAATATTGCATAAAAATGTCCTTATTGTAAATACTAAGAACGTGACAGGTATTTAAAGACAAATGTGTAATTTTTGAACATCAACAACAAAAGAATACATCACATTCACATTGTTTTCATGTTATTCAGTTTATTAAGCGCTCTCGTAAAAAAATTAAATTAAAGAAATATAGTCGACTCCGGTTTTAGTGAACTAGTATATAGTGAACCCTCGGTTATAGTGAACTTGATCACTGGTCCCGTTTCACTTACATTAAAAATCAGCATTAGAAATTCCGGTTATAGTGAAACTGAACCTCGGCTATAGCGAACGAAGGAAATACGTCCTGGAAATTAATTCCCTCCTGGGAAAAAAATATAGCGCCTCAGAGCCACAAATTCCAACACTAAGCAGATTGAAAGAAATATCGTCGACCAATGTTCATTATCGAAGAAGTCTCTCCTAAGGTGATAGTGGGGCTGAGGTGATAGAGGAATGTTGGTAGCGGACTCGGAATGGGACCTTACTGATGGCCTTATGCCACTCAGTTGCGCTGCGAAAAGGACGGTCGTGCCCTCCGAGGGCTACAACCGGCGCGGAGGCGGCGACGCGCGATTGCTTGATCCAGTTTGAAGCTTGGTGTCACTTGATATTCCGCGAGAGAAGGCGTGTTGAGTTCTACGTAGGCGACTGCCACAGAATGGAGATATTCGCCGTGCTGCACAGGAAGCGATCGGCTTCATTAACCGCTTCTGCCATCCGACGAAAGCATATCGTATGTTATTAGGCGTATAAAAGGACCTTCGGAGAATAGGATGATGTTCCAACAGCGCAAGAGACATTGAAGGCTGTCAAGACTGCATTACGATACTTAGATACACAAGGCAATGCAGAATCATGTATGGAGACAGCACGAACTTTGGAAAAGGATCTAGAGAAATTACGTATAAACAATGTATTAGGCAAACAAATGAAACTATGTTTTTAAGGACAAATAAGGATATTGAAATTTTTAGTTCGTACTGTTAATGTATTTCGCTGTATCTCTCATCAGTAAAATAAATTCTTAGGGATAAATTCTATTTAATTTTGACATCACCGGATGCAGTGAACGTCTGATATAGGGAGTTCAAAATGTTAGTCCCAGAAGTTCACTATAAACGGACTCGACAGTAGTTTGGAGCCGTTTTTTGTACTACTCATAAGCACGTCGATTTTCCGTTTTTAATATGATACCCTTTTTCCAAAAATACCATCACTACATTTTGTTATGATGAGCATACATTTTATTACCTGAACATTTACTTCGTCTTCACTAGTCGACCATTCACGATTAAGGAGAAAACACCCTTTGTATGTTCCCACTTAAAAATGCATAATTCAAAGAAAAATATATAATTGTAAAACGATTTGAGCACCTGGTAGATCTTCCTAGAAATTTACTTTTTAAAATATATATTTCTTATTAAATTTTAATGCACAAGAAACTCCGTGTGGATGTTTTAATCAATAAATTTATGAAATTATTATTTTGGTTTCAAATTCTACTAATTCCTTTTCATGTTATAAAAATCTGAAAATACATTAAAAAAACATAATTATTTGATTTTTTGCTTATAAGGATTACTTTTAAGTAAGAAGCGCCCAATTGTAAAAAGCATTAGTGGTGGCCGCGGTTAATTTCCGCGTTTTTTCTTCTTCAAAATCCGTGATCTAGATTACTGAATTCATATTGCTAAACACTGGGAGATCAACATAGCTCTTCCTGATTTTGATATCTTGTTTAAAAATTGTCAATTTTTAATTGTTTTATATTCTTCCTTAGGTATTGGAGACACAGCCGGCCATGTCCTTCATTTTGAAGAACTAGTTGAATATTCAGTATGTTCTTGTGATTCTACAACCTATATCTACTCTACAGATATTAAAATAAAATAGCGATGTGATTATGGGCAAGCTTGGTTTTAAAAGAACGCCGAAGTTTCCTTTAAGATTTAGGAATGGTGATGTTTTTCTATACAAACAAGCGATACGCGTTGAAAGAGGAAACTATACTAACGGTTCAAAAAATTCTATTAAAAAATATCCTAAATGGAGAAACAATAACTCCTTACCTAATAAAAGGTAGAAGAAATACAACTCTGAAATCCATCATTGTCCCTTCTCCGTGGTGTAATAATTTTTTCAGGTTATTGTTTTAATGTAGAACAAGATAAAAATAAATTACTATTGTTCTATTTCTGACCACTAAAACGAATAAGCGCCACATTTTGCCTTTTTGAAGCTTTCAAGACTCATTTTTCATTTTTTTGTTCTTGATATGTCCACTATTGATGCATTTCCCGTAATTTGTATGTTAGCACTTAAAACCACTTATTTTAGTGACCTCGCTCTTGCGGGCCACACTGACCTGCTTTCTTGGGGCACGTGCAGGCAGTCGTTCTCTCTCTGCCTGCGGTGTCGCCGACAGGATCTGTCGACTCTGTAGGAGCGTCACCCATCTTCGCTGATTTGTTATTTCTGGACCGCAGTCTTCACAGCAGGCGCCACTGCACGTCCCTTGGTGTTACCGGGATTTTCGTACCACGTGCTAAAGCATCGCCTAGAAAACGTCAGTATTAGTCTGATACGAGAAAACGTATAGGTTCGAACCAAATTAGTTTTGCCGTGATTTTTTTAATTTACTTCAATAACACATTAACATTTTTAACTCATTTTTCTTGAGATTACGCCCCCAAAAAGCCGTTCTTCCTTCCAATAATTCAATTATTCTTTCACAAATAATGATGTGTTCTATAATAATAAATTGCCTAGTTTCAAAGGTTATCAACGCATTAAAGCACAATTAAAATACAAGGACCAACGGAAAAATTGGAGTGTTATTTCAATGTAAATTCAACATACAAATGTTAAAATCAAAATGCTTAAATTTTTAAAAAACTTATAGAACTAGATAGATTTTTTAAACTTTTTTGTGTCATACAGTACGATTTAAAAGATTTTGGGAAGAAGAGGTCGTACGATAACGCAATGGCAACAAGGGAGCAGCAGGGTTAGATCTTAAGAGGACACTAATGTAGCTCTACTTTACATCCCTATTTGAAAATATTACAAACGGAAACTAAGGAGATTTAATTTGTTTTCTCAATTGCAAAACTAGACTCATCAACCTCCAAATGCGATGATTTGAACATTATGTAGCAATTTTGGCGTGTTCGAAATCGTCAATTTTCGTTCCGGTTGATTCCGTTAGTTAAAAAATTATTTCTGATTCTCTGTGCAATTTATGACGTAGTGGGGTTCCAACTGCACTCCAATTATTTACATGGCCCCATCGTTTGTAGTACTATTCATAACTCAACTATAGCAAAAACAACTTACATTTTCATAAAAAAAGTTACATTGCATTATTTAAAGAACTAATTTTAAGAAGAGATTTCATTAAAGAGAAAATTTATCTTCTGTTTGTGGTTTAAAATTATTCTAAAAAATTAAATTTCGCAATTTTAAAAATTCAAAGTTAAAGAAAAACGGCCTGCCATTTTTACGGCCTCTTTGCTATATTCAGAAAAATATTTAAAGAAAAAATGTGAAGCCATTTTGAGGAAATGTAAAGTAAAGTGAAAACGTAGGCTACTACGGCAAGACTCAGAATCTTCTTGGCTGCCCGGGAGACGCAGGGTCCCAAACACAGATCCACGTCTCGACCCTCAGGCTTACTCCATGAGGAATTCGCAGCATCACGTCCAAAACGTTGGCATTTTTGCCTAGGACGCCCCGCCTCTCGGACAGCCATGTAGATATTGTTTTAAAGTCCACACTCCAGTCAAAATATCAGTTCCAAGTTCGATTAATTGATATTTCTTCTTGATTGTCAATACGTTTGCAAATAAAAGTATCCAAAGTTTTTTATGACAATCATTTATTTCACAATTGCACAACGTTTGTAACTAGTTTTGTTACATCATAAGATTTAGTTTTATAAGACAATCATTTATTTCACATGATGACTAGTAGTGATCACGAGTAATTGAGTGATAGCAAGAATATAACTCCTACTAAGCACCTGATGATGTAACAAAACTAGTTACAAAACGTTGTGCAATTGCTGAATAATGATTGTCATAAAAAACGTTGGATACTTTTATTTGCCTTCGATTAGATCGATAAGGGAAACACCAATTTTGGAGAAAATCCTATGAACGGTTTAAGCTGAAGTGTTGTCCACAGATCAGCAGACGGACGAAAGGACAGACGTTTTGCTGTAACCCAACTTTTGGTATCAAGGGCACACATATCCTGAATTCTGAGAGTATTAGAGTAAGTAATTTACTACATTAAAGATCAGGAATTATCTAGTTTTTCGCTATGAAGGTCACACGGAATTTCTCTACCGTAAAAGGCCACTTTTTGCAGCATCATTACAATTATTTCTCTTTATTTTGTACGTGATAGCGCAAAAGTAGAAATAAAGTCTTTTAACCGAAGCAATGACTCGATAAGAAAGAGAAGGAAAACAAAGTGCAGATAAGAGAGTAATGAAATCATTATTTTTGAATTGACAACAGATAAAAAGTATTTTCTCTTCTAAAATGTTTTTCTTACAGCTTCCCGTTATAGCTAATTATAATATACTTATGTTATCATATTTTTACTCTCATTGTAACTAATCTGCTCAACATTTTCTATTATTTTATCAGACATATCCATTTTTAACTAGACATATATTAACGTTGTCAAATAGAAAAGAAAAGAGTACAACATGGGATAAATCATTAATCCATTACATCACTAAATATTTGGTTCTTTAGGAAAATTTTGTTTTAAATGCTAACATTGAGAATCTAAAATTTGAAAAGAACATGTGAGGCGGTTTTGAAACATTTTGTATTTAATGTATTTTTAACAAATAATTAAGAGACACAAAAAGCTTCCGTGAATTTCCTATTGAGTAACAGTGTAGAACTGCTGAAATTTTGGAACCACTCAGCACAGGTCATTACAGACATTTTTACAGCAATGATTGTTCAAATTATCAGGTAAGTATACATTTGTTCACTTTTTGAGTGGTTTTAACTACATGAATCATTATGTTGCAATCAGCTAATGATAATATATTTATAGATTATTTGTTTATTTCACTTTAGATATGATTTTTTTAGTTGACAATAACAAAGTATTTTTTGTAGCATAGAAATCGTCAAATACAGGCCTTCTAAACAGGCTTACTTTAATTTTACTTTCTTTGGATTAATTATCATGTTTAGGTTATGAGAGCAGTACTCAATGATGTTTCCGAGACTTAAAGAAACTATGTTATCCTGTTTGGAAAAATTGCCGAATTGAAGGCAGGTCAATATATTATGTGAAAATTGTTTCATTAAGCTTTAAACATAAGTAATTAACATATATTCTAATATGATATTAAGGCATTTTAAAAAACTCCTTGAAATGTTCACTTACTTTTCATTTGTTACACATCGGGTTGGATTTCTCAGTTCATTGTGAGAAATTACATCACATTATCTTGGAATTTTAATGGGAAGCCAAAGCATTCCCTAAAGATAGTGAAATTAGTAGTCAAGTCATGGTTATAAAAGCGAAAATTCGAAAATAAATGACTGCTAGATAATAGAACAAGAAGCAAATAAAATTACGGTTTCCTTAATAAATAAATATCGAAAGGTTGTGTTATAGTGCACAGGTTAATCATTTATTTATTTATTTACTAGAAAGCTTCGAAAATGAGCTGCATTTGTTTTTTGTGGCAATACGTAAAGGTTTAATTTCTCGATTTGTAAACTTTGTTATATCAAAATTAAAAAAAATCGTCGTATAGTCATGACGGATGTAGTCTGTTTCATTACCATGTGTAACATGGGCTTGCAGCAGCAAACATCATGCTGAACTGAAGAACACGAAATTCTAACGAATGCGAAATCATGCGAAACTAAAGAACACGATTTTCTAAATGTGGCAATCACACTGCTCTAAAACAACAAATATTCTCGAATATTACGGGAAAAATTAATTTTTCAAAACTACTTTTCACGAGTACTGCAATGATGCAGGGTAGTATATATACAATATTAGTTATTTACATACCAAGAATATAAAAAAAATTAGTGTCTCCGTACTTGAGCTCTCGCCTCTTAAGCCCCTCCTAATTCTCTTTCCTTTCATTTTCCATGTTAAGAGGGAAAGATGTTCACGAAATGTGTTTATTTTTTTCATAATGTGTAAAGATAATTTCGAATGTACCTACGATGTTTGCCCGTTAGTCTCTCCGCCATTCTGCCCGACAGTTAATGGTTACTGCTCTTCCTCACACCATCCATAAAGGAGACACAAGCACATTACACATAAGCAACACACACAATTACATACAACCATGCCCAAGGCGGGATACGAACCCAGAATCGTGTCCAAGATCGCCACGGCACCACTGCCTCAGGGATCTCGGCTACCCTGATCGGCACTTCGTCGCTACTGATGCACTGTACTACATGATGTGCATGAAAGGAGTGCGCCAGGCCCCAAGGAAGGCACCAACACATGTTACTAGAGGGCGGATTTTGATGACCTAAAACATCGCCAAAAATGATCAATAAAATGCTCTTTAAATGTTTTTAAAATGCCCTAAAAACAAAGAAAAATGACGTGCAAAATGTGATCAAGACCAATTCGGATGGACATATCAAGATGTTGGATTTGATGCTCATGTAATCGACGCTTCTTCCATTCATTCAAGTGAACTCATCTCGCAAACTTTTGGTGAGGACTGTTCTTTACCAGAAATCTCTGTCATTAGTTATCCCGAAATCGGCTGAACCGACAATGGCGGTGATTGAGAGGTCGCAGGACCTTAGATTACATATTCACAACGGCTGACGTTACACTTTCTGGCCAAAGAAATCGAAAACTACTCAGAAATTCTGTGGAGAACATTTCCTGCATCTCGTAAATATTATTTCAAGGAAGAACCATTAACATTATATTAAATGATATTAAGTGATCGATGAAATCAGCAAAATGCATAAAAAATTATGGAAAAGAGTAAAACATGACTTAGTCGAAATCGACGAAGAATGCAAAAAAAGACCTATAGAAATGGCTCTTTTCCTCTTGTCTAACATTAAATTAATTTCTACATCTACGGCATTGTTCTAAAGTGAAAAGAAAAAAATGACATTTCATTAAAATCCGCCCCATACGTTTTACACTAGGGAACAAGATTTACTCAGGAAGATAGTGTGCGTAACCTCAATTTTTGTAGATAGAATTCAATAAAAGTCATATCACGTCACAGTTTTTAAATATGCGTATTTTAAACGCATCATGCGTTTTTGCTATTAATGCAAATGCATTTAAATTGCACTTTTAAGATGTGTAGAATCAGTACGCATAAAATCTATTTAAAAGTTATATACTTGTTCCGTTCATCTATGCCATTTTCATGAGATATGAGCAAAATTAGGTTTCGTGTGTTTTTTTACCTTCTGTGTTCCAAGATTGCCCTTTTTATTTTCGCGTGTAGTAGTCACGCTCAATTACGAGTAGGTCTTAGTGTTAATAGGTCTTAGTGGATGTTTTGAAAACAATTCATGTACACCCTCATATTTCGTACTGCGCATCAATCGACGAGAGGAATTATTTTAGCCCCTTACCTTATCGCAAGTACACAAGTATCCGACTGTTAGACTGGCAGATTCTGAGTCACTCGGTGTCATGCGGAACTGTACCCGGAGTATGCGTGAAGTTCGTGTCTGGTTTGGGTGTGCCTCAAATACATTAATACATCACAGCTCTACGGTTTTCATTAAGTGCAATTCGCCACATCATATGTAGAATTGAATCGGATAGATAAAATTCAAATCGTCATTTCATATCGAAAGTGTGCGAGTCAACACGATAACTTCCGTTACGTTTGTGGAAGATTGACACCCAAACGTCAAAGGGGGAAAATATATGAAATTAAAAAACGTGCGTATTCGTAATACTTTGGTGGTCGTGTTTGTGATAAGGCAAACCGTGGGCTGCTCACCAGTTGTGTCACTTGTACAACGAAACTTAGGTTGAGGTTGTATATATTGTTGTGTCTTCCCTCGCGGGCTGGCTGCTTGCCCTGCTGTCACTCGATAGTGAGCACTCACCTGCGTAGCCACATGTATGATCTGGCTATTAAGGAGGCATACACGCCCGGCTTTTCTGGTCTTCCCAACCATTGAAAGAAACTACTTAAATAATTAATATAACTTTAATGCAATCATTAAACAAAACCCACCCAGAGTAATCATTCCATACAAGATTACGCCTACTGCGCCCTTATGACTTAATAGTACAGTTAGTTTTCTCCCTCTCTCCCCACCTTCTTACTGTTCATCATCATTCTGCCCATTTGGAGTTTTCACCTTGTAGATTGGTGGACGGCGGCTCCAAAAGGGTGGCGAGGGATCGGTAGATTGCCCGTGCGATACAATTTGATCGGAGCCGGGTCCCGCGTTAAGGTACGTGTGTGTGGCGGCCTCACTCGTCCTTCGGTGATTGAGTGGTGTGGCGAGAGCGATGTCCGACGGTAGAATCCACGTGTTTCCCGCTGTCTCGCCGCAATTGAAGCGACCTCTCTCACAAATCATCTCGGAAATGTTTGGCCTCTATTTCGAGCATGCGCTCGGTGAAGTTTGTGATGGTGAATGCCTCGGCAAACTCATTGAACGAACTCGTCGGCACTTATGCTGATCAATCGTACGTCGACACTATTAGGAGCCGAAGCACAAGCTCGGTGAACACTTACAGAACAGCTCGACGAATAAATTTCAGAACACCGGAGAACGTCGGGTCTCGATATTTATTGTTTTCGCGGGCCCTCTCCCACGCCGATGACGAGGTGAGCCCCGCCAATCACGTACCCGTTAGGATGTCCCGTGACTTGCCTCATATCCGTTCGCTGGCGCCACCTGAAGACACCTCTCCGAAATGCCTCGTGGGGAATGGGTCCACCTCGTTAATCTCGGCCGCATACCGTACTCCTGACGTCACGGCGCTCCACCCTTTCATCGGTATAAACAATATCTAGATGCACCCCTCACCAGATTCTATACCTGTCGACACGCGTATTTTCGTCGTTTCTGCACTATTTCTGACTACTTTCAGTCGCTAAACAGCGTTTTGCATAATAAGATTCGATTCTAAATATTAAGTTAGATTCTCCACAGCTGAACGACTTTTAATTAGCAAATAATGCATGCTACTCTGTGCTGTTACAATTCTTATGTTGTGTGTTTTTAGGCTGCACAGACACGATCCAATTGATTCCGTGTATATAGGAGTATTACTTATTTTACTGCGACATAGTATGTCTGAAAAGAACTGTTTTTCCGCTTTGGCCGGAGGGCCAAAAAGTAATCTTTTTTTAAGAAAATTAAAGTTAAATACGCATTTTTTAAAAGAAATTTTATGAACTTAAAGATTGAAAATAACAATTGTTTCGATAAAATGCATACTTTTGAGGTTATAAGCAAAAAAGGGCATTTAATTTTTTTTTCGATTTTCTCTGTGAAGCCGAACTTTTTTGAGGTGGAAAATCTAAAATTCGAGTTCAGGGCCCTCGAAAACATAGAACCGTCGAGAAAAAACTTCCAAAAATGTTTCCTTGATCGGGGGGACTTGATCTTTTTGAGCCGCAATTGACTGGACTAAAAATGAAAGTGATACAAATAAAAAAGAACTACAGACTGATTCGAAATCTGACGTTCGAAAAATTATATGATTAGACCTAGTTCCTCTTCCTGTGAAGCAGAAAGAGGACAGATTAAACGCGTTATAGTTACAAATTCTGGGAAAATCTTAGCTTCATTTGTATAATCGTTTCTCTCCAACACATGTGTTCAATGTGGAAATAAAAAGGAAAAAAGCTTAATTTCTGCGAAGTCATGTTTTAAGTAACATCATATTCTCATTAACATAGTTTTATCAAGAGGGAAAATGCTAATAAGGAAATAACATTGACGGAGGTCATCATTCGGGACCTTTGACTTGAAGGCCCCGGTGCTGCATAGAGGTTACCCCAGCCTAGCTGTACCCCTGGTTAGAAAACGCAATTCACTTTGTAAATCGATTTGGTTATTTTCAAACTGGAATAACGAATTAGTTCTATTATGGATAACAAAAGTTAGCATAAGACAATAATGGTAATGGTGTAGTGTGTGTGTGTGTGTGTGTGTGTGTGTGTGTGTGTGTGTGTGTTTTCATCTGAATGAGAATTAAAAGGAAAATTAAAAAAAGTTTTTTATTTATTTTGAAATATAGTACATTTTAAAAGCAGCCTCACGTGTTTTGTGACAAGCAACCACATTTCAATGATACCAAAGTAATGACCCAGAGAAAAAATAGTATTAGAGTGGAAGGGCACTGACCAATGAACAAAAACAAAGATTAACATTATCTCTATCCAGCCCGAGTGAAGAAGAATGTCCGCCTATTTTTCTCTTTTCCCTTTTGAGAAGAGAAGAAAATGAAAAGTATGCATTATCAAATGAAACATAGAAAATAAACAAGATCATTGTAGTTGCACCATAAACTGACACAAAACGAAATGTTGAAAATAGCAATATTAGTATTATATTAACCATATCATGTACAGGCTATCTTTTAATTACACACATAAACTATAACTTTAGTATACTGATTTCGGTTATTCAGACTAACAAACTGGAAATAACAGGCCAACTGAAGATTGATTATTTCCTGTTTTCAGGAGTTTCAACTGGTGTGATCATTGGTCCCGTAAGTGTAGTGTGTGATTTTGTCATGGAGGCGGGGGTGTTCTTTCTGCGCTGGAGGATGACATGCGGGCGAGATCTAGACCGGCTTGTGAGGTTTTCCCATTCAGGTATCTTCCACAAGCGGTGCACCGCCCCAGCCGGGACAGGCTCTAAGATACTGACGTGTGCAATACTGTAGGGTGTGCACGTGCATGAGTGTTTTAGAAAGGGGTGAGGGTAGGACAAAAAGGGGAAGAAAATATCGCGCGCAGTCCGTGGCACTTTTATTAGGGTATTGTTCTGACATTCGCCTGGGATTCATCGGAGAAACCAGGGATCACTACCAACCAAAGCACCTAAAAATGTCCAGACAGCGGTTGAATTCGACATAATTAGTAGCCATCTAGCTATTGTCGAAAATCCTCTCACCGTCAGGACGCGAACCCTAGGATCTCCCGGTCAGAGGCACTGTCGTGGCATTAGCTGATGCTCTGAGCCCCCTCAACCGGTTCGGTCGAAGATCGTAAATCGAGGTGATAGCCCTGGTTTATGACTAACAGAAGTTTAAAAGCGAGAATGACGACCATCATAGAAATAAAATTTACAAAACTAATGTGTAAACATAGATAGGAAACAAGTGAAACACTGTTAGAAGTAAAGAGATGAGACTGGATAAAAATGGAAGAGTATTGTTTGTTTCTCAAAGGCCCATTTTTTTTTTTTTTTTATTGTGTAAACATGGAAACAAATGAATTATATTTCGTTACATTTCATTACATTACATTGCTAACATTACATTACACTTATATTTTATTGAATATATTAATCTTCTGGCAGAATCTTATTATTTCCTGTTGATATGACTTAGAATATATAACTGCTTCTAATTGTTGTCGGTGATAGCCATCTCGTTCTTCCTGGAACTTATGGCAAACGTTCAAAATATGAGATACCGTTAGTTCAACTTCAAGAGTCACAGAGGAGGCGGGGGTAGTTTGTGAAACAGGTGTGGGTGTGTTACATTGGTTTGTCCGGGGCGACGTCTGCGATGGCACTACTTGTTCTCGCCTAGTCATCTGTTTATTTATATACACTGAGAAGAAATCTGATTGCGTTTTATGGAGGTGGCTGGCTTGTATTTGGTCCATTCTTGATTCCAGTTAGTCAACATTCTTTGTTCATAAATTTAAGGATGTCCGTTGTGGTGTTAACTAGGTTGTGAACTGTATTGTCTTGTTTCAGGTTTACCAAGAAAGAAGCCGCAGTGCTAAACTCTTGAGTAACGTTGTTTTCCAAGGATGTGGATCCAGGCAAATGAGATATCTTTCCCGTTAATGATATCTGATAGTAGAGTTCAGTAATTGTTTGTAAGATTTCGCATTTGCGCTTACTATGATTTAACTGGAGTAGAGTGCTTGATGAGTTAGTTACAATTGAGAAAGAGGGGTGCGGGGGTCTTTGACCAGTTTTAAAGCCTGCATGATTCCATATAAACCCGTAGTTGTTAGGTTACGTGGGGTTTGAATGTATACAATGTGTGCGGTCAGCGGTATACACATTGACTTCCGGACCATCTGTCTTGAGAATGGGCTTGATACCGATAACAGTGTGTGACTTGTACTTCTCAATAAAATCTTGAGAACAGATTTCCTGTATTCTTCTGAGGATGAACTTTTCTCAAGTTTCAGTAAAGATAGGTCAATTTTGAATTCTTGTAACAGCCAAGGTTGAATTTTATGGGCGGTTTTTTTCAATCTGAGAGAGTTGAATATTAAGTATTTCAAGAGGTTCCTTGATTTTTAGAAAAAAGGAGTGATTGATTTATGTTTCTTGAAGAGATCCGAAGGTATGGTGAAACATTGTTGGTTATAATTGGATTGATAGACGAGCCAGCTTTAATTGCATACTTCATGCCGAGCAATTGACGTCGGCAGTGTAGAGATGGCTCCTTGGCTTCAGTAAGTAGGCTACCAATAGGCGTGGTGCGGAGGCATCCTGTACATAAGCGGAGGGCTTGATTGTGTAGAGTGTCTAGCTTGCTAAGAACACTTAGGCTAGCTGAGTTGTAAATGATAGATCCATAGTCAATCTTACTTCGATAATTGTTTTATAAGTAGAAGCAAGATGTCTATATTGCTCCCAGTTGTTGTGGTTAAGATATTTGAGAATATTAAGCCGTTTTTACAGTTGTCGATCAGCTTCTGAATATGTTGTTTCCAGCTCAATTTGTTATCAAAGTATAGGCCAGAATTTTAGTACAGGGACCGCAGGTAGGACATTGGACACCAGTAAGAGATGCGGCAAAGTATGGTGCCTCTTCCTTGAAAATAGGATACATTCAGATTTTTTAGTGGAGAATTTAAATCCTGACTTCAGGGAAAATTCGGAGAGTTTGTCGAGAGATTCTTGCATGTACTTTGAGTGTTCAGCAGATTATTGCCTTTACATAGAACAATGATGTCATCCGCGTATTTCCTTATTGTAACAGGTAAGGCAATATCCTTGTCCACGTCGTTGATTGCGATAAGGAAAGTGTTACACTCAAAACTGACCCTGGGAAGACCATTTTCAAGCATCCTAGGTTGAGATATTTGGTTATTAATTCTGACTTGAGCTGTCTATTTAGTGTAAAATTGCGGATGAACTCGAACATATTTCCATGAACACCGATGTTGTGAAGAATTCTAAGTACTCTATAGGTCCAGACCATATCATAAGCCTTTTCTATGTCTAAGTTGACTGCAAGTACGTGTTGTTGATTGATGAATGCTTCTTGGATGAATGTGGCAGTATTCAGTAGGTGAGATTGTGTGGAATGTCCTTGACGGAAACCAAACTGGTTGTTAGTCAAAATTTGTTAGGAACCCAGAAACCAACGTAGTCTATTGTTGATGATCCGCTCAATAATTTTGCACATATTAGATGTTAGAGATATTGGGCGGTAGTTATCAGTTATAACCGGTCTTTACCGGGCTTAGGGACAGGAATAACGGTGGCCAGTCCCCAGGTGCTTGGGAAGGTCTTTTCTCTCCATATAGAATTGTAGATGCGTAATAGAATAGATTTTCCTTTAGGGGGTAGCTTTTTAAGGAGAATATTTGGAATATTGTCGGGGCCAGGAGAAGAATTGTTGGACGCTTCAATAACTTCATCAAGTTCATGTGGTGAGATATCCACGTTAAGTTGGAATTTATTTGCTAAAATTTCATTCCCTTTAGGAATTAGTTTGGTTTCTTGTTCATTTTTATGAAAGAAATTCGTGCATGTAGTTGTTGGAACTCGAGTTATTGGAGAATGTCTTGGCAAATTGGTTAGCAATATCAGATGGGGCAGTAAGTATTTTATCGTTGCTTTTAATAAAGTGGATACAAGTTGATTTTTTATTTCCCTGAATAGCTTTGATTGTTCTCCATGTATCATTGATGTTACAGTTACCGTTTAATGATGATAAGTATTTAGACCAAGAATTGGTTTTGCTTTTGAACGGTCCTTTTGTATTAAGTGCTCAGTTGTTTTGTTTCTATAACGGTTAAATGCTGTTTTGATTCCTTATTCTTCTTTACAGTCGCTATTCCACCATGGTGTGTTTGCTCTTTTAATTTTGAAAATAACTTAGAATGCCAAGTTTGCTGCAGTAATAATCAAATTACAGAAGGCTTCGATGGTAGCATCGATATTGTTAAATTTAAAGGGGTATATTATCGCCTATGGGATGCAGAAATAAAGTTCTGATATTCTTCCCAATTGGCTTTATTGAAGTTCCATCTGTTTATTTGAACTGAAGGAGCAGGTGTAATATTTATGTTGTTAATACCAATGGAAATGAAATGATCGCTATCATATGGGTTGTCTGAAAAGTTCCAAGAGCATTTGTGTGCGAGGATGCTGATGATATAGATAAATCTATGGCGCTAAAATTATTGTTGTTGATGTTGACATGTAGATTCTCCAGTGTTTAATACAATGCAGTCGTGGTATTCCAAGATGTCTTCAAACAAGACCTCTGTTATCTGTTTTATGAGACCCCCATACAGTGTTATGACTGTTGAAATCCCCTAAAATGAGGGAAAGGCTTTTCCAGTTTATTAATTATGTCGATTAATTCTTGTGCGTCAAAATTGTAGCTGTTTGGTAAGTATAAATTACATATAGTAATTGAAGTTATGAATATCTTGATGGCATTTGTTTCAATATTAGATGGCAAGTTCAGTTCTTCATATGGAATGTGGTCTTTAATATATATTGCAACTCCACCACTGGCATGATTAGTAGTAGTTCTGTTTCTGAAGAAGCATTTATAACCTTTGATATGGCCATGATGAGAATCTTTAAAATTAGTTTCTTGAATGCAGATAACATCTGGCTGGGTGAGGTCGCACAAATGCTGTAAACTTTCTAGTCTAGGATAGAAACCGTTGACATTCCATTAGAGAATATTCATTAGTTGGAGCTGATATCTGCACTGGAGTCTGATTCAGTACATGATTCTTCAGAGGGTGGTAGAACAGACTTCATTTTTACAAAAATCTGGTAAATCTTCTTTTATTGTTGCATTTGAAGATGTTGGTACAGATTAGACATCATTTCAAGGAGAGCTGATATATCAGGTGAGTAATCTTTGGCAATGAGGATGGGGTCAACAGCATTAAAAGAATTTTCCAGAAAGGATTTAAATTGATGGTAGGTAAGAGGATATTTGCCTTCATTGTCTTCAATAATTGATTTTAGAGGACATATTTGTTCCTCTAGAGTTCTACTTTTAGTTAATTCAGATTTCTTTGGCTCATTTGTTTGTTCTACTTTTGTTAATTCTACTTTTTCAGTTTCAGATCTACTTTTAGTAATTACAGATTTCCCTGATTCATTTAATTGTTCTTTTTTCTTCTTTTTCCTTTTAGGTTGTTTCATGGTTTCATCTGTATTTGCTTTTCTGGTGGTACTTGAGGATTCAGGAACATAGAGAGCAGATTGGAGGCCTCTTTTGTTTAGTTTATATACACAATTATTGTCATTATCAGATTCCTGTTGATTAATGGAATGTTCAGATTGATTATCAGTTGTAGGTGATTTTGTTTGGGGGATTTCTTCATGGAGATTAGGGGTAGTTATGTCATTATTTGGGAGGACAGGAGTGGAAGACTTCTGTTGATTGATAGTGGGGCCAGATTGGTTTTCAATTGTAGGGGAATCAGTTTGGAGGGTTTTTTGGTGAAGGTTAGGAAAATTCTCATTGTCATTAACTGGAGGCCCAGTGATTAAAGACTTCTGTGCATTACTATAGGTGCTGATTGATTTCCCTATGCAGAGAAATCACTGTTATTGGTTTGATTTTGGTTAGAGGGACAGTGGTTAGCAATGTGGCCTTCCTGCTTGCATAGAAAACATACCACATTGTCAGTGGAAAAGTAAATACGGTATGTTGTGTCTTGATGGCATACCAGTGCAGAATCTGGTAACTTGTTAATATCATCCGGATCTATATAAATCTGCCTTCTAAAGCTCATAATATGAGAGAATCCAGGTTCCGAAATCCCAGCTCTGATAAATGACATCTTAGTGGAGGGTTTGATGTTGTTTCTATCGAAAATGTTCAGGATTACCTCATGAGGTATAACAGGAAAACATTAGAGATAATAACCCGTACTTGCTTATTGATGAGTGGTCGTATATTCAGTTTTTTATTATTAATAGTGATAAATCTTTTGTATTCACAATATGTTCAGCAATCTTTTGAGTTAGAGGAAAAACAGATTCTATTATTAGAAATTCTTGAAACAAAACGAATATCTGAAGGGTTAACGATCGAGGCTATTTTCGATACATAATCCCTGATGCTAATACCTTCTTTGGGGATCAATCACAATCGCTTGACTTTTGTTAGGTAAATTTCGATTGCACCGCAAGAGAAAAGGTTTTGCTTACTTGTTTATCTGTCGGTTCTGAGGTTATGTTGCGGTTGGTGCGACGTTTCCATCGTGGTAGGATGCCAGCCGCTGGGGCAGCTGACTTTTGAGTAAAAGCTGACTCTTCTTGTTGAATGGATGGAGAACACAGCACTTAGAATTACAGGAACTTACTCGTGTAACAATTTCTCACAACCTCGCAGTGTGCACCACAAACACGTCTACCGTTCACGGACGCACCATAGCGAATGCCCATTTTTATGTGATCAATTATACGAGTTATAACCAAAATGCAGATATTATTACTTGGTACCAGTATTGAACAAAATTCAAATAGTTCTGCTGCTTTCACTTCATGGATAATGCAGAACTGTCTACTGAAGTCCTTTTCATCTTACGTGATGGTATTTCAGCTGGCATTCTTAGGCAATAATAAAAAAATATATTAATAACAATAAAAATAATTTAAATGAGAAAATAACATAGAACTTAAATGTAAACAAATTTTATATAATACTAAAGACAGATGATAGCCTGTATAGTTCAGTCACATACGCATGAACACAGCCCATTTCAAACATCGGCATTTGTCATAAGGTTATTCGATAAAAGGTGGGGAAAATATTTGTAAACTCTGAATAACTTTAATGTTCCGTTGCAGAGTAACTTTCCTACTGCGTGTTCTTTGTTCTATCCTTCACGGTTAGCACTCGATATCAAATTTCAATTAATAAAATGGAACGAGTGGTGCTACAGATTGGCATAAACTTTCTCACAGTCGTTTTCTAATTTCCTTAGTGTGGACTGCTTTTCATTCTGTTCCCTGCCATCTATTGCCGCCCAATTTTTCTTTAAATTTTCTCAATTTTTCGGTTTTTTAATAGTAGAATCGAAATATTACCTAAAGAATATTAAAGAAGAGTAAAACCTCCTCCTAAATGACAATTTTCATTGAAAAATTTGTAGCCGTTTTTAAGAAAATGGCGATTAACTGTTACTGAAATGAAATAATATTAAGCACTTTTCATCCGAATCTATTGAGTTCACGAAAAACTTTATTGGAAGTCATTATAAGCATTTCTTCTCACAAAAGAAATAATGTGTCAAATTGTTGGAAATGTGCATACTAACGGCGTGAGAGAAATTAAAAAAAAAATACATTTCGTAATTTCGGAAAAAACAAATACACCACAATAAACTCCACGTCATATTAAACAGCGTAATTAGCACTATCAATTGAAAATGTTTGGGAAAAAATTTCGAGCAGTTTTTAAGAAAACCTTGTTTCTGTTATTTTTTAAAATTGCACATTATGCACGCAATAATGCGGAAATCTAATAATATTTTAAAAACAATGAACATGAGCTTAACAAAACAACTAAATATGGGCTACACAGTTTACTTATTATATATAAAATTATGTACAAAATTCAGAGTTAACCGTGTAAATCGGATCTAGGCTCATTTATAAGTGATTTTACTCTATTCTTAGAAGAAATTTAAAGAAAAACTTGAGCCGTTTAGAGAAATTTTGAAAATTCATGTAAAGTACCGCCAAATTTTAAAGATTTTTTTTTCAAAATCTCAATGCTTCAACTAGAGTCAGATAGACACGGGTTTCTTCAATTTGGAAAAGATCGTACTCACGGTTTAGGCGCTAGTAGTGTTCAAAGGCGGACGAACAGACACAACGACAGACGTTTTGAAAAAAATACAAAAAAACCACACTTTTCCCGAATCAGGGAAAGGGTTCAAAACGTATTTCCTTTAAAATCTCCAAATCGATTTTACGCAGCATTACATAACTTTCTCTTTACTATGTATATTACTCCGTATATACGTATATATACGAGAAAGTAACTAGTGATGCTACAGAATGGCACCGACTTTCTCATATTAGTTCTTTATTTTCTTTGGTGTAGGCAGGTATTCGGGCTTGCCACATATTCTTGCCAGCAGTCATCTATCGTTGCTCAAAGTATATTTATTTTAATTTTTCGGTTTCCTAATAGTAGAACAAAATATTACTTGAAAATATTAAAGATGAGTAAAACCTGTTCATAAATGGTTATTTTTATCGATTGCGATTTGAATGAAACGCGAAATTGCGATTTTCGCGTTTCAAGTGTTAATGAAATTCGAAATTTGAAGCACTTTCACTCACAAGTACAATAATGTATACAAATCGATGGAACTGTGCATACAAACGGCGTGAGTCATATTGCAAGAAATTACATTTGTGTAATTTTTGAAAAACTAAAACAATACACCTAACAATTTTGCGTAATCTTAAATAGTGTAATTTGCACTCTCGTAAAAAAATTGAGAAAAAATTGTAGCCAATTCTGAGAAAATGGCGTTTGAGTGTTTCTGAAAATATGGAATTTTGAGCTCCTTTTTTCAGAAAACTGTTGAGTTTTCGAGAACGTTTATGTGACATTATTTAAAGAATGTGCACTAAAAAGTACAATAATGTGAAGAAATCGCCTCTAATGTTACCAACGTGAGAGACAAGTCAATAAATTACATTTTTGTAACTAAAGAAAAAAGAATAAAGCAATGTGGAGTTTATGTCCTCGAATAGGGTTCGTTTCGCACTAATCCTAAAAAAATCTAAAGAAAAAATTTGGAGCCGTTTATGAGAAAATCTAGTTTGTATCTTATTTATAACGTGCAAATATTGAACGAAAACTACTAAATCAAAAAATGTACTTGCCCTTCATCAAATAACTATTTATGGACAACAAATTTCATTTGAAGGAAAAATATCTTTAATTTTGTAGTTGTGGGAAGACGCCGGATATAATTCAATTTCTTGATATTTTCGAAAATTCACACTTAACCGTGAAAATCCAACCTATCGAAGAGTATTTTACCCTACTCTTGCAAGAAATTTTAAGAAAACATTAGAAGCCGTTTTTGAGAAAAGTTTGAACATTTCCAGGGGTCTTTATGTAAAGTACCCCCAAATTTTAAAGAATGATTCTCAAAATTTCAAAGCTTCAACTAGAGCCAGATAGGCAGGGGTTTCTTCAAATTGGAAAATATCGTACACATGGTTTTGGCGCCAGTAGCGTTCACATATGGACGGACGGATGTTTTGCTTTTAATTGGTCTTTCGGCATCAATGACCCACCAAACCCACCAAACATGCATTCTGGCTACACCACGTGTTAGTGGATTTTTTTTTTTCGCAATTTAGCAACTGAATCGCAGACTTTTTTTGCAGTGTGTGTGTGTGTGTGTGTGTGGAAAAAAAAAGGGGGGGGGGGGGAAGGGAGAGAGAGAGAGAGAGAGAGAGAGAGAGAGAGAGAGCAAATCGTATAAAGGTCCTACGTATGGGGGTTCCTGTATTTACGTTAGAAATAATATTAATTCTATCTCCTTGGCGAAATTAAATGTGTATTCCGTTGAAAATGTTTTCGAAATTTCTATTGTACATCTTACTTCCCTAAAAGTGATATTACTTTTCATCTACAGATCTCCAACAAAGAGAGCTACAGATTATATTTTATTCTAAGAAAAACTGGAGATAACACAAAACAAAGTCAGCAATCGCTCTTTTGAATCCATTGTTGTATACGGTGGCTTAAACATTGATTTTCTGGTCGAATCTTGCGAGAAAGAAAGATTTCTCAATTTAATTAATTCCTTCAATTTAGACTTAACAATTAATGTCCCTACACGGATCCCACAAAATTTGATGAAGGCAATTGATCAAATTATAATTAACAAAACTACTACTCGATATGAAGTTGAAACAAAAGATTTAGGATACAGTGACCACGATGCACAAATTCTTACCATTATAAGAAATGCCAACACTGACACAATAAATAATACACCTATGAATAGATTGTTTACAAAAAGTAAAATAAAATTATTCATGGATTAGTTGATGCAGGGTTCATGGGATGCGGTTTATAATACTGTTGATACAAACGACAGATATAATTCTTTTTTTTTTCAACTCTTTCATTTCATTTTAACACTTGGTTTACTCTTAAAAGAAAAATAATTAAATCCTTAACGGAAAAGCAATTCTTGAATAAACAAAGGATTAGGACATCTTCTAATAACAAGCGAATTCCTTTCTTTCATTTCTAAAGGTCATAACGTATCTCAAGATTTCCTCATCTACTTTAAAAAATACAAATCATTGTAAGAAAAGTCATAAGGCAGGATCAGATATTTTGAACTCAAAAACAAAACAAAATAAATGTGGAATATAATAAAAAATACGACCAATCAACTAGAAACCTTCTAGAGAATGTTGTTTTAAAATATAACGATATAAATGTGAACGATCCGGCTACAGTGGCTAGCCTCTTTAACCAATACTTTTCGAGAATTGCTGCCGATCTCACTAAGAGTCTTCAGCCACAAAATTCAATAACAGACAGTTCACCCACAATTTTAGACACGATGTTCGTTTCCGAAATTTCTTCCTGTGAAATTCTCAAAATAATCGGTTTACTAAAAAATAAATATTCGTCCGGTGTAGATGAATTCCCGGATTCATTGTTAAAGACCTGTGCGTATGCCATTATACACCGGTTAACTCACACATTTAATGCATTCGTATGCACCGGAACGTTTCCAGGTATTTTCAAAACATCTAAAATTAAGCCGCTTTTTCGGAAAAAAAAAAAAAAGGCCCTTTTTCTATCGGTTTTTTTTAATTTACTAAACACGACGCGCTTTCAGATTGCCAACTAGATTTAGAAATCAAAATCAAGGAAACAGCCATATTTTCTTCTTTTAAAGATGTATTCTCATCATTGGATCAAAACGAGACACCTATTGGATTATTTTTAGATATATCAAAAGCTTCAACGTCATTGATCATGACATTTTACTTTCCAAATTACCTTCATAAGGAATCCGTGGTATTGCTCTAGATTGGTTATGTTCGTACCTTAAACAACGATCTCAGAGAGTGGAAATACCTTACTGGAATGATGGAACATTACGTACGCACCTTTCCGACTCTTTGCCCATTGCAGGTGGAGATCCCCAAGGATCGATTTTAGGACCTATTCTGTTCCTACTTTACGTAAACGATATACCCTCGACGATTCGAAACGGAAGAACGGTTCACTTTGCGGATGATACGAACATCCTTTGCAATAAAAAAAACCGTAAATAGAACAATATCAGATGTTTCAAATTGGTTCCGAAATAATAAATTAATAGTAAACGAAAAGAAAACCGTTTTATGAGGTTTTCCATTTCAAATAAACATTTCTGTGCTCCATTGAAAATGAACGGTGTAGCATTGACTGATGTTAAAGCATCAGCATTTTTAAGTCTCTCAATTCAGTCAAACCTTAAATGGAACGTCCATTTAAATTAATTGAACACAAAGCTAAGTTCATTATGCTACGCGTCGAGAATTCTTGCAAATTCAGTCAGCCTTCATACTGCTCGTTGTGTATATTTCGTGAATGTTCATTCCCGCCTGAGATATGGCATAATATTCTGGGGAAATACATCTTATAGCTCCCCAGACTTTTAGATTACAAAAAAGAATTGTACGAATAATAACCAAATCCCACCCACGTGATTCTTGTAAGCCCCTCTTCATCATCTAGGAATTTTACCATTACCTTGTTTGTTGATTTACGTATCAGTGGTTATTGTCAAAAATGACTTGCTTAAGGGCTGGAATATATTTTCAAAAAATGCCGAAGTCTAATTACTATCACACTCGAATTAGAAATCATATTCATCAGGTGACAGTATCAACAGCTTATTACAAAAAAATTCACATACAATACATGTATACATTATTTTACAACGCTCTGACAGATGACATTTTTTTAAAATTGTTGCTTCGTTGTTGACACATCTCTAAACCCTTGTTAGGCGTTGAGCGTTTTTGTTGGAGTAATTCTCCGTTATGAAGTAATTACTACCATTACTTTACAGTTGTTGTGTAATTACTAATTATTGTTTTTGTCGAGTCTCGTCACGTCGCAGTCAGTCAGTGCCTTTTATCCCTTCGGCCAGGGCCTCGACGCCCTTTGATCCCGGGGTCGCTGGCCGATCATCCAACCAGGAACCCACGAGTCTCGAATTCGCTGAACCTTCGTGACTTCACGGAGCGTAATAAACGCATTCGGCGAGCGCCGCCCGGCATTAAACGATTAAATTCGATAGAAAAGGTTTAAATCCAAAGTTAAATCGTTTCTGCTGCATAACTGTTTCTATACATTTAGATACTATACTCAGCATCGCTAGGAAAGTAATATTAATTTTAACAGTGATATTTAATTCATTTTTAACCATTGGACTGTATAATTCTAAACAATATGTAACAAGTATTGTATCGTAACTTCTGGGTCAATGACCCCCATCTCGATCAGGTTTTCCGTCAGTTTCCCTGATCTATTGAGCAAATTCTGAGATGGCCCCTTGTTTTCCTTCTGGACATAAATGTAACTTCATTATCTGTGCACCTGTGCACGTCTTCTAGAATTCAGTGGGAAATAGAGTTATTCAAATTATCGTTTCCATGTTGTCGCGGCGGGCATCCTCGAAGGACATCATGGATAATAGCCCAAAATGTATTGCTTATTTATCCTAGAAGATAGATTTTATTACATGAGAGCGTTTTTTATTTAAAATTTAAGTAGTATATGATTAAATGTAGGGATCAGAGAATTTTGAAAATGTGCACAGAATTAACTTCTGCCCATAGCACGTCATACGCAGTTTTAACTGTTTTTTGACGTAAAATAAATAAATAAATAAATAAATCCACGTTATCGTTATCAGGACATGGGAATGAATTTTTTCTGCCAAAAATTTGCCTTTTTTTCGCGTAGCAATACATAACTTTCTCTATACTACGTATATTATTCAGTATATATGTCAGTATATTATGGATAAGAAGCCCAATAAATACTACAGAGACGAAGAACATTGATAGTACTATAATAGCAAATAATCGTTTGCAAGAAATAGTAATTTACATTAAAAGCAAGAAAGTAATTTTCATGACGAGACTTGAAAGTTCACCTTAAGGGAATCCTTACGAGTCACGAAAAGGCTCACTTTGCGGGTGATATTCAATATTTTATTCGAGACTCGTTTTATACCATTTATTTTCCTGTAAATAAATGGTATTACTGGCATGGACCTTGTGGTGTGGTGATCACTATATCATTTTGTTCTATTGGCATGGCCATATACTTTCGATTATTCTTGTGTTTTCTTTCATTGTAAAGAGATTTTGTAGACGTGATGAATCTTGAAATAAAAATAATTTGGAAATAATGGAAAATCGCGCGATATTAAGAGAAAGAACCGCAACTTCTTACAAGTGTTCATTTTAATATAAAGATATATATATATATCTTTTTATATATATATATATATATATAAATATATATATTTGCAGGAATATAGGGAATTTTTAAAAGTCATAGTCATGCTTGTCCCATTCTTTTCCCCAATGTGTAATGGTCCGTCAAACAGATCTTAATGGTATTGTTCAATTACAATTAATGTAAATTGCTCTAAATAAAATATCAATTGAAAAGTGAATGTTTTGAATGCGTTGAAAGCTAGCTCAGTTATTTCTGCATTAAATCTTATCTATGTGGCTTGTTTTCTTGTAATGGTTTGTCTCTTTACCTAGATGTTTATGTTTTGAGCCACAAGTAAGAGCTCTTTATGCTTGGACGAAGATCTATAATAGGTTAACGAACAAATCACGATATTTTAATTTAATATAATGCTAGTTGGTTCCTCGTGGGCAGCAGAGAATAGATGGTGACAGTGGTGTGAAGGGAAATTTATTACAGGAGGTTTTCAGCAAAATCGTTATGTAACGAACTGTTTCTTATAGTCAACAATGAATTATTTTCCAGACAACCTCGAATACACTATATTTAATGCACTCTTCGCCATTGTTAGGGTAGATATCATTAATTAACCCTAGTTACTTTAATGTATATTTCCTTGTGGTATAGTTCCGTGCAGGTACTAATGGGGAAAGTCCATTTTTTCTTCTATAATACTTTACTTTCATTACATATTAAGGTAGGATTACCGATATAATCTTGTGTTAGATTTATTGCTGACTCTACCAGTTGTCAATATAACTATTGACCAGTAATCCATAAAGGACCTTCTGAAAAAGTAGAATCCAAATTGACTATGGATGAAGGCATGTCAGAAAAGAGGTGCCGTTCGTAAATGTCTTCGCTAGGCAGAAAGGGTGAACTTTGAGTTCGGTTACGTCAACACCAACTTATAATTGCTTGCATAATGAACGAAGTGGAGTCACCAGCGGTTGATCAGATATTCATTGACCTCAGATGCGCTACTTTCCTCAAGAACTGTTATTGCACATCTCAATAGAATTGTACCCCAATAAATCAGTTAAGCACTTAGGGCTATATCTACTATATTTAAATTAAAATGTTGCAATGGCACCGATACAAAGATTATACAAACGCACACAAAATTTCATATTAAAATAAATATTAAACAGACGGAGTTCACAACAATATAATACTGCATATCAATATACAAATCCGAAATATAAGAATTTTCGTATGTCTGTTCCGTACGGATCAAAGCACAATGCACATTCTCAACCCACAGTAATCAATTACAATGAACCAATACTATCCCCCTGGTCCATTTTCAATAACACGTTCCTAAGGAACTCAACATTGAATCATTATATTGTCGAATTATATACTTTGGTACAAACTTACATTCATCAAATCCACCACTCCTGAATTCGCACTCGAAAATTCAATCCATTGTATCAGAATCCAAAATAATATTTCCTAAATTACAAATTAAATTCTCAAATATGCTTCAATAGAAACCTTCCAATATATAGAACATACGTTTTCGAAAGCTAGTTGATCTGTATTAAAAAAACCTTTTTCAAAAGACATTCATTTTTATATATGAGATTTAGACTGTTTTAATTTGCCATTAGAAGTAGGCAAAGTTTCGGCTAACTCTTTTAGCTATCTTCAGAACTTTGGTTTAACCTAGAGAAGCAGTGAGTTTTTAATTCACAATATTGAAGTGATTATTGGGCAAAAGATATATTGATTGACAATCACTATAATTTTTTCTTTCTAAACCTCCTTTTTTAAGGTCGCTTTTCAATGTGTTTGGTATATAGCGACTACTGTGAGTTTTAAACTGTGAGTAGGGATAACACGTAAGGACAACACACACACAAACATCCATGATCGAGGCGGGATTTGCACCCGCAACCCTTCCAGCCAAGATTGCTACGGCCTTTCAGCCCTCTAAACCTTATTCTAGTTAGCTGGAATCTATATAATTTAATAATAATAATAATAATAATAATAATAATAATAAAATATAATTTTTCGATGTTTTTAACACACACATCACAAACCATTAAAATTTAGAACATTGTTGTATTACATTTTTAAGTATTTTTATACACTACTAGTATATTCACAAAAAGCTGACCTGTATTAGTGGTATAATTTAAAAAGTAACAAAATTAAAATAGAATAATATTTTTTCAATATATACAATGAACGTTAATAGCTATGCTATATGAGCATATTCAAGCTGTTGTCGAGATGCAATGTAACATCACATTCTTTTAACCAATGAGTGGAATTGTCCAGCTTTGATCCTAACTGTTCATTATAACAGAATACTGCATTTAAAACTAGAGCTCGGGTGTTTACGACATACAGATGTTGAAAATAAGGGTGAATTTACAATTTAACATTGATGAGAACATAACCAAAAATATGAATTGGAAAACTATATTTTTTACACAACTCCATCAGAGTTCCAAGTAAATGTTTCTTTAGTTGTAATCTACTAAATGAGACCTTTTTGGACCTTCTATTACATTTTTTGTGGTTTAGCTCATTTGGTACCCCCACTACTGGCACAGATTACCAGAAATGTGCAGGATCTTAGGTTCAATTTAAAATGAAATTGATTATTTGATATTCACATTTTATCGCATCCAATGACAGAGTGTACACTGAACTTAGTGCTCCATCACTTATACTATTACGAACTGTCAGATCAGAAGAGGTGTCTGCAAACACTTTGTAGAGAATTAAGAATGTCATTTACGCACATAATAATTCTTTAAAATTTTCTCTCTGAGCTGTGACTCCTCAAAGAAAATAATTTTAAAACAAAATTATCTCTTCATATTATCTTACATTATTGGGGTATGCTTTTAAATTAAAATTATAGATCAACATTATTTTCATTCTAATGAATCATTTACATGCCTTTTAACTGAAAAAATTCAGATCAGAATCACAAATATCAGCAATAATCTTTCTCATTTTTTTCATGTCAGTCTGCCTGCAATATCAATCTAGTAAATATTCTCTAATAATAAATAAGGGCATGAAAAAGGCTAGAAAATGTATCTACCACACTTGATATACCAGCATTCTGAAAGAGAGAAGAACCTGTAACAATCAATAATAAATTACATATTACCAATATGCTATGGTTCCAGTAACATACTTCTATTTGCCTTTCACACATATTAAAAAAACTCATCATTTTCAGTACAAACTGCTGCCTGTGCACAAGGACCTGAAAATTTTAAAAAAAGATGGTAAGATCTTTTTAAACAATCTACTGTTGTGTAATCAAAATTAATATGCCGCAAACAAAATTGTATGCTCATTTGCAATCTTGAAAAACTCTGTCCTGTTTGAAGCTCTATTGCCAAGAGGGACAGATGAACTACAAATGTAAACAATAACAAAGAGTTAAACTGTCTACACAATTCTATTTTTAAACAATCTTACCGTTACAGCCATTGAAGTTGGTGACAATCTCGATGGCTCAAGTAAGGGATCTGAAAACAAACAGAAACATACAATAAAAGTTCCACAACTTTCAACTAAATTATGGCTCTTCAAAATTAGCTCTTTAAAAAAGGTAATGTATAATTTCAAAGAAAAGAGTTGTTATTGCGTAATTTGCAATTGAAATGTACGCAATTTTATTTCTCAAAACCACTCCACAATATTTTCTTTAAATGTTCTCCACTTATGTATGAAGAGAAGTTAAAAAGTGCTAGTCCCATAGTATTGCTCTTTTTTGAAAATATCAACAAAAAAATTAAAACTATAAAATTGAAGATAGTGATTCTTGCCTCACCCAATGTCTTTTGTACAAACTTAGCTCATTAAAAAAAGTCATGTATACTTTTTTGAAAAAAACTAGTAGTATTTTGCATTATTTGCGATTGATTTTTACATTTTTTTCTCAAGAATCTTCCAAATTTTTTTTTTAAATTTTTTATGTAAATGGGACGGTAAGAAATATGGTGCTAGTCTCATTTTCGGTATTGCTTTTTTTCGAAAATTTAAAAATTCAAAATTAAAAATTGAAGATAGAGATTTTTGCCTCAACAAAGTCTGTTTTACAAAATGTGCTCTTTATAAAAGGGCATGAACAATTTTTTTGAAAGACGAATAGATTTGAAATTTCTGCTTGAAATTAATGAAATATATAAAGGTTTCACCCAACTACGGCCACGAGAAAAATTGAATGATGATATGAAAAATAATTAATTAATTTTATTATAATTTACATTGAAAATGCAATATTATTTATTTTATTTCTCGCTTTTTTTCTTTTTATTCAATTTGTATTGCTTGAAATTAATGAAATACCAAAGCATAATATAAGTTTTGGAACAATCCCGCATCGGTATTTGAGGAACTAATTGTTGCTGAACGTCGAGACGGTGGCGGGAATAAGATACAGCTGTGTTGTTTGGTCGTTCTAATGTTTCCAAATAAACCTTTCAGAAATATCCGAAATCTATTTGATAACTCATATTTTTGGCGTTAATGATTTTAAAATTGTTTGCAATCTTGTTAAAAACGTTCCAACTGGAGCAAATATTTGTTTATACTTTGATATTTTCACCACAATATCTTGATATATGTAAGAAGAAAAGTTGCTTATATTACATAAATAACTTTAACAGTTTAGTTAAAAAATATGGAATGTTTGGAATGCAAATATACTGAATTGTTTTCATTTTAAGTGTTTATATAAACAAGAAGGAAAACTAAATTAATCTGAGCTTTCCTCAAGAAATTTATTCTTTAATAATACACTAAGCTACTATAAAAAATTCAACAAAATATTCAAAAAATTGTGACCAAGGGATGTTTTAAATACTCTAATTTGCTTGAAAAATATAGTTTCGGAAAAATGAATTTAAAGATATACATGTATATTGTGGCTATGACTTACTCTAAAAACTATCAGTACCATATGTGGCGCTTGCTACTGCCTTTTCGCATTGTTATTTCCTAACTTTTGTTAATATACGTTTTTTCCTGCTAGGTTTCATGGATGGTTTACAATATTCAACATTGCGTTTGAGTCTGCGTTGGTCACGTTTTGCAAATATTTTCTGTGATACTTCACTTGATGGACTTCCTATAATTGGACGTTTAACGTTTTGGATCATTTGGCATCTCATCTTAAACTCACAAATGTTTCTTTTGGACATTATGACCAAACCACACTGTGGAGTGGTTCGTTTGCATTTTGGTTCTTCCTCCTAGTGCCTATAATATTTCATCAGAAGCAAATCTTCTGCATACAGGGATTATTTTTACAACAACGTCTGAAGAAAGAACAGTTTTCACGTTATTTTTATGACTAGGTATTTCTTCTCCCTTTTACCCTATAAAAAACAAAACATACGACCTAATTTACAACTATATCACTAAAAATATTTACTTTTATAACAAAAAACTGAATAAATACTGAAGAAAAACTCGTAATAACTAACTAAAAATGCTAATAAATGTAAATCACAAAACGCTAGTGAAACTTGTACAAGAATACTACTATACCGAAACAAGAAAACTAACACCAGGACACTGTATTCAAGACGGACGCTGACTGTAACAATGTTTTCCACACTGATTGCCAGCATTCAGATGTTCAAGGACTCTGCAATAAGTTCCTTAAAAAAAAGGGAAATTCAAATGTTGTTCTAGTAATATTTGAAAAGAACACAGAGTGCGAAACAGGGGGCGCGGCACACAGCGCGCATTCAGGCATTTAAATACACCTGTGAAGAATCCGACTCAGCCACAAGAATTTACAAAGTGCGATATTATTTATAGTGATAAAACCAAAAACTGCAGTTTTCATCATATTTCACAGGTGCCTTCCCGTGCAACTATGCCCATGAAATTTTTTACATAAGAGCCTGTACTAATTTATACTTCTTTCCTTAAAAAAATTGGGAGCGTAAGGACTAAATTATAACTTATTGTCTTGAAAAACAGAGATTTTACTTTCATTTAAAGTATTTTTTGGGGTTACTTCACCGTAGTCGATCTAGCAAACATACTATGTTAAATTTTATTTTCCTGCTCTTCGTTTGAGGCTGTGTCATTATACATATAAAGAGGCTGTATTAAATTAACTTAACACTAAAACGACTGACGTCGTCAATGTCACAGCTAGAAAATATTCATAATAATATTATAATATTATCTTTATTAAAATGAACAATAGGTCATTGTGATTACTTGAGTAAACTTTCGAAATTACCACATTCAACTCACGAGTGAGCAGCTGGAATTTTTGTAATTATTTTGATGTCAATTGATTATATTCTAATTACTGTACTGGTATTATTAGCCAAGCAACAGTACAGTTTGGACAACGATGCGCTAGAGACAGTGAATTGCTCTCTTCTTGGTTGAATAGGACGTTTCGAAACAACAGCTGGGTGTTAGTAGCGCAGAAAACGCAATATTGCACAATTACATAGCTGTTTTCATAACGCGAGAAAGTATATGCTTTGTAGTAGTCAAATACTAAAAGAACTGTTTCATCAGCGCAATCCACACAATTGTACAAATTGCAAATATACCATAAATATTTCATGTATTTCTCGAGATGTTACTGGACCACCAGTGGTTCGTAGATTTGTTAGCTTTTGGGAAAATTTGTGCCGGAACGTCACAATATTCTTTCATTTGGTACGAACAAATCAGTCCAATATCGTTTACGCAATAGTAATTAGATAAATACTGTTTTGTTTATCTTACGTCATATTGACAACTAACGATTAAAATGCTTTTCATCATAGACGCAGAAAAATAAAAGAAATCAAACTCTTGTTTGATACAGCAACGAACTAGTAAACCATAAGGTTATGTATGCACCACGGACGTTACTAGAAGTTTTTGCCCCTCAGACGACTTCCAACCCCTCGGGCCAGAGGCCCTCGAGCTTGAAGTTGCCCTCGGGGGGAAAACATTAACTTAAAGCCCTCGATACATAAAATACGTACATAAAAGTTTACCCCATGAATAAAGTGATTCGCATTTGCTTTCAAATAAAAAACTCACTGTATCTAGAATTCCATAAACCTTAATAAAGAATAAGATGAATGACGAACCCTATAAACGACATTATCAACCGATGTGATATGCAATCTGCCTATTTACTGTAAGCGCAATAGCTACTTTGTGTTAACGACTTTGTACAGAAACCTTGCTTTACAAGATACGGATGTTCCGCAGGGTCGCACCCCGGACCCCAGCTTCAACGATCTGCCCCAACTGCGCTCTCCGCCCCCCCCCCTTAAGAGGCTCGTTACGCGCAGAGGACATGGGCACAGGCGGCTCCGCGCAGCCCGCCCTCGCAGATGGCTCCTAATGGGTCCTGTGCTGCCCGCGGGCGCGGACGCTGCCCGGCAGCGCGGCGGAGCGCCCCGACAAGGCCCCCACTTCCGTTTCACACTGGGCGCAACCCCGCGAATTGGAACACTACCTCCCATCGCAACGTACGGCTATTTATTGCGATATATGCCTTTGAAAGAAAGATGGCGCTTTCGTACCTTTGTAGAGTCATTGGTTTTGCAGCGTATCGTTTACGTTACTTTAGTGATTGAAAGTAACCAGTGGCGGCTCGTGCTTAGGTTGCACGGTTGCACAACTCCCAGAAAATGAAAAAGATCTCATAATATCTTAGAAATATACATTTTACTTTTAAAACATTTATTATTCAAGTTATTGCAGCAATATCGATGTATCGAATCATTTTGAAGCCAAAGAGCGTCCAACTGGCGGGGCAGGCTGGATACAGCCTTTCGGTTGGGCAACCAGGCAGCTGTCGCTGTCGCTCGTGCGTGGCGACGGAGATACTCTCAGGAGATTACCCATATTCTGTCTTCCTCTAACTTACTGCAACGTAGTTTTATCATTTTCGTTTGTTATTGAAAGTACACAAGTTCAGTCAATTACTGGCGATATTCAGTGCATTGTTTATGATATTTGAAGAATTTGTTTTCATTTGATATTAGGTTTTTTTATTCAAAACGTACATTTGATGAGTTATTTGTGTAAAGAATTTCAAATTCATTTTCCCATAGCAGTTATACGCAGTTTAACTGTTTAACTTTTTTGGCGTAAAATAAATAAATAAATAAATAAAGGTGTCCGTTCTGGATGGAAGTCCCTTGGTGTCCCACGTGGCTGCAGCTGGCCGGCCAGCGGTTTGCGAACGTTCTTGTGAATACGAATGTGTGTCGAAGATCTTTTATTATTGCCAAATATACCAGGGTAGCGAAGTTTTCGAAATAAAATAATTTTATTTGTGTGAAAGGTGTCGAAGCAATAGTGCTTGCGATGTACTGGAGTCAAATCGAAGTGGCCTGTGGAAATCAGAGCCAGAACCACGTGCGCGGGAGGTGTATTTCGTATATGCCTTACGCAGACCCAAAGCAAAACATTATGTAAGTAGTGTTTCAATATAGATTTTTATTACACTTAGTTTTAATTGATTTGAATTGCATACATTTTTACCTACGTGTTTGATGGAGGCGCAACCTCGTCTGTTATATGCTATAATAAAGGAATTATGTATTTTGACTGACTAAACCAGTCAATCGTAGGTGCCGAGCATGTTGTAAATCATGATTTGTCGGGTTCGTGTGTCATGCAACAAAAGCCGTTCGTCTTCACATAGTGGAAAATTTAACCACTTATGAATTTATAGCTGCTTTAAAAAGATTCGGGTCACGAAGTGTTTACCCCAGAATCAGTTATAGTGATAACGTCAGAACATTTGTCAAATCAAAGAGCCAGTTGGCCAGACTATCAAAGATATTCAGCAGTCATCAGGAGCACTCAATTCTCAAAAAGTATCTTGCGGTACATGGAGTAGAATAGCAGTTTTGCCCACCTCGTTCACCATTTCGAAATGGACTGGCTGAGGCAGCCGTAGGATCCTTGATATTTCGCTGAAAACGCTATCTTGGGCAAAATTGTATTAAGCTTTCTAAATTTCATACTTTGTTAACACAGGTAGGTCATATTTTAAACTCACGGACTTTGGCCGCTTGTTCTAAGAAGGATACAGAAACCTTTATAACAACTCCAAATCATGAAATTTATGGACACGCTCTCAAATCACTGACTTTTGATCAAGAATCAAAGCAGGAATGGTAGGTGATATCTAATTGAAACAAAAACCAGCTTATCTACACGTACATAAGGTCAGCAGGCACCGAGAATTATATTGTATTATTCTATTTGAAGGCTTATCCTTAAATAGTAGATACACTACCTAATTTCATAAATTGTTGGAAAGACAATAATTGTGGTTAGGCGAAAGAGCGGGCCTGATGGTCCGAGCCTCGCTATATCAATACAGGCATTATTATTATTATTATTATTATTATTATTATTATTATTATTATTATTATTATTATTATTATTATTATTATTATGTTGTTATTATTATTATTATCGCGATTTTGAACCAGCTGTTAAAAATCATTAATCTCTTGTTATACGTACGCGCGATGAACAACTTACTCAAATCTGTCTAGTCCGCCAAGAACTAGCGGAAGTAAGGTTCACTTCGAAGTTTTGTGTGCTTGTTTCTCTTTTCTTCTTTGATTTTTAATGCTCAATAAGTACTCCGAGCCGTTACCTCCTTTGACAACTGCCAATACGGCGAACTGTTGTTTTAAATGGGCAGGTTCCCGACCGGCTGCAGCTGAAAAAGATGTTTGTATATACAGTTGATATTTGTAAAAAAAATCTGATGTAACACACTATGCGTTTTTATGGTATCTATAGGTCCTTGGTTCGTTTTCCTTTTGTATTGCCTCTTCATTCGTTTTGCCGACACGTCTCGCGCGTGTGTTGAGTTACAAGTCACGATTGCCCGGCGGCAGTATGAATGGTAGAGATTATATCTTGTTGCATTGTTGCTATTATATTTTGTCTCCTTTTTATGTTCCATCTTTTTATTTTATATTTTCTCCCTCGTACTGGCGGAATGACACGCTTTAGAAATTGAATTTTCAAGTAAAGAGTTTCAAAGCGTTCTCGCAGCAATTCAAATCGTTGTGGTCATATCTTAATTAGTTAATTTCCAGGAAAATTCTGAAACTCAATTATTTAAAAACTATTAGTTTACCTCAGCGTAAGAACTATGGAGTATTAGAGTAGTCTGTATCACCTTTATCTAGGCGCAAGAAATCGTTTTCTCTCGTAATGCGGGCGTAATAGTATTATTATGTGGAGATCGCGCGCCAACGCGTTGTTTTCACGGAGACTGCATTTCTGTGCAAGGCCCGTTAACAATCGTCAAAAATCTAATTTTCAATGCAGCCAAGATGTGTATTAGTCTTTTTACTGAAAGCGATCCTTTGTGAAACCGCTCGGCTAAGATTCTCAAAAAATGACTTTCGTGGCGTTTTATTTGGAAATGTAGTTGATTCTCATAAATTATTGACTATATAAAATGCAATCCCTCGTCGCTTCCCGGTAGCTGGCGCAATTTCACGAGCGTGTTTGAAAGCAGTTCAAATTTTCAAAGCAGTTTCAATCCTTCCAAAGAGTTTCACATGAAAGACGTGATACCTTTCTCTCGAAAAGAGACAAGTTAGGGTGATTCTTTTTATATAGAGAAGAGCTTGGTATTTATAAAATTTGCCATAAACTTGCCATGGGGGAATTGCAGGAAGAGAATTAAAAAAAAATTATTTGCTACGTGTTCAATTGCATTGCAATTTTTCAGGATAAATAAAATAAAACAAGTTTTAATTTATGGAGGACTATAAATGTCTTTTGGGAAACGTGATCGGATTCGAGAAAATAGATTTGACCTATATGTAGAGTTTTCAAAAATGGTTAAGTTGATAATTTGTTATAGGATTTTTGTGAAGTTAAGTATAAACGATTTAAAAGAATTAATTTTATGTTCTCTTTCAATATGTTTGAAGAAACTAGGAGAATGGAAATTTTTGTGAAGGAATTTATTTTGAATTATTTGAAATTGATTGTTTGATAGTGGAGGCATTACACCATGTGGTGTATGGAACAGAAGGCCTCATGAAGTTTTATACAACAAAATTCCACAATTAATTCCAACTTGACTTTTTATTTATTAAAGGGATTTATAAAAGTAATAATAATAATAATCATTATCATCATCATATAAAAATAATATAATATAAATTATGAATAAAAAAGTTACAAAGAAAGAGGATAAAGATACGTACAAAAATTCGCGTACCTTCAGATGGATTTAATTTTTTTATTAGGAAAAATATCTCAAGCAATTAAAAATCAAGATACAGTATTTCTCGCGAACAGAGACTTACTTTGACGCTACGGTTTTGGTCACAAGAGATACATACAGGTCTTTGTCCTTTGTCATTTTTAATTATTATTCCCCAGCGTTCAATTTCCCCAAAGAACAGAAATTCATGGACCACACTGGAACAACGCACAGACACAGTTGCAGAATGGCTGCTCGAGTACGTGGACACACACCAAGAGAGCAAAAAGTCTTCCAACTCTGAATACTATTTATCTCCCAGGAGATACGATTTCTCATCGATACTAGAGTATTTACACTTGTAGCGTCACGTTGGCGGCCGTGGGTGGGAGGAGGAGCGAAAGTATCGCATAGCTGCGGGCTGAAGAGCCTTGGCGCCCCGGCGTTGGGATATATTTTGACCAAGTGGACGCCAGCTTGACCTGGAAGGTCACGTGGTAGACGCGAGGCTCCCTCCTACACCAAGGACGGTCACGTGACGGCTACACAAGGTATAAAATCGAGCCGACGAGCTCACACGGGGGTTTTGTTCTGGAAACCCCGCGCGATGCGAAAAACTTTACGCCCAGGCTGGAGCGTGTCGTGCCTCTTGCACGGATGACGAGGTCACGGTAGTGGCGCGGGAGAAGCGTCAGTGGAGGCGGGGCCTCCCTAGCTATGTGGGGTATCCACAGGGAAATACTCAAAAGTGTGTAGTTTCGGAGCAGAAGTTAGTTATTGTGCATACCTGTAAATAAACTTGTACATACTTGTAAATGCCTGTGTGTTTTTCTCCATGACGCCACACACTGTTCTCTCATGGAGAATTCGAAAATTTCTAGAAACGTTATGTCTCCGGAGAGAAGATCGCTCTACTGAGAGTTTGCTCGTGTCTCCGAGCCTGTTCAGAAAAGTTAGGAGAGAAAACTCTCATTGTGTAAGCGCGCCTTTGCTAACAGCGGAGAAATAATAAGTTTTGATTACCGAACAAAATATTTGAAATTCCTTTGTCAACAAAATAAGAATTAATTTAATTAACTTTCCCAAACTGTACAGTAATATGAAGAAAAGTAAACGGAATTACGTTTAATTTTGAGGAGCTAAATCATAAATCTGAAAACCAACATAACGAAACTTGCGAATCAACACAGGTAAACAACCGGAATGCGTACTTTCTGAGTACAGTATTATATGGCAAACACGGACCGAATTCCGAAATTTTAGCGGTAAAGGTATTAATACCGATAAAGAAATACCTTTGCTTCTATTACACCAGCATTCGAAATACCTTTAAAAATACCGCAATACGACATCAAATACCGGTATCAGAGGAACCATTATTGACACTGCAGAGTTTCTGACGGAAGATCTTAAGTTTATAGTCTCGTTTTTGGAGGGAGGGAATTCTCCTGCAGTCGACATTTAATTCATCCGCCGTATTTCACATTTTGGCGAGAGAGGAAAACCTGTTTCTGAGGATTCATTATAGTTTCTGACAGTTTCCACGTCGTCAGTTCCATTTGTAGCGCATGGTTTGTTCCGGGAGATGGTGTTCCTCCAATGCTGGATGAGATCCGGCGCTGACCTCCATGTCGGCTTACAGGGGATTTCCCTCTCCAAGAATCTCCCTTAGCGGGGCCCCGCTCCAACCGGAACACACTATAAGTTCTCGACTCGTCTTCAGACAAGTGAGGTAGTGTAGTGCATTTCAGTTTGTGAATGAGGAAGTTTGGGACAAAGAAAAGATCGCGTGCGACCCATTCGTTTTATAAGACACTTCAATTCCCGCATTCGCCTGCAATTGATCCAGAAATCAGAGAAAACTACCCATCAGAGCAGACGGCCTCTAGAATTCTTGTGCAGACAGCGGCTGAATGCGTCGTAGCTAAATTAAGCTAGTGTTGAAAACTACGCCGCCATCGGGATTAGAACCCTACAACCTCCCGCTTAGAGTCGCACAAGAGACAGCGACATTGTGAGCTCTGAGCTAACTCAGCCCAGCCTAAGTTTTTCTAACTTGATTAAATTTTCATAATAATGTAAAATGTTTATAAACGTATTAATGGCAAATAACAAACACGTTTTCAAACTTATGAGTTACTAAGAATCATTCTAAATCAGTAGAAAGGGACATCGGATTAAGACAAAAAACTGCCTCCTAGGATAAACAATTTTCATATTGAAGTACTCATAAATCGTAATTGAACAGTAAAAAAAACAAGTTTTTCGCCGGATTTAAATTAATTTACCTGGAGTATTTTGTGCAACTAAAAAACCATTTTTCTTTAGCTTTCAATATGTTTTAATTTTTTAACCACAATACGCCGTCGAATATTCGGTTCGAGAGCACTACGACACTACTGCCTTAGCAATCTCGACCACCGAGCTGGTTAAAATTATGTTTTGTTTTATTAATTTTCGTCGCCCTTCTGTTTTCTGTTTATTAGGAAAGATAAATAATGGAAATTAATATTTTATAATAATATTATAACGTATTGTAATTTGAATATTGAACGAATTAAGATTTTGAATCAATATAATATGACTTTGAAAAAAATAGAACAGTATTACAAATCATGTTAAATATTATTTGCAATGTTGTTAAAATATACATTAAGTAATCACTATATGATGCACTCACTCTAGTTTTGGATTTAGGCAAAAAATTTTGAAGAGAGCTATTAGATTCTACATCGCAATGTCCAGATTTACCGTGTATCTGCAAGGCCCAATATTAAACTTTACTCGCGTCATTGGTTTTTGATTGATTGATTTTTTCGTGTTTCCGGGCACGTCAACTGATTTGGTCATTAGTCCCGTTAGTGTAGTGCATTTTTTTCTCGGGAGATGGCAGTGATCTTCCCCCGCTGGATGGTGAGATCCGGCACCGACCTACCGTCGGCTAGTGGGGTTTCCCCCTTATATCAGGACTCTCCCAACAGCGGGACACCGCCCCAGCCGGGACAAGCTCTAAGCTCCCGACCGGCTCCCGGAGTATGTGGTAGTGTAGTGCATGTTAGTGTAAGTGTGTGTGTGTAAGGGGAGAGGATAGGACAAGGAAGAGGAAGGGCAGATCGCGCGCGGTCCGTGGCCCATTTGGTAGGGTACTGCTCCGGTATTCGCCTGGTGTTGATCGGAGAAACCACGGAAAACTACCGATCAGAGCAGCCGGCCGCTAGAATTCTCCTCCAGACCAACTGAATTCGATCTAGCTGAAAAGCTAGTATCGAAAATCCTGCCGCCGTCAGGACTCGAACCTAGGACCTCCCGGTCAGAGGCGCTGCAGTGACATCAGTTGATGCACTCAGCTACCGCTCCCGGTCTCGCCATTGGTTTAACGTTACCATATGCAAAATGTCTGCCATCCACATCTATGACAGAATGTCACACACATCACATCTACGTCAGATACATTGAAAAGCGCAGAATGTTTTAACATCGTTTAGCAAGAGTTAAACTTCCGTTTAGTAAGATTCAGAAAGCTGTTAAAAGCATAAATGCCTTCGGAACTGTCAGAATCTCCGTGGACATCAAACCATCATCTTAATCAATTTATGATGATCCATCTTACACAGTACAGGCTAAATATATGTAGAAATAGAATTAATTGAAATGCATTTCCAGAGAAACGTTGCTACATAAATATATTGCTACTTGTGCTTTTCAACCACGAATTAATGTTCCTTCCCAACCCGTATTCGTTTTTGTAGCGACGCGCATTTTTATAAAGGGAAATTAATTAAATTTAAGGAAACCGCATTTGCCGTACACAATTCGAATACTGTTGTGTTTTGAATATTTGCAAAATTTCAGAGCATTTTTATTCATGTTTTAAGAAGAGAAACAAGAGATAGCGTTATCATTAAATAATGACAGCAAAGAAAGTATTTTGGTAAGGTGGATAAAGTATAATTTTTAGCTAAAACCTTAGTTCGTTCAATATGCAAATTTCAATAGGTTATAATGTTATTGTACAATTTTGTGTTTCATTATTTATCTTTTCTAATATACACAAAACAGAACAAACTACGAAAATTAATAAATCAAAACCTAATTTTAAGAAAATAAATATGAATCTTTTACATTATGGTTTTATTCACATTGAGTTGCCGGGTGCAAATTATAAGATAAAATGTTCACATTTTTGGAAAACTGCAGAGAATTTATAGTTCTGCAATTTGTATTTACCCCCTTTATGATCTGCGTCAGAACATGAAATATTCATAAAAAAAGAAGGAAAAATAAATATTTTTCTATTTTTCCCTTCTATTTTGTTGATTGTGAGGGTCAAAATTGAACAAAAACTTCTGAAAAAATTCTCGAAATATCTTTACTATCTATAGAAAGTCGCAAGGATGGATGACATTAATATTCGTTGATGTAATGTGGTTAAAAAAAGAAGCTAAAAAACGTTTTTTCATTTGCACAAAGTACTCTGGTAAATCATTTAAATCCGGCAAAAAGTGAAATCCGTTCTGTTCAAAAAAATAAACTTCCGTTCCCGGAACTGCCGTATCAGTTGACGCAATGTAACAGCAGCGAGGGCAACGCGGCCGTGGCTTAGTCACTTTATCTCCTGGAGGTCAGCGATTCGACACAAGGACGTTTACGGTTCGGCCCCAAACATTGGCTTTGCTCAGACAGACGATAAAGCACTTGCCGCATTCCATTCTAGCAATCTCTTTTCGCAATTTGAAGCATTGAATTGTGAGCGACAAATGCTTGGCCGTTGGCCCCAGCAAATTTCCTGCTGAGTGAGGGTATGTGTGTGTGTGTTTCAGAGGGAGAAAGAGAGAGAATAGAAAAGAGAAAAAGAGGGAAAGAAAAAGAAAAGAAGAGAGAGGGAGGAGAGAGAGAGAGTTAAGTTTTGCATACCTTCTTTTAGGTGCTTACTTTTACTTTCTCGTATATACGGAGTAATATATGTAGTATAGAGAAAGTTATGTAATGCTACACGAAAAAACGGCGAATTTTCGAAAGTAAAAATTGTAGTGAGACCGTAAAAGAAGTAAGTGAATAAATCCAGTTGCTAAAGTAAGAGAATAACTCCTCTAACACGTGGTGTAGTCAGAATCCCAGTTTGGTGGGTCCTTCATGCCAAAAACACAATTCAAAGCAAAATGTCCGTCCATCTGTCTGTCAGTCTGTCCGTTTGTACGTCCGTCCGTCTGTGAACACTCTAGCGTCGAAATCATGCGTAGCTTTTTTCAAATTGAAGAAACCCCTGTCTATCTGGCCCTAGTTGAAGCTTTGAGATTTTGAAAAACTTCTTTAAAATTTGGGGGTACTTTACATGCAGCGCAAGGAACATTTTCAACATTTTCTCAAAAACGGATCCAAATGTTTTCTTTAAATTTCATGTAAGAATATAGTAAAATATACTTATAAACATGGCATAGATTCGATTTTCACGGTTAACTCTGAATTTTTGAAAATTGCCAAATTTCGATTTTTTTCGGAGTCTTCCTACAACTACAAAATTAAGACACAATTTTCCTTTCAAATGAATTTGTTCTCTATAATATTTATTTCTAAAAGATCATTACTTTTTGAAAATTTAGTAGTTTTCGTGCAATAGTGTGTGCAATATTTGTAATTTTAAAAAAAAATTACAAAAACAAGATTTTCTCAAAAATTGCTGAAAACATTTTGTCTGTAGATTTCTTGTACGCTTAGTGCCAAACAAACCCTACACGATAACATAAATGCCATATTGCTTAATTCTTTGTATTTTTAAAATTAAAAAAAATAACATCTCTCTCACGTCGATAATATTATATTAGAAGCAATCTTTTCACGTTATTACATTTATGAGTACATTTGCTTTAAATAATGTCACATAAAGTTTTTCGAAATGTCAACAGGTTTTGTTAATATCAGCTCAAAGGTCCCGCATTTTCAGAATCGCTCTAACGCAATTTTCTCAAAAATGACTGCAAATGTTTTCTTTAAACTGTTGCAAAGGATAGTGGCAAGGACACTGTTTAATAAGACGTAATTTTCAATTCGGTGTACACTTAAGTTTTTAAAAAAATTATACAAATGTATTTTTTAAAATATCTCTCTCCTTAATACGCACATTTAATGAATTTGATACATTATTATATTTGTGAGTGGATGTGCTTTAAATAACTTCAAATAGCGTTTTTCGAAAACTCAATGGATGCTTGTGAAAAAGAGTTTCAAATATCGCATTTACAGCAACTACTAGCGCCAGTTTCTTAATAGCGGCGCCAAATTTTTCCATGAAAATAACTATTTAGATTGAGGTTTTAGTATTCTTCAATAATCTTAAATTAGTATTTGGGTTCAACTACTTGGAAACCGAAAAGTTGAGAACATTTTTTTAAAATGTAATTTGGGCGGCGATAGCAGGCTCAAGTTAGTTTACAGGTACAGGTTAGTACTCAGGAGGGGCAAGACTGTACAGTAGCAGTCCACAAAATGGAAATTAGAAAAATTTACTACGAGAAAATCTGTGCCATTCTGTATCACTTCTAGTTTTTACTTTCTCGTGTATACACGTATAAACGGAGTAATATACGTGGTATAGACAAAGTAATGTAATGCTGCGGAAAATCGATTACGAGATGTACATTGAAAAACACGTTTGGGGGTCCCATAATACCGAAAAAGTTGTTCTTTTCAAAACGTCAGTCCGTTTGTCTATGAAAATTGCTAGCGCCTAAACCATACGTAAGATCTTTACCAAATTGAAGAAACCCCTGTCACTCTGGCTCTTGTTGAAGCTTTGAGATTTTGAAAAACATTTTTTAAAATTTGGGGATACTTTACATGCGGCCTTAGGAAAATTTTCAAAATTTTCTCAAAAACTACTCCAAATTTTTTCTTTAAATTTCTTGTAAGAATAGAGGGAAATAGACATATAAACAGGGCATAGGTCGAATTTTCAGGGTTAACTGAATTTTCGAAAAATGCCAAAATTTTAATTTTTTTCGGAATCATCCTACAACTACATAATTGAAGAAATATATTATTCCTTGAAATGAAATTTGTTATCCATATATAGTTCTTTCGTAACGATCATGTCAATTTTCTAAAAATATTAGTAGTTTTTGTGCATTAGTACGTGAATATTTGCAATTTTCAAAAATAACAAAAACAAGATTTTCTCAAAAACAGCTCAAAATTTTTATTTAAATTTTTTGTACGGTTATTGTCAAACAAACTCTATACGATAATATAAAAGACATATCGATCTATTCTCTTGTTTTTTAATAAAAAGTTTAAATATTCTAACGTCGGTAATACTTTAGAGGCGATTTCTTCACAGTATTATGTCTGTGAGAACATGGGCTTTAGAAAATGTCAAATACACTATTTCAAAAACACAACAGTTTTCTGCAAAATTGAACTCAAAATCCAACATTTTCAGGAACGCTCAAACGCCATTTTCTGAAAAAATGGCTCCAAATTATTTCTTCGAACTTTTTCAAGGGATAGTGGTAATGACACTGTTTAATATGTCGTAAAATTAATCTTGGTGTTCCCTTTTGTTTTTGAAAAAATTAGGCAAATGTAATTTTTTTAATATCTCTCAGAGTGTTAAATTTCAATGGATTTGTATCCGTTATTGCATTTGTGAGTGGATTTGCTTCAAATGACTTCAAAAGTCTGTACAGTACCAGTCCACAAAAAATAAATTAGAAAACTTTACTACGAGAAAGTCTGTGCCATTCTGTAGCACCTCTAGTTACTTTCTCGTATACATACGTATATACGTATATATTACGTAGTATAAAGTTATGTAATGCTGCGGAAAATCGATTTCGAGATTTCAACGGAAATACACGTTTTACGGCCCCTTGATACTGAAAAAGTGGCTCTTTTCAAAACGTCCGTCCGTCCGTCCGTCCATCCCTCCGTCCGTCTGTGAACACTGCTAGCGCCTAAACCACACATACGATCTTTTCTAAATTGAAGAATCCTATGTGGATCTGGCTCTAAGTTGAAGCTTTTAAATTTGAGAAACATTCTTTAAAATTTGGGGGTTCTTTGCATGAATACCCCCGGGCATTTTCAAATTTTCTCAAAATCAAATCCAAATTGTTTCTTTACATTTCGTGTAAGAAAATAGAGTAAAATAAAGATGGCATAGGTGATTTTCCCCGTTAACTCTGAATTTTCGAAATTTGCAAGAGTTTGAATTTTTTGGGGTTACATCACAAAATTGAAGACAAATTTTTCTTCAATAGTTCTTTCAATAAAGTTTTTGGAAATTTTAGTAGTTTTCGTGCAAAAAAAATTTTTTTAAATTTTGGTAGCGTTAATGTTAAACCACCCCTATGCCAAGACTTAAACGCCATATTACTCTAATTTTTTGCTTTTTCAAAAAATTTTAAAATTTTTTTTTTAATCTAAACTTACATTAATGGCGATTTCTTCACATTATTATATTTATGTACATGTGCTTTAAATAATGTCAAATAAAGGTTTTCGAAAACTCAACAGTTTTCTGTACAAATGAGATCAAAATTCGCATTTTCCGAAACGCTCAAACCCCATTTTCTCAAAAATGACTCCAACATTTTTCTTCAAATGTTCCCACTAGATAGTGCTATGTGCGATGCTTAATATAACGTAAAGTTCATTTTGGTGTATTCCTTTGTTTTTTCAAAAAGTATACAAATGTAATTTTTTGAAATACCTATCACTCCGTTAATATGGATATTTTCATTGATTTGTATGCATTATTACATTGTGAGTAGAAGTGCTTAAAATGATTATAATTGAACATTTTGAAAACTCAATTGATTTCTGTGAAAAAGACTTCAAATTTCGCATTTACAGTAATGCTTAAACGCCATTTTCTTAAAAACCGCTTAAAACTTTTCAATGAAAATTTCTATCCAGGACGAGTTTTTACTCTTCTTTAATATTCTTGAAATAATATTTCAGTTGTACTTCTAGGGAAGCAAAAGGTTGAAAAAATAAAAAAAATAATTACTTTGGGCGACGATAGATGGCAGCTGGCAGGTGATTTGAGCGAAACCTTTCAGCCAGACCAAACCAATGAAATTAGAAAACTATACTAGAGAAAGTCTGTGCCATTGTGTAGCACCTCTAGTATTTTTTTTGTTATTTAAGGTGAACATTTATGTAATTGGATTATTGGAGTTATCGTTATGGTAACTATGAAGATTAAACGAAATGGTGATGATAAGGGGCGAAAGGACGAATGCAAATACAACCATGTACGAGGTGGCACTCGAACCCGCGACGCTTCGGTCCGAGATAAGTACGACACTGCCTTAGCGATCTCGGCACCCGGGCCACATTTTCTCTTGCTACCTGAACCCGGCAGTGTGTATGGAGAAATTTTGCTGCATGCTTGCGCACGATTAGATAACTTTATCTTCTTACGGAGAACTTCTTAAGGCGAAAAAGTAAAAATACAAACTTCGACGAATCCTTCAGTGATCGGTGCTTTTTCCTTTTTCCTGGCTGTTTATCTATCAATTACTGCTTTTCGTAGAATTTAATTTTGGTGTTTATACTTTTGCTTAGAGGCCACATTCTCGGAAAAGGGACACATAACAGACTCATGACGATCATATTGAACGTTTTCGAGGATCAACTCTAGATATTTAACCCGAAGTGATTTCGTATATAATGGCAGTTCGACAACGTAAATGACGATGAGCACTTAGCTGGATCGACATTTTAACGACGTTCATCAATCCAGGCGAATTGGACAACTATGCTCTTTAAGTAAGTTTAAAATATGAGTTAGGCGACATTTATAGCTTATTGATTTTTGCCCAAAATTTGGTTTGTTTTTTGATTGATAGATTTTTTCGTGTTTCCGGGCGCGTCAACGCTTTGGTCATTGTCCCGTTAGTTAGTGATGTTTTTTGGGGTTCGAATCCGGCGCCGACCTACCGTCGGCTAGTGGGGTTTCCCCCTAACCAGGACTCTTCCACCAGCGGAGCACCGCCGCAGCCGGGACAAGCTCTAAGCTCCCGATCGGTCTCCCGGAATGTGTGGTAGTGTAGTGCATGTTAGTGTGTGTTTAAGGGGAGAGGATAGGACAAGGAAGAGGAAGGACAGATCGCTCGCTGTCCGTGGGCCGCATGGTAAGGTACTGCTCCGACATTCACCTGGTGCTGATCGAAACCACGGAAAACTACCGATCAGAGCAGCCGGCCGCTAGAATTCTCCTCCAGACAGCGACTGAATTCGACTTAGCTGAAAAGCTAGTGTCGAAAATCCTGCCGCCGTCAGGACTCGAACCTAGGACCTCCCGGTCAGAGGCGGTGCAGTGACATCAGTTGATGCACTGAGCTACCGCTCCCGGTTATTTGATTGTCTTTCAGGATCTTCCTCAGGGCTTATAACTTTTAATCATTAACAGTCAATGTTGCCCGCCACAGAGCTATACGACCAAAATCTTGAGAATCTATTTAATTTTGTATTTCTAGCACGAAAGAAGGTTATTATGGCAATAGCTACTTAGAGCAGAAGGCCTTGTGATATTGCTCCATGTCAGTCAAAATTGACTGTTATTAAGAAGAATAAAAAGCCTTTAGAAAGATCCAAAATCTCACCAAATGTTAACAATATTTAAAGAAACAATAAATATCGTCAATTCGCAAGGAATGTCTTAATTAGAGAAACATTTGTGTATACTACTATTTGACTTTGCGACATGGAGGTCATTTGCTAGAGCGAAAATAAAATTGAGTGCATAATTCAATGGAATGTATATCGGATTTAATAACAAATTTGGCAAGAACTGTAGCAATTTTATCTCTAAGAAAGAAGGATACTTTAACAAAAACTTTAAAACAATAGCGAATGGACGCAAAGGTGGAATATAAAATTACACAAGTAATTCTATGTACGTATATCTGTGCTAACCACCGCTCGTACTTGCGCAGGAGGTGTGTGCTGGTGGCCGTGCTGGTGGCTACGCTGAACGCGTGGTCGGTGCTGGCGGCCACGTTTGACTATGTAGATTGGCAGGAAGATGACTACTCTAATTTCACGATCGTGGACGAGGTAACGCAACCGCAGGTGCAGCAGGGCGCGCAATTGTTTGGTGCGTGGTTGCGAGTGGGTGGGGGGCCGGGGGAGCTGATGAGCTGTCATAAGAGAGAGGCCTCAACGCCTCCGGCCAGTGGCTGGCCACGGTGCGAACGCCTCGTCGTTTTCTGCCATTTATCGTCCATGCCATAGACAACGCGCGGTTGTCCTGTCCCTTTCTGCCGCACTTCGGCCACTGGTTGGCCAAACCACGTGCGTTCCACAGATATATAGAACTAGATTGACAATGCTACCTTTTCAAGTGAAGCCGAGTGAGAGAAGGTACGATGGCGGCGCGCGCAACTCTTAACTTCACCCACGAATAGTATTGCCAGAAGAGTTATATTACTTAAAGTATATATTTTGATTGAACTTTTCCAACAGCAATCTTTCTTATTGTGCAAAATTGAAGGATGGCTAAATGATAACTTATTTCTGTAATAATTACTGTAAATTACGTTCTATCACATATAAAATTACGATCTAACATAATCGTGAGACAAACATCCATTAGTATATTTTGTTCATTCAGCATATAGAAATGAGGAAAGTTAAGTGTTAAATACCACTTCTTTGTTAAATTTGCTTCAAAGAATTCGCCTTACTGTTGTTGCTTCGCATTATCGCCTGTTAGAGAACTAGTACATCTAATTTTGATCATTTACTATTTAATACTTGAAATTAAGTTAAGTCCAATGAACTCAAGTTGTTTTGTGCACCGCTCAGAAATGTGTAATATGTCAGGTATTTAATAGAACACAATTGAGGTTATGGGGGGTGCAATGCTCACGAATACAGTGTCATCTGTCTAAGGTCCCTTGAAATGTCTAAAATTTATGAGGCGGCCTTTCATTGTTACGATTATTACTGCACTCTAGAAGAAGGCTTCTAGCAGATGTATGAGAATGCAACACAAAAGCCTTGGGCTTATGTACAATGCCTCAGAACGGGGTGATCGTAATATGGAGCTACGCGCAATTTCTGGACTTCATTGTTCCCCAGCGTCCAACATCGACATTTGCAATCTTTGTACTATATATCTGTGGTGCGTCCCGTCCCTTTCTGCCGCACTTTGGTCTCTGGCTGGACAATGCGTGTGCGTTCCGTCATCATACATCGGCCACTGTCTAGCGAAGGTGCTTAGGTCCCGACCCATTTTTCATTACGTAAGCCACTGACAGATCAATGTGCGTGTGTCCCGTCATTTATCATACAAGTTACTACAAAGGAAAACAATACAAGCATTATATGCCGTGGTGATTATTGACGGGGAAGTTTTAGAAGAAATGTGTATTTGTAAATGAGAACTTAAATGTCTTGAAGTCACTTTTTTTATGTTTTGGCTTATCCGTCAGTCTTTTGAACATTTTGACATATTTTCTTGGTGCATGCCTACAGAATTATTAATATCATAATATTGATCTCGGCAGTACCCTTTGTTAAATCTGTTAAAGTGAGATGTATAATCTAATTATAAATCTTCGTTACTTCTAAACGACTTGCCTATAATCATAGATTAATTATGCAACTTGGAGCAAAAACTTATCTGGGAAGATCATTTAACATTTTGGAGTAAAAATTAAATTTCTTCAAATTCAGTAAAAGTATAAATATTTCATTTGTAAATGCATTAATTTTCTTGTAAACATATTTACAAAAACTTACGTTCATACATTTAAACAGACGTATTTTTGATCATGTAATCGGATCAAAGGAATTCCTTCCTTCCTCCTCTTTATATTTTAATATTCGAGGGAAGAAAAAGGTTTATCTGTTAGATATATGAAAGTTACGCAGAAGCATAACAATTGTAACTCTCATCATAATACACAATATGAATTGAGTGAAATCGAAAAATTACTAAAAACCTTTGTCCGTGAGAGGTTTTGGCAAAGCGTATTGTTTTCTTCATCCGTTTACTTTTCCAGGCTCCGTAGCTTCATCTTCATTTTCATTTTTAGAGGAGGCTCCCGCACGCACGAACACCTCTCTTGGGCACGCCAACGTGAGCTCGCGTTGTCCCGCCTGCCCTACGCTCCCGTCCAGCCAAGAGCGACAACTAGAATGCCCGACTATTTCGCCTTGCCCGCCACCCCGACGCTGCCCATCTGTTTGGCATTGCCCGTGACAACCCCATCGCCGTGCCCCCCCCCGTCGTGCAAGGCCCTCCGCCCGGGTCGAGCGCCCGGGGGCCGCGGCCCCCCCCCCGGAGGGGGCGCACTTGGCTGTCATCAACTCACAGGTAAGCGCCCCAATACATACCCACTAGGGGCAAAAATTATTTAGTAATTCCAGGATGTGATTGTCTTGAAATATTTAAAAGGCAAGCACCTGCGACCTAAAACCCGCGATTATATGGCAAACAACACAACTTAATACTTATCACTAAGATGTGTAATGTTACAATGACATAAAATTGGGTAACATTTGAAGAACCTGGCTGAGAATGAAATATTTCAGTTGACGGAAATGTCTCTAAGAAATATCTAGTAAATATATCAAATATAAAACTATATATTGGTACTACAACTGCACTGTCTTTCTCGCTCATTGCTAACGATTACATTATATCATTATACGGCGCCTTCTTCTCTACTACGAGTCATCTCTCGAAAAACGCTAAAGATTCAAGGAGACGGTAAACGGAAATGAAAGAACAGCGAGTGGAAGTACGCACGCATACAATATATATATATATATATATATATATATATATATATATATTGTGACTGTACTTACCTCAGTTTTCCAATTAGGAACCCATCATCAAATGAGGCAGTGACCACATATTAAATTTAGATAGCAATAGCTGCTGTTTCTAAAATGATGAAGGGACAAGGGATTCCTTTAGGGGGGAGCGCCTTTATGAGGAGGATGTTGGCTGTGATTTTTAATGCATTCTCTACTTTCATACAGTTCATTAATCACTACTTTGCCATTTGTTTTAATCACACATTTATTCATCAAAGAGAACTCAACATAAGGAGAATCTGGTACTAGTACATGCATGAGTCTGCAGTCTTAAATGATATTACATTAACATAAATTAACATCTATTTTTGATTACATTACTGGATTACTCCGAAACCGATAAATACATGAATCTCTGACTAATCAATTCTGTAATTCTTATTGCAATCATTATGAATATCGTATGCGTATAACCTCTATTTCGTTCCCCTATCTACATCGTGGTTCATTAATACGCCCTATCCCACTAATGCACTCTCTGGCCAACGTGGCTGTGCTGAATTCACTTGGATTACATGGCTATTATATGTTCGGTTACTCATCCTGTATTTTCCACTCTCTTGGCGCAGGAACACAGCTGCTTTTGTTCAAGGCCTTCACGCCACCGCGTGGCGTGGGGGCCCCTCGCGTTGCCGCTGGCTGGTTTACGTGGTTGCCGCTCCGACTCCAGTGTTTTGCTGTCCAGTCACACGCCTTCGATGTTATTGTGCGAGCTCAGATTATTACGACCATGCGTTTTCTCAAAATCGTCCGTCTATTGGTCTGCCCATGGCTGATGGCCCACGCGCACTCGCTCGCCACATGCTTCCATTTTCATTCGATTATTTATCACTCGTGAGCGTTTATATCACAATTCCCTCGACCTAATGTTACTATCCACTGTCTTTAGTTACTATTCACTTCCTTGTCACTACTTCTCCCCACCTATATTCCCTGATGCTCACCGATTACACTTCTGTAATTGATGCACCTCACCTCGCCCGTGCGCGCCATCTCAACTCCCTCTCCCTTCTTCTCGTTATGACTCGCGTCTCTTCTCGTCCCGCGCGACTCGTTCCCCGGAACCGTTCGTCTGACTCTCCTGTCCCTCCTGCGCGCCCGATTCAAATTGGCATCGTTTTTATAAATCTGAATGGTTACATGACCATTAGGTCATAAAAATATATATATATATATATATATATATATTACTAATAATACTATACTATATGTATATATATAGTATTATATATATATATATATATATATATATATATATATATATATATATATATATATATATATATATATATAAATATATTATTATATGCTATTATAGTAAGATTCCAACGGAAATTATAAGGTCTGAAGATGGCTAAAAGGTGTAGCAAAGGTCAGTTTTAATTTCTTTTATTATCAGTAATTTTTAAGTGGTATATCATTTAAAATAAATTGGATCGTAATTTCACTTTAATCCTATTTGACTAGCAGTGACAGTGGAAGAGGGAACATTTGACTGACGTTCAGATCAGAACGCAAGTTATTGTGTTGCATGTTGCTGCCGTGTGTTTGTCCTTAAAAAACGGCCAATTCTTTAGTTTGAAATGTCTAGAGAATCAGAGGATGAGTTGGCGCCTCCAGAAATAAGATAAAAAGCGAAAATTGTGCCCTCGGAATTATTGCCGCAACTTTTGTGCTCTGTCGCAGGCGTGCTGGTGAACCAAAGCCCCACGCGGCAGGTAGGGTAGCTCACCGCCAGGTGGCCTTGGCAGAATGCTGCATGTCAACTACGACGAAACGGATCAATGTTAAAGTTTAACTTATAAAAGTTATCATAAGTCGTAGAAAAAGTACGATATGAAACTGTGTATTAATACACTCGCATGAAATTTACGTTACTCGCTCGTATCGAAATAACACACTGGTGTATTAATACCCATCATTACATCATTTCATAAAGTACTATTATCGGTCGTCACAACAACGTGTATTTCTTGGCTTAAGTTTATTTGTGCATACATTTACATCATATACATCATCTATACTGTTAGGTGCCATTTTTCCTATTCAAATAACACCGAGTTTTCTGGCTCATTACAACCTTAAAAAATTAAAATAACAATTCCAATTAAGGATTACAGTCAATTAATTTTAATTAATCTTGCAATAAATGAATTAGTTTTTGCAGTTGGTGCACATCAGTACAATGCAATTCGTTTCATTACTCTTGCGTTTTAATAACGTAAATGTACTATCAGAAGGAAAGAAATCGTAGCTAGCAATTAACAGTGCACAAAATAAACTAAAAATTATGCTGTTTGGTTTTTGTTTTGGAAGCTGGCTAGGTTTCTCTCAATAAAAAAGATTATTTCTAAATATTTTGTAAATCTTTCTGTGAGGAAAAGTCCAATGGTCAAAATATCTTCGGGTGTATTTGATAAGAATGTTCAGATACAGCAGTTATCGTTTGAAGATACAGTTACGTAATTACTCGACTTTCCCTGTACCTAATTTAATAATATAATCGTTCATATTGAAAGTTTTCCGGGATCAACTCTGATATTTAAGCAAAGAGATTCCGTATAAAATGGCAGTTGCTCTGCATAAACGACAACATTCACGTAGCTGGAATCAAAAATTTTCAAGAAGTACGTTCCCAGTGAAATTTGAGAAGAATGCTTTACAAGTAAGTCTCAAAATGTATTGAATATCGTGTGTTGTGTGTGTGTTGTGTGTATATATATATATATATATATATATATATATATATATATATATTGTGACGTCACGGGGTTATACGAACCCGTAACGCCACCATAAGCCATTAGAAAAGACCTGAGAACTGAGAAATAGGGTACGAGGCGGAGCGATGGTCCGAGAAGGCGACATCTACCCGCAGGTTTTCGCACTCCGATGTCCAAAGTTAGCGGATAATATTTTCTCGAGAGGGCGCGAAGGAGGAGAAAATTCACCCCTCCAGAAATTTTTCCCCAGGCGGAGTGGCATAAATACCGTGACGCACTTCGGTAGAGCTCTCTTACGACTTCGACAGCGACGGCGACTCAACTAGATTCTTCAGCGGTAGTAATTGGTTAGTGCAGGAGTATAATTTTACTTGCTTAAGTAAAGCTGATTTAAGAAACGCGGTAATAAGTGATAGAATTCAGAAGCAAAGTGCATGTACAGCATTTGCACTAACATTACGCGAGTAAGCAAGCGTTGTGACTGCTCGAACTTGAAATAGTTTCATCACCGAAGTAAATTCGCGCAGAAGGACTCTGAACGAAATCCAGTATTTAATTTTGTACGCCACGACCACGCACGCTCAAAGTGTGGTATGTCGGCCGAGTGCTAGAAGTAGTCAATTCAAGCACGTTAGTTATTTAAAACTGGAAGCGCGAGCAACGGGTACGCGGCAGGCGGCAGAAGGACGACTCCAACACTCAAGCGTAGGCGAGAAGGACTTGGACCAATCGGTCGATGGTACGAGCCCGAGGACGAGAGAAAGGTTTGGAATTTGGACGTGTGGCGGCATCCTGAGATCGAGCGAAAGAAGTGGTGTAACCGCGGGTCATCGAACCAGTCAAGTGACGTGGCGAGGACTGCGAGCGACCGAACACCCCAAGGTTAACTGACGGCGAGCGGGAAGGAAATGTAGAGGTAAAGAACTGGCAACTTCTATGCGACAATTTGTTGGGAACAGTGTAGCGTTAAACACCAGGCGAAGCGTCTAAAATAGGTGAAAGTTCCAAATAGTTACTGGGAAATATTTCGAACGTATGAGCGGCAGTTTTGATTTCATTCGCTGTACGCACCAGTAAATTCGTTTGAATGCCATACCTTGTACAACTTGTCTAAAGTAAATTATAATTTTTCATGTAATGTAAAAGTAATCTTGTTGAAAAGTATTGTGTCCATTATATGATGTCAGGGATAATCAGTTGCTATAATTTTGTAAAGGGTACGATTTAGTAACGTGTGTGTCACGTTTATTCTTGTGTTAGAGTTAACAGCATTGTAATAAATGCGCAGCTCAAGGCTGACCTCTGTGAAGTCTATATAGAATAATTGTAGAGAATCACTTAAAGGGCCGTGCACGGAGAAAACTTTAGATTAACCACAGTGAAATGAGGTACACGAAATAATTGAGAAGGAGGTCAAAGCAAAAGTATTGTAAATAGTGCGTATTGAAGTAATCAGGCAGTCAAGGTGACGCCTATACATTCTCTTATGGTTGTGTTATTTCTGTTCTTTTTGTTTTCTTTGCAGTGACCATCTACGTAAAGTATATACTTATTGTATATTTGTGCCACTGTGTAATTTGTTTTACTGAATATATGCTCATTTTACCAGAATTTTATATAATTCATTGTGTCAAGGGTTCAGACCTTTCTCATACCCGAAAGATCCTGCTTCCTGAGAATTCAAAGCTCGTTTCACGAGCATTCATAGTTTCACGCTTCATCGCCACCGGCTGGAAGGTAGTAGGTGGGCGTGTTATAATATATATATATATATATATATATATATATATATATATATATATAGTGATATACGAAAATGGCGAACCATTGTGGCTTTCGAAAATGTCATTTATATGAAGTAGAAGATAGGGGTGTCAATAGACGATAGCGGGGGAGGGGGAGTCGCTATGTGACTAGTAAACAACCGGCGTCAAAGGTCATTTTCGCTAGGCGAAGAGGACGGGGAAGTGACCGGTTGGAGGCGACAAAAGTGTTGTTTTCTGGTAGACAAAAGAGGATGATATAGAGTTTCGATGCTTTGGTTTTTATGAACAGTTATACTCCCTCTAGCAACGCGGTAATGAGCGGGTCGGCTCCTGACATTTTACCAGGTCGAGAAAATACTGTTGACAACCAAATTCGATGCAGTAAGTTGTATTATAATTAAGTGTATTGGTTCTTATGTAAGGATAAAACGTTCTTGTGGGAAAATATAAAAGAATTCTACAAAGTAAATGGCAGTACGTGCATAGGCGTCCACTTCACGAACTTTAGGCGGAGGACTTTATGAAGAAGGAAGATTCTGCTGCGACGACGGAGAAGATCCTACGTCATCGAATGGAGAAGTGAAGAGCGGGCGAAGATAACAAAATTGTTTTAATAGTATTAAAAGATATAGAAAAATGGTCATGACCAAAGATAATTTCATTTTGATTAACGATGTAACAATTCTTGTTTAACTTTTATCAGAATCAAAATATTTTATTATAACTTCCAATTTGTTATTTTACAAAAACCCAACTATCATTATTCGTTACGTGTAATCCAGTAGTAGATATTTTGATAAGATTTTCAGATTCCTCGCCACTCCGTATGGATGGCAGATTGAGTAATTGGTTGCAGAGTAAGTAGGAACAATTATGAACTGTGAACCCAATTAACTGAGCTAGCACGACATAATTTTGGATGAGAAATATTAAAATTACTTGGGAAACATCATGGTTGCAGTTGTAATTATTTCCTGGCGCTCAACTCAATAACTAAATTATTCGGTAAATAATTACGAGTGTCATTCAAACAAAACGAGTTTTGAATATAACAATTAATAATTTTTGAAATTACGACTTTTGCTGATAGAAAGAAGGTCTTGTTCCAATACACCATGCGGTCCACCTAAGATATCCCTTCAATTTTCTCCTGAACCGTTGCAGATACTGAGATGCGGCTTTCGCTAAAACTACTGTATGCAAGGGGCACATATGGTCATGCATAATATTATTCTATTGAATTTTTTATTGCAGAGATATTAACCCAACTTCGATTTTTTAAATTTAATCCTATAGATTTTTTAGCTCATCATAACAATTGTAAGAGACGAGCTCATAAATATGCATATCGCCATATGTTACATAACAAAATTTTCGAGAAATTAAGTTTAGAGACGCAAGTCGACTCTGATTTCCATAATCTGAACGAGAAATTCCGGGTATATGGGCGAGCTCCCTCATCATCTTAAAAAAAACGGGAACCTCCTGCCCAGAACCCACATCACATAGTCGTGCGTTGTGGATGCATCTCTCTTCCACAGTCACTCGCGGATTTTCATTAGCCCAAATTCTGCAGTTCTGCTTATTGACGTACCCATTGAGGTGGAAGTGCGCTTCATCTTAGAAAATTATTCTTTTTGTGAAGTTTTCGTTCTCCGCTTGTCGATCCAAGACCCATTGAGCAAATCGACGTCTCTTTCCATGATCTGCGGGCTTCAACTCTTGCATAAGTTGAATCTTGTAAGCATGCATTTTCTGATCTTTTGAAAGGATGATATGCAGTGAACTTGGTGCAAATTCAATTGTTGAGCTCGTCGGCGAACCGATTTTCTGGGGCTTACGGTCACATTGTCACGCACGGCAACAATGTTTTCTTCATTCCGAATAGTACGCGGTTGTCCTGTTTTCTTAACGTTTGACACAGAACCTGTATTCTCAGACTTCCGGATCAACTTCCGAACTGACGACTCTGTTGGAGCAGCATTACGTCCGAGTATCACACGCAATTCACGAACGGTTGCGGTGGAACTTTCACTGTTCTTGTAATAACTTTTTATCACCTGGATGTGTTGCTCAGTAGACATCTGCACCATGATGAAAAGAACAGCAAACAACAATGATCATCACACAAAAGCTATCAGGATACTAATGGGAAAGATAACAGATAACAAACATTATAAAACAGGGTTGCCAATCCTGGAAGGATAAAATGGCGCAAAATTGAAATTCATCCTTACTTCCTAGTTACCCTTTATATGTATATGTATATATATATATATATATATATATATATATATATATATATATATATATATATATTGTGTGTTATAATATATATATATATATATATATATATATATATATATATATATATATTCATTATGTATATGTTTATTGTGACCAATGCGGGTGCTCACGTTCGTCCCACACGCCCACGCTAGATGCAGACGACGGCTGAAGACGTGGTGAGCGCGGCGCCATTCAAAAGGGGCGCGTCTCCAAGAATGTTGCGCGCAATGCCCGCAGAACAGTGACGTATCAGCGGTCAGACTGGGGAGACGGAGATGACGTGCCGCTACCCCTACGAGGAGGGTGAACACATTAAAGACAGAGGCAGGGTTGCCACCTCTCCGGGTTTGACCCGGAGTCTCCGGGTTTCGATAGTAATCTCCGGGCTCCGGGTTAATTCTGAAAATCTCCGGGTCATGAAACGAACTAAATTCGATATCTTTGTTTTTAAAACATTTTGTTTAAAAAAATGCGGTTTACCGTTTTGCTTACTGTTCTCATATTAATGACACTTTAAGCGAAATGGCGCGAAATGGCGCGAAATGGCGCCAAATGTTCGTTCTGGTAGCCGTATTGAAAAATGTCAATTCTAGAGATTTTTAAGTTCTCGGGTTTCTATTTGTACTAAGGTGGTCGTACAGAACAAAGCAAAACATTTACTTTTCCTCGCATATTTGATTGTCTTTTTAATAAATCAATTGGTCTTATTTTTACACACAGTAAGGTAATTATCAGTAATTATAATACTAAATACATTTTAATGAAGATTATAAAATTATTATCAAGGGAATTGCATTAAAATATATAAAGTAGTAGAGTATTATTGCGAGTTTATTATGAAAAATTACTTGAAATAAAATTCGTTGAATTTCATTTAAATATCTTTTTAGCAATTTGTCATTACATTTATTCTATATTGTTTTTATTGTTCTATATTGTGTTCTATGTTCTGTTCTATGTTGTGTTCTATGTTCTGTATTATTCTATATTGTGTTTATATTGTTATTACATTTATTACCATCTCGATCAGGTTTTTCGTCCAGTTTCCCTGATCCATTGAGCAAATGCTGAGATGGCCCTTGTTTTGCTTCTGGACATAAATGTAACTTCATTTTCTGTGCGTCTTCTAGAATTCAGTGGGAAATACAATTATTCAAATTATCGTTTCCATGTTGTCGCGGCAGGAAGTAATAAGAGCCAAAATTTATTGCTTATTTATCCTTGAAAATAGAGTTTATTACATGGGAGTTTTTTTGATTGTTTTTTTCTCCCATCGATATCCGTTCGAGCAGCAACTTCGACCTAAAAATTCAGCAAGAGATTAAGTAGACGTTTTTGGACGTCAGAGAGACGTATATATAGTCACGAAGGTTTTAGAATTTTTGCCGAAAAAGAATTTTTATCTGTAGAGGACGGGAGCAAGTGATATGAATTAAATAGTTAAAAATGATTCAGTGGTCAGCAAAGAACGGACGGTAATTTGCATGGTGAAGACGCAGTTACTTTCGATGAGAGGCGAAGTAGACTGTGATATCTGGTGCGACGCGTACGCCCGAAGTAAGTAAGTACGCAATTATTCAATCAGTTGCGACGTGCAAGGGACATTCGCACGCGAACGTGAACGAGATGACAACCCGTAACAAGGATTTAGAAGTTATAAAAGTAAATTAATTTTTATTTTTAAAGAAAGGGAGAAAAGTGTTGTGTGTATATATAAAGGCCATGACAGTATACACATATGTAGGATTGCCAGACACAATGCGACATAGCATGCGATGAGAGAAAATGACTTGTTTAAAAACAGTGTTAATGCTTAAGAATAAGAAATGATTAAGATAAAAAATAAAGAAGCAATTTCTTTTGATTTAAGTTCTCTGCCACTTAGAGCATGGTTCTTGGGTTTGCAACATGTATTATTTATTGCGTTATAGCCACGTTCTGGGTTGTATTTTTTGACCTACCTCAAGACTTACAAGTCCAGGTACTAGCAGTCAGTATTGCCCACCAAAAACCTTATCCGCCTCAGTCTTGTGTTATTATTTTAATTCTGTATTGCTAATAAGAAGTATCGCTAATATGCCCACATGCTACTCGTAGTATAAAAAACTGACTATGGTGACGAAGCGTGATTGTTAATGATAAGGATAATAAGCTTTCAGGACAGTAAAAAATGTGACAAAGTGAAATATAGGAATGAATTAAACAAATAATACAAAGTCGCTAATACAATATAATTGCTTTAATTAGCGGAAATAGTCATTTCGTTAGCGATATTGAGGTCATTTACTAGTGCAAAAAAGATTACTAATGAAGTCAACGAGTTAATTATGTAGATGAACACGGGACTTACCGATAACTGTGGGCGCAAAGTGTATCAGTAGTATAACTAAGATGTAAGCATCTATTAATACCTTCAAACGAATTGGGAGTGGCGAGAAATGTGTAACGCAATTTTGCAGTAGTAATTCTGTGCCCGTCGGGTGGTTACTTGAATTGCTGTGCTAAGAGGTGCTCGTGCGTGCGCAGGCGGTGTGTGCTGGTGGTGGTGGTGGTGGTGCTGAGCGCGTGGATGGTGCGCGCTGCCGTGATTGTAAACGAAGGACTGGAGGCGGCCGCAGATGCGGGCGCAGAGGCGGAGGCGCTGGACCAGGAGACGCGGCCACAGGTGCAGGAGGGCGCGCGCTGTGCCTGGGGGGCGGCGGCGAGGGAGATGACGCGGCCGAGCTGTCGCTGGAGAGCGGCCTCAACGCCTCCGGCCACTGTCTGGCCAAGGTGCGTACCTGTACTATATTGTCCACTGTCTGGCCAAGGTGCGTACCTGTACGAATATTTTGCCCACTGGCTGGCCAAGGCCGACTATATCGCCCACTGGCTGGCCAAGGTGCGTACCTGTACGACTATATCGTCCACTGGCTGGCCATTTACGTGCGTCCCGTTTTTTATCTTTCGTACAAGGCCCACTGTCTTGGAATGTGCGGGCGCGGTTACGTTTCTTCCAGTACATCGGCACTGCGTGCTAAGGTGCGGCCGTCTCATAGCTTTCGTCCGTATATCGGCCACTGGTTGGTCACGTATATGCGTCCCTTCCTTATGTTTCGCATAAGGCCCTCTGGATTAGGAAAATGCGTGCAAACCCGTCCTTTTCCTCCGTACTTACGAGCAACGGCATGACCACGGCACGTTCACCTGAGACTTTTCTTTTGTTCATCAGTCACTGTCTAGCCAAGTCCTTTTCTTCCGCACAAGAGCCACTGCCTGGCTAAGCTGCGTGCGTCCTATTATTTGCAAGTTTACCCTCAGAATGGTTTATCCCATAGAATGGGATAAAATGTATTATTTGCAAGTTTACCCTCATTGACAGGTGCGATAGAACAAGTATGTTGCTCTTAAGGAGCACATAAATAGTCACCCTTAATATTTTAACTTATCCGTCCTTTTTTTAAAGCAGTTTCAAAAACCTTTTTTTCATTGTGCAAGCTTCTATTTACATGGATAGTATATTTTTTTTCTAGGTATAATAATTACCATATTCTAATTTTAAATATTATTTCTAATCTCTCCTCTTACGATAATAGCTCAAAGTGAAAAATGAAACAAATATTTTACGCAGTAATATCATATTACTTTTCATATTGGGAAAATATTAAATTTTTAGTCTTTCAATAAAAAATAGTGAATTACATTTGTTTATACTGAAATAAATGTAATAATATTTGAACGTTGCTCTATATAAAAAGGTTTTTTTCGTAATAATTAGAGTTCATCAAAAAAACAGTGTTGTCATGTGAAAACACCTTAAGAGGCTGTAGCAGTTTTTATTGCATTATTTTGTGTAATTTTTCCCGTTTCCTGGACACTTACTTGGTACTGACTTAGAAGAGTCCATACAAACTACAGAAATTACTGATGACTGCATGTGGCTTAGAAAAAACAGTTACAGCAAGCCCTGTACACTCCCAACAAACTCACCTATTATGACCATACAAATACGTAGAGAATATTGTCGCAATCGAAACCGTCTCATCCCAAACACTGGTCCACTCCGAAATGAGTTGACCATCTGCCATGGGAATATTATTGCCTCTAGCGCATTGCTTATCGAGAAGTATTTCGTGATTTTAGCACGAGAATGGCAGAGGTGCAACGGACCACTTCCCACGCGGAATCCTTCCTCATCATTGTTTCCTACGCTCCCCATTCACATATTTACACACACATTACACTACATCACATGTCACGAGGCTATTGGAATTTGATAGTGTGTCCCGCTGGAGCGGTTCAAGGGGAAACACTGCAAATTGACATGTGTTTGGCGCTTGATCTCACGTTTGTCGAAAGGTGAAAAATGACAAACATCATTATATACCATGCACTTCACTTAGCGACTTAATGGGTTAATTAATTAAGCATCCGAAGAAGGAAAAGTAATGGGATTTGAAAGAGTGCTTCTGGTGCAACAGGTGCGGCTGCAGCACGTGATAGAGCGGTCAGCTGAAGGGGCGAGGGGCGCAGTCCCCGGTGCATCTGCAGATGCAGCGCTCCACGAGGCGTGGAGAGGGAGACTCGCGCCTCGTCACTTTGCAGACCACGCTCTCAGGTGCGTACAAACAACTAGCACAACAACACGCACAAAACAGCTACCACAACACCACGCACCAAGCACACTCTCGTTGCTCTGCAGGCCACGCTCTCAGGTGCGTAGAAACAACTAGAACAACACCACGCACAAAACAGCTACCACAACACCACGCACCAAGCACACACTCTCGTTGCTTGCAGGCCACGCTCTCAGTGGTACAAACATCTAGAACCACACCACGCACAAAACAACTAGAACAACACCACGCAGCAAGCACACACTGTCTTCACTTTGCAGACCACGCTCTCAGGTGCGTACAAACAACTAGCACAACACCACGCACAAAACAACTAGCACAACAACACGCACCAAGCACATTACCTTGCTACTCTGCAGGCAATGCTCTCAGGTACGTCCAAACAAGCACAATACCACGCACGAAAATCACTCTTCTGGCATAATCAACTCTTTGTCTTCCTAACATTCATTTAAATATCACTCACAAGTTAACGATTTAGGGACTCTTTGACTAAGAAAAATAACACCATTAATTTATTGAAAGCGTATTTGTGTAAAAACATTTACACAAATACATAAGGAATTTTAAAGGATAAATATATGAATATGCTAGATTAAACTAAGCGAGCCGTCGTAAAGGTCAACTATTCATGCAGTGACAATCGCGGAGACGGCTAGTTAATTTTGTATAGAATTCAGGATTGGCTGAAAAAGCAGTGACAGTTGTGAAGACTGCTGTCGATTTGCAAGAAATTTAGGGATTGGCTAGGTACGAAAGTACATCATGTATATCTACAAATAAACAATCGAAAAATGGACCGAGCTTTGCAGGGCTGAAAGAATACGAGGGCATTCATACTGACTGATGCAGTGGGCTTGAACGGATCGTGCCCAATTAATGTCGGGAGTTTTTGGGGAACTTGTAGCATCTATTAGTGAATGGATATTGAGAGAAAATCGAATTTAATTCAAGTGTGACAGTGGAGTTTAAAATATTTCAAATGAACGAGTTGGAGGGACATTGGGGGCTTAGGGAAGTTGTTCGTATTGACTGGAATCTAGCATAAATTGTTTATTGATCTGATGAACGGTGATTGAAGTGTGCTTCCGAGAAAGAAGAGAAAAGATGGTGTCTGGCTGAGGACTGCGGCGTGAAGATAAATAGATGGTCCAAAAGCTCGCAAAGAAATTATAAGGTTGGAACCGGTCATGACAAAGGTTTAATTTTATATGGAATTATACGATACTAAAATTGTTTAATATATTTCATGTTTTGGGAAATTAATACATGATTTTCATTGAGCCAATTCTAGCAATGAAGTACAAGATAGAAAATATATTTGCTTTTCAGGATCCTCAAACCACTCTGTATAAATGGCAGATCGATAATCATCTATTAGCATACAAGTGATTATTTCTATAAGACCATCGACCTAGGTACCCGGAAATAATTTATTACAGAGTTGAAGATTGACGTATAATAGTCTCAGCTAATTTTTTCCTGGCGCCCATTTATACAAATTCGGAACTGATTACATTGGTATAGATGGCACTGAATATATTGCAAATTATTTCAAAATGGCGTACCAACTGGGGCTAGAATTTGTTTTAAATATATTTAGTTCATTTCAATATATAACTTCTAGTAATTGTGTAAACAAAATACCGGTACTTCCATCAGTATTTCGTTCATAGTATTTTGGTTAGTGTAAAATTTAATTTTTAATAATAATAATAATAATAATAATAATAATAATAATAATAATAATAATAATAATAATGATAATGATAATTCACAATTTGATTGGAAATACTGAACTTTAATACAATAATTTTGTTGTTATATTCACTAATGGCACTGAATATATTGCATATAAAGTATTAGAAAGAAAACTGACTCTTTTGTAAGTGTGTGCTAATTATTTGACGAAACATATTTTTGTCTGCATCTTTTCTTTTCCAGGCCCCTCCTACTTATCTTCACTCCCTGGATGGGCGTCTGCCTCATCGCTAGACCGTCGTCCGGGGGCCAATGGGAACTCGCCCTGCCCTGCCTGCCCGTCACCCCAACTCAGAGGAGGGCATCCTCTCCCCTCGTGCCCACCACCTGAGCCATGCCCTCGTGCCCTGCCCTCTGCCTCTGCCACCGCCGACGGCCCCCTCGTGCCCTTCGCCCTGCCCATCGCCGTGCCCTGTGCCCGCCCCGCCCCTGTGCCCGGCGCCCGCTCAAGCGCCCATCACGTGCCCTTCACCGTGCCCCACCTGCCCCTCGTGCCCAGCGTGCCCCGCGCCATCAAAATGCCCATCGCCGTGCCCCACCCCGCCGCCCTGTCCAGCGTGTCCGTCGTGTTCCAAGCCCACAGCACCCGGTTACGAGCGCCACGCCGGACACGGGGCGTACCGCGTGCATCTCATCCCCCTCAATTGGCTCGAAGCGAAGGCTGCATGTGAGAGGGAGGGGGCGCACTTGGCTGTCATTAACTCACAGGTAACTGTTCAATTTGAAATAAGCCTGGAATTAAAATACTGGATGTACTAACAATGCGTGTGGTGAGATTGTTCAAATGATTTAAGAATACTATGTGCGCCCTAAAACCATTTACACTATAACAAAATATATAACTTATACTTCCACAAACCTAACATACATCATTATCTTCCTACGATGTAAAATGAAGCCACAAAATATAAATATATTGTAGATGATATTTGGTGAACTTCGGTTATCTGAGAATTAAATATCTCACTTGAGAAAAGTCTGATTATGAAAAAGCATGTAAATATTTTTTAAAAATCAAAAACTTTTCAAATAATCCCGATATTTAATCTTTTTGGCTTAATGCCTGTTAAACAAATTCATGAAATAATGTGATTATCCAGAATCAATATGTTTTGTGTGTTTTTTTGGAAGTAAAGAAAGGAAATAAACTGAATTAAAGCTTGAACTTCCAGATTCTAGGTTTAAATTTGCCGAAAATCGTCTAACGAATCACAATGGAAATGGTTTCGACGATTATTTTTTCCATAAATATATAGTGTCAGAGTATTTTAACAGATATAATGAAAATAAAGTTTGAGAAGAACATCGAAGATAAATATTTAACAAGTTTTATTTCATGTTCATTTTTCAGGAAGAAGCGAACATCCTTGCGCGAATTCTGGCAAGTCAACCAATTACTTTGGAATACGTCTCAATGGGCTTTAACGACTTGTACTCGGAGGGAGAGTTTTTGACCGTCCTAGGTAAATAAACCCTTTTTTTAATTATCATTTACATTTCGAGATCCAGGACAAACTTAACTCAGAATGATGAAGGTATTGAGTGCCATGCGCATTACAGAGCGCACTTATCGAAGGAGGCTTGCTTACGAATACATTTATTCGTTGTTTTTCTTTTTATCTTCTTTTCTCTTACAAATGCAGAGTAGTGATTTCCTTTCTACCAAAAGTGTGTCTGAAGAGGATGATCTTATAGCGGTTAAAATAAATCAGAAATGTTTGCTTACGAATGGGATGATGTTTCCTGATGAAATTAGTTACGTAATTTCTAGCTTCTGCTGAGGACCTGTGCTCTTTTGTCTTATGAATAGTAGAAATAACCACAGGTCATGATAAAGATGTTATTTGTCTCCTCCTTTTTAAAGCCAAAGAGGTTTGAGTTCACCTCTCTTTCCGTCTTGGCAAGAATTCTAGTAGAGTGTTTCATTTCTTCTTACGTAATGTTCCATGAATGGTCAATATTGTGCTTTCATCCCACCGGAAGCAGAATTCACCCTAACCGAAAATGTGAAGATAGTGTTAGGCCTTGCAATTGCAGCTTGCACTTGCGCCATATGGAAATGCACGGAAACACTATCGCTAAGCTCGGATCAGGAAGGGCAATTTGGTGAAACATATTATGACAACGGCATTCTTCATTGCACTTTCTGAATAGGAACGTTATCAGAAGTGAATACATGGAACCCGCATCATCGGTAGCTTGCAGAGTTTCCAGATTTTTTTAAATTAAACGTTTATTTATAATCTGTTCGTACATCAGAACAATTAGTAAAATTTTTCACTAGGTAATTAACAATGGTTGAAGAAGATTCTCAGTATATACTAGTATCTCTCCATTGTTATAGTTGATTATACTTCAAAACCTGTGAGGCAAATCTAAAGGTTTGGATTTCTAGAGACGCGTCATTTCCAAACTGTTATCTAATAAATTTATCGCTTAAGTATTTGAAAGACATTCAAATTTTTCCATATATTTACAATAACATTCCTTTATTTCTTCGTTAACTGTTGGCATTTTAACATCGGAGTGAATTACATTATTTCAAACATACTAGGGGAAAATGGCAATGTTTCTTAATGCTTTAGATTGAAATCTTTGAATGATCTGGATATTGGACTTGCTACTGGTGGCCCAGAGCCGTATGCAGTATGTCTTGGCTTTTCCGCGCGACGCGGGGAGTGTTGCCAGCCTGTGGGGCTGTGGCAGTTGCATGCTTCCTGTCCCTTCCGTAAAAATCAATACGCTTTGTCCGATATCAAGTCGTTCGCCTTGTCGAATATCAAGTAACACCAAGCTTGAAACTGAAACAAGCAATCGCGCGTCACCGCCGCCAGTTATAGCCCACACAGGACACGGCCTTAGTTTCTGCAGTGAAATTGAGTGGCATAAGAAAATCAGTAAGGTTTCAATCCCGGATCAGCTACCTCCACCTCAGGTTGATTGATTGATTTTTTCGTGTTTCCGGGCGCATCAACAGCTTTGGCCATTAATCCCGTACGTGTAGTGCATGTTTCTTCTCAGGAGATGGCGGTGATCTTCCCTCGCTGGATGGCGAGATCCGGCGCCGACCTACCGTCGTCTAGTGGGGTTTCCCCCTAACCAGGACTCTCCCACCAGCGGGGCACCGCCCTAGCCGGGACAAGCTCTAAGCTCCCGACCGGTCTCCCGGAATATGTGGTAGTGTAGTGCATGTTAGTGTAAGTGTGTGTGTAAGGGAAGAGGATAGGACAAGGAAGATGAAGGACAGATCACGCGCAGTCCGTGGCCCGTTTAGTAGGGTACTGCTCCGCCATTCGCCTGGTGTTGATCGGAGAAACCACGGAAAATTACCGATCAAAGCAGCCAGCCTCTAGAATTCTCTTCTAGACAGCGACTGAATTCGACCTAGCTGAAAAGCTAGTGTCGAATATCCGTTGTTGTTAACTATTAACAAATAAGAATTCGAGTTTCTGTTCTGGTGATTTATTACTAAAATTATTGTTAAACACTGAGGTAAAGGAAGTTGGAAAATTAGTCATTACTGGAGGATTTATTATATTTAATAAGTTAATAATAAAGGTAAAAATGAAATTTATAACTGAGTTGATAAGTGGGGAAGAGTATATTTTTATTTTTGACTTGAACTGAAGTGTATCTATTTACACAGGTCAACAATATGAAGGTAAATGTAAACGACAGAGATGAAAATAGGTGTTTTGTATATCATATTTTGACATAAATACGAATCTGGTTTGGGTTTTGCTTATCATATACCATTCTTGAAATAAAACTCATATTCGAAAATACTTATATATTCTATTTCTGGGGCTACAAATGCACATTTCACGCTTATATACAGACAACTAACGTATCTGATGTGTAAAAACAGAATAGATTGAATAGTCACAAGTTCAATAAAAGCAGATTTGCAAACTAAAAATGCATAGCTGTTGATTTCCTTTTGTGAATGTCTTAGTCGGATGGTTGTCACGACAAAGCATCCAACAGTAGACTGTATGGATTAATTTTAAGAGTCTTGGTACCTCTCCTCCATAACTTTAATGTTCTGGTGAAAGGTCTCTTTCATCTCGTCGACTAAATCACCTCTAATAAGGTGATCCACCTATAATATGTGGATGGGAAAGCCTAAATATGAATATAGAAAATGAAAATTCAGTGACATGCGGCATCCAATGTCTTGATGTGCATCTAGTAATTCCTGCACGCCTTATTTGTGAGCAGAAATCATTTTATAACCAAGATAATTGCGCGAAAGCCACTGAAAACTTTTCTATGCCTTTTTTCCGATATCATTATCATTGTTCAAATACTGAGTCCTTCAATAGCCTCCTAATCTACGGTCCCACAAAGACACCTCCTTTAGTTTGAAAGGAGATATTTTGCAAAATTTTTCAGTTACGTACAGGCAAACATTCTAATTTTTTCCTAAGATTGTTTACAAAGTTTTTAAGTAAGTAAAGCTCAATATGCAATGGTGACACTAACACATTGTGTAACAATCAATGGGACATGCTGGTAATTTTCTTCTCCTGTAATGAAAGGTCTTCTTGGCTTCCAGTCACGTGTGATATAATCTACCGCATCTCGACTATCCCACAGACAAAGGCAGCAAAAGAACTTGATAAACCCTCTTTGTAAACCCATCAACATACTGATCAGCTTTAAAACTCCACAGTAGTTCGACTGATAACATTTGAACTGAATTGCTTCTAGTACAGGATTTAAATTTTCACACGTTTCTTTCAAATGTACAGAATTAGCAATTGGTTTAGAAGGCTTTACATTGATAATGTGCAATAAGGCTGCCTTCAAACTGGAATGAGTCAATAAATAGGCTTCATTCCAATGATCTGAGCTGTTGCTTCAATTTCGCAAACAGACTATTTACACGTTTCAGTATACCATTGGACCGTCTAAGAAAAAACATTGCTTTAGATATTTGCTTCTTGATCTGTAATACGAACATTTTTTTAACAAATGTTTTTCTTTCAAACTCGATTCAGTTCTGCTTTGACTTTGTGTAGCGAAAGATTCCTAACGAGATCATTTAATTTAGTTTACTCGATGCCCCTTACTCGATGCACATTCCGTTTCTTAAAGTACATTCATTTCACATGTAGAATAGGGAACCGGTAACTGGACGTCATGAAGAACTGGCCTTATCGGTGACTGCAGATTTGGATGTACCATGTTATGTTTATTCTTTGCTCAGGAACCGTTAATACGGACGCAGCAAAATAGAAAGCATCACTGTGGTTGATTGGCTCACGCCAAATCATGGAAATGGCAAAGGTCATAGAATGTTTCTTTTTTTGCACCCAATCCCGTAACCCTGTTGCACTAAATTTGCAAATAACATACGGGGCCCAGCTTTTATCTTGATCATCTAGATGACATTCAAAACACTATTAGTAGAGCTTGTGAAGAGGGGAAAACATGCGCCTCAGGTATTTTGGTGTAAAAGAACCACAAACATAACAGAAGTTATACGGATGTTTGTGATACGTGCGCGGCATGATATATCAATAAATTACTTAATATGCAACTAAAAAAGGCGTTGACCGTTTCAGAATTACCGCAAACTCTTTATATTTGAGCATTGGAACTCTTCCCTCTTCATGTAAGTAATTGATGAGTTGCTTCTACGCTTCAAAGGATCTAAAACTGCAGAAATGGAAAATATATTGAAAAGACGTTACCCGGGATACGATAAACTGAAGTGCTCCCTCACCTTTTGTGCTGAAAGAAATGTACACCTCTCAGAACACTAATGCACCCCTACCGTAGAACTTCTTGTAATAAACGAGCGCATTGAGTAGTAGGCGCATGTCTTTCTCGTTAGAAGCACTCGCTGAAACTCTGGTCTACTGGTGGTTCTGAAGTGCTGGTCAGTTCGCAACAGGAGACACTGTCTTATTTTCTTTCCACGAAGGGCACGGATGTGATTCGTGTTACACATCGATCATGGGCGATGGAAGCTTCCCTTGGAAGGGATGTCCACTGAGAGATCCCGCGGAAACGATTACCAAGAAACTGTATGTGCTGTATAAGCGAAAAACTGATTACATATTTGAAATCAGCACAATTAACTCTATTTCAAACACTCATTGGCTTTTATGGCGAAAAACATTGTTAACCTGAGTTATTAGAATTACGAATCACCGGATTAAACTTTGAAAGGCTTTTTGTGTGGGGGCGGAGGGGGGAGAGAATGGGCGTGTTTTGGCTTGAGAGGATGGGAAGAGTATTATTGTTACTAGTTTTTTCTTATTAATATGCAGATTGCTTTTGGTTATCGACTCCTACAGATTCTTATGATAAGACCATTCTTGAGAAAGTAAGTTCGTCCTATAAGCAATTTGGCAAATTTTTAATTTTTATATTTCGGAGTATTCTCCTTTTTCGCATAATAGATCGAATAATGACTTTCTGAACAGACAACACATGCTAGTTCGTTGATTACATCAATTTTCTGTGTGGCCGAAATCTAGCCGATGAAGACATAGGACCGTCCTCTACTTTTGTTCCTTCTTTCCGAACGATTACTCGAAGATTACAAATTTTTTTAATGTGGAGGGTGGTTTCAGTGTTCTGTGGGTCGCTACGTTTCACAGCAATTACCGGTAGTGAGCAATTGCCTTTGAATTATCTGCTGACATTTAATACAGTGGGTTGTTGTGACTTGAGGTCTTGATGTAATTCCTCTTGGAGGCTGGTTACATGAACATTAAAGATAATTTCTTGATGGCCGGTTATTTATATGAATGAAAATTCATTTTTGTTTGAATGAGGTATGTAATTGCTTTTCCGATGTCCATAAAGTTTGTTAACTTACATTTTAGTTTGTTGTTATTGTAATCAGGTGAACTGAAGAGTTATGTTGCTTTTATTTGTCTATTAAATTCTGCTACATATTAGTTGAATTTCACAATTTGTGTGTGTGTGTGTGTGGGTGGATTTTACATTTTATGAAGATTCTGGGAATTTTACATTGATGAATGAAAACATATTGTCACGATCCTTCCGTTTTTTTTCTGAGAATTTGTTGGAAACTGGCACTGAATATTGCGTATCTGAATGTTTGGTGGGCTGCATCATTGTCTGCATGGACTCATTGACCAGAGTTTCCGTTTACGAACACTATTTGACTTCCGAGGGAAGAAACATTCACTGCGCCATTGTATGTAGTCTGCTGTATCTTTTTGGGGACCACTTGCGACCAAATACAGGTATGAAACATTTGTAGCAAGGAGTAGGCTGCTGACTTGAAATTGGAGGTGAAAATGGCCGTTGTGATGTTGATATCTCAAGCTGCCGTTTCCGGGAATTTGGCTTTTATTCTGATGGGCGGAATTTACCTTCATGGCGCTCTCTGTGTTGCAAAGGAGCGCCATTAATTCTACAAGGGGTTGGTCGAGGCTAAGATTTGCCAAGGCGGCTTCACTTTTATGTTTAAGTATTAGCACTTGAAGAAGTAGTTCGATTGAAGCCCTGAAGGTAACACTCTACTAAATTGAGATGCTCTATTAGTAAATAAAGTATTGCTAGTCTGGGTAGACCACGAGAATCGAGAGAGACAATTACTTGACACTATGGCGGTATATCCGTTAGTTGCGTGGCACGGCGCTCCACTGGAGGGGTGGGCGACTATTCCTGGTGGGAGGAGGTTTGGAGCGAAGTACTCATAAACCGCCAAGGCCGGGGGCCGGAGTCCCGTTGCTCCAACTCGGAAAAGTGTAGCGAAGCGTCAAGTGACGTGTATACAGGGAGGTTGTCCTACGTAATATTGTCTGAATATAAATTTTCTGCTGAAATGCTGACAATGACACTCAGTTATATACACACATCGCTGCCCTTAGAAATTTCCCACCGTCCGCAACGTACTTTAGTTACTTTAGGCACCTCGGATTGGCTAACGTACACTTCATCCGACTGAAATGCGAAGTGTTCTTTTAGCTTTATCTTCTGATTTTGAATAGTATGAACCTTAATCGTCTAATTTCTGAATCTGCCATATTCGAGCATTGGCCGTAACATAGTATGTATATGTAAATGTAATTATTAGATAAGTTGTCAAGCTTTGATAAAAAAAATATTTGTATGATAATGTGAATGACATGAATCAAACGAGTTTCATTAATCATTTAACTTATTTTATTTTCGCAGATAAACCACTTAAATTGGCTGGATACAACAAATGGGGAAATGGAGAACCAAACAACAAAAACGATGAAGACTGCGGTGGAATGGTTGTGAATGATATGTCATACAATGACCACCCTTGTAAAGAGACTATCCCATTCATCTGCGAAATGCCTTGAGGGAAAACATATAATCGATTCAAAATCTAGCAGTCGATTCAATTTGTGCTTTTTGTGTCCTTTATCTTGGAACTGCCCTGACGTCGTGTTATTTGAATATAACTATACGAAAATTGTGTAATATTACGCGCGCACACACACACACACACACACACACACACACACATATATATATATATATATATATATATATATATACTGTTAATATCCAAGAATGTTAATTAAATGTAAAAAATGTTAATTCAAGAACTACCTGAAAGTAGTTACGCGTATCACTAATGTTTGTATTCTTCATAACAAAGGTTTAATTTCTAATTGTATTAACTATAAGAATGTAAACTCATGTCATTTCTGAAATAAATTTTATTCACTATATTATATTTATTACAGTTTTAGTTAATCCTATTAAGCATTCTAATCCACTTTCTTTTCTGCTGCCATTGATGAAAGGATGCGAGGACATTATGTTTTTTCCCTTGCAGCATTACAATTCTTTGTTTATGGTCGTTATAAAATAGCAAGATAGTGAAAAACTGAAGGAGGAAAACCTGCAGTCAGAAGACGAGTACAAGATAATCTACAAAACGTTTATTATGTAAAGGGCATTATAACCAACAAACCAATAATATATTCAAATTACTGCAACACCGGAAGAGTACTGATTTCACTTGCATTTCTGACCTGTGGGTCCTGATGTTCGAATCGTTACACTGGCTAGTTTTTTGACAGTAGCTTATCGAATTCAAACCCTTTCTGGGCGAGATTCTAGTGTTTGACTGTTTTGATTTGTAGTTGTCTGTTGTTTCTTCGATCAACATCAAGTGAATGCCGGAGCAGAACCGTAACAAATGGACCATGTAGCGCGCGCTATCTTTCCTTCTTCTTCCTGTCCTATCTTCACCCCTTACTTACACCGCCCAGATACATGTGCTACATTACCACCCTGTCTTGAGATCACTCGGCAGATTAGACCACTTCCGGGCTGGAGAGATGCCCCAGTCGTGGAAGTCTCTTAGATGAGGAAACCCTCGTAAGACGTCGTGTAAGTTTGCACCGGATCTCACCATCCAGAGAGTGAAGCACACAGATACCTCTGGTGATAAAAATGTGCACTATACTTTCGGGACTGATAACTATAGCAGTTGACGTGCCCGGAAACACGAATTAATCAATACAATTGATTTCTATTTATATCATTAGTAGGGAACTGATTACTTTGTAAATTCATATTTTTAAATGTAAAAAGCACCCACAGTCAGTAAATGTTTTCAGAGGTTCCGTGAAATTCTGAATCAATTAAAGCCTTTCTTCTTTTACATCTGTTTACATATTTGTAATAAATACATATTCTCACTATTTTGCCTATTATAAATATTTTTACACATATTTTCTATAATAAACATTTATTATACATTTCGATACATTTTAATATATTAAAGCCGCACCTTCTTTTCTTCAATATATTAATAGTATTTACTTTATAGTTCCTTCAACAACGATACTAAGTGATTTTGATTGTCCTGGGTACGTATGATGTTGCCCGTCCATAAAGAGTCTTCAGCAATTTAGGAAATTATCCTATTTTGAACAGTGCACAGGCCTCATGCATTCGAGGGTGCTGCATGAAGCATATTGCTTTCGTGTCCCCTGAGGTATGTTAACAGTACTTCAAAATCCAGAACTTACGAACGAGGGCACTTTGTGCGGTACTTTCCGCTTCATGCTGAAAGTTACAGAACAAAAATAGTTATTTTTCTACCTTTTTTCAAGTAAGATTTTTCAAGTAAAATTTGTGCGTCATAAACGCAATAATCTTTTGAACTGAACTTACGTACTGAACTATTGAAGTAATTCGGAAGTCTCTTGAAACCATTTTCGAACACATTGAACTAGAGATGCTACAGCATGACACAGACTTTATCGTAGCAAATGATACTATCCTTGGTGTAGTCTGGCTTGAAGGTCTTACTACATTCCCTAGCTGCCATTTATCGTCGTCAAAGTACTTTTTTTGACATTTTCACGTTTTGCTTACCTAATAGTACAACCGAACTATTACTTCAAGAATATTAAATAGGAATAAAAACCTCGTCCAAAATAGAAATTTACTTTGAAAATGTTGGTCGTTCTTAAGAAAATGGCTATTTAGCGTTACTGTAAATGCTAAATTTGATCCGCCTTTCACAGGAATCTATTGAGTTTACGAAAACCCTCATTACATGTAATTTGAAGAACTTCCACTCAGAAACGCAATAATGTATACAAATCGATGGAAATGCGCATATTACCGGCGTGAGAGTTATTTAAAAAAATACATTTCTATAATTTTTGAAAAAACAAAAGAATACATCAAAATGAACTTTACGTCCTATTAAAAAGTACAATAGCTCTATTCATTTGAAAAATTCAAAGAAAAAATTGGAGCCATTTTTGAAAAAAAAAAAGTTTGAGCGTTTCTAAAACTGAGCATTTCTATTGAGCTTTTGAGAAACTATTTGACATTATTTAAGCACATGTACTATAATAATGTTAAGAAATCTCTTCTAATGTAAAAATATCTGACGTGAGAGACAAATAAAAAAAACTACATTTTTGTAATGTTTTGAAAATAGCAAAAGAATAGACCAATATGGCGTTTATGTTATCGTATAGGGTGAATTTGGTATTACCCCTTTCAAAAATGTAAAGAAAAAATTTGAAGCCGTGTTTGAGAAAATCTTCCTATTGTAATTTTTTAAAATTGCAAATATTTCACGCTTTCTTTGCACGAAAGATGCTAACGTTTTAAAAAAGTCTATATGACCTTAGTGAAAGAACTATTTATGCATAAGAAATTAATATTACTCCGTATATACGTATGTATACGAGAAAGTAAATATCCTTTAACTCGTGGTGCAGCCGTTATCCCTGTTTTTGGGTTCTTGATGCTGAAAAATCAATTCAAAATCTATCAAACGTTTGTCCGTATGTCTATCTGCCTGTCTGTCCATCTGTCCGTCCGTCTATGAACACTACTAGCGCCTAAACCACAAGTATGATCTTTTCCAAATTGAAGAAACCGTTGTCGATCTAGCTCTAGTTGAACATTTGAGATTTTGAAAAACATTCTTCAAAATTTGGGGGTACTTTACAAGAAGACCCCCGGACATTTTCAAAATTTTCTGAAAAGCGGCTCCAAATTTTTCTTCAATTTATTGTAAGAATAGAGTAAAACGCACTTACAATGGTGACATAGGTCTGATGTTAACAGCTTACTCTGAATTTTCAGAAATTGTCAAATTTTGAATTTTTTCGGCGTCTTCCTACATTACAAAGTTGAAACAGAGATAATTTCTTCAAAGAAATTTGTTGTCCATAAATAATTTTTTCATGAAAGTTATGTACATTTTTTAAAAATTTTTTCCTTTGAAGTTAAACTCTTCTTTAATATTCTTGAAGTCACATTTAGGTTCTCCTATAAGAAACCGAAGAGTTGAGAAAATGTCAAAAATAATGTATTTTGGTCGGCGATAGCTGGCGACAGCAGGCAAGAGAATGAAGCAAGACCGTAAACGAGTCCACACCAAGGAAATTAGAAAACTTAACTATGAGAAGGTCTGTGCTATTCTGTAGCACCTCTAGTTTTGCGTCACATTACATAACTTTCTCTATACTACGTTATTACTCCGATACTATATGAAAAGTAAAAATGTATTAATGTGCCTGTAACTCAGTTACGCAGATACATTTCTTCGTTTCTAAAACAATATATTATAAAATAAACGTTGCTTTACTTTTCAATAAATATGTTTTTTAATTGTTAAGAAAATTAATTAATAACAATTTTCTTTAATGTTTTTAGTGATTATTTAAAAAGCTACAAATTTTTAACCAACTTCCCACGCGCGGTCCAAAAGGAAAGTCCAAGAACACATGATCCCCTCTTCATCCAAGCAAATATACATTACCCACTCTTGGCAGTAAAAATAGGGATGTGAAAGTGGTTATAAATGCACATGCGTATTTCACTCGGAAATTGAAATATGAATGTACAATACGCTTAGACTTTACTCTTTCTGACATACTACAGTTACAAAACTGTCTTCTACTTTCTTATGGCATGCACAGAAATTTGTTTCTGTCGTATATATAGACATCGCTTTAGTACGGTGGTTGTCTGCACTAAGAAGCAGGAGTGTGGCAGACCAACCATGTTAGTCTCTGCCGTATTCACAGACCTCTTACCCGTCGGACTAGTTAGTCCTGCAAACGTACGATGTACAGCGTTGTCAAGCATTGAAACGTCTAGTGCGCATGTGCGGTATGACATTTTCTCTTAATTCAATAATTTTCTATGTCGACTATGGAAGTTCTTTGACCGCTGGACATGTGTTTACTGCGCGGAGGATTCGTACAGAAAAGTATAGTCTCTTCGAATTAATTAAATCTCTGAAAGGTATCGCTGAGGCGAAAAAGACCCCCACCAAGACAAAATCAGGAAAGATCGTGCCTGGGAAGAGAATTTTAAGAATTTTAAGAACATTGTAAAGAATGTTCGGCAAAGCACCGGCCACACACGAAAGTTAAAGAAAATAAGAGAATAGTCAAAGCAGATGAAAACGCAAACGAAGACGCGAATTAGTAAGGTAAAGCGTTTATTTAAATACTCATGTATATACACACACTTTCGTTTATATTTAACAAAACATGTACTTAACATTCTACGCGAGTCCTTATTTACATTATTGTGCATTTGGTTGTAAATTAATTTCATTGTAGGTTAAACAATACCAGAGGCAGACTGATGGTGGACTACCAAACAGGTACACTACGGAACTGAATTGGGAGATATTCAGTGAACTGCCTAATGAATTTTAATTTTGGTTGATGAGGCAGAATTTGAAGTTAATGGTGACGAGCCAGAGGTATGTTTCTACTTCCATTATAATATGATATTGTTTGGCAATGAGACTGGCCCTCCTGATAATTCTCAGTTTTGAAAATTTTCCTCCTTTTAGTGTTTTTTAACCGTTAAAAAATTGCATTTACACTTTTTCAGGAATGTAGGTTTCTTAATCGTATCTTTTTAATTTCAGTGAAATTGGTAATGACTCTGGAGGGGAATTCCCGACCACGGATGCATTTGTATGCATAGTAGGACCACGGATGCATTTGACAACACGAAGCAAGACAACATATCTGTTCTGACTTCAAAGAGGGTAATTTGTTTCATTTTAATTACTTTTCAATCTGAAAATTTGCATGGAAATTGTTATCTCTGATTAGTGCATATTTTATTAGTTTCCTTGGAATTTGAATTATCCCTTGTTTACACATGCGCAGTACTTGTCACTAATACTTATCATTCGCACGTATACACACAAGAAAACAAAGGTTAGTATGTAATGTGGCAACTGTAAGTGGGTAGATGGCAGATAATAGGGTCGATAATCCGTCACCGTCGACAATAGAAACTTAGGATCTCCCAGTCAGAAACTCTGCAGCGTCAACAGTTGTTGCTCTGAGTCATCTCAGTGGTAAAATCACAATGATTTCTCTAATAATACCGATATTTTCACGTGAAAACACCGGTTCAATACCTTTGAAAGAGAGGAATTTTACAGGTATAGAGTCAGATAAACCTAAAAATAGTCCAAAAATATCGGGGTTTGACGCTGTATAGCGTCAAATAACTGCGTTATTTTAAAGCAATTTTGAATAAAGATATAATAAAGGTAAAGGTATTTCTATTCAGTATACGTACCTTTAATGTATATTTTGGTATTCTTTTTTGTAAATGTGTTTAATATTTCACATATTTCTTGCCTAGCTTTGTTCCAATATGTTCTTACGGTAACTGGCATTGAACTTACCAATGAATCGTAGTAGCTGTTCATGTTATGCGTCCGTTCAAAAATTCCCTACACCCAATGGCATTGTATGCTGCCTCCATACGGAATATAAACTGATAATACTGCAATTTCAAAATAATAATGGCCGTAAAAATATTTTCAGGAATGAATAATGCCAATAGTTAGAATTTAGCACAGATGTATTTTTTAAGTTTTTTTCCAGTATGAACATAAGTGATCGTATGTAACCTGTGCTTCTGCGTTATTCTCCATTTCTACTGTGAGCTCATACTCAATTAGTTCGGAAAATTCTGACGCAAAAGGTTCTACAAATACATTGGATTCCCCTGAGTTGTTAACAGTGCACATTTTTGTCCCCTAATCTTTTAAGATTTTTAAACTCCACAAACTCAGTCTAATTTGTTCTCTAGGCATATATATATATATATATATATATATATATATATATATATATAAGCACTAAAAGGTTGATAGTTTGTATGTTTATGTCAATAAGGGGAATGAGTTTTAAGTCACAATAAATTGCAAATTGATCTTTGCACTCTTAAAAAATGTATTTTCTCTAGTATTGTACTTATATTTCTGGTTTTCTTCTCATTTAGTTCATATTCTTCAAATTCAATGTTCCAAGGCAATTTTATTGCAAATAATACCCATGAATTACTTGAAATCTTACAAATTCTGCAGCGCCATTCTTTTTATATTGCTGGTTTATAGATAATCAGGGCGCCAACCTAATGAAAGAAAATTATGGTGCCGTGTGCTGAAAATAATCACGGGGTAGTGCAGTACAATGAACGTCACTTACATAGATCTATTTAGGTGGCCTTGGTTTAATTTTTTGCATACTCACTAAGGTCGCAGAGCCAAAACACGCGAAAACCTGTTTTTGGAATTTTCTTTGAATGTTCTGGCCGATCCGAAAATAAACTATACGTTCTCCATCCGAGACGCGTTCAATGACACCTCGTTAATCTCGATTAGTACACGAGAAGTGGACTAGAAGTGACGGAATCCACACATACGCACTCACGCACATCTGCTCGTCTGCGCGTATGCGCGTTTGCGCGTCTGCACACTCTAGGAGTTACTCCAATACTATATAACGAAAACTACTCGACTTTCTTAACCCATAATTTAATACCTTTTATTGTAAACGAAATGAAACGTTTTGTTCGTACATTATGAAGAAAAATATTTAACATCTGAGGCAATTTATATTTTCATCGTTAGGGCGGCCAGCGATCTGGGGTTTTGGAATTCAATTTTTTTTCGCGGTTTTCCGGGTCTGAGAATATAAATTTCCTGGTTCTGTTTTGCACATTACAAATATTTTTTTCTGTTTAATACTTACCCGGACTATGCTACGTACTTTTCTTTCGCGACCGAGTACTGAAGTGTAGAAATTTTGTACAAAGGCGAGCTTTAAAGAAAATCGGATTTTTTTCTAGGAAGCATGTGTTACGAATACTCAGAGACCTTAAATCCTTAAGAAATAATTTTTTCAGTCGGAAAGTTGATCTCGGAGCTCTTGCCAACGAAGGGGTGGAAGTATTGTATTCCTGAGATAGGTTTCGGAAAATGTTAGTCCTACCGTGAATAACAGTTTTCAACACGAAAGTAGAAATATCATTTCAAAATGGATCAGTTCTCACAAATTTAGTGTATTACTACTGTAGATTACATGACCTACCTGAAAAGTTCGCATATAATACTACATTTGTAATAATACTTCTGAATTTCGGAATGAATAAATCTTCATATTCGTTTGAAACATCCCATATATTTTAATTTTTATTTTTAAAGATTATATAATCGCTTTTACAAAACAAATTTCACAAAGTTGTGCATAAAGTATTTAGAATCATAATAGTCTCCTCCCTATTTATATTGTTACGAGATTTCCATATTTTTTTCAAAAGAGATGTTGTTTTTTATTCTTAACCCTAGAGTAGTCATGTGGGGTCAACTCATACTCCAGATTTAAAGGCAACCCCAAAAGATACCTCAACTCACTATTTTTTCGACTTCGTGATTGGCAGCAATCGCCCACCTTCGTATACCTTTCTAGAAATCTCGTATCTGTCCTTCCTGTCTTTGATTACCAGTACAGCTAAGACAGAATTTGAGAAACGAGACTTTTTTGTGATTTGGGGTCTCTTGTTACTCCATGTGTACTAGTTGTGACACTTTTTCGCTCTATTTTAAAATATTTTTTTCACAAACTATCCTTACAAATTCATGTGGAATATCCATTTACGACTATGACTACTAGTGGTCCTTTTGAAATTGAAAGGAGTCGTGTTTTAAGGCTCTTAGATCAGGTAGAAGTCGAGGAAACGAAATCAGGCAGTTAAAATGCAGTGATTTTGAGAGTGTCTGATTGATTCATGCAGTAAAGAAAGTGACACTTCAGAAGAAATTGCAGATCATAGCGGGGAGCGCAATCCTTTTATATTGGTAAGGATAAAACTACTCGTTGGATGAAAAACGTTCTTTCAATTACTGTAAGAAAAGATTACTGGAGTAGAAAAAGTGCCAAATCTTCTCTGGAATGCATTCCCTTATTTATTGACGACGATATATTTATGCAATGTCGAGAATACAAATATATACATTCAAAAATATATCTCCCAGTAAGAGAGACCAGGAAGTAAGCACAAGTTATGAAACGTCTTCGACTTATCACTGCCAAATTATGAAAAAATGATACATAATCATCGAAAAACTATGAAGATTCACAACAGATCTAAATGTGTGGTTTGACCAGAAAAGAGGACAAAAATCCAGTATATCTTGTGAGGACCGGTAGCGCTAGCTCAGTGCATCAACTGATGTCACTGCAGCGTCTCTGACCGTGAGGTCCTAGGTTCGAGTTCTGATGGCGGCAGGATTTTCAACACTAGCTTTTCAGCTGGGTCGAATTCAGTCGCTGTCTGGAGGAGAATTCTAGTGGCCGGCTGCTCTGATCGGTAGTTTTCCGTGGTTTCTCCAATCAACACCAGGCGAATGCCGGAGCAGTACCCTACGAAACGGGCCACGGACCGCGCGCGATCTGTCCTTCCTCTTCCTTGTCCTATCCTCTCCTCTTACACACACTTACACTAACATGCACGTGTGGTGCATATTAGTACCACATATTCCGGGAGACCGGTCGGGAGCTTAGAGCTTGTCCCGACTATGGCGGTGCCCCGCTGGTGGGAGAGTCCTGGTTAGGGGGAAACCCCACTAGCCGACGGTAGGTCGGCGCCGGATATCGCCATCCAGCGGGGGAAGATATCCGCCATCTACCGAGAAAAACATGCACTACACTAACGGAACTAATGACCAAAGCAGTTGACGCGCCCGGAAACACGAAAAAATCAATCAATCAATCTTGTGAGGAATTCAGAAGAGTGATGTACAAATCACATTTGAGAAAAGTCTGGGAAATGTGTTTACATGAACTAAAAAAAATGATGCGAACAAACCGTGAGTTAGCACTGTTTCCACTAGCATTAATACTGTTTTCATGAATATATAACATTTAATCATCTGCTTCAATTAATTTTGATACTTAAAATATTAAAATGGTTAATTATTTTGAACTTTCTGACTGGCATAATATTAAAATAGGTCTGTATCCAATGATTTAATAAATCCACAGATATAGGCTCCAGCTGTGATCTATCCTGAATAAAATGAATATGAAGACACTGACCGTTTAAGCAGTTTCTCCATTTGTTAATTGTAAGCATTAAAGTAGTAACATTTGACGACAACAACAAACGAGAAGTTGCACGTTTCCTTGAACTACGGAATACTTACCCTCACATCTATACTAACATTAGTTGAATTATGAATAAGTGATAGCAACGCACATCGTTCACAAAATCTGATGCCAGATATGTTCGCTTCCGTACTTATTGCTACTTTTGCATAAAAAAAGCTACAATTTGATATATTAGAGTTCTGACGTCAAAATAATCAACCCCTACTACTCTCGCATCTAGGGAAATGAGGGTTCAAGAGAACGCGCTTGGATAAAGGCTTCAAACATATTTACAATTATATATTTCTTTTCATAGAGTATTACATTAAAATGAAGATTAAGAAAAATAAGAAAAGTATATTAACGATGTTAATAAAGAAAGAAAACTACACAATGGGTGCGCTAGACGGAGTCCTCCGCGCGAGTAGCACCACTCGTGCTACGAATGGCCGTGCGAGTGACAAAAAGTAAACAAGGGAGATAATTTTGATGCTTAACTTTTGAGTTCTGGTTTAAAAAAAACGTAAGTCCAAAAGAAGCAAATTCTACATAAAAATCATTTTATGGTTCCTGGACGATGCTCAATTCGTAACCAGGTGCAGAATGTCGAAGGTAGTGTAACTGAAGATTTTAGAAGAAAAATACCCTTGATATAGCAATAAGCCTCCCATGCCCGCACAGCAGTATTTCATACCTTTGAGCATTTGTCCTACAGGAGATTTTCATTTTGTGGTCAGCGTTCAAAATGGAATTTTGACATCCCAGAGTTTACAGACGAGTCAAGGGCTATGCAATCCTCAAGCATACATGTGGCATTTATACCTATTTCTATTTTACTCGCCATCATCACATAGAGGGTTGAATCAAAACCTTTACTGATTACGATGCCGTATGCGAATTTGACCTAAATGTTGCGGATAAATCTGAAAATATCGCAAAATCCCGGTTTTCAAATTAAATTCTTTGTTCTTTTCCTTGTTCCTTCAGTTTTTTTTTCAAATCCCGATTATGTTCCCGTGTCGTAATTAAAGAAATATAATGTTTGACCAATCTTTCAGTGGGCAGTACTTTCCGGGTTCACATATTGCTCATGCGCATTGTCCATTGATTATGCTTTTTGTGTAATCTAGTATTGATGACCATATTTTCCCTATAGAGACCTTTATATCAGAATCTGGGCACTTGACAGACTTATGACGTTCATATTGATAGATTTCCGGGGTCAACCCTGATATTTAATCAAAGAGATTCCGTATAAATGGCTGTTGACTCCGTAAACGACAACGTACATATTGCTGGAATCAAAATTTCTACCAAAGTTCATCATTGAAATTTCACAACAATGATTGTGTCTCAAAGTCTCAAAATATGGTATGTTAAAATCTTTTGTTTATATGTTGCTTAAAAATTGTAATGATAGGCAAAGACATAAAATGTCTGATATATATATATATATATATATATATATATATATATATATATATATATATTTATTATTTTGTCCTTCCTCAATACTCATTGGTCCCGTCACTAACAGTCAATATTGCCAGCCAAGAAGATAATCCTTCTCAAACTTCTGTTATTATTCTAATTCTGCATTGCTAAAATGCAATAACGCTAATTTGCTCACATGCTACTCATACTATAGATACACAGTGTGGTAAAATTGCATAAGGTAGTCAGCTCTAATTGTTATTAAGAATAATAAGCGCTCTTGCAAGTCCAAAATGTGACCGAAACGTAGACATGAGTTAAACAAACAATAAATGTAGCTAGTACAATATAATTTTTTATTAATGAGAACATGCACATAATCATTTCACTTAGAGTTATGGAGGTCATTTACTTGTGAATACGTCACTAATCAAGTCAATGAGTTATTTATATAAATGAACACCGGACTACCGATAACTGTGGGCAAAGTGTATCAGTAGTATAACTAAGATGTAAGCATCTATAATACCTTCAAAGAATTGGGAGTGGCGAGAAATGTGAAGCAATTTTGCAGTAGTAATTCTGTGCCCGTCGGGGGTTACTTGAATTGCTGTGCTAAGAGGTGCTCGTGCGCAGGCGGTGTGTGCTGGTGGTGGTGGTGCTGAGCGCGTGGATGGTGCGCGCTGCCGTGATTGTAAACGAAGGACTGGATGCGGGCGCAGAGGCGGAGGCGCTGGACCAGGAGACGCGGCCACAGGTGCAGGAGGGCGCGCCGCTGTGCCTGGGGGGCGGCGGCGAGGGAGATGACGCGGCCGAGCTGTCGCTGGAGAGCGGCCTCAACGCCTCCGGCCACTGGCAGACCAAGGTGCGTACCTGTACGACTATATCGTCCACTCGTCTGGCCAAGGTGCGTACCCGTACGACTATCGATCGTCTACTGGCAGGCCAAGGTGCGTACCTGTACGACTATATCGTCCACTGGCAGGCCAAGGTGCGTACCTGTACGACTATATCGTCCACTGGCAGGCCAAGGTTCGATCTGTACGACTATATCGTCCACTGGCTGGCCAAGGTGCGTACCTGTACGACTATATCGTCCACTGGCAGGCCAAGGTGCGTACCTGTACGACTATATCGTCCACTGGCAGGCCAAGGTGCGTACCTGTACGACTATATCGTCCACTGGCTGGCCAAGGTGCGTACCTGTACGACTATATCGTCCACTGGCAGGCCAAGGTTCGTACCTGTACGACTATATCGTCCACTGGCTGGCCAAGGTGCGTACCTGTACGACTATATCGTCCACTGGCTGGCCATGTGCGTGCGTCCCTATCGTTCTTCTCCAACGGCGTGGCGAAGGCGCTAGCACCGCGTTGCCTATGTAGATCACTGTCTGGCCAGTTTGGGTGGTCCTTTTTTTTCCTTCCTTCCACTCTCTAATCACGGCGGTGCGGCCCGTCCTTTTCATCGCACAAGAGACGCTTGATAGATAATAGCGTGCGTCCCATAATTTAGTATAGAAGTGATAAAATGTATTATTGTTAGCGCGAAAACACGGCGTATTTTGGGCAGAAAAAATTCATTCCCGGGCCTTGTTAACAAGAATGTGGATAAATCTAGTTATTCAATAAAAATAAAAAAATCGTCTAATACGTGGTGTAGCCAGAATTCTTGTTTGATGGGTTCTTTAAGCCAAAATACCAATTGAAACCAAAACATCCGGACGTCGGGTATGATCTTTTACAAATTGAAGAATCCCTTGTAAATCTGGCTCTATTTGAAATTTCCAAATTTTTAAAACATTCTCTAGAATATGGGATAATTTAATATGAAGGCCCCCGGACATTTTCAAACGTTTCTCAAACATGGCTCCAATTTTTTTCTTTAAATTTCTTGCAAGAATAGAAAAACACATTTATAAATGTGGCATAGGTCTGATTTTCCTGTTAACTGAATTTTCCAATTCCAAAAGTTGGAATTTTATCAGTGTTTTTTTTCTTCAAATGAAATTTGTTGTTCATAAATAGTTCTTTCATTAAGGCATATAGATTGTTTTATAAGTTTAGTAGTTATCGTGCAAAAGCGCAATATTTGCAATTTCAAATAATAACAAAAAACTATTTTCTCGAGAATGGGTCCAAATCGTTATTTTAAATTGCTGGAAGAGGTAATGCCTAATGTACTCTATACGATGACTACAATGCCAAATTTTTCTGTTCTTTGTTTTTTTCAAAAATTAAAATTATGTAATTATTTCAGCTTTTCTCTACGTCGGTAATACATTAGAAGCGACTTCTTTAGACTATTAAATTTATTAGTACATGTGCTTTAAATAATAACAGATACTGTTTCTCCAAAACTCCAAAACAAATACACTTTTCTATGGAAACAAGTTCAAAATTCCGCATTTTCAGCGACGCGCAAATACCATTTTCTCACAAAAGGCACACAATTTTTTTCTTGAAATTTTTCCAACGGATAGTGATATTTGCACTGTTTAATATGACGTAAAAATATGACGTTCATTTTTGTGTATTCTTTTGTTTTTTCAAAAAATCACAAATGTAATTTTTTAAAATATTTCTCACGCCGTTAATATCACATTTCCATGATTTGAATACTTATTGCATTTGTAAGTGATAGTGTTTATGATGACTTCCAATGAAGGATTTTGAAAACTCAATAGATTCTTAAGAAAAAAGAGCTTCAAATTTCGCATTTACAGTAACGCTTAACTCCAATTTCTTAAAAGCGGCTCCACATTTTTCAATGAAAATTGCTATTTAGGATGAGGTTTTAGCATTCTCTAATATTCTTAATTTAAGATTTGGATTGTACTACTTGGAAACTGAAAACTTGATAAAATTTCAAAAAAATATAATTTCGGCAGTGATAGATGGCTGTAGGCAAGATTGTACAGTACCAGTCCACAAAATGGAAATGAGAAAATTTTGCTACGAGAAAGTCTGTGCCATGCTGTAGCACCTTTATTTATTTTCTCATATACATATGTATATACGAAGTAATAAACGAAGTATAGAGAAAATTATGTAATATTGTGAAAAATGATTTTCGAGATTTCCGGATGGTGTACATGAACAATACTAGTGCCTAAACTATGAGTACGAGTATACGTACTATAGTTCTACGTTAAATTTATTACTTTACCTCAATCTATTTCCTTTCATAACAATATTATCTACACCGTGCAACCATTCCAAAGGACAACTATACAAATAAATTTCAAACCACTTTGTTGCGATTTCGCGAACTATGAACGCGAGCTATTAAAGGAAGCGCGTGAGTTTTGAATTTAGAATTCAGTATTCTTTTGCAAATTTCAAAAATACAAAGAGAGCGCCGAAAATGAGACCAACACCACTATCTATAAAGTTCTTTGCTACATACGAGGAAAATATTTCAAAAGAAAATTGGGAATCGTTTCTGAGAAAATTATTTTTAATATTTATACAAATTGTTAATACTAAACCCTAAATTACGTCGAACTTCTATTTTCGAAAAGTTGAACATGAACTTATTTGAAATTCTGTTTTTAGGAACATATTTCATTGAAAAGTTATTCTCGTATTTGAAGTTGTAGGAAGTTCCCTTAAAAATTAAACTTTTCCAATTTTTAAAAAATCAACAATTTATCAAAATGAGACTTGTCTCTTTCTTTCAAGCGTCCTTTACTCTAACTGAGGTCCAAATTTTATGAACTAAAAAATACCTCCATGTTTTTTAAAGAAATATGCAGATTTTTTTAATTAATATGTCCCAGGGGCTTAATGTATAGTTCCCCCAAAATAAAAAATACGGTTTCAAATTCAAATTTCCGCAGCATCAGCTAAATCATTTTCGGAATGTAAATCTTGTTGAAAATCGTGGTTACGGTTTAACCGCAGACAGTCAGAGTCTGATGTTTTGCCGTCAATGAATTTTTCGGTATCTACAAAACATGGGTTCTGACTACACAACGTGTTACAAGGAGTAATTTACAATGCATAGGAAAACATATGTATTCTCTTTTTCGCTACGAGAACCCTGCAAATAGAGTTTGTCTATCGAAAAGTCTCAGTTTTTTCCTGCGGCATTACAATACGTTATTTCTACGGCGTAAGTAGTAGCGTTAAAATATGCTAGTGGAGATATAGAATTGCACAGACTTTCTCGTACTACTTAGTTTTCTAATATCCTCTGTCGGGGTTACCTTTACGGCCTTGCATCTTACTCTTGCCAGTTGCCATCTATCACCGCCCAAAGTACATTTTTTTGGAAGAAATTTCAAATTATAGTTTTCCTAATGGTAGAACCGAAATATTACTTTAAGAATATTTAAGATGAATAAATCTTAAATTTTCGTTAAAATATTTTGAGCCAATCAAAAGAAATATCGTTTAAACATTAGTGTAAATACGGAATTTGAAGATCTTTTCACAGAAATCTTTTGTTTTCGAAAAACTTCATTGGAAGACATTTAAAGCACTTCAACTCACAAATGCAATAATGTACAAAGTTATTGGAAGTGTGTCCATTAACGGCGTGAGAGACATTTAAAAAATAAAATAGATAATTCTTAAAAAATCTAATTCTAAATAACTTTTTAAAGTAAATTTTGAAAATGTCCCAGGGAATCTATGTAAAGTTCCCACAAAATTTAAAGAATGATTTCCAAAATCGCAAAGATTTTGTGAATCCCGATTGACTAGGGAATATCCATTTTGGAAAAAATCAGCGCATTGTTTCCGACCGGGAGCGGTGGCTCAGTGTATCAACTGATGTCACTGCAATGCCTCTGACCGGCAGGTCTTAAGTTCGCGTCCGACGACGGCAGGATTTTCGACGCTACCTTTTCAGCTAGGTGGAACTAAGCTGCAGAAGAATTGTGGCGTCCGGCTGCTCTGATCGGTAGTTTTCCGTGGTTTCTTCGATCAACCAGGCGAATGCCAGGTTAAAACGTACCAAAATCCTGCCGCCGTCAGGGCACGAACCTGGGATCTCCCGGTCAGAGGCGCCGCAGTGACATCACTTGATGCACTGAGCTGCCGCGCCCTGTCTTTCTCTACAGTGCGTATATAACTCCGTATGCAAATTATTCAGTCCTCGTTGCTTATACGCCGGGACATTATCCCATTTCTAATATACAAACTTAATTTTCAAAAATTGGATACTCTTTGTCATTTAGTTTTGTAAATAATAAACGTTAAACTTGAACTACACGCTTGTACTCGTGTAACATGAGCTACGGCAATAATAACAAAATGGAACAATATATAATGTAATATATTGTGATATATCAATCTTCCAAGATGACGAACCATTTTTATTATGGAAATGTCATTTTATTTGATATAGAATATGGGGATGTTCATAGACGACCGCGAGGGGTCGCTAAGTGACAAATAAACAACCAGCATTATGGATCATTTTCGTTAGGTTGAAATGACAGCACAGAGGCGGAATAAGCATTGTTTTGAGAGACAAAAGAAAAAGATATTGTAGGGTCGTGTCGCTAAAAACAGCGTGGGCACGTGGCGCGGTGTGCACCGGATGCGTAGACAAAGGCAGAAGCTATGACGCACGGGGTTTTTCTGCCAGGGTGTGCGCATTGCTAGGGCGGAGGCAATGGAGGCGGCGGGCAGCGTCGCGAGGGCTATTTAAGGGCCGTGAGAACAATAGCTCTTCCTTCTTGGTCCTGGCAGCAGCGGCAGCGTAGGTCGTCCGTGAGAGGTGCGAACGTGGACGCAAGGAGCCGGCAGTTATTGTTGTGACTAGTGAGACATGTAGTCGGTTTCAGCGCAGGCGGTACTACGCACGGCGAAACATTAGGTAGTATGTTGCGGTGTAATAGCCGTTGTAAATATCTCTCCTAGCAGTGGGGTCTATTTAGTTAGTGTACAGTGCTTTGGTTATTTGTGACTACGGTCTATATTGTGAATAAACCTGCTGTTATTACAACCCATTCTCGTCTGTGTACTGATTACACCCGTATGACGCCGCAATATAATATTCAGATGCTTCCAAGTTTTGAGAAGAACATTCATTCGCTTGAGCAAGGCGGTGATGAGCGGGTCGGCTCCTGATATATTTTACCACGTCGAGGAAAGACTGTAATTGACAGTTGTAAAAAATTAACCATCGTTTCTTATATTAGGCTAGAGCGTTTTTGTAAGAAGTGAATATGTCTAGTCGTCCACCGGTGACGCAAGTGAGGGAAGTCACGTATTGTAATAGTATCGTTTTTTTCAATTTTGAATAGGGTGTATACTATTTGCTTTTGCACTCATGAATAACTAAATGCACTCTATAGCGTGGTCGTTTATGAGTAACAAGAATTCATAAACCCTGTATACGTACGTATACGAAAAAGGAAAACGAAACAAATAATCTAGTGAGTCATTCAAATATAGATTTTTAGTTTTTTAAAAAGTATGTAATTCATTTGTTTGCCCTGAATAAGATACGAAAAAACTGAAAGAAGTATGTGCATTTTGGTGTTTCTGAATTGGCCATTTCAAGGCCAGGCGAACATGCCACCCAACGGGGCTCCGTTATAGTTTATGGAGAGTGGGTGCAAGTGATTTTTATGGAGGGGATCAGCATTTTAATGCTTTCTACACCCGAAAGGGTTAGCCCTGAGAGTTATATTCAATTCATTTATTTTTGAAAGTTGCACAATACAAATAATGTCTTACTTATTGTTAATTAAAATTTTCGACTTTGACATTCAGAGCAGAAACAGAGCAACAGAGAAAAACATGAACATTATAAAAGTAATATAATTATAATAAGAGCATATTTGCAATTGCAGTACTTTATATATAATTTCCTACAGCAGAACACATTCAGTGTCCCTGAAAACTTACAGCTTGTCGCAGCTCATTGGATCGCGGTGGTTGTACACTTTCTTAACGGTTTTGAACGAACACGGATTGATGATTGGGAAATCGCTCGCATAAAGGATAGGAATCGGGACAGGACAAAGAAGAGAGAGCACGTGGTACGTATTCTAATCCAGTTAATTGATTAAAAATGTTCGAAAAATACAGAGAGTGCTGATCACAGCAGACAGCTTACAAAATCAAATGCCGTTGGCTATGTAAATCTTACAAACTCACCTACGAATACTACTCACCTACGAATACTATAAACTATCCAACTGTACAGTGAAACTTGCTCAAAGTGGAATGTGTATAATGCGGAAATATGTGCAATGTGAACATCACTCGCAGTCCATCCAAAGGTAAATTCCGCAGTACGAGAATTATGTTGCGTAATGCGGAATCTTGTGTAATATGGATGAAGTTGGCAGAGCCTTCAGATTCCACTATGAGCAAGTTTTACTGTATATTTACGAAACAAAGCCGCATTCGAACCCGAATCACGACTATCACTGATTTGCACGCTCCCAAGAGTGTAGGCCATCTGCTTTGGGAATACTATCGTCTCTGCAGCATTGTTTATCGGAAGGTAATGACAAACGACCCAGCAGTGACAGACATTCCATACAGGCACAAATTAAAATTTAGCTATTGGTAGAAGGGAAATTCTACACCCCCGGCCTCCTTCGGTAGTTTTCGTGATTTATTCTATTAATTCCAGAATAGTCTGAGCAGCAACGGAATACGCACTACGCGCAATCGTTTCACTTCTTTGTCCCTTCCGGTCACTTTACCTACATCTACAGACGCACTCATACACATGGCAAGGACCAATTAGCTGAGGACACGTTCCAGCAGGTGTGGTTGAAAGGGAAAGCACCTTAAGTCCATGGCAGTCGGCACTTTATCTAACATTTCAGCCCAGTATATAATATGCACTACTCTTAGTGACTTCAGCTGTAATAGCTCAGTAGTTTACTGTCCGAAGCGAGAGAAAGAATGAAAATTGAGAGAGTGCTCGTTGTGTAACAGATGCGGCTGCAGCACGTGATGAATCGGCCAGCTGAGGGGGCGAGTGGGGCGCAGTCCCCGGTGCATCTGCAGATGCAGCGCTCCGCGAGGCGTGGAGAGGGAGACTCGCGCCTCGTCACTCTGCAGGCCACGCCTCAGGTGCGTACAAACAGCTAGCACAACACCACGCACCAAGCACATTACCATGTCACTCTGCAGGCCACGCTCTCAGGTGCGTACAAACAGCTAGCACAACACCACGCACCAAGCACATTACCATGTCACTCTGCAGCCCCGCTCTCAGGTGCGTACAAACAACTAGCACAACACCACGCACCAAGCACACACACTCGTCGCTTTGCAAGCCAGGCTCTCAGGTGCGTACAAACAACTAGCACAACACACAACACTAGCCACCCCGCACAAGCACGTCCTGAGGCCAGCTCTACAAACACTAGCACAACACCACGCAACACATCCGTCCTCTGCAGTCTCAGGTGCTTAACACTACGCAAGCATCTCCAGCAAGAAGCTTGAATAGCAAATCTGCCTTGACATTTATTTATTTATTTACGTGAAAAAAGTGTGGTACGTGCTACGGGGAGAAGTTAACTTTGGGTGTTTTTGAGGGTTCTGTGATTCCTACCCTAAGCATCTTGGAAAAGTTTGAATATAGCTGAAATCAGCGTTTTTTGCAATCATTGTTAACAACATTTCTCTCCGATGTAATAAATGTTCGGGTAAATCAATTTTATTTGAGTTCTACCTTTATCATGTCTTTCGTGAAAAGTAATTTTTTCATCCGCGACGTTGGAATGATATTTATATTTCCCATTAATTTCTAAAAGACATGCACAAATAAAAAATTCTATTTATATTCAGGAGGAAAAAAGGCCAATTTATTATTTTCTGAAGGGTCAGGGACTGAACGAAAACCTGATCGATATGATCCCGTCAATGCCAATAAACGCCCGAGTCATTGGCCCAGAAGCTGAACTTGTACAATACCTGTACAATACTTGTTAGAGGTTCTTCAGAATTATACAGTCCATATTATAAATAATACAATAAATATCTTTGCTACAATTAGTATTACTTTCCTTTAAGATGCTTGGCAGTCACCAATTGGGTTATCAAGTCGAAATTATTTTACTTGGAACTTAAAAGTTTGTAACGAATTTAATCGTTCATTGTCATCTAAATGTGTTGTAAAATAATGTACATACATGTATGTGAACTTTTGTAGTAGTTGTTGATACAGTCACTTGATGAATATGTTTACTACGTCGAGTGTTATAGTTATAGAAACCGGTGTTTGCTGAAAATATATTCCCGTAAGTGATTTTCACGTAAGTGAAAATCACGAAAGTGATTTTTGACATATAAACAAGCTTCTTAAATCAAAACACAAGCTAATGTTTAAATAACATGATTAATAAAGGTAGGCTTAGGAGAAACACGTTTTTGAGATTGTTAAGATCTAAAGGCGAGAATGTAACTTCATTGCAACTAATGTCAAGTGATCAGTGATAAAAAATGACTAAAATAATTTGTATATTAAATTTTTTGACCAAACGTATAGTTTTCTGTATCTCTTTTCTTTTCCAGGCCCCTCCTAATTCATCTTCACTCCCTGGTTGGGCGTCTGCCTCATCGCTAGACCGCCGTCCGGGGGCCAATGGGAAGTCGCCCTGCCCTGCCTGCCCGTCACCCCAACTCAGAGTCCCCCCCCCCTCTGCCCCGCCGACGGCCCCCTCGTGCCCTTCGCCCTGCCCATCGCCGTGCCCTGTGCCCGCCCCGTGCCCCGTGTGCCCGGCGCCCCCGACTCAAGCGCCCATCACGTGCCCTTCCCCGTGCCCCACCTGCCCCTCGTGCCCAGCGTGCCCGCGCCATCAAAATGCCCATGCCGTGCCCCACCCGCCACCCTGCCCAGCGTGCCCGTCGTGTGCGAAGCCACACCACTTGGGTACGAGCGCCACGAAGGGCACGGCGCGTACCGCGTGCACCTCACCCCCCTCAACTGGCACGAAGCGAAGGCTACTTGCGAGAGGGAGGGGGCGCACTTGGCTGTCATCAACTCACAGGTAAGCGCTTCATTTCAGATAGGACTGGAATTAAAATCCTGTAACATACTAACGGTGTTCATGAGTTTATTCAAATGTTTCACAGGATAGTGTTTTCGTCCTAACATTCTCTATAATATGACAAAATAAAAACTTTTATTACTTTAAATATGAGGTATATTATTTAGTAAGGTGTAAAAATGGTAAAAAAATGTAAATATAAATTAGATAATATTTATTTAACTGTGGTCAACAGAGATTTAAGTGTTTTAATTGAGGAAAATCTGTCTCTGAAACCATCAAAATATTTAAAAAATTCAAAAATATAAAGAAGTCTAAGATATTATTTTTTGGCTTGTTGGCGGTTAAATTGTGATATTTTCGAGATAAAAATATGTTTTTCTTTTCGGCGCAACTAAAGACAGAAAATAAAGTAGATTAAAGTATGAACTACCCTACCCCAAATTTAAATTTAACGAGAATTGTCTTACGAATCTGTCCACAAATAAAATGAGAACGTGTTTTTGTTCACATTTTAGATGCAATATCTATATTTTAGAGTAATTTAAGGAATATAATAAGGAATAAGTTAAATATTTAACAGGATTTCTTTTGTGTCATGTTTTCAGGAAGAAGCAAACATTATTGCGCGCATTCTCGCAAGTCAACCATTTACTGTGGGTTACGTAACAATGGGATTTCACGACATCTTCTCTGAGGGAGACCATTACACCGTACTAGGTAAATAATGACCATTATCCTCTTGATATCCATTTACAGCATTTTGATATGCATGACAAACTACTCTCCGAATTATGAGTACCATATTCATTACCGAGCGTACGTACAGAAGGTGGCATGTATGTTCTTTGTCTGCATAACTTTCATTTCTAGGGCAAGAGTTGACTTTCGTTGACTTCTACAAAATGTAGGTAAAAAAGAAAAAGAAAGGAAAGAATGGATGATTTCTGATGAAACTCGCTGTGCTAGAAATAGCTTGTGATGACCACAATCGTCAGGTAGAAAAAATCGTGTTTAGCTGGACACACACCAATAATTATCTTAAAAACTGTTGGTGCCTCTGTCCACTGCAGGTTTTATAAAAACGTTCACATTTTCAAAATCTAGGAATGATGAATAAAAATTACTACGGAATATCATTTTACAATGTATACAAGAATTAAAGAGATGTGAAAATGTTGCGGCCGAATTCATGTTTCTAAATTAAATGCGTAGCAATGATGGTATCAAATATTCATGATCATTTGTTTTTAATTCATTAATATTTGTATTTAATTCATTAGAACAATGTATTTTCCCTAACAATAATGTGAGTTACATAAAAAATTTGTATTCCATTTCCGATAATCTAAAATAAACTTAGAAATTAATTGATTAGAGGACACACAAGCTATTCTTTCGCTGAACTGACCCCAGTGCTCTCTCACCCATGGTACAATTGCGAAAAGAAAATCTCTCATGTACACCTAATGACAGTTGGAAATTTTTGCGGCATATAGTAACTAATTAAACTTAATTTTGATAAAAAGGAAAAGTATGTGGATAGAAACTTAACTTTCATGATGGTGTAATTTCGTTACTGGAACGAAACTAAAATCTTAGCGGCAGTAAAGTTTCTATCCAAAAGGAAGTTTTGACACTAGTCAACAGATTAAGTTTCTGGGCATCAGACATCTGTTTCCATACGTACTTTAGTTTCTGTGCACAAAAACACGAAATGCCCAATTTTGCATAGTTTTGTTTCCCATGCCACCCTTGATTCTGAGACACGTGTATACAAAACTGTTTCATTTTTAAAGATGAATTTAATTTGTGAAATTTCTAAATATGTTTGGTGAAGACTTTTATTAGATCGCTTTCGTCATATAGCGAACACCGATGGTTGAACTTTACGGGAAGGTTTATACTAGTATTATTTTTCTGATGTGTCGGCTGAAAATGAAATAGAACTAATTCATGAATTAGCCACCAAATTCGCTTAGTAGTCAGTCTGATACAACTGTATGAAACACGATGTGCTGATTATTTCGAACAACAACACACTATTTTTTTATTAACCAAATAAAGTGCTACACTATGTAATGTGATATTTTCGTGTGAGGTGTTTTGTGTTTTCCCAATAATTATTTAGGCATTAAAAATTCGTTGGAATTTTCGCGTTGTATACTCAGTTTTTTTATATGTATCGCTCAGGTCATAAATAAGAAAAGTGTCAATTGACCTAAACAGGAAGGTTGGGTTGAATAATATCGTCTTAACAGAAATTTATGGCTGCAACAGTAACTCGATGACACTAAAAAGTACACACCTTGATTCTCACTGGCCTCAGAAATTTTCACCGGTAGTCTTATACCTGACTAAACCAATAATTGCTATTCACGCCTCATTGCCACAACGTACTTCAACTATCCTACGCGTCTCGGGTTGGCTAATGTGCCTTTCATCCGAATGAAATGCGATGTTCGCTTTAATGTACCACTTTGGCCTTTATCATCCCATTTTGTTGAGTATGAACCTTAATCGGCTAATTCGTGAATTTGCCAAATTTGTGCATTAGCCGCAACATAGCATGTGTATGAAAATCTAGTTTTAAGGGAAGTGGTCATTCACTGCTAAAAGTATTTATATGTAAAGGTATGTGCAGTTAAATCAATCCAGATAAATTAATAATTGTAATAATTTTATTTTTGAAGATAAACCTCTTAATTTGTCGGGATACAACAAGTGGAAAAGCGGAGAACCCAACAATCAGAACGACGAAGACTGTGGTGGATTGTTCGTGGATACTATGAGTTACAATGACCACCCATGTAAAACAATTACCACATTTATCTGTGAAATGCCGTGAGTAAAAACAATAGTGTTATTATCGAATCAAAATCCAACAGTCGATTAAATTGGTGCTTTTTGTGTGCTTCATCTTGGAACTGTCCTGAAGTCACAATATTGCAATCAAGTATTTGAAAGTTGAATAATCATAGGAAAATTATATTATAATACATGCAAAACTGTTTTTTTTAAAATAATTGTCACTAAGTTATATTTTAATATCTCAAAATTAGTACTAAATAAACTGCGATATTTAATTTCCAAAAATTAACTGGAAGTACTTTCGCTAATCACCGTGCAATATTTATTTTTCATCTCAATGAAGTCTTGATTTACAATTGTGCTAATAGAATTAAAATTAAAAAATTTTCCAGAATATTTTATTGGAATTGTTTTGACCAGATAAAACCTTGTTATCCCTTTTATCTGCAACCTGCCCTCAGGACCTGCAACCTGCACGCAGAAGATAATTTCTGGTTTACAAGTTTGAGATCAATTTCTTTATTCTGTGACCGCCCTACCTTTCACTATATTCACTAAAAAGCCTGCAGCGGGTAACCTGGTGGTATTACTTGACCTGTGACTTGTTATGACAATATCACATCAAAAATTAGGAATGGTTTTATATTTCCCAACTGCCCTACAGGAGTGGGTTCGTTATTAACCTGCTTTTTTGTGATAAAAAAACATAGGCAAGTTAACCTTTTAACGATGAACAGAGTTATAGATATATTCTGTTAAATATTTGAATACAATTTTATCTAGCATTTACACATTGCATTGAAAAATTCTATCACATGCTCTACCTTTAGCAATTACGTGATTACCTAATAACTGCAGTTGCGTTTTAACATTCGCATAAACACTTTACAAAAATTCCCTTTTAAAAAAAAAAAAAATACCTGTACACAAGACAATAATACATGGAAACACAAAATACGAAAAAGAATCACATACCAAAATACCCTTTACATACACCTTCAAAGAAATTGTCACTTGAATAGTAAATGAAATATATACAGGACGTTGTTTCACTTTCACGTAGATTATTACTTTATACAATTTAGCCCGCAAAGAAAAAAATGTCGTTATGCAATGAACCTACAATTAATAACTAATTATTGGTTTTGAACAATTGAAAACATTAAACAATAAATTGAAAACACACACTAAAAGAACAAATAGTATCGTTAATAGAAAAATGAAAAAAATAGTTGTTTACAATTCTTTACAGGAATTAGCTATCTGGCTTCTTTTTACGACAGCAATATTGTAAAATATTACGTTTAAAATGATTTTAATATAATTACTCACTATCTACGTCTGTAATTGAGATGAATTCTACATCTGTAGAATAATCTCGCTTCTTTAAACAGTTTTTTTGGAGAATTTCTAGTGAAGTTTTCTGACTCACGACACGTCATCTCGAAGAAATATTTCCACAGCTTGGAGCAGCGACGGCGACCCAGATCCTTTCAAGGTCGTGGCAACCCCTTGCTTCGGCGAAGTCCTCCGGTGCATCGCTACCACAGTCCTTCGAATTTTATACAATCGGACTGCAATATCTCCGCGTAATGAATTTCTTACGTGGTAAGCCAAGACGAAAAAAATCTTTTTCAAGCTTCTTATCGTCGAAATACGGCGAATTCTCCTCTCCGTCCAACACGAACAGTTTTGGTGCGTCCAGATTGGTGGTCGGCAGCGAAAGAGAAAGCTCTTCGTAGCGGTGCGCTGCGCTAGTGCTGATATTTTCAAGGGTGATTTTTGATTGGTTCTCGTTCTATTTTACGCGAGTGCGTTCAGAAACCTTAATAAATTCTTGCAAGGGATACAATTTACTACTGGCGCGATCTCTTGCAATTCGGCAACACTATAATTGCATCTTATCGTGTCTTGACCTTATCGGGTGCTTCTCAAAAATCAATGGAACCGACATATGGGCGGTTAATATTCCAATACGTAAGACTAAGTGCGACATAAGCCCTAGGCGTTCTATGTGACCTAGTCAAGTGATAGGAAAACATTAGTAAGGCATTGCGTCACTCTTTAAGAGATTTTCAGTGTTAGATGGTGCGTTAAGATCTGATATACGTACACCCGTCGAAACATTAGATTTCGCATCGAAAGTGCCTTTGCCTCGAGAGGTTGATGGCGATGGATGATGATTGAAGGCGATGCCTGCCAACAGCGGTAACTAACTTTTTTTTTTCAAAAATAAGTTCTCTAGACTGAAATATTAAGATTAAATTAATTTTACTGGAGAGCACATGAAATATATTAACGTCCACTGAGTGCTAATAACAGTAGAGCAGAAGTAAAGGACTTCCCTGATTCTATGAAACTAAATTATCATAATTTTTTATACATAATGATGGTTTCAAGTGATATGATGATTTCATTAAATTTTCTGCTCGTAAGTATCATATATTTGAGATGATATAGCTGAGACTAACTGTTCTCCTGCAAATGTTAAGATTTCTTTATGTGTTCAACAAGTTCTTGGCGTATAAAATCGTGCATTTATTGTAAAAAATAATTTATATTCTATATATTAAGCAAAAGATAGTTTTCTATAAATTGTAATGCTACACACATTTAAATATAGAAATAAGGCATGCAACTACACAGTATACACACGTTTTAGGAAGACGAAACTTTTTTCTTATTATATCACCTATTTGCATACTTCTCACAGACACAATATTGTGAAGTTACTCACAACATTAATCTGACGATTTGTTCTAGTGATAATCGATCTTACATAATTGACAAGTAATGACAGAAATTTCTAATGTATGGTATGGGAAATTAAGAATGAGTTCAGTTACATTTAATGACAGAGCAACTTTGCGATGAAAATGTTTTTTTGAATGCATATATTCCAAATCCATATACTTCTTTACATTAATTAACGTTGTTTCCATTTCCATTCAATGGAAGAACATAACGTCCCTCAGACGCTGTTTTGAAATGACCCTCAGAGATTTCACTTGGTCGAGTCGCCATGCAATTGAAACGAACTCTTGAAATGTTGAGTTCTTACAGAAGTTCCCAAAACACGTAAGTTCCAACTGGTAATCTCATACTAACGGTAATCGCACCATACTTTGAAACATTAGTAGGCACCGCGAACTGTGAGACCGCACGTAACGTTTTTAAAAAACTTCATTCTCGTGCATGAACATGAGTTAATCTGTTCAACTTTTTTGTGTCGGATGGACTGTGATTCCTAGGGAGATAATAATGTAGTGGGATTAGTAAAATAGCTCTGAACCTAAGCGTGTTCGTTTCCTAGCGTGGACAACTTTTTGCTGCTGGACAATTTTTTGGGCATTGGAAACCCAACTGCGGGCTTCATGAAGTATTATAATATTGCGATTACAAAATAGTGCGAGTAAGTTGTCCTATTATTACTATAGTTTTATTTCAATTTTTTTGCGTTTCATTTTGTTTGCGTTTTAATCAGTTTTCTTTTTCTTCTATAATTTTGTTAATTTTTTTTGGTATGGCGTTTATCTTATGTCAATGTTATTCTTAATTTGAGCTAGATTGCTATTTACAAGTACTCACAATTCAAGTCACGTCTTATTGCAATCGGAAAGCTGAATAGTACCTAGATTAAGAGTGGATTGACAATATGCCAAGCTTCAGTGACCAAAATCCAGAATCTCGAAGGGAATATGGATGACTAAAATAAAAGATTGTAAAATGTCGCTATCGTTAATAGTTGTGACAGTCAATCAAATAATATCCCAGCAGAATCTACAGCAAGGGTGGTCAGTTTTGCCCGCATGGCCATTCGTGTTCCTATTTATGCCTCGCGGGCTGCCCTCCAAATCGTCGCCGGGGCGGGTAACGAAGGAATTTTGAGCGCGGAAACATCCCTGGGAGATAGGTAACTGAATTACAAAAGGGAAGAATGTTTTCATGAGTTTTTTATTAAATAAAACGTAATAACTGTTGTAAAAAGCGCTTATTAATTGTAAAATAGAAAAACTAGCAATGAAAATTTTCTATGAATAGAATTAGAGACAGTCCCACCAACCACTCTAATAACTTCTAAACGCTTCCCGATATCGAAATGCAGTTTCCGCTTAACATTGCGGAATCATGGGGCAAGTAATGTGTCGTAGAGATATTGCTCGAAATATTTCTATTTTTCGACAAATTTAATTATCTTTGATTTTTTAAATGAAACCATATACTTGTATTTTTCTCACTAGAGATAGATAATCATAAATATACAAATGCAATGAAGTAACATAATTAATGTTTTGATAGTATTTTGAGTATAAAGTAATAATTTCAGATATGTGATTTTAAATTAAAAGTGCGAGATTTCCTGTTACAATCGTTGCAACTGTCGCATTTGGGAAAGGTTGCCTTTTGCGAGGACAGGGGCGAGGCCGTGAAGGTCACTTTCCCCAGAAGCGACTTTTCTCGTCGACCGCTGATACAGGAAAAATTGCACGTTTAATTTCAAATAGCATGTCTCGTAATATATATATATATATATATATATATATATATATATATATATTGTAAAAACATGTTTATACATTTATATTATTATCGATTTTTTGCATGTTTTAGAATACAATTCGTAAGTGGTTAGATTCATCAGAAAAAAGTTTGTAAATATTATTTTATCTCATTAAAGGAATTGAAGAAAATGATGTCTTTGCACAAGAATTAGTACTATTTACTAATTAAAAAGAATTCAATGAAATGGAGAATTAATTATCATCCAATGCGTCAACTATTGTTTTCATTTAATCCAAAAATATAAAAAATACTAATGCAGCTTAGCAATCCCTTGAATTCATATAATTATGCAGTAATTACAAAGTTAATTGTGAATGAACTTAAGTTAATTTAAATTAATTAAACTAAGTTTTCAAAAGAATTAAAGACTATTGAAATATTTTATTGAAGTTTCACAAAAAAATGATTCAGTTTTAATTTTTTTCGAATAACCATTTTCTTAATAATAAGGTATGCCGTTCCGAGAAGACTATAACAGTTAAAATGTCGAGGTTTCTCTTTCTCTAATGGTAAATTGGGAGTCGGAAAATAAACAGACGCGGAATATTGCCTGGGAAGTGGGAAAAAATTAATATTACACAAGACAGTCGCTTAATGCTATTATTTAACGAATTTCTTGCTTTTGAAATAACAAAATATTATACCATAATTCAGCTTATTTGTTATGTAAAGAACTCGATAAGTGGATTAAAAATTACTTTTTCGTTAGGTCATCTGGGTTTAACTTATCACACGTAAAGAAGTTCTTTTGTTCAATGAACGTAATTTAAAATTTATAGTTTTTACGAACGTTATTCTGGTAATTCCTTCACAAGCAATTATAATATCAAAAATCTAGACTGTATTACAATGCAAGCTACCAATAGTTTGTATCAATCCAAATTTCGAGACAACAAACTGCTAGCACTTCGGGTAGAACATTATACTACGTTATTTCAGAACATTCTTCATAATCGTTACCCTACGTAAAATTGCGGGGAGTGGATAGTTAACTTCAGAAAAGATTTCCATTTATTGATCGTTCCCCTAAGGACGGAATCTACCCCTCTCATTTCCCCTCTCTCGAAGCACCGCGGCTCGCCGCGCCGTGCGACATGCCCGCATTCGTTTACCACGTTGCATTACGATCGGTCTGTCAAGGAGCGAGTTGGAGCGTTGGTGGAAAATGGGACTCTCTCTGCTTCGGAGGCCGGGCGTCGTTACGGGGTACCTCCCGTTACTGTACGTAGGTGGTTGCGGCAGTATCGAGAAACAGGGGAAGTGGGAAGACGTGCTTGCGCCGCACTGTGGCGTGTATCTACCCAAGCCCAGGACGCCGAATTTTTATTTATTTATTTATTTTACGTAAAAAACAGTTAAAAACTGCGTATGACCTGCTATGGGGAAAAGTGAATTGTGTGCACATTTTCAAAATTTTGTGATCCCTACACTAAGTCATGTATTGGTGAACCAGGCTAGGGAGACACCATTCCTCAGTTCGGATCAGTTGAAACGTGCCCCCAACTTTCCTGAATGCTCGAGAACTGTTAGGAACGGCTTAGGGACACGGAACTTCGGTCTCGCAGGGCAGCGGTTAAGGAGGGACTCTCCGAGGATCATAGGCTCTACAGGTTGGCATTCGCCGAGGACAACCTTCATCCTGACTGGGAAAATGTAATTTTCGCCGACGAGTCGGTTTTTTCTTCTGCAGGAACGAGTGTACAGACCGCGGGAGTTCTGTCATTATCCGGAATATGTGCGGTATATTGATATACGCGAACTGGACGAGTATCTGTAGTGGAGTTCTCCACAGGATAGAAGGTCACCTCGACGGAACCATAATATCTCGCAAGACATGCAGACGGTACCCAATATCTGCATGTATTGCGAGATATTATGGTTCCGTCGTGCGACAAATGTATCCGGATGGAGAAGTGAATGTTCAACATGAAAACTCGTCGGTTCACAAAAGTAAATTGGTTCAGGAAAGGCTTGCACAGCAGGAGGAAGTACAGGTTCTGGACTGGTCTGCTCGTGGAGCTGACCTGAATCCAATTGAAAATATGAGGGCCGAGACGAAGCGTGTCATGGCAGAAAATTGGCCAGATCCGCCCCCATCCACAGCAGATGCTCTCTGGAATGTAGTGATTGATACTGTAACCGCCTTCGTCGGCATGACAAAAGAAAAATAGAAGCGACAATACCCGACATCATGCCCTACAAGTAGTTTCTATAGTAGCGAAGAGATGGCGTCACCCAGAAAAAGATTTCTGAACGCACCCAGGCTATAGCCAATCAGAAACTTTTGTGGAAATACGGACGTGGAATGAAGTTTGTGTCGGAAGATTTCGTCTTTCTTTCTTGTTCGAGTCGCCGAGGTGAATAGAAGGCTACAAGTCCACCACACAATCGACGAGGGATACGTGGAAAATACCGGAATCTAAAAAGCTTTAATAAAAGGTAATTGTCTGAATATTTTTCATGGAATTACTTACTGTGATATGTCAAGAGATTACATGAAATTTTAATATGAATATTAAACAAGAATGCAACGAATGAAAGAACGACAGTGGTAGTAGACCAAAATGAATTTATAAAACCACGTTGCTGCATTATCATTGCTAGAAAATGGAGGATTTTTGTAACATAGGACATGTTTCTGTTTGTTACAGCTTTTAATTTATTTTATTCTACTTTTATTTTATTCTACTTCATTTTTATTTTTGGGATTTCATTTCGGAAATTCTATTGAAGAATTTTGACAATTCTGAGAAGTATGGTTTATCCAACAACTGGCTCGACTTTTGCTATTACGAAGTTATAATTTGGAGTTTTGGACTCGCATTCTGATGCGACCATCGCCTCTGTGTAAGCTGTGGTAAAACTCCGCTGAACAACGAGGAGACGGCGCTCGGAAATACTCCGATTCCGTCGCGATAGGCAGCGCACAGACCGTCGCAGAATAACGACGACCTTGAGGCGTGAGCATCGCTCGACAGCCGTCTACACAGCGCGGGACCAGCTTGGGGAATTCGCCGGTCGTGAGTCACAGAAAAACAGAGAGAACATTCACTAAATTTCAGTCTGGAAAACTTTCAAGATAGAATTATAATTGTACTAGTTAAAACGTTGCAATGTGAGCTTCCCTCAGTAACAGACGTTGATCGGGCAAGTTTCATTGAACATTGATCTTGATAACCAGTAAATTTATTTCTTTTCTGCAGTCGTAAGAGGAATCAGATCAGAATAATTCTTTTGTTTAATGATAAAAGTCGTTCTTGTATATAATTATTTATCTAAATTCATATATAATTGATTTAATTCTGTTTTAAATCATTCAAGGGAAATTGCCTATGTAAAATTTTGAACAGGAGTGAAAGCCGTTAAACTATCTCCTTTAAAATATTATTTCATGGACAGTCAAAAGACGTTGTAAAACAAAATTTCATACTAAAAGGCTACGTAAAAGACGAATGTTAATTGTGAATATTAAGTGTAACATTTTTAATAATTTAAAAGGTATTAGTGAATTTTGAATATTGTTTGTATGTATTTTTTTACAGGATGATTATTTGAATTGGATTTGTGTGTTTCATAAGTGATATTTTTTGTGAAGTGTACAATGTATTTGTTGCTTGTTTCGTGTAAATGTAGATCAAAGTCATTATTGCTTTAGTGAAAACTGCAGTTTAGGTAGGGAACTAGCTACCATAGTTTAAACAAAAAAGTGAGCACATAGGAGGATATGTGAACTACAGTATACAGAGGATTTCATTGAATAGAATACATATTATTTGTTATTTAAAACTACGAAATTGTGTTTGCTTGTTAAGTGATCATTAGTTTAGCAAAGACGAACCCATCACCGATAGGGAATTTATCCATTAATTGAGGTATTCCCAGGTTTGCGTGACGGTGTAAACCCACGTCACGAAATAAGTAAATGAAAGATTTACTTTCGTAATTCGGCGTACTACTAAGAAGGAGGTAGGTACGTGACGGCTACAATACATGGGAGGAGGTAGCCCATAGTTCCAACTATCTTGCTACGTTGGTTGCTTCACTTCCTCATAGATTATATTATCAAGCCGTGATAGAGAACGATGGCTTTTGGTCCTCTTATTGAAGAGAGAAAACGGCCCTTTTTAGAGCTACATAAATAACCAAGAATAAGGAATCCTCAGCAATGTGGATGTAAACAATATTGTGTTAAATGACCTGCACGCTGCTAATTATTATTGAGTAAAAAATCAAAGGAAAACGGGGAATCGAACCTACGAGTACACGACGTAACTCTCGATACCACTGAGGCAGTGAGCTTCTACGTCCCTGACGAAAAATGAGCCTAACATTGAGAAGTTCCGTAGCCCACACTTCCTACATTGTAAATACAGGCTACTGTACTGCAAAGGGAGAGTAAAGTTATAAATTATGTATAATATTTCTGAGTATGTTTCAACACTATATTTCAGAGCTGTTTAAAATAATAACTGAAATAATAACTGAAAAAAAGCAGATGCCGCACAAACTATGAACAACCCTCATAACTTTAAAGTGTTTACGATATTGAAATGCAGTTTTCGCCCAATAACACTAAAGCATAGAACAAGAAAACTGCCCAGAGGTATTGTTAGTAACATTTTTGTATAAATTCAATAATCCTTCAATTTTTGAAGAGAATTTAGTTAATATTTTTTCCTGAAATGAATAGAGCATGGAAGAGAGTAATAAAATATTTTTTAATTTTTTAACATTTTGAAAGAAATATAGAGTAAAACACTTATAGCGAGTGTAAAAAGTCCTTGTAAACCCAAGATCGGACTTCAATATCAAAGGCCCGTAGTCAATCAACAGACTAGAGCCCTTCCTACTTTTCGGTACATTTTTCAATTTTAGAGAAATATCATTGTGTCACACAATAGCTCTAAATATTCCATCTTTTCTCTACAGAAATAAGCCAAAGAACATTTACTCATTCGAATACGAAGTATAGAACCATAGTGTTATAGGCAAACTTGAAAGCCATTTTGACATATTTTAAGACACAGTATGTTCAGAAGAAATGCAGTTTAAAACTTCATGAGAATCTGTTTTTACAGAATTTTACTTAAATCGCTTTTAGAAAATTGTTATTAACTTTCATGTTTTTTTAAACTATTCCAATTTTCTTAACCTATTTATATAACTTATTCAATTATACAATTTGCCCTATTCGTTACGCAGGAGTCAAACAGGAAGCTTTTAAGTTATATTTACTATGCGCATGAATATATGAAACAGTTGAATATTTGTAATATTGAAAAATTAAAGCTTTATAATGGAAGAAATACTTTATTTATTTATTTATTTATTTATTTACTTATTTATGTATTTATTTATTTATTTATTTATTTATTTATTTATTTATTTATTTATTTATTTATTTATTTATTTATTTATTTATTTATTTATTTATTTATTTATTTATTTATTTATTTATTTATTTATTTATTTATTTATTTATTTATTTATTTATTTATTTATTTATTTATTTATTTATTTATTTATTTATTTTACGTAAAAAAATTGTTAAAACTGCGGATGACGTGCTATGGAGAAAAGAATTGTGTGTACAGTTTCAAAATTCTGTGATCCCTACACTAAGTCATATACTATTTAAATTCGGGAAAAAAAAGAAAAAGAAAAAAGCTCCCATGTATTAAAATCTATTATCAAGGATAAAACGGCAATACATTTTGGCTCTTATCCATGTTGTCCTTCAGAATAATACTTCCTGGCGCGACAACATGGAAACGATAACTTGAATAATTGTATTTCCCACTGAATTCTAAAAGATGTGCACAGAAAATGAAGTTACATTTATATCCAGAAGCAAAACAAGGGGCCGTCTCAGCATTTGCTCAATGAATCAGGGAAACTGGACGAAAAACCTGATTGAGTGGGGGTTATTGACCCGGAGGCTGCAATACAATACTTGTTGCAGGTTGTTTATACACAGTTATACAGTTCAAATGGTAAATGATGCATTATGTATCATTGTTAAAATTAATGTTACTTTTCTTGTGATGCTCAGTATAGTCTGTAATTGTATAGAAACAGTTATGCAGCAGAAACGATTTCACTTGGGATTTAAACTTTTCTATTGAATTTAATCGTTTAATGTTATCTGGCAAAGTGTAAAATAATGTACATGTATTGTATGTGAACGTTTTGTAATGAGCTGTTGATACTGTCACCTCATGAATATGATTTCTACGTCGAGTGTTATAGTAATAGACATCGGCATTTTCTGAAAATATATTCCCTCCCTTAAGCAAGTCATTTTTGACAAAATCCATTGATTCGTAAATAAACAGACAAGGTAATGGTAAAATTCCTAGATTAATGAAGAGAGGCTTACATGAACCACGTGGGTGGTATTTGGTTATTATTCGTACAATTCGTTTTTGTAATCTAAAAGTCTGGGAGCTAGTCCGATCTTACTATACGTCTTCTCTGCTCGACGGTTCGCTCTCAAAAGAAAGTTGCAATGCATCCTTCCTTTCTGCTATATTAGCGAACTCTCCCGTTACATTTTTGCACTACCTCTTCTGTTTTTGGGCGCGCGTTAAAACTCGTTTAAACACCCTTCTGGACACAGGCGAAGGATGTGGCAAGTTTTGTCTGATTGGTGGGAAAACGGATGGTACTAGGGTTTAATAACCGCCACCTACATAGATCTATTTAGGTAGCGTTGGTTTAATTCTCGGCATACTCACTAAGATCGCATTCTCGAAACACGCAAAAACCGTTTTTAGAAATTTCTTTGAATCTTCTAGCCGGATCCGAAAACAAATGATCAGTTTATTTATTTATTTTATTTATTTATTTATTTATTTATTTTACGTCAGAAAAACAGTTAAAAACTGCGTATGACGTGCTATGGGGAAAAGTGAATTGTGCACATTTTCAAAATTCTGTGATCCCTACACTTACTCATATACTACTTAAATTTTGAATTTTGAAAGGAGAAAAAACAAAAACTCCCATGCAATAAAATCTATGTTCAAGGATAAACAAGCAATAAATTTTGAATTTTGAAATTTTGAAAGGAAGAAAAAAAAACAAAAAAACTCCCATGTAATAAAATCTATTTTCAAGGATAAATAAGCAATAAATTTTGAATTTTGAAAGGGAGAAAAAAAACAAAAAAACTCCCATGTAATAAAATCTATTGTCAAAAATAAATAAGCAATAAATTTTGGCTCTTATTACTTCCTGCCGCGACAACATGGAAACGATAATTTGAATAATTGTATTTCCCACTGAATTCTAGAAGACGTGCACAGAAAATGAAGTTACATTTATGTCCAGAAGCAAAACAAGGGGCCATCTCAGCATTTGCTCAATGGATCAGGAAACTGGACGAAAACCTGATCGAGATGGGGGTCATTGACCCGGAAGCTGTAGTACAATAGTTGTTACAGGTTGTTTATACTCATTTATACAGTCCAAATGGTAAATAATGCATTATGTATCATTGTTAAAATTAATGTTACTTTTCTTGTTATGCTCAGTATAGTCTCTAATTGTATAGAAACAGTTATGCAGCAGAAACGATTTCACTTGTGATTTAAACTTTCTATTGAATTTAATCGTTTAATGTCATCAGGCAAAGTGTTGTAAAATAATGTACATGTATTGTATGTGAATTTTTTGTAATGGGCTGTTGATACTGTCCCCTGATGAATATGATTTCTACGTCGAGTGTTATAGTAATAGACTTCGGCATTTTCTGAAAATATATTCCCGCCTTTGAGCAAGTCATTTTTTACAAAAACCACTGATTCGTAAATAAAAAGACACGGTAATGGTAGAATCCTAGATTAATGAAGAGAGGCTTACATGAATCACGTGGGTGGGATTTGGTTATTATTCGTACAATTCGTTTTTGTAATCTAAAAGTCTGGGAGCTATAAGATGTTTTTCCCCCAGAATATTATGCCATATCTCAGGCGGGAATGAACATTCGCGAAGTATACACAACGAGCAGTATGAAGGCTGACTGAATTTGCAAGAATTCTGAACGCGTAGCATAAAGAACTTAATTGTGTGTTCAATTCATTTAAATGGACGTTCCATTTAAGGTTTGACTGAATTGAGAGACCTAAAAATTTTGTTGCCTTAACATCAGTCAATGGTACACTGTTCATTTTCAATGGAGCACAGAATTGTTTATTTGAAATGGAAAACTGCATTAAAACCGTTTTCTTTTCGTTTACTATTAATTTGTTTGTTTGTTATTGTTGTCCATCAGGAGTCCGAGACGCGTCGCATGACACCTCATATGTCTCGATTGGTGCACGGGAAGTTGTCTAACCGTAAGTGTCGAAAACGACGCATGCGCACATCAGCATACTCGAGGAGTTACTCAAATACTACATAGGGACACATAGGGATACTGGACTTTCTCAACCCATATTTTAATAAGTTTAACTGTAATCAAAATTTTTTGTTCGTACCTAGTAAAGAAAAATATTGATACAACTGAGGACAATATCATTTTTTCATCGTAATTAAACAAATATAATGTTTGATCAATCTTTCAGTGATCAGTACTTTCCGGGTTTACTTAATGCAAATTTTTCCATTATGGTTTTTCGTAGAATTTGCTATTGATGTCCATATTTTCCTTATGATGACCTCATTCTCGGAATAGAAGCACATGTCAGACTCATGAAGTTCATATTGAAAGATATCTGGGGTCAACTCTGATATATAATCGAAGAAATTTCATATAAAATGGCAGTTGCTCGGCATAAAAGACAACGTTCACGTAGCTGGAATCAAAATTTCTACCGAGTTCATCAACCCAGGAAATTTGATAACAAAATTGCTATCCGAAGTCCAAATTTGGAATCAAAATATCTATCGAAGTTCATCAACCCAGTGAAATTCGAAAACAATGCTATACAAGTAAGTCTCAAAATACCATATGTTAGTATTTTGATAGTAATTTGAGTATAAAATTAGATTTTTTGGCATGAAATTTTCAAGTAAACTGGCAGCCTTTGCAACAGTCGCCGCTGGGGGAAGGTGGCTTTCGCGGCGTCGATACTGTTTTGTGGAGAGAGGAGTGTGAGAGGGGTCGCCGTGCAGAATGAAGGCGTAACTGCAGATATTCATGGTCTTGACATGAAAAACATGAATAAAAATCACTATTAATGATCAGAATGAGAGATTTTTTCCCTATTTGTTCATCTGAATTGAACTTTTCTTCTTCTGAAATTCCAAGTCAACTATAGTCGAAAAGAACGAACTAAAAATTTTAGAGCGAAAACGATAATAAGGTCATTTTCAAACATACAAGAATGGAACTCAGTGCAGAAAGAAGCCATTTTAAAACATCAAAAGCGAATGAATGCTTGAAAATTTTATTGTAATATCTCGATTAATTCAACAAATAATATATAGATAGATTGATAGAAATTTTCTTTTATTATATACTGTTAATAATCTTCCTATTTAAACCGTACCAAAAGAACAAAGCAATAAAAATTTTGAAATACTCTTGACTATTCTATGAGTGTAAATTTACCAAACTTTAACAAAAATGCATATCTGCAGTCCCGACTGCTAATACTGATTAGAGAGTTTCTCACTTCATAGCGCGAACTGCTGCCAAAACTTCAAAATCCACAGCAGAAGACGGAAGTGCTCTGTTATCTTTTCCATTTATGAACAGCAGTCGTATGGTTGCAAAGTGGACGAGTGATAATTTTATTTAAAAATGAAATTTAACAATGAAGAGACGGCAGTTGGCATCTTCAGTTTAAAAATGATATTCATTATTATCATCTTCCTTAGGCTACCAATTTTTTATATCATTCTTTGGAACGATCGATGTTTTGAAATTTCAGTAGAAGACAAGTTAAATCCAGATAAATAATTCGAAAAAATCTCCCATTCTGATAATTAAAATGGTATTTCTTAGTGTGATGTCTGTGTCAACACCACGGATTGCTATAGTTATGCCTCTTACTCCCTCTCGGTCTCTCCTCTCCACGCAACAAACTTGACGCCGCAAAGGCCACCATCCCCGAAGGCAAGAGTTACCAGGGCTGCTACACGATTGCCCGTTTAATTAAAATCACATGTCAGAGAATATAAATTTATAATCAAGTTACTATCAAAATATTAGCAAATGAAACATAAATTTAATCCTCTTTTCATGCTCTATCTCTTGCTGGTAAGAAAAATACATAGCTCCATTTAAAAATCGAAGAGATTAATTTCTCAAAACTAAAAATATTATAGACAATTTCGCTACGGCATGTCACTTGCCCCATGATTCCGCATTGTTCAGCAAAAACTGCATTTTGATATCCTGAACCATTTAGAAGTTATGGGGAAGGTCCATAGTTGGTGGGACATTCTGTATCCAAAATTTTATCGAATTACGTATGTGGACATCGGAAATCGAATGACGAGAATTAAAGAACCTACTTCTTTCAATTTAATTTCTACGCCACTTAACATTTTTTTTGTTTGCAACATTTTTCATTGATGATTATTGCAATCTTCTCGACTTTTTCTCCAGTTACTAACAGTCATTGCAGGCGGAGCTAATCCACCTCAGTCTTCTGTTATTAGTCTAATTATTACTAATAAGCAGTAATGCTAATATGTTCACACGCTACTCATGGTATAGAAACACAGTGTGGTGACATACCGCGAAAGGGGTCAGCTCTGATTGTTAATAAAAAAAATATTTCATGAAAGTCCAAAATGTGACCGAAACATTTGAATGAATTAAACAAACAATAAATATCACTAATACAATATAATTGTTTTAATTAATGCGAATTATGCACATAATCATTTCACTTAGAGTTTTGGAGGTCATTTACTTGTGAATACGTCACTAATCAAGTCAAAGAGTTATTAATATAAATGAACACCGGACTTACCGATAACTGTGGGCGCAAAGTGTATCAGTAGTATAACTAAGATGTAAGCATCTATTAATACCTTCAAAAGAATTGGGAGTGGGAGAAATGTGTAACGCAATTTTGCAGTAGTAATTCTGTGCCCGTCGGGTGGTTACTTGAATTGCTGTGCTAAGAGGTGCTCGTGCGTGCGCAGGCGGTGTGTGCTGGTGGTGGTGGTGCTGAGCGCGTGGATGGTGCGCGCTGCCGTGATTGTAAACGAAGGACTGGAGGCGGCCGCAGATGCGGGCGCAGAGGCGGAGGCGCTGGACCAGGAGACGCGGCCACAGGCGCAGGAGGGCGCGCCGCTGTGCCTGGGGCGGCGGCGAGGGAGATGACGCGGCCGAGCTGTCGCTGGAGAGCGGCCTCAACGCCTCCGGCCACTGGCAGGCCAAGGTGTGTACCTGTACGACTATATCGTCCGCTGGCAGACCAAGGTGCGTACCTGTACGACTATATTGTCCACTGGCTGGCCAAGGTGCGTACCTGTACGACTATATCGTCCGCTGGCTGGTCAAGGTGCGTACCTGTACGACTATATCGTCCACTGGCAGGCCAAGGTGCGTACCTGTACGACTATATCGTCCACTGGCAGGCCAAGGTGCGTACCTGTACGACTATATCGTCCACTGGCTGGCCAAGGTGCGTACCTGTACGACTATATCGTCCCGGGGCCGTCCGGTAATGTAGATCACTGGCTGGCCAGTTTGGGTGGTCCCGTTCGTTTCTTTCCTTCCATTGCCACTCTCTAATCACGGCGAGTGCGGCCCGTCCTTTTCATCCGCACAAGAGACGCTTGATAGATAGAAAGCGTGCGTCCCATAATTTAGTATAGAAGTGATAAAATATACTACTGTGTGCAAGTTATCGATTATTGACGGGCACGATAGAACATAATTGTTAACGAGCATGTAAAAAGTCACTTTTGATCTAATTTTAACTTATCCATCTGTTTTTAAATATTTTGTTCAATTTTTTTAGTGTAGATGTGCTACAAGAACACATACTCTCTCTCGCTATTGGAAATACATATTGAAATATTCTAATTTAGGCCAGAAGAAATAAAAGAGGTCATCTTCGTCAACATATTGGCTTTATTAAGATAGTCGGCTTTCGACGGCTTTGCCGTCATCGTCAGTCTCGCTGCTGTCGGCAAAAGTCGGACGACTGTGCCGACAGCAGCGAGACTGACGATGACGGCAAAGCCGTCGAAAGCCGGCTATCTTAATAAAGCTAATATGTTGACGAAGATGACCTCTTTTATTTCTTCTTATAAGAACGTCAACAACACCAAATCAGAATTCCCATAATTTTATGCCCTACTAAAAACCTAGTTATAACTTGAGGTGAAATTAAACCAATTCAAACCAAGCGCCCCTGGTACATACCTGCATTTGTTTCGGAAGCCAGGAACAGTGGTCATTTCTAACTTTTACAAATGATACAAACACGAATGAATTTAACTGTTACAGTTATTGCAAATATACAGAAAAGCAAGAATGATTTAAGATAAACCTGCTTTGATTACACTGAAGTAAGCTTTCAATTTTTGAATACAAGAAACGGGATCAACATTCCTTAAAATGAAGTGTGTTTGATAGTTTTAAGTTAAATTTATTACATTCCTTCAATCTATTTCCTTTCACAACAATATTATCTGCATCATACAATCATCCCGACGGACAACAATATAAATAAATTTCAAACCTCTGTGTTGCGATTTCGCTAACTAACAATGCGTCAAAGAAAGCACGTGAATTTTGAATTTAGAATTCCGCATTATTTTGCAACTTTCGAAAACACACAGAGCGCCGAAAATGGGACCAACACCACTATCTTAAGTTCTTTTCTACATACGAGAAAAATATTTCAATAGAACATTTTAAGTCATTTCTGAGAAAATAATTGTTTAAAATTTAAACAAAATATCAATACTAGACCAAACTTTGCGCCGAAATACTAATAATTTCGAAAAATTGGACATGATCTTATTTGAAGATCTGTTTTTGGTGATCTCATTTCATTAAAAACGTTATCTTCATATTTGTAGTTGTAGGAAACCCCTCAAAAAATTAAACATTTCCAATTTTTAAAAATCAGCAATTTATCAAAATTGAGACCTGTATCTTTCTTTCAAGAGTCTTTTACTCTAACCGAGGTCCATATTTTATGGACTAAATAATATCTCCATATTTTTTAAAGAAACATGGAGATTTTTTAAATTAAAATGTCCCAGGGATGTAATGTATAGAACCCCCCCCCCAAAAAAAAAGCAAAAATAAACGGTCATTTTTCAAACTTTCAAAGCTTCTTGTGAAGCCATATTGACTAGAGAATACCCATTTTGTAAAAGCTACTACGCATTTTTTTCGTGTTTGTGCTGTTTACTGACGGACGAACGGATATTTTGAAAAAACAACACTTTTTTAGGTAACACGGGACCCCAAAACGTGTATTTCCATTGAAATCTCGAAATTAATTTTCCGCAGCATTACATGAGTTTCTCTATGTTACGTACCCTTTCCCTCAGATAAAGTGGCCGTCAAAATTCTATCTTCCACACCGCGCCGACAAACTTGAACACCCCTCGGCCTAGGGAAGGGCAGGGGGAGGGACGCGTTGACCAATCGCTGGCAGGTAGAACCACAGTTGTCTGTGATTGGTGCAACATCCCAAGGGGTGGAAAGGACGTTGGCTTAGCGGGTGGGGGCTAGTTTGTTTACGTACGAGGCGGAAATAATCCCTACCGATGGAGACATTTTGCCTGCACGTTCGCCACGACGAAAAAAAAATTTTCTCAGCGGGGGTTTCCGTCCAGAATTATTGTCAATTGACCCGTAAATGTTTAGCATTTTAGCAACAATTGATCTAACGTTTGGCAATCGATTTGTAACTCCAGTCGAAGTGCAATTTTCAGATGCTCATTCCAGGCACAATTTGCGGAACCTCCCCGGTCGTTCTAACGCATATTTCGAATAGTTTATAAGATTATAAATTGTTGCAAAATTGTTAATTCACAATTTTCAGCTTTTGGGCATCGGGAGACCATCCCCTCTTTAGATTTGCAAAATTGGAAATTGTTTATAAATTTTCAATTGTTGCAAATTTTTTATTGTCTCATCTGAGTGGCGTTTAAACGCGATACAAAATTCCGGAATTTGATCGGTGTTATCATATTTCGTTCTCGAGATATATGTAAATGTTTATAAGAAATTATCATCTTAGAATGACCCTATTTGTTTTCACTTAACACAAGCATACTGAAAAAAACAGTTCTCCAATGTTGCGCTTTTGCTTGCTACGCTTAAAAAACACTTAGCTTATAAACAAATTCTGTGGCCAATTTAATTACGCTAAATCCGTCTTTTATGGCGAGTATGAATATAACTTTTATTTTGTTTTTATATTCTCTTTTAAATGCAGCAATTTGCAAGTCGATATATTTATCAAATAAAGAGGAAACTGATTATATACACAATTATTTTTGAATGTGCATTACGTCGAAATGAGTGTTTCTGCTTTTCTATCAAAGGGATGTTGAGCAACCGAATAGCTGTATTATTAATTTTTTCAAAGGCTACTTTTAAAACCGTGAGTTAAAAACTATATGTTTCTCTTATTTACCCATTACCATTAAAAAAATAGGGAAACATACTATTAGCTGTTTGCTGTAAACATAAATGGAATGTTAAATTTTCAAATAAAGAAATATTTATTTTGTGTGTTGAAAGATCACATGAGTGGAATCACAATATTTACATAAGTATAGAAATTTCTAAATGAACCTATGTAAACTTTAAGTTAATATTTTCAATTCAATTTATCATTCAATAAGTCAGGATCATCTTTCTAAAACTGTTAATTTCATGATTTCATTGTATAATATTCAAATCAGAGCTAAAAGCATCATGTGCTAAATCTATTCTTTATAAATTAAAACAACTAAAATTAATTATTATAAAAATATAACAAACTCACGTACTTGGTAAAACGAGTTGATACTACTAAAAGAAAGCAATTATAACAATTCAAAGAGATTTAGCGTTTGTTTACAGAGTAGTAAATATCAATGCTCTAACATTTACCAGTGAAAAAAAATAGAACGAACTTGGTGGTCAAGTGATATAACCTTCCCAACACAGACTACATTTCAGTATCGTCAGAGTTCGAAGGTGGTTTGTTGGCGCTACTCTTCATTCTACGAATCTATCAAAACCTTGAATTTTGCAAGTAGCGGTTTATTAAACGGAAACGGGCCATTCAAGGTATCTAATGTGCAATCTTTGAAAACTATCCCTAAGAAATTATTATATACATTATAAACTATTATATATAAACAATTATATATAACATTATAAACTATCCCTAAGAAAAATATCAAATAAACAATGTTAAAGGTCACCAGCTTAACATTGCCTTTACTATTTGAATGTTTTCAACATCTCCATAACCTACAGAAAACGCATGTTTTTACAGGTTATTTTAAAACCAATTCAATAAATTATTTATTCATTTATTCACGTTACTATTTTTAAAACACACAAATATCTACGATGTTATTTGATTCATGTCTTTATGGAAGATCTGAGATTAACAAACTGATAAGCAGAGAAAATTGAAGTAATTGTGAGTGATTGATGAAGTTGAATGATCAGATGAAAAACAATGTTTCTTGCTTCATATAATGCTATCTTGTTTAACAGACATGTAATTACATGTGACACCTATATTAAACATCCAAACTAATGAAAATTTTCAAAATTAAAATCATCAATAAAACGTTGATTCATCAGCAAGGATTATATTATTAAATACTTTTTTGAGATTCATGTGCTCCTGTGTGAATAACGTGAAATACGCTGTGTTCTGCATTATATATATATATATATATATATATATATATATATATATATATATATATAAATAATGACAACACTTAATGAGTTCATTAATTAAGCGTCCGAAGAGGGAGAAGGAATGAGACTTGAGAGAGTGCTCCTGGTGCAACAGGTGCGGCTGCAGCATGTGATAGATCGGTCAGCTGAGGGGGCGAGTGGGGCGCAGTCCCCGGTGCATCTGCAGATGCAGCGCTCCACGAGGCGTGGAGAGGGAGACTCGCGCCTCGTCACTCTGCAGGCCACGCTCTCAGGTGCGTACAAACAGCTAGCACAACACCACGCACATTACCATGTCACCCACGCCTCAGGTGCGTCAAACACTAGCACACACCACGCACAACCATGTCACTCTGCAGCACGCTCTAGGGCGCAAAAACTAGCAACACACCACGAACACAGCGCAATTTTATTTTTGGTATTTCGGTAGTTAATAGTTTTGATAATTTAACTAGGAACACAAGTGATAAATTTGAAATGAATAATTTATAATTGGCACTTGTGATAAACTATCGTTTTCAAGACCATTCGTTTCCAGAAATATTATTTCATTGAAACACAACACATACTTTCTCCCATAATTTTGCCACTGTTTGCAATTTTCAAAAACTCAGGAAGCTGTACAAAAATTAAGCGTTGCATTATTTCATACGTACAATGTTCATTCTTTGGAAAAACGTAAAGAAAAAGCATGAAGCTCTTTTTCAGGGACGTTTGTCTTTAATTTATTTAACTCAAGTCAACATTATTTTATTTGCAAAAAAATATACCTCATCTTTTAAAAATCAGATATTTAGAACAGAATTATAAAACAAAAGTCTCTCGTATTAATTTTGTAGTTACGGAAATAATGTTTTTTAAATTTTTTCCAATACTTGAAAATACAGAGGGTTTGCTATAGATGTTACTGGCACTATTTCTTTGTGGTCCGTGGATATATAAAGGAAAATATGGAAATAAAGACGATGCACCTTTTCTTGAAAAAGTAATTGGTTATATAAATTTTTAAAAAATGCTTTTATTTAATAAACAATTGCGCTGAACTGGTAAATTTTGTGGCCTTTTTTAAGGTGTTTTTGTGCTTCGGATTTTATTAAAAAAGAATACTGTTTTAAATGTTGTAGTTTTAGTATGTGGTGTAAAAAAATTGAATTTTTTGAAATTTCGAAAAATCGGGATTTTAAATGGGAATGTGCCGTGTGCCATTATTTTAAGCGTCTTGTTCGCTATATGCGGCCAAATTAAAAAACCAAAATATTTCACACATTTGCTTTCTAGAAAAATGTTGAAGTGTACTTCAGGCTTGAATTAAAGTACCCTTTCTATGTTAAATATTATGAGACTTTGACCTTCTTTTATTAATCAGGGAATATCAGTTTTGAAGGAAATCGTCTGTAAGAACTAACTTTGTACAGAACCCAATAGGAGATTTTCTGTCGAAAATGGCCATTATCCGGTCACAATTCTTATTTACCTACGTCAAAAACATTTAAAAACTTTGTGGAATATACTAAGAAGAGAAGTTAATTTTGTGTGTGATTTCATAATTCTGTGATCCCCACTCTTAGCCATACACTAGTTGAATTTTGAATACAGAAGAAATAAGCGATTTTAATGGATTGTTTTCAAAATATTCGCTCTGATGTAATAAAATATATTTTCAAGGGTAAATCAAGAGTATATTGGTATTATTATCCCTTTTCACGTCATTCGTGAAGGAATATTTTTTCCTGCAGCGCCATGGAGGACAATAATTTGGATATATATATTTCCCACTGAACTCTAGAAGGCGTGCAGAAATAATGAAATTATATCTATGTCCAGAAGCAAAACAAGGAGCCATCTCATCATTTGGCCAAAGATCAGGGAAACTGGACGAAAACCTAATAGAAATGAGAGTCATTGTCCCAGAAGCCAAAGTACTATACTTCTCATAGGTTCCTTCGACGTATGCAGTCCAAATGGTACATTAAATATCACTGTTAAAATTATTATTACTTTTCTTTTGGATTCTCGGCATAGTCACTAACTGCATAGAAACAAATATGCAGCAGAAAAGATTTTACTTAGGACTTAAAATTTTACATCGAACTCAATCGTATGTCATCTGGTTATAAAATAATAAACATGCATTTCATGTGAATTTTTGTCGTTAGCTGTTGATACTATCACCAGACGAATATGATTACTACTTCGAGTGTTATAGTTATAGAAACCGGTGTTTACTAAAAATGTATTCCCGCCCTTAAGTATGTCATTTTTTACAAAAAACACTGATTCGTAAATCAAATGATGGTAAAATTCCTTGAATAATGAAAGTAGGCTTACAAGAATCACATAGATGGGATTCATAAGATGTATGGGCGAGATGGTAAATTAAGTACGGAATGTCAAGTAATCAGAGATCAAATATTACTAAAACCTTTTGTATATTATATTCTTTGACCAAACGTATTGTTTTCTGCATCTCTTCTCTTTTCCAGGCCCCTCCTACTCATCTTCACTCCCTAGTTGGGCGTCTGACTCATCGCTAGACCGCCGTCCGGGGGCCAATGGGAAGTCGCCCTGCCCTGCCTGCCCGTCACCCCAACTCAGAGGAGGGCATCCTCTCCCCTCGTGCCCACCACCTGAGCCATGCCCCTCGTGCCCTGCCCCTCTGCCTCTGCCGCTGCCCACGGCCCCCTCGTGCCCTTCGCCCTGCCCATCGCCGTGCCCTGTGCCCGCCCCGTGCCCCGTGTGCCCGGCGCCCCCGACTCAAGCGCCCATCACGTGCCCTTCCCGTGCCCCACCTGCCCCTCGTGCCCAGCGTGCCCCGCGCCATCAAAATGCCCATCGCCGTGCCCCACCCCGCCGCCCTGTCCAGCGTGTCCGTCGTGTTCCAAGCCCACAGCACCCGGTTACGAGCGCCACGCCGGACACGGGGCGTACCGCGTGCACCTCACCCCCCTCAACTGGCACGAAGCGAAGGCTACTTGCGAGAGGGAGGGGGCGCACTTGGCTGTCATCAACTCACAGGTAAGCGCTTCATTTCAGATAGGCCAGGAATTAACACACTGGATGTACTATGTTTACGATTCAAATTCAATTGTTATTAAAATGTTTCAGAGGATAGTTTCTTCGTCGTAAAACTATCTATAATATGCCAAAATATGCAACTTACATTTCTTTACATATAACATATATTCTTATGGTACTATGATGTAAAGTGAGCCAAAAATATATAAATATAAATTAGATTATATTCGGTAAACATTGGTCATCTAAGAGTTAAGTGTTTAATGAAGGAAAATCTGTCTCTGAAACATCATCTAAATATTAAAAGGTCCTAAAAGTTTACAGATGTCTTCGATATGTATTTTTAGTCTTGGTTCCTGTGGAAAAAAGTATTCGAATTGTGATAGTATGGAGATAAAAATCTTTTTACTTTTCTGCCGAATTAAACAAAGAGATTAAAGAGATAAAGAATGAACTACCATCGACTAGATAACCAGACCGCAGAAATGTCACGATAGTTGTCTTACGAATCTGTCCACACATAAAATGTGAACGAAATTTTTTTACACTATAGATGAAATTTCAATACGTCAGAGTAATTTAAGGGATATAATAAAACAAAATTGGAGAAGAACCTCTAAGATAAATATTTAGTAGCATTTCTTTTGTTTCATGTTTTCAGGATGAAGCCAACATTCTGGCGCGCATTCTCGCAAAGCAACCAATATCTGTGGATTACGTAACACTGGGATTTCACGACCTTTTCTCTGAGGGAGACCATTACACCGTGCTAGGTAAATAATGACCATTAACCTTTTGATATTCATTTACAGCATTTTTAATGCATGACAAACTGCTTTCGGAATGACGAAGGTATTGATTACCATACTCATTACCGAGCATACGCACAGAAGGAGGCATGTACGTTCTTTGCCTGTATAACTTCCATTTCTATGGCAAGTGGCGGCTTCCGTTAGCTTCTATAAGAAGTATGTCTATACAAGTAGGTAAAAACAAAATGTCTCCTTTCGAATGTGATGATGTTTTGTGATAAAACTAGAAACGTATGGCCACAATCATCAGGTAGAAAAACTCGTGCCTTATGCAGGACTCACACCAATAATTCGGCTAAAAGCCGCTTGATGCCTGTGTATCTTTTACAAAAACGTTCATATTTTCAAAATGTAGGAATGATTTGAAAAATTCTCTACGGAATATCATTTTACAAGTTATACAAGAATTTAAAAAATGTGAAAATGTTGCGACCTAATTCGTGTTTCTAAATTAAATGCGTAGCAGTGATGGTATCAAATATTCATGGTGCTTCATTTCCACGACCCAGCTTTATTACTTCATTTTAAGCACAAAGTGTATCGTTTTCACACGTGTAGGCGGAAATATTTGAACGATACAAAATTGTTTCTTTGAAAAGTGTTGTTACAGTAGTGACTCAGATGATTTCAAAATTTTGGAAACTTTCATTTCATTGAATTTCTGGACGAAAAGTGGTCTTCCGTCTATAAAGTTTCCTTTCGATCATAAAAGTTTACTTCCGTAATAAAACAAGATCCATTCTTTGACAGTGAGCAGCTTTGAAATGAACTGACAATTATATACATTGATAATCCAAAACACCGGGCTGCAAAATTGGTGCTGAAGTATTTGCGAGACAAACTGGTCTAGAAAGAATTATCAAGAAACGTTTCGGTTCATACAACTTAGTCCAACTTTGCCCTTATCCACAGCATTATGTAAAAGAAATATGATTACATTAAAGAGAGTAAAAACATCCCTGAAACGTTCCATGAAAAATAGAATAATCGATAATTTTAGTACACTGGCTGTCGAGAAGTGTTTGTTAAATTAGTGTAGAAATGACAGCTTTAAAGAACAAATTGTCGGCGTTTATTCTGAATGGAAAACCGATTAATGGAGTTAATTTACAAAAGAATGTTAGATACAATTTTCAGAAAACTCAATTGCAAGACTCTAGTTTTGCCTCAAAATAACATTATTGTATTTTTTAAAAAAGGAAAGAAATTCATATTTTTCTGCTAAGTTAATGGAATTCTAAAATAGTAAGTTTTTACATGTTTATTAATAAGCGATGTATTTTTCCTAACAATAATGTGAGCAACATTTAGAAAAAGAAAATTTTATTCAATTTGCAATATTCTAAAAGAAGTTTAGAAATTAATTCATCAGAGGAGACGGAAGCTTTGTTTCGATTAACTGATCACAGTGCTCACCTATGGTTGAAAAAACGGAAGTAAATTCCTTAATTTACACCTGATGTTACTGGGAGCAAAATTAATCTTTTTTGTGACATATCACCAATTGTAATAAATGAAACTTAATCTTGAAACAAAACACTGGCATAGAATCTTCACTCACATGATGGTATAATTTCGTTCCTGGAACGAAACTAAATTCCTAGCCACAGTAAAGTTTTCTTCCAGAGGAAATTTTGTTACCAGTCAAAAGATTTTTTTACTGCGCTTCAAACTTTACTGTCGTTACGTACTTATTTTCTGTGCACAAGAAACAGTCAGGAAAAGCCAAATATTGCCTAATTTTACTTTCTCGTATACGCACATATATACGGAGCAATATATGTAGTATAGAGAAAATTATGTAATGCTGCACGCAAAAACGGCGAATTTTCGGCGGAAAAAATTCATTGCCGGGCTCTTGTGACGAAAAAGTGGTAAAACCATTTGTTAAATTAAGTAAAGAAATCTCTAAAACGTGGTGTAGCTAGAGTTCCTGGTTTGCGTGTCCTTGACGCCGAAAACCCAATTGGAAGCAAAACGTCCGTCCGTCTGTCCGTTCGTTCGTCGGTCCATCCGTCGGTCCGCCGTCGGTCCGTCCGTCGGTCCGTCCGTCGGTCCGTCCGTCGGTCCGTCCGTCGGTCCGTCCGTCGGTCCGTCCGTCGGTCCGTCCGTCGTCCGTCCGTCGGTCTGCTCGTCGGTCCGCCCGTTCGTCTGTCCATCCATCTGTGAACACTACCAGCGCGTAAACCATTGGTCCCATCTCTTCCAAATTGATGAATTCGCTGTCCATCTGGCTCTTGTTGAATTTGTGAAAATGTGAAAAACGTTCTTTAAATTTTGGGGGTACTTTGCATGAAGACCTGCCCATTTTCAACATTTTCTCAAAAACCTATCCATATTTTTTCTTAAATATCTTGTAAGGATAGAGTATAATAAACTTATAAAGGTGGCATACATCCCATTTTCACGGTTAACTCTGAATTATCGAAAATTGCAAAAGTTTGAATTTTGTTCGGCTCTTCCTACAACTATAAAATTGAAGATTTTTCTTTCAAATGAAATTTGTTGTCTATAAATAGTTCTTTTTTTTTTTTTTAAAATCTTTTCTTTAAATTGTGGTAAGGTTATGCCATACAATACATAAATGGAATATTGTTCTATTCTTTTTTTCAAAATCACAAAAATTTAATTTTCTTACTTGTCACTCACGTCGGTATATATTTGCATTAGATACTATTTCTTTACGATATTATATTTATGGGTACATGTGCTTTAAATAATGTCAGTAAAGTTTTTCGAAAAATCAATAGGTTTTTTGTTAAAATTAGCATAACAATCAAATTTTTAGAAACTCCGAACGTCATTTCCTCGAAAATGGCTCTAAATTTTTGCTTCAAACTTTCCGAACGTATAGTGTTAATTTTCCTGTTTAATACGACGTAAAGTTAATTTTGGTGTAGAATTTTTTTTTTTAAATTTACTCAAATGTAATTTCTTTGAAATATTTCTCGCCGTAATATGCACCTTTCCAGCAAGTTGGAAACGCTTTGCATTTATAGTGGAAATTCTTCAAGTACTTTAAATGAAAGTTTTTGATTTAAAAAGCTTTACATAACTCTTAAGCCATTTTTTTAAAATAGCTCAATCTTTCAAAAAAAATTATATTTAGGGCACGGTTTTAGACTTCTTTAATATTCTAAAAATAATATTTCGCTTCTACTATTTGAAAACCGAAAAGTTGAAAAAATATCAAAACAATGTATTTTGTGTGGCAATAGATGGTATCTGGCAAGAGGATGAGGCAAAACCGTAAAGTTAATCCACACCACGGAAATTAGAAAACTTTGCTGCGAGAATGTCTGTGCTATACTGTAGCACCTCTAGTTCTTTCTGTTGCCATTCTTGATTCTGAGACACATGCTTTGAAGCTTTGAAATTTTGAAAAATATTCTTTAAAATTTGGGGGTACATTACATAAAGTCCCTAGACATTTTCAAAATTTTCTCAAAACGGTTCAAACTTTTTTCTTTAAATTTCTTGTACTATATGAGTAAAGTACACTTATAATGGTGGCATAGGTCCTATTTTCATGGTTAACTCTGAATTTTCGAAAATTGCGAAAGTTCGAATTTTATCGGCGTCTTCCTGATTCTAAAAAATTGAAGACACCTTTTTTCTGTCAAATGAAATTTGTTGCCAATAATTCGTTCTTTCATTAAGGTCATGAAGACTTCTTTGATAAGGTTATTAATTTTCGTGCATTAGAGCGTGAAATATTTGCAAATTATGAAAATTTCATAAACAAGATTTTCAAATACGGTACTAAACTTTTCTTTAATTTTCTAGTAATATCTCTCATGCCGTTAATATGCACATTTCCATCAATTTGTATATATTATTACATTGTGAGTGAAAGTGTTTTGAATACTTCAAATGATGTTTTTCGAAAACTCAATAGATTCTGTGATAAAGAGCTTCAAATTTCGCATTTACAGTAATGCTTAATCACAATTTTGTTAAAAACGATTTCGAAATTTTCAATGAAAATTGATATTTTGGGAATTTCTATTTAATATTCTTGGAGTCATATTTGATTTTTCTCTTAACAAACCGAAAAGTTGAGGAAATGTTAAGAATATCTACTTTCGGTGACGATAAATGGCAGCTGACCTGAGAATGGAGCAAGACGTTAAAGTCAAATACCATCTAGAAGGTCCACACTAAGTAAATTAGAAAAATTTGCTACCAGAAAGTCGATGCTATTCAATAGCACCTCTAGTCTTTCTGTTGTGTCGGCGAAAAAAGAAATGTAGCTAATTTAAGACTGAACCACCAAATTTCCTTATTAGTCAGTCTGATTCGATAAAACTGCATGAATGAGCTGATCATTTTGAAGATCATCACACCAATGTTGTATTAACCAAATGAAAGTGCTCAACTAAAGTAATGTATTGTTCCTATGAGGACTTTTGTGTGTTCCCGAAAAGTATTTTGGCATTAAAACTTTGTTGGTATTTTCACGTTGTATTGACTTAAATCTGTTTTAATATGTAACGTAAAGGTCATAAATAGGAAAAATGACAATTGACGTAAACAGAAAGTTTTTTTGGATAATATTGTCTTAATATAAATTTATGGTGCCAGAGAAACCTATGACACTAAAAATACACACCTTGGTTCTCATTGGCCTCGGAAACTTTCTTCTAGTAGTCATATACCTGTCTATCGAATGATTGCTATTCACTCCTAACTGCCGCCACGTACTTCAACTACCCCAGACTCCTTGGTTGGATAATGTGCATTTCATCGAATGAATCGAAGTATGCTTTAATGTTGTTTCCACTTTGTCCATCATCCTCTTATTTTAAGAGTTGGAGCCTTTATCGACTAATTCGTGATTTTGCCAAATTCGAGCATTAGCCGCAACATAGCATGTATATTTAAATATAGTTATAAGGGAAGTTGTCTTTCATTGCTAAAAGTATGTATATGTAAATTTAAATGCAGTGTAATCAAGCAGGTTTTATTAATTATTTTATTTACTTTATTTTTGAAGATAAACCACTTAAATTGTCGGGATACAACAAGTGGAAAAGCGGAGAACCAAACAACCTCGATGATGAAGACTGTGGTGGATTGTCCGTGGCTAGTATGAGTTACAATGACCACCCATGCACATCGATTGTCCCATTTATATGCGAAATGCCATGAGTCAAAACAACAGTGTTAAAATCGACTCAAAATCTAGCAGTCGATTAAATTGGTGCTTTTTGTGTGCTTCATCTTTGAACTGTCCTGACGTCAGTCACAGTATTTCAATCAAATATTTCAAAGTTAAATATTCATGGAAAAATTCTATTTTTATATACACAAAAATGTTTATCTTAATTGTTTTTAATTTATATTTTCATATACCAAAATTAATATTAAATAAACTGCGATGTTTAGTTTTCTAGAATTACCTGAAAGTAGTTTTGCTAATCACCATGTAATGTTTATTTTAGATCTCAATGAAGCCGTTGATTGACAATTGTATTAATTAATAAAAAATGTAATGTGTTAGTCTTTATGAAATAAATTTTATCCAGTATATTTTATGGATTTTTTTGGCCATATGAAACATTTTAATCTTTTTTTCTGCAACCTGCAGCCGGGACACGCACCCAGGACATAAATTTTGTCTTACAATTTTAAGATAATTTTCTTGATTCTAGTGAGTAACACTAAGTGCATCAGACGCTCAGCGTTCAATGTGATCTCACCAAGTGATGGGGAAACGTCAGAAAGGTATTACATCACACGTTAAGTAATTTTCAGTATTAGATGATGCGATAAGTTCAGATATACGTACACCAGCGGAAATATTAGATTTCACGCCGGAAGTGACTTGGCCCGAGAGGTTGATGGCGATGGACATCCCTGCCTGCCAACAACGCTATCTAACGAGGTTTTTTAAATCTACATTCTCTAGACCGAAAAATTACGATTAAATTTATTTGATTAGAGGCCGTGTAAAATATATTAACGTCCAATGAGAGCTAATAATTGTAGTGCAGATGTAAAAGACTTTCCTGATTCATGCCTAAGAAACTAAATTGATATTAATTGTTGTATACGTAATGTTGCTATTAAGTTTCTTCAATATAAACGTGATGTTATAAAAAGAGAGGTAGGACGGCGAATAAGTGGAACGGCGTCAAATATTGTTTCAGAACTGGACAAGTGGCGGATTAGCTTCCGAGTTTGGGAAGATATTTTTATTCAGTCTATATTACCACAAAATACTCTAAATTACAAGATTCTACATTTGTCTTATCAACGTTGTGCATAAAGCAACCAAAATTGGCGTTCGCGAACTAGCGAATGTTTGATTCTGAAGAAAATTCTTAATTGACGATTATGTAATTTCTATTTGGTAATCGATTTCTATAAAAAAATGTAAAATATGACTGATACATTTGTTATGCAACCAAAATAGTAATGTGTTTCTGCTTGCTACAAATTTATAGTTCAAAAGAGAGTTGATTGAACTCATTTCTTATGTTGAGAGATATTATCGATTTTCTCTCTTTCTAACTCCAGCCTCAGACTTTCAAAACTATTAGCATTAGCCTTGGCAGGTTAATCCAGATGAGAATGAGATGAGGATGCAGCGTTGCCACTTGATGAAAAAAGAAAAGTCAATATTTTCAGTCACAGCCAAGCAAACGGACCTGCATTCCTCCTATTCAATTTTTCGACGTGGCTTACAAAGCCACACGAGAGCCAGTTATTGCATTAATTGAAGAAAGTAGCCTACTGGTCTTAGAGGTGGCGTTTTTTGTTTTCTTATTAGTCATGCATTGCCCAAATTTCCTAGAATATAATAAGAAATACATAATGCAGGAAAATAAAAAATAAAAATATTTCGTAGAAAGATAAATACCTCTTTTCAAGGCTACCATGATTTAAAATCAAAATAATAATTTAATTTCACAAAGGAGAAAGTACTGTAATAAGTTAATTCTCCAACCAACACAAGGCGAATGCTGGAGAAGAACCCTAAAAAAGATCTGTTTCGCGCGCGATCTTTCCTTCTTCCTTGTCCTGGTCTCACACTTTACTTACGCACACAAGTACATATCGTTGGCCATTTCATTAATGGTCGTATCTCACTTTTAATGTGACGCATAACATCCTAAAAGAGTTGATACTAGAAAGAAAATTGCCTACTTGTGGGAAATACTTGGACAAGAAAATCCCGTAAACCGACATATAGGTCGGCGCCGGGTCTCATTGACCAGTGAAGGAAGAACACCGTCACCTCCCGTGATACAAGTATGCCTACACTTACAGGACTAACGATCATTGCAGTTAAAGCATGAGGAAACATGATATAATCCAATTTACTTCTATTTACAACATCAACATTTCTATTCATATATTGCAAGATAATCCGAAAACGACAAAATTCGTACGGATGGTTTACATAACATTCTTTCGGTCTGTTTCTACCACTCCGGGTGCTTCCCTCCCTCCAATTGCCCGCTCCGTGTCCTTTAGCAGGACGCCGTCCACTGGCCTTTGAATAGGGTTGTGACCCTATTTCATTGTGTGCAATGAAAACTTTCGTGTCGTCGCCGTGTCAATTTTGTGGCTTCTTGGGGTGCCTCGCTGCGTTCTTTCGTGGGGATGGGTTGTTCGGGACAGATCGGGATAAGCCAAAATTTCCAAGTACGCAAAGCACATACAAAGGGAGGAGGTCTTTATTTTTAAAAAGCAAGAACACTAACCGGACCAAAGTAGAAAATTGTGTGGATCTTTTGCTCGACGAAGACATGTGGGCAATTATTTTTAACTGGATCATGCCAAACTAAAAGGGGGAGTGTGGTCGGTCACCTTTAGTACAGGCCGGAGTGTGAAGATTTGACAATGCTGTCGTTCAGTCCCAAGCAAATCTGATGAGCCTGAAATAAACACAGACACCAGCGGAAGTAATTCAAGGAAATAGTGTTATTTCCAGTGTTTTGCAGGTAGAGGAGACTCCTAGTGTAGAGCTGTCTCGTGGCGCAAGAGCGAAGTCGCTCGCATTTCACCAAGGAGGTCCGAGTTCGATTCCCGGGCAATCTCATGTTAAATTTGTTTCAACAAAACGAGTTCTTCTGCTTCACAAGGGCTAGTCCAACCCCTGTGAAGTGTCCTAATCCCCACCCCTATCCTAGTTCCTTCCAAATTCTGGCCGCTGGGTAGTGACGCCGGAGCGCGCAAGACAGAGGCGCGTACGCGGAGATGCTTCCTGGTGGTCCTCATGACGACTAACGGACTACGTAATGGAGGATTACTCCCAAGGACATTGACTTTAAAAATATAAATAACGGAGGGTCACTCCTAAGCGCTCAACGCCCCAGGGGGGTTATGAGACGCGTTGCGTCATGACGAAGGCGCAACAATAAAAAACAAAACAAAAAGGGGAAAAGTTCCATCAGAACATCAAGGGGATGGAACGTACGTGTCGAGGTAAGTGGAACGTGAATGCCGGACTGGATGCTGCAGCGTGAATCACCTGGAGAGTCATATTCCCGGAGGCGCACACGAAGAAGTTTCCGAGAGAAAAGAACATATTGTTACAAAAATAACGACTAAATTTTCATAATTTACTCTGACAAGCTCTGTACGGAATAATGTATTTGATATTGTTAATAACATGTAAATAAAAAACTGTCAACCAATTCTGTTTTCATATGTTATAACTACTGTCTTTAGAGATTGGAAATATCTGTACATGGTAGAGAAAAACTGACCTCACTTTCAGTTTCAGCACACTAGTGCTGCGGAGGCTGGCCTCCAAGTAATTGAATCCGAGCTGACCATTACAGCGCTCCTCCGGTTATCTTCCATTCCTCCGACGGAGAAAAAAATGGAATCGGATGTCCGGTTCCACCACGGTGTAAGATATCTTACACCGTGGGTTCCACTCGTTTACACGGCAAGACCCGCTCAATTTACTGGGCCAATCAGAATGTGCTAACCTATCTGTTGCCTACAGGTCATAGCTTGATGTAGGGAATAAAATACCAAGAAATTTAGACGCAGAATTTGTGTGCTTCCCTTCTCCATTTCACATATTTTAGTAGAATGTAATAATAATAGAAACATTAACTATAACAACAACAATAGCAGCAATAACAACAACAACAATAACAACAAAGCAACAATAACAATAGCAACAATAACAATAGCAACAACAACAACAATAACTACAATAAAAACAACAATATTGATGATTTGTATGGTGCAGTAATGGTACAGCACATGTCATGAATAACAAGTTAAATTACGTACTCTTACTTCAAATTACTAATTGTTATTTTAAGATACATAATACTAATATATACCGCACCACCGCGCTAGAAATCATATCCTGAGAAAGTTAGATAAAGGCCATGGACATGCGTGAGTCAATATTCCGGGTGACGATGTTCCACAGGTAACCAGAGCCACGTCGTCTCAGAAGGTTATTTATCCTCATACATCGAATTTGTTGGTCAGAAATTCCTCTCTATTTATGAGCCTGTCGCGTTGTGAAAATTAGGTCTGGTTCAAGGAAATACACGAAAATGGAAAATGTGAGACATTTGAATTTCGGGGCCAAGAACCAACCGGAGGTCACTCGGGGGCTCCGATTGAAAACGTGGGAAAGAAATGGAGGGAAACCTACCAATCAGTTGCCAGCACTACAGCACACCAAAAACCGTAAATATCAGATGATATTATCAAATCAAATGTCGAAAAGTTTTCTTTTGTATACATTTGTAATTGTTTTGAAATATCTTTCACGTCGTTAATATTTACATTATCGGCGATTTGTATACATTGCATTTGTCAGTACAATTGCTTAAAATAGTTTTATGAAGTTTTTCGAAAACTCGAAAGGTTAGTGTCAAAATGAACTTCAAAATGTGCATGTTCAGTCACGGTCAGGCGGCATTTTCTTAAAAACAGCTTCATGTTCTTTAATGAAAATGTACATTTAGGAAAATATTTATCCTTCTTTATAACTCTTACTATTTTAATTCTAATATTAGGGATCCAAAGAATTGAGAAAACAGGAAAAAATGTCTTTGGCTCCAATAGATGGCAGCTGAAAAGGGAGGGGGGAAACTAAAAAACAGGCCTAGATTAAAGACATAAGAAAACTAACTTGTATGAGAAAGTCTGTGAGGTTCTGTGGCGCCACTAGTTCCTTTTTGTTTTGTAATTCGATGCTTATACCAAAATAAATCCTTACCTTTTGTGTCAGCAACGAATTACTTTGCAGTTCTTACTATTTGAGGAAAATTTCTTTTCCATGCAAATATCAGGGTTAAAGAATCATAAAACTTCTTTTCGATATTTAACCACGTTCGTACCAATTGTATATACGTCACGTTATACAAATGCTAATTTTAACAATGTGCACACAACTTACAGAAATAAAACTCACTAAATCTGTTTCTTCCATGTAATTACATTATTTTATACTGAAATGCAATCTCATCTTCCATGATAATGTTCAGATACAGCTGTAGTCGTTTTAAGATCCTGTTACATAATCACTCCACTTTCCCAACACATACTTTAATAAATTCCATGATGGTAGCAGCCATCTTGTGGTTCTCCATAATGAGAGTTAGGAAATAATCAACCAGAACAATAAAAGTTATTATTATTATTATTATTATTATTATTATTATTATTATTATTACCCGAAGTTAACTTTCCCATCTTTATTGGGTTTATGACATGGAGAAGGAAAATATTAGAAAATTACATTTGTATAGGAGCATAAAAGAAATATAAAAAAATACAAGATAAAATAACTAAATTAAAAATTATACTTTCATCGTGAATTAGAAAATATGTTTGGCTCTGTTGCCCAGAAAATACTTAACCCAGAATAGTTTTACGGTTTTTCTTCTTTTAGTTAATTTTTCATTGAATCTAGCTTTGATGTTTGTACTGTGCTTAGAGACCTCTTTCTCGGAAAAGGAGCACTGATAAACTCATGACATACATACTGAATGTTTTCCGGGTTCAATTTTTGATAGTGAATATGAAGCGATTGACTATATAATGGCTGGCGCACTACATATCCGACGAGGACCACCTAGCTGTAAACATCAAACTTTCTACATTAGTTCATCAAACCAGGAGAAGTTGACAACAATGCTCTACACGTAAGTTTCAAAATATCGCATCTTCTTAAATTTTTGTTCAGATTTAACTTACAAAATATTCTGATGATTGCCAACGAAATAAAATAGGTATAATATTCAAAATGAGTTCTGGTTGCTTATAATTACAACTGTAATGAAATAAAAAAACATTATTATGAGTTGAGTTCTACGAAACGTAAAAATTAATTAAAAAATTTTTAAAAAATTGTTGCGTCTTGTTTTGACGCAACGCGTCTCCAAGCCCATTGGGGGGCGTTGAGCGCTTTGCGCTTCTGGGAATAATCCTCCCATTACTAACAGCGCTGGAGTAATCCTCCGTTAATATTGTCGCGTCTCGTCGCAGTCGGTTGTTAAGAGGACCGCTAGGTAGCATCTCCACGTACGCGCCTCCTACCGCGCGCTCCTGCGTCACTACCCAGCGGCGGCGGTTAGGAAGGAACAAGAATAGGGGTAGGGTTTAGGACACTTCATAGGGGTTGGACTAGTTGTGAAGCAGCAGAACTCGTTTTGTTGGAACAAATTTCACATGAGATTCGACGGGAATCGAACCTGGATCTCAGTGGTGAAAGGCTTGCAACTTTGCAATGAGCCACGAGTACGATTTCTAGTCTTTGGAAATATAGCATTTATTCTTTACAAAATTATTGCCAACTTTTCGGTGGCATTTGGACTTTACTCGAAGTTTATAACTGTAAGCATTAACAGTTAATGTTCCTAACCATTAAGCTATTCCACACACACCGTATTACTATATTATTTATGTATTGCTAATATACAAATACGCTAATATGTCAAAATGATATTCGTAGAATGTATTCTGTGTGGTTGCACATGTCTATTGCTGTCAACCTTGCCTGTTAATGATAAGAATAATAAGCCTTCAGAGAGTGTAACAGAAACATTGGCACTATTTCAACAAAGATAATTATCACCAATTGGCAAGAACTGTTTTAAAGAGCAAAGTTTTTGTGTAATATCATTTGAAGAAGCGATATGGAGATGATTTGTTTGAAGAAAGAAAATTCTGAACGTAAAAAATCAATAAATAATTTGAATGAATACAAATCATATCAATGAGCACATGAATGTATATCTGCATGTCAGTACCTATAATGATAACTGCCAAGAGAGTGTATCAATTAATAAAATGAAAAGTTTTACATTCCTGCCACTGTTTACATAGAACAGTGAAAGTTTTGTAATGCTGCGGGAATTAACGACGAATTTTCGACAGAAAACTCTTATACTTTCACTTCTCCCCATAGCACGTGATACACTGTTTTTTAACTGTTTTTGACGTAAATAAATAAATAAAAATAAATACTGCGGTTTTCACAGAGCTGCCTCTCAAATCCATTCATCACGGTGGCATTTACGCACGGTTTTTCACGTCTTTCTCAGTTGTGCCGCTAGGTGTCGCATGCTCGCGACCGTATCAAGCAGTGCTGCAGATGAAGCGACTCTAGCGGCACGCCAAGAAAGACGCGAGAAACCGTTTTTCACGTCTTTCTCAGTCGTGCCGCTAGGTGTCGCATGCTCGCGCCGTATCAAGCAGTGCTGCAGATAAGCACTCTAGCGGCACGCCAAGAAAGACGCGAAAACGTTTTTCACGTCTTTCTCAGTCGTGCCGCTAGGTGTCGCATGCTCGCGACCGTATCAAGCAGTGCTGCAGATGAAGCCACTCTAGCGGCACGCCAAGAAAGACGTGAAAATCCGTTTTTCACGTCTTTCTCAGTCGTGCCGCTAGGTGCCGCATACTCGCGACCGTATCAAGCAGTGCTGCAGATGAAGCGACTCTAGCGGCGCGCCAAGAAAGACGCGAAAAACAGTCCCTAAATGCAACCGTGGTCACGCGCCTTGAGCTCTGGTAGGCAGCTCTGTAAAAATCGTAGTATATTGCCGAGCCCTGGTAATAAAAGTTAAATAACTCGTGTCCCTATGCGTAGAAAATTACTTCTTCTGAAACTTTATATAGTCATAATTCATGTGTTGTTAGTCCTCGAATCGAAAAATCGATTGACGGAAAATATATAATCGTCAGCATGTCTGTGAAAAACGCTAGCGACTAAACTGTAAGCAGATTTTTCACCAAAATTGATATTTCCCAATCAATCTGAATGATGTCAGGGCCCCTTGAATTTTATACCTATATTTTTTGTGAGGGTACTTTGCATGAAGCCCCTGAGGAAATTTTCACAATTTTTTTTTTAAAGGGTCCAACTTTCTTGATTAAATTTTGCTGCCCGCTAGTTTAAAGTACGCTTACGAGAATGGTGCAGGTGTAATTGTCGTTGATATCCCTCATTTTTCAAAAATTGAAAAAGTTTAGCCTTAATTGTCGTCTTCTTACAACAAAAAATTGAAGATAGAGTTTTTACCGATAACGCAGCAGAGAGAAAGTTACGTAATGACGCACAAAAACGGCCAATTTTCTGCAGAAAAACTCTCATTGACGGACCCTGATAATGAAAAAATCAATAAAGCCAGTTGCTTAACTTAGAAAAATATAACACGTGGTGTAGCCCTGTTTGTATGTCGTTGATACCGAAAAATTGATTGATGGCAAAACATTCGTTCCTCTGTCCGTCTGTGAACATTACTAGCACATAAACCAAAAGTAGGAGTTTTTCCAAAATGGATATTTCCCGTCTCTGTCGATCTGGCTCGGTTCAAAGGGCTGCGATTTTGAAAAACATTCTTTAAAATTCGGTGGGTACTTTACATAAAGACATACTGACATTTTCAAATATTTCTTAATATGGTTTCATATTTTTCTTTAAATTTCAGAATAGAGTAAATACATTTATAAAGGTGACGTTGGTCCTATTTTCACTGTTAAATCTACATTTTCGAAAATTGCAAAAGTTTGAATTTTTCGGCGTCTTCTTACAAATACAAATTTGAAGCTAAAGATTTTTTCTTTCAATGAAATTTGTTCTTCATAATTAGTTATTTTATTAAGGTCAGATACATTTTTTGAAACTTTTGGTAATAAGTAGTATTTTCGTAATAGTAACAGCTATTTTAGTCATTTGAGTACTTTTCGAGTAATTTTGTGGCAAATATAGGAAATTTTTAGATTAAACAATATTTGCTCAAAAACGGCACCAAGTTTTTTGATTAAATTTGGACCTTAGATAGCGTGAAAAACGCGTAAAAGTATGATGCAGGTTTCATTTGCGTTGCAATTCCTGATTTTTTGAAAAAATCACTAATTTTTGGGGTCATCCTACAACTACAATTATGAAAATATCTTTTTTATTATTCATGAAATGTGTATATCAAAAGCAGATCAAATAAGTTTTGTTCAATTTGCCGAAAATTTGAGTATTTTTTGGTTAATGTTGCATTTAATAATGGCAATTTTTTTAAATTTTAAATAATTATTTTCTCTGAATCAGCTCCAGTTTTTTTCTTTAAATGTTTTCCAATATGTTCCCGATAACGGTGAAGTGGTGCTGATCTGATGTTAGGTGCACTCTGTGTATTTTCGAAAATTGGAAAAATTGATAAATTTGAATTTCCCGAGCGTAGTTTAACACACTGTCAGTTCGCAAAATGACAACATGGCAGTTTGAAATTCTTAGGATTGTTGTCATAGATGCCGGTTGTGTTCATCGAATGGTGCAGATGACATTCTTATGAAAGGAAATATATTAATCTTAGAACAAACGAATACACTCTTTTACTTAAGGAACTTTCAATCCCTGATTATATTATTCAGAAAATGTTAACTCACTACGGCGTAATCGAGGCAAGCTGCTGTAAAAATATTCTTTCTTTTCTGCGCAATGTGCTGCATACTTTGTAATATATTTTGTTTCATTTGCAAAATTAAGTCATGACTGCTGTTCATATCAATCGAAATAAATGCAATTATGCACCAGAGGCACTTCGTTTGAATTTAACCTCTTCAAGTCACAGCTGCGGGTAGTACATAGGAAAGTGCAATACTTCAATATTAAGTAACGTTCTAAAAATTCGCGAAAGTTTGTGCTGTTGTAGCACCAGCTTTAACTTTAATAACTTTAAAATATTATCAAATCGAGGTAAAAGTGGAAGAATAAATTACGCAAATAATTCTATGTACTACGTATGTACAGTACTGCGTATACGCGACTCTGACAGTTGTCTCGCCACGTGCAGTGGTGCGTCATGTGACCTGCACTGAAGCAATCAGCGTGCGAGGATTTGTTTACTTTTTCGCAGCCAGGGTTCAACGTTGCCGCTAATCTGACTCACACGAAGTCGCTTGAAAGCGCGCAGATTCCTGTCATCAGCAGTATCAATGCAAATGAAATATGTCCTGCCGATACGCGCCAGACCAGTTAGTGTGTGTCTTCCAAGAGCTTCAGTGCATTGGTTGGAGTTTGTAAGTTTCGTGATGGCTGCGCCTCACACGTCGCGCAAACATGGAGTTGTGTTAAAGAGCCAGGCTCGCGAATTTGTTTATCGTTTACGCGAATATTTTGAGGCAGAAAAGGCGAGCGATGGGACATCGGGGGGGGGGGGATATCTCGGTGTACGTCCATTGCCTGCGGAATAGGAGGATGAAGCCATCCGTAGCTGACGCATCAAGTTTTCAACGCGGTTTGGGAGGCGATAAGGGTCGGTGTAGCGAAGTTAATGAACATGGTATCAAAACGTGTCATCGCCTGTCGGTAAGTGTTAATGTTTTGAGATTTCAGTTATCTGACGTGTAGGTGGTGCCATGTGCGTAGTAATGTGTGGCAACAGCGCATCGAACTGTGAGAGTCGCTTAAACGCTGCCCCTACAGTAGGTTATGTTAATTGCTGTGCAAAGAAACGTCCGTGCTTGCGCAGGTGGTGGGTGCCGGCGGCGGCAGTGCTGAGCGCGTGGAGGTGCAGGCGGCCGTCGTTGGGGTGGAGGGGGGGAGGAGGCGGAGCTGCTGGACCAGGAGACGCGGCCGCCGGTGCAGGAGGCGCAGTTGTGTTTGGGGGGTGCTGCGAGGGAGGGGAAGCGGCCGAGTTGGCGTTGGAGAGCGGCCTCAACGCCTCCGGCCGCTGGCAGGCCAAGGTGCGTGCGTCCAGCGACTTAGCTTAAGTTGCTGTCACCCGGGGCAAAACTAATGGTGTCACTACCCCTAAACGTATTTATTTATTTATTTATTTATTTATTTATTTATTTATTTATTTATTTTATTTATTTATTTATTTATTTATTTATTTATTTATTTATTTATTTATTTATTTATTTATTTATTTATTTATTTATTTATTTATTTATTTATTTATTTATTTTATTTATTTATTTATTTATTTATTTATTACATGTAGTACAAATACAAATATTGCAAAATAACATTACAGATTGTACAAAAACAAATAATGTAAAATAACATTATATCCCAAAGGACAAAGTCCTATACGCGAACCTGCAGTGACTAAATATAGATTGGTGATTTAAAAAGTATTGTTCAATATTAAAAATAAAATAAAATAAAAAAACAGTATGACTATATTTTTATTTTTATGAATATTAATTTTATGTTTATTAACTAAAACTAATCTACGCCATGCTTTGTCAGTGTATAGGTTGATAATATGACCTTACAATTTCTTCATCTAGTTGGATAATCCAACTTCTGAGATGCTGTCTATACTTGGTTTTGTCATATCACAGCTCTCCAGTTCAGTATTCAAGGAATTGAATACTTTATGGCTTATGTGGGAATGACTTGTACTAATTTGCTTATTAATTACATTTGGAATGCGTTTGTATTCCTCTTTGTTGAGACTAAATGAAATATAAAAATATCTATATCTGAATAGTGTAACCACCCATATGTCGGTTACATTGATTTTTGACAACACCCGAGAACATCAAGACACGACAAGTTGCAATTATAGTGTTAACGAATTGCAAGAGATCGCGCCAGCAGTAAATGGTATCCCTTGCGAGAGTTTATTAAAGTTTCTGAACGCACTCGCGTACAAGAGAACGAGAACCAATCAAATAACGAAGAGCTTTCTCTTTCGCTGCCAACCGCCGATCTGATCACACCGCAATTGTTCGTGCTGACGGAGAGGAGAATTCGCCGTATTTCGACGATTAGAAGCTTGAAAAAGGTAATTCGTCTCATCATGTTAAAATAACTATACCATGTATGAGATAATTGAGAATTTTAAATAATGAATATTCTGATAAATTCACGTGAACGCATTACGCAGAAATAAACTATTTTTCTATCAACGAGGAAAAAATATATTCTAACGCTCAAGAACGTATACAGAAATAGAAAGCATGTGCTATAGGAAATGATTCTCTCTACTTCCAGCTTTTCTTTTGACTCTCGTCTTGGCACACCACGTAAGAAATTCATTAGGCGGAGATATTGCACTCCGATTGTATAAAATTCGAAGGACTGTGGTAGCGATTCATCAGAGCACGTGTTCGCCGAAGCAAAGGGATTGCCACGACCTTGAAAGAATCTGGGTCGCCGTCGCCGCTCCAAGCTGTGGAAATATTTCTTCGAGACGACGTTTTTGTGAGTTAGAAAACTTCACTAGAAATTCTCAAAAAAAAAAAAACTGTTTAAAGAAGCGAGAATTATGCTACAGAAATAGAATTCACCTCACTTACAGACCTAGATAGACGAGTAATTATATTAAAATCATTTAAAGGTGATCTTTTACAATATTGCAGTCGTAAAAGGAAGCCAGATAGGTAATCCATGTAAAGAATTGTAAATACATAAATTCAATATTGCCAACGCACAAATAGCAAGTTTGAGTCAACAGCTTTCGGAGAAAATCGAAAATCAAAATCAACAGCTTTCGGAGAAAATAGAAAATCGAATAGGGGAACAATCAGCACAGATAGCGAAGCAGTCGACAAGATTAAATGAGCAGTTGTCTAATAAAATTGAGCAATTAAATGAACGAATTACGGCTAAGTTAGATGAGTTAGTTAATTTAGTTAGTTAATGCCTTATTTTACGTGGCGAGACTCGGGCCATCAGGCCCGCTCTTCCGTCTAACCACGCAAATTTCGCTACGCTCCTTTCACCACCTAGCGGAGAAAGGAGGTATTATCTTGGGCGACGAAACAGGCGGAAGAATTTTGCTCAGAGGCTTCTTTTAGGCTTGAGGATCTTTTACATGCAGTAAATCTACTAACATGGGACAGCCGGCTTTACTTCCCCTCCGAAGGAAGGCGTACGAAGGATTTTTTCGCCCTTAAAAATCCACGGCTTCGATCGGGTTTGAACCCGCAAACTCGGGTACAACAGTCCGGTACGCTGACCGTTACACCACCGAATCCGCTAATGATGAGCAAAGTCATCAACTGTCGAAACTTGCCAAAGACTAAATAGAAACAACCCAGGCGTTAGAATTAAAATTAACGGAAGCTACTGTTCAAATCAAAGCAGAATTAAACGAGGATTTCAATACTCAGATACAACAACTAAAATCTAAACGGTCGCCCCGGTACAAACCAACTTGTTAATCACGTTGATGAGGTGGCTATTCAGTCCATGGTATTTCCACACGACAGCGAGGACCCCAAGAAAATTTCATTGATGAATGAAAATATCACTAGGCGCAAAGTCCGTTAGTTGAAGTCCAATATGAAGGGAAGAAAATTCTAGCATAGGTCGACACGGGATGCACCTGCTCCATCATCGTCATTCTCTCATACATGGTATAGTTATTGTAACATGATGAGAAGAATTACCTTTTTCAAGCTTCTAATCGTCGAAATACAGCAAATTCTCCTCTCCGTCCAGCACGAACAATTGCGGTGATCAGATCGGCGGTTGGCAGCGAAAGAGAAAACTCTTCGTAGCGGTGCGCTGCGCTAGTGCTGATATTTTCAAGGGTGATATTTGATTGGTTCTCGTTCTCTTGTACGCGAGTGCGTTCAGAAACTTTAATAAATTCTCGCATTTACCGCTGGCACGATCTCTTGCAATTCGTTAACACTATAATTGCAACTTGTCGTGTCTTGACGTTCTCGGGTGCTTCTCAAAAATCAATGGAACCGACATATGGGCGGTTACAACCTGTATAAGTAATACATCATATTGATCTTAGTTGTTACTTTTATTATATCGGTTATAATGATCTTCGTAATCTATCTATAAATTTCTATTTCTTGTAAACGTTATTCTTACGATTACAGATTAAATGTGAAAAATGGAGCAAAAATTCGCCGGGTACGATTATATGAACATTTGTGGTAAAATATTAAATGTAATGTTGGGGTAAATTAAAACAAAAATATTTATTTTAACAAAATCGGTTTTATTAATTATGTGCTAAAAGTTCTGATTTATTTACAGAGAGTCTTCTAAATTTATGACTCTGTTCTCGAATTTATTTTCATTTGGTTATTTCTTTTCACACGGCACATTGCCTTTGAATATTTATTTTCACTCTGCCCACTTTCTTTGCTCAGCTAAATTGTCCACTACTCTGCTTTTCACCTTCATGATCACCAGCGACCGCTTGTTCTCACAATTGACTGTTGGCCGCTGGGGCCGCTCATTTATTCTTGGCGGACGTGGGCCCTTCACGTTCCCGGAACTTGAGCCTCTTCCTTCCACAACGCACTCCGACCCGGGGTAAAGGCCGCTCTAACGCGAACGCGAACGCCAACAGGAACGCGAACAGGGACGTCAAGAAAGTTAAAAGATGAACATATCAGGCAGGCGTTCACAACACGACGGGAACGGGAAGGATGGTCAACATTTGTCTCAGCCCGGGAACGCGAAGCCACTCGACCAATGAAAGTGCAGAAAATGGCTGCGAAGCTTTCCAGCTGATCAAGTAAGCGAATTGCGCGCGACAGGCAACACTGGGCAGAAGCAAAATTTGAGGTTCGGGAGATATTGCGGTTGGAGCGGGGATTTGCGAGGTTAGAGTTTGAGTGGGTTTTGTCAGACAATGTTGAGTTATTTTAGTTATTTTGAATAATTATAGTATATTCTTTTTATATTCATATTAGTTCATAGAATTTAAATTTCCTACATTTTCTTAAAAATGTTTCTTTAAAGTACATTAGAGCTGTTTGTTTATTAACATTTTAGTTTCTCGTGGTTGTATTTTCCGTAAGTTCGTAGTAGGTTTGGCATTCTTTGTACTTATAGTTATATTTTTCTAATTAATATTCTTTCGTTAAAGTTTTTTATGCATAGCAGCTCACGTAAACACATCAGACAGATGGCAATACAAAGAGTGAACACAGTAACATAGCTAGAAATATGTTGGTTTCGGCAACTGTTTCTTAAAGTTCTCGATTCAGTCGCTACTGGTTCACAGCGCTATTCCTCTTCCCGTTGGCAATTATGATGACGCGCACGTACCTCCCATTCTCGTCCTCGTCTTCATGTTCCCGTTCGCGGGCTATTGTGAATGAGGCCTAAGGGAGTCGCCTCGCTCTGCGCAGCGGACTCAGACTGGTGCCACCGGAGGCAACTCCTATCACGGCGCCCGCACCCGTCCACAGAAGTGTTTTAGGGCGAATGGTTTATCAATTAATAACTATTGAGCACGAAATTAATATTCCAATCTACAAAACATTTAAACACCATAGAGGGTCAAAAATGGCGGGAAATTAATCTTGTTCAGTTACCAGAAATTAATCTTTTCACCGCGACGGAAAATGCGTTAACACAATCCTACAAGTATTTCGGCATGTCTCTCGTTTATGGGAGGGAAGGACAATGACTCCATTACATCAAATTCAATACACTTACTGCACTAATGACCTCAGTAGTTGAGCGTCCATCAAGTACAAGCATTGGGAATCGAGAGATTGCTTATGGTGCAACAGGTGCGTCTGCAGCACGTGGTGGAGCGGCCGGAGGCGTCGGGAGAGACGGGGACTTGGCAGTCGCCGGTGCAGCTGCTGATGCGGCGTTGGTCGCGGCGCGGCGTCGGGAACTCGCGCCTCGTCACTCTGCAGGCCACGCTCACAGGTGCGTCCAAACAACTAGCACAAACACACGCACGATGCACACTGCCTCATCACTCAGCAGGCCACGCTCACAGGTGCGTCCAAACAACAAGCACAACCACACGCACGAGCACACTGCCACGTCACTCTGCAGGCCACGTACACATGTGCGTTCAAACATCTAGCGCAACTCCACCCACCATCACACTGCACGCTTCGCTCTCAAGTGTGCGCAAACAAGCACGACGGAAGAAGCACACAACACATACGAAACACATGCTCACTGCATAATCAAAACCTTTTTCCAGATTAGGATTTTGAATTTAATCACAGAGTAACGAATCAGTGTGTTAATATATTAAAACTAGTGGTGCTAAAACAGCACGTACTTTCTCGTCTTTAGTAATGCTTATATAAAAGTATTTATGAAACAATTTTTCTCCGGATTAACGCATCTCTGTCGTATTGTTTTTTGTTAAATTCATTACAATTGGTAGAACATTTGGTGCAAAAATGAAATATGTTGAAGCAAATATTAACACAAATATCACAAATATAGCTCCTTTTTCGTTCAGCTAAATAATGTCCCTACATGAGGCCTAATTCTCAGAAATTCAGCTGCTGAGTCGTGGCGCTGAATGCCGCTGTTGCATTGCAGTCTCATATTCACTGAAGGCTATGAATTTTTATTTCATATATTTCAAAAAGAGTTTAAGAGATAATTTATAAAAAATAATTTGTAAACATATAACAAAAACTCGAAAGTAAGAAACTAACAAAGAAATATGAAAAAATATGCAAATTCTAATTTACGTATCGTCCAACTGCCTGGTACTACCTGTCATTTACGTTTACGAAGCGCAGGATATTTGCTCTGAACGACTATGATTGAGACCAAATTTCTCGAAGAATATTCATATTTTCAAAAAATTGAACATGACGTTATTTGAAGGTTTGTTTTTGATGAACACATTTCATTAAGAAAAAAGTTTATCTTCTTAGTTCTAGTTGTAAGAATACGTCTAAAAAATGTTTGAATTATTGCCATTTTTAACAATCAGAATATTTAACGCACATGAGACCCGTACCATTCTTTTCAAGGTTATATGCACTATTTGAGGTCAAAATTTAACCACAATTGTTAGTGTCGTTTTTGAAAAAAAGTTTAAACAAAATCCTCAAATTTTCGAAAACTTGTACATTGCCTTATTTGAAAATCTATCTTAAAGGAACAGATTTCATGAATGGAAAAAATTCTATCTTTAATATTTTAGTTGTAGGAAAACCCCAAAATATTGTAATTTTTGTAATTAAAAAAAATCAGGGTTTTCGACAAACATGAAACCTCTCTTAATTTTTAGACTGTTTAGGGTCATTTTTTACCCCAGACACAAATAATGTTTCGCAACGTTCTGGAAATTATTCACAAGCACTTTTCCTTTTAGATATACAATTTACGACCAGTTTTACATATGTTGTAATCTTTTCAGCTTTCTAAGGTTATTTCTACGCCTGTTATCTTACCCATGTCATTGGTATCTTTAGAAAAAGCCACCACCTCATCTTACCCACTTTGTGCGTGTCGCGCGCGTAATCGTGTTTCTAATATTTTGTTGCGGTTTCTGAGAGATAATTTGAAGTATTTGTCCATTGCGATTTGGTAATTCTGTTTCAAATATTCTCATGCTTGTAAGATAGACATCTATGTATAGTAATGAGGATTTGCTACAATGTTTTTTCCTGTAAATAACATTATTCTTTGTAATTTAATTCAATATAATAACTAAAGCAAATAAATAGCATCATTTCCTCAATTAATATCTCCAAATAACATTCCTGCAACAAATACTTGTAAATTATTGTGTAAAACGTTTGAGGTCAAAAAGACCCCAAGCAGAGTCCACGTAAGTATAAGAGAAACATAGTGGAAGGGTTGTTCATACTATCCAAAATCAAAGTTTAATAAAGATAAGTTAGAGCAATTTTATTGAAAATTTTGAAAATGTGCCGAGGCTTCATGTAACACAAAAGTTATAAGTCAAGGGGCCGCGACATATGCCACATCGATTGGGAACATCAATTTTGAAAACAATCGAAGGAACGGTTTAGCCGCTAGCGTTGATCACAGACAGACGAACAGATGAAGCGACGGACAGAAGTTTTGTTGTTAATCAATTTTTCAGTGTCAATGACCCACAAAACCTGGATTCTCGCTACACCATGAGAGTATTTTTTTCTAAATTTAGCTTCTGGATATACGCAATTTTTCGTTACCCGTGTCCGGCAATAAGAGATTTTGTGCCGAAAATCTGCCACTTTTCCCCACTGCATTACATAACTTTATCTCCACTAAATAAGCGATAGTGAGAAAGTATATATATATATATATATATATATATATATATATATATATATATGAAAGTGAAGTAATGGAAATGAAACAGCGAAACTTTCCATAAAATCAATGTATGTTTCGTGATCAGAAATCAAAATTCTAAACTAATTCTTTCTAACAATAACTAAACTAATTCTTAGCTAAAACATTTACTTCAGAAAATTCATGACAAAACGTATTTTTTTCGGCATCCTTTTTTCTCCTCCAGGCTCCTTATCTTCATCTTCAACTTTTTTGCAGGTGGCTCCGACTCGTCGCAAGACCACCTCCCGCTGGCCGACGTGAGGGCCACCTCCCGCCAGCCCCTCCACGCACATCAACCCCGAGCCTGAACAGACGTCGTGCCCGCCTGCCCAACCTTCCCCGCCTACATCCGCGACCCCCCGTGCCCTGCGGCATGCTCATCGCCGTGCCCCGCCTGCCGCGTGCCCCGCCCCCCAACAATGCCTACCGCCGGTCCTCCTCTCACCGCCGTGCCCAGCGTGCCCGTCGTGTGCGAAGCCCACGCCGCTTGGGTACGAGCGCCACGCAGGGCACGGCGCGTACCGCGTGCACCTCCCCCCCTCAACTGGTTCGACGCGCAGGCCACTTGCGAGAGGGAGGGGGCGCACTTGGCTGTCATCAACTCACAGGTAAGCGCTTCAATAGCACTTGTCATGGCAAAATATTTTTTGTAATTACAGGATATGAGTGGCTTGAAATATTTAGAAGGCAAGCATCTGTGGCCTAAAACCTACAATATAAAGATCAAAATCTACTAAACACTGATCCTTACGATGTACAATGTCACAACGGCTTATAAAAAATTGAAATTGGGTGACATTTGAGGACCTTTGAATCGCTGTGAATGGAATACTTCAGTAGACGAACATCTCTATAAAAATAGCATATAAATATAACATTACTGGTGCTACAACAATGCCTTTCTTGCGCTTTGGAAACAATTGTGTAATATTTTTCTCCTGCACCTTCTGCCCTACTACCAGCCACTAATCCAAAAACGCAAATGTTGAACAGCAACAAAAATTACGAGAACACCACCAATATTTTGAAAAGACTGGACATGAATTGATTTAAATAATTTGTATTGAAAATGCACGATAAATAAAATAATAACTATCTCGCATGAATATTCATTGAGGAACAAGTTTTAAAACTGCAATCGTAGGCTTCCACGGCCAAAGTCACGTGAAGAGGGCTGTCGCCTGAATCGCGACGATGGCAGTGTTGTCAACGTTTTGATCATCATATCGTGGTCTTCTTCGGGGCTGGAGTACGCCAGGATGGGGGGGGGCGCTCGGGTGGCTGAGTAGGGACCGGGATTTGGTTGCCTGCATAGCCGGTTAAGCAGGTGGGGCCGGTCGCTGGCTTAGATCGAACGGCATGGCTCGGCCCGGGATCGGACGGCACGGAACAGTCCGGTCGGGCGGGTGAACGGCATGGCGCGGATCGGGATCGGAAGGAAAAGATCAGGTGTGAGGGGCGGTCTCCCGAGTCTCCATTCACCACAACACTGCCAACCGTCGTCTAGTCGAAACCCCCGACACCGTTGATGTTGTGGGGGTTTGTGATCTTTGGCAATCTCCAGGACTTCCTTGATTAGTACGGGTCACCACCGGATCTCTCTGATTGATTGATTTTTTCGTGTTTCCAGGCGCAACTGCTTTGGCCATTAGTCCCATTAGTGTAATGCATGTTTTTTCTCGGGAGATGGCGGTGATCTTCTCCGCTGGATGGCGAGATCCGGCGCCGACCTACCGTCGGCTAGTGGGGTTTCTCCCTAACCAGGACTCTCCCACCAGCGGGGCACCGTCCCAGACAAGCTCCCGACCGGTCTTTCGGCATGTGTGGTAGTGTAGTGCATGTTAGTGTAAGTGTGTGTGTAAGGATAGGACAAAGAAGAGGTAGGAAAGATCGCGCGAGGTCAGTGGCCCGTTTGTTAGGGTACTGTACACCGGCATCCGCCTGGTGTTGAGATCACGGTAGACTACCGATCAGAGCAGCCGACTAGAATTCAGTCAGCTAGAATTCTTCTCCAGACAGTGACTGAATTCGACCCAGCTGACCACCAAACGAAAATCCTGTTACCGTCGGGCCTCGAACCTAAGACCACCCGGTCAGAAGGATTGCAGTTGGTGCAACATCAGCTGATGCCCTGAGCCCTCTCTCCCGGTCCGGATCTCTCTGGAGAGTTCCTTGGTTTCATCAAAACGGAAGTCGTGGCCGGTTTCCCATGCATGAAGACTTAGAGCAGAGCGTTGTAAAATTACTTAAAGATCTAATATTGCAAACAATGTTGCTCTATGTAATAAATAGCTGGTTTAAAAGGTGTAGACATTTTCGAAAAAAAGATCATTTTAATTTTTGAATATCCATAGGTGATAATAAAATAAAATATGATCTATCTCTAATTATGAAAGAAGCAATGCTCGATGTGTAAAAATAATAAAAATATAAAGAAAAGATTTGAAGCTGCTTTTCAAAAATTCTGTTTTATGTATTTTACTTTTTACTTTTTCGACAGAAAATACTTATTTCCAGGCTCTGATTAGGAAAAAGTGGATAATAAGTTTTCATTTATGTAATAAACTTCGTCTTAACACGCTGTGTAGTCAGATTCCATACCGAAAAAGTTTCATTTAATTTTTCAAATTGTGACTAGGTTTTGCGTTAATTTTCCGTGAAACAGGCAATATTCAAACAATTTCAAACAATTATTTTCTCAAAAAGGGCTCAAATTTTTTCCTTGTATTTAGCAAAGAACGGCTAAGAAATTGGTGCTGGTCTCAATTTCGAGAAAATCTCTGAAGTTTTGAAAATTGCAAACCAAAATAAAAATTAATATTTCACATGTATAGTATTGGTGATAGAGTTTTCTATATTAATTATAATGTGTTCGAAAAAATCAGTTCTTTAAAAAAGGTTATGCATATATTTTTAAGTATTAGTATTTTAAAGATTTTTTAAAAAGTAGAATGAAAATACCACCGTATTTCTTTCTACATTAAGAACTCAATAATGTGAAAACGCCTAAAGCTCCGAAAACGACAATATATGCATATTTAGACTAGGTGAGTGTGAAATAAAAAGTGAAATTACAACGAGAATACGAAATATTAATATATTAAGTTTTCCATACAATTAAATAAATAAGTTAAGGAAGATTATGGAATTAATATCGGAACATTGATTCTATATTTCCATAAATCATCTTGCGAAACAACCGGAGGAAATGCAAGAGAATAAATTAATTTAATATCGATTGAATTTGTGCATTTATATTTATATATAGTGTTTGTAATGTTAAAAATGTATAAAATATATACATGAATTATTTATGTAGAATTTTATTATGTATTTTCCAGGAGGAAGCTGACATCCTTGAACGCATTCTCTCAACAAAACCGACACCACACAATTATGTATTATTGGGTTTCCATGATCTAGACTATGAGGGTGCCTACTACACTGTGCTAGGTAAATATCTGACACTAACAAGACGATAACTGCTTATAAAATACTGTGTGAGGCGATGACGATGAAGGCGAGCGCTATTCTGTAATTGCTCAGCGTAAGTACATGAGGACGCTTATAATTCAACGATCTCCATTTTCCTAGCACGTTCTGGGTGGTCCGTCCCTTGTTACAGTAAGTGTAACGGACAGGATATTCATGAGTTGATGAAAAAAGTAAGATATATGATTTTCCCGAAAAATGAAATGCATGAATGTTGACTGGTGAGAGGCTTGAGAGATCTCCGTCGTCATCATTAATTTGGAACATCGATAGCACTAAGAAAATATTAACTCCTCACAGCCCCAGTAATAATAATAATAATAATAATAATAATAATGATGATAAATATAAGAGTGTGCGATGTGTATATGAAAATCTTTTTTTTTCGCAGATACACCTCTTCATTCGTCGGGATACCTTAAATGGGCAGCAGAAGAACCCAATAACAAAGGTGACGAAGACTGTGGTGGCATGTACGTGAGTAACATGCAATTGAACGACCAAGATTGTCTGGACATAGTCAGCCCATTTATCTGCGAAATGCCTTGAATGCCTCAGTGAAAATATCGTTGATTCAACATCTATGTCTGTGTTTCTTCTTTTGTGACTCACCTTGAATCAATTTTAATCATGTCAATGCCGTCTAGATCTTAAATGTTGAATAAATGTATAAAGATTCTTGTTGTATTAGTATTTTCAAACAAAATTGTAAAATTATTGATTCTTAGTAAAGATAAAATATAATATAAATTCAATTGCATTTTTTTTATAATTAGCCGAACGAAGGTCCTCATTGAATCCTGTTAAGATTATATTACACAATGCTTAAGTTTTGACTGATATGTGTATTAAAAATCAACATGGATAATTTGTCTCTTATAATATATTTTGTATCATGTTTAGATTTTTAATGGATCATATAAGGTATTTTAATTGTTTTTCGTCTTTACACGCTGAATAGTTAGACGATCTGTAAACATATCATTATAGGTTTTACCAAAATTAAAATCTTGTAATTTCCTTAATTCTAACATGTAACGCACACCAAACCGCACGCTTGGGTTTTATGCGACTTAAACAGCTGAAAGAGCCTATTTACAAACACATTGAGGTTAAATGTGTGTGCTTTGAACAACGAAAAGTGCTAAGGGCCAAAATGGGACGTTGCCTATTATCGTCGGCTGTTCTGAGGCAAGCATGTAGGGGTGGAAGGAGGCCTGCCTTGGGAGCCGGTGGGCGCCGCTGAAGCTGAGTTGTCCCCGCGGAGGCGAAACTGGAAGTAACAACGCCCGATAAGAGTGAAGTGGAGGACGAGGTTGGATTCCTTGGACACGAGAGATTCTCCACAGAGGAGAATTCGTCACCCAAGTACATGTAAACTAAGACGTAACGTTCTCCTTTTTTGTTTCGTGCGGGGATATTTTCGACGTACCAGTGCCCGCTAGAAGTGCTAAGCCTTCGGTAAAAGCAACCGTTGCTCTTCGTTCCACTCTGTATACTGCGGGTTTTACTTTGCTGCGGCTGACATTTTATCAGCTCTTACGGTGCCGTCCAATCGGGACCTCATACGTAACTACAGTGACGTCATAATGGTGGCCTTCAGATTGGATGATACCGCAACAGCTGGTTTACTTCAAACGCAGCTCTGTGAAAACCGCAATATAGTCAGACTTCGCATCCAATGTTATTTCGAAATGTTTGGGAAAGTACCACCGCTCGCGTCCGGCGAGTAGACGAAGGCCACGCCGCGCACACGAGCGGACCCCGCGCCCGCACGTGACTCGCGGACACGAGGAGCGGATAGAATGCGTAGAACGAAGGCCAGATGATCATTCAATAGTAAAACTTATAGATCTTTTCCGTTATACGTATACCAGTTCAAGAAGCGAGAGATTCAGTTCCTTTGACACGAAAAATTTCGTTCACCTTAAAGGAATCGGTTCTCTGCAATGTGAACAGATGAACGTTGAGATACCAGTCAATCAACATTTTCGCGGTACATTTAAACGTTAGTTTTACACAAAACACACAGTATTATTACAATGTAATAGTAATTCCATTACTGTATTACTAATTTATGGTATTGTGCTCTATTGGCCATTGCAGCTCCGAAATCCCTGCTAACCCACAATATGACTATTTTTATATTACTAGTTAGTAAATCGGAAGTTTATGGTGGACACTTCCTTTGATCCAGCGAAGTGATTATTCGTATTTTTCACGCTAGATATCTAATTTTATTGATAATTCAATTTTATATCCAACGCATTTCGACACCAAGTTTTCCGCGACGAGCTAACGCACGTCGCTACCCGACCGGATCCAACGTGCTACGTTCGCGAAGGCATACCGACCCTCGCTCTCGCGACCTGGTTTGCGCCTTCTCTCTCGCTCCGGCTGTCACGTTGCATGTTTTATAAACCTATCTCACTGTAAGAGAATTTATTTTGGAGCGAATTTTCATTCAATTAATCAGCATATTTAGTTAACGAAACGAAAAAAGTACAATTATTTAGTTACTTTTTGAAAGAAAATTTCTAGAAAAGACCTGACATTAAAGACACAATAACTGGAATATTTGCATGAAATTATGAACAAAAATTTCAGAAGAAATATATGAAACGCGTTTTCAATACATTCTGCAAAAAATGAACCCTATTTCAGAAGAGTTCGTGGCTCAATAACTAGCACACCCCCTTCAACCTATGGAACTGGGCCACGAGGTAGCGAAAGCGACATTTCGGATGAATTTATCGGGATACTTCCGTTTCCCGTCTTTATTTCTTGCATATCTTTTATCACTAATTACATGCTCATCAGCTTCAATTATCTGACGCTGCCCTCCTCCGAAATGAGTCACTAGCACAGTAGTAATAGAAAGTTTATTTTAAAATACATCATTATCCCATGACAAAACACAAACACTCTCGTACCAAACTTAGTACTCTAGGAACACTTTTATAGCGGTTTTCATTGACTGTACTGGTACGCGCACTCGCTGTGCACTCAGGCAAAATCCCCTTGATATAGAAAGCCTCCACACTGATTTGTGACGTCGTCATAGGTAGTCCGAATGTCTGACAGCTGCGCAGTTCCAAGTTATATTAGAAACCCTTACTTCATTTGCGTTTACCTTTCCTGGAAAAGTATTACAAAAAAATGTCCCCATTTAATGTTCACATCATTGAAATTAAGTACTATACTTATTTCCACATTTCATAAGAAATTCGTTTTAAATACATTTATTTTCAAGGTTTAGTCTCATGAACATACGGCAGATATTTTACATCCCCAAGTATTTAAAATTATTACAATGAATATAGTGAAAACATAATAAAGGTAGTGGGTTATATGTAAATCATAATGTATGATGAAAAGTTCAGTCACATTTATTAATACATTAAAATTTATACAATCTTATCAAATTAGAAGTTTTCCAGTCAAATGTTTCAACTTTCAACAATTTTACAATGTATTTGGTCTTTTATCTTCTTCACATAATTTTTAAAAAAGTATTCACTGCTGGCCAAGTCAACATCTTAATTATGTGTTCTGAATAATATCTACTAGAGCAAATACCATCAAAAAGCACGCATACTTTTCATACTGAAAAAGCAATATATCTATAATCACATTGGTACGAACTACTACATCCACAGCCACTATGAGCAGGCTATTTCAATCTCCGACAATCTAATCTCTCAATTAAAAGAAAATGTACCGTCATGTGATGAAATTGACAATAAGAGGTAGGAAAATATAATTAAGATGAAGCTAAAATTTTTATGTTTTTATGAACTTGATTCAGTTATATTTTTTCCAATTAAAAAGTTATAACTTTTATTTTCAGTTATCTGCTCTACCTCGTAAAGAGTATTAAATTCCTTATACATTTTCAAACACACAGTCATCTTCTGTAAAATATTTTTCTAATCAAAATAAATCCAACATATTTGAAATTAAATGAGTCTTGTTAATATTTCTTGGAAATGCTTGATTTCTTAATTTCGTCACAGGAGCATTTTTTTCTGTATAAACTAAAATTCAAAGCAATATCTACAACTACAGAAAGGGAAATCACTGGATGAGGTTTCCTCACTCGTTTTAAAAGGGAAACACAATCATCACTTTGATTAACAATTGTCCAAGCTGGAGACTTTCCTCAAATTATTCATTAAATCTTCCAACGTTATTCAAGAAAACTGTTGGTTATAAACTTCCTGCAAAACCACACTAGCAGCATCGGCAGCAACCGGTTGGGAGTTCTTCAGTCTTCTTTTCTTCTCTGCTGGAGTTTCTGGCCTTCTTATTTTCTAGAAAGATAGGTAGGCAAGTCAAGAAATATGGAAGACCCCACGGGTTTTTTAATGGAGAGGCAATGAATTTAGAAATACACAACTATTTCCCACGATATCTCTTTCTCGTGAAAGCGATGGCAAACCTGTAAAACATTGCATTAAATTAGATCATGTTTAATATTAGTAATAATTTACATCACAAGAATATAAATATCAAGAAGGTCATTCTCAAAGTACAATAATAAACAACCATCGCATTTAGCAATAACGGATAAAAAATTAATTTGAACGGAATTAGAATCTTAGTTACGACCTGCTATAATACATAACCTAAAAATATTTGAAATTATTTAAATGTTCGTTTTAGTAAGACTTATTATTTGAACTGTGAAATGTTTTAAGAGTAAACTCACTGTACTAAGTTGATTTCAAACTTGGTCCAACTAATAGAAAATGAATATTACTTGCGTATGGAACATGTTGCAAGACATTTTAAAAAGTTTTCCGCGACGAAATGACTATGAATAAAATGAATATTTAACTTACCTTGAATGTTCTTGAAGGGTTGAATTTCCGCCGATGTTCAGCAAGCCATTTTCATCGCATTTCATTATACTTTGGGAAACCAAATGGTCTTTACACACTCCTCGTCGGTAAATCCCGAGTTTAGGGTGGCACGGTTCCTTTGATTCACTGATTCGGTTCATTAGAAGAGAATCGACTCCATGAACTGAATCCTTGTTTATACGTAGTAGTCGTAGTATACGTAGTAGTAGTTAAGTTCATAATGTTACAGCAATAAAGATAATTATTTAAAATAACGGTAGATCGAGAAAATAGCTACCCCCGTGGTCCAAACCCCATTGTACGTATAAATCTCCGTAGCAACGTACTCTCATTAAGTGAACTGATTATTCGTATTTTTCACGCTACAAATTTAATTTGTAACCAACGCATTTTTTTCACCAAGTGGTCCGCGACGTGCTACCGCACGTCGCTACCCGACGGATCGAACGTGCCACGTTTGCGAGGGCCTTCGACCCTCGCTCGAGACCTGTTCGCGCCTCCGCTGTCGCTCCGGCGCTCACGCTGTATTATATACCTCCCTCACTTTTAAGAGAATTTATTTTAAAAGGACTACTCACTTTTAAGAAAATCCATTCCTTTCATCTCAGTAGACACACAAACCTATTTGAAGAAGACTTGAAATGCAAAAATACACACAATTCCACGCCAACAAATTATTAGGTGACTTCTCATTTAACATTGAACATAAATAATTCAGTTGTTCGTTATTCAACTAACCGCGCAACTGTAAACATAGGAATCGCGAGAAATAATGAATCATAAGAGGAACCAAAGGAACCGTGCCACCCTAAACCCGGGATCAACCCTCCTCGTCATATCCACGGCAGCGCACGGCAGGACGGTACAGCACTTATATCCTGGCGCCAATACTTAAAACGAATACTGAATATCTTCACCGATTGGAATGATCGTCCAAGAATCTTCACAGCTATCGAATTACAACACACCGTTGCTACTCAAACAACTGACCATTTGCATATCACGATGTTTCCTAGGACTACTTTGGTCGCCATGACACTACGTCACAAGCACAGTGTGGAGGCGTTCTATATTTAGGGGGTGTTGTGTTGACTCAGGGCAGCTTTAGTGTTTCATTTCACGGCCAGGGCGCACTACTGCAAACAAGCGAATGTTCCATTAACAGAATGAAACGGAACTAAGGCGCACTTGTTGCACCCTAACCTGCAATGAGGAGCTCGTCATTGTACTGGATCATTTTGAGGTTAGGTACGGAAGTTATAAATATTATTTGGATTCGTGGTGAAATCGTGAAGACAATTGAGTATCCTCTGTCACGCAGGGACACTGAATGATAGAATATACCATGATTTACAAGAAATGTCTTAAAATATTCTTTATGACACGCAAAGTTCGGAATACCTGTTTGTTTTCCTAATATCCAATCTCGAATAGTTTCATGTTAACACAAATACAGTGCTAATTAGTAACCAATGTGTAGGTATAAGCCTCAATTACAATACGCTTATAAAGTAAAATAAAAATAGTGACTAATGCCCTTAGAAAACCATTCAAATATATGTGCCAAGAATTATTTCTCGCATACGCATACATACGCCAGCGAAAAATTTCATGTTAATGAATTTATGGTTTTCAATAACCAAAACATTCTGCCGGAGACTTTCGGTTCAAAATTTAGTATACCATTTCGATCACTAGGAAATGGTATGGAAATGGTATCAAAAAACGAAATGTTCACAGATACGCGTTTGAAGTTTTCGCTAGATTTGAAATAAAGAAATCACACGTTAAAATTTAGAATAATAAAAACACAGAAGACTTCATACAACTTCTGTTAAAAATATTTTTTATAATAATAATAATAATAATAATAATAATAAAAGGGATTATTATTATTATTATTATTATTATTATTTTTAATTTTAATTATTCACGACTTTATGTGTGCACGACTGTCTCACTCGACTGTCTCATTGCACAATGGTAACGCACTGCCTCAGTTACGGAATCCGTTTCATTCGCGTGCGGGGTAGGACTGTTACGGAGGGATGACGTTTTTGAACTGCACTAGGGTGGGTTTCAATGCAACAAATGGAAAACGTTATTAATCTTCTCATTTCCCCTATAACTTCATAACCCCTATTATGTGTGTGTATATGTATTATGACGTCCTGGGATTAGACAACCCCATAACGCTACCATCAGCTACGAAACGAGGCCAAGAACAGAGAAGGGTACGAGGCGGAGCGATGGCTTGTAAACGCGCCATCTACCCACAGCTTTTCGAACTCTGACGCCCGAACTAGCAAATAATGTTTCTCCAAGAGGTCGCGAAAAGAGGAGAATATTCACCCATCCAAACATTTCCTCAGGGGCGAGTGCCATAAGTATCGCGGTGCGCCTCGGAGGAGCTGTCTATGATTGCAGCAGTGACGGCGACTAGAATAAGTTCTGAAGGCGATTGTAACTTGATAGCATAGGAGTTTATTTTAACTTGTAGTTAAAAGTTAGCTGGAGAAGCGTATCAACGAAAGTGATGTAATTGAGAAGTGGAGTGCACGAACATTCTTCGCATTAACATTCACAATATTTGCGAGAGTAAGTGAAGTGATTGACTTCGAAATAATTTCAAATTTGTAAAATTCGCGCAGAAGGACATTAACTAAATCCAGCATCTCATATTGCACGCTGAGACCACACACGCCCGAAGTGTGGTAGGTAGGCCCAGAATTTAGCGCATAACTTCAGCAACATTAATTATTCGAGGCTGGAAGCGCAAACAAATTTGTACGAGGCGCGGCAGAATAAGAGGGACGACCCTAGGAAGAGAGAAGAGTAGGTGAGAAAGATTTAGACTGGAACGAGAATCGTACGAGTCCGCAGAACGGGAGAGCGGGAGAAGGGTGTGGAAATTGGAGGCGTGGCAGAGTCCAGAGCTCTAGGGAAGGAAACTGGTAACATCGTGGGATAGCGAGCGAAGACGGGTTGCAACGCGAGGCTGCGAGCGACACAAAATCCACTAGATCACCTACAGGCGAGCGATGTGGAGCTGTTGAGATAAAATAACTGGCAACATTTATGCGGCGATCAGTTGGAGAAAGAGAATAGCAGTAAACACACGACAATTCGTGGTAAAAGTGGGTGAGAAGTCCACAATAGGTGGGAAAAGTATTTCGAACAATGTGAGTGGCAGTTTCAAGTTCCTTTACTGCGCGTGTTATTGAATTCATTCAAAGAGGCCATATCTTGTACAATTTTACTTAAATAATTCATGATTTTCACATGTTGTACAGTTGATGTTATCTGGAAAAGACATAGTTTATTGTAATGTGTTAAAAGTAATTGCTTTCTGTGATATGTATGGGGTCACATTTATGTTACGTTTTATTGTTTTTTCTCTTTAAAGTTCACAGTGTTATAGTGAGTGTGAAGCCCAAGGCTAGCACCTGTGTCCGGGATACCTTACAACAAGTGTAAAACCCATTTTAAAAGCCGTGCACTGAAAAACTAGAGAGTAGAAAGTGTAAAATAATGTGGTAGATAAAAATAGAGAAAGAGGAATGAGCGAATTGTGAATTGTAATTGGTGAAAGTGTGTTCAGGCAATCGAGGTGACGCCAATTTTTTATTTTTCCTTGTTTTCTGTTTTTTTTCCAGTGACCATTTAAAGTACATAATCCTATTATATAATTGAGACACTAATTTTTCATTGAATATATGCTCATTTTATTAGTATTTTATCTGATTCATTGTGTCAAGGGTTCAAACCTTTCTCATACCCAAAAGATCCTGCTTCCTGAGAATTTTAAGCTCGCTTCACGAGCATTCATACTATCACTCTCTCCCCACGTAGCATTCACACTATCGCCTCTCTCCATATATGTATGTATATATGTATATATATATATATATATATATATATATATATATATATATATATATATATATATAAATTTCATCAGACGCGTGGGAGCAGTACTTTTCACGGGCGCTCGCAATAGCAAATATTGAAACAGGGATAGATATTATCACGGACCGGGATGTCCCTGAATTAGACGAACCGATAACCTGGAATGAAGTAAACAGAGCTATGCTAGCCATGAATAATAAGAAGGCAGGTGGCGCGGACGGCATTCCGACACAATTTATTTCGGAATTGTGGCACATAGACCCAGAGAGTATTCTAAATTTATTTAATGCAATAGTTGATTCTGGATCGTATCCAGAAACGTGGAGTACAGCGATCCTCCAACCAGTCTTTAAAAATAAAGGGGATACGAATTGCCCACAAAATTATCGCGGTATTAGTCTTTTGCCAGCGCTGAGCAAACTATTTTGTAAAATACTCAAGGGGCGACTGAGTGAATGGGCGGAAAAGCACAGTAAAATATCAGAATTGCAAGCAGGCTTTAGGAGAGGCTTCGCGACTACCGACAATATCTTTGTGTTAGATAATTTAGAAGCAGGCGCTTGCGCGTAAACGGGGCCACTTATATTGCAGTTTTGTAGATTTCGAAAAGGCTTTTGACTCTATCAATAGGGAAGCTTTATGGCAAAAACTTAACGAGCTAGGCGTCTCACGTAAAGCTTTATAAGTGTTGCAGAGCATGTACGAAGACGTAAATTTCTGTGTCAGGTGCGGTGGTGGAAGTACAACGCGAAAAATAAAATCGACAGTAGGAGTAAGACAGGGCTGTCCTCTCTCACCGCTATTGTTTATCTTGTTTATAAACGATTTATTGACGTGGTTACAGGATGCGGATACATCTGCGCCGGAAATTGAGGGCTTGAACATTCCCGGACTACTATATGCTGATGATTTAGTTTTATGTTCGGAGACTATTGACGGCTTACAGAAAAGTTTAAATATCCTAGAAACGTATAGTGAAACATGGGGATTAAAAGTAAATATTCAAAAAACCAAAGTAGTTGTCTTCAAGAATGGATTTATCTGGGATAACAAGGAGAAATGGTTTTACGCTCAGGAGGAGATCGAACGGGTCAAAACATTTACATATCTTGGGGCAAAATTTTCCATGAATGGGGGATGGAATAATCACATAGTGGCGGCGCACAGTAAAGGAAGAATTGCGCTCAAAGAAATCGTTTGGGCGGTGCGCAGGGTTCCGGAATTGCCTTTAAAGGTGTGCGATACAATGTTTAAATCGCTAGTTCTCCCAGCAATGAATTATGGGGCAGAAATTTGGGAAGTGGATAGGATAGATCGACTAGAAAGCGTCGAAACAGATTATTTCAAATTAATTCTCGGAGTCTCTAGATTCGCAGCAAGTCCTAAGAGAGGTCGGTAGTGTAGGAATTTGGAAAGATTTTAAAATGAAACCCATTAAACTTTGGATTAAATTAGCAGGTGAACAGGCGGACACACTTATACATAGATGTTTTCGAGTGCAGTTATAGGGAAGCAGCCAACGCTACTGGTCGTATAAAATTAAATTGCTACTGAAACGTTCTGGTCTGGGAGACGTTTCTCCGGAGATGGTGGGAGATAGGGGAACACGTGACATAGAACAGTTAATTCCGGATAGACTTGCGGATATTAAAAGGCAAGAGATCCTGGCAGCAACGGCCGAAAAACGTTCGCTAGTTGCGCAAATTCATGCGAGTCCGTTATGGGGTTGCGAACGTTACGTAAACACACTGCAAAAGGACGCAAGATACGCTTGGTTCAGGGTCGGGGGGTGGATGCAACGTAGATTAAAGGACTCGAATGGTAATGGATCTGTGTGCTTGCGGTGATGGGGAAGACTGATCCACATCCTTTAATTTGCAGTGCGACCGAAACTTGGAGAGGAAAATGGATGGGAATGGGAAATTACTACTTCCAACATAGGTACGTAACGCTCGCCCAAAACATTCTAGGTGACAAAAGAGCTAACTTCATGAAAGAATTAGGAACATTTCTCGGAAAGGTTTGGACCACTAGAGAAACTGAAATTAAGGAGTGGGAAAACAGCATTGGTTAGTACGAGCAGAGCCTAGACTGGAGAGAAATAAATAATAAATCAATAAACTAACAATAATTAAGTTAGTCAGTAATTTATGTTAGGTTAGTAAACAGTACAAAAAAAATTATAAATTGTAGTCAATTGTTAAGTATATGTAGATAAATAAGTCAATAAAAATAAATATATTAACTTAAAATAATTAAAACAAGTTAAATAAATTAATTAAAATAAGTTATATAAATTAAAATTAAATTAATTAAAATTAGTTAAATAAATTCAAATTAACTTAATCAAAATAATTAAATAAATTTAAATTAAATTAATAAAATAAGTTAAATAAATTAAAATTAAATTAAAATAAAACAAAAGGAAACGGTTAAAATAAAACACATTAGGGGGCGAAGGGAAGTGGGAATCGGAAATGTTAGGGCAGAGGCGTTGGTGCGGACGATTTTCTGTGGTGCTGTTTGTTTTTCAGGTGCGGTGGAGGCCAAACACTGGAAGGAGAATGCCTGACGCCCGCGCCAAATAATAAATAGTTTAAAAACCGGATAGAGTAGCATGTACTCGGCTTCTGACGGCAGGTTTTTCCCCCTTCAGGGGTTTTTTCCTCAGCCGTACCTTATGGTCTCGTTTCTGCGGCTTTGATGCGATGGAGAGACCATTTGGGTGAATACCAGAAGGCGATAGGTTAGAACGCGGTAGAATGTAGGTATTGTAATGGCTTAAAGGCCTTCGGTCTAGCCACATTGCATCAAGTTTTCTAATTTGGCTGTAATAATTACCTATTAAATTATATATATATATATATATATATATATATATATATATATATATATATATATATATATATTTGACCCACCCCCCGCTGGCTAGCTCAAAAATGGGTTTCAAGGTGGAAAATAAAAATACAATTAGAATAGCGGGGATCAGGGTCATGTGGGCTGCGATTGAATGCATTTACACAGAAACTCAAGTCAAATCACTTTCCACTTACTTAAGTATATTCTAATTAAACTATTACAGTCAATGAACAAAAAACACTTTACATATACAAGAATTTTGTTTTGCTGAAAAAAGAAAACAACTTACACTTTCAATAATTAACTACACTGTTCTTTTTCATTTAAATCAATTTAAAGAATACTTAAAACTTTGCCTAATCATTCCAGTCGTAAATTCCTAGTGAACTTCAATTAGCTAAGTTTTTCTTGAAAGAAAAGATTGATTTTTTTTTTCCAGAATATCGGTATAAAGAACCTGTACTAATACTTTTTTTCCGAAACAAATTATTCCTTCAATATCTACAAATTGTTCAAGTTGGCAGACCTTACTGTGTCTTTTCACGGCGTAGAGAATTTCTGGCGTCGATTTCTTCCAGTCGCTCGGTGTCCTTGTCCTTGCAGCTCGGTGGGGAGCGGCCGCCCTCTGCAGAACCGTTGTTCAACTCAGATGTGCCTCCGTCTCGTTTTCCCGTTGATACTCTTTCGTATTCTTTTTATAGAATGAAACCCAGTTTTAATTCCATTTTTAAAAAGAATTACAATACGACAACTGAGTTTATCGTATAAGAAGAGTAAATATAAAATAAAAAAAACTGCAAAGAAAAGAAATGAATGGCCTCGTTAGTTCATGCTATCTACATCTCTCTTACAAAGATTTTAAATGCATCACTTATACTTTCATCCTTTCCTGATGAATTTTTTTAATGCCTTGTAATATGATAATTACCCCCTCGAATGTTTTAAGAGTTTTATCGTAGATGCAGTCCTGAAGTCCGTAGAAACGCGGTGCCGCCTTCTCGTGATCGGTAGGCCCTCACTCCAGCTGTTACTCAGAAAGAGTTTTTTCTCCGATCCTCGGTGTCGCATACTCTACCGAGACGCCTTACGGATATAGTTCGTATTTTTCATTTGAATTGTTTTCATGCGTTGGCGCGCTTCAAACGGGCTATCTTATTCTTGAATATTGATGCCCCCGTTTCGAGACTCGGCAAACGGATGGTCACAAAACCCCTTCTTTCAAAAAAAAGTTTTTGTGGAATTTGATTTATGCCGAAAAATCTTTTAACCAAACCTGATGCTCCTTCTTCCGTCTTGATTCGGGAATGTCGAGCTATCTTGTTTCTTCCTTCCCCTTCTTCTTTCTTCTCCTTCCCGTCTTTATTCTTTCCTCTTTTTTTTTTCTTTTTACATGATTCTTGTCGGTTACTTTATCTGTTTGTTTGTTTCATCATTTTGCCACTTATTTCTTTCCCTTTTAAATGGCCCAAACTGTGGAAATTGTATTTCCGATTTTATTCCCACTTCATCTAGGTGGCTTTGCAGCACGGAAGAAATATTTCAATGTCATGGCGAAATTAGAAAAAATCTCGTAATAATTGACGCAACCTAACAAACTTTTAAGTTGTTTCGTGTTTTTTGGCGGTGCAATTTATCTATCTCTGCATTTTTTCCATATTCATTTTGACTCGTTAACTGTCACATCATAACCCGGGAACTTAACTTGTTTAGTGCAGAAATTTTCTCCAAATTCAGTTGTAAATTATTTTCAATCAGACGTTTAACAAAATATCTAGCTTAGTCATGTTTTTCTTCAAATGTTTTGAATACACGAGTACGTCATAAATATAGATAGCATCGCTAGAATCTTCTTCAATGATATTGTTAAAATTGCACAAGAGCAGATGCACTGTTTTTGAGTCCAAATGGCATTCTTTGAAAACATACGAAATTCCGGTGAATAAACCTGTATATTGTTCATTCAGGTGCTATCGCCATTGCCAATAGATGCAGCAGTCGGTTGAACTCAACCACTTGATGCCGGATAATTGATTAGTTAAACCTTCACACGCAACGGTCTGTCTCGAAAGGTAGGGCAACTTGATTCAACGTCTTGCATCTAAACACAACCTTATCTTCCCATTACTTTTTTCTACGAGCACTAATGGATTTAGATAAGAGGTTTGACTTCATGATGATATCATCTTGACCAGGTGAAGAGCTTACCCAAACCTTCCTTATGTTTTCTGAACATTTGCAACCCGTGAATGGTGTTTTATCTGAATTCTATTTCGAATTGAAAATCTTTTACGGGATTCTTTTTTTTGCAAACCCCTTTTTGATTCCTGGAATACTTCAGTTAACTGTTTTTTCTGATATGCATTGAGATTATCGTTGCAGAGTTCATCATCAAATGAGATAAATTGATTGATAATATCGCCACCTCTTTCACTAGATTGTTCTATTTGGTTTGGCGGATGGCGTGTCGAAACAAACCTTTCTAATTTTCCGCCCTCATGTCCGCGAGATGTACTTTCCGTATTTCAGTTGGAAAACCTCTATCAATAGAATTTTTCTATTTCATCCCTAGACGAGGTCCTGTTTTGTCTAGCATAGTTTGTTTTTCTGCAATGTTTCGGTTTGTGTTTCCCTGTTTCTGGTTTGCTTACATTATGTTGTGTCCTGCATCTTGACCATTTCCCGACCATTAGCATTTGCCCTTGCTTTCTGAACCTTTCATTATACAAGAAAGTGGCATCATACAATCCTAGCTGCGTTATTAATTTTTCAGTGGACATTGGTAAGAGATTTTGCCCAAAATTTTGCGTCGAGGAAGGAAATGACATTAATAAACAGACAATTTCTTCATCCGGATCGTCGGAGTACATAATTTGAAACAAGCTAATTTTTTTCCCTTGATATTCCTGCATGGAATCGTAACTTCTTCCACGTACCATACATTACGTTAACTTTAAAATTGATTTGAGTTTCGTTATTCCAATATCTCGAATAAAATTTTCTTTGAGTTCGGCCAAGTTTTGGGAAACTCTCCTAAACCATTGCCAGATTTTGCATTACCCTGCAACATCTGATAAACGATTGAGTTTTCTACTGTCCGGAACAATTTAAAGAAAAGAAATTATCTACTTTTCATAAATACACATGGATTTTCATCCTCCAGTGCAATGAAATTAGGGAGTACGGTAATGAAACATAGTGGGCTGAACACTTCCCCCACTGATGGAAATTTTCTAATTGATTTTTCAGTTCTACTACTTCATTCTTATATGCATTAATTTGATGTTGTAGAACGCCATCCTGTTCAGAAAGAGCCTTATTCCACTATCTAATTTATTAGCTTGAACCTGAACTTGTTCAGTAACCAATTTCTGGAACTTTTCTACTCCTTTTCTCACTTTTAATCTGCCTGTCGGATACGGCGGTTATAAGATCCGATTGTGTTTCGATCCTAGTTTCAAATTTTTCGTTACTTGATCAACCTTTTTTCTAATTCAAGTCCCAGCCCGTGAATTTTTTCTAAGTTCTCATGTTCCTGCTAATTCTTGTTGAACTCGCCTTTAAAATTTGACCTTCCACTGCTCCGCAATTCAGTAAACTGTGCTTTTAAATTTCTTCAACTTCCTATTATTTTTTTTAATTTCGTGTCGAATTCCGGAATTTTGTTTCCAAGCACTTATTGCCGAGTTATTTTCCCAATTTGGTTCCAAAGTATTTATTGCCGATTATTCTCCTCAGTTTAGTTTCCAAAGTAACTTTGTTCTCCCTAGTTTAGTTTCCAAAAACCTTGTTCTCCCTAGTTTAGTTTCCAAAGTAACCCCTAATTTTATGGTTTCTGTTTTTTCCTCCTGCATGACTAACCTCACATCTAATTGTTGCATAAATTGGGCCTATTAACTGTGCATCATTGAATTAGCCCTCTGAGGTTTCTGTTCTTCCCCATCCTGATCTCGGGTGGCGTTGGCTGTGATTCTGTCGGCGACGTCTCGCAGTTTCTCCTGCGTTCCTAGTTCTACTCCTGTCGTTTCTCCCCGATCATCGTACCTGGTGCTTGTCCCCAGTTTCCTATCGCTATCTGATTCCTCGAAATTCCTTCCACGAGGTAAATTCCAGCCACGTTATACTTATCTGCCATTTTGAATCTATTAACTGCCTAGAATCAATCAATTTTTCCCAGACACCATACACCTTTCACAAAATATTTTACACAGAAATACCAGACACAATTTGAAACTGATAAAACTCTCATATAATAAATACCTTTTCAAAAAAAAACCCTGAAATAACACACTTTACTCAACACACTTGTATTCTGCAACCTGGCAGAAATTTTAGTGAACTGTGATTCAATTGTATTAGTAATTTTGGTCCAAATCTTTGTCTCAGTTTTTTCAAATCGAGTTTGAAAAGCATCCAATAATCGAGCCCCACGTTGGGGGCCAGTTGCGACCCACCCTCCGCCGGCTAGCCTAGAATGGGTTTTCAAGGTGGCGCAAAATAAAAATACAAAATTTGAATAGAGGGATCAGGGCCCTGGGGCCTTGTGGGTTGAATGCATTTACACAGAAACTTTAAGTCAAATCACTTTCCCCTTACTTGCATATTCTAATTAAATTGTATTACAGTCAATGAACATAAAACACTTTTCATATACAAGGAATTTTTTCTTGCTGAAAAAAGAAACAACTTACACTCTCACACAATTAACTACACTGTTTCCTTTCTCTCATTTAAACTAATTTCAAAGAATACTTTAAAAATTTGCCCAATCATTCCAGTCGAAATTCCTAGTTGAACTTTACAATTAGCTAAGTTTTTCTGAAAGAAAAGATTGACTTCTATTTTTTCCAGAATATCGGTATAAAGAACCTGTACTAATACTTTTTTTCCGAAACAAATTATTCCTTCTAATATCTACAAAAATTTTTCGGGTTTGGACGACCTTACTGTGTCTTTTCACGGCGTAGAGAAATCTACGGCGTCGACTCTTCCAGTCGCTCGGTGTCCTTGTCCTTGCAGCTCGGTCGGAGAAAGCCGCCCTCTGCAGAACCGTTGTTCAACCCCAGATGGCCTGTCTCGTTTTCCGTTGATACTTTTTCGACTTTTTTAGAATGTAACTAGCTTTAATTCCATATTTAAAGAATCTCAATACGACAACTGAGTTTATCGATAAGAAGAGTAAATATAAAATAAGAAAACTGCAAAGAAAAGAAATGAATGGCCTCGTTAGTTTCATGCTATTCACACTTTCTCTTACAAAGATTTTAAATGATCACTTATACTTTCATCCTTTTTCCGATGAATTGTTTTAATGCCTTGTAATATGATAATTACCTCTCGAATGTCTTAAGAGTTTTATCGTAGATGCAGTCCTGAAGTCCGTAGGGACGCGGTGCCGCCTTCTCGTGATCGGAGGTCCCACTTCCAGCTGTTACTTCAGAAAAAAAAGCTTTCTTTCTCCGACTCGGTGTATACTCTACCGAGACGCCTACGGGTATAGTTCGTAGTTTCATTTTCGAATTGTATCCCTGCGCGTTGGCGCGTTCAAACAGCTCATCTTTTTCTTTAATATTGATGCCTGTTTCGAGACCTCGGCAAACGGATGGTCACAATATATATATACAATAATTTGATGGCCTATCTGAATAGAGATTTACCTTACCCCACTCGCCCAACACTTTGAATTCCGAATACGTATTCACTCAAAACTAACGTAATGAGGACCTGAAAGACATCTTATTTGCTGAATTGTAGAAATATTGTTCGGTGTAAAAATATTACTAACACATATAGAGTACGTACTCAAACTATGATATCTCATAGTGCCTCCCAGAATGAAATAATTCTTGACTTATCTAAACTTCTAATTATGTAAAAATCATATAAAACGGACTTCATTATTATGCATAGGGCGCAAAAGCACTACGTAACAATCTATATACTGCGTAAGTAGTTGTAATAAATTTAAAAAAATCTTGATTTTTTCTCGTGTTTCCTTTGTGAGTTAAAAGTCTAATATTTTAGTTATTTTCTCATTGACTGCATCTTTTCTAACGATTATATTGCTGCTGTATTAATTACTAGATTTGATCTATGCATTGAAGTTTCATTATCGGAATGGTGGCACGTAAATAACTAATGACGTTCGTATTAAAAGTTTGCTGGACTGTACTCTGACCTTTAATCCGCTGATATTGATTCGCTATAAAAATCTTGGGAATTCTGATCTTGTGTTGTTGACGTTATTATATGAAAAAATTAAGGAAGCCATACTAAGTCGACGGGCTATATAAAGACGGTTGCTGTACGGCAACAATAACGAGCATCGAACTGAAATCTGAACCACTTCCGATGATCATCAACCCAGCTGGAATTTGACAAATATGCTTTACAAGTAAGATTTAAAATATTGTTTCAAAAGTATTTTCTTGTTTTATTATTTAACAGATATAGTGAGAATTTCGATAGAAAAAAAAATAAGTAAAATGTTTTCATTTTCCACTGGTTCCTAATATGGACACTATAGACCAAAGTTTAGCAATTGTATCCCTTGGAAACGGGGGTGAATTTTGTATGAATGATAAAAGAATAGTGGATGGAGGTAAAGGTGGAATGTAAAGGACACAATTAATTCTGTTATGTTTCAAGGTTTTTTAATAGCCGAGATTAGCATATCTTCTGGTGGTCTCAGGCGGTGCGTGTTGATGGTGGCTTTGCTGAACGCGTGGGCAGCGCAGGCGACTGTCGCTGTGAATGGAAGCGCAGAGGGCGACGCGGAGGGGGCGCTGGACCAGGAGACGCGGCCACAGGGCAGGAGGGCGCGCCGCTGTGCCTGGGGGGCGGCGGCGAGGGGATGACGCGGCCACCGCCACTGGCGGCCAACCCGGCGGGCCGCAGGGGGCCGACTGGCCAATTTGCGTACCTGCGACTCATATCGTCCACTGGCTGGCCAAGGTGCGTACCTGTACGACTATATCGTCGCTGGCAGACCAAGGTGCGTACCTGTACGACTATATGCCCACTGGCTGGCCAATTTGCGTACCTGTACGACTATATCGTCCACTGGCTGGCCAAGGTGCGTACCTGTACGACTATATCGTCCACTGGCAGGCCAAGGTGCGTACCTGTACGACTATATCGTCCACTGGCGGCCAAGGTGCGTACCTGTACGACTATATCGTCCACTGGCGGCCAAGGTGCGTACCTGTCCTACTTCTCCCTGGCCAGGAACATGCGCCCTGTCCGTTTCTTCCATATGTCGGCCAGTACGTCTCGTTATTTTCTTCTGTAAATCCAGCTACTGCTTGGCAAATGCTTACGTCCTGTCCTTTTTTTGACATACAAGTACTTGTACGTCTCCTTAACAGTACCTCTGTTGAGGCGAAATTTTTTTTATGTAGATCGGACACATTGAACTACTACGTTGCAACTTAACAGAGAGGGCTTTGAGTTAATAAGTAAATAAATTTAATGTAATATAATTGTACAATTAAAATACCTGCAATTGCAATACCTGCATCCCTAACTTTCAGTAATATGAATTCTTAACTAATTACTGAGGAACTTTTCTTTCTTGATTGGCTCTTTCTTCCGCTTTCACACATCATTCGCCGTTCTTTATCATTGTATACACAACGATTTATACAAATCACTCACTCCGACTGCACTACACTAGTAGTCTTCTGACTTCCTCCGTGGTGCTGAGCCCGTTGGGAGGCGTGGCAGGTGGGGCGCGGCGCGGCGCGGCGTCGCATTTCCCGCGCGCCCCTCGGCCAATGGCTGCCCTCCGCGTTCGGCTGCCTCCGCTTGCTCACACAAGGTCTTATCGTGGGATGGCTTGCGCAAGCTGAAGGCGACACGTTTCGTTTCTTTCTGTAGATACGACCGATGTGTATGACTGTTCGCCTCCCGGCCGGGGTCGCTCAGGATTCTCTGCGCCTTCAGATAATGCGTCCTTGCAAGTGCCGTTGCCGAGCGCCATTCAAGCTTCGGCAGAACTTTTTACCCCCAGAACACCGAACAGGTCGGTGTTTGTACGGTGCTTGTTGGAGGAGGGGAAGGGGAGGTGCGGGGGCGCCACGAGGTGCGGCGTGGTTTTCCTTTCTCCTTTCATTTGTACGTGGGTCCCTGGTGTGCGCGTCTTGTTCTTAGCATGAAAAGAACGCAGACCAAATTTCACTTACAAAAAATATTCGCGATCCAAATAAGGAAAAAATATAATATTTTAACTGTTTATGTGTCTGTTCGTCGATACTATTATATTATGCTTTCGTCTCTATTTTTGAACAGACCTTGAACAGCTAATGGAGATGAATTATGTCAAAGTGCGAAAAGTGTGAAATAATTCATCTCCATTAGCTGTTCAAAGTTTGTACAAAAATAAAGGAACCAAAACATAATATAAAAAAATATAATATTTGCACTTTTAGCATTTCTGATGTGTAGTGAAGAAACTCACGTTTCTTAAATTCACTACGACCATGTCCTATTAACTCATTTAAAATAAAGCCTATTCGCACACATGGTCGAGGTCAAATCAGTCCTGAATTGAAAAGCAAACGTTTTAAATGCAGGTTAAGAAATATATTGTAACAGCACAGATATTTATGCTACAGTGGAGTCTATTTTATTTTAACAAAAGGGCCGTTCAGCAGCGGGGAAAATGAAATTATTTTCCAATTCACGCCTTTGCTATGCGCCTTCGCGTTGGATCAAGCGGCCTCTATCAACCTTCTGGACTCCGCCACCTTCACAGCGTCATCAAGATGAACAATGCGGTGACAACAGTGAAAGAAAGAAATTTATGCATTTTTTTAAATTAAAGGGGGGATTGAAATGTTAATTCGTTAGTATCATAAATAGCTATTAAATTTGTGTCAACCAATGCAGTTCATCGTTTGCCTGGTTAACAAACCCTGGCATGCATACGTCCCCTCTCCCCATCAAAAATTTCAGAAGTCAGAAGCAACGTCTGCCAATTGGTAGTCGGGCAAGCTACATCCCAGCTAGGTAGGTCCAAGCGACGGGTTATAATATATAATTTATATTTATGTCATTGTCTTAAATTCATACATCGCATTTAATTGTGTTCAGTTCTCTTTCTTTTCAGATATTCAACATTTGATGAAAAATTATAAAAAGCAGGACATAATGAAAATTATTTAAGGGCTAATTATAAATAAAGAATACGTCTAGCAATTGATGTGCTTCTCTTGAAGTGCTAACTCGATTGATTGATTGATTGATTGTCAGTGATTCCGAGGCGTCAACTCATAGGATCACTAGTCCCGTAAGTGTAATTCATGTTTTATTCTCGGGAGGTGACGGTTTTCTTCGCTCGCTGCGCGAGATCCAGCACCGACCTACCACCGACTAGCGGAGTTTTCCCCAGCGAGGTATCTCGCACATGCGGGGCACCGATCCAGCCGGGAGAAGCTCTAGGCCCCCAACCGATCTCCCGGCATGTGTGGTTGTGCAGATCATGTTAGTGTAAGTGTGTGTAAGGGTTGAGTATAGGACAACGAAGAGGAAGGAAAGATCGAGTGAGGTCCGCAGCCCCTTTGTTAGGGTGTTTCTCCGTAATTCGCCTGGTGTTGATCGGAGATGGTAATAAGGTAGGATAATACGAACTGTATTTGTACTCATGGAACTATTACATCACAAGTTAACACCACCTAAATCTATACTGCCTCACTCGTAAAACACATGAGACTACTCGTTAGCGAGGCGAGCGAGAGTGTTCAAATCCTACTATTACTATCAAGAGGAACCATTCTAATACAAGCCATTGACGTGAGTGCGCTTGGTGCAACAGGTGCGGCTGCAGCACGTGGCGGAGCGGCCGCGTCGGTCTGGAGAACAGGGGGCACAGTCCCCCGTGCAGCTGCAGATGCGACGCTCCACGCAGCCGGCATCGAGACTCGCGCTCATCACTCTCCAAGCCACGCTGACAGGTGCGTCCAACCAACAAGACAGCGCCACGCACGAAGCACATGTCTCGTCACTGTCCAGGCCATGCTCACGCGTGCGTACAAACAACAAGCACAGCACCACGCACCAAACAACCTCGTCACTCTCCAGGCCACGCTCACAGCTGCATCCAAACAACAAGAACAGCACTACGCACCAAGCACGCAGCTTCGTCACTCCACCAAGCACGCAGCTGTCACTCTCCAGGCCATGCTTTCAGGTGCGTCCAAACGACTAGCACCACACCGCACACGAAGGACACTGCCTCGTTACTGTGGAATCCACGCTCTCCGAGGCGCCGAAACAACTAGCCAATCCGAACCACACTCACTCATCGCTCTGCAGGTCACGATCTCTATTGCGGCCAAACAAGATCCACAACACCACACGCGAAGCGTACTGTAGCACAACACAACCATTGCCAAAGACTACACACCACACACACGAAGTATAATTGTCTCGTCACTCTGCTGGCCACGCTATTACGTGCGCCCAAACAACTTGCACAACACCACGCAGGAAGTACACTGCCTCGTCAGTCGGTAGGCTACGCTCTCAGGTGCTTCCAAACAACTGGCGCAACTCCACGTCCGACGCACACTTCTGGAATAGCATATACATGAAATCAATCACTTATACGTAGTCCAGTCATTATGTGATCATATTGCCTGTAGGCATTTGGAAAAAAATTCTGGTGTAGATTTCATTTGTGTAATTTCTTCGAGAGAAAATTACAAATCTGAAATTGCCAAGAATATTACAAAAAGTTATTTAAAAATAACTTTTTGTAATATTTTTGTCTAGACTTAAGGAGCTATCTAATGCGAGTAAAAGTTTCTCTATTACATATATTTTCACTAAAATTGTCGATAATTTAGTTACTTGAAAAAAAGATTTTTTGTTACGCGTGCCGTTTAAGCGTAAATTGTAATCGAAGTTCAATTTGTTTGCTCATTTTATCATCTGCTTAGCTACCTATTGGAATAGCTACTCAGAAGCGTTCGTGTCTCTGTTCGGTACAATTATCTGCCTTATTAATAATTTTATATCTTAATTTATCTTTTTCTTACGGTATAGTAACCTTTGATACAATCACAATCATAAACTAGAGGTGCTCCAGAATGTACAGACTTTCTGGTAGTAATGTTTTCTAATTTCCTTGGTGCGGACTAGATCTGTACATCTTGCCTGATGCCATCTGTCTCCGCCCAAAGTACATTTTTTAAAAACATTTTCTTAACTTTTCGGTTTCCAATTAGTAGAATTGAAATATTATTTTAAGAATGTTAAAGAAGAGTAAAACATCTTCCTGAATAGATATTTTTATTGAAAAAATTCAAACCGTTTTTAAGAAACTGACAATTAAGCATTACTATAAACGCGAAATTTCAAACTTATTTTCACAGGAATCTATTGCGGTTTCGAAAAATATCATTTGAAGTCATTTGACACACTTTTACTCATAAATCTAATATTGTTTACAAATCTCTGGAAATGTGCATATTAACGGCGTGAGACATACTTCAAAAAAATTATATTTGTGTAATTTTTGAAGAAACAACAACAAAAGAAATCACCAAAATGCACTGTACGACCTATTATTACCATTACCACTATCCAACGGAGATGTTTGAAGAAAAAATTTGGAACCATTTTTGAGAAAATCCGTTAAAGCTTTTCTGAAAATGCCGAATTTTGAGCTCATTTTAATAGAAAACGGTTGAGTTTTCGAGGAACTTTATCTGTCAATATTTGAAGCACTTCCATGCACAGATGAAAACAATGTATACAAATCGATGAACATGTGCGTATTAACGGCGTGAGAGGTATTTCAAAAAACTTACATACGCGTTATTTTTGAAAAACAAGTGAGTGCAGTAAAAGAAATTTTAAGTCATATTAAGCAGTGCAGTCAGCACTATCCATTGGAAAAGTTTGAAGAAAAAATTTAAATTTATTTTTGAGAAAATGGCTTTCGAGTGATTCTGAAAATGAGAAATGTTGAACTCGTTTTATCAGAAAAACTGTTGGATTTTCAAGAAACTTTCAATAAAATTTTAAAGCATATATCCTATGAACAGAACAATGTGAACAATTCACCGCTAATGCTAAAATTAACGACGTGAGAGGTTATTTAAAAAAATACATTTTTATAATTTGTGCAAAAACAAAACATGAGCAAAATGGTGTGTGTGACATTGTATAGGGTACATTTGACACTATCACTACCAAAAATTTAAAGAAAAAATTTTGACTTTTAAGTCAAGACTTTAAGTTAATTTAAAGAAAAAAGAAGACTTTTTGAGAAAATCTACTTTGTGTTACATTAAAAATTTCAATTATTGCACGCTCCATTGCACGAAAAGAACTAAAATTTTCAAAAAATCTACATGACCTTCATGAAAAAACTATTTATGGACAAAAAGTTTCATTTACGACCTTCCAAATTCACGAAACTCCTGCCCATCTGTCTCTAGTTGAAGTTTTGTAATTCGTCCCATAAAGTACAGTTTTTTGACATTTTCTCAACACTTTGCTTTCCTAATAGTACAACCGAATTATTACTTCAAGAATATTAAAGAAAAGTAAAAACTCGTCGTAAATTTTTTTCATTAAGAAATTCGTAGCCATTCGTAGCCGTATTTTTCGAGAAAATGGCGATTAAGCATTACTGTAAATGCAAAGTTTGAAGGTTTTTTCTCAGTTAAGTTTTCTGAGAAAAAAGCTTTTCAAATTAAGTTTTCGAAAAACTTAATTAGAAGTCATTTGAAGCACTTCTACTCACAAATGTAATAATGCATATAAATCTATGAAAATGTTCTTATTACCCGAGTGAAAGATATTTAAAAAAGATTGCATTTTTGTAATTGTTGAAAAAACTAAACTATCACTAGATGTGACGTGCGGCCCTCGGAGCTGACTGGATTCAGCGTATTCCTAGAGCGGCGCGTCACTTGGAGTACTGTGGTTGGTTAAATAAAGTGGTGAGTTGAGGGGAAGGAGGAGGGCAGCTTATTCAGAAGAAGTCATTTCAAGTTAACGCACCATTTTATTACTAACTAAAGGTGAGAAAGGGAGAGGGCGACAAACTAGGTGAGGAGATGTATAGGAGTCGAGCTTCACTCATGGCGACTTCTTACCCCATCACTCTGTGGATCAGGTTCTCCGGCGGCGACGGCAAGAGCAGTAGCAGACTCTGGGACCGCGTCATCATCAGAAGGCTCTTGACCTTCGCTAACTCACGTGTGCCTCTCTCTCCCTGTCCCGGCCCTGGCCGGTTTAGATTAGCCCCTCACTTGCATTCGGCAGCGTTTTTTAAAGGGCGTTGCCGGAATATTTTGCGACGCTGCATGCCGCTTGCGTTCCGAGTCTCCTTTGACACGGTGTGATGTGGTTATGGCGGTTCGCTACAAAACTCAACAGTTTTCTGAGAAAATGGTCTCAAAATTTCGCATTTTCAGAAACACTCAAACGCCATTTTCTCAGAAAATGGATCCTAAATTTTTCCAATAGATTGGGTTAATTTCACTGTTTAATACGATGTAAAGTTCATTTTAGTGTATTATTGTTTTTCAAAATTGCACAAGTGTAATTTTTTTTAAAATATGTCCCATGCCGTTAATGCGCACATTTTCATCAATTTGTAAACATTATTACATAAATGGTGGAAGGGCAAAAAAAAACAAATTTAATTTTAAAAATTGGATGAGTTTTACCCTTCTATAATATTCTTGAAGTAATATTTCGGTTGTACTAATAGAAAAGTAAAAAGCTAAAAAATGTTTTAAAAAATGTACTTTAGGCGGCGATAGATGGCAGCTGGCAAGATATTGGGGCAAGATCTTAAAGGCATTCCCCACCATGGAAATTAGAAAACTTTACTATGAGAAAGTCTGTTCCATTTTGTAGCACCACTAGTTTTCTTAATGAAATGTACTCTTCAAATAAAGCCATGTATAATTTTTTGAAAAATTGTTTACTTTTTGTGTATTTTTTACCAGAAACGTAGGTAATTTTAAAATTTTAAATACTAATTATTTTGGGGAAAACGGCGGAACGAAAGGCTTGTCTTTAAATTTATTCACGTATGTAACAAAGAACGATAAATAAAGTAATGCTGGTCTCATTTCGGCGAATTCTTCTGGTAAATTCTAATTTTTCGTGCTTCGTTTGACGGGCTGAGAATTCCCAAACTGGCAAACCAGCGGATTCAAATTATATTATAATGCCTCCAATTGTTGCCAGTCGTAATGTTCGTATGACCTGGATAAAATTTCTACGAATGGAAATACATTTAAAGAAGGTGATATAACATAGAACTAACACATATTTATTGTATTTAAGAAATTGTAATACCTCATTAGGGAATTCAGAAATTGATACCTCACTTCAAGTAGAAGGCAAGCTTGTCTGAAATATTATTCTTTCTTTTAAAAATTGCTGCAAATACTGTGGCTAACAGTAATTTTATTCAAGTTTGTTACATTTGTAAACGATAGAAAAGACTACTGATCTGACACTGAAACAACTGACTACTGAATCAACTTCTCGAAAAGAAAACATTTTTACAACTATAAGTCTGATAGGAAACCTAGAAAGTACATTATACATTTCAAAACAAGCCAATTTATAATAAGCTATGTTCGCTAAGGCAGTAATGCCTTACCCATCTTGGAGCGAAAGTTCGTGGGTTCGTATACCATCTCAGGCATAGTTGTGTGTGTTTGTGTCTGTATGTTTGTGATTGCCCATTCATCCTTCACCATCATTATCGTTATCAAGAATACTTCCAAGAGAATACCGAATAAATGTAAGTCGTGTTAACATTTGTCATATTTCAACTACCAGTAAAGCCTAAACGGAGCATGTACGAAATAATGTTGTATGTAACTAAAGTGCAGGGAATGTAAAATGTTTTGGAAAATAATAATTTTTAACCTAAATTAGATCAGAAAAAACTAAATATATATTTTGTTATAACTCCATGTCCAACGTAAATTTTTTTTATCCAACCATATTAGAAAACATACAAGAATAAGAAATTTTAACTTCTCTACAATTTGTTTCAGCAAACTCCGTAATGGCTGGACTAATTCTTCCAAGTATGGATTTACGAGTAGAATTCATTCATACTTTACCAAAAATGAACACGAATTAGAAAGTTCTTACATTAAAAACCTTCTGAAGTCCATTGATTGTCTTGAAAACACAGTATTTACAAACGTTTGCAAATATCCATTTAAAAATATTGTATTTTTAATCATAAATACTCTCAATTTCAAAAATATATTGTATTTTTCATTGAGTAATCCTTTGAAAGAGAATCGGTTTCTTCATCTTTATCTATTCTATATTTTAATATTCGAATGAAAAAAAGTAGTTTCTCTCTTAGGCATAAGCAAGTGACATAAGAGAATAAAAAAAAGGTGTAATTCTTATCGAAATACATAATCTTTAAATCTGAATTGATCGAAAGCAAACAATCGTAAAACCCAGTGCCCTTAAAACATTTAAGAAAATGTTTTGTATTCTTCATCCCTTGACTTTTTCCAGGTCCCTCAGCCTCTTCTCCTCCATTTTCTGGACGAGGTTCCGGATCGCCGCATGGCCCCCTCCCGTGGTCTGGCGGAAGTTCGCCCAGCCCTGCTTGCCCTACGCTCCCGCGCAGCCAGGAGCCTCAACAGAAGTCGTGCCCGCCCGCTCCGTCTCCTTCGCCGGCGCCCCCGTGCCCATCACCATGTCCATCGCCGTGCCCCGCCGGGGCCCGGCCTCCGCGTGCACCTCCTCCCCCTCAACTGGTTCGACGCGCAGGCCACTTGCGAGAGGGAGGGGGCGCACTTGGCTGTCATCAACTCACAGGTAAGCGCCCCAATACATACCCACTCGTGGCAAAAATTATTTAGTAATTACAGGATGTGATTGTCTTGAAATATTTAAAAGGCAAGCACCTGCGACCTAACCTACAATACAATGTTAGGGGTGCTTTAACGCGTGTGTTTTCTTTTCAGTTACGGTTACGTAAAATTATAATATCGTAATTTCTGTCCATATTAACACATCTTAGACATAACTTGTAAACTTCGTTACCAATCAGAGCGGAGAAGTCGCAAAAAAATAATTTTTTATACATAATACACTAATGCAAATTGGGTATTAGAAAACTCTGTTGCTTACTCATAGACACACCACTCAAATATAAAATGTTAATCTGCAAATTTCAAAGTATCGTGACATAGCGTTTCAATGATACGTTGCAAAGTGAAACCTGAAAGATTCTAGCAGAAAAGGGCGGTAGTTCTAATTTGCAACTTCGAAAATTTGTAAAATAAAATTACGGTAAGTTACTAATATTTTCAAAATATTATACATGACCTTTTCTAGGAACTAATTTTTAGAATATACTATGATAAGCCAAAAACCTTGGAATTAGTTTTTACTTTCACGCATAGGTACGTATATACGAAGTCCGTATACGTAGTATAGAGAAAATCATGTAATGCTGTGCGAAAAACGGCCGATTTTCGACAGAAAAAAATCATTGTCGGGCCATGAAAACAAGAAAGTTGATAAATCCAGTTGCTAAATTAAGTGCAAAAATCCTCTAACACGTGGTGCAGTCAGAATCTCATTTTTGTGGGTCCTTCATGCCGCAAAACCAATTCGAAGCAAAACGTCCGTCCTTATGTCTGTCCGTCCGTCCGTCCGTCCGTCTGTCCGTCCGTCTGTGAACACTACTAGCGCCTAAACCATACATAGGATTTTTTTCAAATTGAAAGAAACTCTATTCCATCTCTAGTTAAAGATTTGAAAATTTGAAAAACATTCTTTCAAATTTGTGGGTACTTTGCATGAAGCCCCTCGAAAATTTTCAAAATGTTCTCAAAAACGGCTCCAAATTTGTTCTTTAAATTTCTTGTAAGAATAGGGTAATACACTTAGAAATGTGGCGTAGGTCCAAATTTCGCGGAAAACTAAATTTTCGAAAATTGCAAAAGTTTGAATTTTTTCGGCGTCTTCCTACAACTACAAAAACTGAATACAGAGACTTTTCTTTCAAAATGTTTTGTCCATAAATATTTCTTTTATAAATGTCATGTTTTGGGTAATAATTTAATTTTTAAAAATTAAAAAAGATTTTCTAAAAACGAATTCAAATATTTTCTTTAAATTTTGGTAGGTATTGTACCAAACAAACCCTATAGGATGACATAACTCCATATTGCTCTATTCATTTGTTTTTTTCTTTACAAAAATAACAAATATTTAATTTTTTTCACTTTTCTCTCACGTCGGTAATATTTGCATTAGAGGCAACTTCTTCAAGTTATTGTAATTATGAACACATGATCTTTAAAGAAATACAAGGTTTCTCGAAAACAGCTTTTGTTTTGTTAAAATGAGCTCAATATTCCGCATTTTCAGAAATGTTCAAACACCATTTTCTCAAAGATGGCTCCAAATTTTTCCGTCAAACTTCTGTAAGGGATAGAGGTAATGACACTGTTTAACATATCGGAAAGTTCATTTTGGTGTATTCTTTTGTTTTTTTAAATGTACACAATTGTAATTTTTTTAAATATCTCTCATACCGCTAGTATACACTTTTCAATAGGTATGTATACATTATTGTGAGTAAAAAAGTGCTTCAAATGTCTTAAAATTAAGTTTTTCGAAAACTCTATAGATTCCTGTGAAAAAGTGCTTCAAATTTCGCATTTACAGTAACGCTTAACGCCATTTTCTTAAAAACAGCTCTAAAGTTTTTGATGAAAATCACTATTGAGGACGAGGTTTCAGCCTTCTTTAATATTATTAAGTTAATATTTGGGTTCGACTGCTTGGAAACTGAAAAGTTGAGACAATTTCAAAATGATGTAATTTTGCCGGCGATAGATAGCAGCAGGGAATAATGAGGGGCAAGACTGTACAGTAAGAGATCACAAAAAGGAAATTAGAAAACTTTACTACGAGTGTACTACTGTGCAATTATGTAGTATCTCTAGTTAATGATAAAATTAACATTTAACTTTGGAATATGGCATCGTTGTCATCACAAAGCCAAACGCAACGCATCAACAATGGTCAATATTGCATGCTTGATGTCAGATCGTGATACAAAGGGCCTCGGCCCCGGACACATAAAGTGCAGAAAATATGAAGAGGGAGATGGAGAACCGTGGTCGTCAGGAAGGAGGGATGAATTCATTCTCTAGAAGAAGTTTGTCGTGAGCACACATAAGCGTTTGGTGAGGTAAGATCGAGTTTTCAACGTAGGCTGGGTTTTATGTAGATTAGAGTAAGCCTGGAATGGTTTAGTTGGAAGTTTGAGAGTTTGGTCTCGTGTAAATCATAATATTAAATGATAATTGGAAATTTTGATTAATATAATTGTAAAAGTTGAAATTAAATAGACTCCATGTTTTGAGAGAGATACATCAGGGTAATTTCGTAGATGGGAGAATTTTCCAATAATTAGATGAATATAGTCAGTAGCGAGGTGTTTTATACGAATCACAGATAGGGAGAGTCGCGACTGCGTATTAGATTTGTGGGAATATTAAATCTAATCATAGCAATCGTTGGGGATATCTTGAACATTTCTATTTAGGAAAGGACATGAAAATTGGTTCACCAAGGATCCCGGGGACTTCATTGTCCCAGTCAGACGAGAAGCCAACAATCAAGATTACGAACATAATTATGAACGTAAGATTACGTACTATAACCAAACCCGTACGGTGTTTCAATGTTTAAAGTGAAAAGAAATGCACGTAAATTTGACAGAACTGCCATGTATAAATAATAAGAATAAATGTTAATTTTTTATTATTGAAAAAAGGTGATAATTCATAGTAGTTGCCATCATAATTGATTCCAATTAATAGAACTTCTAGCAATCGGGGTTCTGTATAGAAACACACGTCCACATGCAAGGACGTAGGTAAGGAGTGCACGTTGTCAGCGCTACTAATAAGCGTGGTGTAAACTTTATTCCGTGCTTACGCCTGGAGTAGCATGAGAATAGCAAAAACTTTTACCAATAAACATAGAATAGCTTGAGCATGGAATAACTGCGGCGTAGTTTCCATGGCAACCGCTAAACCACGGAGACACATAGTTTAAGCGTTGAATAAGGAAATAACGCGGAGGAAAACAAGCGCCTTGCAATAGTCATTTGTCTCCAGTTTATCTCCAGCTGTTCGTGCGTGAGTTTCGTTCTTTCCTTTCAGTCATTTCATATATTTCGACCTTTGCTTTTGTTCTTTTGGTACTTTCTCCTTGATATTTTGTGACCTGGCTTCTTTTGGATTTCCTGTGACTTAATTTCGACATTTGCTTTCGTTTTTTGATATTTTCTCCAGAATATTTGGTGATTCGGCTGCTTCGATTGGAACTGTGATTCCGTTTTCTGATTTTGTTGAGAGTGATTTCGAGATACTGAAAATGTGAAGTTGTGTTCATAGAGGAAATCCTTGATTGTGAACAACGAGGAGGAAGAGGAAGTGTTACGAGCACGGGTGAACCCATTGGAAATATATTCTGATACAGAATTCCGCAGGAAATACAGATTTTCGAAAGGAGTGATAAAATTAATAGACTTGTTCGGGACCCAGTTGAAATGTGATGGCGGAAGGGGAGGAAAACTTTCTTATGATCTGCAAATTTTAACAGCTCTTCGCTGCTGGGGAAGAAACGAAATTCAAGACGATTCTGCTGACTTGCATGGGATAAGTCAACAATCCGTAACTAATGTGTGCCGAAGGGTGGCACTGTGTATTGTGGAAAAAAGGCAGACGTATATTCGAATGCCTGAAACGTTAGATGAAGAGATGCAGAAAATAAACATGTTTTCTGATATATGTGGCTTGAGAAGTGTAATCGGATGCATTGATTGCACTCACATCCGCATCCCACATGTACCGGGCAATGGAGGGCACTGTTACAAAAATAGGAAGAATTTCCCACCATTAAACGTACAAGTTGTGTGTGATGCTTCGTTAAAGGTAATGGAAGATGGTACGGGAGTGCACAGACTCCCGTATATTCAATGAATCTGCATTGAAAGTGAAATTTGAAGGTGGACATTTTCATGGTAGGCTTTTGGGAGATTCCGGGTATGCATGTGTACCCCGTATTTATTCACCCCAGTGTTGAGGCCCAGGTCAAGAAAAGAAGAGCTCTACAATGAAAAGCATGTGCGCACTAGGAACACAGTGGAAATATGTTTTGTGTGCTGAAAAGCAGATTTCGTTGCCTCCAAACAGGCTTCAGAAATTCTCTTGAAAACATCAAACTATGCACTGTGGCTTTTGCAATATTGCACAATTTAGCAATAATTTTTAATGAAGAGGAATTTCCTGTGGAAGAAGAAGTGGTTGAAGAACTACAATTGCAACCAATTGAAGCTCTAGGTCAAGGAGCAGCAGTTCGGGCAGCTTTTATAGAGGAGAATTTTTAGAAAAGGAAATTTATATATTAATTTGTGAAAGGCAAGGGAAGTGAATGTAAATAAAGTTTTACCTGGTGTCTGATGATGATGATGATGATGATGATGCTTAATAATAATAATGGTTTTGTTTAATTGCTTTCTGGTAGCAAAACCAGACTTGTTCAAATATTCATATTTCCCAGAAAATCTGGTATTTGAGTGACTTACGAAAATTTTCCATGTTAAAATAATTCCATATTGCATATTTTTAAATTGTAATTCCTAATGTGGATTAATAAGCATTTGCACCAATATTGTGAATTTGAACTTGTCTGTTTTTGGTAGCATTCAGTGAAGCATGCCTCTTTTCAACCCCAAGGAAAAAATATCAAAGAATTAATAGTGGCTAGGTTTGAAATGTGTATATGAAAATAAAAGGATATTCAGAATATAATTGCAGAGTTATATTTTCTCATCAATTTCATATAAATGTTTCACTTAAAAGCTTTCTAATAAAAAATGTGAACCTGCTCACCACTGTGAAAAATCTTCTAAATAATCAAATTTATTATGATTAAGAACTAACCTTGCATAAAAACTCTTGTTTTTACTGAAATGGCAAATTCTATTATGTTATAAAATAATAACAAAAACTTGAAATTCTTTAGAAAGGGTGGGTAACCAATTATTTAGATATTTAGTCAAAAAACTGTATGTGACGTATGGGGGAGAAAATTATCTGTGCACGCTTTCTTGAGTTTCAGAATCCCTTCCTAACAATTTAACTATTCATTCAACTTTTTTCAACTTAGTAAGTATCAGAATTTTGGATTAGTGAATTGATAAAAATTTAAAAAGCTGATGTGAACAGAACTTTCTACTAGATTTGAACTCCAAGCCGACTTATTTTGTGTTGCATAATTGACTTTTGCAAGAAAGTGAGATTCTCTGTTATTTGGACTTGTGTAGAAATTCAGATAAAAACTTATTTTGTGTTGCACAATAATGATATGCAAAAGAAATGTACACATCTTTCTAAATATGGAATTTTGATTATTTAGTAAGGTGTTTTATATCTTGTGCATTGTGTATTTAATTGATGCCTTCAAGCTGTGTGTTTTGTACACTAACCCTGATGATGGAATCAAAAGATTCTGAAACATCCACAAACTAATAGTTTATACTCTGACCAAAACCGATGAACTACATCCCTCATATCACGGTTGTGAATTCTACAATGGGTAGCTTGGATCAAATCTTAAAAGTCAAAATTGTCTTGAGCACAAAAAAAACATTGTTTCTCTTCATAATAAAGTTTAATATTGTTCATTCATTCTATTTTAATGAACTTGTGTTATCAAAAGCCTCCCTTTGTATCTTACCTTGAAAAATGCCACAGATATTCATGTTGACATGAGAAATCAGTTCTTATGAAAATGAAATTTCTGGATCCAATTTTAAAGGCCATACAACTAAAACATTCCCTTTAAAGTTGTTCAGCTGTCCACATTCTCACATGAATATGTAATTAGATTCATAAATATATATGCACTAAAATTTCGAATTGTGAAATTTACACTTGTCACAAGTTAAAATCCACTTTAATCATTGGCCAGCTGTGCATCCCTCCCACCCAGAAAAGAAGATACGAGAGGTACCATACCACTTTATTCTTTGCTTAACATTTAAATCAGGACTAATCAGAAATATCAGAGAATTTCTTATAGCATCTAGATCAAATTTTTTGAAGATTAAGAAACAATTCAATTATTTTACTCATTGGTTAAATTTTAAATATAATTTTAGTACTTTCCTATAGAAAAATTATTTCTTAAATTTGTTACACTTAAAAATATTAGAAATGATTAAATAACATTTTAAAAAGTACTTCACCAAAATCGTACAATGTCGATTGGTAAACCAAAAACAAACATTACTTCAGTATAACCTACATAACTAATTTTTTCTTTCTCCTGCAAATTTTACTCCTCTTCGTTTACTTGCAAATTTTACTGTACTTCAGATGAAATCTGGGCCTTTGAATGTTACCCATTTAATTACTCTTCACTTGCGACAATATTTTCAATTAACATATAATTCACTGAATCATTGGTTCACAAGGCTGAAATGGAAAAAGATAATACAATTTTGGAAGAAAAAAAACTCACAAAAACGGAAACGAATTGATCGTTTGTAGTCGGCGGGTTTGTTGCTCGCTACTTCCCCACAGCAGAGAATAAAGAAAAATTACCAAAGATGCTACAAGAAGCAACGTTGCCAAGCGCTGTTTTCGCTTTAGAAAAGGTGTAGTTATTCCATGGTTTAGGCCGCATTATTAGTACAAATTTATTCTGTCCTTACACCGAGCTTAAGCTAGAACTAACTACTCCTAGAATAAACGTGGTATATCCAAGTTACACCACCCTTTTATTAGTAGCGCTGTGTATGTCTAACCCATACTTAAAATTGGCAGGAAATTTAATAATTTAATAAATCAATAATTCAGTTTTAAAATAAGCAATAGAGAACTTTTATAAATTTATCACGAATAGCTAGCCTACTGCGGAGTTTGAAGACAACTTTATAAAATTATCACAATATTTCATTTAACAAAAACTCTCTTTGTATTATAATTTTCTTCTATTTGCATTGTAGTAATGTCAACTTTCTGTTGATTGCAATTTACGGAAACAGATTTCGCTGTAAATTGCATTACCACCAAAATCATCACCGCTCTTTGTCAGAAACGAGGAAAAAAATTGAAAGGGAAATATGGAGCAGTTTTTGAGAACAAGTTTTTCAAAATTGTTTCAAAATTACCTATTTCAAGCAGAATTACTCAAAAACTGCTCATATTGTCTTAAATCGGAACATTGTCATATTTGTAGATCTCTTTCTGAAGAACATATTTCATTAAAGAAAAAATTCTATCTTCGTTATTGTAATTTAGGATGGCGCAAAAAACGTTTTGACCTTGCGCAATTTTTCCAAGACCTGAAACCATTGTCTCACAAATATATCCTTTGTCGAAAGTAACTCAGTAAAATATAACTAAATGGCGACTATGTATTTTTCAGACGCTGTGCGATGTTCATAACCTGCGCTTCTCAGTAATTCCAGAATTAGACGGTCAATGTTTTTGTTTATAGAACATAGCGGGGTAAAGTCCATTGTAGGAAATGTTTCATAGCATACATCAGACTACATCAGTTTACACCAGCCAACACGAGATAGCTAGTATATGTGAAGTACAAATACGTTAAGGTGACGAGAAAAAACGGATATATAGTAAACAAGAATCAGAAAGGCGATAAAAACAGTTTAAGGCCAGTGAGAGACAAGATGTGTAGTTTTCAGTATTTCGTTTCAAACATACAGGCAATGTACGAAAGGTTGATTGGAATTGATACTCAGTACTACGGAACTCTTTTGTGTATAACTAAACGATTAACATAAATAGTTAATGTTGTATTTTACGATCAATTGATTCCACAACTAACACTAATAACAAGTAAGGTTTATGCTTATGTTTGATAACAAATTATAAGTAGGTAGAGAGGGATACAATAGGGAAGAAAATGAAACTAGTAAATAATTGTTATGAAATATACTCGTAATATGCTAGAAAATGAAAAAAACGATGTACAATCAGAAAAAAGGAACTGTCTTGATCTTTTTATTCAAGTGTTACATTAAATTAATTACTTTTTTTAACATAATTAGGAAGATGTTGATGGCATTCTATTCATCAAAATCTAGATCGGTGAATCAAATGCCGAGCCTCGTTTGTTTTAAGGGAATTATCACTTGGTTGCTCAGAACAATGTTTGTCTAGAGAAGAGCACTTCAGTCCATTGTTCTGCAGTTACATACATCACCACGTCATTTGATTACATGAAGTAAGGATTCTTAAGATCAATTTCGTATTATTTTAATCGGGCATGTGTGTGGTATTCGTGGACCCCCAATCCTCAGGAATATTTTGCCTTCCCAGTCTTGCCTTGATGGTAGGTGCGACTTCCACTTTAAGAAGCTGAATCAGGTGTAGATGGATTTGTGGCAAGACAACTTCTATCATAAAAATTCACAATAGTTGGTTGCGGAGAACGTACAGAGCTGTCGATCGCATCTTATCCACATTGCACGGAGCCAAAGTAAATATGTCGTTCAATATTGATTGACACTCCCCCTAAAACTTCTGCAAAGTAGCCTATGTGTCAATGTACGGATGAAGATAGACCGTAGTACTGTCTACAGCCACCAGATGGGGTAGCTGCTTCCATAGGTATCTCATTCCAGTAGCAAATGTTCCGGAGATGTTTCTCCGGAAATGGTGGGAGATAGGGGAACACGTGACATAGAACGGTTAATTTCGGATAGACTTGCGGATATTAAAAGGCAAGAGATCCTGGCAGCAACGGCCGAAAAACGTTCGCTAGTTGCGCAAATTCACGCGAGTCCGTTATGGGGTTGCGAACGTTACGTAAACACACTGCAAAAGGACGCAAGAGGGGGATACGCTTGGTTCAGGGTCGGGGGGTGGATGCAACGTATATTAAAGGACTCGAATGGTAATGGCATCTGTGTGCTTTGCGGTGATAGGGAAGACTGGATCCATATCCTTTTAATTTGCAGTGCGACCGAAACTTGGAGAGGAAAATGGATGGGAATGGAAATTACTATTCAACATAGGAACGTAACGCTCGCCCAAAACATTCTAGGGGATAAAGGAGCTAACTTCATGAAAGAATTAGGAACATTTCTCGGAAAGGTTCGGACCACTAGAGAAACTGAAATTAAGGAGTGGGAAAACAGCAGTGGTTAGTACGAGCAGAGCCTAGACTGGAGAGAAATATGTAATAAATCAATAAACTAACAATAATTAAGTTAGTCAGTAAGTTATGTTAGGTTAATAAACAATACAAAAAAAAAAAAATAAAAGTTATAAATTGTAGTCAATTGTTAAGTATAAGTAGATAAATAAGTCAATAAAATATATATATATATATATATATATATATATATAATATATAAACTTAAAATAATTAAAATAAGTTAAATAAATTAAAATAAATTAAATTAAAATAAAATAAAAGGAAACGGTTAAAATACAGCACATTAGGGGGCGAAGGGAAGTGGGAATCGGAAATGTTAGGGCAGAGGCGTTGGTGCGGACGATTTTCTGTGGTGCTGTTTGTTTTCAGGTGCGGTGGAGGCCAAACACTGGAAGGAGAATGCCTGACGCCCGCGCCAAATAAATAAATAGTCTAAAAACCGGATAGAATAGCATGTACTCGGCTTCTGACGGCAGGTTTTTCCCCCTTCAGGGGTTTTTCCCTCAGCCGTACCTTATGGTCGCGTTTCCGCGGCTTTGAGGCGATGGAGAGACCATTTGGGGTGAATACCAGAAGGCGAAAGGTTAGAACGCGGTAGAATGTAGGTATTGTAATGGCTTAAAGGCCTTCGGCCTAGCCACATTGGAGCAAGTTTCTAAGTTGGTTGTAATAATTACCTATTAAATAAATAAAATGTTCCGCTTTGCCAGTAAGCTGGTGGATATCGATAAGAGAACATAGACAGGCGTAGGCAACGGTGAACAGTGTGGTTACTCAGGACGGAAGGAGTGACTTCTTCGGTTCTCTGCCTTTTTATGACTGAATTTCAGCAATACAGTACTTCAGAAAGTATTTAAATGGATATAATGTAAAAAAAGTGTGACGTTTCTGTAATTTTCCCTCTCATTCTATTTCTCTGTGTCTCTCATTCTATTTTTCTCTTTCTATTTCTTTTCTCTCTCTTCTTCTCTTTCTTTCTCTAGTGACCAGATCTATATCTATATGTCGAGAGATATGGATAAAGAGTAATAATTTTGTCTATTTTTCAGGAAGAAGCTGACATCCTTGCTCGCATTCTCTCAAGATATACAATACCTTATGTATCAATGGGATTTCATGACCTAAATATCGAGGGTTCCCACGTAACTGTGCTAGGTAAATGACTTGAAGATGTTGATATCCTTCTACAAAAAACTTTGATTATGGCAATGCTTGTAAAGATGAGCGCCATACTCCTATTTATAAGCGTAGGTTCAGGAGAAACTTTCGTGAACATTTTTCCGTAGTAATTTTAGAGTGGTGGCTCTCCGTTACCTTCTACAGTAAGTTAGTGGAAGGGGCTTTTGTGAAATTTTGAACAAGTGAAGGGATGTCCATGAAGTGGTAATTTTCAAAACCAATTAAACATGAAAAACGTTAGGCTTTGTTTTCGATATTATTTGTCATCATATATTTGAAATCTTTCCGACAGTGCTTAGAGAAGAATGTATCCTCATATTATCAATAATATTAATTATTATTTTAATTATTATAATAATGTTAAATTTGTATATAAAAATAATATTACTTTTTTATTTTCGAAGATACACCTCTTCGTTCGTCAGGATACCTTAAGTGGGCAAAAGGAGAACCCAATAACGTAGAAAACGAAGACTGTGGTGGAATGTATGTGAAAGACTTGGTTTTGAATGACCATCAGTGTCTTCAGACTGTCGCACCATTCATCTGCGAAATGCCTTGAAGAAAATCAATCATGTCATTGGTTTATCATCTACGGCTCTAGGAAAACATGTTTTCTTTTGTAATTTCTCTTGAAACAATGTTGATAATGTCTAAAGCTACATTTTGGATGATGAATAAATATATGAAGAATGATTTTTATAATTAAGCATTTTCACATAAATTGTACAACTATTGATACTTTTATAAGCCATAATTAATATTAGCTGATTACTAACAAAAATTCAGTAGACTTAAACGTAGTTTCACACTGAATAACAAATATATTTTACTATGCTCACACTTCGTCTAATAGTTTGAACTGGTTGTGCTGAAAAGGTCCAAACTTCTCGCATTATATCTAACTTTCGCAATTTTCAACAATCTACAGAGTGCAATGAAAATGAGTCCAATGAACGGAGTGCAATAAAAAAATGAAGAAAAATTGAGAGCAGTTTTTGAGAAACAAGGTTTTTTATAAATTGCACAAATCTCAAGCACATTTTACGAAATAACTACTAATTTTTTCAAATAACTGTACATGATATTTTATAAAGAATGATTTCTTAAACAGTTTTTAAGGTAAAAGCTCTATTTGCAAAATTTTAGGATTTGAAAACTAAAAAATTGAAATTTTCAAAAATACACAGTTCACCGGAAATGAGACTGGTTAAAAAAAATTTTTTTCCAAACTTCACTAAAAATTTAAAATTATAAAATAATTTCAAATCTGTATTAAAAGAAAATATGTCATTTTAGCAAAATCTCTATCTACAACACTGTACTTGTAAAAGCTCGCCGCAAAAAATGGACTGATGCAATATTCGGAAAACAGGGATTTCAAAAACAAAAAAGATCCCCACCTTTCTCTTAAGCGTCTTTTACGCTATCTGACGAGAAAGTTAAAAGGAAAAAATGTCGAGTAATTTTTAAGAAAACTTTGAAAATGTTGTTGAGACTTCACATAAGCTCTCAAAATCAAAGTATTCGTTTCAAACTTAGAGGGTCAATTTTTTTTAATAGATCGGCGAATATCAATTTTGGGGAAAACCGATGAACGGTTTAGGCACTAGTGCTGACCACAGACAGTCGGACGAACAGACAGACAAGATGTTTTGCCGTTAATTGATTTTTTGGTGTCAAGGACTCACAAAACACAGATTGTGAGTACATGATATGTTAGAGGATAATTTAGTATATGCAATTTAGTAAAGGGTAATTTACTACATATGAACAAGTAATCCACTTTTCAGCGATCATTGTCGAGCTACAAGATTTTTTGTCTAAAATTCACATATTTTCTCGTCATATGAAGTAAGGGACAGAAGTCAAAATATGGTGTGAAATGATTTGCTAATTTTTTTATAAATTACTGTTCAATCTCGCGATGAAATTTTCAATCTCGCCACCAAGGCGCAGCCCCTAAAAGCCTTCTTCCCGCGCGGCCACCCACCATTAAGTACATACTTTCACCAACCTTTCAAGTCACTCTCAGTGCACGCCAGCACATTGAAAATCCAACAAAAGGGCAATAAAAATATTTACCAGTGTCTTCGGCGCACACCGCCGTTCTCACGGGCCCACGGCTGTGTAGTGCTTCCGTAATGCGTAGTGTGTGTGTGTGGCGCACACATATGCAACTTGCGCACTGGACGGCTTCAAAGAGTGCATATTGCGTTTCCCTGCTAGTCCCGGCTTATATGAGTATTGCCGGGTGGCAGGTGGGGAAAGGCAATATGCTTCTTCGGCTGCCTTTGCATTATCTAAGGAGCGAGGAAGTGTGACGCTAGCCCTCCCCTAAGGGTGCGGGGATATCACACGCAAGTATTGCGGGTGTCCAGTAATGAAACGACCGAACTTTATAACTAAATATATAGTCGATTCTTCCTCTATTAGCAATATTCACATGGTTAATTTTATCAAGTGTATAAGTGAAGCGGTTGGTACTCGCCAGAGCGCACGAAAATGGGAATCGACCAGCCCGCCAGATTAGACTGCAGCACATCATGAGCTCACATGACTCACATGGGTTTATTCTGTAAGTGATTTCATGTAAGTGTTTACTTACTTATCCGCCTATTTTTGACTACTGCGACGTGCATTTCGCATGAAATTGCTGCGAGTTTACATCAACGAAGGATACAGGCATAAAAAGAGCGGTTCATGAATATCACAGACGACTTTCTAATCTAAATTGTACCGCATAAAAGCGTATTTATTATCATCAAAGTGTGGCGAGAAACTGGTTCATTATTTCTGTCCTCCAAACGTGACCTTCCTCCAGATTGGGAAGAAGCAACTGACGTAATGGTGATATAAGTCCAAGGAAATCTATTAACCAATGTAAGAAGAGTATCTCTGTTGAGTGTTGTGAAGAGTACAGCATATAAATTACTTCACAATGAATGTTTGTATCCTTACAAATTTTGCAATTTCAACACTAACAACTACAAGACAATTGTGTATGCAGTTTTGTACAAAGCTTCTTCTAATACCTAATATTTGTAGTAAGATATTGTTCATAGGCGTGGAACAGTCTTTGAATTTCGAACGTTTATTGTGTGTGAATACCAGGGTCAATTTAAACTCGCGCCAAAGAAAACTAACTGCAGTGCTGCCATGTGTTTTGGGCAATTACACAATTACGCGATTCAATTGTTTTTCTATTCTGTGGTATTTTTTCTTTGAAAGCAAATGTATTCGTTTATTTTTTAAATAATATACAATTTACATGCTTCTAGAGTGTTTTTATGTTTCGGAAATGCAGTTTTGCGTAGAAAATATTTTTCAAACCGACTTTCGAGTGCTTATTGCAGCTCGACATTCTAAATCTCAAAAGAGTTTAATAGACTAAATATGCTTAAAATTGACTGATTAAAAAAGACCTTATTTGGGAAGATACGTTGATTCCTTGTTGGACACTGTATAGTGAAATAAGTATAAACGATGCGTGAATCAAACGTGAGGGACTACAACCGCACATACCATCTCGCTTTATTATGACACCGTTATGTAATATTATGTAACAATTTTGGCCTTTCTTACTCTTCAAATATCACTTGATCTCGCAAAACACGCAGCCTGAAAAACGGGATTTTTTATTCAAAAGTTTAAATGAAAATATATTTCGAAAATTGAATTCAGTGTGTTAAGGTATACACAAACATACCCAATGCGTATTTTAGCCTTAAAATATACTGCATAAGAATCATGTGAGAGAGAAAGAAAATTAAAATTAATAAATTAATTGATCCACCGGTGGCAGCAGTAGCGATAGCGGCTTTCGCTACAATGCGCTGTTGCCAGTGCGGCTTTGAAAACTTAACAATGGATGAATTTCACATATAAATTGAACATCCAGAACTAAATACCATCCATTACATCACATTATGAATACTTTAGAAATGACGATAGCAATACCTTATGCATACCTGCTTACCCCTACTTTAATGAAGTTGAATATACCATTTTATTGAACGCAGAGAACATTGTAACATTAACGTTAAGTAAATAAAACCGAATTATTTATCCCATCATGTCACCGTTCATCAGCGAACACGGCAAATATCCACTGCTTCAACAATGCTGCGTATGGTGGTATTATCAAATTACCGTATTAACAGTTTCTACAAATTTATATGGCACTAATTGTTTTTCAATTTTTCTTTTAAATTAGAGTTAAATAGTACTTTTGAGAGAAGTAATTAGCCTGATCGGTCTAATTTCAATTAAAGTTATTATATACTGACGATATATGACGCGAAGGCCTTATTACGAGGACATATTAATACCCATCATAGAAAGCACACGAAATTCGAATTTACCATATCGATTATTTTTCCAACTTTTTAAAATACAGATAGTACACCGAAAATGGAACCGGCACCACTTTCTTTACCGTTCTTTGCTGTATACGTAAAAAAGTTTCAAGAAACAATTTGGAACTCCGCCTACGGTGGGTGCTGAGTGGATGAGTAACTGAGTAGGCGCCGCTGCCGGTCCCAAGCCCGGGTAAAGGAGGAGGGTTGGAGCAATGGGCCTGCAACCCTTTCTTTGTAAAAGCTCTCTGAGGTGCATTCTGCCCAATACAAAAGCCTCGGATACGGACAGCCAACCGGAGACGACTTTGGCTACGGAAAAGGACAATCTCAATCGGTACGTGGAATGTGCAAGATTTGAGACCGAAACAGACAGAAGTTGTGGCAGAAATAGATCAATTGAAACTGGATATTGTGGTTCTAACAGAAAATAAGAAGAAGGGGTACGGAGAAGAAGTGCCAGGAAACTACTATCACATTTGGAGTGAAGTATCAAAATCACAACATGCAAAATCCGGCGTCTCGATACTTATTAATAATAAATACAGAAAACATGTTACAAATTTTGAACAAATAAGTGAAAGATTGATCAAAGTCGAACTTAATATTCACAACCAATGTACAACTATCATTGGAGTATATGGAGTTAATGACAACGCTTTAAGTGAAGAAAAAGATGCTTTCTTTAGTGAGCTTGATGATATTATAGAAGAAGTGAGCCAGCAAGTTGAACTAATTGTCATTGGAGATTTGAATTGTAGAGTTGGACACCACGAAAAAGAGGTAGTTGTGGGAAGATCCCACAAGACAACGTAAATCTATTATAGATTTAATGATAATGAGGAGGATAAGACAAACATTATTAAAGGATGTGCGGGTTTATAGACAATCTGAATGTGCCAGCAACATTACATGTTAGTGGGAAAGCTATGTTATACGAGTGTAAAGAAAATCGCTCCAAAAATAGACAATGGAAAAGGAATCGATATTCAAGACAACCTCTTGAATCAGTATAGTGTCAAAATGCTCTATCAAAATAGACTGAGAAACAAATTTAATTTGGAAAAGGATAGCAATTCCACAGAAATGTATCAACACTTGAAGGAGAGTATTTTGGAAGCAGCTAAGGAAGCCCTTGGGGAAGAAGAAGGAAAAAGGAAATATACGGAAAAGTTTTCTGAGAATTTAGAAGAAATGATTCAAGAGAACAAGAAGAAGGCATATATGAAATGGTTAAATGATAAAACACCAGAGTCAAGAGAGAAGTATGTTCTGATTCGACAAAAAGTTAAAAAGGTGTAAAAATGGAAAAAAATGAACATTGGGACAGGTTATGTACATACATCGATGGAACTGTAGGATACAATAAATCATCGGAAACCTAGAAAATTATAAATAAAATTAGAAGAAGTAATGAGTGTAAAAGCATAGTACAAAGAATCCCCTCTCAAAAATGGATACACCACTACTCAATGCTTCTACAAGAAAACAGACCAGAATGTGAAGGAGAAGAAGAAATAAGAGATGTGGAGGAAAGCAATTTTGAAATAACTGAGAATGATATTAAGAAGACACTATGCAAAGCAAAAACCAATAAAGCCTCAGGACCTGGAAATATAAGAATGGAGCTCCTGAAATATGGCGGAGATGTGGTTGTCAAATACCTAAAGAAAATGTTCAATAAGATAAAAGTAGGAGAGAATCCACCTGGAGGATGGAACATATCCTACATCTCTTCTATATTTAAAAAAGGGGACAAACACTCATGTGCGAATTACAGGGGAATAAGTATCATACCGTCAACAGCAAGATTGTTTTCTAGTATTCTAAGTAAAAAAATCGAAGAAGATAAACCTGTATTGAGGGAAGAGCAGAGTGGTTTTAGACGAGGACGATCATGCCTAGATAACACCCACTGTATCATACAAGTTATAGAGAAACATAAAAGCAGAAATATGAATATTTATGTAACCTTTATAGACGTCCAGAAGCATACGATAGTGTCCCAAGTAAAAAGATATGGGAAGCAATGAGAAAGGTTGATATAAAAGAAAAGTGGATCAATCTGGTTAAAAAACTTTACAAAAACACAAAGTTCAAATAAAAATTGGAGATAAGTTAACGGGAAGCTTTCTGATAAACAAGGGTCTAAAACAAGGATGTGGGTTATCTCCCATTTTGTTCAATATCTACCTAGAACAAGCCCTCCATAACTGTTACAGAAGATGTTCTGGCAAGGGAATAAAAATTGGAGACGACACCTTTCACTCCCTTCACACCCTTCACTCCCCAAAGCTTTACACAGCATATTATGAAATAACAATATCCGCCAAGATGTCGAAAGAAGGATATTCCATTGTGTAGTAGAGAATATAGTACTATGGAACGGCAATGTGACCACAAACACAAAAAATAATAGATAAGATAAGGACAGTCAAAAGGGACTACATGAGACGATGCCTACAACTTACTCGCAAGGACAGAGTGCGAAATGAAGAAATATGGAGAAGGATGAATATAATTTGTTCTATTACGAAGACCTTGGAAAATAAAGCACTACAGTGGTATGGACATGTTCAGAGAATGTCAGAAAATAGATGGCCACACAAGATCTTAAAATGGCAACCACCTGAGAGGCGCCAAGATTCGTGAACGAGCCTCCGACCCGAGCGGATCGCTAGTGCGGAGCTCCGTTTCAGTTCTAAGTGAAAGTTATACTTAGTAGTGTTCACAGCGAGTTGTGTTTTTAGTCTATGTCCTATGACATACCCTCATCAACAGGGCAGGCTATCAGCCAAGCCCTGAATGCAGTCAATAATTGCGACAGCAATTATATATTCAACGGAGCAGCTCCTTCATCACACCACATCGCGGCAAACGACGATGTCATGGACGCGTCGCCATTGCCAGTTCCCGACCCGAGTAGCAGCGAGGTCGGTGGCACGCTGCTGCCTTCTACACCGCAACAGCACCAGACGAGCTCGACCACCAGTCAACAGGCAACGGAATACAGCGAAAAAGGTCAGTGGGTGACAATTCAATCCATCAAGACCCAAAAAGAAAGAGTGCGGGTACCGGTCACGATAGTGCGGCATCTGGCCAAAATCAACATTCAGACTACGTGTACAATTTACCAGTGCAAAACAGATTCAGTGAATTAAGTAACTCAACATCTAAAGAAGAAGAAAATAGATTCAGTTATCTAAAAGAAAATATCAGTGAGCAAACACAAAACACTATGAAAATTCCTCCAATATTCGTAGCCAATATCACAAACCTCAACGAATTCATAAAAGAACTAAAAACTAGAGTAACCTCAAATTTCGTTGCTGAAAATAAAATAATAAAGTGAAAATAGTTGCCAAATCAATAACTGACTTCAGAAACATTGTGAAATACCTAATACACACCCAAAGAAGTTTTCATTCTTATAAAGATCCCACCAACAAAAAATTCTCAGTAGTATTTAAAAATATTAACCAATCAATCTCAGAACCTGAAATACTTCAAGACCTCACTCAACGTCACCCATTCATAATAAAAGTAACACGATTACAAAAGACAACAATCCATCCCGGTTGTAGCAGCTGAATTTAGTGGAAACGAACCTCTAGAAACTATATTAACCATTAAACAAATATGCAACTACCGAGTGACAACTGAAAGAAGACGAAGCCCCAACGGCCCCTACAATGTCAAAGATGCTTAGATTTCGACACTCAAAAACAATTGTAACCATGTGATTAACTGTCCCTTTCTGTTCAGGAAATCATTACTCTGTAACTTGCCCACAAAAACTTCAAACTCCTATTTGTGCTAACTGCAAGGGAAACCACGTGGGATATTAGAAATAATAACTGTCCTTATTTCAAAGAAATATATGAAAAAAACCTCCAACTCAACCTTCAGAAATAAAAATACCCACCAACAGAATTCAACACCTCCCACTCAAATGATTCACTCGCTCACTTCCCAAACTTACCGAAACCCTAACCACTCCAAAACTTCTCTCCAATCAATAACAAAAACCATAACCAAAATATATCCTCAAACCAATCAAACACCCATTCAAGAAATCATCATCAAGCCTCCCTAGCAGACAACTCCTCATAAATACAATCATTAATACAATATCATCATGTATCGTAAACTTCATAAATTCATTGATCCTACAGTCATTTCAGCAATCCAAAACTCAGTCACCCTGTTTCTAAGTAATAATAATGCAAGTGCTTCTCCCTAAAAATTTAACATTCATAAACGGGAAAACGCAAATGGCATCCTAAAAAAAAAACAGAGTTAATAAATTTCCTGCACTCCTTCAAAATAGACGAGCATGCATAACCTGAAACCCATCTCAAAGCACGAAATAAACTTTACATTCCGGAATATACAATATATAGAGCAGATAGAACAGAGAACAACGGAGGAGGAGTCCTAATTGCAGTAAAATCCACTATAGAGCACCACCAGATAAATACTGTTCACCACCCGGCTTAGAAACCATAGCAATCAGACTAATTATAAATAGTCACGACTGGAACATAATATCAGCCTACAAACCTCCCACAACAAAAATAGTTGATGCTAATCTACTAAATTTATTTAAACCCCAGATAAGTACATTAGTACTAGGAGACCTTAATGCCAAGAATACTAACTGGGGATGCCAAGCAAACAACCATGATGGAAAAATACTTGAAAAATAATAAATCAAAACAACTTAAAAATAATATCCACAACTGAACCCACATATTACCCTTACGCCCTGACTCAGAAATCCAGATATTCTCGACATAGGCATTACTAACTCTAGCACTCAATTTTATTCAACGCCGGTTTTGAACTTGACTGACCACATACCAGTTCTAATAACCTCCCATCAGCTGCCTCCACCTCATTCCCCAACGCCCAAACCCAACACACTCAAAATTAACTGGCACAAGTTTCAGAACATCATAAGCAGTGCTATCCCCAAAATTAAAATATTAAATAGTCCAATTGAAATTGAAAATGCCAACTTACCTAAACACACTAATACATTCCACCCTACAAACTTCACAAATTAAACTAAAAAAACAACCTAAATGCAACAAGGACACAATATTGCCGCAGGAAATACTACATGCCATAAAAATAAAAACAAAACTAGAAGACTGTGGGCCAACTTAAGAACCCCAGAAATTAAGTCCGAACTCAATACAATTACCAACATAGTCAAAAGATTAATTAAAAAGCACAATGCCCAACAATTCCACACCAAAATTGAATCGCTGAACACCAAAACCACTCAATATGGATCTTTACCAAAAAATATTAAATAAAAACAATAATCCCCATTAAACCAAACAGTAGGAAAAGCATACACTTCAATTCAAAAAGCGGAGGAATTAGCCACGTATTTCTGCCTCAACATTCACAACTAACACAACTAAACCCCATCCTGAACATAAAACAATCACTACAGCAGCAGAACAATCGGTATATGGACCTCATCATAGAATTGAGTACATTTCCCCAAAAGAAATCACACAAATAATTAGAAAACTACCAAATAAAAAATCACCAGGACACGATAAAATAAACAATTTGATACTAAAAAAGCTACCCCCACCAGCAATAGCTTATATAAATAATATATACAACTCTTGTTTCAGAATAAGTCACTTCCCTTTTGCCTGGAAACATGCAGTTATTATCCCAATTCCTAAACCGAATAAAAACACGGCAAAAGTCACCAGTTACAGGCCAATGCTTATTACCCTCTCTTCAAAATTTTTGAAAAGATAATTCTAAAAGACTGACCAAACATCTAGCTTCTACTAATCTCATACCAAAAGAACAATCTGGCTTTACGAAACGTACTTCAACGCAACACCAATTATTAAGAATCTCGGAACATTTATACTCATCATTTCAAAAAAAATATCATACAATAGCTATCTTCTTAGACATATCACAAGCATTTGATAGAATCTGGCACCAAGCATTAATATGCAAAATCAAAAAAAGCGGTACCCCATACTACTTAACGGAAATCATTAAGAAATTCTTAGAAAACAGAACATTCTCAGTAGCAGTAAATAATCACCACTCAAACCCCAAAACAATAAACGCAGGCTTACCCCAAGGATCCCCCCTCTCACCAACTCTTTTTAACATATATGTAGCAGATATTCCGAAAACAGCAATCAAAAATAGAATGCAAATATATATAAATCTAATTGAAAGCTGGGCAGCAAAGTTAAAAATAAAACTCAATCCAATTAAAACTGCAGCTAAGATATTCACACTAAGACCATATACCTCTCCTCCCCCATTAACATTAAACAATGAAACGATAATCTGGTACCCATCAAACAAGCCAATAAAATACTTAGGTCTAAACATTGACACAAAACTAAACTGGAAACATCACATTGACAATAAAGTAATACAGGCAAAACAAACTATTACAATTAAAACCATTAATCAATAGAAACAGCCATCTACCATATGACACCGCACTCGTAATATATAAAACAATAGTCAGACCCCTCCTACTGTACGCATGCCCAATATGGCTAAATGCAGCTAGAACCAATCTTAACAAAATCCAAATTATACAAAATCAGTTCTTAAGGACAATTACCAACGCACCATGGTTCATATCTAATGCACAGCTCCATAAAGAATTCAATCTCCAACCCATAACCCAGCACATTCTATACCTATCCACCCAATTCTATTCCAACCTAATGCAGATACCAAATTTAACTGGATTCAATCTAGCCAGAAACCCCACCCATTCCACAAGAATAAAAATAAGTACCCTTTCCATATATTCCAACAACAATTTTCCGAAATGGACTCTGATTAGAGGTGACCATTAGATTTCCTCGACCGCAATGCTAGTTGTAAGATTAATTTTAGTTTAGTTAGTAAGTCAACAAACATATGTAGAGTTAATGTAACTGAGCTATGTAAATCATCAAGGAAAACAATAAATAAATAATAAAAAAAAAAAACCTGAGAGGCGGAAAAAAGGAAGACCAGTTTTAGAATGGGAAAAATACATCCAGGAAGCTATGAAGGATAGAGGTCTCAAACCACGAGATTGGGAGGATCGAGAGTTGTGGAGGGTGAAAACGGCAAGCTCCTAAGGGGAAAATGCCGAAGAAGAAGAAGAAGAAACAATTTGGAGCCATTACTCAGAAAATAATTGTTTCAAATTTCAAAAATGCTCATGTTTAACACTAAATTACGCAAAATATACTAATATTTTTGAAACATAGAACGTGACCGTATTTGAAAATCTGTATTTGATAAATACAATCCATTAAGAAAAATAATTTATCTTCGTATTTGTAGTTGTAGGAACAAATTTTGAATTTTTGCAAAATTTGAAATTTTAACATGACACCTTCACTACTCTCTTAAACATTCTTTACACTATCCAAGAACAAAATTTAATAAAAAATGATGCCATTTTTTTAATGTTTTCAAAATGTCTCTGGGACTTAAAGTACCCCCAAAATTAAAATATCAGTTTCAAATTCAGGGGGCCGCGGTATTAGCTACATTGACTGGAGAATATTCATTTTGGAGAAAATCAGCTGAACAGCTTAACTGCTAGCATCGTTCTCGAACAGACAAACAGACGGACGGACGACAGACGTTTTACCATCAAACAATTTTTCGGTATCAAGGACCAACAAATCTCTTTTTTTTTCGCTTCATTACAATTCTTTCTCTATACTTCTTAAGCAGTAACAAGAAATTTAAAACATACCAAGAAGAAATAAGCAAATGAACGAACGAACATTTCTTGGAATTTACAAATAAATATGTTCAAGGTAGGTACGCCGAAGACTCAGAGCGAGAAAAAAGAATTAAAATCAATGGAAATGAACTATTGGAGAGGGTGTTGCGCCTTACATTAATGGCTAAACGATCCAAAATTGAAATAAAAAATCAAATGGGTATTGATATTGATGTAGATGTTGTAGTTGGTGCTAAAATAGTGAGTAGGTATGGTCATATCCAAGGGATGACGGGACGGCAATGGTTTAAGAAACTTTTCAAATGGTTACCTCAAAAAGCAGAAAGCTGGCACACCAAGAAAAAGACGGGAAAAGGAAATTGCAAAAGCAATGAACGAACACGATCTTCAAGAGGAAGTTCGGGAAGATGGAAGTACATGGTGACTGGGATACGAGAGCGACGTTAGCTGTAAGAACCTCGCTAACACTACTATTGCGCAGAACATAAAACTCTTTTCTTAATTTCTCAAATTACACAATATTTACAGCAATTAAACAATCACATCTGTTCTTTTAACAACTACGAAATCGAAATTTGATAGAAGATGCAACCGTATGCTTAATTAGTACGTTTCAAACAGCAGGATTATTTCCAGTATATTGGCTTCAAGGGATTTTCCATTATAAGTTCGATTTGAAGAGTTTCGTAGAAAGTGACAGTTTATTGTGCAGTAATCATTCAAAAAAAAGACAAATGAACATTTAGAATTCTGGACCTAATGTACTAGTGTTTCATTGCAAATTAAAAATCTAATATTTGACAGGTCCTTCTTTGACTAGACCCTTCGTTGACTAGACCCCAACCATATTGGATCTGATACAATTACTATATTTTGTAGAGTGCAGATTATCTTCGCACCGAGGTTTAATTCTCGGAATAGTGTGTCGTGAATAACTCATGACGTTGGTATTAAAAGGTTGCCGGACTGAACTCTGACCTTCAATCTGCAGATATTGATAGTGTATAAAAAGGAAACTCTACACGAACAATGACTAGCATCTAATTGAAATCTGAATCGCTTCTGAAGTTTATCAAAGCAGTGGGAATTTCACAATATGTTTTACAAGTAAGATTCAAAATATTGCATGTTAAAAGTATTTTCTTGCGATATCACTTAAAAAATGTCTACTGAATCTCAAAAAAGACAAATACGTAAAATGTTAACCATTTCTACTGATTCTGTTTTAACATCTAGAATAAACGGTATAAATCGAAATGCTACTTTATTATATATCTGAACTAACTTGGCGATAAAAAGTAATAACTATGGCATAAAATGAAGCAATTACATAACTTAGTAAGATAATTTTTTCCACAATGAGATAATAGAGGATAGAGAGAAAATAGAAAGTAAAAATACGCAATTAATTTTATGTACGTTTGAAGTTTTAGTAATTTCTGTGTAATCATATCTTCTGGTGGTCTCAGGCGGTGCGTGTTGATGGTGGCTTTGCTGAACGCGTGGGCAGCGCAGGCGACTGTGGCTGTGAATGGAAGCGTAGAGGGCGACGCGGAGGCGGAGGCGCTGGACCAGGAGACGCGGCCACAGGTGCAGGAGGGCGCGCCGCTGTGCCTGGGGGGCGGCGGCGAGGGAGATGACGCGGCCGAGCTGTCGCTGGAGAGCGGCCTCAACGCCTCCGGCCACTGGCAGGCCAAGGTGCGTACCTGTACGACTATATCGTCCACTGGCAGGCCAAGGTGCGTACCTGTACGACTATATCGTCCACTGGCTGGCCAGGATCGATAGCCGTTCGTTCGATATTCGATAACGACTGGCATTGTAACTGCAGTTCTCCGAGCTTTCCTTCGCAAATTGGCGGTCAATCTTCCATTCGCTATATTCACTGGCTGGCCAAGGTGCGAGCCTTGCTTCCGCATTTCGGATAACTGACTGGCATTGTGCGTGCGTCCCGACTTTTCCTTCCACATAGGGGTCACGTACCTGTACGACTATATCGTCCACTGGCTGGCCAAGGTACGAGCCTTGCTTCCGCATTTCGGATAACTGACTGGCATTGTGCGTGCGTCCCGACTTTCCCTTCCACATAGGGGTCACGTACCTGTACGACTATATCGTCCACTGGCTGGCCAAGGTGCGAGCCTTGCTTCCGCATTTCGGATAACTGACTGGCATTGTGCGTGCGTCCCGACTTTCCCTTCCACATAGGGGTCACTGGCTGGCCGAGGTAACTTCGCAAAGAAAGATTACATTGGTTCCAAATAACGAAAAAACATCATATTCACACTTTGTAGCTTTTATGTTTGTATAGCGAGGAAATTTTCTTTCTTCATTTCATTTATCAAAGTCCATGAAATATGATGAGTGATGTGTAATGAGTGAAATTGTGATATGTAAATTAAATATTTATATTCAATCCTTAGTAGACCAAACCAAACGTTTACGTGTCGATGCAAAAAAAAAAAAATTACAAATAGAAAATCAGCAGTCATGTGTGTAGGCATCAGATATAACCGTTCATGTTCGTATATATGTATGTATAAAGTACATAGTACAGTATAACAGTACATTAGTACAGTGTAACATGTATAACAGTTCATGCCGAAGAGATACCCTTTCCTTCAGCAAAATTGGTCGGCAAAAATCTTCCATTCAATAAAATACTGAGTTCTGTAGAACTCGTTGAGCAGGTCGTTCCCGGCTTTATCTTTCGCCATCGCCAAGGTTGAAGTACGTCACAGATGAAAGTTACGATAACGCCAGACTAAAAACTCTCAGAAATGCAGTCGTTCTGAAATGAGAATCGCAAATAGCGGAAATTTATATCTGATTCCTGAAGACACTAACACATTAAAATATCTAGTGGCGCCTCAAAAGCACAAACTTTCTGTGATTTGTATAAACGTTGTGAATGATTATAACTACCCTATTAACTGCAAAAGTGTTTTCTACCCACAAAACATTACTCGCCACGGATGGGATTCAATCTTAGGTACACAAGTTTCCCCAGCAGTCGTCTTACCTATTACACCACAGACACCCTTATGACACTTCTACATCACAAAGATGATTTTAAAATATCACATATCACAGATTTGATAAAAAAAACACGTGCGGCGATTAGGTGCTTGTAAAAATCAATCTCAAAATTGCAGTTTGACAGGAGTTTCAAATTGATTACTAAAGGTTAGTATAATTGTTGCTAAAATGATCAATATTTACTGGTCTGTGGACAATAATTCTGGATGGAAAACCTCGTTCAGAAATATTTTTTCGTCGGGGCGTACGCACAGGCAAAATCTCTCCTTCGGAAGGGAAATGTGACGATATTTCCGCCTCGTACGTAAACAAACTAGCCCTCTCCCCCTAAACAGCGTCCTTTCTACCCTTGGGATGTTGCACCAATCGCAGACAACTGTGATTCTACCTTCTAGCGATTGTTTCCTCCCCCTGGCCGCAGGGAGGCCAAGTTTGTCGGCGCGGTTGGGAATTTTGCCGGTCAATTTTTGTGAGGGAAAGGGTACATCACTTGCATATGAATGTAATTCGCACTATTCTTATGGAACTAACCACATCTGCAGATGACGCGGCCGAAATCAATACCCATTCCCCAGTAGGCTTAAAATTCACCGAGGGCGTAGCGAGCGAATGTATGCAAATTCTACCATTACTACAAGTCGGGATAGTAATTCTAATTGAGACCAATGACGTGGACGCGTGTTGTGCAACAGGTGCGGCTGCAGCACGTGGCGGAGCGGCCGGGGCAATCCGGGGAACAGGGGACACAGCCTCCGATGCAGCTGCAGATGCGACGCTCGACGCGACGCGGCACTGGTGATTCGCGCCTCGTCAGCCTCCCGCAGGCCACGCTCACAGGTGCGTCAACAACTAGCACATCACCACGCACGAAACTCACTGTCTCGTCACTCTGCAGGCCACGCTCACAGGTGCGTCCAAACAACTAGCACAGCACGCCACGCTCTCAGGCGAGTACAAACAACAGCAACACGCACGAAGCACACTGTCTCGTCACTCTTTGCTCTTAGGGCGCCACAACAACTATCAATCCCTCGCACGAAGCACACTTCTTCATCGCCTTTTAGGCCACGCTCACAGGTGCGTGCACAACACTACGCACGAAACGCACTCTCCTTGAAAAATCAACTCTTTTTCTCCCAAACACAGATTTAGAATTCATTCATATCGTAGTGTATTGCGATGTTCCTTAATTAATAAAACTGTGATGTCCGTTATATGTCGTGAAAAACATGTATATTCAGTGTAGTAATTCGATAAAAGATTATCAGTTTTTCGTATTTAAATCCTGATATTTGATTTAGAATCAAACTTGGTGTATAATTACTGGCAATTTCCTTGTGATCATAATCGACAGAAATTTATCTTCAATAATATTAATTTTTCTCTTACTGAACAAACTTCATCTTTTAAATAACCAGAAATATTTATTTTAGTTGATGAACAGAGAACGTAAAAGTATGTAGAATGAAATACCAAAATGTGTACATAATTATGTAATGAAAAGGAAGAATATGTAATAAATATTAAAAATCGGATTAATATAATAAAAATAAAATCATTACAAAACATTTACAAACTACCAATACATAGAAATTACATTTTTTAAATATTTCTAAACAAATTTCAAAAATAATAAAAATATACTAAAACTCATTTTGAGAGCACACGTTTATGCACAATTTGCACCATTCAACTTTCCCGTCAGTAGTATAATCTTACTCCATTGCTATCCAGGACCGTAAATGAACGGCCAGACAAGGCGCAACAGAAGCCTTCGTACAAACTGGCGATACCTACGACCAGCTAACAATCACTCCAGCGTGCGGCATTCTTATCAAAGAAACACGTTGACGATCGCCCAAGTTTCTCCGAAATTGAAGATAAAAGTAACCAAACGAGGTTTCAGTGATACTTTTCACACCTAAAGGTGAAAAGATCTCAGTCGCCGACGCGCACTTCCCGCCAACGAGATAACCGAAACAGACTTGTCGGACAGTGAGAACATTCGAGCGTCTTGACGTAGCGTACCTCGAGTAGATGGCACGCAGTAATGGTGCTGATTTTGTATAAAAAAAAAGACTTTTCACACAAAAATATACAAGAAAATTTATTGAATAAAAAATAATTCGTGAAAATATATAAAAATGTAAAATATGTAATTTAATACTAAATATGTGTAGCACACATGTAGCTAAAAAATTGGATATTGTATTTAGACGGCGACGATTCGCCTAGATTATCATTTTGAGAATGTTAAGTAGAAAGACAAAAAATATGTAATTACATAAAAATCCGGCATCTATTGATGAATGACGTCATTGGAAGAATTTTCCAACGCTTTTCAAAAATTAGAGCACGGGTGTGTCAAACGATTGGAACCCAAAACTCAATTTTGTTCTTTCTTGAAATTAATTGACAAATCGTATTGTTTCCTTTTCTTTTCCAGGCCCCTCCTACTCATCTTCACTCCCTGGATGGGCGTCTGGCTCATCGCTAGACCGCCGTCCGGGGGCCAATGGGAAGTCGCCCTGCCCTGCCTGCCCGTCACCCCAACTCAGAGGCGAGCATCCTCTCCCCTCATGCCCTCCACCCCCCCCCCCTGCCCCTCTGCCTCTGCCGCTCCCACGGCCCCCCCCCCCCCCCCCCCCCCGGCCCAGCGTGCCCCGCGCCATCAAAATGCCCATCGCCGTGCCCCACCCCGCCGCCCTGCCCAGCGTGCCCGTCGTGTCTGACGCCCACTGCGCCCGGGTACGAGCGCCACGATGGGTACGGGGCGTACCGCCTTCATCTGACCCCCCTCAAGTGGTTCGAAGCGAAGGCTACTTGTGAGAGAGAAGGGGCGCATTTGGCTGTCATTAATTCACAGGTAACCTCTCCATTTCAAATTGGCCTGGATTTAAAATTTGATTCTAGGGATGTTTGTGGGAAGTTCCGAGGATAGGGGCTGCGTCCTAAAACCATCTACATTGACAAAGCATATAACACTCCTTTAGTTCAATAAATGAATATATATATATATATATATATATATATATATATATATATATATATTAGACCCCGGTGAATAAACTGCTAAGTGAAAAGAACTTAATTTTACATGTGAGTAAGAAACACGTTAAACAAATGCTGTAAATCAAGGATTAATGATATTCAAACAAAATCTATACACAAACAGTTTCGTTTGAATGTTACCCTTGCTTGAATATAATTAATCCACAATTTATTTCAGTTGAAAGTTGTTTTTTGGTCCCCTGTACAATTCAGTTATTTTAACATAGCTTATTCTCCGGGATCAAACATATATTTCAAGATATTCGGTGAATTTTGGTCATATAAAAATTAATTGTTTCAATGAGGAAAATTCGTCTAAGAAATATTAACCAAATATTAAACAGGTCATAAAACTTCTCATCTACGACAGTGGTTCTCAAATATTTTTCTCCACCCCAGCCCCATGACGAGGGAGTATATTATTACGCCTCCCATCCTATTAAATATAGAAGCAATTTTTGTTTTAAAAAAATCGATACATCATTCTCTCTGTTACCGAATTCAGATCAACGGAATTCTGCAGGACCAAAGAGGATACATTATATTCAAAATACATAAAAATTATTCTTTGCATTTTCTTTTATTGAAATTATGAAATTATATGATGTTCGTTAAGCAGCAAACAAGAATTTCAAGAAAATTAAGAATTTAAATTATAAAATTCATTGTGATGAATGAGCTTGCCTTTGACAAGAAAGCTTATGATGATGTGGCGTTAGAGTAGAAATGATCATTCGTAGTTATTTATTTTCATTTAGCTTTGAACGGTACTTGGACTTCAGAGCTACCCAAGCTGAGAAATCTGTCTCGCACAAGTAAGTTTTGCAAAATAAATCAAGGTCTTTATAGCAATTTGGCTCTGCTTTGGGTATTCCTTGCTTATGTGTAACCAGAATTCAAAGAAAGGCACTTCATTATATTTACTCTTCAGTGTAGTCACAAGTGAGATCAATAAGTGGTTCTTGCTCTTTTATTTCTAAAGATGAAGATTATCCTGGAGCATTTTCGAATTGTTTTCATATCCAGTTAAATTTTTCAAAATCATCGTAGAAATATATTTCAAAGTGACCACGTAACATTGTAAGATGATAAATAGGGCATCATTTTATCTCCATTGCAAGTACCGGATGATTGGTGTCCTGTAACAGTGACAATACTGTAGGAAACATAGTATCTAGCGCGTCATTTTCCATCCGAATATGCCACACACCTAATTTCTTCATCAAAGCCTTTACTTTTTCATTCCAAGATAGTTCAGATGCCTGATTCCCTTGAAGTGAAGCATTCAGAATATTTAGTTTCTCAAAACTTACAGTAAGGTAACCCACTTTCAAGAGAAAATTTTCTTTGCTGAACCAGTCTGGCAGAGAGTGGCCTTTCTCTTGTTAGAATACTTCGTTCCGTAGTTCAACCGTTGTCTTTAGCACTTGACCTCGAGCATTACTAAAAAAGAGCAGTTGAATGTGTTTAGCACCCATCTCCTCACATAACGCATTGAAAAGCTTCGAATGTAATGCTTTAATAATGTTCACTGTTTGTATAACAGTCTGCAGCACTAAATGATGGGGTAGACTGAGTTCTCTGGCTGCCAGAGCTTGTCGATAGGTCATTCAGTTCGTCTATATTGCATCGGGAGCTAGTGCTTTAACTTTTGCTTGCCACCCAACACGAATTCCAGACATTGAGCGAGATCCGTCAGTGCATATCCAAATGTACTTATTCCATGATAACCCCTTTTCATTAAATAAATTATTGATTATTTCAAAAAGACTATCAGTCCTATTTGTTCCCAGTATTGGCTCACAGAAAAGAATTTCCCACTTAATTTTATACTCGTCAACGAAACGAACATAAGCAATGAACTGAGCATCATTGTGAATGTCATTCACTTCGTCTACTTGAAGTGCAAACCAGTTGTAACGCAATTTGTTAATTAACTGCTCGAGTAAATCGTCAGAAATATCTACAATTCTTGTAGAAACTATGTCATTAGAGATCGGAATACTTTTGAATTCTTCAGCAAATGAGTCACCAAACATGGTTGACACTATATTGCTATAGGTAAAATGTGTGTTTCTGCTACTGGGTGTGGTTTCTTGTATATATTACAATCCTACAAAACACTCGGCAAGAGGCTAAAAGGGACTTAGAAGTAACATTTGTAGTTTTAACTAAATTCTGCTGGGTACACTTTAACACAATCCGTTTTCTGACAAAAGAATCTTTTGTTTTTCTGCTAATTAAGGATGTTAGGTTTCAAGATGCCTCTTTAACTTGTTAGGAGTCATACTATCAGCAGGTAAAATGATAAAACAGATTACACATTGCGGACGTTCTTCACAATTTACCGTAGTTTTCGTGCGACAAATATTTCTCATTGCCGATCCGGTGGCCGAGATCGCTAAGGCAAGAAAGTCGTAGTGATCTCGAACCGAAGAGTCGCGGGTTTGAGTCCCACCTCAGGCATGGCTACATTTGTGTTCGTCCTTTCATCCCTTATCATCAGCATATCATTTCATCTTCACAGTTAACATATAATTCACTCCAATAGTGGTCGCTAATGAACTAGATGTTGGTGCGACCTTAAAAAAGTATTTCTCATCGTATCTTCTCGTTTTCGCCTTCTTCAGATAACGGAGCACTGCTGTCTTCATTTCTGTCACTAACCCAGGAACCGCTTCATTTTCGTGCTCAGTTAGCTTATCCATTTACGAAAGACTTGGGAGTCGTGTTGAACGAGACGAAGCGCGATAGGTGATGAGCTCATACGATACGCTCATACGCGATGAGCGCGATACGTTAGTTCCCGGAATGTAATAATATAAGATAAAGAGTTACAATCGCAGAGGAGAGAAGCGCAGCTAAACTGTTTGTTCCGAAGTAAAGGACAAATCTTAATGTTTCCTATTGAGAAATTAGTTTTTCGTCTTTCGAATTTTTCATTAAGCGCAGACGATTTTACGTTTACGGGGAAATCTGCCGCACCGCTTTCAAGACCTTCGCCCCCCCCCCTCCAGGGGTTCCACAGTTTGAGAACCACTGGTCTACGATATTTAATTATTTGAGGCTTTTGAGTTTGGAATAAAACAATGAAATTGTTCAGAAAAATATATTTTTGTGTAGAGTTTTCCGTATAAAAAGTATTAACCTCCTAACATTAGTTTTAAATTTCACGAAATTGTCTTCAGTCTAGAAATGAAATGATTTTGATGAGTATTTTTCCACATTGTTTATGTGAAAAAATAGAGATAGGATGCTCTGATATCATAGACATATACAATATCAGAGTATTTCAACAAATTAAATGAAAAAGAGTGTTTGAAAAGTAAAATATTTAACAGATTTTCTTTTGTCGTATTTTTTCAGGAAGAAGCGAACATTCTGGCGCGCATTCTCACAAGTCAACCAATTGCTGTGGGTTACGTGTCAATGGGATTTCACGACCTATACTCTGAAGGAGCCTATTACACCGTGCTAGGTAAATAATCGGCATTAACCTTTTATTATCATTATTAATTTATAAGATTTTGATATCTATGACAATCTTATATGCTTATAATGAAGATAATCAGTACCAAACTCGTACACGAAAAGAAGGCTTACACCTTTATTTTGATCGCTGTATTATAAGATGATATTTTCTTTAAAATTGTTTTATAGAACCATTCATGATACAATTTTCATGATAGTTCTTACATGATAAAATTGTGTTTCATAAAAAATATAAAACCGAACATTTTCTATTTTCATTATATAATTTTAACAAAAATCAATCAGCATTTGCGAATCTCGTTGATAGCAACGCAGCTGGGGAGAAAACCGCGAAGCTAAAACGACAACAACAAGCACCATATTTGGGACCAGGCATAGGTTATGTTCGTTTATTCAAAAGAGAATAGACTAAACGAGCATCGAAATGTCAGGAAGTGTTGACTGTAAGTTATGGAGAAATGCGCGCCTTCAGATGAATATGAGCAGTACTTTACTACAAAGTTGTCAATGACTCTGTATTAAATCATAATGTAAAACGAGAGACTGAAACATTAATGTTAGTACACATTATCCCCGTAGATGGAGGGCCAAACAATGTTACGAAAAATTTGACTGTGCAATACTTTATTTTTGAAACGTTCTATAATAGTAGATTATACAACTAGTGGTAGAAGTGCCTGATTTTTCCCGAGGCGTAGGCTTGAAGCCCACAGTCTGCAATTTCATTGTAGGAAAATGACCTTCTCTCCTGAATTAAATATACTAATTTTTCCACGGCCATAATCATTTCACGAGTTTAAAAGTTAATAAATTGTGAAATATGGATTGGTCAATTCATAAAACACATTAGATTGCCAACGTTTCGAAATATGTAATTCCTTCCTCAGGGCTTACTAATATATAAAACGGTCAAACTTCATGTCTGCCTCCAGACCAACTCCAACATGGCGTTGCTACGGCACACAGGTCCATTGCACGCCACGTCAGATCAGGGCCACGGCCCGAAAGTAAGTGCTTAAGTAAGTCCACTTAGCAGACATGAAGTTTGACCGTTGTTTGCTAAAAATATTTGCTAATCCTCATCCCTATAACATACTTCATCTACCCTACCCAAATTGAGGAAACATAGGGTGTGTGATTATTAAGGAGCTTGTCATTCTTTGTTAAAAATATTAAGGATAATTTAAATGTAGTGAATTTAAGTAATATAATTATTCGTTTCACTAATTTTATTTTCGAAGACAAACCACTTCATTTGTCGGGATACCACAAGTGGGTAGCAGGAGAACCAAACAACAATGGCGATGAAGACTGTGGTGGAATGTACGTGAATGTTATGGGTTACAATGACCACAACTGTCACAAAGTAACTGTCCCATTCATCTGCGAAATGCCATGAGGCAAATATCAACGTTTTCGTTAATTAATCATAAAGCAATAAAGTAAATCGGTACTTTTCGTTGGCTTCATCCTTAAAGAGTCCTGAAGTCAAGATATTTTGATCAAATATTTGCAAGTTGACTAAATATACGAAAAAAATACTTATTATATTGATGCCTTTTCAAAGAAAATTCGACAATCATTAGTATTTTCATACCTTGTAATCAATACTAAATAAATTGATATATTTATTTTCAAGAGTTATCTAAAAATAGTTTCACATATTATATTGCATCTTTGTGAAGTTTTGAATGACAATTGAATTAACTATAAAATGTAATGTGTCGTTGAAGGAATAAATTTTATCCAGTACATTTTCTTTACAATTTTTATTGACCACATGAAGCATTTTTTTCCTATTTTCTGCATACTGTGTACCTACTTTGATGATGGCCTAAAGAGATAATAAGACCCGACAACACGGAGCTTAACATGACCTTCTCACTGCCTCCATATTGATGCTAACGGCGAGACTGCCGCCGTGAATCGAGTCCGAGTGTCGTCTACAACTCTCCACCAGAGATCGCAGCAACCTACGTCACCTCGATCCCTCTCAGAGCGAAGGGCAGTGGAATCCTGCGTGGTTCTCCCCCACAGCTACTACTACACAGATTCTTATGTTCTACCAGAGGGCATAAGACACCTCACAAGTACGACGACGGGCTGGTATCCGGATCCCGCCGGATCGCAGATTGCCTTCACCGCAACCTCCATATTCAAGGCCTGGGTTGGGGCCGCCCTGCCACCTCACAAGAACTAGCTTTCCAGGTTAGTACCGGAGAGCAAACAATGCGCTACTCACATACGTCTGGAACAAGTCCCTCCTCTTTGCCCAGAGTATCGGGCCACTGCCACTACGAAGCCACGAGCTTAACCGGAGGCCACTCGGACTAAGGTTCGGGCGCTTTGGGGGCCCCTTCTTGTCCTTCACAGCCTACACCTTTCGCCAGAACCTAAGCAGCATAACAGGGTAGTATCTTTGTCCCCATTAGACCTCTCTCTGTGGGATCCGGAGCATTCCAAAGCGCATTCTTCGCCCAATGCAGCCCAAGGTCGTGACGCGAGTATCGCCAGAACCTGAACGACCTGACGGGACGAACCCCATATGGTGTACAACACCACATGAACCCTGCTTCATCAGGGGAACAAGTTCTCGGGGTGCGCAACTATGGCTTTTTTCCTTTATCCGCACCCCCAACCGACGCAGAAGAACGCCACCAATGCACAAGTACGTCCGGATACAGCCGGAACTCAGTTAACCGTCACGGCAAACTCCCCATACAATGCCTGGGTAGGGACCGCCCCGCTAGCTTAAAGCTCGTACCTATCCAGGCTAGTGCTGGAGACAATCTCCCCTGCGGGGGGAGAGGAGCGAAGAATAGACTATTCACAGAGAAGTAACAAAATTCAAAGGTACAAACGCCACCACTACCATCACCCATAATCCTGACGCAGGTACTCGTACAGTCGCTGCCGCATCTTTTGCTCAAAAAACCTCCCTTGCCAAAAGTACCTCATAAGGGTATGTACCACGAAGCTTCATGCCACACGCTGCAATGTTTCGGCGTTGGTGGGACTTACAATGTCTAGAAAAGCCAAAGTTTCCAGATAGCAATACACTTCGTAATTTTTCTGTAAATGTGGCCGCAGATCCATTACCTCATGTCATTATTAAATGGGTTTATAGTATAAACTTTAAAGTTACGTGAAATCGAAAACAAATGGAATTTGCGCTTATTTTCCGTGATTTAATCAGAAAGATTCTTTCAAAAAGATAAGCTTGTGAGAAGTGTGACGTTATAGTTAGCAGAGTCAAGATATCCAGTTTTTTTTTAGTTCAAAGAATGAGTGTTTTTAAATGCATATATAGTGGTTCCGGAACGTAATTATCAGCAATCATTTGAAACATGTGTACCTTTACAAAAATAATGGGTATATATAATTATATGTACCTAATAGGGACAAAATAGAGCTGTAGCTTTCTGTTACAATCCCCTCCGTTTGTAAAGCTGTTTAACGGTTCAAAAGTTCAGGCCGGCCAAGTGTGCTAACTAAGATGAGGGAAATACGTTACTCTCGCCACACGTCCCTTTTACACCCCAGGAGTAGATGAAGATAAATAGCCTGCAGCCCTGGTATATAACCAAAGTCGGGTTAATCCGATCCTAAAATGTGAAAACATACACACATAATTATATGAAATGCATCACGTTTTTAAATTAAGATGGATAACAGGATTTCCCGTTTACAATATTTTATTTACGCAATGTTTCAATCTGTGTTCACTGTCAATAGGGAATGTATTGTTCCAGAATTGTAAATTTCTCCCATTTCATTAGCCTTAGAGAATAAGTACTGAACGACACCTTATATACGGGAGTTGCGATTTTTCCATACGGTGAGTATGTTGTACTTTTTTTCTACACATCTTCCTTTGATACAATGTGATTTCAGGTGTTCTGATAGTTTCTTTTTATTAACTAGTGGTGTTCCAACATCACGAATCTTCTCGCATTATTGGAAATAGTTACAAAGTAATACTGAATAATTATAATTTCTTCCCTACAAACAATTCACCTATAACTTGAAAACGTTCAATCCAACCAATTGAAACAATGTGCCTGTGGTAATATCTGGGTTTATTCCGATTGTCAAGAACAGTACAATTAAAAAAAATTCAATAATATATTTATATTTACTAATATCTAGACATGTAGTGAACTACACCGGGTGTTGAGAGACTTGAAAAGCTTTGTTTTACATTAGTGTGGCGAGAGTTCGAACTTTTTAATGGGCGACTTCCTCAAAACCGCTTGCCTTCGTTCTTGCAATAGAGATTTTTGAAATACTAAAAAATTAAGACCGTCAGCATACATCGGCGTTAGAATCTAACTTCGAGTAATAAGTATTTCAAGAGATGTTAATTTTATATTATCTCTTTCTTTCGAATTTAGATATTTCATTATTTTAATGCAGTGTCCTGTGATGCATGACGTCATGCTCCATCTTGCTTATATACCTATCCCAACATGCCTCTTTTCTCTCTAATTTCCCTCTTAGCAATAGCACTTTTATTTTTGTAAGTATTTTTGTTTTCCTCAGAATCTGATTGGAGATACTATAGTGTGACCTTTACTCAGGCTGGGTGTGAAACGTTCATGGATTCGGGACTCTCCCTTTTGAAGATTTTGTAAAAAAATAACACAAAGTCGTAGTCACAGAACATTTATAATTGGGCGTTTCCTTGAGCATTTACCAAGATACAGAATGTCATTTCATAAACACCCATAACAAAAAGAACAAACATTGTACAATATTAAAAAAACCAGTTTTCCTCAAATATAAACAAAACTTTATTTTGTTCTGGAGACAATCATTTTATCCATTTACTAGTTTTCTTATGACTAAAGCAAGAATTGAACATTAGCATAATCAGACTTCAAAAAGTAAAGAATGACATGACAGTGATGTAATGTTTAATCAATATTATCACTTCCTTATTACACTATCAAACTGGTGCTTAAGCATTAAAAACACAAATTGATTTTTTTTTACGTGCAGCATTCATTGCAGGTTATTTTTCTCTTAAATGACCCTTAAAGCACATCTCACCTTGAGGACAAAAAATTAAGAAAGTGACTGTCTCTTCAGATCACTGTTCAGTCTCCGTGTCGACACCACAAAGACATTTAAACTAGAAAATGAACTACAAATGACAAACACATGTTATCACCTCAGAGATCAACACAATGCTATGCTAAAATTGCAAGGTGCTATTCTTAAAATTACAAGCTTTTAAATGTTGTGCTGAAATAAATGTAGAAATGTCACACATTCTGACTCTTATATCATACTAAAGCTTCTACATGATCAGTACAGCATGATAAATCATCTAGTCTTGTACACTTTAAGAGAATGATACAAGCAAAAATGAAGCAAAAATATGAATGTCTCATAACATAACATTCTTAATTTTAATCAATGCATAATTTGCAATACATTAAAGAAACATACTAAATATAATAACATTCTGTAATCACCTTGTTTTGTTCGGAAGAAAATGGTATGCACCACGATTCGTCCAACAAGACTGCCCTACCCCGAGCCTTTCAAATTGGGAAGGCTGCGCACACTTTGTTGCAGATCACCTGGTCTACGTGCCATTGCATAAGCCAAGAACAGAAGCTGTTTCTTTCCAACACAGTACATTCTATCAACAGAAGCACTGATCACAATCTAGAATGTATAAACAAAATGTACAGTACAAATACCTCTTTTCTCAAAATAACCTCACTCCACGACGTCTGACCAACGATAAAAATCTCTCGCCCCCCTCCTGCCCCCGTGACGTCACAGCGGATGGTAGGGAGACCCCCTACCTCCTCTACACCCCTCTTGCTGGAGAAGCTGGTGTCGTCAGCGGCGGTGGCGACGAATTCGTTTGTCGAATGTTTGAATGGTCACAGTAGGTAAGCCTTTGTCTTTTGATAAACAATTTCTTGTGTTTCTTTGTTCCAATTTTGATCACCCTGCTTATTCCCTGCTTTTTGTTTTTTAAATAAGACTTCTCCTGCTACTTGTAATATTAGCTTTTTAAAACTCACGTCTATACTGATTCCTCTTTGGTCTACGGAAGTTAGCCATGTGAGAAGTAACCTTCTTAAACTCTCTTTTTGTAGCAGGTATACTTTGAACTTCGTTTTATTTTGCGTAACGTTTCTTCTTTTCCCTGTGGATCCATTTATTGAGTATTTTAAGTCTACAAAGCCTAAGAAGTGGTCTGTACTCACGTCCCAGGGATATCTCGTGTATCATATATATCTCGTGTATCATTAATATATGCGGAAAATTTCTTGCTGCAGAAGGATGTAGTCGATTATTGATCTCTTGCCTCTTGCTAACCATGTGTATTTATGTATGTTTTTATGGCGGAAGAGGTCATTAGTTATGTTAAACTCGTTAAAACTAACAAAATTTCTCAGGGATATGCCATTCCCATTTAAAGTTTGTTCTCCATTATCACCAATTATATTTCCCATAATTTGTTAGAGAGAATGGCTATATACTATCAGTTTGCAGTCACTTATTGCATTCCAAATTGCGCGAAATGTACTAATTTACAAAATGAATGAAATGTACAAATTAAAAAGTTTGAACCGATGCACAACATGGAAACAAAAAATGGATCAAAGTGGGTACGCTAACTTTAAGTTAAGTTAGCATATCCACACAAGAAAAACACACAAAATAAAAAAACTAAAATATACCACAATTTTGTACTAGTTTTGAACTAGTTTATACCCAAATTTAAAATTTTGAACCGGTACACAACATCGAAATAACAAATGGATAAGAGTAAGTTAAGTTAGCATACCACACAAGAAAACAAAAATAAAAAACTAAAAATACCACAATTTGTACTAATTTTGACAAAAATAAAAAATGATAAGGGGAAGTTAAGTTAGCACACCAACACCAGAAAAACACATGAAATAAAAAATGAAATTATGCGATTTCCACAGTAAATTTCCGCTTACGTCACGAAATTCACATACTGATCACTGATTAATATGTAGCTTTGCTGCAATCATCTAAAAGGGCGCAAACGCGCTGATACTAACCAAACCTTGTTTGCGCCCTCATTTCTCATCACTTCAAAATTCATTCAACACGATATAAAAATTCCTTTTTTATCATAACATTCACCATAATCACTTTAAATAATACATTCATGTTCCGGAACCTCGGTGCTTTGTTTCCGGATCAACATGCGTGTCTCACATATGCACTATTTCATGAAGTAAAAATTATGTGATGTCCATAAGAAAATTACTGTGTGTTTGAAATGTATATGTAAACAACGAGTACAGCATGCAGGAGATTTTAACAGCCCTTACATGTACGAAAGTATAATGAAATGTGTGCGACGTCAAAATATTGAGGGTCAGGTAAGCGCTGCAACAGAGGAGAAGAGGATGTGTGCAGGATATGGAAGCGATCAAATTGTGTTCTTTATGAATACAATAGGAATCAAACATTGTGCACAAGAGATGTGGACTAATGTTCATGTGAACAGGAGCATTGCATAAAGTGTAAAACCGTAGTGTAAATGCAAAAATAAAAGCTCTCCTTTGCAGAACTCTTTTTGGTTTAGAAAAACCTTATTTGATAGCATATGAAGCCATTTTGATCCCAAATACAATAATGTATTTGCTAAATTGCCGGATATAAAGGGAGAATATTGAAAAAATTTTTGTGTAATATTAAAAACCAACGAATTCAGAAAATTTTCTATTTTAAAAGAGCAATTAGCCCTATCCGTACGAAAAATCTTAAGAAATGTTTTGGGACGCTTTGAGAAAAAGGAGTTTCAGCGTTTCGGATTTAACAGTAACTCAGCCCACCAACTCATTAAAGTATAATTTGAAGTTCTGCGTCTGTTGATATTTCTAAATTTGGGTATAAATTAGTTAAAATTAGTATAAAATTCTGGTATTTAATTCCTTTAAGTTCAGGAATTTTTATTGTGGGTAAAATAAATTAACGTAAAGTAAGCAACCCGACTCTTATCCTTGTTATAATTTGATGTTGAGCATCGGTTACAAATGTTTAATTTGGTATAAATTAAAAAAAATTGGTTTTTTTTTTTATTTCTTTTTGGGAAAAGTTATTCTATTAGTGGAATTAATATACGGTCATTATTTATGGCTGGCAGAGATTCGAAAATACTCAAAATTTTACAACTCGTTTCTCATTAGTCATAGAAACTACCTACCGGCAGTTTCGTCCCTGCTTATCACTTAATATTAGCTAATCATTTGTCCTCTTAACATACTTCATCTACTCTACCCAATTCGTGATGGCTAATGTGTACTTCCTTCGGTTGAAATCCAAAGTATGCTTTGAATGTATTCCAAGTTTGAACCTTGTTCATTCAATTCGGACAAATGCGAACATTAACTGGCGAGTCGTTAATTTGCTAGATTCGGACATTACCCGAAACATTCATAAAATTGTAGTAGATATTATTAGAGAATTTTTCATCATTTGTTAAAAATATTTTTATGATAATGTGAATGTAATGTGTAAATAATATAATTATTAATTTTGCTGATTTTATTTTCGAAGACACTCCACTGTGTTTGTCGTGATACCACAAGTGGGAAAAAGAAGAACCAAACAACGGAAACGAGGAAGACTGTGGTGGAATGTACGTGAAAGTTATGAAATACAACGACCAAACCTGTCACCTGATAACTGTGGACGGGGCGGGTTGCCTTTGCTTGGAGTGGACTGTATTATTGGTTGTTGAACGTAGATAGGCAATCCCACTCAGTCCCTTTCGACGCTCGTTAGGAATTTTGTAATAATGTGGGTTATCATGGAAACACACTTCTCACCTTGCAGAATGATGTTTAATTACCTTTGAGTTGTCACAATTGTTCTTTACAATAAAAATACACTAAGTTATTGTTCTCAGTGTGAGAATACAGGAATCTTCCATCTTGAATCACGAAGCGCGAGAACATGTGCTCGCCTGGCAACTTGCAGCTTTGTGTGAAATACATTAATTAGTTCAATACATACACAATGCTGAACTATAACAAATTGAAACAATGTGGCTTTCACTTGACCACAACATAAGCACAGAATATTACTTTCTGCATAAGAATTTTTTATACACAATGCTGAACTACAACAAATTAAACAATGTGGCTTTCACTTGGCCACAACATAAGCACAGAATATTACTTTCTGTGTAAGAATTTACGTGATCTTTTAACACGGAGCCCGAGACATGCTTCTCGCAAGGGTGCTACTCAGCGACTGACTCTTTTCGGTTCGCGAGCACGCGAAGAGGGGATTTGAACTGATTTGAACTGGCCAATTAGCGACTGCTTTTCCAGCGGTTGCAGTATGGAGAAGAGGGGTGAATTTGAACAGTCCAATAGGCAACTGCTAGAATTTGAAAATATTCTAGAACGGTTTAGAAGGTTTGGGTCGCCAAGGCGAATTATCACGCGGCGCAGTGGTGCCGCTCGGCTTATGGAAATTTCCATCCCGCGCTTCCGGTGTTGCCGCCTAGGGCGTAGGAAGCGTTTTATATTTATACGTCCCTTTCTGCTTTTGCGTGTGGGCCCGAACAAACTGCTCCATTCATCTGCGAAATGTCATGAGAAAAAATATATACGTTTTCTTTGCTGCAGCTTCTAGTAGTCAAATGAATAGGTGCTTATTGTGTGCGTCATCTTTAAATAGTGCTAAAGCCACAATATTTCAATCAAATTTTCAAAATGAATGAATTATACGAAAAATTTATAAAATCAATCCTTTTTCCAGAAAAAATGACAATAGTTAATTTTAATACTAAAATCAATACTAAATAAACTGATATTCATTTCCAAGAATTAGCTGCAAATAGTTGCACATATTATATTCCATCTCCGTGTAAGTTTGATTGGCAATTGAATTAACTATAAAATGTTGTTATGTGTCTTTAATGAAATAAATTTTATCCAATATATTCTACTTACAATTTTAATTGATAACGTAAAGCATTTTAATTCCTCTTTTCTGCATCTGTGTGTCAATCTGATGAAAGAGTGTAACCATACAATTATTGTTTTATTTCCATTGAGTAATATTTTTTATTCTATGTGAAACACGAATAGCACCAGACGAATGGAGTTAAGTGTTACTTCCACAGGTGAGAGAATCGTAACAAAGGTATTGCGTCAAAGTTATAAGTGATTTTTGTTATTAGATTTAAAGTACGTAAAGATGTACTAAGTACATCTTTACGTACTTTAAAGTCACTGGCATCTGACGGCCATTCATCATGGTCAGTGACGTCCATCCTCCACTTGTGATTGATCCGTGTCAGAGCGGAGGACAGACTGTTTTCTGATAAATAACAAGACCATCACTCCTTTCGTTCTTGACGAAGGCACTCGCACACTCGCTGCCACAGTTACCACAGCTCTTGCTGGAAATACTTCTCGCACAGCTCCACGTCAGCTCCACAGGGCACGAACTGCTAGGCTCCGTCGTCTACGCTGCAATGTTTCGTGAGTTTGATTATTTGATTGATTAGTGATTCAACTGCTAAGAACATTAGTCCCGGAGGTGTAATCCATATAATATCCTCGAGAGGTAGCGGTGATCTCCCACTGCATAGCGCGAGCGGGCAGCTCAGTATCACTGACGTCACTGCAGCACCTCTGACCGGAAGGTCCTAGGCTCGACTCCTGACGGCGGCAGGATTTTCGACACTCGCTTTTAGCTAGATCGAATTCAGTCGCTATCTGGGGGAGAATTCTAGTGACCGGCTGTTCTGATTCGTAGTTTTCCGTGGTCTCTCCGATCAACACCCCGCAAATGCCGGACACCCTAACAAACGGGCCACGGACCGCGCGCGATTTTCCTGCCCGTTCCTTGTCATATCCTCTCCTATCCTCACACACACACACACACACACACACACACACACTAACATGCACTACACTACCACACATTCCGGGTGACCGGTCGGGAGTTTAGAGCTTGTCCCGGCTGGTCGGTGCTCCGCTGGTGGGAGAGTCCTGGTTAGGGGAAAACCCTCCAGCCGACGGTAGGTAGTGCCGGATCTCGCCATACAGCGGGAGATCACCGCCATCTGCCGAGGAAAAAAATAAGCACTACACTTACGGGAATTATGACCTAAGCTGTTGACGCGCCAGGAATCACTAACCAACCAATCAACCAAATTCCACTCGGTGGTTATATCTGGCGCCAAACTGCGGTCGGCTAACTGATTTCGTCTATCAGATGTCTCCCACCAGAGGGGTACCGCACCAGCCGTAACAAGCTCAAAGCGCCCCAGCGGTCTCTCGGTATATGTGGTACTGTAAGTGTGTGTAATTAACGGGGGAGGATAGGACAAGGAAGAGGAAGGAAAGATTGCTCGCTCTCCGTGGTCCGCTTGTTAGGATACTGCTCCGGCGTTCGCCACGGAAAGCAACCGAACAGGGCAGACGGCTGCTAGAATTCTCCTACGGAATGTGACTGAATTCGACCAAGCTAATATCGAAAAATCGAAACTCCCTCTCAGAGGGGCGGTTGGATAATAACTAGCTCCACAACCTTTTATCTCAAGTGGCGCGGCCATGCAGCGCAGTTCTGACTCACAAGAACAGGACGCAGCACATACACTTCGCGCAGTTTCTTCAGGTGCTGTTAGGAATAGTACGCGTATTGAACTGAATAGAAGTGCCAGCTTTTGGAACTAATTCGCGAACATAATGTGCACGTGTTAGTTTAATGCATATTGTTTTTGCCGTCGCAGAGGTTGACTGTTGCGTCCGATTTTCAGTAACTGATGGTGTGAACATTCAAAGCAACGAGAGTCATTTTGAATTCAACAGTAATAGATCTTAGAAGACAGTTTCTTCAAAAGCTTCTATTCCCGTGAAGCCGGTGACCGTTGCTGACCGTAGAATTTAAGTGCAGAAATGTGAATCAAGTAGATTTTTGGTTCTGGAACAAAAACCGAAACTCAACGGTAGTAAATTGCTTACAATCCTATCTCACACCATTTTACTCTAATAAGTTTCGGTTTGTGAAGACCCTAAACCTGGAAATACCCGCAGTTTAATTTTAACCCTGATCTTTAGTTCCGAAAAAAGTGATGTCTTTTGTAAGCATGTTTTCTTTTACTGTTATTACTTTGGAAAACCGGTCATATTGCAGTAGGAAATGATTATTTTTGATGCAAGTATATATAAAGCAAGAAGATAGAATTAGTGAAATGCAATTCTATTTTCATTAATAAATATAATAATTCTCGCTAAAAGATATCATTTTCCAAACTGCTATTGGAAAAACGTTTCCGTTAACTTAAATTCTGCAAGGGCAGTAGGGCGTATACCAGGAAATCCGAGTTCGATCAACAAAAGGAGTCAATTATGTGAAAAGCCTATCATCAGCATCATACTATATCATTAGCTATTTTATATGAAGGCAAAATAATAGCTGACAATCGGGATACTGTAATTACTTTCGTACGTATTTGTTTAAGCTAATCATGGCGTCAAAGTCAATATACTACGACTGTAATTAACACGGGCCTGTCCAAAAATGCCCCTCAAAGAGTTGAAAGAAATCTACTATCCCAATTATATCAGTATGAAAATATATACGGGTCCAAATATTCTAAAATTCGACACAGTAGATCGGATGTTATTAATGAATTACCCTGTGTGAGGCTTCTTTTCTCTCCCTCGGAGTTGTGATGGGAGAATTTGAAAATGGATAGGTACGTTTATCCTCTCCACCCCAAAAAAAGAGAAGGAAAAACAACGAAATATGCATAACATGTGACACCCATTTATGATAAACGCAGAATCGAACAATGCAAAGAAATGTCTAATAAAATGTACTTTTGGCTTCTTATTTATGTCACCTTTACATTTGACCGTCAAGCAGAGCTACAGTATAATCCAAATTTAATATCCAAGAAAGGAAGGATTTATTGAGAGTCTTAAAATAACGACATGTGGTCATTTAAAACCCAATAGCGATAATTCACGACGAATATATTCGCGATGAGTTACGCTAATTAGCCGAAAGCTCATATTAACAGATATGATATTTTAAAGCAGTGGACCGTAAACCTGCAGTGCTGGTTTCTTTATCTCCGAATTGTATTTTGATTTCCGATGTAATCAAGCTTTCAGACCACAATATGGAACATTGATCGCATATCGGAACGCAAAGTTAATATCCGAGTGACCGCACTTACTACACTGAGATGACTTTGAAATCACAATAACTGCACCTTCAGAAAAAGTTCACCAGCTTTAAAGTGTAGCAAAGTTAGTATACAAAGCAAAGTTAGTATAGCAAAAATCAGTATAAACCACTAAATACTATTATAAATTTAAAACAATTTCCCATTGTTTCATTGTTGTATACTAGGAACCGCGTACGATCAATTAATTTTGAAGAATTGTTGTATCTTGGAAAACATTTTTATTTGTGAATTACTTTTTATATACATATACCACTACTTCAGGAAAGAAAAGAAACAAGAAGCAAGAGAAATAATCAAAAGGTCTCAGTTTTATTACAAACAACTATAAATTTTAATTTACTATTTGAAAAGATTCACTTGTAATAAATTTTGCTGTCACTTTTGAAAATGTTTTCAGCAAGGGCCTTTTAGAGGTAAGACTGCTTCAGGTATATTTACTTGCCAGAGCAGTAACATCGAGAGTAACGGTTTAATTTAATACAATGTACGTATAATAATTACTGAAGAATTGTACATTATAGGCGCTTAAATGGACTGACATGCGCATTGAAGGGTTCAGTCAACAACAACAAACACTTCATGAAATAAGAAGTCACCTCCGTCAACTTAGAATTATATAGAGCCGGATTTTGATGGCTTTGCAGTCTCATTAGCCTCTCTGAATAAATCTAATTTGGCATAATGACTTTAATGACTTCATCATTTAATAATGTCAACACGTCATCAGCATTCCTACAAAATAACCAGTCCCTATCTTTGTGTGATGTATCTAAGTTTGAGTGATGGCTGTCCAAATGTGTAAAGTAAACGAACTAAGGGGCAGATATGGCCAATAAATTACGCTCAATATGGTGGAACGTCGATATTTTAAATTTCAATGCCTTGAATTCTTCTGAATGTTGATTTTTTAAATTCTTTTGACCGTTATGAACATGTTCGTTAACTAAAATCTCGAAGTTACGTGTTATTTGATTACAAAATTCAAAATTTATTGCTTATTTATCCTTGAAAATAGATTTTATTACATGGGAGTTTTTTTGTTTTTTCCTTTTCAAAATTCAACATTTATTGCTATTTATCCTGAAATATTTTACTACATTGGAGTTTTTTTCCTCCATTCAAATTTAAGTAGTATATGACTTATGGGATACAGAATTTTGAAAATGTGCACAAATTCACTTTTCCCCATAGCACGTCATACAGCAGTTTTTAACTGTTTTTGACGTAAAATAAATAAATAAATAAATAAATAAATAAATAAATAAATAAATAAATAAATAAATAAATAAATAAATAAATAAATAAATAAATAAATAAATAAATAAATAAATAAATAAATAAATAAATAAATAAATAAATAAATAAATAAATAAATAAATAAATAAATAAATAAATAAATAAATAAATAAATAAATAAATAAATAAATAAATAAATAAATAAATAAATAAATAAATAAATAAATAAATAAATAAATAAATAAATAAATAAATAAATAAATAAAAACTTCTTTTCCGTAGCAGAATCCAAGTATATTTTTGAAGCCACTGCATATTCCAAATTCCACTACTTTCTTCACCTAAATAAGGTTTGTCCGGATAATTCGTAATCCTATCAACATTAATTCACTAAATACAACCAGTCATCTACTTTTAATGCTATATTTCTAAGATTTTGACGGCTACATTAAGAGAAGTAATATTTGGTTTTGATGCGCAATTAACCCATGTTGAATGATGACACATGTGATACCATGCTGTATGCGGCAGTTTACCTTTGCCTGTCACGTCACAATCACAAGGTTCCTTAATCTACGCCTTACGCGTGAATGGAACCACAAATGCAGCGCTGAGCAACTGCCTCTGTAGCCGCCTGCACTATTCAAACCGACATTCCATCCAACGGTCTCGGGATTTCCATTTCAGCTGCCCGCATCCACTTCCTCCGCTCAAATGACAAAGCTCATTTTTCAGATCCGAGCCCGAAATCGGAAAGACCGTGATTACCACAGCGCGCCCAATCTCGTCCCACTCGGTCGCTCGATCACAGCCTCCAGTAGTCCTCGCCGCTCCATCCATCGCGGCTGCTCGGCGTCGCAGCGGCGTGCCGCAGGGACGGCGTTGCGGTCCCACACTTTTTATCCGAGCGCTAAGTTAAACGCTTTTCCGCGGGCTCCGCCGGAACGGGGGGCCCCCTGAATTTTTAAAGGGGGCGGAGGGGGGGGCCGCGCAGCGGGGAAATTGGTAGCGGCGCGACGTCACCGTTTTTCTCTTCCGAGCAATTAGCCCCTCCCCTCGCTGGCCGCGGCGGCGGTGGCACGCTCCGGGGCCGGAAGTCGCGTCGGAAGGAAGGTGGATGGTCGGTCAGCTCCGAGGCCGGGAGGCCAAGGGTCCGCGCGACGCGACTGCGGGCCTGCAACCTCCGGTTCCTTGTCTTTTATAAAGGCCTTTTTGCGAAAGAGGCAGTGCGACTTGTGGCCCAGTCTCTGTTTATCAACTCTCCACTGAAAATGTGGACGGAACGACTGGTTGCAGGGAAACGAGTAGTGGTACATTTGCACGAAAAATATGAGCTATTTGTGAAAAATACATAAGAACATATTTTATTCCGAACCGGTGGCCGAGATCACTAAGGCAGTAATGTAATAGTGATCTCTGACCGAAGGGTCGCGGGTTCGAGTGCCGACTGGGGCATGGTTTTATTTGTGTGCGTCCTTTCACCCCTTATCATCACGATTTCGTTTCATCTGCGTAGTTACCTTAACGTTCACTCCAATAACGGTCGCTAATGACTTGATGTGACCTTAAATTTTTAAAAAAAAGGGTGTATTTGACATTTTAATGTTGGATTAATCCGACATTTCTGAGCTAACGGTGTTCTTGGACCAAGACTAAGTTTTTATTTATTATCCACCCCTGGCGAAACGGAGATACGTGGCAAGCATGATGTTTTCTTTTAATCGTATTCAGCATTCTTGGCCTGGTTGGGCTTTGCTTTCGTCACATGCCTATGGAAACCGAGACGATATATAAGAAAGCTATAGCTCTATTTTTTCTGTCTGGGAATTGAATCAGGGATCGCTCCTTGGGAAACAAGCATGCTTGTCCATTAGCCACATGAGGGGCAAGAATAAATTATTTATGTTTGTCTTTTACTTCCTGTAAGAAGATGCAAAGATAGAACGCACCATCTGAAAATGTGACCACCACCTTATATTGGAGTTCCAAGGCTTGATTCAGTTGTTGTACACTTCCGAAGTTTTAGTAGTACTAAGAATTCATATGAGAGAGCGGCACTTAATATTGAAGATAGAGAGGGGGCAAAACTAATAAAACAAAGTAAAATCCTTAGCATCATCAAATAAATGTCACAAACTGTTACATTTTATAGTCAGATAAATCAATAGAGTAATAAAACGTTGGTTTATAAATTAATTTCCTAAAAAAGGTAATAGTTTTACCTTAAAGTTTCAATGCATATTTTTTTGTATGCATCTTTTTACACTTTTAAGAAGTTCCTTTAAATTCCTGCTTCCTTTATATCTTTGTGATATCGCGTATGTTTTGAGAATTGATTCACGAATCGAAACCTTTCGGTATAATCAACTCTTAATGCAAACTCTGTAATTATCAACAAAGAATTAAATGGCTGGAGGGTGCGTAAATGGATACGACAATACTGGGCGTGAAGTTAGGGAAGACTAGCAATTGACAGGGAATGGATGGAGAGAGGGACAAAATCGCTTGAGCCAGGTGAAAACATAAGAATAAGATTGAACTATCCTTCACTGTAAAAAAGCAAACCATTATTTTTATATATTTAATTGACGGCGACCTGTGTTTAAGTGGTCAGATAGCTCATCTTTTATCCCTGGTTAAACAAAATGAAAATTTCATTACATTAATTTATTTGAACTGGAATTAGGTATGATCCGGTGGCAGTTAAACAACAATAATTGCAATAATAATAACAATATTTATAGTAATAACAATAATAATAAAGAACATGAAATAATATACTATTACTAATATAAGTATTATAAGAAATATTTCACCAATAATTGGAAAATTTAATACAAGCTACATAATTTGGCTAAGTTTTTAATTCATTGATCGCGTTCACTACACTTAACTGCATTGCACTGCACTATACTACACTACACTACACTATACTGTTTTTGCTTTGAATTACACTGACCAGCACTTCACAGCACTTACTCATTTAATGTCTATTACTCTCATATTGTTCTAACTTATTTCTAAAGCTTCGGACACTTAGAGGAAAAGCTTTGAAAATTGCTGCGGGTAAACTGTTCCAATCTTTAATTGTTCTGTTACAAAAGGAAAGTTTCCCAAGATCTGAATTTTGTTTCCTTGTTCGTTTTTTCGGCCGAAATAATTTGGATTTTCTAGTCTAACTTCAATTTCCTTCCAAGCCGGTTGACCTACGTACGATTTATAGAGCGCAAAGCCTCGCCCTTGTTCTTCTCGTTTCTAGATGTTTCTAGAGAGATAAATAGGACAGAGGATGAGAGGTAGAAGTAGGAAGGAAGAAATGAATATGGAGAAGAATGTATTCTGCCTGAAAGTAGTTTTAATGCTTTAGTATGTCTAGAGGTAACAAAAACTACAAAACTTTCATAATTTTCGTTGTATGTCTTATGTTTATTCTCTGTAACTATAGTCGGACATTGATTTATCGAAATTCTCTATAAATCGAATTATTTTTCTGTTCCCTGGACATTCCGTTTAAAAACGTTTCTACATAACGAACATTATTTCTATACATTAAACTTATTTTCTTTTTTTCTATGAAATAAAAATTAACCAGTACATACTACAAATGATGTTCAAAAATTTGACAAGGTTTTTGGCTGAGAGAAAATGTTCCAGATGAAATGTTTCAGTGGGGTAACAAGTACGAACAATACTTTTCATGGTTTGCATCCTATGTGCAACAAGATCTTACATTTTTTGTTTTTAAATTTCAATTCAATGATTTGATCACATACGTACGCAATACTAATTTCTTGTTTCTATTTATAAATATGTGGCACGAATAATGAAACATTTGTTAATTATTTGTTAAATTTTCCGTTTTAAGTAATTTTCTAAATTGTTGAAAAGCAATTGCAAAAATTTCATAATTATTTCTATATTTCAAAGTTTCATATATAGAATACTATCGAAGGAACCGACATTCAATACAAGGAGGTTCGACTGTATATTATTTTGTGAAACGTTTCAGCCTAAAAATTTCGAGGAATTAAAAAGTAATAATTTGAATGCTTTTTAAATGTGTTGTTCTGTTTTGTAATATCGAGCCTTTCAATTTAATTATCACATGTTAATGGTTATGTGATAAACTGATTTATTAGCATCACTATATTCCACAAAAAGTCTCTGCAGTAGATTATAGTATTTCCATAACGGCGACATTGGGAACGTCAATCATAGCGAAAACGCAAACCCCAGTGTCCAGAAGATTGTAATTTATCTTTGACATGCCGGCTACACTATACTCGTTGGTAATGAGACTTCGATTTTAAAATGTACTCATTGGGAACTAACGAAGGTTAATTGGCTTCACGATTACACGTGTTCTTTGATTCCGAATATGTAATTCCCAATTTAGGCTCTGTAAAAATTGGCGCATTGTACCAGGGACATAATTTTGGGAATATAACCTTATTTTTATATGTTACTAATATCTGATGACTCGGAACTACGCTTTCAAAATAAGTTTATACGTCTGCTTTTTTGTCAAATATCTATTAACGTGTAATGTTTTGTAGATCAATTTCCAACATATTGTGTAATATTGAATGCAAATAAAGTTATTGTACAATTATTATTACATATATTATTTCACAAATCATTTTTCCGACATCAGTTTAAGCACTTCCCTCTAAATATCAACTTAACATGCTTATGGATATCATGGAAAGCTGATGCTATGAAATTTTCCATTCACGTATTGATTGTGGAACATCGACGTTTTTGATATTCTTGGCATTTAAAGAACTGGTAATGTATTATATACAGTATACTGTATTACTGTTATAATGTACTTATGTACATTATGTTGCTGCAGTATTCGTGAAATCTGGTTTTGTTAAAATATTTAATTTATTGCAGTGTTTTTAAGTGTTTTTATTCTATTTTTATCACGAAAATGATGGATATGGCAAAACCTACTGAACGTCAGCTGTGGAAATTTCATTTATTTGTGTTAAATCTTTGCAACTCTTTTATAAATTCTCGCTCTTTATCACCATCGCCATTACGTGTCATATCAGAGTTATAGTTGAATGTAGATGCAAGGTCTCTAAAGTAAAAGACGTCGTTAGGAACGGAATTCATTCCCGAGAAGAACCCGAACAGATTCGAGCGTTGGCTAAGATGGCCAGCTTAGCATTGCTGGCTCCCGGACTGCAGCCCATTACGGGGGACTCAGCCTGGGATCACCAGCAGTAAGCTGCGGCTGAGAGCGCTATTACGTGTCCGACGCTCTAGCACCGAGGCGGAGTAGCCAGCTGTTACCAAGATGGTAGAAAGACGTCGAATCACTGACGTGATTACATCCTTATCCCATACATCATGTTTGTCCACTCATTTCCTTAGTAACCAGAGATCCAGGTTGTTATTTTTACCTACTTTCCTTTTATATCCCGAGAGAAGTCCATTGCGAATTCGCTAGGATTTGCATTGAGTATATTTCTAGCTTTGTACGAGAAAACAATAAAAAGTAATGAAAAGAAGATCTGCATTCAAAATCACATTTGTTCCATCTTTGTAGGCAGAAACCACTCGGCATGGATCAATAGTCATGGTCTTGAATCCCGCCTGTAGCGAGAAATATTATATATTATTTGTCAAAGGGCTGTTTGGTCTTTTCAATAAATTGGGCGACATTCCAAACCGATCTGTATAAAGAAGCAATGGAATGAAAAATCGTGTTTCTTTTCACCTGCACATGGGACATTCGTATTGAAAAAGTACGTTAAAATACGTAAATATTAAAAAAACGTAGATTTCGGGATCTATAATTTCTATTGCCGCGCGATCTTTCGGAAGAAAATTATCTGTATAAAGAAGCATTGAATAGAAATCTTGAAATAGAAAAGGTTAGTGAATCTTAATTTTTGCATACATACAATACATTATTTTATTAACTGATTTCATCAACTTATTTATATATGTAGCCTTTGAATGAAGATTAGGGAAATATATTATTATTATTATTATTATTATTATTATTATTATTATTATTTCATTTATATTACGTGTATTCAGAATGTTCACGTTCACAGCGTTTTTGTTTGTTTCAGTTTTAATCTAGGTTGTATAAGCATGTGAACATTTTTTGACTAACCGTGCGATCTAATCGCACGGGTTCTCACTAGTATTTATTAATTTCCGCTGCCTCAACTACTTGTTCATTTGCTCCGTAAGTGCAGTACATTTTATAACTCGGGAGATGGCGGTAATCCCCCTTTGGAGCGTGAGGATACGCCGCCCTGCATGTACGCTTGCGGGTTCCCTCCGCTAGTTACATCTCCAGCGGGGCACGGCTTCAACCGGGTCGAGCTCCCGACTGGCCTCCCGACATCGAATCCCACTTTAGACATGATTGACGTGTTGGAGGCAAATGCAAATAATTGCATACCTTCTGAAAATATCCTTATAAAAATTCATTATAGTTGCTTAGTAGCGTAATATTTTTTTAAAATGTTATTTCTACTTGTTCAATTTTTACAAATTTTCAGGGTTTTGAATGAAAGATATATACATAATTTTTTTTTGGCAAGATGACGTGATTTAATACTAGGTATGGCATTTTTTACTATAGTTGAATAATTATATAATATATATATATATATATATATATATATATATATATATTCGGAAACATGATAATATATTAATTTAAAAAGTATATTTTGAAATAGTTTTGGTTTCAGTGGTTATATTTTACTTTCTCACCCACTGTTTACGCAGTATTGTGTTATGTAACATTCATGTAATTTTTCGTAAAACGCAGACAAATTTTTTAAATATTTTTTTTGCGTCAAACTCTGTTACACACTGTATGTGACGTGCTAGGGGGAGAAATAAATTCTGTGGACGTTTTCGTGATTCTATGTTTCCTACCCTAAGCCATATAATACTTGCATTTTGAATATAGAAAAAAAGAAAGACGAGATTTTAAAACGATGATTTTCTAAAACATGCCGGTCAGTTTTCCTATCTCGCACTTTCTTCGTAAGAAGAGAACGTTATGTGATTGTAAGCTGGAAAACTACAAATTTTGGGCAAATTGAGAGAACATACTTACAGTCGTAGCTCCATTAGTTTGAATTATGTTCATACATTAATTTTTATTGTTTGGTTTTTTAAGGTGGCATCAACAGGTAGGTCATTAGCGACCACTATTGGCATTAACGTTATGGTAACTATGAGGGTGAAATGGTGATGATAAGGGGTGAAAGGACGAACACAAATACAACCATGCCCGAGGTGGGACTCGAAATCGCGACCCTTCGGTCCGAAATTACTACGACACTACTGCCTTAGCGATCTCGGCCACCGGGCCGACATTAATTCTGTATATGTATTAAATATGTAAAACGTTTTCTGGTCTAGAATGACTTCTTAAAACGCTCTTTTTACTTTCTCGTATACGTACGTGTATTTATGTAATAAAGGAAGTATAGTGAAAGCTATCTAATGCTGCGGAAAATAAATTTTGATATTTAAACGGAAATTCATGTTTTGAAGTCCCTTGAAACAATTTTTCAAAACATCCGTTCGTCTGTTCATCTGTCCATCCGCCCCCACATCTACATGTCCATCTGTAATAACATTAGCGCATAAATTATTCCTAGAATTTTTTTTTCCAAAATGAATATTCTCGGATCTGACTCCAAACTCTACCATTCGGAAAAAAACATTAATTAATTTTGGGGAGTACTTTACTAGATGCCGCAGCAAAAGTTTCAACCTTTTTAAAAAATGAATACAATTTTTTCCTTACATTTTTTTAAAGAATAGAGTAAAATACACTTACAAAAATGGTATAGTATATCCCATTTTCATTGTCCACTGTGAATATTAGGAAATTGGGGAAATTTGAAATTCTTTCGACGTCATTATTATAATATTGAAGATTTATTCCTTCCAATGAAATTTGATTTCCACAATCAGTTATTTTTTTTTTGAAAATGTAAGGAAATTTCCGGTAATTTTGATTTAAAATTAGAAATATAAAAGATAGTTAAAACAAAATTTTCTCAAGAACAGTCCAATTTTTTAACTTATTTAGGGATAGTGCTAATTCTATTTAAATCGTAGACGGTATAAACGCCATTTCGCTGAATTCTTTTCTTTTTTCAAAAAGTACACAAATATTTTCTTACCTCAATTTTATGTTTTATTACTATATTTAATTGCCAGCAATACATTTACATTATTGCATTTGTGAGTATAAATTTAAAAATTCAAAACTTTTCCAAAAATATTGATCTATTCCTTTTTTTCCTTGGGAACTGTTCGTCTTTCACCGTTTCATTTTTTGCTACACCAACGACAGCCTGAACACCTTTTGATAAATGATATTTTCACATCATTTGTCACCTTACCGACTTGAAAATTAATTCGCAACAGGCTGTTTCCTTCCAGCTGTTTCCCTAAATGATGATAAATAACATGGTTGGTTACATTATTCCCGCACAGGTATGATTAATTTTCGTTGTAATTTTGGTTAATTTTTCACTTTAATCTCATTATCTACGCTGTTTGTGATCGCAGTCGTACATGACAAAACCGCGGAAACATGATCATGTTCCCGCAAATGGGATACCTCATTTGGGCGAGGCAAAAGCTCTTGCTTACCTGAATCCAAACTGCGCACGAAGTTTCCTCGCTTGGTAGGTAATACACCGTTAATATGAAAGCCATATTTCACTGAGCTACAATAAATGGAGTTTTTGCAGTAATTTTACTATGTTGTTGGGTTTCATGTGAATGTAGTGCATGTCAATAAAAATGTTTTATTTTTTGTACTTGCCTGGAATTGACAATTTATTCATTTCACATAATTAAATGAGGTAAATTAAAGACTTGAAATAAAAAACATGTACGTGCCATTTCTGTTAAATTTACGTTTTACCAGAATAATGATGAATGAATCAAGCCCTATAACATAAATAGGAACCAAAGTCCAGACACATTTTTGATAGTATTACGGTGATATAAATGCAGGAGTTGTATGTGCTAATAAGTTTAAAGATATATAAACTCATTTTTCTCGGAGTATGAAAATGGCACCTACATCATTTTTATTTCAAGTCAATTATTTTACCTCCAGGTATCTGAATTGAGGGGAGTTGTAAGAGACTTTAGAGGCTTGTGTTATTAGTAGAAATGGAGATTCAGGGCGTGGTTGAAAATATTCCGTGGAAACAAAACCTTCAATACATTGAGAACCTTAAGAGATATTTAAAGAAAATCAAGAAAAAGTTGTTTGGCTTGACACGAGTATTTATGTAATTTTGTTTTAATGCTTTGTAATTGTATTCCCAACTTCTTTTCAGATAACCACAAGTAAAAACGGTTACTTTTAGGCCATTCACACCTTGATAAATGTTTTTTTGCGCTGCTGCTAACAGTGAGACGATGCTCAAACATTCTGATAAAACTGCAACAAAAAAAAGGAATGTTTTCGTCTGATGTCATGAGTTATTACTGACCTTAATGTAACCTGGTACCCAATTAATTGATTTATATACTTGAATTAAATAAAAAGAAGACCATAAAGTTGTTTAAAGAATAGCGTACGACACATGTGGTAAAAGTGATTTTATTTTGCTCGTAGGATTGCAATACTCGGCCTATCGGTCTCGTGTCGCAACATTTCCTACTCCTACAAGAAAAATGCCACTTTTACCACTCGTTTCATAAGTAACCATTTTCAATTTACAATACATAAATACGTAAAGAGGCCTGTGTGCTTATCTGTATTTACTACAGTACTACTTGCGGACAGAATCATACATTCCCATAGCATGTCATACGCAGTTTCAACTGTTTTTTGAGTGAAATAAATAAATAAACAAATAAGTATTAAAACATAAAAAAAATATTAGAAGCATTTGGATCCGAACTTTCATCTCCCTTATCTTTGCGTGTTCTTAAGGCCAAATTTATGATCGGAAAACCTACTGCTTTTTACAAAAGTACACTGGCGTGATAAACATGACGAGAAGTAATAAAATGTTGGCATTAATGACATAATGGTACTAACTGAACCCATGTAAACATTCCGCATTTTCTAAATAATTGTTTTCAAAGTCGTTATAGTTTCATACTTGAACGAACGGACCGACATACATTCAAATTTGTTTAAAACGCACAGGTCCTGAGTTCAGAATTAAATCACATAGGTCCGACATTGTGCTAGAAAAAAATGCTCATTTCTATGCAGATTATAGCACCAGTGTTACGGGATCCTCCGCGAGAAAATCTGCCTCGAAGGATCAAAAGTGCCGCGCAATTCCTTCCAATGTCACTGGTAATGACCCTCCAAAAAGGGATGAGGAAATGAATAATTATTGATACCTTAGACGACGCAAAATGATTAGAATAACACAACATCGAGATGTGTCCTGGCCAAGGTGGCTAAGAACATTAACTGATGTCGAGATGTCTGAGGGATGGAGTCTCGTCGGTGCGAGAATTTCCGACACTAGCTAAACTGCTGGATCGAATTCAGTCACAATGTGGAGGAGAATTCTAGAAGGGCGCTTGCTCTGATTAAAAGTTACTTTAGTTTCTGCGATGAACACCAGGAACTGCCTGAACAGTACTACCCTAACAAAGATGCCACGGTCTGCGTGCAACCTTGCCTACTTCTTTTTTGTTCTTTCCTCACCCCTTTCACACACCCTGGCATGCACTACACTACCTATATGCCGAAGACCAGTCGGGAGCTTCGAGTTTGTTCTGGCTGGGGTGGTGCCCAGCTAGTGGTGGCCAACTAGACCCCTGGATGAGGAAAAGCCAGCCTAGGTCGGCGCAGGATCTCGCCATCCAACGGGGGTAGATAACGACCACCTTCTACGATAAAACACCCACTGCTCTTACGGGACAAAATGACTGTAGCCGTTTACGCGCTTGGAAACATTAATCAATCAATTTAGCTGAATACTTTTGACAGAGAGATGAGCTGTTCTATTTAGCAGAGAACCCTTCTTTTCTTGGCCTGCTGACTGCGGGGTGCAAAGAAGTTAGGCGGGGGGCTGATGGTGATGCGCTGATCCTCTCCCACACGGGGCTTGGGCCGCCACCGCTAGAGGGCTAACAATTTTCCTTAAGCTCTGAGGTTCAAATAAGAGTCCACGTTCCACCCAACGCCGGAAAATTGGGTGAAATTCCGCAAAGTGAATTTTCTTCAGGCAAACTGATACCCTTTTCCGCCCTATTGCCGGAATTTCGCCCAATAGGGCTTCCTTGTTTAATGCTGATAGGCATTTCTTAACATTGAAATTCTTATTCTTATAATTGCTCAGAATATCAAGTGACCTATTTAAGTTTTGATGGATTTCACGATGGTGCGCATTTCTATGCTGAGACCAGAAAAGCTAAATCGCGAAAAAGTAATCGAATATCAAAAAATCAAATCAAAATCTTGTTTTATTACGTATCTCGGGCTTACAAAAAGGATTTATAGGCCTAGAATACATACTTTTTAGTGACACACGGTGAAATCATGTTCTGCAATGGAGCTTGTATGTGCGTTTGCTGAGTGGTTCTTGCCGTAATCTATACAATTTTAGACTGCCTTAAATATGTTTGATATATCCTTTAGGTGGAATTCCCTATCGTGCAGTTGCCCATTTACTAAATTTTATGAGTATGACTTTATAAAAATCTTCAATTTTTCTTATCATGTTTTACACAGAAAAGATGAACGAAAGTGAACCCAAAGAAGACTGAATTTCGAGAAAAAAACAGTACATTCCTAATGAAAACCTCATCGTATTGTGAACATAAAATGATACTATCATTTTGAAAAACTCTGGATGATGGGCATTGTTTGTGAGGCCATTAGAAACCACACTTACACACTATTGATTGTGCGCAGGAAAATTATTTCTTTCTGTATCACCCTTTAAATTGAAAATTAAATTCCATGATTTAGCAAACTACTAACACAATTTAAAACAAAACTGGCGTGGAGTATCTAGTAATTTCAAGCATAAAGTAATTTGAGCAAAGAACTAGGAATTGAAGACGCGTGAAACCCAGTCCTGCATAATAAATGGTTCTCGTTCCATTCGGATGTAGAAAATTGAGGTCTCTATCTCAAAGCCGCTTCTATATACCCACACCACCAAGGAAGCGACACTCATCCTAATGGGGAGGCGCAGACTCGAGAAATATGGCAACGTTGCTCAGACGAAATTAAAACAGCCCTTACAATCTAATTACACGCGGCAGGAAATTTCTCAGGAAAAATTAAAACATCAGAGGAAAAAGTTTGGAGTAAAGAATAGGAGAAACGAAGTGCTAATTCTCGAGAGTAATGTGATGTCGTTTAAAGGAAAGTTAAAAAGTTTTGCAAATTGCATTTCTGTATTGCTGGCGTCAGCACAATTTTACTGTATGCGCTTACGTATAGCATTCCATTAGCGAATGAAGCAGAATTTGCAGTTTTTTTAAGGAAAATAATATGATAGCACACCCTGCTCGCTCGTGGATTGATTGCAAACATAAATAATATGACATGCTTCGAAAAAATATAAAATATCCTGTTATTACTCACTGCAGTTCCTCTGATCGGGAGGTTCTAGGTTCGAGTTCCGACGGCGGCAGGATTTTTGACACTAGCTTTTCAGCTAGGTCCAATTCAGTCGCTGCCTGGAGCAGAATTCTAGCGGCCGGTTGTTCTGAGTTTTTTAAGGTTTCTCTGAAAAACACCACACGAATTCCGGAGCAATACCCTAACAAATGTGCCACGGACCGTGCGCTATCTTTCCTTCCTCTCTCTTGTCCTATCCTCTCCCCTTACACACACACTTACGCTAACATGCACTACACTACCACACATTCTAAGAGACCGGTTGAGAGCTTAGAGCTTGTCTCGGCTGGGGTGGTGTCCCGCTGGTGGGAGAGTCATAGTTAGGAGGAAACCCCTAGCCGACAGTAGGTCGGTGCAGGATATCGCCATTCAACGGGGGAAGATCTCTGCAATTTCCCGAAGAAAAAGCATGCACTACACTTACGGCACTAATAACCTAAGCTGTTAAAGCGCCTGGTATCACTAATCCTCCAACCTACCAACCTGTTATCACGATTGTGCTAACAAGGGTGTACCAAATGTACATATTATCATTGGAAATTAATTTAATTTTTCAACCTCCTATCTTAGTTGCTCTTTAATGTACTTATGAAAAATGAAGTATTGTAGAATTTTATTTACTAAATACTTAGAGAAATGACCAAAGATTACCTACAAGTAATTCCTGGCATTATTATGAAAATTCAAGAAAAAATTGGTTCCTTTTTAGTTTAGACTTCATTAAGTGAATGTAATGATTGTTAAATGATGAAACGTAAATCAATCACTAACGGTGTATTTATAGAAATGAATAGACAAAGAGGCTTGCAAAGTTAAGTGAAGGGAAGCGACGAGAAGTAAAGTGCATGGAGTAAATAATCAGTATTTTAGAGTGGATCCTGTTTGCGCCCTATCTTGTATTGTATGCACTGGTGGATATAAAGGTAAATGCAAAAAAATACAAGTTTGCAAGTTGGGTATATTATTTCATGAATTATGAAAAATGTATACATAAATATATTGGGTTTCAATGAAATTTAATTTCCCTTATTCCACGATTCTATTAATGAAAATTGTAAGGTACTACCAAAATCTTTTTTCTAATTTATGAATTAAACGTTGAGGAATCGTTGGGACGTCCATTGTCCTGATTAATTAAACACGTGTGATATAGATGAACGCACAGGCAAAACATTTTTAATTTTCCTCGTCCTGCCGTCATCACAGCTTTAACTCTAGAATGGTAACGTTGGGTCTACCAAACCTAGGGTAAAATTTATTTCAACATATCTTGAAATGAAAACTCATCATTTAATTGAATCATTGTCTACCTTTCAAAATAACCACTTTATTTAAAACTATTATCAGTACTCTATTTTACTGTCAGTCATTGTTGAGTGAAAGAGAAATTTGTGACATAAGGAAACTGTTGGGTCTGACTGACCCATCGTTATCCCTTGCATATTTCTCTCTACAATAATTAGGCTGTTTGTTAGCACTTAATTTCCGAACAGTGTGTGTTAGTAATAGCTTTATACGTAGATTGCTTTGTATTACATACACATTTTTTAAATAGATGAAGAATATAAAACTAGAGCTGCTGAATAATATGGACGTTAGATGAAGTGCTCAATGCATCGAGTGAACGAGATGCATAGAGATTTCTGTTTACAGTGAGCACGATACTGATATGAGGCAGAAGGTAAACAGTGAAACAGTGAATACAGATACCAATTACAGCTCACACGTCTTAAGAAAGGACAAAACAACTAAATGGAGAAAAACAGTTGGCAATATAAAAATTCGCATGCGTCGCGTCGTAGCAATATTATTACGTGTTTACCGGCGGTGCCGCAGTTTACAATAAAAGCTCAAACGAATATATATGTAATAGTTTTGTCTGAAAATAACTTTTGAATAGTTTTATTTCTTGTCTAGAATAAGTATGATTTGCTACTAAAGAATAAAAATTCATTTTTATGAACAAATTAGAAGAAATATTTGAATCTCTCAGACCCAACGTAACTACTGACGAAACGTTCTTATGTGTTACCACGTACATCACATATCTGGCCACCAACTTTTATCATAACCTACCTCAAATCCCAGCCCTATCACCATTCAAACTAGCCAAAAACCCCAACTACCAAACACGAATCAAAAACAAATATCCATATCACATATTCCTAAAACAATTCGCAGATTTAGATCCGGACTGAGGACCCGAAAAGGGATTTCCTCCCTGTTAGTATGTAAGATTATATTCAAGGTTAGTATGTAAGTCTGTAAATACAAATGTATAGTTATTTTTACTGAGCTGTGTAATTTCTTCAAAAAATAATAAATTAAAAAAAAAAGTGTCACCACTGTAGAGTTAAGAGCATGACCTCTAAGCTACTTACTTCTACTGCCACTTCCCACCCAATATGAGTAGAGAATGATATATTAGACACGACTTAGAAAATCATAATGTCTCCAAAAATCTGTGGTCACATTGTGGATCCCGACTTGGCCAAAGTTTTTCTGCTATATAAAACAATATCTTTTGTCCTATTTTTAACAACCTTGAAAGTCAGTGTTGACACATATTCAATTCCTTTCTTTCTCATTACTCTTTTACTTCAAATAACTTCTTCTTCCGAACATACTCTCATCAATTTAAATAATAATTCCTTCACCACCCAAAGATAAGCTTTCTCCACTACAATAAAACACTTCCCTACAAAGATTCATCCAGTTACAATTTGGGCCTAACACGTAAATCATTCACAGTAAGTTTCACTTCCATTCGTCCAATTGGCAAGAACGTAATAATCATACTTAATGTACTACAACGAAACCAATAACTACTTCATGAAGAATACATTAGTGTATTCAAACCTTTTTACGACAAAATCAAATACATATCAACGAAATGTCGCTTTCCAAACATTTTCATATATGTATAAGAATACTTCTCTCTTGTACACTAAATATATTCACGCCTAGACGGAATTAAAATCAATATTCACGTTACTTTCATAAACAGAGTGAAGATAATCGGACAGAATCATTCTTAAATGTAATCATTAGGGATTAGACAATTGTCGATAAAGATCAACAAACAGTCCTCACATTTCCTACACAATACTATTCATTACGCAAATTACTGTTCAAGTGCAATACTGTTCATTGACGAACTCAATCGTAGACCTCAGTCGTCATCCTCTGGTAGCCCGCAGCTAAACAATTGAACGTTGATGCACTTTTGAATCTGTGATGCAATGCTAGGCGAAAAAAGTCCAGAAAAGTAATTTTGTGAATATATGAAGTGTTATTGTTCCAAATCATATCCTATAGTACTCCTGACCGTCCAAGGAAGCTAGAACAAGTTTTATCGATATTGGTCCAGTACCTACATTTAGAGATTATTGCCCTGTAACGCAATGCCATTGTGTGCCATATATTAGTATAGATGAACTTAAATTTCTAATTCCTTAGTACTGCAATACTGCCAACATTTACTAATTCAGAGATATCTGGGACGAGAAAACTGGATTCTCAAATTCATCTCCTTTCTTTCCAATATTTCAGTTTTCCTTCCGCTACAAATACACTGCAGTGAAGAAAGGGTGCTTTTATAAATTACTAGCAAAATACCCAGTGTAACTAGGGCTATCTTCATATCCAATCGTTGTGAAAGAGGGTAAAGATACATTTAATATAAACTATGGTGTTTAAAATTAGTATGTTAATGAATTAGTTCAAATTTTAATAAAATATAATTTTTAATAAATACAATTTTCTTTCATATTATTTTACAATACATTGCTATACATTAAAATGTTGCATTGCACTTGGCTCGAAGCCAGATGCAATGCAAAATTTAAATCAAAACATTAAAACAAAAATTAAAATGTTGCACGCACTGCACCTGGCTTCCAGCCAAACAATTAGGTATCAGCTGTCCTGCACCGCTACTGGCCTCTGGCGAAATGTATTACCAACCATGTGCTCTTAGCGAGGAGAAAAACAATGATAGTGGTGCACTTTCCAACAAATTATCTAAATTTTATACTGCAAAAATTAAATTTTAAACGCAAATTAGAAGTTATAGAAAATAAGTTTTTACGTCAAATATTAAAAGCTCCCTGGTTTATTCGTAATGACCTAATTTTAAATGAACTAACAATAGATTCAATAAGTAGGTATATTTCAAAAATATCAAATGGTTTTTATTTTTCTGTTCCATCTTGTCAAGCAACTAATGAATTTAAATTAGGCAAATCATGTAATATTTTTTTCCGCATTAAGACTCTATATTCAAGACATCTCTTTCAACCTCCTTAAATAGCAGTATGAAGTTTTAACTAAAAGAAAAATATTAAATTAATTGTAAATAAGTAATTGTGTAGGACCCTTCCCGGGTAACCTAAGGAATTACATATCAATGTTAATTGTTATAGTTTACTGAATTGTGAAAATATTCTTACACACCTTTGAAAGACATTTGTATGTCGAACAAGTAGAATAAATAATATTAAAAAATAATTTTATATTTTCCGCATTTGTTATATTAATCTTTCCGTAAACTTGCAAGGACACTGCGACAACCCTAAAGGAAAGCCTGTAAAAATGTATCCATTCATTCACTACTTTTTGTGGCATCGATGTCGGATACATGTCGTAGAAATCACTTTTATGACAATAGATAACTGCCTTCATCCTAGAATTTTGCTTGAAGAAATATTGCACACACCGTCAAAATGCGAAGGACGCGCCCGTTGTAATGACATAAAACCTCAGTTTGTCGTCCCACGTAATATAGGCCTCCTTGGCTAGCTACCCTTTCTTTAAAGGGGATGATGTCTAACCAACTCCGTTGGGAACCATTGCACGACCGACGCCTCACACAGAAAGACACGAAAATGCGGAACTTTGGGAAAGAACGAAGACAGCAACAACAAATGAAAACACACACATTTTGTCTTCACACTGTGTCGCGCGAATCGACATCCTTGGCGGCTGGTACATCGTCTTTTCAAGCGAACGTGACAGGAAGGGAGGAAGAGAGAAGAATGAGGCCGAAAGCAAGAAAACCAGAACAAAGAGAGAGAAAGAGGAGAGAGAGGGAGAAGCGAAACATTTGAGGGGGAAGGAGAGGACAGGGATGAGAGAGAGAGAGAGAGAGAGAGGCGTCACAGTGATGGAGGAAGAAAAATGAGAGAGGGAAGAGAGAACGAGAGGGAAGAGAGCGTCAGAATGGGCAAAGGAAAGAGCGAGACGAGCGAGAGAGAGAGAGAGAGAGGTGTGTGAGAGAGAGAGAAATGATACCCTTCGCGAGACTTTCAGAAACCTCGCGACCTCGCGGTAACACGCACGATATACGTCGGGGCAGCGTTAGCCGAGGAAAGGGGAAGAGGAGAGTGTCCGAGATGATTGAAAAATGAGTCGACTTCTGCGCGGGGCACAGGGCGCGACTTCCTTCCGCGGCTGTTGGGCCTAATGCGGGCCTTGAAGGATGGGGGCACGGCGGCGGGAGGCGTTCCAGGAGCTCGGAGCACGCTCGTATGTGTTCGAGCGGGGTGGTGGAGTCGGTGTCGGTGTGTGTCTGGAGAGACGAAGGGCCACATGCCACCGCGCCTTCCCCGCCAGATGGCAGGCTCGGCGCCGGCCTCCATCTGTCTCCATCACGCAGGCCAAGCCGAGCTCCTAGCCCCGCTGGCCGGCCTTCTGCTTTGGAAGTTCGCGGCGCGGCTTACGCCTCGGTTGGTTGGTTGGTTTTTTCGTGTTTCCGGGCGCGTCAACTGCTTTGGTCATTAGTCCCGTAAGTGTAGTACATGTTGGTTCCGCTGGATGGCGAGATCCGGCGCCGACCTACCGTCGGCCAGTGGGGTTTCCTCCTAACCAGGACTCTCCCACCAGCGGGGCACCGCCCCGGCCGGGACAAGCTCTAAGCTCCTGGCCGGTCTCCCCGAATATGTGGTAGTGTAGTGCATGTTAGTGTAAGTGTGTGTGTGTAAGGGGAGAGGTGGGCCAAGGAAGAGGAAGGAAAGATCGCGCGCGGTCCGTGGCCCGTTTGGTAGGGTACTGCTCCGGCATTCGCCTGGTGTTGATCGGAGAAACCACGGAAAACTACCGATCAGAAGCCGACTGCTAGAATTTTCCTCCAGACAGCGACTGAATTCGACCTAGCTGTTACGCTTCGGCCTTGGATAAGCCCAACTGCGTCTTTTTAACCACGCGAAGTCAGTGGCGGTCTGCCTTTTGTGTTGAAGGGCGATTTGGTAACTTGTTAACTGAATTGTTGTACGGAAGTTATGCAGAACGTACAAAATATTAGCGTATCATTTTTACATTCTCGCTGCCGTTTACGCTGTAGAGAGAAAGGTATGAAATGCTGTACGAAAACAACTGCCACGTTTTGGCAGAAAAAACTCTTTATTACAGAGCCCTGGTAACGAAAAAGTGAATAATTCCTGTTGATAAGTTTAGAAAAAGAATCCACATGTGGTACAGAGGGATTGTTATATTGTTCTTTCCGTAAATTTGCAAGGACAGTAGAGTACTGTAATTGTACAGTAATGTACATCGACTCGGTACTAAAAAATCGAATAACGGCAAAGCGTCTGTCCGTTTGTGAGCAACGCTAGCGACTAAACCGTTCAGCGGATTTTCTCCAAAATTGATATTTCCCAATCGATCTGGCTGATGTCGCGGTTCGTTGCATTTGAAACATATATTTTAATTACGGAGGGTTCTTTACATGACTCCGTGTGACATTTTTAAAATAAAAAAAATTCGATATCTTTCTATTAAATTTTGTTGTTGGAGAATTTAAAGAACCTTTACCAGAAAAGTGCAGGTATCATGTTAGTTAAAAACTCCGACTTTTCGAAAATTGCAAAAATTCAAACATTTTTCGGCACCTTCCTAGCACTACAATTACGAAGTTAGAATTTTCCCTCTTAATGAAATATGTTCCTTAAAAATATATATTTTGAAATAAGATAAGAACAATTTTTCGAAAGTTTGAGTATTTTGCGTAATTTTGCATGAAAAGAACGGGCGAAAAAGAACGTGCTATTTTAGCACTACTTTTATTTACCCAACTTCATTATTAACTTATTTAATGAGATCAAGATTCACAAATCGTTTCTAAGTTCAGAACGGACAAATTTCAAAAACAGATGTCGATTAATTGTTGTACTATATTTCTTTATTTGAATATTAACATTCACGCAAATTTAGTTAGAATTATATAAAACTTCAAACTCCACTGATGTAAAAAAATATTTTGACATTAAAAATATGGATGAATTTTCAAAACCAAAACAATACTTATTACCAACGTTTACTCTATGAATAACTAGTAAACGAATAGTAGATCAAGCTATCGGTCGCAGGTTTCAACATGTGTTAGTTATTGTTTATTTTAGAGTTAAAGTATTTATTTTTGAATGTTTTATTAGTTCTAAATCTCAATAAATTTTTAAACCCTTTTTAGTTTTTCTGATTTAAAAAATATTTTAAGTAATTTTGAGACAACTCCAAAACGTCACAATACTTTGACATAAAAATAGATTTTTTGTAAAAAAATAGGCCAAAATGATAGTTTTAGATAAAATAGTACGAATAAAATATAATTTCTATATTTATTGTACATTCGACATTATTTCACTATGACTTTAAATGGTACACCACGAGCAGACTTTTCCATGGCACACCACAGAACGGACGAAGTTTTGCAGTCATTAATCTCATTGCGGCATCGACTCGGTTCGACGCGACTCTCGTCGGATTTTCCCCGAATAGTATCGGCACTGGAATGATCCGACTGATGAGCGGTAAGGGATAAGGATGATAATGGAGTTGGTTAAGGAGCGAGCAAGAAAGGAAATGGGAAAACCTGTAGTAAATATTACAAATCAGTTTTGTACGCCATAAATTCCTCTTTTCTCTATCTAGATTCCAGATAGAGTTCCAGTAATGCAAAGCTAGAGAATGGGCTGTTAATCTATATACGCATATACTTTGTGTATTCATGAGATATCACAATGACAAGCAAAAAGATAATTAATCTTAAGAATCTCTCATGGACAGCAAATAATGAAGAGAAATAATGAAAAACAAATATTGAGGTTATGAAATAGGCTTACGTTTCTGCCATGGAAACAAATACAGTGAAAATTGAAAGTCAATGAGAGTTAACTACAGGATGGCAAAAGTGTGTGTGTGTGTGTGTGTGTGCGCGTGTGTTTGTGTGTGTGTGTGTTGTGTGTGTGTGTGTGTGAGAGAGAGAGAGAGAGAGAGAGAGAGAAGGAAAGGGAGAGAGTGATAAAGAGGAAGAGGCAGTTAGAGACAGATACTCAGAGAATGTTTGATATTAACGATTTCTCTTTTCTCTGTTTCTTTTTTCTCATTTTGAATACAAAACAAATGAAAATGTATGAGGTCCTTCTGTGAATACAACGGTTTGCTACACTGTTTGTGAATATATCGGCGTTGAAGTTGTAAAGTTCACTTGAAATTGAATAAAAATCCCTCTTTAAAACACTTCATAAGAGAATTATTACCGCAGCTCAGAAGTTCGTTATTTTGCAAACCCTACATTAATTTGTATTAACTTACTGGAATCTAGTGAAGCCTCGGGACGATTAATTTGAAAACTACCGTGGTAATATTGAATTTATTTGTTTACCAAGAGTGAAGTCACACCTTTTTTTTGCTTTGCAACGTACAGTGCACAATTATTACCCCTGCTGATGTCAAACCAATATTCACTTTGATCCAAGGCTGGACGCAGAAAGGGCAACCAGTGTTGTCCGTTGTTAATAATGATTCGTCCAAATCTGTCTTTCCATGCGAACTATAATCGTTTTCGTTGTGAACTATATTCGTCGTTCTTCCATCATCTATAAATATCTCATTTATGAAGCACGTATTTTTCTTACGGATGAATAATTACCATGTCATGGTGTCAGTCTTACCGCTTTCTTTTCTTGAAGTCACGAAAAATATCTCAGATACCAAACTCCTTGTCTTGTGGCATTTAATTTTGTTCTGAACATTTAGCAAACATAATGGCCAAAAGCCATGTGTGGACAGCTCCAAGCAAGTGTCTCCCGTGAGAGATAAAATGTTCCTCTTAAAGTCTTAAAATCATTAAGACTTCAAAACATTAATTACGTCATTTAGTGTCAAGTAAAGTTAAGTTGCCCTACTTTCAGTCGTCATTACTGATTTCAGAACATTCAAACGTCTTTTAATAGTTATTGTAAGTGTATCACGACTGTAAAAACAATTAGAATACTTAGTTATTGTCTGTCACGATTACAAAAAATAATTAGAATAATTTGTAAAAAGACTATATGTGTAGTTTTAGTTCCAATTAAAAGAGATAGATAAAATATTTGTTTCTTTTGAAAATACTCAATGAATATTTTAGTTGCAATAATGGACGAGAGAAAAGGGTCAAGAAACGAAAGAAATCAAATGTACTTGGAGAACGCTGATTTACGTCCAAAGCTTGAGATACAATTTTTCCAGTTAATCAATTTTTCTCAATCTCGTTAATTCTCTCTTGTTTTGTTATTAGTTAATTAATTTTATGAGAACATAATATTATTAATAAAATAGTGTTCAGTGAACGCAGAATATGGTGAACAGAAGTATGCCGGATGATTAGCAGTCATCGCAAAAAAAGTCAATGACAGTGCTCGCAACGCGGAGAACAAGGCCGTAAATCCCGCACATTCAGTCGTAATTTTCGCGACCGCCTAAACGCGCCTGTAACTGCAACGCGTGGGTGGTTCGGCGCGCCGCCGCCACGGGCGCTGCAAGCGCTATGCGGTCGCTCTTGCATTCAATAATACAGCAAGCGTCAAACGCACCCTCCCGCTGCGCTACAGTGGGAGCAGGTGTCCCCAAAACGGGGCCTTCGTGAAACTGTTTTCTGGATATGTTTTAAAATGTGAACGAATAATGTTTTAAAGGTGTTTGAACTAACATTATTGATGAAAAATAAGAAAAAGAATGTAATAATAATAATGAGAAAAAAAAAGTGTGCGAGTAAAAGATGAGGTGTGTGTGTGTGTGTGTGAGTGTTTGTGTGTAGAAGGGTAGGTAAAAACAAGTATGAACGTAATGCAAGCTTTGGATTATATACACACAATTTCATACTTCTATCGCAATTCATAAACGAATTGAAGATTTTGTGTGTATGTATATATATATATATATATATATATATATATATATATATATAATAATAATATATATATATATATAGGTGCCATATAAACGGCCAACTCGGTCTTAGTAACTTTGGCTTGTGCGGCGTGTGAGTATATGAAACTGCAGAGCATCAAGATCCCTGAGTCACCTAGTACAAAACTTGATGATAATAGACCATAAAAATCGATACAAATCAATAATAAAAGTTCAGCTAAAACATTTACTATAGTTTTCGTCGCTTTTCTTTTTACGTTTTACGAAACACAAAAAGTGAATATGCTTCACCTTGTGATTTCTTACAAACTCAAGACTTTTCATTGAAAAGTTCGGTTTAATTTAATAATTGTATTATGTAATCAGCAATGTTACATGTAGAAAATAACTATTTTGCCTCTCCAACGGAATGTTATGTCTACCTCAGAGGAGATAGCATGATTAAATTTAATGAATAATCTTGTCATGTTAAGCAACTGGAAAGGTCTTACTAGAGGAAAATGGAAATGGACATTTATCTGGAAGAAAGAAGTCGCTCCTAATTAATATGTGATCACACATTGCAAAGGATTGATGCAATTTGACAGCTCCAAAACAGTGCGCGCAGTGCAACTGAGATACTAAGCAGTATATTCCCTTTCAGTCCTCACCTTTCACTTCCCTGGACTATGTCTATACAATTGAGAAATAAAATAAGAAAAACACAATTTCAAAAAAAAATTGTTTTCGTTTTCTTTGTGTTTGTATATATTCTGGTGAAATTTCCTCATACTACTAGGCATTTAATTTTATCGTCAATACACTAACTTCATTTTTCGATAACCTACTTAATTATTCACCACGACAATTACCCCATTTATATTCCGAAGTCTATCCGTCCGGATAAATTAATTTGTGGGTTTTTGACAAGACTATACAGATTTTCGGCTACAAACATTTATGTAATAAATATTTACTTTTTTCTTTGGTATTCGAGAATTTTCCTTTTCATGACCACTACAATAATATCTGTTTCAAAATTCAAGCAACATTATAATTCCTAGTTCTGCTTCGCATAAATTAAAAATAAAAATGTACATTTCATTTTCTATAACAAATTCCATAATAATAATAATAGTGGTAGTAGTAAAAGTAATAATAGTAATAGTAATAATAATAATAATAATAATAATAATAATAATAATAATCCTGTCATTATTGAATATTTCCCGTACTCTCCCCTTACATGCATGGTCATTAGCTATTATTTTCATTGAAAATTTATTTAAATGTATTCGAAAACTTGGTTTTCTTACATTACTCAGCTTTATGTGTCCCACTTAATAACTTTCCTGTTAGAGGATTGCTTGGTCGTCGTTCTCTTGCCCATTCTAAATTTCGATTTTCAGCTTAGTCCTATATTATTGTGACATCTTTTCCATACCTGGTTTGCCCTTTGCTACACAAACATTTCCACCATCAACAATTTACACTATCTCGGAGAACCTTCCATCATCCTCCGATCATCACGCCGCCGTAATCTATTCTCCCCGTCTGTTTGTAACACGTGCTATTCTTGTCACGCACGATGCGCTGTGCGGTACCTAATTGTGTTTCTCTTTAGTCCTATTACGCAGGTTCATCCCTTCCTCGCACGCATTCTCATTTCTATTCGGTTAAAACCGCCCAAGCATTCTATTAAGTTGTTCCTTGACTATCGATCCTTTCATTCTGTTCATAAATTAAATTCCCCGGAAATAACTCACGTGTTCATACGATATTCTATTCGGTACTAATTACACTATTTTTCTCTTATTAATCACACTGTCTTTCTTGACATTTTCATTGTGTATCACTCGCCATATAATTCTTTTATGTTTCCCATTGTTTCTGTTGTTCATCCTAACAGTTGCACGAAACGTATTTAATTTGTGATAAATCATAACAACATGCCCAATGCATAACATAAATATACTTTTACCATTGTATAATTCACGGTCATTGAAGAAATACGGGTGTGAACAATATTATTTTGATAGTTGTCTTTTTCCTTCCTTTCCTTTCCTTCCTTGTATTTTTGCTTTGTACTGTAGCCCTGACGAAGGAATTATAAATTCTGAAACGCAGGCAAACTAATTGTTTCATTAATTATGTTGACAAATCCCGTGAACCCCGTCCCGTAAATATACTATTATGTATGGTGGTAAAATTTTTCTTTTTTAATTTAAAAAAGAATTTTAATTTTAATTTTTTTGACGTCAGTGCCTCCGGCTGCCGGCCCCGCCAGTCGTTGCTGTACCGTTAGCCCTTTGCCTTCTGCAACGTCGCCGTTTGGAAACTGGCCGGCCGGAGCGATCGTTCTACGCTGTGCGCTGACAAATGCTCCGAAACGCCAGCGAGAGGAGAGAAGGCCGCGCACCGGCAAGGCATAGAGCGCCGCAATGAATGTGAATCACTCCAAAGAATACAATTAAATCCTTCATAGTAGCGCCTGAGGACGGCCCGGTGCCGGGGAAAGAGAGTGTATACCCTTTCTTGAAACAAAAGAAGCATTTCTTGCATTATGACTTACCTTTTTCCCAAGTATTGTTTTTATTATTGTTGGTCATCAGATATATATATATATATATATATATATATATATATATATATATATATATATATATATTGTGACCATCCGTTTGCGGAGGTCTCGGAAAACGGAGCACATCAATATTCAAGAATAAGATGGCTGTTTGAACGCGCGCCAACGCGCATGAATACAATCCGAAAATGAAAACTACGAACTATACCCGTAAGGGAGCGTCTCGGTAGAGTATGCGACACCGAGAGTCGGGAGAAAGAAAGCTTTCTTTTCTGAAGTAACAGCTGGAGAGTGAGGACCTACCGATCACGAGAAGGCGGCACCTCGTACTGCTACGGACTTCAGGACTGCATCTACGATAAAAACTCTTCAAGACATTCGAGGAGGTAATTATCATATTACAAGGCATTAAAACAATTCATCAGGAAAAGGATGAAAGTATAAGTGACGCATTTAAAATCTTTGTAGAGAGAGGAGTGTGAATAGCATGAAACTAACGAGGCCATTCATTTCTTTTCTTTGCAGTTTTTTTTTATTTTATATTTATTCTTCTTATACGATAGACTCAGTTGTCGTATTGTAGATTCTTTTAAATATGGAATTAAAAGCTAGTTACATTCTATAAAAGAATACGAAAAGAGTATCAACGGAAAACGAGACGGAGGCCACATCGTGAGTTGAACAACGGTACTGGAAAGGGGCGACCGTGCGGTTCTGCAGAGGGCGGCTTTGCTCCGACCGAGCTGCAAGGACAAGGACACCGAGCGACTGGAAGAGTCGACGCCGAGATTTCTACGCCGTGAAAAGACACAGTAAGGTCGTGCCAACTTGAACAATTTGTAGATATTAGAAGGAATAATTTGTTTCGGAAAGAAAGTATTAGTACAGGTTCTTTATACCGATATTCTGTGAAAAATAGAATCAATCTTTTCTTTCAAGAAAAACTTAGCTAACTAGGGAATTGCAACTAGGGAATTTACGACTGGAATGATTAGGCAAAGTTTTAAGTATTCTTTGAAATTGATTTAAATGAGAGAAAGGAAACAGTGTAGTTAATTATTGAGAGTGTAAGTTGTTTTCTTTTTTTCAGCAAGACAAAATTCTTATATATGTAAAGTGTTTTATGTTCATTTACTGTAACAGCAATTTAATTAGAATATACTTAAGTAAGTGGAAAGTGATTCGACTTGAGTTTCTGTGTAAATGCATTCAATCCACAACGGCCCACATGACCCTGATCCCCGCTATTCTAATTGTATTTTTTTATTTTGCGCCCACCTTGAAAACCCATTCTGAGCTAGCCGGCGGAGGGGTGAGTCGCAATATATATATATATATATATATATATATATATATATATATATATATCGTTTTGTGCTTTTTGTGCCTGTAATTTTAAACGTCCTGCAGATACATATTCAGAGGTCGATTCTCTCCATCTAGTCTTTGCGAAACCCAAACTGTTACCATTTTGGTAACAATTCATCACAAACATGTATAGCTTAAACCATTCAAATTATAAATGTATTCGAGACACATTCGTGTTTTTATTCGTAAGTTCGTAATACCAGGTTTACTCATATTCATCTAAAACGTATACTTTCGTAAATTACATTAATTAATTAACATTAACATTAACATTGTGATCGCTGTGTTTCCGAGTTCCACGAAACATCCCGTGTGACTCATTACTTAAATGCACATACTTCATGAGTGATCATGAGTGCTCTTTTTGGTTCTCGAGTGTAGTCGAGGCTTGCATAATTATGTCCTTCACTTTTTGGGACTGATCACAATGATGGTTTGTCAAAGAAAGTTGGATAGGTGATCGTGACTGGTTGATGAATGCTTATGGATTAAAATATATGTTATATAGTGCTATGATAAGGAAACAATGCCACAACCATATGGTAAAAACAACCTAGTTTTTCGCTGGGCTAGAAACATTCGTATATGGTTCCGCATTAAGCATTACTCCATGCTATTGCACAAGGCAACCAGACCCATCACACCAATTCCATCGGTCTGAAGCATCGGAATCAAAGAGTTCTCCTCCGGAGTAAGATCAACTGGCAGGAGCGAAGGAACACTGACCACGCGTTTTTTGTGGTTTTTTAATTTATTTATTGAGTGATTGGATATTACACACATCAGTACCAAATTACTATCTCATGTGCATTTGCTGACTTACGTTGTAACTTATACTAAACTTAACACTAAAAACTTAAAACTAAACTACCTTACTAGAGGTGTAGGAAACTACAAGAGCCCCTACTATGAACAATTGGTAGAGAAAATGTTCAAGAACGCTTCGGAAGGAAATCTATTCTTAATTCTAGTAGGGAAAGTCATATATAGTGACCAGGTTTTAGTGGACGGCTCGGTTTATTGTGTTTACTCGTAGGTTGGAGTAAAAATTATTGGAAAGATGGGCAATATGTTTGATGATCGGTGATATATTCAGTTCTTTATGAAGTTGGGCGTTTGAGATGAACAATGGGGCATATGTTGCTAATCTGAGGAATCTATTTTGTACAATTTGAAGTTTATTAATGTTAGAAATAGATGCATTGGTCCAGATGGGACATGCGTAGATCATTAATGGTCTGACTACTGCTTTATAAATTGTAATGGCATTTGTTAGGGATTGCCGGCTTTTAGAGTTGATAAGGAATTTTAGTTGAGCTATTTTTATTTTTGCTTTTTGTTTTAGTGTTGTGTGTGTTTTCCAGTTGAGTCTTGTGTCGAAGTTCATCCCGAGGTATTTTACTGATTGGTTTTGTGGTGTCCATGGAATTGTGTGTTTATTAATGTGTAATGGTGGTGGGTGAGAAAATGGTCTTAGTGAGAATATTTCGGCAGTTGATTTAGTTGGGTTGAGTTTGATTTTCCACAATGTTGACCACTGGTCTGTTTCATTTAGGTGATTTTGTATCCTATCGGTAATGATCTTAAGTGAATGGCTGTATTTGTAGATTGCGGTATCGTCGGCGAATTGTGCTAATTGGTTGTGTATTGTAGTGGGTATGTCATCTGTGTATATGTTGAATAGTGTGGGTGAGAGTGGTGAACCTTGTGGAATATTTGCTATTATTTTGCGGGGGTTGGAGATGTAATTTTCTACGGAAACTGTAAAGGATATATCAGTTAAAAAATTTTTGATGAAGTTTACTAAGTAGTTTGGTGTTCCCATTGTTCGGAGTTTGTATAATAGTCCTTCGTGCCATACTCGATCAAACGCCTGTGAAATGTCAAGAAATAAAACTGTGTGATGTTTGTTTTGAAACGCTGTGTGGATATTTTCTGAGAGTCTGAGAAGTTGGTGTGCAGTTGATACATGATTTATAAAGCCAAACTGGCGTAAAGGTTTAACCTTTTTAAGTTTTAGTTTTAGAGACTTATCGATCTGTAGTTTTCTACACTGCTATGATTTTATATGGTTTTGGAATTGGTATTATGATTAGTTTTTCCGTACTATAGGGTAATATCCAAGTCTTATTATTGAGTTATCTATGTTGTTTATATAGGCTATAGTTGAAGATGGGAGATTTTTAGGATCTTATTGTGATTTTATCGTGACCAGTGGCTTTTTTTGTGGAAGTTTTTTATTAATGTTTTTTACTTCATTTGGGGATATGAATTTTATCTTCTGTGGTGCATCATAGTTTGAGGCTGAAACTGTTTGTAATATCATCGCATGATCGGAATGAGTTGGTGTGTTGTTGAGCGTCAATGTTGTTTCAAAATGATTGGCCAATGCTTCGGCTTTGTCAAAAGGGGCGAATTTTTTCCCCATTGACGTATTTAGAGGTGGGATGCTATTTTTCTTTTTTTAGGATTTTTTTAGTGAACTGCCAGAGAGAATTATTGGTTGTGCTTAATAATTTTATTAGTTTGTTGTAGGTTGAGCTATGAAAGTGGTTTATTGCTTTTTTTGTTATTGAATTTAAAAGGTTCAATTCTTTCTTTATGCGTGGGTTTCTGAGTTTGGTCCATAATCTTCTGGTTCTGTTCCTAGTGTTGATTATTGTTAGTATTTTTTCTGGCAGTAATTTTTTAAGCGTTTTGTGAGTGATGAGGGGTCTATTGGCTTGTAAATGTTTATTAGTGTTGGTAGTTATCGAAAAATTTTTTCTAATGGGGTGTTAAGATTTTTAAAATTGGGGGTTTTATTTGTTATTATTTTCCTGAATTCCTTCCAGTTTCTATTGTTCGTGTTTAATATGTGACCACGTATGAGAAAGGAGGGAGATAGGATGGAAAGAACTATATATCAGCCACTAAAAAGTAATGAAATTGGTTTCTTTGCTGCCTGTACGAATAAAAAAGTTCAAACCTGCTTTTAAAAAGCTGAAATGGGATGAAAGTGAATATGAAGAAAAGAATAGAAAGCCCTTCTTTCAAGGCATTGGAGATGCAGCTAAAATTATAAAATTGATAGGCACGAGGAAAAATGATTTCCACGTTGCACGCCTCATGCACAACTGTCACTATGATCTCTGCAATCTGACAAATAATCAGTACAAATTACACACAATTTAGTATACACGTTAACTAAACATCTTATTAGTGTATTTAGTTTTGTCTAGTTTTTCTCATAGCTCACCGTCAGCTGTCACAGAAATGTATCATTCAGCTCCTGTACTTCTATAGCCGCTTACTGAGAGACACCACCGATCCGGATATCGGAAAGGTTACGTGGCCACTATTACACAGTGATTGCGTATTTTTGTCCAGCAAGTTGTAACCAAACATCTTGTTAATTTGTGTACAGTAAAACTTGCTCAATTCGGAGCGATAAAAATGGGGTAATATGTCTAATGTGAACATAAATCACGGTCCCGGTAAATGTAAATTCCGTAGTATTAACATAATGTGGAATCTTATGTAATACGAAACAAAATAATAGTTCCTTGAGATTCGAATCAAGTTTTACTCTATCTTGTTTTGCCAGTTTTTCTCATAACTCAGCGGCAGTTGCTACTGAAACTTATCATTCCGCTCCTGCAATTCTGTAACCGCTAACGAGAGCCTGGTAGCGGAAAGTCATGGTCCCAGTATTAAACAGAGCATGCATATTTTGTTTGTCCACCACGTTTTGCCTGCCACCGCCCCACTGTGCTCTGCCCTCGCGTCCTCGGCGCCCGGCCTCGAGGGCGGGCGGCTGCCCGCAGGCCGCCGTCCTCGTCCGCTCGCCCCCGCCCCGCCCGCCCCGTCCCCGCCCAATGCGGTGCGCCGCCCCCACCGCCTTGCTCCGCAGCCGCTCGCGATGAGGAATGTCGGACACCGACTGAATAATCGGCCGTCGGTTAACCAGTAATGTTTGTAGCCAGTTGAAACGGGGGAAATGCGTTGGGGAAAATGCCGCATGATTATGACCGCCCGTGTGAATTCGAACAGAGGGAAAATGACTGGCCCAAAATGCAGGGGGACCGTAACATGTGGGAATGAAAAAAATGGTTTTACGTGTTACTCATTGCACCTCAAAAATTAGTGCATAGAATCTGAAGTTATGGGGAAAGAAATTTACATAATATTTAGTCACCGACGTTGCGTACTATCACGAAGACATACAATATTCGGGTGCTAATTATCATCCCGTTTCAATTGCAAAAGAGGATTTAGAAAGATTAACGACGATAACTGTGGGTCAATAAGTGTTGAAGAGAAAGTAGGTAACTTGTGTTCAGGGATGGGTGAAAAACACTCGACTTATGAAAAACAGGCAAGCATTTCAAGAATTAAATTCTCAGTTATACCGAATATGCAAACTTCACATATGATTTTTTTAGGTAGAGAACACAATAATTGAATACAAGAAACGAAGATTAAGAGTTGGCAGCGGGTAAAAATGACCCACGTTATGCATCCTAGAGTTGACACATAAAGCAGAAAGAAAGAGTGTCTATCGCGGAAGAGGCAGAGAGCTGCCTAATTTGCCATACGGGTGTTGCGTCGTGGCATCTTCATCTGCACATACGGAAATATCTCAGAATAAATGTCACAAATTTCTAGAACACGGAAAGTCGACGATCACGTTTCTTCAATGAATATGAAGTGAGAAATACCATATAACCAAGTTTCACATGCGACATTTGCCCGAAGACGACTTGCCATGCACCGCTGCTTGGGAACGGAACCTTTGATTGATTACCAACGTGACCTGCTCAACGTCAATGCACACCAAGTTGCCCACTGATTAGGGGAAAATGCACTTTTGTTATCAACATGAATTAAATTACCGTCACATGTTCATTCGCTTACACGGATCATCTCCTTCCCCCTATCCACCTTACAAGTTCTTAAAATTTATTTCGAGACATCATGTATTTTCAAGCGAATAGTAATTTTCAGTCATGGACGAGTTGACAAAACGACTAAAAGTATAGTAAAGGGAATACGAGAATAAATTCAATATTGTAATTTAAATATAAAGTTCATTAATATTCATTGTCATATATTTCCACTTCATTGAATCTTTCAATTAGTGAGTTCATTTGTTGGATTAACCGATTACTCGTAATGAGGGAAATTCATTCAAGTGTGATATCGTTTTTTACTAATTGACACTATTAACATAAATGTAATTTGAAGTAAATGAAATTCATGACAGAACTTTTAAAGTATTGATCACAATTGTATTCATCAGCAATTACAAAAATGAATGGAAATTTAAGAGATTCGAGTAATTTTAGATAGTAACTGCAAAGGCTGTATAATGAAGATGGCGAAAAATAACTGCAAAGGCTGAATGGAATCTTACAAAAATTGATGAGACTTAAAAGAATTAAAAAATATGTAATTATGTAAAATGAAATATGGCATAGCTAGTTTAGAGTATGTTTAAAAAAAATTTTTGGCAGTTTATGCAAAATAAAATTTCAATAAAATACAATTGGCAAGGTCTACCATTCCTTGGTGAAGAAAGTTACATGGGTAATTATGGATAGAAATACTATTTTTAAATTTTATATTTCATTACAAGATTAATGTTGCCTACTTTTCAATTTATCAATTCCTCTAGCTTGATTGATTGATTGATTGGTTGAGTGCTTAGGTTTAGAGGGCGCTTTAAATACTAATATGCCCTTGTCAAAGTACTTCTTAAATAAATTAATTAAAGATCTAGTAAAAGTGTTGCAGATGCAATTTAGCCGCTAATTTAAAAGCACATACATACCCTCAAAAGAAAGCTTCAATTATGCATAAAACACACAAGTAGATAAGACAAAGGGTTCAAAAATGAAAACCTTACTCTAAAGTGGTCAGGAAACATACAAATATTATTGCCCTCATCAGTCAAAAAAATTATATATTCCGCTTTCTCTCAAAATACAAAAAAGCTTTGCGAGTTAGGAGTCGTCATCCCCGAGCACTTCTCGTAGAGAGTTTCTCAGACTATGTCTCGTAGTGAGCTTTTCAGACCATGTCTCGTAGAGAGTTTCTCAGACCATGTCTTCGTCGGTTGCTAACAAATTTCATACAATGCAGGAGGACGTGCTCCACTAAAAGAACCGTCCTGAATGAATCACAAGTGGGAGGAGATTCACCATTATTGCGGAAACCGTGAGAAAAGTGGTAGTGTCTGACACGCAGACGGGTTAAAATGACGTCCTGACGTCTAATACGTCGGGATAAGGAACGCCAAGGATTAACAGAATCCTTAATCAAACGTAGTTTATAGGTGGTTATGTGCCACTGTTTGCCACGCTCTTAAGATGATCGTTTTAAAAAAGCCTTACATCGGACGATAGTAAAGAACGAATGTCAACATGAGTCTTCTGCCTCGCCGATTTCGCCGCCTGGTCAGCCAGCTCATTCCTTGTGATTCCCACATGGCATAGGACCAAACTTAGTACCAGATGTTAGTGACAAAAGACGATGAAGCAGGTTTGGAATTGATCCCATGAGGTAAGATTGGGAAACAGCTTGAAAGAACGGGAAACAGCTTGGAGTGAGCTGAGAGAATCAAAATAGAGAACTGCTCGGCGCAAAGACGCTGGTTGGATTATTTTAGAGCTTTAAGAACTGCATACATTTCAGCAATGAGGGTACTGCACTGAGAATGTAGCCGAAATGATTTGGTGACCCTAAAACAGTATAAACTACCTGCCACTACGATGAACCATCTGTATATAATAATATATAATCTGGTTGGCTAACCTCATTTCCTGAAAATTCAACTGGTAAACATAAAGACTTTTCGTTTGTTTGAGAAGCTGGATAGTCTGAGGTCAATATTCGGGTGGAGGACTTTCCATGGGGGAGTGAGGTGACAACATCTAACATATCATCGGATTTCGTAAGTGTTCGTATCATTTGAGCATGTATTTGACTTCGATAGCATACAAATCTACCGCGACGATAAGTACACATCCCATCATGTATTTTCAAATATTCGGTCTTTCTACATGCGAGTAACAGCATAGTCACTCACTGAGAATTAGCCGAATGATTATTGACCCTAAATAGTATAACTACCTGCATACGTATGAACATCTGTATATATAATTAGTATAATCTGGTTAGCTACCCATGTTCTGAAGAATTCAACTGTAATATAAAGACTTTTCGTTTGTTTGAGAAGCTGGATAGTCTGAGGTCAATATTCGGGTGTAGGACTTTCCATGGGGAGTGAGGTGACAACATCTAACATATCATCGGTTTTCGTAAGTGTTCGTATCACTTGGAGCATGTGTTTAGGACTTCGATGGCAATACAAATCTACCGGCGACGATAAGTACACATCCCATCATGTATTTTCAAATATTCGGTCTTTTCTACAATTGGAGGAACCATATCATCAGTGGTTTTTACTCGTTTATTATTATTATTATTATTATTATTATTATTATTATTTTTTATTATTATTATTATTATTATTTAACTAGCTTGATTTTCAGCTACATGGTATCTTTTAAGAAGTCTTCTTTCTTCTTAATGTTACTCGCCATTGAGTGGAGTCTCTGATGGTGTGATACTTTGCAGTGGCATAGTTATTTGTTGTTTAAGTCTATTCAATTCGGCATCTGAAAATACACGTCGCCTTTGAATAGAATTTAACTGACTGCAAACTCGTTGCTCATTCAGTGTGCTGTCTGGATACAATCGTTTCCATTCCGCGTGCATCATTGCTCTGAACCCTTCATACACCGTTTCCACTTTCGTGCTAATATAGTACGCATGCATTATGGAGATATTAATCTCTTTTGTCCATCTCATGCGTTGGCTAGTTTGCCATGATATGGCGGAGGACCCTACAGGTGGGGACCTCAAGCCATCCGGCCTTCAGCAGATAAAGCTGCTGTCTCTGCGGTTGCCATGATGGTATGTCGCCGCCCCTAGACTGTTGATCTGCACTAGGTTCACCATTATCCACTGGCACAGGTAGCTCATTTGACAAGTTGGCCCGGTGCCAGAACCTACTGCGCGGTCTTGCGACGACCGATCGCCAGCGATTTTATTCCTTAATAACCTGCTCATAACAATCTTCTCCGGTTTCCCGGTAATAAAAACCAGTCGAAGAATTTCTGGTATTTATGGCTTGGGCCCGTTTGTCAGCCATGCTCGTGAGGTGAAATCCTCCCCTGCGGTCCAACTTTAATCTTATAGACTAAGAGAGCTGCTGTTGACCATTTCACTGGTTCTTCCACCGCCTCTCTAGCTACTGGTTCAGTTGGGTGACATACCATCCTTAGAGACGTTTCCCAGAGTTACTCTCTAGTAGCCTTATCAAGACCTCCTTCTCATAAGTTTGCCGGGCCACTCCGCCGAAGGGGCAGGTTACCGCAACCTTGGAGTGGGTTTCCGACTTAACAGGGCTTCCCGCGTGAAGGGTGATTTAGGAGTTGGGCGCGAGAGGTTAATGTCTGGCACATCGAACCCCTTGAGCCCCTTCTTCTTCTTCTTCTTCTTCTTCTTCTTCTTCTTATTATTATTATTATTATTATTATTATTATTATTATTATTATTATTATTATTTAGTAGAAAGATGGATATTTTTTTAAACTATTGGACCAAATAGGATCAATCAATACAGAAATCAGGAATTATGATGTAGTTTAAATAGTTCCAATAGTTTAAAAAAAGATCCATCTTTCTACTATATAAAACAGGATCAACAGGAATTGTTCAACCATTCTTATATTATTATTATTATTATTATTATTATTATTATTATTATTATTATTATTATTATTATTATTCGTCGTCGTCGTCGTCGTTGTAGTAGTAGTAGTAGTAGTGGTAGTAGTTAGTGTGGATGTGTGGAGAGGCAGTAGAAGAAGTAGTAGGTGATGAGTAGTAGTAGTAGTAGTAGTAGGTAGTGTGAGAGAGAGTAGTAGAGCAGTAGTAGTTGGAGAGAGTGAGCAGCAGAGCAGAGTGTAGTAGTAGCAGTAGCAGTGAGTAGAAGTAGTAGTAGTAGTAGTAATAGTAGTAGTAGTACTTAGTAGTACTAGAAGTAGCAGTAGTAGTAGAAGCAGCAGCAGCAGAAGCAGCACCAGAAGCAGTAGTAGAGGTGGAGATGGTACGACTAGTGCAGCGTCAGTGTTTTCGAGCTCCTCGGCAATGCAGTCTGTAAGGCGAATCAGCTCGTTAATAGCGGCAAAAGGTAAGAAGAGCTGGCAGCTGGTTTGTTAAGGAGCCCCAATTATTGTTAGGAGTGTGGGGGTAAATCCCGTGTGCTTGTAAGTAAGGAAATTTCGCGGCCTAGAGTAGCGCGTTTCCCCGCTATCTTGTCCTCGAGCGGCGTCCTTGAAACGGTATACAGTGCTATCTAGCGGCTAAAGTTCGCAAGCTGCGATACGAGCCCCGGTGGACTGGTAGTCTAACTCTCCGCTATCTTGTCCTTGGAGAATGTCCTTGGGAGCTAAGGTGTGTGCTCTCCGCGCGATCTAGGGGATTAGGAGACCCGGTCGTGATTGGGAAGCGCCCCTGTGAGCTGGCAGTGGAACCCGTGTTAAGTATCTCGCCCCCAGAGGATGCCATTTGTAGGTAGCTGGTTCTGTGATTACGTGGCTGTATGTGTCTGCATTTGTGTGCTCTCCCGCAACTAAGCGGACTCCTGCCACAACTAAGATGAGTGATCAGAGCATTCTGACACTACAAGATGGTACTAGTGAACCCAGTGCTTCTGCGGAAGAGCTGGAGGTGGTGACACATAAAGAAACTCCTGGGAATGAATTGATTTTGATGATGGGTGAAAATACGCAGATCTCTTACGGCGTGCCCCCAGCAGTAGGCTCGGGTAGCAACGATAAGCAATCAGATAAACTTCTAAGTGACGATGGTATTGTTAAGCTTGCTCCTCGCACAAATACCTTTGTATGTGAAATGCGGGCTGCAATTGAGAAGCTGGTGGTGGATAGCGAGAAGCTCACCTCAGCCATCAAGAAGGCACAAAATACAAAATCAGAAATTAAAATAGGGGGAAGAGCCTTGAAACCACTTCAGAACAACTACTTGCTCGTTGGAAGGAATGGGAAGAAAATACTTTGAAACACGCCTCCTACACTGCTTCTAAAGTATCTGCAGAAGAACGAGCTCAGGAGGAAAGGGCCAAAAAAAAGAGATAGTGGATATAAATGATAAAGAACTTGAGATTGAAGATGTTATTGCGGACGCGGTGGAAATCACTGATCTTGCTCCAATTCTAGATAGGATGTGGCCAGACTCTGTTTTTGAAACCACATGTATAATGACAGGAAACCTCGCCAAAGTGAAAGAAAACAGGGATATTGCGGTCATCTCCAGCCCTAACGAGGAAGCAAATAAAACGCAAAATAGTGTGAAGCATATCTACCCGGATGTATCCAGCCTTGTGTGTAAAATGGAAGAAGGCAAGATAGAATATGTCCGTACTGCAACAAAGACTGTAACAAGTCGAGGAGGGGAGGGAGAAAATATACGATATCTCTATCTAATACCATTTGCAGTGGATGAAAATGGCGTGAATGACATTGAAACACTACATTGTGTCTTAAAGCAATGGAAAGAAACGCTACAGTCATAAGAGAGAAACAAGATTGCTGTCTGCATTCCAGAGGGCCTCGATGCCTCCTATACAAGGAAGATTCTTAAATGGATGTTCCGGCATAGCGGTGTGGAAATTGGTATTCTGACTGCAGGGGAAACCAAACAAGACACGAACCCGGCAGCTAAAGAGCGGAAGAACACCCATAAAAGCGTAGCAGGACGGGAAACCGTGCTCTGCAAGGCAAACGGGAAAACATATGCTGACCTGCTGAAAAGAACGAAGGAAGGGATAGGCCTAGATAAACTAGGTATCAAGATAAAGAGCATCCGTAAAACGGGAAAGGAAGACTTGATGCTTAAATTGACGGTCAAGGAAAGACCAAAAGTCTTAGGGAAGATATAAAATCTTCAATTGAAGATGTTGTAGTAAATTTAAATAAGAAGTCAGCCACTCTAATGGTATATGGATTGGACCCAAAACGACAAAAGAGGATTTAAGAGAAGCAATCTGCGATAAGCAAACATTGAAGAGGAAGAAGGGAACTTGGTATCCTCAGGCCCAGAAGACATGGAAATCAAAATGCTACAGTGGTGATTCCTGCAGATACAGCTCCAGCACTTACTCGAGGAAAAGAAATTCGAGTTGGGTGGTCGTACTGCTAAGTCAGAGAAAGGGTTGATCTCGCAAAGTGTTACAGATGCCACGGCTTCGGACACAAGGCGAAACAATGTAAGAAGGAAGTAGATAGAACTTAGTGTTGCCTAAACTGCGGGGTGCAAGGACATCAGGCAAAGGTATGTGAAAATGAGTCCTTTTGCACAAAATGCCAGAAGGAAAGATACAGAGCAGATCAAATGAAATGCCCGGAGTTCAGGAAACTTGTACTCCAAGTGAAGACCAGAAGAGCATAGGCGACCAAAACATGACAAGACAAACTGTAAGAATTATACAAGCTAATTTAGTGAGGTCGCATGCTAGCCACGATATGGCACATGCGACGGCATTAAATATGAGCGTAGACGTAATTCTATCCAGTGAACCAAACAAGGCTAGAATAAATAATGAAAACTGGATAAAAGATACAAGAGGCGACGTTGTAGCATTTTTTCTAAATAATAATCTAGACGTTCGTCACTTTAGAGCAGAAGAGGGATACATATACATCCAGATGGAAGAGAGCCATATTTATTGCTGATACATCTCGCCCAATATCCCCGTGGACACATTTAAAGAAGATGTTGACACAATAATGAACGACTACAAAGATACAAGACGAGAGACAATAATCCTGGGTGACATGAACATAAAATCACCACAGTGGGGATCACCCGTATCTGACTCAAGGGGGGAATACTGGACGGAATACATGGCCTCATGTATTACATGGCTACTGGAACAGTGTTTACATTGATGAGGGGAAACTGTGAATCTTTCATAGACGTTACATGTTTTACACAAGGCATAGCCAGAAGAGTGAAGAATTGGACAGTCCTTGATGCTCAATCCCTTAGTGATCACCGCTTCATATACTTCGAAGTGGAATTATCGGCAGTGTAAATACCCCGCAATACAGGAAAAATTAAGTTAAATTACGACTGGCAGGTGTACAGAACCACCCTCAAATGGTTGTTAGAACACAGACCCTCTGCCCAGGAGAACAGTACAGCCGTAGACGAAATAACTAAGATTCTGAAAAATGCATTGATTGCTAGTTGTACAAAGACCACAACTGAGGATGCCCGGGCCCCTTACTGATGGAGCTCTGAAATAGACACCAAAAGGAAAAATGCGTCCAGAAGAGGAGAAAATTGACGAGAAGAAGGAAAAAGTGTACTTCAGATGACGAACTGCAAACGCTTATAGCAGATTACAAAAGCTCCAGGCACGACCTGGTGAGATCATAAGGCTGTCGAAAACCACGCACTAGCAAAACCTGTGTGAAGAGCTGAACCAGGACATCTGAGGAGCTGGGTATAAGATTGTCACCAGTCGGCTAGGTAACAACACTCCCGTTAACCTGACTATTCAAGGCAAAAGAAACATAGGCTTTTTCCAGATAACGAAGATCACCTCGAAAATGAAACAACCCGGGAAGACGTTCAACGTTTCGAGATGGAAGAGTTGAAAAATGCAGGGAACAGCATGAAGGTCGGAAAAGCACCCGGACTGGATGGCATTTCACCAGAAGGTATAAAAATTGCAGTAGAAGTTACCGCAGAGTGTATCCTGAAAATTATGAATAGCTTACTCTGCAACCTGGAATTCCCAACAGCCTGGAAGTTGGCTAAGCTTGTGCTGCTGCCTAAAGGAGGCACGTCGCCACAGAATCCATCAGCATCCAGGCCTCTCTGCATACTGAACACTATTAGAAACTTAATGAAGGGTTAATAAAGAGGCGACTAGAAAAAGAAATTGACGACTCCTGTGGATTGGCAGAAAATCAGTACGGCTTCATAAAGGGCAAATCCACAATACAAGCAGTGGAACAGGTCATCAGCATTAAAGAAGAGACCAGTGAACGATGGGCGGCCCTTATCACCCTGGACGTCAAAAACGCGTTCAATTCAGCCACATGGAGCTTAATAGTTCAGGAACTAAAGAAACGAATCTATCTAGTATCTCTGATTGTGCAATACTTGCAGGGAAGATGTATTAAACTGGGGGATAATGAATTTCTTCAGATGCATGCGGGAGTGCTCCAGGGATCGGTGCTAAGCCCCTTTCTGTGGTACATACTGTATGACGGGGTCCTCAAAGTTAAATTAACGAAAGGAGCATCGTTAATTGGTTTTGCAGACGATCTAGGTCTTGTGGCCACCGCTGAAGACAGCTACGAGCTTCAACTCAGGACAAATGAGTATCTGAGACGAACAAACAGATGAATGGAGAATAACAAAGCCAATCTAGCGCCAGAAAAAAACAGAAGCGGTTATTTTGATGGGCCCAAGAAAGCACCAAAACATAAGGTTTCAGCTCCATGGTTCCACAATACAACCAATCAAGACAGTTCGCTACCTTGGTGTCATGTTGGATAAGACCAACACGTACGGGGAACACATTAAGACAATGACGACTAAAACGGAAAAAAAAGTATTATTTATTTTATTTAATAGGTAATTATTACAGCCGAATTAAAAAACTTGATGCAATGTGGCTAGGCCGAAGGCCTTTAAGCCATTACAATACCTACATTCTACCGCGTTCTAACCTTTCGCATTCTGGTATTCACCCCAAATGGTCTCTCCATCGCATCAAAGCCGCGGAAACGAGACCATAAGGTACGCATGAGGAAAAACCCTGAAGGGGGAAAAACCTGCTGTCAGAAGCCGAGTACATGCTAATCTATCCGGTTTTTAAACTATTTATTTATTTGGCTAGGGTGTCAGGCATTCTCCTTCCAGTGTTTGGCCTCCTCCGCACCTGAAAACAAACCGCACCACATAAAATTGTCCGCACCAACGCCTCTGCCCTAACATTTTCGTTTCCCACTTCCCTTCGCCCCCTAATGTGTTTTATTTTAACCATTTCCTTTTATTTTATTTTAATTAAATTTTAATTTATTTAACTTATTTTAATTAATTTAATTTTAATTTATTTAACTTATTTTAATTAATTCAATTTTAATTTATTTAACTTATTTTAATTATTTTAAGTTAATATATTTATTTTTATTGACTTATTTATCTACTTATACATAACAATTGACTACAATTTATATTAACAAAAAAAGTAGGAATGTTGGCAAGGTTAATGCCCAACATTGGTGGTCCGAGAACAGATTGCGTGAAATCCTCTGCAGTGCGGCAAACTCAATGCTTCTCTATGCAGCACCTGTATGGCATAAAGCCTGAAGGTGGAAGAAGCAAAGGAAAGCACTAGAAAAGGTCCAACGGAAAATGCTGTTAAGGATTAATGCGGCTATAGAACAATTTCAATAGAAGCATTGAAGATCTTATCAGGAGTTATACCCATTGACCTCCAGATTGAGGAAAGGCGTCTTATTCACGAGAGCAACTATGGAAACTCTGATGAGGGCAAAAAAGTTTTAGGAATAGAATAATGCACAAATGGCAGGAACGGTGGACTAAAACAGAGCACGTTGCACAATGGACTAAGCAACTGATCCCGGACATTAACAAATGGTACAGGAGCAATTTCGCCAATTTGACTACTTCTTGACCTCAATACTGACAGGTCATGGTCAATTCAAGGAGTACGCCAAAAAGATTGGCAAATCGTTAGATGACCACTGTATATTATGTCAAGAAACAGACACAGCAGAACACGTTTTCTTCTGCCCACGCTGGGAGAAAGAGAGACTTGAACTGGCTACCCGCAGAGGGAGGACAGTTGAATCGAGGCAGTGTAGTAGAGGCAATGCTTGAGAACCGGAACAACTGGCAATACATTAACTTTTTTTCGAAATCAGTAATGCAGGAAAAAGAGAAACAAGCAAGACGTAGACAAGAATAGACCTTATCAAGACAGCACCATTCCGATGACATGCGCCCAGCAGTTCCAGGATGGACCGCGTAGATAAACGCAAGGTGTTTTTTTAGTTGGTGGTTACCAACTCCCGCAAAGAGCGGTGTCTTTAAAAGATTCCCCCCCCCCAAAAAAAGTAGCAGTAGCAGTAGTAGTAGCAGTAGTAGTAGCAGTAGTAGTAGCAGTAGCAGTAGCAGTAGTAGTATTGTTATAATAATAATAATAATAATAATATTATTATTATTATTATTATTATTATTATTATTATTGTTGTTGTTGTTGTTGTTATTATTAAGCCTCTGAGAAGGCTCATGAGCAGTGAACTAGCTTTCCGTGCTGTGGTCCCGGTTTCGATTCCTGGTAGAGGTAATAATAGACCTCATATCGCTCTTACCCACCAAGCATGGGAATTTAACTAGGCCCAGGCATGAGATACCGGTAGCTGGCCGGCAAAGTCGGACTACCAACCCAATTACGCCAAATACATAATAAATATTATTATTGTTCTTATTGTTGGTTTTATGTTGTTTATTTAAAGTCGCTTTTTAACAATAAAGATCATCAGTAAGTATATATCATATTAAGTATATATCAATGTATTAAGTTTTACATTTAAGTTTCACACATTAAGTAGTCACAATTCATTAAGTATACGTAAGTATACAATTAAGTATACGTAAGTATTCATTAAGTATACAATTCATAAGTTATTATTGTTATGCTTATTGTTTGTTCCGATATCTTTGGAGCGTACTGTACGGTATCCCGCGTGACCGCCAGTGGAATGTGGCTCCGCCAAGTGTGAACATGTGTGGGCGCGTGCCGCCTCAATCGAGCGGAGCGGTGCACGCGGCTCGTCGGCGGCGCGCGGGCGATGTATGGGCGCGTAAATCACGCCCTCGCGACGCCGCCGCGCGGGGCTGCGGGTGAGCGACCGGAGGGGGCGGGGCAACGGTGTCTGCGGACGCCCACAGCTAGGGCTCTTCGCTCCGCTCCCCGCTACTCACGCTCTGGGCGAGCGGGTATTTATTCATGCTGCTCGCGTCCACAGCTTACATCTTTAGTTTCGGAAGTGATGATGTTATGTCAAGGAGGTTGTTGAGGCTGCGAATATAGCGGCTTTCAAGCGGTGGGAGAGCTTTGAATATTTGTGGCGAAGATGCACGTCTTTCTGAGCCATAAGGAACTATCTTGAAAACCACCAGTATTATGACTGTTTAATCACATTGGGGTTGGATATGCTTGTAACATTAAATATTGAAGAGAAGATCAGTGTTTTCTTTATCTGGGCGAAAGGAAATCTGATTCCTCTCTGTGTTAATCTTGTGAATAAGAAATTCACGCGCCCAGCGCTTGTTCCTGGAGAATACACTATCCGTAACTCCGAAACGCACTACCAACTTTACGTCAGTAATTCAACTTTCAATGCAGTCGATACGCGCGTAATACACTTGTTTTTTCTGACGAGGCAGCTGAGGATTTTCTCTTCAAAATGGAATAAGGCACGGTTCTTCTTGTCTTTCTCCGTCGTGCCGCTAGTGTCGCTTGATCTACAACACTGGTTGATACGATTGCGATCATGCGACATCTTGCGACAGGATCTAGAAAGACGCCATGTTCCATCTTCGAGATAATACCCTCAGCTGACACGTTAGAAAAATCCAATTATACTTAGTTTTTACGCTAGAAAAGCGATCTGCTACGAGATCCCTCAGTTGCAGATTTTCAAACGATATGATTTCGTTTGCTGCTTCGTACATCGTTTGCGTTGTTTGCGTTGCGTTTGCGTTGCGTCGTTTGCGTTCGTGCTTCTTATCTGGAAGGAGCTGGTTTCACTGAATCTCTCGACAATGTGCAGCGCAGCCTAGACTCGTTGGCCGCCGGCGCCTGGGTTGTAGGGCGTCTCTCCCACGGCAATCTTTGATAGCAGTTGAAGGAGTTTTACACGAGAAATTAATTTCTTTCTCTTTGGTAGGTATTCGGCGGATTTTGAGGGAAAATGTAACCAATCTCGGGTGCGTGATATTTGAAATATTTGCCCTTTGCCGTTAATTCGTTCCAAAGACTGGCTTTAAATGACTTATTCAAAGTACGGCGCCAAATTTAAAATACTTTGGCCGCCTAAATGTTAACTGGAGGCAGAATTCCTCCTGCACTGGAATGGTTGATCCGGTGTCAAATGTCAACTGCTGGGTTTATCCCTTCCTTGAATCTTCCCACAGCAGGGCACCGCCATAACCGCCACATATGTCCCATATGTGTAGTAGTGTGGTACATGAATGTGTAAATGTATATGTGTGCGTGGATGGTGTTCGTGAAGGGAGAGGAGATAATAATGAGGAAGTAAATATTACGCACAAAGCATAGGCCGTGTGTTAGAGCACTTCTCCGACACTCGCCGGAAATACTTGCACCGAAACAAACTCGAAAGACTCGGAGACGAAATTCTACGCCGTTTGCGATAAGTATTTACTAGGGCTATCGAGTGTGGTTTTGAAAAGATATCGACCCCAAAATATTGATGTATTAAGCTGCTCACAGAGTGGAAAGGGAAAAATAAGGGTGAAATATTATGATTTGAAGGATTGTTATTTTTGTTCAGCGAAGCGAATCATCATAATCCTTATCATTTAAGCAAGAATATGGAAAACAATGTGTATCATTCATATTTCAAATGTTATTTCATATACGTGAGGAAAAATATTTTATTTGAATATCCATTTCATTTTATTTAATTAATACAGACAACACGAAAATTGCAAAATACTCTTGCACAATCTTATAAGTCAGTTTTCTGACAAATATTAATTCGGTAATTAAAAGTTCAACACATCAATTACATAGTAATTGATGTAACCTGCGACCGCCCATCTGTGCATCCTCTGTCCATCCATCCGTCAATCAGGTTCATTCATCCATCCGTCGGTACAGCACAATTGGAACTCTTCTGACCTACCAATCGAGACAAATGTCATTCGCCACGTCCTCGAGTGAACTGATTATTTTGCAGATCCACCGAAAAGATTTTATGAGATTGCTGTAAATGTTAGTGCGGATAATGACAAAGATAATTATTAGGGGTATAAATAAAGGCGATATACCAGAAGACTGGAAAATGGTTTATATAACACCAATATATAATAAGAAAGGAAGGAAAGATATGTATCAAAATTATAGAGGGATAGCACTCACAAACACATTCAATAAGGTATATGAAAAAAATGTTAAGAGAATTAATTGAAGAGGAATACAAGTAGTATAAAGAAGAAGAAGAAAGTAGTTTGAGGGCGGGACGATCATGTATAGATAACCTGTTTTGTCTGTCGCAGGTGATGCAAAAGAAATGGCAAACAGGAAGAGAATTTCATATGATCTTCCTTGATATAGCAAAGGCCTGTGATAGTGTTCCAATCATAAAGTTATGGAAGTTACGAATAATAGTAATGTAAATAAAATCTTAATAGATGCCGTGAAGAAACTGTATATAAATCAGAAAGGGAAAGTTAAAGTTGGAAAACAGATGACCCAAAATTTCCCATATCAAAAGGGCTACGACAAAATGCTGTTTGTCACTTACCCTCTTTAAAATATATGTTAATGCGATGTTACAGGTGTGGAAAAGAAAATGAGCCGGGATGGGAATACAACTTGATGATATCACATCACTTTACACCCTACAATTCGCTGATGATTAGATGCGATTGAACTGAAAATAAGAGACTAAAAGACTAAAACTAGAAAGATAAAAGAAGAGTATGAGAAGTAGGGACTAAGCCTTAAACTGGAAAAAACAATATACTGGACACTGGCAATACACATGACGTATTGACTACGGAAACCGGAAAAAAGTTGGAAACATGATGTTTAGGAAGGAATGTGAAACCCGACTCATTAATGAAAAATTTTAGGAGCCCTAAATCCAGTAATCTGGGATCTAAATATAAGCAAGAAAACGAAAATTAGAAAATATAAATGTATGATTGAAAGTGTGACATTGTATGGAGCAGAAATATGGCAACCTCCAGAAAACAGAAAAGAAAATTGAGAGCCCTGGAAATGGTTAAAAAACGGGGGATAATAAGAATATATAGAGAAATTGAAAAGAAACATCCCACTTGGTATGGACATGTACAACGATTGGATGAGCAAGACTCCCCAAAAGATCATTTGAACGGCAACCAAGTGAAAGGAGAAAACGAGGAAGACCAAGACCAGGGTGGAACGACCAGATCTGAAAGATGATCGAGAAGTGGAAATTCTTCCTGATTAAATTCTGTGGTGGCAGGGAGATTTTGTGGTAATCCAAGATAAAATATCTGGGATCAGTGAGGTATTTACCACAATAGTAGGCTATACAATTTTAATATGTATCACATTTAGCCAAACTCGTGTTTCGGGAAACACTCTTCCCATCCTCAGTGGTTCCAAGTAACACAGATTAATAAACACATAAATTCACAGTGAGCCGTCTAAGCATGACGCCATTTTATTCGTAAGATGTACGAATGCAGAGTCTGCTCGAATGCAAATTTTCTAATGAAACAAAATTTTAAAGGGGACTTTAAACCAATACTTTTTCATGCAACTTTCTACGTCTGGAAACACGAGTTGAACAACAATAACGTGTTCAATTTGTTTTACTATGCAAAACTTTAAATATGAAAATACTCGTTTAATGCGTAAATAAGTTATTATTATTATTATTATTATTATTATTATTATTATTATTATTATATGAGACATTTTTTCTCGGTATTATAATAGAAATAATATAATTATTTTAATAATCCTATGATAAATTCGCATTTTCATGTAGCCATTTTAATTTGGTAGATTATTCAGAAAAGTTTTTATGTACAATTTTATGTTTATTGTAGGCGCAAAAGATTTTTTTGCGTTTTCTACTTGAGAAATAACATTTCAGTTATTATAATGTTTCAGAGGCATTTTTGCGTTTTTTGATAATTCTAGTAATTAACCAACGTTGTTTTGTTTACACGCAATGAGATTCGTTTAAGAATATCTCAATAAGGTGAAACGTACTAAAGTGAACTGGGCCAACATCCGACTATGGGAATTAATAAGGACCATGTCACTTCCCGACACACAACTGATACAAATGTATTAAGTTGGCATTATGATTACAACTGCGTGACACATAAGAAACGTTTACGAGGCTGAGGTGGATATGGCGGTAGGTTGTAATCAAGACAATGATATAATATATTTCCATTTAAACTTTAAGAAGGAAAAGAAGCACTCGACTTTCTCATGGAATGAACACAGTCCAAAGAATCAGATGTATCAGAGTTTTGAAGTATGTCATAGGTAAAATAAATTCTAGGTCTGCAACAAAGCAAATATTTTAAACTGTTTTACATTGTAATCAATCAAAAATCAATTAAGCGTCAAGAACACGAAACAAATCAATGCAAAGGTACTACGTGTTATTTAGAATTTCCGCACGGTAGCATCAATTGAAAAAAAATCCACGACCCTTTCTGTCAGCGAGCTTTCATTTGGAGCGTTAAAAACACCTAAATAAATATGTCGCAGAACGACAGCCTCAGGAGCAAGGTTCGTTCGCCGCGTGGGTAAATGGAATTAGCGGCCGTCGGAACCATTTAGTTGCAGCAACATTAAAAAGCTTCGCACGTTCCGATAGCAAACCGGCGTTCTCGGCTCCAATTGGGTTCCCGTGCCAATCGCGCCTGTTTTAATCCAACTTCCTAACACAATTTCATCGGTAATCCTTCGATTCCTGCGAGCTGCCTGTTCCCCTTGCTTGTGCGGTGAGACCATTCACGATCGGCAGGTCGGGGCTGGTTCGCGGAGGGCGACCTGCGTTTGACAGCTGAGTGATTTTTCAGAGCGTTCTGCGCGGACGGGAGGGTCGGGCCCTGATGTGATTACGAGTATTTCAATTTGCTACACGAGGACATTTCTCTGGGGTGGCGCGGCGGTTGCGCTGCTGTACGGTGAATTTCTAGAAGAACGGATTTTAAAAGAAAATGTCGGAAAACGAAGAAAGAAGTCATTTGTGTACACGCACCAAGGGCATTCATTAAAAAAATCTCAATGTCTTCTAACTTTCTGATGTCACTGTGCTCTTGACCTCACTCTCCATATCTCAGTTTGATTCGTCGCGAAGCAATTAAATTGGTTTGGAAACTACTGTATACTGCTAGATAAATTGTGAGTATGGTAAGAGGAAAGGTAGAAAAGAACCTAGAAGAGGACCGATAATTTGATTCGTAAATCTTTTAATTCGCTTTCAGTAAATCCAGAACTAACATAAGAAAAAAACAAGCTCCCTATCTCCAATTCCCACACCATTCTTTGTTTCATGTCATCTTCCAAACACGAGAGATCTGAATTCACACAACCCCCGAAAACATTTGTGGATATTCCAGGAAACTATTCAATATCCCACAATGAGCAGCCTCGTGAACACAGAGGAACGAACACAAGTGAGATAACGTTGTCGCAAAGCCAGCCGACAATCACTGATAATGCGAGGACAGGAAATGAGCATAGAGGAGCGTGGATTAGAAAGCGTAATGCTCAAGAGCGAACCCGTTGAGCACGCAGTCAGATTTGCGCGTCATGCGTGAAGGAACTACGTGCGTGCGTCAGTGGGGCGCATGCCAAACGCGGTGGACTGAGAGAGATCTGTGCCTTCGCAAACGAGGTGCATTCACCGAAACGGGAGGAGTATTTGCCGGGTGCGAAGCTGTGGGCTTTGTTACCTCATCGCGGAATCAACGTGGATCACTGCTCGACTTCGTGTCAGATAATTTCTCTTGTTACATTTTCTTTCTTAAATTTTCTCGGAAAACGTGAAACGAAAATGCTGAAATTTCGTGGGTGTATTATGTGACGCTTTTAATCTTGTTAGTGAACTGAAAGCTACAACATAAAATAAAAAAATCTTAAAATTTAGTGATAAATAATATAGTTATGATTAATTTGCAATTTTCACCATGTCAGGACGTTTAATATAAAGTTGTATACAATTTCTTTATGAATGTGGCCTGAGGACTATTGTTTGGGTATTTACTATTGACGTTACTCTTAAAATCAAGGTTTGAATGTATTCTTTCAAAATAAACACAAAGAAGAACTCTTTGTGCAAGTTGAACGAAATGTATATTTTCATTTAGCCTAAAATCTTTGACAAGCTCACAAACATTTGAAACATAATAATCACACACAATCGCTAGCCTTTGAGAATTAATTTTCATTACATTATACATTTTGAAAAAAAATAGATTTCAAATAATTTAAAAGAAAGAAGATCAAGTGCAGTGGGCTCGAGGTGTAAATCAAATCACTTCGCCGTTCTTGAATACGTACTATCTATGAAAAAATGCCTATTTCTCAGTAGTTTAAACGTCTTTATTCAAATTATATGCTTTTGAGGTAAGTAATTCGTGTTAGTTGGCAGAACGTATAGTTCTACTGACACTTTTACCAGTACTTTCAAACAGGAGAGTAACTTCACTAAGTATTAAAAATATTAATATTTAATCACTTTTCACTTATAATGATCTATTGAATTAAAAAAAACTACATTAAAGAGACTATTAGTAATATTGGGCCACTTAAGAATACAAAGATAAATTCGGTAAAATTTTAAAATCTCGTAGTTTTTGAGAAAAACAATTTACTTGAGAAAAATAATTTATGAAGCAAATTTGTAGACAATTTTAAGATATCTAAAATTGTATATATTTTGGCGCTCAGATCAATCTTTAAAAAGTTATTATGGAAAACCAAAAACTGCCTGATTTTTTTGGCTACCAAAACGTTTCCCGAATAATTTCTATGGAAAACTTAAGAGTTTTTTACTAATAAAAATACAAATAAAATAAAAATAACTTCTACCTCACCTTTTGCAAGGCAAAATTATTTATCGACAGCATTACTTACCGGTTTATCTAATGCAGGTTTTCGCTAAACTGTCCAAACTAAGCAGTCCAAATGAAAATCGTGGAACGGTCGGGTCGAACTCCGCGCGCATAAATGTTGGACAAATGCTAACCTTTAATGAACGAATATTATAGGACAAAATACCGTTCGTATGTGTCATGATATTAAGGATAGACTGTAAGGAAGCCGTATGCGGCTATCTAAAGCATTATATTGTAGTTGACATAAAAGATATGCTAAAATTAATACTACAAGCATACCAGGAGTTTTGTTAATTTCAGTAAGGCTTGGATTTGATTATCATTAATGGTAATAAAGAATAATTTATAACAACAATGCATTTTCAGCATATTTAATGCTGAAAATATTCAGCATATTGAATGTATTTAACGCATAAAACACTTGATTTAATTAAAGTTCTGCATTATCACAAGGGATGTTTTCCTCACTGGGCAGTTTAACAAAAAACGTTGACAGATGCAACCCTCACCACCACTGCAGACACTGATGTTAGCCACTGCTATTGCTACCACGCGATACCTATTTGAATTTTTCACCCGGAAGTAGCATTTATACTCAATTAGAAGAACTCGGCGGACTTGTCCTCCCCTCTCTCTTTTTCTCCCCCTCTTTCTTTTCACGTTAACTTTTCCCTCTCTTTTCCTTCTCTCTTTTCCCCTCTCTTTTATCCATTCCCTCTTTCCCCTCTCATTTCCCACTTTTCTTCTTTTTTTCCTTTTTTCCCCTTTAATTTTCCCCCTTTTTTTTCAGTTGTTATTCCTAATTCTCCCTCTCTTTTCCTCCTCTTTCTCTCCCTCTTTCCTTCTCACCTCTTTTTCACTTTTTTTTCTCCCTCTCCCCCTTTTCCCCTGACTTCCCCGTTTCTCTCTTCTTTTCTCTTTCCCTCTCTTCTTTCCTTTTCTTTTTCCTTTTTTTTCTTCTCTTACTTATCTCTTTTCTCCTCTCCCTTTTCCTCTTTTAATAATTTGTTAAAATATTGAAGATCTCTCAGTCTTCTGCTCATTCTCTCACTCATTTTTCATATTATGACTTCTCTTTAAAAATTTCTGTTAGATTTTTCAAAACAATTCTTTTACACACACACACACACACACGTCACGGGGATGACGCAGACATGACGTTCGCGAAAAGTCGCACGATCAGCACTCCGCAGCATCTGCTAGGGAGCATTGTACTAAATAAGTGATGTAATGAAAGGACGGACTTCCGCCTGGAGTTGGACGGGTTGCCGTCTGTTGGTGTCTAACAGCTTTAGTGATAGGGAACTTGGGCGAAACTACCCTTGTACCACCAGGGATTTTACAGCTGAATAACATCTTTCGACAGCTCTCGAAAAAATGTCGAGAACCGGCCTGACCTACCCGTTGGCTAGAGGAGTTTTCCCCTACCCTGCCGTGACACGTTGTAGGCTCCCGATTGGTCTTTTAAATTATTGGCAGTGCACGAAGTGTGTTTGTGTGTGTGTAAGAAAGGGGTGCGGATAGAACAAGCAAAATCAAGGAAAGATCAATTGTGGTCCGTGGTCCCTTTGTTAATGTTCTGCTCGGAAATTCGCCTTGGCTGATCCGAGAAACCAAAGAAAACTATCGCTCAGAGCAGTCAGCCACTAGGATTCTCCTTCAGACAGCGGATGAAATCAACTTAGCTGTGTCGCTAGTGTCGGGACTCCAACCCTAAAACCTCCCGAACAGAGACACTACAGTGTCATGAGTTGATGCCCTGAGCCACCTAAGCCGGTTAATACTTTCTTCAACAGTTTCTATACATAATGCAGCGCGGTCTCTGGTGGTACAGTTTATCTCCATGCATACGGATACCAAATTTAGGACACCATACTGTGTTTAATCCAGTCCCAACTTACTCTCTCCCCTGCTTGGTTGCAGTCGTACCCGGCTGCTCTGCAAATTTAGGGAGGGGAGTTCAGCAAGCGTAACATACCACGCGGCATGGAAAAAAAAAAAGAAATACGATTGACATGAATTTACTAACTCGAAAATTACTTTACAAACAAGGGGAGATGAAAGATTGTGAATGATCATATTATGGAGGGTACATGACCGCAGGCGCGCTTCAAAACTAATTTATTTGCGTAAGTGTGTGTTTAGTCGTGCTGCCTGTACAGAGATTGTACTCCTCAGCATGTAACTAATTTATCTCTAATTAAGAAAATCGTTCCTGCGGCGTTCACGGCTGCGGGTACAATGGCCTCACCGGGTGCCAGGTACTGTTCGTGGGCCCGTGAGTAGGCCAGGCGACAGGTAGGCACTGAGCGAGGGGGCGCCAGCGGCGGCGGGCGAGGCCTTTTCCTCAACAGGAGTCAGCGGCAAACCCACACTCGAATAAAAAATAGATTCCCTTTTGAAGCATTCCTCAAAATTTTAGCCAACCACGATTCTGAACACCGAGGTTCTCCCCTAGAGTATCCTCTCCAATGTATAGACTAAGTTAGCTTAGCTATTTTAACTAGATTAAGTCTGAAAAAATACATCTGTAAAGTAATGTACTAAACGATGTAAATCTTCCAAAATGAATAAATGTGCGTTATTATCCTAAAAAAAATTTAAAAAAATAAAAAAAATAAAAAAAATAAAAAAGGAGTCAGCGGCCGGCTGATCTCGTCTTTGGCGCGTCCCTCGGGCAGCGGTCCGAGGCGGCTCCGTCTTCAACGCGCGGGCGGGCGCGATGGCGATCGCAGCGACACGCAGTGGCAGCGGGCCTCACTCGCGCGGTCGAAACGACGATTGCGCTCACTGATTAGTACTTGAGGTCGAAAAGAACTCCAAGCTGAAGTCGACTCGTGCTCATTTACTAGCTACTGCCTCTGGGCTCTACATTCGTGGCGGAGCCTCCGAATAGATACTACGCAGAACGGAAAGTAGAGAGCGGCTCATTTGATCTTCAGTGAGCCACAGCGCAGCACGGAACGCCATTTTGAAACTGCAATGGATCTGCAACAGTCATCTCAAGCGCCATTTTCTCAAAAACGGCTCCAATTTTTTTTTCAACTTTTACAATGGGCAGTGCCAATTGCACCGTTTATTATAACATAAATTCATTTTGGTGTATTTCTTTTCAAAACTTACAGAAATGTAATTTATTTTAAATGTCTCTCACTCCGTTGATATGCACACTTCCAGCGATTTGTAAACACTATTGCATTTTTAATTATTAATTTATTTATTTATTTATCTATGTTCAAGGAAAAACAAGCAATAAATTTTAAATTTTTGGGAAATTTTTAAAGGAAAAAAAAAAAAACTCCAGTAAAAAATCAAAAGGATAAATAAAAAATTTTTGAATTTTGAAAGGAGAAAAAAAAAAAAACTCCCATGTAATAAAATCTATTGTCAAAGATAAAAAAGAAAATTTTTGGCTCTTTATTCCTCCCCCGGACAACATAAAACGAAAATTTTAAAAATTGTACCCCACTGAATTCTAAAATTTTTTTAAGAAAATGAAGTTTTTTTTTCAAAGAAAAAAAAGGGGCCATTGATTTGCTTGGATCAGGGAAACTGGACGAAAACCTGATGAGATGGGGGGCTTGACCCAAGCTGTAGTAAATAGGACAGGTTTTTTATACTCTTTACAGTCCAAATGGTAAAAAGCATTTGATATTGTTAAAATTAATGTTACTTTTCTTGTTATGCTCAGTATAGTCTCTAATTGTATAAAAAAAGTTATGGCAGAAAATTTTACTTGGGGTTTCTTTTTTATTGAATTGAACGTTTAATGTCATCGGGAAAGTGTTGTAAAAAATGTTTTATTTTGAATTTTTGAAGAGCGTGATCTGCCCCCCGATGAATATGATTTTACCGAGGTTTTGTAATAACTTCTGCATTTTCTGAAAAATATTCCGCCCTTGACAAATCATTTTTTTAAAAAACCCCTGATTCAAATAAAAGAAAAGGGAATGGTAGAATTTAGATTAATAAAAAGGCCATGAATCAGGGGGGGGATTTGGTTTTTTTCTACAATTGTTTTTTGAATCAAAAGTCTGACTATAAGATGATTTCCCAGAATATTACCCCATATCCAGGCGGGAAAAATTCGGAATATACCCGAGCAGTATGAAGGCTGATTGAATTTGCAAAAATTTAAACCCGGTACATAAAGCAAAATTTGTTCAATTCATTTAAATGGACTTTCCCATTTGGTTTGACTGAATTGAAAACCCCAAAAAATTTTGTTGCCTTAACATCAGTCAATGGTCCCTGTTCATTTTAAAGGAGCACAAAATTTGTTTATTTAAAAGGGAAAATGCTTTAAAAACCTTTTTTTTTTTACTATTAATTTGTTATTTCGGAACCAATTTAAACATCTGATAGTATATTTACGGCTTTGAAAGGATTTCGTATCATTGAAAAGAGAATGTTATTGTTTTAAATCGTGGGGGATATCGTTTACGAAAAGTAAAAACAGAATGGGGCCTAAAATCGATCCGGGGAACCCCACATAAGGGGCAAAGAGTGGAAAAGGTGCGTACGAATTTCCATCATTCCAGTAAGGTATTTCAACTCTCTGAGATCGTTGTTTAAGGTGAACATAACCAATCTAGACAATACCACGAATTCCATAAAGGTAATTTGAAAGAAAATGTCGGATCAATGACGTAAAAAGCTTTAAAAGATCTAAAAAAACCCAAATGGGTGCCTCGTTTTATCTAATGATGAGGCGAATTTAAAAAAGAAAAATAGCTGTTTCCGTTGTTTTGTTTTTTCAAAACCATGTTGGCAATCTGAAAGGCGTGTTTTGGAAAAAGGGTTTTCCATTGTACGAAAAATCTTTTTTCTTTTAAAAAAATGATAGAAGAAAAATGGGGATAATTTTGAATTTTTTTTGTTTTTTTTTGAAAAGGGTTTAAATTTTTTACTTTTTTAAAAATATCTGAAATTCCAGTGCATAAAGATGCATTAAATATGTGATTTAACGGATTTAAAATCTACCCAAGTCTTTAACAAAGTACCCGGGGAATTCATCTAAACCGGGACGAATATTTTTTTTTTAGTTTACGATTTTTTTAAGAATTTCATAGGAAGAAGTTTGGAAACGAACATTGTGTCTAAAATTTTGAGGAACTGTCTATTTTTATTTTGTGCCTGAAGACCCTTGTGAGGCGAAACTCAAAAGTTTTGGGTTAAAGAGAAGCCACGTTCCCGGATCGTTCACATTTATATCGTTATATTTTAAAACAACTTTCTCTACGGGTTTTCTAGTTATTTGAGTTTATTTATTATATTCCACATTGCTTTAGTTTTATTACTTGAGTTCAAAATATCCTGATCGTTTTTCATGATTTTAGCATGAAATTTTTTTCATGATTAGATTGTTGGTGAGATAGATTCCTTCTTATACATAAGTCAATGAAAGATGTTGTCCGGTATCAATACTATACATTTAGCTTAAGATCTATTCGATCACGCAGTGATTATCATAAGAGCTATCTGAAAAATTTACAGGAATAGACGGTATATAAAAATATAAATTATTAAAATTATTCAAAAATTGTTATATACAAAATATAGCATCCAGACGCTAAAGCAAACTGGGTTGTTTGTACCTTGAGCGTCGGAAAACGTTGAAAATTTTTTCGTTTTCCTTTAAATGATTTTATTTTTTATTTTGGGTCCCGCTCAAATACATCAAGAGAAGAAAAAGTATTGGAAATAGTCAGAAAATTTTATAGTTTTAATATGAAGAATTACGGTCCACCAACATCATTTCGTAAGCGCTCCCCTGACGCAGACCAGCCACCAAAGCATTTGCAAGGAAGTTTCAAAGACACTCCAACACATTTACTAACAAACGTTGCCATGATAACAAAAATGAAGGAGTCAGGATGGGGGTTTTCGCTCCGGGGGACTAAAACCAGGCCCGCCCGAGCAAGGGCACAAACCTTCACGAAGCTCAGCTGAGAGAAAAGCAGCTTAGACTACGAGGAAACCTAATATTAGACAATAAGGAATTGACACTGGAATAAAAATATTCTAGAGCGGGAAAACATAAAATGTATTTTAATTTTTTCTGACACATTGTTGCTTGTTATTGTCTGTCTGTTATGTCCAGGATTGGCAGGATAGAAACCACAAACTAATCCAGTTTGAACTTCTATTTATTCCAGAAATACTGAGAGTTATCCTTATCAAGGCGTGCCTCATAGCCGCGTCCCTCAAAATGGCTTCGTCGCCGCAACTCCTGGCGTCTCGCCTTGCGCTGGCGTCCTGTGGCATCCCTGGTCTTGAATCTGATTGGTTCGGCGGGTCGCTTGTGTCCCCGGGGGCCCCGAAAATCCTTAATTAGAAGTAAGTAAATATGAATCATTAAAATCCAGGCTAAAAGTCCTCATGCTCTTCATCGTCGTTATATTATTAGAACCTATATAATGCCCTTGGTGCATAAACAACTATAAATGATATTTTTAAAATTGGAGAATCTGTTCAGAAACGAGTTAAGTGACATAGTGGAGTCAGATGATTTGGGGGTGTTCCTAAAACCAAAAGGGGGAGAGGGAGCGCAAGGTGGTTGTCCCTGGTCATTAACATCCCGGGTTTTTTAAACTTTTTTAAAATTATTATTATTATTATTATTATTATTATTATTATTATTATTATTATTATTATTATTATTACAAATGATTTGAACAAAATGTTAATGAAAAAGGAAATACATTTCAAAATATCTGATTTACTATTATTGGAAATGTTTAAAACCACTTAATGAAGAATAAAACCATATGATATACGCCTTCTACGAAATTTGCTTTCCAGCATTTCTCGAAGCCCTCTCTCATCCACCGCCGCGCTGTGAGAGCTCGAAAAGTGGCGCGCCTCTTCAAAGCATCTCGAGGTCCGTCCCACCGGCCGTACGGCACCAAAGTGATATTGTTCGCACGGGTATGAAGCGCCCGTCACAATGAAGATACCTTCCTTCGACGTATAGAACGATTTTCCTAAGGATGAGCCTAAGTGACAGTTCCCGGAAAAAAAGGAAATCCCTGTATTTCAAAAAATATCCTCCCCCCGCGACATGTTCAGTCCCCCCTTCGTAAAGTGGAAAGGGTCCTGTAAAACATCCTATGCAGAAGTCAAGATTTTTTGGGGATATGCACGTCAAGTCAGGAAATTTAAATTTAATTACGTATTGGAAAATCTCTTAACATGCTCTCAAAATCAGTAAAACAAACTGCCGAATGTAAAAGAGAGAAAAAAGATTTAAGCCGGAAACACGGGACCGGGGAGCATCTCCCTTCAAGTCTCCTTTTTAAAAAAAACAAATTTATCACACAAAAAGAATTTAATGTAATATATAAAGAAAAATAATTTTTTCAGAAGAGCACTGCACTTCCCAATATCAATTATTTTCGCTGCCTATATTTTTTTCGGGGAAGACACCAAAAAAGCGTCGGCCATTTCAAATTAGCCAACGAAACGAAAGAAGGAAGGAGTCTTGGGGTCAAACCGGGCCACAGAACGTTCATTATTTGCCAGCACTTGCTGTCATTTGGTCAATTTAAAAAAATCGTTCTACACAAAACGTTTATAAAGGTTGGGGTAAACCCCCCCACTTTTCTCGTGACGTTTAACGCGACCTAATTTTGGAGCAACATATTTGCAATATCCTGTGTGTGTGTCTATATATATATATATATATATATATATATATATATATATATATATATAATTACATTTCATAATTATTTATTTTCTGAGCCACAAAGTGACCATCACTCCCGACCTAACCTCTCCATGCTTCGGCTTTCAGTGACTTTGAATAGGCCAAATTCTCGCTCCAAGAGCTTCCATTTCGCCTGGCGCTGGCAAGAAGCGAGGTGCAACGCCAAGATGCGAGGCTGCCATTCCCGTAGTTACTTGCAAACGCTCACTGTGACGTAGGTAATGATGGACAATCACAGTCAATAGTTACGTATAAGCAGTTTATTTATAAACTTCATATACAATTTTGTACAGATCGATTAATCAGTTGATTATTTCGTATTTCAGGGCGCATCAAATGCTATGATCATTAGTTGCGTAAGTGCATTGCATGATTTTATCACGGTAGGTAGCGGTGTTTTTCCCCCGCGAGATGGAGAGATCCGGCGCCGATTTACTACACCTCGTCTTGCGAGGTTTTCCTCATCCAGGAATCTCGCCAGCGGGACACGTCCCAGCCGCGACAAGCTCTAAGCGTTACACATGTGTTGTAGTGCGTTTAAGAGTAAGTGTGGGTTTGTAAGAGGTGGGGATAGGATGAGAAAGTTGATGGAAAAATCGCACGCTGTCGGACGCCGTTTGTTAGGATTGTTGATCGGAGAAAATGGAAAACTAGCGATCAGAGCAGCCGGCCGCTAGAACTCTCCTTCAGACAGCGACTAAACTCGATGTAGCTAGTATCGAAAATCCTTCCAGTAGTGGCGGGTTTGCACCCTAGGACTTCCCCATGAGGACATCAGTTATGCCTTGAGTCACCTCAACAGATGGTATATCTGGCAAACCTTGGGATCCTAGATGGTAGCATCTGCCAGATAAAGTTCCAAAATAGTGTTGCATGTGCACGGGGCTTCTAATCAAAGTGTAATGCGGCAAAGCCGTGCCTCGCGAAACATGTGGGATAGGGATGGGTGAGGGCAAAAAAATTCATGTTCTAAACATCGAAGCTCGAAATTCAAACATGAATGTTAATAAAACATCGACCTAAAACCACGATGGTTTTAAAACTAGATTAGTAACCATTGACGTTCACGCGTGGGCATTTAATTTAAAAGCGGCCTCATTTATTAATTTGTATTGAGACTGAACTGATAAAACTAGGTCAAATTGACATTAAGACAATTAAACAAAACTTGTGTTATCTGATTCGATAATTCAAAAAATTATTTAAACTTCTTTATTGACGAAAACTCAATTTTATTTATTTTTCATCCTTGGTCATTTTGATCTAAAGAATATTCAATTTATGGATATCAGAAAATTACAATAGGATTTTGTCATGATAGATTTTTACATTAAATAAATAAAAAAAAAAAGTGATATTAAATACATTAGATTTTATAAAAAAACATTTTGAAAAAATCGTTTTTATTTAAAAGCATTTTAAAGGTTTTATTAAATTATATTTTGAAAACATCGACATTGATTTCGCATTCCTAGTATGGGGAGAAGTCATGTGACTTGACTCCCCTTCGGTACATGGGCACGAGTCACCGGACCACCCTGCTCCTTAGGCGGAAGCGGCGGACCTCGCTCACGTGCGCGAGCCTTTACGTCGGGGGCGGACCGCCCTCACTCTCTGGGCACTTCCCCGCATTCCGACCGCCAAAGTCAGAGGCTTCGCACTGTGTGCGAGCCGCCTCTCCCTCGCGCAGGCGGCACCCGCCAACAATCGCCGGCCCGCGCCCCGGCAGCACCAGATTCTGGGCCTCTCCCATCTTTGCGGTCCCTTCGTGGACGCACAAAGCTTGTTAAAGGGCTCTTTGCGCTGGGAGCATCGTCCTGTTGAGAATACCAACTCTTCCCATTGCCTCTTACATTTATTTCAACAAAAAAGAGTAATAGTAAAGATATCATCTTTTCAAAAAAAACATCACATCAAGCATGAGTAGAAAAGTCACTTTTATTTTGTCGACTTGTTTGTATCTTGTTAATACTGCACACATGAATATTAGTGTGGACTTCGTTACAATAATTTGGAAAGTCGATATAAAACAACACGATTCATCGTATTTTCAACGTTCCAGGATATCAATTAATAGTTTTCCTCTATTATGTCAATGCACCGATTCAATCTGTCGCAACCTTCACATGGCAGTAAATACCATTATTTTGGAACCCGATTATACTATTAGCCGCTGTCAATCTCTAATGAGTCCTTCTTTGTACGAGTTGCGTTACAGGAGTTTCGCACGGTTTTAAAAATGCTGGTACAATATCACATCTAACAGAGTATCAAACACGGCAGAGTTTCAAGTGTACACTTTTCAAATGTTCTTTTCAACGAAGTAGCAAGATCAACTCCACTCATTCCCGAAATCCACTTTTAGGAGGTAACGGCGTAAATACCTCATTTGTAATAAACTTAAAAATAAACCGGGAGCGGTAGCTCAGTGCATCAGCTGATGTCACTGCAGCGCCTCCAACCGCGAGGTCCTAGGTTCGTGTCCACACCAGGCGAATGCCGGAACAGTACCCTACCAAACGGGCCACGGACCGCGCGTGATATTTCCTTCTTCTTCCTTGTTCTATCCTCTCCCCTCACATACACACTCACATTTACACTAACATGCACTACACTACCACATATTCCGGAAGACCGATCGGGAGCTTAGAGCTTGTCCCGGCTGGGGTGGTGCCTCGCTGGTTGGAGAGTCCTGTTTAGGGGGAAACCCACTAGCCGACGGTAGGTCGGCGCCGGATCTCGACATCCAGCGGGGGCAAGATCACAGCCATCTTCCGAGAACAAAGCATGTACTACACTTTCGGAACTAATGACCAAAGCAGTTGACACACCCGGAAACACGAAAAAATCAATCAATCAATCTCAAAAAATACCAATAAAATGCCTTCTGTATAGTACGGTCCCATCGTCTTCACGTAGGCCAGCTTTTTCCCACTTCCCCCGTCCCAAAGCCCGCCTCTTTCGCCTCTTCTTTCCGCCTCTCTCGTTCACGCGACCTGCACCTCACTCGCCGACAAAGGCCACTAACGGCCCGCCCTCGCCCTGGCGCGTAATTGGAAGTCCACGCAATCTGGCGGACGCGCGGTGTCATCAGAAGTTCTTTGCGTGGCCCTCTAACGAGGGATGAGCCCGCAAATCCCGGCCGACACCTGTGGCTCCGACGTGGCGCTACGCGAGGCGAGGCCTTGGGCCTGGAGGCTTCGGCTAACGAACGCCGCCCTCGCCCCCTCCGCCCCGGAAATGAACCGAGCTGCCGGAAATGGGATCGCGGCTTCCTGATGATCGAACTTTCGTCTTTTGCCGTACGTGCAATAATTCGACATTGGTGATTGGTGTCTTTTATTCGTTAGAGAATACTGGACTCTCAAACTGAGGAGTCTGTCTGTCTGTCTCTCTCTCCCTCACCCCCTCCTTTCCTAGCTCCCTCTCCCCCTCTCTCCTCCCTCTTTCTCTACCTCTCGCATAAGAATATCTCATAAGAACTTTCATAAAACCACAATAATGAAAACTGAAAAACAGTTCCATTTACGGCCAAAATGGTGTTTTTAGGAGGACTTTTTTAAAACTATATGTTGTTTTGCAATTTTTTAAACAAAAATTTGGCAAAGTTAGATAAATTTGTGTAAACTAGTACTTGAGAGGAGTAATGTCAATTGACCGTACTCCGTTAATGTTACAATATTAATAGTTATCAATAGGAAGAATTGGTAAGAAAGTATATGCTCATTGTTGCGAGCGCCTATTGCTCGTATTATTGCCAGCGTTCATTGATTGAGATGTGTTGATACAGACAGAGATTTCAGTCAATAATATTACGTAATCGTTACTAAGGGCAAGAAAGTATGCATGTGTCTTTAGTAGTGTTGCATTTACAAAACTGTACTCCTCAGCATGTGTGTGATGTAAGCATGGTGGAGAAAACAATCTTACAATCTCTCCATCTGCAGATGAACTGGTGACAGGAGAGAAAGGTGTATGGGAAGCGTGAATGGATGGGTGAGACTTTAGACATGAGAAGACAGGTTAAGTTGTTAGATCTGAATATAAACTGGTTATTTTTTAAAGAAAGGACATTGTGGGTTTTTTGGTGTAGGAGGGGATCAAGTTATTTTAATGTGTTTTTGGGTACTGGGGGCATGTGCAATGGGTTATTTCGTTAATGGGGGTTGATGAGTTATTTGATTTGAAGGTACTGCGTACGATTGGTTATTTTTTGTTAAGGTATTGTTAATGTGGTAAGGTGTATGTGGTGTGTGGTGGTTGTTGAAAAAGGGAAAAATTTCTAGACTTTAGGTTACCTAAGTCGTTTAGCAGAGTGGTCGGTCATTTAAGAAGCAATATAAAGTCATATATTAAGTGCTGGTTGTCTGAGTGCATGGTTCAATGGTCTCCGTAGTTATATGGCGGGAGAAGTTGGGGGTTGAGTCAAAATGCCGAGAGGGTGGCACTTCCTTTTATGGGGAATGATTCGGTTGATGATATGACGATGAGGTTCGACAAAAGTAGAGAAGAAAGAATTGTTCATCGTGTCTAGCAGCCGTTTCTGTCCGGTTTCGTAAGTTTCTGTCGCAAGAAGTTTAATGTCATACTGAGTGTTAATGTAGCAGGTGGGGGCTGTAAAACCATTTGATTATTCCATTTTCCAGTCTGGTCAGCAAGTTATACTTTGATTGAGAAGTCGAGGTCCAGGTGTCAGTGCTTTATGTAGCTATTGGCTTAATATACGCGTGGTATAGTAGAATTTGGTCTTGTGTTTCACGTTCTTGTTTGTCATGACGGGCAGTATGGCGTTGAGTGTTTGATGTGCTATTTGAGTCTTGTCCTTGATGTGTCGGGTTCACAGTAGTTTACCGTCGAATGTCAAGTCCAATGTACGTCACTTTTCGTTTCTTGTTGTTCCATGGGATGTCCACGTCGTTGATTTGAATGGGGCTAATGCTGGATCTGCTTCTTTCTACTGAAAAATAATCGTTTGACATTTAGATTCATTGATTGTAATTTGGTTTTCTCTGGCCCAGTCTGTGAGCAGGTCAGCGGCTAGTCGTAATTTTCGTACTGTCAATATAGTCGTGAGGTTCGCCACAGTATATGCCAGGTCGTCTGCGTAAAGATAGACATTTACATCGGGATGTGCTGATGTGTCTTTGATAAAGACGTTGAATAAAGTAGGAGACAGCACAGCGCCCTTGGGGGACGTCGGCTTGGATGAGATAGGAAGAGGAACAGCATGAAAGGTATCTTACGCAGTAGGAACGAAGGGGGGATGTAGTTTCTCAAAAAGGACTACAGGAATTCTGGGATGTGTGGTTTTATTTTGAGAAGGACGATCTCGCGGTTGACAGAGTCAAAAGCACTGCTGAAATCTGTAAATAGAACAGGGGCGTCGCGTGGATATGTAGGGATGTTGAAACGTCTTAGGCAAGTCATAGTGTTTGTAGTACCGCTGACGTATTGAAACCAAACGGTGTTTTTCGTAATACAGAAATGGTATCATTCGTCTGAGTAAAAGTCGTTCAAATAATTTGCTGGAAGTTGGGTAGAATATTGATTGGTCTGTAGCTGCTAGCTTGTTTGTGGTCTTTGTTTGGTTTTTAGATCGTGATGACGGTGACATGTTTCCAGATGGAAAGGTAGTGAGATAAACATATGCAAACGTATGAAGATGGCAGCGAAATGGTGAGTTGCATTATGAGTCAGATGCATTAGTGCCACCGTCTGGACTCTATCGGGGCCTACGGCTTCTGTCTGGTCAAAAAGTCGAATTTCGTCTCGTATATCGTTGTCAGTGAAAGTCCACAGTTCTTTCTAAGAAGGCTGAAGTGGAGGGGTTTTGAGGAACTTGAGAATAGCAAATGAGGGAAGTGAGGGGGTGGGTTACTGGGAATTTGGAGTGGAAAAGGCTTCAGCAATGACTTTGGGATCGTATGTGAGGGTGTTATCTGGTAGCATTATGGGGGAGATGGGTTGTGGGGCTGCCTTCATGGTTTTAATTATTTTCCATAGTCAGTCAGGGTGCTATAAGTTCGCGTCCCGTATAGTTTTGTCCCAAGTACTTCCGTGGTGTAGTGTCAGTTTGTCGTGAAGTGCACATATAAACTGTTGGTAAATCATCTTGTCATCTTTTAGTCTAGTTTTGTAGTAACATTTTTGTGTTCGTCTTTTTTGTCTAATGAGATGTAGGAGTTCATTTGGAAGATTTGGAAGTGACGTGGCGTGGAATATAAGGTAGATTATCGGATGGTGGATTTGATCTGATACTTGACGTGGTCTACGACTTGATCTACTTGTTGGCAGGTCCTCAGGGATGTAGTAGATTTTGTCTTTTTGAATATGAGATATTTGAAGTTTTGCCAGTCTATGGTGTGATATGAGTGATTGGGCTGTGCTAGAGAGTAAGGGGCTATATGTTCGGTGAAGATTATTGGTAGATGATCTGATATTAACTCATGCCGGGGGTAAGGATTTGTTACGGTGATGGATGGAGAGTGAATTACGAGGTCAAGGACGTAAGGGGTGTAATGGTTACTGTGGTGCGAGAAGATTTAGGGATGGTCTGGTTAGGAGGTAGCAGTGTAGTACTCTTCTCAGTTGTCTGTCATACTTGGATCTCCAATTCGTCAGTTTAGCGTTCAAGTCGCCCTATATAATAGTGGGTGTGCGTCAGTTGGTTAGTTGGTCCAGGTCTGCTGCTTTCAGTCTGCTGTGAGGTCTGTTATACATTGAAATAGTTTTAATTTGTCCTAGATTTGTTCCTATTTGAATGGTGGTGGTTTCGAAAGAGGTATTGGAAGTCGGGATGATGGTATGTGGGATCGTATTTCGCATTAAGATGGCTGTACCTTCGCACATGGTTATAGGCTGGTCTGATATGTTTATGAGACATTTCGAGATGGAGAAAGGTTGGTTAGGTTTCAAACAAGGTTTCCTGAATAAGTGCCCCGATGGAGTAGTCATCTAGAAATGTCTGATTGAAGCTTTTTTATCGTGTAGTCTGCCTTGTGCATTTCAGGATGCTAGTCTCAGGTACTGTTGTCTGTTCTGTTTGTTTAACAACATTCGCAGATTTTGGTCGTAGCAGTCAATAGTTTCGTATATCCTCGAGTCCTTTCAAAATATTGATAATGTCTTATTGTCTGGGTGATTCTGATAATATTGTTGTTCTTGATAAAGTCTTTTAGAGTGTTGCTGGTGCTGTTGCCAGTTGCAGACGGACAGTCCTGATTGTCAGTTCTGTCCGCAGTAGTATCCGCGAAAGTTCTGCCGTCGAGCGCGGGGAAGGATTCATGGAGGCTGGTTGGTTCGGTTTGTCTGTCTGTCTGTCTCTTAGGGCCTTATTTATAAACCTCTACCAGGGGCCTGCCAGGCCTAGCAGGCTGTCAGTGATCGGTTTTGCAATTTATGAACGGCCCCCGGCCAAGTGCAGTCGCCCCTTGACCTCCCAGCGAGCCCCCAGATGGTAGGCCCCTAAGAGCTCTGCTGGCAGAGTTTTATAAATACGACTCTTAGTCTAGCGATTGCTTGTAGTCGGGAGTTGTTGGGGAATTGAAAAGCTACCAGGATGCTTCGTAGTTTTGTGAGCAGTTGGCACACTTGAAAGTGCTAAGAGTGCTGGTGCAGAAGACGGTGTCGTGTGATTCTGTGAATTTGCCGCGGACCCATTTCCTGGAACAATGATTCTTGGTATGCCCGAATTGTTGGCACCAGTTGCACTGGGGGATACTGTTATTGTTTTTGTAGAAGTCAATCCTAATACTATAGTACGACACGAATTTCATAGTTTCCTTTATTGTCGATTGTCCCTTGTCCGTTTCACATACATACAGTTAGTTCTAGGTGTCTTATGGTTTTGTATTGCTCCATTTTCTGCATTACTGACAGATGGTATATGGAAAAGCTGTTTGTGTCGCGTAAGTCAGTCAGTATGTCCTGTGTATTTAGGTTTGGGGGTAATCTTTTAATAACTAACTTTTCTCTAGGAGTAGCTATTGCACGGTGATAGAAGTAAGTAGGCTGGACAAAGAAGTAAAGTTTCCGTACATTGCTGTCCTGTGTATTAAACTCTAGCTTTTGTCCCACTTTATGGCGGGCAGTCATGTATAATCGAGCCTTGTTGAATCGTATCGAGCCTCGTTGAATGTATAGTCGAGCCTTGTTGAATCGTACGTCGATACTGTTTTTGGTTCATTCATTTAGGCTTTTCACAAGGGTCTTACAGTCTATGATCTTGTTGAGGTCCAAGTGATAAGCTCCGATTTAGGTTTTACTCCGGCAGTCAGTCTGATGTTCTTTTCGTGTCATGTGCGTCATCTGTGTTGTCATCATGGTTCATCATGTTTGTTGTACCGGCTCAGCTGTCTGTCCTTGGTTCTGCGGAGAGAGGGTGCGCGTAAATTTTGCAGGGAATTCGTAAGTTTCGCCATCTTCTCCTACAATCTTGCTGCCTGGTTGTCCAGCCTTGGCCGTGTTTTTGCTCTTGACCTTGCCTTTGCCTCGCGGCTCCGCGGGGTACTCGCCCACTACTTCCATGTCACTGTCAGATATACCGCGGGCATCGTGGAGCAGTTTTGTCCTCTTTTGTTCCCTCGTGTTGGTGAGATGATTCTTTCGCCGGTCGTCGTGCATAGTTTGTTTTCTGGTGATGGCGAGCCTTATCGGGTAGTGGCCTCTGTCCGATGGTTCCATTTTTACTTGCTGCAGCTGCAGCCGTGCGGAGTTGTCCTTCAGCAGAAGTGTAGCCTCTTAAACCAGTCGATAGCACAATCACACATCACAAATATTATTCAGAAAAACGGTTCTCATACAAAAATGACCCTGTGAAGTATGATTCTGTGAGAAAGTATGTGCTGCTTTAGCACCACTAGTGTTCTCTGTCCTTTGGTATATACTGATATCTAGAATATTTAATGAACAAAATTGGAATCGTTTTGATAAATTAATTGTAAAAATTGCCTATTTTTTTTAACATTTTCTTGTATGAGTAATGTGTTGCGTATACTACTCAAACTATTTTCCGAAAAAATGTGATCGTTTTCCAGATATTGAAAAAGAACAAAGCGTTAACCGACCTGGATGACCGAGGTGGTTAGAGCGTGCGCCTGCTCAGCCCCTCGGTCTGACGGTTCGTGGGTTCTAGTCCCGCCGTGGCCATGGATTGGTTGGTTAGTTGTTAGTGATTCCGGGAGCGTCAATAGTTGAGGTCATTAGTGCCGTAAGTGAAGTGCATGTTTTGCATCGGAAGGTAGTGGTGATCTTCCACCGCTGGGCGGCGAGATCCGGCGCCGACCTACCGTCGCCTAGCGGGGTTTTCCCCCTCAACCAGGTATCTCCCACCAGCGCGACACCGCCCCAGCCGGGACAAGCTCTAAGCTCCCGACTAGTCTCCCGGAATATGTGGTAGTGTATTGTATGTTAGTGTAGGTGTGTGTGTGTGTGTATGGGGTGAGGATTGGACAAGGAAGAGGAAGGAAAGATCGCGCGCTGTCCGTGGTCCATTTGTTAGGTACTGATCCAGCATTCGCCTCCGTGACCATGGATGTTTGTCTTTTGTCGTTCCTGTAGTGTGTTGTCGCGGATGGTCTTGTGAGTCTACTGACCCCAAACCAAGGAGCCCGCAGGTGTGTCTAGTGTAAAGGGTTAGCATGTGTCCCCATGAAGGATATAGTGGATACCCGGCACGGGTATTCGGAATCGACATCCCTTGAAGTTGGAAAAAGCCCTAGGAAGAAAACATCAAGAATACAGCGTCAACCACCACTGAGAAGGCCGTAGGAGAAACACAGGCGACGAATGAACTGTCATTCGTTACCCACTCAGCGAATAAGGTATGTTAGTAAATAAGAATCAGTTATTTAAGAAACACTCATTTCCAGTAGCCTCCATTATATCAGTCCAAATTCCTTAATTTTAAAGTAATACCAGCTTAGTGGCATTTGATTCGGGTTTCTGTTTTCGGCAGTGGAAGTGCGAGAGTCAATTTGTAGCTCGACGCACATTTGAAATTCTAAAAACATCAGCGATTATAAACGTCAATCATCCAAAGAATTTTTTTATATCATAAAGTGTTCTAACAGGAACAAAATATTGTAAGAAGCAGAATGCAGAACCAAAAATCATCATTAAATTAGCAAATATTAATTTTTAATATTAATGACATCAATATTCAATATTACGTTTCAATATTATTGACGTTAATGTATGGTTTAAAAAATATGTACTTTTTGAATTTCCTTTAGTATTAGTTCAGTTGTCATTTCTATTGCCCTTCATTTGAATTTTTGCTCGCGAATCGGGCGTCTTCGACCACGTATACATGCACTTGCACGGGTTCTGTATCAATTATCACGTTTCAAGTTCTGCGTGTAACTAATCAGGGGAATTAGCAAAAGGCTGAATCAGATTATTACACCCTAGGGTTGTTAGTCCTGGGGTATGGAGGTTGGAATAATGATGATAATGAAGGATGAATGGACGGCACACACAAACAAGCCCATGCCCGAGGCGGGACTCGAACCCGCGATCCTTCCGTCCGAGATCGTCACGGCACTACTGCTTTAGCGATCTCGGCTTTCCGGACTGGCATTGTTATCATTATTATTATTATTATTATTATTTCATATTTCAAAATTTCACGCTCTTCCGGAGTTTTCAAGTATAACTCAAGGACAGAACGTCAACACATATGGTGAGACAGATGGTGAGAAGTTCTTGCTCCAGTGCACTCAGGTTCCGCTTCAATGATTTAGGGAGAGAACCTTGCGCACTATGTTGGTGGTTGCCAGCAACACTGCCTTCTGCATGGTTCTGAGGTGCCACTCATTTAGATGGAGTTTTTCTTTCACAATCCTCCAATCTTCAGTCACAAGCCCATTAGTTGAAATAACCACTGGTACAATATCTACCTCTATTAGTTTGTACAAGTTTTTCAGCTCAACTGAGAGTGGCTGATATTTTCTCCTCTTTTCTGCAATAGTTGTCAGCAGATTATGATCCAGTGGGACTGCGATATCAATTATTATTGCCCTACGAGTAGTTTTGTCGAATACGACAATATCAGGCTTATTTGCTTCCACTGTTCTATCTGTAACAATGGGAGTATCCCACAAGATTTTTGTTCTCTCATTAGACAAAACTTGTTCTGGTAGATATTTGTAGTATGGCAGGCTTTCCTTTATCAGGTCCGATCTTTTAGCAAGAGCTTGGTGGATGATTTTGGCTACATTATTATGACGTTGTAAATAATCTGTTTGTGCCAACTGAGAGCATCCACTGCAGATATGTTGGATAGATTCGGTGGCCTTCTTACATAGGCGACACTTGTCACTGATGTTCTCTTTAATAATATATCGCCTGTAGTTATTAGTGGCTACTACCTGATCTTGAATGGCCAGTACAAATCCTTCCGTTTCGCCAAAAACCCTTCCTTTTGGGGAAAAGCCCAGCTGTTCTCAGCCATTCAGTCGATCTCTTCATATCTATGGAGGTACTTTGAAGAGCAGTAGCAAACCTGCCATGAGTTCCTTTGATCTCCACTGCTCAATTCGGTCACAGGTTTCGGAACTCTTGGATTGTGATCTTCCTGGAGCAGCTTCAGAGGTGTATAGCCGTGATCTTGTGCACAAATGGCCGTCATGGATTCGTTGTTGGTGAAATAATTTCTGAGCTGTTTTTCTTGCTGGCGACACATAACTTCAAGATTTAACAGTCCACGGCCCCATGATGTCTTGAAAGATACAGCCTTTCGGTGGAACTTCGAGGATGATGCATCCGATATTTTGATAGAAGTGTTCTGACTTTTCTATCGAAAGCTTGCAAAGATGTCTCAGACCACTTGACAACTCCAAATGTATGTGATGCTGCTGAAAGAGCCCAGGTGTTAATTCCTGTAAATTTGTTTCTGAATTAATACAGGACTTGCAGATTTTCGTCACACGAGAGAGAACCTTTCTTTCCACTTGTTTTCTTATTTTTCATCCGCAGTTCCTAGGAGCTGCTGGAGGCCCAGATACTTGTATTCATCGCCACTGAAGAGTTCTTGAATTCTCAAATCTTCCATCAAATGAGGTTCATTCTCTGTATTCTGGACGCTACTTCTCTTCGCGTGAACTACTGCGCACTTCTCCAAACCAAGATCCATACAAACAGAGCTGCTGAAGCTTTCTACTAGTGTCAGCATGCTGCGAAGTTGTTCTGGCCCTTTAGCATAGAGCTTGAGATCATCCATATTTAATTGGTGGGAAATGATCTTCTTGGGGTTCTTCAAAGCATACCCATAGCCGGAAGCATTCAACATCCTACTCAAAGGGTTTAATGCTAGGCAAAACCAGAGCGGACTTAGGCTATCTCCCTGAAAAATGCCTCTACAAATTTTTAAAGTATCTGTCTGGTAACTGAATTTCCTCGCGTTACAAGCAGTGTTGTTCGCCAGCTGTTCATACACGTTGTAAGAAATGTAATGATAGAGGGATGAACCTTGTAGAGTTGAAGGGTTCGCTGCAACCAAGAATGCGGAATAGAATCGAATGCCTTTCGGAAGTCAATCCAGCCCACTGACAAATTATGTGCTTTCTTTTTTACATGCTTGGATACAATATTATCTATTATTAATAATCTTGCATCCTCGAGATCCTTTCCTACAACCAACCTGTTCTGGCAAAAGCAGCTCATTTTCTTTCAGATGCTCGTCGAGTTTGGTGGCAATAATGGAGGTGAGAACTTTATAAATTGTGGGTAGACATGTAATAGGTCTATAATTCTCGGGGCAAGACGCATTTCCTCCTTTGGGTAACATAAATGTCACACCCATGGTACAAAATTCTGGCAGCACAGATGTTCCTTGCAAAATATTTTGAAATTGACTCGCCAATATATCATGAGTGCACGTCAGATATTTCCACCAAAAATTATGGATTCCATCTACTCCTGGAGCTTTCCAATTGTGAGTTCTCTTTATAGATCCTTTTACATCCTCTGTTGAAATCACAACTCTATTCATTTCTGGGATATTGACACGCTTCTTCTTCCTGTCGTATCCAGTATGCTTCATCAAAATGTTGCTTTGGAGTGGACCAGATCTGAGACCAGAAGTCCGTCATGGCAGAAGCACTTGGGGGGTTTATATCATTGTCGTTGGCACCTCTTGACTCTAGATATCTATAAAAGCCTTTTTGGTTGTTAGAGAAGAGGGAATTTTCTTTCTTGCGTCGCGCTGCTTCATTATACCTTCTTATTCTCGCCCCTAGAGCTGCTATTCTTTGTCTTAATCTCTCATCTTCAGCATTGAGTTTACTTTCCAGGTCTTTATGTGTTCTTTTTATCCCCAGTCTTCTGAGAATTGAGCGAATAGTTGCGCGAACCATCTTTGAAATTCCTCCTTTGTCTCTGAAATACTCAGCAATATGCGAGATATCTCGTCTAGCTTGGGCAATTTGATTTTCAATTTTTATTATTATTGTTATTATTATTATTATTATTATTATTATTATTATTCCCTATTTTCTGTAGATATACACTGATGTCTGGGTTCTCAAAATTACTCAAGGCAACAATGGTTTGCACGTAAAGTGGAACAAGAATGTGTTTTGTTTTTTCTATCGGTCACGTCAGACAAGAATTTACGGACTATATTTGCTGTTCCCAATAATGCGGCTTTTTGAATTGTCCGTATATGCTTTTCAGTCAATTCTAACTTCTTCGCGATCTCTTGCCATTCCTTGGTGACCAATCCATTCGCTGACACCACTACTGGAAACACTTCCACTGCGCGCAATTCATACATGTCCTTCAATTCAACAACCAGGGTTTGGTATTTTCTCTTTTCTCAGCAACAGTTGTTACAAGCCGGTCATCTGTAGGAACCGCAACATCAATGATGCATGATGTCTTAGATATTTTATCAAACAGAACAATATCTGGTCTATTTGCTTCCACTGTTCGGTCAATGAAGATTACACTAACCCACAGAATTCGAGCTCGATCATTGCTGATTACTTGCTCAGGTTTGCACTTATAATATGGTTGTTCACTCTCTACGAGGTCGTATCTTTTGGCAAGGGCTTGGTGGATTACTTTGGCGACGCAGTTGTGTCTCTTAAGGTATTCTGTTTGTGGTAATGCGGGGCATCCACAGCAAATATGCTGGATTGACTCGTTAGTAGATTTACATAGGCGACATCGGCTATTAATTTTCTGACCCATGACGAATTTTTTATAAGCTCTGGTTTTGACTACTTGGTCTTCAATGGAGAAAAGAAATCCTTCCGTCTCACCGAAGAGGCCCCCTGTTTGAAGCCAATCTACTGAGTTTTTCTTATCAATGTTCTCCGAAGTTAAAGTTGCAAAAAATCTACCATGAAGTTCCTTTCTTTGTCAGATATTGACGCGGTCTTGATGCTTCACGTAATCAAAATCTTTACTTGGTTGTGCCAGACATAATGGGGTCATCTTTCTATCTTGATCACATATAGTTTTGTGAACAGACGAGTTGATAGAGAGAAAGTACCGTCGCAGCTTTTCTTCTTGCTGTCGGCACAGTGCCTCCAAGTCAAGGAGTCCTCTTCATGCACTAGCACGAGGTAAGTACAACCTGTGCACTGAACTCTGAGGGTGGTGCAGTCGATACCTTGTAAGTCGATGCCTTGTAGTTCTTATTTTCCTGTCAAAAGTCTGCACGGATGATTCTGTTCATTTTATTACACCAAATTTGTAAGTTTCTGTGGGAATTGCCCAAGTGGTGGCGTCATGGAGAAATACACACAGACATATACAAGTATGTACAAGTTTATTTACATGTATGTACAATAACCAACTTCTGCTCCGAAACTACATCCTTGTAAGTATTTCCCTGTGGATACCCCACATAGCTAGGGAGGCCCCGCCTCCTCTGACGCTACTCCCGCGCCACTACCGTGACGTCGTCACCCGTGCAATGGGTACGACACGCTCCAGCCTGGGCGTAAAGTTTTGCGCATCGCGCGAGGTTTCCAGAATAAAACCCACCAGGTGAGCTCGTCAGCTCGATTTTATACAAGTGCAGCCGTCACGTGACCGTCCTAGGTGTAGGAGGGAGGCTCGCGTCTACCACGTGGCCTTTCCGGTCAAGCTGGCGTCCCCTTTGTCTAAATGTATACCAGCGCCGGGGCGCCCAACTATTCATGCCCGCAGGTATGCGATACTTCCGCTCCTCTTTCCCACCCATGGCCGCCAACGTGACGCTACACAAGTATTAATAAAGTATTTTACTTTTTGAATTTATCCACGTTTTGCAGATTTTATTTACTGTCGATAGCACGTTCTATACAATTTTGTTCCTAACGTCTGAATCAAAAATTCCCAGCAATTTCAGCATTCCAAGATATTTGTAGGAGTCTTCAATGCCAATATTTTTAATAATTGTGTCACCAGATATTTGCATATTTTGTTCTTCATTTTGGACTTGCTCGCGGACAACATGAAGGGTAGAGCATTTTTCTATCCCAAACTCTAAGCAAATTGCATCGCTAAAACTCTTGACAAGTTCGAGCTCGTTTTGCAAGTGATCTCTAATAGAAGAATATAGTTTGAGATCATCCATGTAGAGCTGGTGCGAGATACGAACATCAGGGTTTTCTTCATTATTATTATTATTATTATTATTATTATTATTATTATTATTATTATTCACGGTTATTCCCATTTAAAGAGAGCGTTTGAACTTGAATTCCTTTATGATGATTGTTTGTGTTTTCTCTCTGGGCCCATATTTTCTTCATGTGTTCACTATGTTGTTTCTTCCGCTCTGCTGTCCATTTACATCCTGGCCTCTTCTTGCTTTCGGTTTCAAATGTATGTTTTTTGATGGTGTTCCTGAATTCTTTTCTATTTTCTGCATCATTTATTGTAACGTGTGCTTGTCTGAGAACTTCTTGAACTTCTTCATTATTATTATTATTATTATTATTATTATTATTATTATTATTGGTGTATTTAATATTAAGTTCAATATTTTACAACTACAAATGAGTATACGAATTTCGTTCAGAGCCAGAGTTCCATGGAGAACGTCTTCTCTGCTCCACTGAACAGGAAAAAATGGCGCGTGACAATGTTTGAAGTATTTGCTTTCTTTCGGCAAGAGTAATCAACCTATTTGCTCCACTAAATCTCCTCATCCCCTTCCCGATCCTTTCAAAAGACCTTGCCACTCGTACCCGGCAGCGCTCTTCACAGCTCGGCGAAATTGGCTGCCGCTACGTCAGCAGGCGGCCCGCTGCCGCAAACGCCCGCGGCGCGCGCTGCGGTCGCCACCCGGGAATGCAAATGGCGGCCGGCGCATTCACGGAGCTCAGGGAAGCTTTATGAACGGGCGAAGAGCGGGGGAGGAAGAATGTGGAGCCGTGGCGCAATCATGAAGTGCCTGCGGCGACCCGGCGCCACGCCAACGGCCCCTCAGACCCCCCCCCCCAACGCCACCCGTGGAAGGGAGGTGTAGTGAGGGCGGCACGGAAACAACGCGGTCAAGTGCCAGGGGCTGGATACTGGCTTCATCGCATGCGTGAGGGTCCGCAGGAGCCTGCCTTTGGGCAGCCTAGTCAAGGCTTGACAAAGCATGCTTGGATGTTTCGTTTTTAGATACCACTGAGTGAAAATAGTACCCGAGAAGGGGTGAAGCACCGCAAGCAGGTAGCAATGATGATCATTCCTAAAGGAGTCTCTACACATATCATTAAGTTACTAAAGAAACGAGCGAGTTCTACAACAGCACATACTTTCTTTCGTTGTTTCTAATTTTCGCAATTTTCAAAAATTCACTGAATTTATTGAAAATGAGATCTACATCATTCTTTCAAACGTCCCTTTTTTCTATCTGTGGAACAAAATGTAAAGACAATTTGGCACGATTTCAGGATTTTTTAAAAAAATAAGTTGCACTAACTTCAAACATAAAGTAGGCGAAATTTTTAAAATGTCAGTTAGAAAAAAATAAGACAAAAATCTATTTTCAAATTTGTAGCTCAATCATAACCTTTTTTTAACAATCTTTTTTTTAAAAAAATCCGTTTCCAAAATACTTCTCTAAATTTTCAAATTGCTATAATGACTTTTCTCAAAAATGGAACACGTAACGTTTTTAATTTTATTTTATTTTTCTTTAGGTTTGTATCTCCGGTGGGAGCGCAAGTTTCCTCCAGGCGATAAATCTAGCTAGACGTGCATGCAGAAAGTGTGGAAAGTACGATAACTTGGACACGTGCCGAAGGCTCCCGGGCCTTGGCAGTGCCGTTATCCCACGAATGAGATAGCGGCCAGTAGGTTGTCTTGTCAAGGCTTCCTTATAAATTCTTTTTTATTCATTGCAAACTTATAATTGTAAATGTGAAGACAGCAGAAAAGATAAAACAAGGCAAATGTGTGGACAGTTCCGCTGATGTGTCAATTTACAGCAGAAATAATTTTTTTCTTCCTGACTTCTTATAACGTTCGCAAATCCTTACTAGAGGCCTTGTCAAAATTGCGCTGCAATGTTTTGTAAAAATAAACAACGGAATTTGAGTGGCGGCCTTTTGGGGAAGAAACGATAGGCTTTGCTTTTTCCTTGTGAATATGTAGTAGTTTAAATATGTTTCACGTACAATAAAATGTAAGTCAATCTGGTAGTTTTAGTATTGCGTACGTAGCACTGGACCTCTCTGGGTAAGCATATTTGAAGGTTGCCTCGCTTTTAGCCGTATTCTGACATAGAGGAAAGGCCCAGTAATGATAGTAGTAACACACTTCATCCATATTCAACGCATCCACATTCTGCTTGGGTATGCAAATTATGATACTGTCTACCTAGCCGCAAGGAAAACATCGATTTCCAGTCACATTAGTTAAGTGGTGCGTGTTTGTTAATTGTCAAGCTAACAAAGGGATAAAATAATGATCATTTATGAAATATTTATTGTTTTATTGTAATATCTTATACACCCACCCATGTACTATTCACATGCAATTTAAAAATTATATTTACACTAGTGTCTTGTAGCAAGAAAACCGCCAAAATAAATATTTTAACAAAGTCCTCACGAGTGACGAAATAACATCGTATAGTATGCATTCAGTACATAAATGTTTTACGTATCAAGGAAAGGGAATGAGAGACTTACTAAAACATGTGTTATTACTCAACAATTAAAGAAATGAAAAAAGGAATGACATCTTTTAAGATCTACATTTGAATGAAGTTATGCAGAAAAACAAGACACAAGAATCAATATGGTTGAAAAATGGCTTGGAAATTTAGGACATATCTTAACATTTTGACAGCAAGGATGCACACCGAAACAAGATATGTATGTTGTGGCTGTTAAAAGTTACAAAGTTCAGTTTATGCACTCTATGGAAAATAGAAAATCCTCAAACCACTATTTCATGTCGTTCAGAATTGAGACTTGACTAATAAAATGATGGTCCATATTCAAAGCTAGCACTGTGAACAATAATTACAACCGCTATTCCTTATGAATTCAGAGTTTAACAATTTTCTAAAATGGCAATTCAAGTGTTTTTTGTTATCAATATCTGTACTTACTGAGGATTATTACCAATATGTGTGCTTTATGAGGACTACACAAGGAAATGTTCCTCCACCGTAATTCAAGAAAAGATCATAAAAAATTATACTTACAGAACACCTTAGATAAAAACAGGTTTTACGCGATTGTATTTACATGCACGCTAATCTTTGAATTTTAAAACAGTCAACTTCAAACTAGTGTTGCTTCAGAATGGCACAGACTTTCCCGTTCCTGATAGGTTCCCAATATTTTTGGCAGGGTCTAGCTTTTAGGTACTGGGCCCATCGTCTCGCCAGTTACCATCTATCGCCATCCAAACATTTTTTCTCATTGGCTCAATTTTTCGGAAAATTTTCAAAATTTCTAGAAAAAAATTGGAGCTATTTTTGAGGAAATGGTGTTTGAGCTTCTCTGAAAATGCGGAATTTTTAACTCATTTTTACAGAAAACGGTTGAGTCTTCGGGATACTTTATTTGACATTATTTAAAGCACACGTACTCAGAAATCTAATAATGTTAAGAAACTGGCACAATAAATAATACACGTATGACTAGATTGTTTACTAAAAGTAAAATTAAATTATTCATTGATTACTTGTAGCAGGAGTCATGGGAAACGGTTTATAATACTGCTGATACTAACGACAAATATAATTCTTTTTTTCAACTTTTTCATTTCATTTTAACACTTGCTTTCCTCTTCAAAAACGAAAATTAAATATTTCACGGAAAAGCAATTCTTGGAAAACACAAGGGATTAGGACATATTGTAAAAACAAGCGAATTCTTTCTTTCATTTCTAAACGTCATGACGTATCTCAAGATTTCCTTATCTACTTTAAAAAATACAAAACATTGTTACGAAAAGTCATAAGGCAGGCTAAAATCATGAAAAACGATCAGGATATTTTGAACTCAAATAATAAAACAAAAGCAATGTGGAATATAATAAAAAATACTACCACATCAACTAGAAAACCCGTAGAGAATGTTGTTTTAAAATATAACGATATAACTGTGAATGATCCGGCAACAGTGGCTAGTCTCTTTAACCAATACTTTGCATGTGGAGTTCCTCAAGGATCGATTTTAGACCCTATTCTGTTCCTACTTTACGTAAACGATATGCCCTCGACGATTCTAAACGGAAGAACGGTTCTCTTTGCGGATGATACGAACATCTTTTGCAATAAAGGAACAGTAAATAGTACAATATCAGATGTTTCAAATTGTTTTCGAAATAACAAATTAATAGTAAACGAAAAGAAAACGGTTTTAATGCAGTTTTCCATTTCAAATAAACAATTCTGTGCCCCATTGAAAATGAACAGTGTACCATTGACTGATGTTAAGGCAACAAAATTTTTAGGTCTCTCAATTCAGTCAAACCTTAAATGAAACGTCCATTTAAATGAATTGAATTCAAAATTAAGTTCATTATGCTACCGTTCAGAATTCTTCATATTCAGTCAGCCTTCTAATGCCGTTGTGTAACTTCGAATGTTCATTCCCGCCTGAGATATGGCATAATATTCTGGGGAAATACATCTTATAGCTCCCAGACTTTTAGATTACAAAAACGAATTGTACGAATAATAACCAAATCCCACCCACGTGATTCATGTAAGTCTCTCTTCGTTAATCTAGGAATTCTACCATTACCGTGTCTTTTTATTTACGAATGAGTGTTTTTTGTAAAAAATGACTTGCTCAAGGGCGGGAATATATTTTCAGAAAATGCCGAAGTCTACGCGACGTAGAAATCATATTCATCAGGTGACAGTATCAACAGCTCATTACAAAAAATTCACATACAATACATTTACATTATTTTACAACACTTTGCCAGATGACATTAAACGATTAAATTCAATAGAAAAGTTTAAATCCCAAGTGAAATAATAAGAGCCAAAATTTATTGCTTCTTTATCCTTGAAAATAGATTTTATTACATGGGAGTTTTTTTGTTTTTTTTTCTCCTTTCAAAATTCAAAATTTTTTTTTCTCCTTTTCCAAATTCAAAATTTAAGTAGTATATGACTTAGTGTAGGAATCACAGAATTTTGAAAATGTGCACACAATTCACTTTTCCCCATAGCACGTCATCTGCAGTTTTTAACTTTTTTTGACGTTAAATAAATAAAAATAAATAAATAAATAAAGAATAAATAAATAAATAAATAAATAAATAAATAAATAAATAAATAAATAAATAAATAAATAAATAAATAAATAAATAAATAAATAAATAAATAAATAAATAAATAAATAAATAAATAAATAAATAAATAAATAAATAAATAAATAAATAAATAAATAAATAAATAAATAAATAAATAAATAAATAAATAAATAAATAAATCAGTTGTAATCGAAAAATTACCGACGTGAGAGACGATTTTTGTAATTATTGAAAAAACAAAAAAGGCGAGCAATATGGCGTTCATGTCTTCAGATAGGGTGAATTTGGTACCACCCTTCAAAAAAATTAAAACAATTTGCAGACGTTTTTGAAAAATCTTTTTGTAACTTTTTAAAATTGCAAATATCGGCATATTAACGGCGTGAGAGATTAAAAAAATACATTTGTGTAATTCTTGAAAAAATAAAAGAATACCCCGGAATGATCTTTACCTCATATTAAACAGTGTCAATACTACTATCCGTAGGAAACGTTTGAAAAAAAATGGAGCTATTTCTGAGAAAATGGCGATTGAGCGTTTCTGATAATGCGGAATGTAGAGCTCACTTTTACAGAAAATTGTTGAGTATTCGACAAAATTAATTTACATTATTTAAACACATTACACATAAATTGAAATCGCTCTATATAAATATTATCACTGAGAGACAAGTCAAAATTTCATTTTGTAATTTTTGAAAAAAAAAGTAGAATATGACGTTGTTGTCATCGTATAGGGTTCGTTTAGGACTAAGCCTATTAAGAATTTAAAGAAACAATTTCGTGCCGTTTTTGAGAAAATCTTGTTTGTGTATTTTTTTAAATTGCAAATATTGCAGGCCATATTACGAGAAAACTGATACAATTTTCAAAAGAATGTACGTGCCTGAAAGATAGAACTACTAGTGACAACAAATTTCATTTGAAGGAAAAATCTCTATCTTCATATTTGTTGTGGGAAGACGGAAAAAATTCAAACTTTTGCAATTTTCAAAAATTCAGAGTTAAACGTGAAAATCGGACCTATGCCACCTTTATAATCTATTTTACTGTATTCTTACAAGAAATTAAAGGAGAAAATTTGGAGGCATTTTTGAGAAAATTTTGAAAATGTCCGGGAGAGACTTCATGAAAAGTACCCCCAAAAATTAATGAATGTGTTTCAAAATCGCAGAACTTCTACTCAGGCCAGATCAAAATGGATTTATTCAGTTTAAAAAAACGCATTATGCGGACGTTAGTTTTATTCACATACACCAGACGGGCAGACGGAGAGACGCACAAACGCAGGGAAGTACAGACGGACGGGCGCGGGCGTTTTGGGAAAAAAAACACTTTTTCGCTATCAGAGGACCCCAATAAGTGTATTTCCGTGGAAATCTCGAAATCGTCTTTCTGCAGCATTACATAACTTTCTCTATACTAGGTATATTACTTACGTATTATTAAGAATATAGAAAGTAAAAATTGGCTATCTTCTCCTCCTTTACTTTATTTCTTCGCACTACTAAGCGAATGCTCTTTGTAGATCAATTGAAAGTCGCAAAATGAGTCATCCAAGACCAATTACATGTAGTTGATATTGGAAATGACGTAATGTACAAATCATGGCCGATAAGCATCTATTCTATTAATTTTGTGATGATATTAAATTTTGTGTTTGTCCTTTGAAACTGAAATAATAGCAAGCTGCAACACATAATATATACGGCCCACGATTTTCATTTAAAGGAAAAATAACAAAACTAGGTTGAGTAGAAACCTCTAAGTTGTTTAGAAAAACGGAAGCTCTTAAATTTAATTTTTAATTAATAATGATAATAATAATGATAATAATAATAATAATAATAATGATAATAATAATGATATTTATTCCCATCTTGCTTTACAGAGATAATAAAGTACATTGTAGTTCTTGGAATTACTAACCATCGATAACCAGTTGTGTGAGCTTGGTTCGCAATCTATCGCTATTTATTATCTGTGTACTTCGTAGTATGTTTTGTACGTGTCTGGTTTTTTAAAATATTTTTCTTAAATTTACAACCCTAGTTGTTGTGCAAATACAAAAAAAAAGCCTACCCTTAAATCATAATATAAGTGAAAATTTACAGAGATGCAATAGGTATATTTGCATAGACAAAATATATAACTCTTTTGTTCAAATATATTACTCTTTTGTTGTCAAAAACGCTGACAGCCGTAGAAGCGCTGAGTTTTCGATTGTTTTAGTGGACTGCATTTTACCTCATCGTCATTTTAAATGATTGCACTTTTCCTTGTATTTGTAACTTTTCGGAAACTATGGCAAAGAAATGATGCTATTCAGCTTGACTTAAAAATATAATGTCTCACTATAATTATCATTTATTTTTTATGAAAGATCACATATGTCAGACGATTGGGGACATTGCGTAGCAACATCACTAACATTTTCATATAAAAACCATCAGTCTTCGAACTGATATCATTCGCTAACTCTGACCTCATACTCACACTCACACCTTCCTCTTGACACAGTCTAACGTCGCTTTGAACAAATGATGGAAGGTAAGATCCATTCAATTATTTTGACGGTTTTATTGAATATGAATAAAAGAGGTCATAAAAGAGGTTAATAAGAGCAACCGATAAGACACTACTTTTCATTTAATGAAATCACGAAATTTGGGTACGTCCAACGTTCAAACGTCTTACCAAACAAAAACTCTTAGTTTTTTCAGAGGTGTTATCGACAATCAGAATTATTTCATATTTACACATGTACATTCTTCTATTTCAGCTAAGCACTTCATTAATATTCTGCTCTTTTTAGAAAAGTTTGAAAATTTCACAGCAGTATTCCCAGAAATTAAAGTATATTAAGATCTCCAGAACAGCATAAGTACGCTTACTTACGACGTATTGACAAATTTCAGCTCAAAAGCTTGTAATCTGACAGTTATGCCTGATTCATCTATTCTTTCCCGTAGACACTCATTTATTGAAACAGATTATTCCAGCTTTTTAGGACTCGCATTGCATGTGGCTCCTGCACCCTCGTAACCCTCCACCTGCATCCTCGGAAAAGCGCTAATAGACCCTACTTCTGACATATTTGGAGAATTGCAGATCGAAATAATCTTCAATGCGAATTTTATGACTGAAAATTGGAGATGGTTTGTTGAGGTGATTCCAAAACTTTTGAATTGTATTCTAGAATTTTTTTTTATTCTATTGTATTCCAGATTCTATTATTGAGGTGATTTCAACTCTAAACTGCAATATTGAGAAAAAAAAGTCTATCGGAACAAAACGTCTTACATGCTTAATGCCTCTTCGCCAACTAATACAATTCACCCTCTGCGGAACAAGCGGATTTGTGGGGAAGTACGCGTATCAATTGTTGGGGAAATCAAGTACTTTATACAAGCCATACCACTGATGCGGCACAACGTTATCAACCACACCAACCACACCACTTTGCGCAGTTTTACAGTTTAGCAATGACTCACTAATAATACCCGGAAAACCTACTCGTTTCATTTTATTTCCAAATAAAATTATCGTATTATTTACTAGAATTAAAGCGGGAGCGGGAGCTCAGTGCATCAACCAATGTCACTGCAGCGCCTCTGACCAGGAGGTCCTAGGTTCGACTCCTGACGGCGGCAGGATTATCGACACTAACTTTTTAGCTAGGTCGAATTCAGTCGCTGTCTGGAGGAGAATTCTAGCGCCGGCTGCTTTGATCGGTATTTTTCCGTGGTTTCTCAGATCAGCACCAGGCGAATGCCGGAGCAGTATCCTAACAAAGGGGTCACGGGCCGCGCGCGGTCTTTCCTTCCTCTTCCTTGTCCTATCATCTCCCTTTACACACACACACACACACACACTTACACTAACATGCACTACACTACCACATATTCCGGGAGACCGGTCGGGAGCTTAGAGCTTGTCCCGGCTGGGGCGGTGCCCCGCTGATGGGAGAGTTCAGGTTAGGGGGAAAGCCCGGTAGCCGACGGTAGGTATCATATTTTTAACATTTTACTTATTTCTTTTCTTTGTTAAAATATAATTAAATTTTTGCATAATATATCCTTATTAAAAAACAGGCTGCTAAGTTTTGTTTAATTCATTGTTACTTTCATGGTCCCTTGGGGTTCCTAAATGTAAATTTTAATGCGATTCGGCGTGAAAGGGAAAATATTATGTTTGTTTTACATTTTCACTAGTTTAAATCTTCCCTGAAAAATCCGTCTTAAGTAAAGTAACTCAACTGGTTGGCGACGTACAGTGCATTTCTATGACACACATTCGGCATACCTTGTTTTTTACCTTCCAAATGTATTTTTGAGTCTTTAAAATACTGACAAACGATTGGCATATGTATTCTTATTTTAGTTTCTAAATTGTTGTAAATTGTTTCTATTCTCAATTGAGTTTATTTTATTTCGAACTTAAAATATAAAAATTTGGCTTTTTTGGCTAATTTTACAATACTGTATAATTTTTAGTTTAATTTCCATTAAACCATGTTAAAATAGATTTAGACTTTCATATTTTCCTTCAAATATTAACAGATGGTGAAGTTTCTGCCAGTATTTTCTATTTTCTGATTTAGAGTTTAGTTTTCACCGTAGCATATTCAATGACAACTCCTCGTTTCTGAACGTACACTGAGAAGTCGATATGGATGTTTAGACAATGGATATTTTTTGTTTTACATTTGTAGATCTTAGATTAAAAGTTCCCCCGAAAAATACTTCAATTATTTTACTTAGGACTTCATTTCTGGCGGAACGCGATTAAACGGTGTTCCGGTACCTGGAGAATAATTATTAAAGTATATTATAGATATATAACTATTTCACTTTAATAATTAATTTAGGACGCGTTTCGAAACCTAAACGTTTATAAATCAAGCACTGATTTTACTAACAAAACTATTCACAAATCATATTCATAAATTCGTTTAAAATCTTCTTTTGGTAAATGTTTAAGTATTTTCAATAGATAGTAAGCAAGTATTATGTTGGATAATGTTTTTGAGAATTCCAGTTTTGATTTTTTTATCATTTGAAGATTACCGAAATCAAATATATTAGTGTGAGTTTTACACTTTTTGACTAGTAAATTCTACCACTGCTAACTGAATTCTTCTTCTTCTTCTTCACTTCACGGATTAGGGAAATTCCCTGTTCCGGCTTCGTTACACCATCTCTGTCGTGACGGCCAATGTCCCTTCTTCCTCGTGGTCTGTACATAATGGCTTGTCGGGGGATCCTTTCGTGAGACATTCTTCCTAAGTGCTGTACCCACCGTGATCTGTATTCATTTACTTTTTCATTGATAGAAAAAATATTAAGTTGCTTTCTTATATCTTCGTTTTTTATTTTGTCCAATAGGGTGCAGCGATTTACTCTCCGGAGGAATTTCATTTCCGAGGCTTGTATCTTCATTTTATCTTGTTTTCTTAATGTCCATGATTCACACCCGTAAAGCAGTTGTGGTACTGCCATGACTTTATAAAATTTTAACAGTGTCTCTTTTCTAGTTTTATTGCGAAGATATTTGTTTATTGTTCCACAAGTATGTTGGAAACGTTGTAATTTTGTTTTTATATCATCACTGTAATCGTATGTGATATCACAGCCCAAATAATTAAAATGTTTCACTTGCTCTATTACTTTGTCTTCTATTATTATTTTAGTTCTGATAGGATACTTGCCTCTGAATGCCATCACTTTAGTTTTAGAGACAGATATTGAGAGACAATATGGTTTGCATATTCTATTTAGCTGGTACAAGGACTTTTGCAGACTTATTTCGTTTTCCTATATAATATGATCGTCAGCATACAGAAGTGATTGTAGAGGTGTATTTGGATTTATCCAAATACTTGGTTTAATTAAACTTTTCCATTCTCTTAGAATGTTGCAATATAAATATTAAACAATGTGGGGGACAAGCTACACCTTGTCTTACACCTCTGTTTACTTCTAATTCTTCCAACATTTTGTTCTGAACTTGTAAGTTAATACTTGTTTTGTGATAAAGGGATTTAATAACTTCTATCAAGTGGAAAGGGTAGCCCCTTTTTCGAAGAATCTGCCAGAGAAGTTCACGATTAACTCTATCAAACGCTTTTCATAATCTATAAAAGCTATGTGGGTCTCTAAATTGAACTCTCGTCTTTTCTATTATTTGGTTTATGGTAAACACATTGTCTGTGCACGATCTTCCTTGCCTGAAACCACTTTGTTCTTCCAATAAGAGTGAATCTGAGATTGTTGTGAGCCGTTTATTTATTATTTTTGTGTAAACTTTATAAGCGTTGATCAACAAGCTTATTCCTCTGTAATTCTGTGGCTGGCTTCTATTTCCTTTTTTAAACAGAGAGATGACTTTTGCTTTCTTCCATGCATCAGGTATTCGGCATTTTCTCCAACAATTATTAAATAGTTCAAGAAGTCTGTTCTTCAGTTCTTCACCTCCATATTTTAGGAGTTCTGCATTGATACCATCTACCCCAGGAGCTTTTCTATTTTTCATGCTTGACAGTGCATATTCCATTTCTTGTTTGCTCAAAGGGTCTATCTGAGGGTTGTTGTATTGTGACTTATCTTCATCGATTACAGTTGGGTCATATAAGAGATCTTTATAATATTTTATCCAGTCATCTTTCTTTATTACTTTAGTTCTGCTTTGTCCTTTTCCTCTGATTTTAGATGTTTCATGATCTTGTAAGCCCAATTGTGCTGATAAAAAGGTCCCACGATTCTTCGTGAGCTTTTTTCACTAATTGCTTTGCATGGTTCCTTTTTCGTATGTAGTTTTCTTTGCTGTCTTGTGTTGTTTTCTGAAGTAATTCTTGATAGGCATTTTTCTTTTCAGTTTTTTCTAAGTGGATTCACTCCACATTAATATCATCTAAAGGTGTCTGTCCATTTATTTGCTTCAGACGTGTTTGATAGAGATTTCTTATGCTTTCTTCTCTTAAGAGATGGACTTTATAAATATCTCTGCTCAGATATTCCTCGTTTTTAGGCTGTTTTGTCATAATTTTCTTCCATCGGGCTATAATTGAGATCTTTGAAACTACTAAGTAGTGATCGGATGATATATCACTGCCTCTGTAAACATGAACATTTCTAATTTGAGGTGCTAATTTTCTAACTGAATTTAGGATACAAATTAAACATAAGTAAACATAATTAAGAGGATAAAAATTGAGAAGTCGCAACTCTCTTCACCCAGATGAAACACTCCTATCATGTTCGATAACAGCAATGCATTCTCTTGTTTAGGCAATACATGTATGAGATTATAATTTTTGGGCAATTACAGTGAGTGAGATGCTCTGACCAATTCTTCGAAGCCAACCTCCCAAGCACGCAGAAAGTGAACTTATTGTTTTCCAGTAAACCCTCATTAACATGAGTTCTAAGTGACAAAAAAATCGGAGTTTGTGTTTTAAAAATTTGTATTTTCCGAGTATTATAAATATCCGCATTACCATAATCCTTTATCGGGACCGAAGTTTTGTTCGTCTTACGGCAAAATTCGTGTTAAGATAGTTTGTGCTAACGAGGGATTACTGTATAAAATTAAAATGTAGCAAGGGACAAAAAAAGAAAAAAATATAGGAACAAAAATAAAGAAAACGTCAAATGACCGATGAAAGCTGAGGCGAAAAGAAGTAAACAGAATGGAAAGAATTTAATATACGTGTCGACCGAAACGTAAATCCTCTTAAATTCAACATCCTTTAAACAATATAGATGGGTAACATCTCTAATTAATTGTAAATATGCTTCTCCCTTTACTTCTACAGAACTACTTTTTTATCTTTACTTCTACCATAAATCAAAGAGGTAATTCTTTACTCTAAGCTTATACAGAAGAACAAAGAGAGAAAACAGAACTGTTTGGAGTCTTGTTTGAATCCGAAGAGTAAACTCGCATTTCCCCGAGCACTATTGCAGCGTTGCTCTTCGCCCAACTGGAAATGCGGAGTGCCGGCTGTAAGCCTTTCGAAGGCTGTCGTCTCCAGCCGCCGCCCGACCGCCGCCTCGTGTCAGGGGGTGGCGCGGGTGCTCAGAACGCCATCTTATGGGGTCACCTTTGCCGATCCTTTCACGTCGAGACGAGTTTCACTTCTCTGTCGCTCTACGCAGCAGCGTCCTCAAACCGACGCGACGCGACTTGCGAGGCGGGGGGCGGGCCCGGAGGGGGCGGGGGAAAGGGCGCGGGGGGGTGGGGCGTGGAGCGCGAGGCGGAGGACGAGGACGGGTGAGGGAAGGGTGGAGGTCGTTCAGGCGGAATTCGCGGCCGCGAGAAATGATTTCGGTCGTTATTTTAAATTGAGGAAAGCGGCGACGCAACGGGGGCTTCGAATAGCGCAGTGTGGGCGCTGTAAGCAGCGGGACGTACACCAAGTTCAAAATGTAGAGCGCGTTTTTCTGTGCGCTGCTGATAACACAGTGGTGGAGACACGAATAACTGAGTATTTATTGATGCCGGGCGTAAATAAGGAGCTCATTATTTTCATAAGTGTAGTGTACCGTATAGCCCAGGAAGTGGCAGTGTTCCCCACCCGCTGGAGGACTCGACCTACATGTCAGTTTTCGGGTATCCCCCTCGGGTATCACTCAGCGCGGTACCACTTCAACTGGGAAAGCCCAAAGTTGCCCACTGGTTTTCCGACATGTCTGACAGTGTGGTGTATGTAAATGTTAAATAGTTTAATGAGAACGGAGGGAAAAGGATGAGGAACAAGGAAAGCTCTCGCGGTGTTCTGGCTGGTTTGTTTGGGTTGCTGCTCTCGTATTCGCCTGCCGAAGTTCGGGCAAACCACGGAAAATGACCAATCAGAGCATCCGTCAGTAAAATTCTCCTGCAATGGTTATATTCGAGTCTGAAGGTAGGCTTCCCGGTATCGCTGCTTCAGAGACGAGTGTTGTTACTGATCTATTGTATCCGGTGTAATGAAACATGATTTTCATGTCGCAAGAAAAATAAATTTATAAAATTTTAAATCGATTCTTGTAGCCTAGTCAGGTGTTTTGTGTTGACCTTCACCTTAGACTCATATCTACGTGAAGGAAATCTTTAAAATTTAAATCAAGCAATTAGAATATTTACAATATGAGACTTTCAAATAATGACTTTAAATTAATGTTTTTTTTTATTATTCTTTGTTCTCAAAACATACGGTTATATTCACATTATCATTTGTTTGTAAATACGGAAAATTTAATAATGAATGTAAAAGACCGAAATAGACTTTATTTCATATTATTATAAACTAACACTCACAACAACAACAACAATAACAATAATAATAATAATAATAATAATAATAATTATATTATTATTATTATTATTTTAATTCAGTATTTTTTCTTGTAATGTTCATATTTTCAAAAACTTTGTTTCATGAGATCAAATTCATAAGGACCGAGGCACTCCAGGCAAGGAGGAATCTGCCAAAAAATCTCAGTTCAGAGCGAACTCGATGGCATCGCCCGCGCGTGGTATCCAGGGCTCTCTGTGGTGTCGGGGCCGGATGCGCGCCATGCGAGGTAAACAGCTCGAGGCTCCGAGGGGGCGGACGGCGGCGCGGGCGGCGGAGGCAGGGCGGGAGCGAAGGGGGAGGGGCTCGCGATGGCGGCGGGCCGGGGAACCCGGCTCAAAATGTCCCTTGGGGGCGAGCGAGGACGCGCGGGCGCGTGTACGGGAACGGGGCGGCGAAGCGCGTGGGGGTGAGCGGGGAGTGGGTACAGCAGCGTGGAAGATGGTTGGCGGAGTCGACTGCGGTGAGGCAGTGGCAGGTGCGCTTGCCTGCCAGCCGTACAGAACTGGGTGTGGTCAGAGGAGGGGACAAGCAGCCCAGTGAGGAGCATGGGGTCGTACACAGGAGGGTGCGGGGCTGGTACGAAGTGGGTGGGGGTGATTGCTGGTACGAAGTGGGTGGGGATGATTGCTGGTTCGAAGTGGTCGTTTGGGGGGATGCGGGAGTGAGGGCGGGGGAAAGTGTGAAGATTATCATGGGGACGAGGGTGAAGAAGAGCTCGGATGTGAGCGTGAAAACAAGCGTGACGACGAGGGTGGGGAGAAGGGCGCAATTGAGTTCGGGATAAGCGCGAGGGTGCCACTCACCTCGAGCTCACCACGAGCACCGCACGCTCATCACGAGGTGGATATGAGCGGGGTGGTAACGTGGGTGAGGGAGTGAGCGTAGAGGGGAGCGCTGCGGTGTCATGGGGGTGAGCGCAGAGTGAGCATTGGTGTAAGCGCGGATTTGAGCGTGAGTGTGAGAGCGGAGGTGGCAGCGGTGATGGTGTAGCGGTTAGCGTATCGGACTGCTATACCCAAGTTTGCGGGTTCAAACCCGATCAAAGCCGTGGATTTTTAAGGGTGAAAAAATCCTTCGTACGCCTTCCTTCGGAAGGGAAGTAAAGCCGGCTGTCCCATGTTAGTAGATTTACTTCATGTAAAAGATCCTCAAGCCTAAATGATGCCTCTGAGCTAAATTCAAATCGCCTGTTTCGTCGCCCAAATAATACCATCTTTATACCCTAGTAGGTGAAAGGAGCGTAACGAAATTTGCGTGGTCAGACGGAAGAGCAGACCTCATGGCCTGAGTCTCACCACGTAAAATAAGGCAAATTCAATTCAAAGGAGATCATGGGGGTGATGTCAAAGATGAGAGAGGGTGCTCGTGGGGGGTGGAAGGGGGAGCGCGTGAGGGAGCGTGGGGGTGAGAGACGTGTTGACAGTGTGGGGGGGGAGCGCGGGATGAGAGCGAGGGTGTGTGCGGGGATGAGCGAGGGTGAGCGCGGGGGATGAGCACGGGACGAGCAAGGTTGAGCGCGGGGGTGAGCGCGGGGATGAGTGCGAGGATGAGCGCGGGACGAGAACGGGTGTGAGTGCGGGACATGAGCGCGGGGATGAGCGCGGGACGAAAGCGAGGATGGGCGCGGGACGAGAGCGAGGTTGAGTGCGGGGGTGAGCGCGGGACGAGAGCGAGGGTGAGCGCTTATCCTCGCGCAGGGATGAGTGCGGGGATGAGCGCGGGGATGAGTGCGGGGATGAGCGAGGGTGAGCGCGAGGATGAGTGCGGGACATGAGTGCGAGGATGAGCGCGGGACGAGAGCGAGGTTGAGCGCTCATCCTCGTGCGGTGATGAGCGCGGGGATGAGCGTGGGATGAGTGCGAGGATGAGCGCGGGGATGAGCGCGGGAACGAGTGCGGGGATGAGCGCGAGGATGGGCGCGGGGATGAGCGCGGGATGAGAGCGGGTGTGAGCGCGGGAATGAGTGCAGATGAGCGCGGAGAGGGGATGAGCGCGTGAGGCGGGGTGAGAGCGAGGGGAGCGCGAGGATGAGCGCGGAGATGACCGCGGGAATGAGTGCGGGGGGGGATGGCGCGGGACGAGAGCGAGGGTGAGCGCGGGGTGAGAGCGAGGGTGTGCGTGAATCTGGTCGTGGAGTGGTGTGGGCGGGGGCGAAGGTGGGTGAGCGCGGGAGCGGTGGTTCAAGCAAGCGCTAGGTTGGGCGCGGGGGATGGTGACGCAGGGGCATCGCGTTGTCGGTTGCGAGGGAGCGTAACCGCGTGGCGCCCCAGGGAGCAGTCGCGCCGAGTGCGTCGCCCCGCCCCGCCCTCGCCCCTCCTCCGCGGGCGAATGCGGAGGAGGAGAAAAAGCGCGCGCCCGGAGCATCTCAAGTTTCCGATTAATCAACGGATTCGTATGCAATACTCCGCTCGTGGTTTCTGGGAATGAGGGATTTATTTCTTTTTTATTTCTTGGAAGAAACGTTCGAGGAGATATGATAATGTAACCTAACTTGGAGGAAATGAAATTTTTCGTTTGAATTCTCAATCAGGAGGTCAAATAGCTGTATATGACAGCAGAAATTGAGTTTTTAGAAAACCAATCCCAATGTTTGGTTTTATATTTAGCTGTTATTCCCTGTAAATTGGAAATGGTAGTATTAGGTGAAGTAGGTGTTCTTTTTTGAGTACATGATTCGACACGAGATACATGTTTGAATCATATATTCTTATTTTCTCTTACCCATTTTTCGCATTATAAATTTAATTGATTAATAACTATTACGTCACTAATTACTTTTTGTTAACACGATATTAGGCACCGTACTTTTTGTCGTTATCTCGTTTTGTTCTCGTGAATCAAACTTAGTGTGTATAAAAATGAAGAGTGGAGTGACTAGGTGACTACCGCCTGCGATAGTTTTGTGATGTTAAGTAATGTTTGCCTCTGAGAATTAGTAATATATATCTCCACCTAATATCGCATAACACCTTGTGATCCCAGCTGGTTTGGCCCTTGATTCGAACTTTATAGTTATGAGGTTTTATGATGAGTCCGATGAATCTTCAATGGCGATGAAACACATTACAAAGGATAGTAAACTTCATATTATGTGTCATACGAATCTTTTTTGTGCGTGACAATTGGGCTTTGGCAATGGCAGCGTTTTTTCCTAGCTATGGGCGTACTGGTTGATCTTTTGTGGCCAATGTAAAGTGAATACTAGATACAAGTCTTGTTACTTTAATATTTTCCAGTCCGATAACTGTACGGTCTGGATGCTTTTAATGACAGAAAAGTTTGATATTGGGGTCACAAATGCGGCTGTTTCGACGCTCTGTCCCCTTCATTTATTCATTTCAAATTGTTGGCAAGAAGGTGGACTAATTCACTGGAAAAGTTGCTGCTGCTGCGTGTACAAGGAAATCACTGTCGGCGTCGTCATGTATTTCTCAAACGTCAAGCACCAAGAAGCTTAGTATAACTTACTGTATATATTACCTGCACGTTTGCAAAAGACGTCATGAACAAGCGCCGTCAAGAGTTAATTTGTAATAAGATTGTCAACCGGAGTGCTAGTTTCAAATCGGACGATTTTCTACCAAAAAGTCTGCTTACTTTTGCAATTCAAATAATCAACCAGTCAGGATATTTTTGCATGTATTTACAAAATGTTGAATTTAAACGAATTAGATGCAGATTAGAAGATTAGAATCTCATTTATTTCCACATTAACCCAAAACTAACTAATATATCCAAACTCTAAGTAATGTACGGAGCGGATAAGGTGAGGCGGGTTGAGACGGCAAGCAGAACAAGAGCAGGCAAGAGCTGCGTAGAGAAGTGAAGGAGGACAGAGAAAGGCGGACAGGGCGCTGCAAGAAGAGCCGAAACGAGGGGAATGATGAGGAGAGAAGGGTGCGACGTGGAACAAACAATCTCAAAGCAGGTACGGCTTCAAATTAGTCAGACCACTCCAAAAATATGATATTCATTGATTCAGATCAATTCAGTTGATTTAAGATCAATAAAATAAATAAATATCCGAACAACGTGATTGCAGTGTACCTGACTTGGAGGAACAAGAGTGCCAGTTCCAATGTTGACAGGATTTTTGAATCTAGCTACATAGGTAGGCCGATTTGAGACGCTATCTATTATTTTTACGCTATCTAGAGAACAATTCCAACGGCCGGCTTCTCTGATTGGTGGATTCTCCAAAGAACAACGCGAACGCCGGAGCAGTTGCTTAACAAACAGGAATCGGACCGCTCACGATCATTTCTTCCCTCTTCCTTGTTCTATCTTCATCTCTTACCTACACACACGAGCACTTGAACTACACTACTACAAATATCGGGAGACCAATCGGGAGATTAGAACTTGTCCCGGCTGGGGTGATGCCTCGCTGGTTGGAGATAATGAAATGAAAAAAAAAAAAAAACGACGTGAACGTCATTAAAACTTTGAATTATACATTTCTCTTCAGTTCATGTTCACGAAGAGATGTTAAAACTCATCTCTATCTTCATTAAAGCAGTTCTGCATACATTGTACTGGTAAATATGTTGTACCACAAATGTAAAAATAAAAACAGTTCAATATATTAGTAGAATATATTTCAGAATCAACAAGCAAGCAAACAAAATCACAATCATAAAGCGGAAACGTATACGTCAATTTTTGGACACACTATGACTGGCATGCACTCGGTGTGGCTTTTCACATTTTATTCACCGACAAACAATACTGTAATCAAAACAAATAATTTTCGTAACAACCAATGTATGTTGGTCATGCAGCATAAATTAAGAAAGGCAAACAATAAAGATAGTGACTGGTGCAATACGCAGTTATCTTTTCTCCTTATATAGCTGCATCCAATATAGAACCGAAAGATTTAACAAATCCGTACAATAAACCCGTATAACAAATCCGTACAAATCCATTAACTCAGCAATACACTCAATAAAGCTGACGCATAGAATGTGCCCCTTCTCCCGGGTTACTCCTGTTCGTTAAAATTTCTGATTGATTGATTAATTATTTCGTGATTCCGAGCGCAACTGCTAAGGTCATTAGCTTCGAATGTGTAGTGCGTGTTTTCCTTCGGGCGGTGACAATGATCGTCCCCCGTTTGTAAGTGAGATCTGGCACTAACCTACACATCGGATTTTCCCAATTATATATTTCCCATCGGCGAACACCGCCCCAGCGGGACAAGATCTTTATTGCCGACTGGTGTCTCAATATGTCTGGTAGTGTAGTACATGTAAGTAAAAGTACATGTAAGTAAGGGATAAAGATACGACAAAGAAGAGGGAGGAAAAATCACGTCCGGTCTGTGGGTCGTTTGTTAGAACACTGCAACGACATTCGCCTAGTCTTCATCGGAAAAAACAATGAAAACTCTCGATCAGAGCAGCCAACCGCTAGAATTCTCCTTCAGACAGCGGCTGGACTCAACCAATCTATCTAGCCAATGCCGACAATCCTACCGCTATCGGGACTCGAACCCTACCAATTGGACCTACCAATCAGATGCACTGCAGTGGCATCAGTTGACGTTGTGAGCCTTTAAGCCAGTAAATTTTTCTCTTAAAGAGAAAAATATAGATATTACATGAACCATCTTGCGACGAAATAGGGTGCATTGTTTCAAAATCGCAGTTGGAATTCCCAGAAATGTGCACCAAATAAAACTGATTGGAATATTTTTTAATAACTAACAAATCACTTTCAACAATAGGATTCTTTTGCAGTTAACAATTTCTTCGCCTACAAATTGAAATTTTCTTTCAAAATTCATTTACAATATATCTCAGATCTTTTATTGGAAAACGTTATTTTCAGTAACCGATGTGCTTTCTTCACAAAATATGAAGAGACATAATTGCCTCGGTATACAGCCATCACCATTACTTCAACACGCTCATAATTAAGATAAAGAAATTACGTATATTTCAAAGAAATCGGAACGCTAACTCGTTTCTAAGAAAGCGGTATTATCTCATGGTAAACGTGTGGGGAAACCGTGATAAAATAGTAATAAAACTTTTTCAGCATTTTAATGATATAAGTCGCCAAGTAATACTAGCACTAATATTTCTATCAGCACAACTTTCCGAACGGAATAGATATAGATACAATGCAAACAACAACGTATTCATAATTTATGTGCTTTCACTAGTTTCAATTAATAGGGAAGTAATTGGCAAAGTTGTTAAAACATACACAGTCAAATCGCTCACCGAAATAATTCCAGGATATTTATGATAAGATTCATGCATCAATGCACGTGGAACGATTTCTCCCCAATGCTCTTCTTTGACGTGGAAGGGGTCTCCTGACTGTCGGTTCCTTCTCTATCCCGGATGGGATTTATTATCTCTTTGTCGTTGCTCCCGGCTCCTGAAGGATCCAATTACTCCTGTAAGAGGAAAGGCGCCACAAAGAAAATTCTCAATTTTAACACTTCTGAAGGCGCACGAGCCGAATTTATTTGCCATCGCTGCAAAGCGGAAGCGCGTGTGGAGGAAGGAAGGACGGAGCGCGAGAGGCGAGAGAAGAGAGAAGCGAACGATAAGGAGAATTGCCATTCCTGCGCGGTTAAAACACAAGAAAAGCGTACTCGATGCGACGCGACGTCGGGAGGGCAAGAAAGTGGCCGGTGAAGAAACAGCGCCACCAAATCGAGGACATTTTTTCCTCAATACGAGTAACAAACTGCTTGTGCAGAAAGAGGGAGAATGATAGTCATGGAACATTCATTGGAGTTTTTAATAGTAAATTATACACGTTAGGAATTCTTTTGGAGAATGAAAATACAAACTTAACGTTTAATAGAAACATTCAAACTCAATATCTAACTCTTTTTTATTTTTATACATTGTTAGGTTTAAATTCATTTTAGAAAACATTGATTGATATTACAAAAGTTGTTACTTTAATCTCATTGATCATAGAAATGTAACAATTATTGATAATCTTAAAATAAAACAAAAAAGTAGTATTAGTAATTATTTTACCTTTAAAAAGATCAAATTTTCTAAAATGTCCATTGGGGAAATTTTACGCAACATTTGGGAAACTTGTTTTCGTTAAATTTATTACCCAACGGCAGCAGCGACCGTAAAGGCAATACAACATTTTACGAATCGCCAACGGCTTTACGGTAATGCAACACCTTGCTGATGGAATACATGGGTTCAGTACCAGCGCTGGTTGAGATGACCTGCGTAATTAACTGATATAATTACAGTGTGTGTGAACGGGAGTTTGTAGTGTTCGATTCCCGATGGTGGCAGGATTTTCGATACTGGCTAGAGAGCTAAGTCGAATTCAGCCGCAGTTTCGAGAGGAATTCTAGCGACCGGCTGCTTTGGGCTATATTTTTGCGTGGTTTCTCTGGTCAATACCAGACGAATGCTGGAGCAGTACTTTAACAAACAAGCAACGAACAGCGCCATCTTTCCTTCTTCTTTCTTCTTTAGCAGTTGACGCGCCCAGAAACTCTTTTGGCAAAGTGCTGAATATTTACGTGTTTAACACCGGTGAGTCTGTGGCGCTTGCCGGAATCGAATTCATATGCCGACAGCTCCAATCAGTGATATCCGAGACTTCCTACGTCACTTCCAGGCGAATTCTAAAGTAGCACTTTATAACGGGACACGGGTCTCGCCCATCTCTTCGTTCCTTTTCATTCACTTACCATTAGCATCATCATCATAATATTCAAGTGAAGAAAAATGGAGTGAAGTGATGTGTAAATAAATTACATGTTAAAGGTAAATGCGTACAAAATATTTATTTCGAGATAATTAGAATTTCATTAAAAATAGTTTACACAATTTTCATTGTAATAATAGTGTATGCCACCGAGCGTTATCTCAGTGCATACTTAAATCTATTATCATTTTCTTAAAATTTATTTTTTCTCATTCGACATTTCTGTCTCTCGAGAAGTTTGAAAATAGTACATTTTATATTATAACATGTTGGAATGGCCATCCATGGCAAGGGGTATTCATTCCTACTCGTGAACATCGTCTAAGTTTCGAAAGTTTGTTCAGGTTTCAAGGTTTGGTCTGAAGTGTAACGTTGAAAGTTTAGGTAGCGCCAGGAAGGGAGTTCTAGCATGATAGGGAGCATCTATTATCATGATCACAGCATCTACTCGCCGGACTAGTGCGTCGGGGATGTAATACCTACGAATACGCCCCGTGAAAACCGACACACCCCTCGTGGGACCCCGTGGTCCTCGCACTTGCGCGAGACCAACTCTAGGGAAAAGAACAATTCTCAGTATATCTGGCAACACTGTGAAGAAATAACGACTGGAAAAAGGGTACCTACGCGGTGGAAATAAGTAAAGATCGTAAATGGAGAAAAGAGTAGCAAGAGTGAAACGACGGATATACGGAAACTGTTCGCACTAAAAACCTAGCCTCGCAACCCGAACGAACGCGTAAGAAGGATTGCGCCGGCAGAAAAAACAAGGCAAGGCGGTGCGGAGGAACCGCAAGAAGGCGCCAGGCGATGTATCAGGTTAAGGCGAATTACGGCGGTGGCGCTGGTGGCGGTGGGGGCAAAAGGAGGAGGAAGGGGCGGCTGTGGAGAAGGAAGAGGAGGGGAGGAGGAGGAAGTGAGATAACGGATGTGGTGGAGTCGGGGTTTTAGCAGTCGCAATGGAAGGGGCCAATCTGTATGTTGGGAAGTATGTCAGCAAAGAAGGTGTAGGGAAGCTGGGAGAGAAGTTGTCCCTGACGGGTGAAACAAGAACAAATTGCACATTTGGGAAGAATTTTGAGCAATAAAATAACTCATATAAATAATAATAATAATTAATAATAATAATAATAATATCAATTTTATTTGTAATGAACAAATACATAAATGTACATTCGGACTTGGTTAAAAATGTTATGTGTAAAATTATTCATTTAGAGTTGCTTCTGGGTTATTGACCTTGAGCAATTTATATTAGATGAATTCATGCAATTGCATTCTTTCTAAAACTATCGCCAAATTCTTAATTTTCATGCAAATGTATCATGTAGAAAACAGCTGATTTTACACCAGACAAGGTTACCGATTATCTATTGAGACACCACAGATAACAGTGTTAAAGTGTCTCTTTTCAAGGAGATGGTGCGACTCCAACTTCCGACATCGATATTGGTGTTTGTATCTTCTTGTGTGTATGTGCTCTCTGAGACTGAGAATTTTGATGTGGCACTGTTGTCGTAAGTAATGAAGAAATAACAGAAGTCATCTCCGTCAACTTAATATATTTATTTAGAGCCGGCTTTTGACAGCTTTGCCATCATCATCAAATTACAAATATAAAATAAAATAGAAAATAAATACAAAATAAGAAGGGAACAACTACAAAGGGGGTAATATAAATAATGATACATTTAAACTTATAATAATTACAGATCAATAAAAAAAAAAAATATAATAATAAATATAAAAAAATAAAAAATAGCAAATGGTATTACAAAAAGTGGAAAAGAATAAGTTGACCCATTTTGCTTACCTCGCTGTGTGAGGCAAGAGTCGGGAGACTGTGCGAAGAGGAAATATGAAACTGGGTTTCAATCGCTTTCTAAAGCTGCGGGCGTGGGGTCGGACGAGGTCTGTCCTGTGTGTCTTCTTGGGAATGTCTCAGGAGGCGGAGGGGTGCGAAAAAGTATTAGCAGAGAGGACACAGGGAAATTAGTTTCTTCGTTGAGGAGAGCTTCAGATTTTTGCTGTGATTGAAAACTGTGGAAGACTTCTAAACCGCTTCTCTTCCGGATTTTACGTTCTATTTCAATAATTTTGATGTCTGTGGTGGAAAGTGTGACCTGTGTTCATAAGATGTGTTACAAAGTATGTGATTGACAATTTCACCATAACGAAGAATTGTTTTTAAATGACACATCCCATTATTCATTGATTGATTTTTTTCTGGTTTCCGGGCGCGTCAACTGCTTTGGTCATTAGTCCAAAGCAGTGTAGTGCGTGATTTTTTTCGCGGGAGTTGCAGTGATCTTTCCCCGCTGGATGGCGAGATCCGGCGCCGACCTACCGTCCGCTAGTGGGGTTTCCCCCTAACCAGGACTCTCCCACCAGCGGGGCACCGCCCCAGCCAGGACAAGCTCTAAGCTCCCGACTGGTCTCCCGGAATATGTGGTAGTGTAGTGCATGTTAGTGTAAGTGTGTGTGTAAGGGGAGAGGATAGGACAAGGAAGAGGAAGGAAAGATCGCGCGCTTCCGTGGCCCGTTTGGTAGGGTACTGCTCCGGCATTCGCCTGGTGTTGATCGGAGAAACCACGGAAAACTACCGATCAGAGCAGCCGGCCGCTAGATTTCTCCTCCAGACAGCGACTGAATTCAACCTAGCTGAAAAGCTAGTGTTGAAAATCCTGCCGCCGTCAGGACTCGAACCTAAGACCTCCTGGTCAAAGGCGTTGCAGTGGCATCAGTTGATGCACTGAGCTACCGCTCCCGGTACCTATCCCATTAAATTTATGTATAAATTGCATGATAAAGACTCAGTTACTCACGTGGTTGTTTATAGCTAGAGTAACACGGAAGAAGTGGAAATAACTTACTGCATCCGAACAAATTCCAGCAAAATTTTCGAATATTTTAAAAACTAAAAATTATTATCATGTGGATTAAAAATCTTCCACAAGGTTTAGGAGAATTTGAAAATTACAGAATCCAGAAAATCCTTCGCCGAGACAATATTACAAAATGTTGAGAGATTGCAAGTGAAATCCACAAATAAAGTCTAGGACAACGTAAACGGAGAAAAATTATGAAGAGAATATACGAAGACAGGAAAAGTATACATGCAGCTGATATAAACATAGTTCAAAGCGGCTTACATTATTATTATTATTATTATTATTATTATTATTATTATTATTATTATCATCATCATTATTAATGATATTACAAAGATTAATAATAATAATAATAATAATAATAATAATAATAATAATAATAATAATAATAATAATAATAAACAAGTGGCTCAGTACGTAGCGCGTTGACTTCGTAATCCGGAGGCCCATATTAGAAACCCAGGCCGGCCATCCTGACCGGAGTTTTCGTTATTTCCCTTAGTTATACAGGCAAATGCTCGGATGGTTAAAAAAGGCTACGATCACTTCTCATCATTATCCTATCACCTCATAATTCATCATTCAAGGCTTGTCTTAGCAAGATTGCCAACCCTAAAAAGCTGATCTTCGTAATGATACACGTTAATCTCTCTTGGATAGAATTCGAATGGGCCTCGTGAACGAAATGAAACATGAAGCTTAGATAGAAATGACTGATACGATGATAATAATAATAATAATAATAATAATAATAATAATAATAATAAAATATGCTAATTAAGAACAATTTACATGTGTTCTACATTTTATATTACAATTACTGAATTTAAAGATTTACGTGTACAAATGCGAGTATTCGGCGAGATGGGGCGATGTGACGGGCTGAAGGGCAGCCGTGGGTGCGAGGCCGAGGAGGGAGGCAGTGTTGCTAGTGGAGGTGGCTCAGCCCTGGGTAGGGGGGTGAGGAGGAGAGGAACGGCTGTGCCGCAGTCGTCGGGGAGACAGATTTATACCCAGCTATTTGTAGCCCGACGCGGCCCGATTTCCTACTTAGGATTACCATCGCCTCCTTAGCAAGCCAACTTCGACGAAGATATATCTACTTACGTCCGAAGTAACAGATATACAATGTGTTATTGCAGAGAATTAGAGTTCGAAATTCGAGAGAAAATAGTGTCTGAAAATTGGATTGCCTTGCCCCTGCTGGCCAACTGCTTTAAAACCAACATTTAAAGAAACAGGAAAGAAAGGAACAAAATGCAATGGTTGAACGAAAACAAGTACAACACTCAGTGGTCAGAGGCACCTAACTATACATCACTTGATTACTGAAAAGAAAGAAAAAACTAAACCATCGCAAATAAGTTTTCCTCATTTATGAGTTTCATAATGTAACGAGACTATAGCTAATTACATTTATCTGAAGCAATAGAATCTACAAATCTAGCGAGTAACTTTTCTAATAAGATAATATTATTATAACATACGTAGTACTTAATAGTGTATAATCAAACAATGACTACTGATGTTTTTAAAGAAGTGTGCTCGAAATTACGATATAAGCGTGGAATTAGGAATCGTAAACTTCTTACTAGTACATAAAGAACCATTACATAGAGCATCATGCAGTACTTTCTATATGACTAATAACATCAAGTATGTTGAACTTTGTTATTGAACGGTAAAGTGACAGCTGGGATGCTGTGTTCTACCATCGCCACTTAGTGGACAGCTACGTAGGTCTCCCAGGATGCATAAGCTCAGTGCGACTTGAAACGAGTAATTCACGAGTCAAGTTAGAATTTAATTGACTGAACTTTCATCAAAGTTAGGTATCTCTACATATTTCGTATCAGCTTAATCACGGGTAGAGTCCTCGTAAATAGATTCAATATTCTGAGTTATTTCTGAGTTTTGGAAACAGGGTTTACTGTCACCATCCCACTGATTGTCTCAGCATAGTAATATTCACAATTCAACAAAACATTTAATATAATGTGAGCAATGATTACTTTTACTAAGATATTCAGTACAGGAGCGGATTTATACACGTCGCAGCCCTGGGCTCCATGTATTTTGCCACCTCTTGTGAATTTATATTATTTATAAAAAAAGGGATTATGATTTGTGTGATGCTGATACCCCAATATTGATTGGGAATAAATATTTCCTACATATCAAAAAAATGTACGTCTTGATTAGGTTTCTTTTGAAGCCAAACCTAATACCAAAACACAATAAAGAATACACGTATAACTAGATTATTTACTAAAAGTAAAATAAAATTATTAATTGATAACTTGATGCAGGAGTCATGGGAAGCGGTTTACAATACTGTTGATACAAACGACAAATATAATTCTTTGTTTTTAACTATTTCATTTCATTTTAACACTTGCTTTCCTCTTTAAAAAAGAAAATTACATATTTCACGGAAAAGCAATACTTGGATAACACAAGGGAATGGGACATCTTGTAAAAACAAGCGAATTCTCTCTTTCATTTCTAAACGTCAAAACGTAGCTCAAGATTTCCTCATCTACTTTAAAAAATACAAATCATTGTTACGAAAAGTCATAAGGTAGGCTAAAATCATAAAACACGATCAGGATATATTGAACTCAAATAACAAAACAAAAGAAATGTGGAATATAATAAAAAATACGACGAAATCAACTAGAAACCTTGTAGAGAATGTTGTTTTAAAATATAACGATATAAATGTGAACGATCCAGCAACTGTGGCTAGTCACTTTAACCAATACTTTTCGAGAATTGCTGTCGATCTCACTAAGAGTCTTTAGCCATAAAATTTAATAACAGACAGTTCACCCAAAATTTTAGACACGATGTTCGTTTCCGAAACTTCTTCCTGTGAAATTCTCAAAATAATTGGCAAACTCAAAAATAAATAGTCGTCCGGTTTCGATGAATTCCTGGATTCTTTGTTAAAGACTTGTGCGTATGCCATTATACACCCGTTAACTCACACATTTAATGAATCCTTACGTTTTCACATATTTTCAAAACAGCTAAAATTAAGCCGCTCTTCAAAAAGGCAATAAAAATGAAATTCAAAATTATTGACCCATTTCTCGTTTATCACTTTTTTTCAAAAATATTAGAGAGACCTTTTTACGTACGAATGGAAACCTTTCTCACTAAACACGACGCGCTTTCAGATTGCCAACATGGATTTAGAAAACCAAAATCAACGGAAACAGCTATATTTTCTTTTCTTAAAGATGACGCCTCATCATTGGATCAAAACGAGACACCTATTGGATTATTTTTAGATCTCTCAAAAGCTTTTGACGTCATTGATCATGACATTTTACTTTCGAAACTACCCTCATATGTAATCCGTGGTATTGCTCTAGATTGGTTATGTTCGCACCGTAGATATCTATCTCAGATAGTGGAAATACCTCACTGGATTGATGGAACATTACGTACGCACCTTTCCGACTCTTTGCCCATTGCACGCGGAGTTCCTCAAGGATCGATTTTAGGCCCTAATGGGTTCCTACTTTACGTAAACGATATGCCCTCGTCAATTCGAAACGCAAGAACGGTTCTCTTTGCGGATGATACGATCATCCTCTGCAATAAAGAAACCATAAATAGTACAATATCAGATGTTTCAAATTGATTCCAAAGCAACAAATTAATAGTAAACACAAAGAAAACGGTTTTAATGCAGTTTACCATTTCAAATAAACCATTATGTGCTCCATTGAAAATGAACGGTGTACCATTGACTGATTTTAAGGCAATAAAATTTCTAGGTCTCTCGATTCAGTAAAACCTTAAATGGAACCTCCATTTAAATGAATTGAACACAAAGTTAAGTTTATTATGCTACGCGTTTAGAATTCTTGCAAATTCAGTCAGCCTTCATACTGCTCTTTGTGTACATTTCGCGAACGTTCATTCTCGCCTGAGATATGGCATAATATTCTGGGGAATGCATCTTATAGCTCCCAGACTTTTAGATTACAATAATTGCCAATTGAACGAATAATAGCAAAATCCCACCCACGTGATTCTTGTAAGCCTCTCTTCATTAATCTAGAAATTTTACCCTTACCTTGTGTGTTGATTTACGAAAGACAGTGGTTTTTGTCAAAAATGAGTTTCTTAAGGGCGGGAATATATTTTCAGAAAATACCGAAATCTATTACTTTAACCCTCGACGTAGAAATCATATTCATCAGGTGACAGTATCAACAGCTCATTACAAAAAATTCACATACAATACATGTACATTATTTTACAACCCTTTGCCAGATGACTTTAAACGATTAAATTCAATAGAAAAGTTTAAATCCCAAGTGAAATCATTTCTGCTGCATAACTGTTTCTATACAATTAGAGACTATACTGAGCATCACAAGAAAAGTAACATTAATTTTAACAATGATACATAATGGATTTTTTACCATTTGAACTGTATAAATGAGTATAAACAACCTGTAACAACAATTGTACTACAGCTTCCGGGTCAATGACCCCCATCTCGATCAGGTTTTTCGTCCAGTTTCCCTGATTCATTGAGCAAATGCTGAGATGGCCCCTTGTTTTGTTTCTGGACATAAATGTAACTTCATTATCTGGGCACGTCTTCTAGAATGCAGTGGGAAATATAGTTATTGAAATGATCGTTTCCATGTTGTTGTGGCATGAAGTATTATTCCTTGACGAAGGACATCATGGATAAGAACCCAAAATGTATTTCTTATTTATCCTTGAAAATATATTTTATTACATAGGAGCTTTTTTTTTAATTCAAAACTCGTGTAGTATATGACTTAGTGTAGGGATCACAGAATTTTGAAAATGTGTACTGTAATGATTTGCGATCATTTCGGTAATTTAGTGTTCCAGAGAATAAAGACTTTCGAATAAAATGTTAAGATTTATATTCAAAAAGACAGAAGACGGCAGTGCCGCGCGCAAACATTTTTTTCTAAATTAACCGAATGCGCGGAAGAAAGTCAAATTTAACATAAACATTCAATAAAGCATAATATTTAGAATTGTTAGAAAGAACAATTAGCAAAATCGGGCAAGGGGTTCACAAAATTTCGAAAATAATCGTAATCGTACATTTCAAGTTAAAAAGCGTGAACACGGAGACGGTTGCACGGAAAGTTGAGGGCAAATATGTTTTTTAATGAAAATTGTTAGAAAGATCGAGCTGGAACGTTAGAGAACAACAAGGCGAAATTTATGAACAATTTCGAAAATAATCACGGTTTTGGAAAACGTTTAGAAAATGAATTAAAATTAAAAGTATAATTGAAATATGTGTGAAACAAGTGACGCATCGTAGTGACGTCAAGACTAACGTCACGACAGTGAACGAACTAAAAACGATGAGATTTAATAAAATAAGACATAGAAAGGAAAAATAGAGATCCTGTAATTATCGGAGAAACAATAAACAATACTGAGAACCGGTAGCGAGGCATAAAAACGCTTATAAACGGGAAATTAAGAAACATTCTGTAATCTTGTTTGTGGCCACGGGCGAGCGATCGGCGCTTGTTGAAAAGAGAAAGTGCAGTGTTGTATGGTTGGTGGAGACGCGAGCTCCGTGTTAGAAAAATGTTTTGAAAACATTTTTGTTTATATTTTCAGGTGAACAAAACTGATGTAGTGAGCGGATGAACGGATTTAGAAATAGGAACGATATTTTACGGGTAAACGCAACGCGAAGACTGGTTTTACGTGATTGAAATGTTAAGCAACGGTTGCGGATATATTGTGTTATAAATTTCATGATACGGAATTTAGGATGCTTCGGACAGTAATTGAAAGACGAACAGAGCAGTTTAGTTTAGTTCGCGTAACCCAACAGTATTTCTTCACCGCGGGAACTTTAAACGTGGTGGAAACTTCGCGTTTTACCACAGAACGCTTCGCTGTGTTTGCTCAGCAGTGTGAGTTGACGGAACATATGGTCTTGCAGCTGGTGGAAGCTGGAGCGTGCTATCGTGTACACGGGGAGTGTACGGATCAGTGGACGGCGAGGCGTGACGTGCGCCGCGTGTCACAGCATTTGTCCGGCACAAAGGGAAGTGACGCATGGATATTTGTTTGTTCGTTTTTCTTTTTATCTTCAAAAGCATCTGTCGAAGATCAAGTTTTGTTCATTATCATAAGACAAGAGAGTCAACAATTCTAACGACAGAATGCGCGCATTCGGAGTGAATGAGTGCACATATTTTTTTTATAATTTTCAGTGTAAATGGTTATTGTTTATTTGTTGGGTTTTAATTTTAAACGTATGGTGGTTTGTTATGTGTATTTTGTGTGCCATCAGAAGGGCATTGTTTTTTCAGATGTATTTGATATGTTGATTATTTGAGGAAAGAAACCATCCAATAGTAGTAAATAAATTAAGATGAATACATTAGGGTTCGTCAATAACCATTAAAGAATGTGTTGTGATTAAAATAGATGCAGACCCATGCACGTGCGCTTAAGTACTTCGTTTGTAGCTCTGTATAGGGCAATGACATAGTCACGCCCAGAGAGAATTTAGAAGTTGTATAAATTTAGCTAGCTAACGGGCAAGTACAAAAGCTAAGGTAGGTTTAAAGGAAGGGTATGTATGTTAATGACAAGACGCCCAGATGTGTTTAAAAAAAATAGGAAAATATTAGAGTGTCAGAAAGGAAAGAAAATTTATATATTGGCAGTAGAACGAGGGATTATTATATGGGAGCCCAGCGCGTGGCGTGAATGAAAGCGGGTTTATTATAGTACAGAATTCACTTCTTCCCATAGCACGTAATATGCAGTTTTAACTGTTTTTTGACGTAAAATAAATAAATAAATAACAACTGATTTCTCACTCTTTAATATATTGGATATGTCTAAGAAAGAAAAAGATAGAATATGGGTTAATTTCAGTTTTCGTTTCAAAAGAACATGACATTAAAATTCAAAATATTATATTTGTTTGGAAAATTTGCCACCTCGTGCTGTAGCCCGTTCAGCCAATACGTAAATCCACCCCTGATTAAGTGAGAACGCTAATTTGTTTGTCATTTCAGAGACACAACACTTGGCTTTTCTACAGAACTTGTTCAACAATTATGAGTTTCATACATTTAAGGAATATGTACCTTAACAAAAAAAGTAGTGACAGTTTGCGAGTTGAAGTATGTATGCTTTGCCAGCGGTAAACGACGCTTTTCAAACTTAAAGTAAATTTCAACACGCACGTCAGTAATTGTATTTCTGCTACAGTCTGTACATACACTTTCACTAGAGAACGGAATGTGGACACTCCTAAATTACTTGTAAAACGAGCTGCCGTCTGAGCAAATTCAGTTAGTCGAGGTTTTACGAAATCTGCGTCGCGTTGAACGTGACCCACTGACGTCACAACGCACTGCAGGAGTGACCGTCACACCAGTGCGCTAGCCGGCACTGGAAATTGAATTAATTCGCAGGCGGTTCCACATCGTTATCCTGCAGCAAATAACGAGAAATACGCGACGGAACCGTTTCCCAAAAAAGTGGATTAATTAAAATACTGACATGTTAATTGGGGAAATCGCTACGCTGAAAATGAGCTTTCCGTCGCGCGACAGCGCCACCATTGTTCGTAACGACGGTGCAGTTAAGGGACTACACAAAAATTCGGTAAATTTGTTCATTAACGAGATGATTTTAACGAACCTTGACTTGACCCCGCAAATTGTTTTTCAAAACACGAGAGACCGTCGTTTATTCTCACCCTTTGTGTGTATATTGGATTTCTATAATCACAAAACGCACTCGTATTAATTCTCTGGGGAACTCAAGAGTGACCCTGCACAAATTGAAGAGTTCCTATATGTATAGGTAAATAACTTCAACAGAATGACTTCCAATTTGCTTCGCGGAAAAACGTCTATCAAGAGATGTCGAACGTGTGATGTGTTTGCACGAGCAGGCGATTTTTCATTTTCGAGAACAAATAGGTCGCATTTCAATTGACAGTTGAATACCAGAGGAGTGGGTAATCAGTTATTTAAATGGAAGTTTTGTGAATAAATGAACGCATGTGAATGAATATGCATTTGTTTGGACCTTTTTCTTAATTTCATGCCTGTTATAGCACGAATGAGTCTATAGCCTGATAACAAATTAATTTTATGATAGCTTTCTAAACTATTGTTTGTGGAGAAATTTAAGCTTGTATAGCTTATCGTTGACGAGCGTTTATAAATGGTATTTTTTCGTGAAAGTAATCCCTTGATAAGTAAAAAAAATTAGTAATACCTTTCAAAATTAAATTTCTAACGTAAATCATTTATATGTACTCCTTTCTTCTTTCTCACGATATTAAAGCTACATTACATATTAGAAAAATATTAATAGAATATTGAAAAACACACATTTTAAAGTTCTTCGAGAATACGTGTGGAAAAAAAAAAAAAAAAAAGGAGAAAAGAGAAGGGAGAAAAAGAAAAGGATAAAGAGAGGAAGAATGAGAAGGGAGAAAGACAGAGTAAGGGAGGATAAAAAACAATTTTTAAAAAAATATTTCATAACGCCGTATTGCGATAGGAACGCAATCTACGACTGACATATTTTGCACGGGTGTATTGAATATGAAAGAGGCGATCTAGGCGAAAAACAATTTATGATGGGCTGGATTCATGCAATCACTCTACCTTTTCACGGCCAGAGATTAGTCTTACCGACAAGGATTTTTTCAATTTTATCGGTAAATTAACCTTCGTTAATATTTCCCTCTCTGGGCCGGCGAACCGAAATCTGAAATCTTCCAGATTAATAAATCATCCGAAAAGTCGACTTTCTAAGAGAAAATATTAGCACTAATAATACTTTTAGACATAATGAAGTTTGCAATATATGTTTTTAATCTATTCTTCTCTAGTCAATGAAAATATAGCCTAGTCGTATATTGAATAGAGAAGATAAAAGCAAAAAATAGTAAATATGTGCATACCCGTAGTAAAACATCTTCTTTCGGTGTTATTAAATTGCCAGAACATTCATTTAAAAACTAATGACACGAAAACGAATTATCCCATTCACTGACATGGTCCCCAATTGGGGATCTCAGACCTCATCATTGTTGTGTGATATTGTGAACAATAACTTGCGAATTTTATTTTTTCAATAGACGCTTCGTCTTCAATAAACACTACTACTTGTTATTTTCGAAGATATGGTAATCAGAATGAAAATGATGACATTTCGCTCTGAGACACCGTTAGCAATATACACCCGAAAATGTCACCCCTCAACTTCAATCACTGGTATGTTGGTACACTGGAAAGGATAGCCTTAATGCACGCCGCTATTGCATTGGTAGTGCATTTAAACTAATAAATTTCATTTATATATTATTTATTTATTGCTGCTTTCCCGTCATTGCAGCCTTTAAAGGTTGTTGATATACGAGTACTTCACTCTAGGGATAATTATCCTCATGGCTAAACCAATCCACATTCATTGGGTGATGTTCATTTCAGGAGATGCTTAGATTAAAATTTGATTCTAAATGTATACTTGTAATAATTAGTGTTTATCTAGTTGGATTTTAAGGGAGGTGAAAACCTATTTCGGGTATGGCGAAATTATTCTCCAAGGATGTTCTTATTCTGATCTAGTTGGTATGTTTTTGTGGCAGAAGCGTCAAGTAGTGTTTCGTTGAATTTTTTTAGGTTTTTAATATGTAGTCGTGGGGGAGTTCGTTTTTAACCTCTGTGTAATTGTTGGTTCTAATAAGCCATGGGATTATGGTAATTTTTCTAAGACATTTTTTTGTATTATTGGTAATATGGCGTGAACTGTTTTTAGCAATACGGGCTTGCGAAAGTTAGCGATAGTCTTATTATTGATTTGTCCACAGTGTTTTTACATTTAATGCTAAGAGATGATTTGAAATTTAAAACGGGCAGAGTTTAAATATTTTTCCTCGTTATTCAGGAATAGTGTCAATGATGTGTTCTTTCCATGTTAATTACTTACTCGTGTACGTGCGTATACACGGGAATAATATACGCAGTGTAGAGAAAGTTATGTAATGCTGCGGAAAATCGATTTCGTGATTTCAACAGAAATACACGTTTTGGGGTCACCTGATACCAAAGAAGTATTTTTTTTTTCAAAACGTCCGTCCGTCCATCCGTCTGTCTGTGTGTGTGGAACCTAGCGCCTGAACTATTGGTACGATTTTTACCAAACTGTACAATTGGAATGATTGAAGGCGTTGTCATTGTCAACAATAGTATTTATTAAACGGACTGCAGTCCGTTTGTGGCTCCCAGACAGCAGAAAAGCTGATGATGATGGCTAAGCCATCGAAAGCTGCTATTTGTGAAATAAATACTATTGTTGACAATGACAACGCCTTCAATCATTCCAATTATGTAAATGTCAACTACACCTCACCACTGAATCAATCAACAAACTGTACAAACCCTGTAGCTCTACCCTGAGTCAAAACTATGCGATTTTGATAAAAAATCATTAATTTTTTTGGGGAACTTTACATGAAATCCCCCAGATATTTTCAAAATTGTTCTCAAAAATGGATCCAATTTTTTCTTTCAATTTCTTGTAAGAATAGAATAAAATACACTTATAAAGTTGGCATACGTCCGAATTTCACGGTTAACTCTGAATTTTCGAAAATTGCAAAAGTTTGAATTTTTTTGGCGTCTTCCTATAACTAGAAAATTGCAGATAGAGATATTCCTTCAAGTAAAATTTGAATTTTTGAACATTTTAATAATTTTCGCGCAATATTGCATTCAATATGTACAATTTTGAAAAATAACAAAAATAAGATTTTCTCAAAAACTGGCTCTAAATTGTTCCTTTAACATTTTGGTAGGGATGTCTAAATGCATTCTATGATAACATAAACGCCATATTGCTATGTCTTTTAGTTTTTTCAAAATTTACAAAAATGTAATTTTCTGACTCGTCTCTCACATCGTTAATTTTACTTAGCGGCAATTTGTTCTCATTATTGTAGTACTTATTTTCACATGTTCTTTGTACTTTGTTCGCATGTTTTTTAAATAATGTCATATAACGTTTCTCGAAAAGTCAAGAGATTTTTGTGCAAATAAGTTGAAGATTCCGCATTTTCAGAAATGCTCATACGTATTTCTCTCAAAAAAGGTTTCAAATCTTTTCTTAAAACTTTTCCAGAGGATGAGCAAATTGTACTGTTTAATATGACCTTAAAGTTCATTTTTTGTATTCTCTTATTTAAAAAATTGCACAATTTTAATTTTTTTGAAATATCTCTCAAGCCGCTAATATGCACACATCCATCGATTTGTATTGTGACATACCAATATGGGGACATGTTTTATTACAGAGTATTTGTCGTAAATGGGCGAAATGGTTAGGGTAAATAATAGGCAATATGGCGCCTTAGTAACGACGTCGTGGTTGTTGTCAGGATAAACAAACATTCATCTGACCGTGGAGGTGACGGCGTGAGTAGGAGAAAATATAAGAGTTTTGTTGATTGGTTGAAGAAGCGTCGACTGATTATTAAAACGGAAGTTTGGGCATTTTGTCGAAATAAAAGAAAGGCGAGGCATTGTGGGTTTTAAAAGGGAGGATAAAATTCATTCGGTCGCATGTCGTACGGTGAGCAGTTCGCATGCGAATAGATTAATTTGTGCATGTTAGGACTTATAAAACTTTCGGGGGTCTACAATTAATGTTCAGACTTTGAAATATTTTCGTGTGGCAGAACCAGAAGTGAACTTGTGATACTTCTAAGATTTGGGGAACGTGTGGAGTTCCGAATATTTTGCTGTGCAGCAAAATAAGACTTGGAGTTTTTTTTTCTCGCGAGTGAACTCTAATCATTCTTGAACTTATAAATGTACGCGGTTCACAAACGATACCGGACTTTGCATATTTTCTTGCTATAAACGGAAGATAGAACTGAGAGATTTGTTTTGCGGTGTAATCATAAAAGCACTGGATATTTATACGGTGAGAACGGGCATCACACATAATATAGTGGAGCTGGAACAAATATTTGAGTAGTGCGAAGCGGTGAATCGGCAGTGTTCGTTTTTAAAGAAGAGAAGTGGATTCGTGGTAATTGGACTTCGGGACTTCGGAGCCTCAAAAAAGAAGGGAAGGTGTTTCTTGGAGATAGCATCAATCAAGAGCACGGGAAGATCAGAATCGCCGTATTAAGTTCGAACCAGGTCATGACTAAGAAAGTTTCTCAATGTAAATTTTTTACATTTTAATTTGCTGCAATTGATAGGAAATAAACATTAAGTTTCTCTTGAAAGAAAGATAAATGATTTTCATTGGCCAATTCAAGCTAATAAGTAGCTAGATCAAATAATGTCTGTTTTCAGATTCCTCGCCATTCTGTATAGATGGCAGATCGGGTAATCGGCTATTAATTGATAATAGCGATTATTTCTGACGTGACCCATCGACCTAGCTAATGGGATAATATTCAGTTTTTAAAAATATTATCGTAACCTTTTTCCTGGCGCCCATGTTATTAGAAATTTGGAAACGGGTTACGCGAATCGCCCAATAATTGTAGCAGTTAGGGGTATGTTTCAGTATATATTGTGAGTGGATGTGCTTCAAATGACTTCAAGCAATGTTTTTCGTTAAACTCAATAGAGTTTTGTGAAAAGAGCATGAAATTTTGCTTTTACAGTATCGGTTAAACCTCATTTCCTTACAAAAGGTTTCAAATTTTTCAATGAAAATTGCTATATACACTGAGGTTACTTTTCTCTTTAATATTCAGAAAGTAATATTGCAGTTTTATGATTAGAAAACCAAAAATTTGAGAATATTTCCAAAAAATGTTGTCTAGGCGGCGATAGATGGCAGCTGACAACAGGATGGGTCAAGACCGTAAAACCAGTCCACACCAAGGAATTTAAAGAATCTTTACTACGAGAAAGTCTGTGCCATTCTGTACACCACTAGTTATGTAGTACCTAGTGTCTTAGATATTTCACTGGCGTGGAAACTATTGAATGGGTATTTTTTAGATGAGTAGTGGGGGCGATGGTTTGAGTTTGCAAAGAGTGATCATTTTGACTTACGAATTTGCGATATTGATCTTGATTCTCCATTTTTCTGTCCATTGGGCGGGTATTGTTAGATCATTTTGTACATAGTCGTTGGCGCACAGAATATCGTTGTGTGAAAGTAAGAGAGCTGTGTCGTCTGCGATAAGAGCTATGCTGAAGGTGATTGATAGAGAAATGTCAGTTAAAGAGGAGGAAGAGAGGCATTTTTTTTATTTATTTTTCGTCAAAAACAAACGAAAACCTGTGTATGAGTGCAACTGGGAGAAGTAAATTCTGAGCACGTTTTCATAATTCTGTGACCTCTACACTTAGCCATATACAAGTTGAATTTTAAATATAGAAGAAACAACACTGTTTGCCAACACACAACAAATTAATGTGTAATAAACATTTGATGTCAGGAACAGTGCAAGACAACGCCTTGATACCGAACTTTCCCACTCACCATAGACGGCGAGCTGCCTGGCGCAGGGTCTTTCCCTGAAATTTGCATCGTTTAGCTTTCATGTATGCGAACTGGCGATGGCAGCGGCGCGGGCGGAGGGTGCGTTGACAAAGTCCTTAATAGACGCGCGGCGGAATAACGTTAGCGCGCACTCTATTAAGAATCATTATCGTGTTTTTGCTGCGATCTCACGGCGTGGCCGCTGGAGCGGGAAAGTGGAACCTGGGAATTTGAAATTCTTCAAGGGGACGGGGAACTTGTACATGGTGGGTGCCTCAGAAAAATTACTTCTGAATTCGGGACAATATTATCAACATTTCCAAAAAACTCACACTCACTCACACTCAAACTCTCACACTCACACAAACTCACTCTCCAACACACTCTCACTCATCCACACTCACTCACTCTCACACTGACACACTCTCACACACTCTCACTCTCACTCTCTCACCCACTCTCACACTCACTCACACACTGCCGAGCCGAGACGCATACTCGACAATACACTAGACACCAACACACTTTCGGGGTCCGTCTGACCTGGGGTTAGCAGGACGCGAGGCCCCCCGACAACACATACACCTGGGGTTAGCAGGACGAGACCTCAGGATGGTCTTAATAGTTCCTTGAATCTGCATAAACGCTCTGAAAGGCAGAAATGTCTAATAAGAAGTAAAAATAGAAAAGGATGTGAAAACGAGGTGCTCTGGGATTGCTGAAATGTTTTGTAAGTTAAAGAAAGTAGAACACACACACACTTGAAACTAATCACACTCACTATTTACACACTTATTCACTCACACACACACTGACTTCAAGCTACACCACACACACTCATACTCACACTCACACTCACTCACTCTCACTCTCACTCACACTCACACACACACTCACTCTCACACTCACTCACACTAAAACACACTCACACTCTCACACACACACACTCTCACTCACACTCTCACACTCACACACACACACACTCACACACACACTCACACACACTCACTCACTCTCACACTCACTCTCTCACACACACACTCTCTCACACACTGCCAAGCCGCTCACTCACACCGTGACTATTCAGGTGAAGGACCTGGATGAGGTCACAACTAAAGAGGAAGTGCATAGGGCTCTGGTGGACAAACTTCCCGAAGCCAGTGATCTCCCAGCTACTGTGGTAAAAAAAAAAAAAAAAAGACCATCCTATGGTGGAACACAGGTAGCAATAATCAGCGTTCCTGTTACGGTGGCTAACAAATTGTTGGCCATCGGTAAAATAAGAATAGGATGGGTGTACTGCACTCTGCGTGAGAAGAAGGTCCCCCTGAGGTGTTACAGATGTTTGGATTTTGGACACCTCAGAAAAGCATGTAAAACTCACATGACTGGTCCAACTTGTGCATGAATTGTGTGGTGATGATCATCTGCTAAGTCATGCACAAATGACGCAAAGTGCTTGCTTTGTGAAGAAAAGGGGAAACAAGGCAGACATGCTACTGGGTGCAGCAGGTGTCCATCGTACCAAAAAGCGCAGAAAGCAATAACGGATAGGAAATGAGAATTATACAACTCAATCTCAACCATTGCGCAGTCGCCCAGGATATCCTGGCACAGTCGGTTAGGGAATGGGAGGCTGATTTAGCAATAGTATGCGAGCAGTATACTAACCGTGAAGATACAGCGTGGGTATCTGACCTTCACAACCAGGCGACAATCTGGGCCTGTGGAAAGCACACATTCCAGCAAGTAATGACGAGACCCGGAGCTGGATTTGTCTGGTTAAAAATCAACAGCGTTTACATCTACAGCTGTTATGCCTCACCAAACGCGACAATGGACGAGTTTCAGCAGTTCCTTGACCGCTTAGTGTACGACGCAAGAGGACGAAGCCCCTTGGTGATAGCTGAAGATTTCAACGCCTGGGCGGTTGAGTGGGGTAGTTCGTCCACTAATGAGCGAGATCGAGCAGTTCTGGCATCCCTCTCCCTTCTGAGTGTAGAGCTCGCCAACACAGGAGACATACACACCTTCCGCAGAGGGGGCGTGGGATCTGTTGTGGATCTGACGTTCATGTCAGATAATCATTTGAGAATGGGAGTGTCCTGGAGAGTTAGTGAACACTATACCCATAGTGACCATCAGGCACTTTTGTATGAGGTGAAAAATCAGCGGAGGGATAATTTTGCGCCGAAATATCAGCCAGCTGGGTGGAATGCAAAAACGTTCGACGAAGAAGTTTTCCGACAATGTTTGGAGACGATAGTGCCAACACGTACCGCAGATGACAAAGCTTTGCAGGTGATGAAATGGATAACCAAAGCCTGTGATGCGGCTATGTCTAGACGGGGCGTAATCTCTCGACGTTCACCAGTTTACTGGTGGACTGAGGAAATCCCCCAATTACGACGGAGGTGCCTTCGAGCCAGAAGACAGTACCAGAGAGCTTGTGGCAGAGACAACTTTCCTCAATTGCAAGAGCAATACAAACTCGCTCGAAGCCAGTTGAAGATGGAGATCCGCAAGAGCAAACGCTTATGCTCCAAAAGCCTGTGTGACGAGATGGAAAAGAATCCATGGGGTAGGCCGTACAAGACGGTCATGTGTAGGTTAAGACAGCGGCACCTACGTTCTCCAACTTGCGCCAGTATGCTGCTCAGAATTGTGACAGCCCTATTCCCGAGCCACCCCGGTGACTCAGTTAATATAGCGTTATCTGAGCTAGAAATAATTCCTCCAGTCACACAAGAAGAAATTCTGCACGCAATCAGCAGAATCGGCAACACAAAGGCTCTCGGACCGGATAACAGTCCCAATAGTCAAGATTGCGATACTCGCTCACGCCGACATCTTTGTGGATCTTTATTATTCGCTCTGAGGGAAGGGGTGTATCCAGAAAGATGGAAAAAACAGCGCTTGGTGCTCTTCCCTAAGGGGAATAAATCTCCCGAAGATCCATCATCATACCGGCCATTGTGTATGCTTGACACAGCTGGCAAGGTTCTGGAGAGAATTATTAGTACCAGACTAGAGAAAGCTGTGGAGGAGGGAGGAGTCCTTTCAGAAAATCAGTATGGTTTCCGCAGAGCCCGCTCGACTGTTGACGCAGTCCAGCTTGTCATTAACACCGCCCAACAAGCAATTGGAGGAAGTAGATGGAAGAGATGCCCAAAACAGTACTGTGCTGTCGTTACGTTAGATATTAAAAATGCATTCAACTCGGCCAGGTGGAGTAATATTCACCAAGCTCTCCGCAGATTTAATGTGCCAACGTACTTGAGGAAGATTGTGGCCGAGTATCTGAGTAATAGAGCCCTGATTTACAATACAAATAATGGGCCGAAGGTACATAATATCACGGCTGCTGTCCCGCAAGGGTCGGTATTGGGTCCACCATTACGGAATGTGATGTATGACGAGGTTCTTCAGCTTCCCCTCCCAGAAGGAACCAGTATTATTGGTTTCGCGGACGACATTGCTATCGTCACCGTTGCAAAGTACATTGAGGAAATTGTGTATATTTGCAACGAAGCGATCGCTACTGTTCGTCAGTGGTTGAAGTCCTCAGGGCTGCAGTTAGCTGAGCACAAGACTGAGGTTATCCTAGTCACTAGCAGGAAAAAGAGAGAAACCATCACTCTCAATGTCGGAGACCACCATATTGCATCACAGCCGTCGATCAAATATCTTGGTCTCATGATTGACGCCCGTCTGACATTTGCTGACCACCTGAAGTACGCCAGCAATAAAGCTGCGGTAACTAATGCAGCATTGTCGAGACTAATGCCCAACATAGGGCCCTATCAGGAGAAACGGAAGCTTCTGGCCTTGGTTGTGAGGTCCGTCTTGCTCTATGGAGCCCCATGGGCCAACTCCATGTCGATAAATAGTTACATCCGAGGGATGACGTCAGTGTACAGGTTATCAGCATTGCGGGTAGCTTGTGCATTCCGCACTGTGTCAAACGATGCAGTGTGCGTCATCGCGGGGATGCCTCCTGTAGATATCTTGGCGCAGGAAAGACGGAGGCGATATCACAAAGAAGAGGAGAACCCAGACTGCTCGACAACACTGCTCGAATGGCAGAATCGATGGGACAAGTCCATTAAAGGAAGATGGTCGTACCGCATGATCCCCTCCATTGCACCGTGGATCAACCGTAAACACAGCGAGTTAATTTCTTCTTGACTCAGCTGTTGTCTGGACACGGATGCTTTCTGGCATATCTCCACAGGTTCAAGCTGGAGGATACCCATTCTGTCCATATGTGAACCTGCTGTCGAAGACGCCGAGCATGTGTTCTTCCAGTGCCCGCGATACCATCTGCAGTGACGGCACGTTATGAGTATACTCTGGATCGACCCGTTGACACCCGAAACAATGGTTGGGTGCATGCTCGCCTCAGAAACCAACTGGGATGCGGTGAGCTCATATGCGCAGACCATAATAGCTGAGCTCAGGAGAATAGAAAGGGAAAGAAGGGAAGTCGATTGATCCTCGTTTGATCCTTAGTACGTTTTGACGAAGAGAAATGGTTTGTGACTAAGCCACTCTAATCCACTCCCCGTGATGTAATGCCTAACGGCGGTTCCGCCGGGAGGATGCAGGAGAAGGGAGGTTGGTTTTAGTGGGTAAAAATCTCACACTATCATGTGGTACGGGCCGCATGGTGTCTTTTGAAGATTTCCACCTACCCTCGTAAAAAAACACTGCCAAGCCGAGACGCATACTCGACAATACACTAGACACCAACACACTTGCGGGTTCCTCTGATCTGGGGTGAGCAGAACCCGAGGCCTTCCGCAACAACACATAGGTACATACAAAGACAAGGGACAAACCACCATGCCCAAGGCGGGATTCGAACCCGCGTCCCTTTGGACCGAAGCGCTGAGTCGGTACTTAGCTACCTCGGTCATTCAGATCGGCAACTTGCCTAGCTGATTTTTCTTATTATTATATTGTCAGTGAGACCTCAGGATGGTTCATTCAATAGTTACTAAAATCATGTATAAACGCTCATGAAAGGCAGAAATGACGAACAAGAAGTAAAAAAAGGACGTGGTGATAAACGAGATGCACGGAGATTGATTGACAAGCTTTTTTTGTAAGCTTAAATAGAAAGTAGCACACACTCACACACACACTCTCACAGTCATACTCACACACTCACTCTCACACTCACACACCTCACCAACTCACCCACTCAACTCACACTCACCCTCACACTCAAACATTCACTCTCACACACACACTCTCTTACACTCACACATTCATTCACACACTCATTCTCACACTGTAACACTCACTCTCACATTCACACACACTCTCACACACACTCACTCTCACACTCACTTTCTCACACTCTCACTCACTCACTCGCACTCACTCATCGCACTCACTCACACCACACACTCACTCTCACACTCTCTCACTCACTCACACACTCATCACACTCACCACACCACTCCATCACTCTCACACCTCACTCTCTCACACTCTCTCACGCACTCTCCCTCTCTCACCAACTCTCTCACACTTGCCTTATTTTCGTGGCGAGACTCAAGCCATCGGGCCGGCACTTCCGTCTGACCACGCAAATTTCGTTACACTCCTTTCACCAATAATGTAGAAACAAGTTTTTACTTGGGCGACGAAACAGGCGTTTTGAATTTAGCTCAGAGGCGTCATTTAGGCTTTAGGATCTTTTACATGCTGTAAATGTACTTACATGGGACTGCCGGCTTTACTTTCCCTCCGAAGGAAGGCGTACGAAGGATTTTTTCGCCCTTAAAATCCAGGGCTTCGATCGGGTTTGAACCCGCAAACTTCGGTATAGCAGTCTGATACGCTAACCGCTACACCATCACCTCCGCTTATTATATTATAATATTGTTATTATTGTTATATTATATCATAGTATTACGTGTTATATTATAGTATTATATTATAGTATTACGTAGCTTACCAATAAGAAACATGTAGAAAAATAAACGCAATTCAATTTTTGAATAGAATTTCTTAGTATTACATGAACGGGGTTTCATTCTCAAGAGAACGCAAAATATAATTTACCGACCATGTAATATTCTCTAATAGTCTCAGGTTCATACGCGCAATTCAAGCCGTACTACGTTGTCCTGAATATTTCAGAACTCACTCTCACAATCTCACTCCCTCTCACAAACACTCTCTCACACTCACACTCTCTCACTCTCTCTCACCCCTCACACTCACTCTCACCCTCACCTCATTTTCTCAATTAATCTCACACGCACTTACACTCTCACTCCTCACTCTCCTTCACACTCTCTCACTCACACTCACTCTCTCATACTCACAAACTCACACTTTCACACACTCACTATCACTCACTCACACTCACACTCTCTCACACACTACTCACCCACTCTCACTTTCTGTCACTCTCTCACACTTGCCTTATTTTCGTGGCGAGACTCAGGCCATGAGGCCTGCTCTTCCGTCTGACCACGCAAATTTCGTTACACTCCTTTCACCATTAATGTGAGAAAGAAGGTATTACTTAGGCGACGAAACAGGCGTTTTGAATTTAGCTCAGAGGCATCATTTAGGCTTTAGGATCTTTTACATGCAGTAAATGTACTTACATGGGACTGCCGGCTTTACTTTCCCTCCGAAGGAAGGGAAAATTTTGTTCTTTAGAAAAAAAAGTGATATTTCATTTAGTCAATCCAAACAGAAATGAACTAGGAATAGAATCATTCTATTTCAGATTCCCAGCTGCGCTGTATAGTCGGCGGATCCTATAATCCATTATAAAGGTAATAAGGATTATAATATATCGTGACCCATTCACCCAGCAAGCCGGACGCTATGATCTTTGGCGGATATTAATGTAGAGAAAAATTTTGTATATCTCAATACATTCATACATACATACATAGACAAGGGACAAACAACCATGCCCAAGGCGGGACTCAAACCCGCGACCCTTCGGACCGAAGCGCTGAGTTGGTACTTAGCCACCTCGGCCATTCAGGTCGGCAATTTTCTAGCTTCTTTTTTATTATTATATTGTCATTGAGACCTTAAGACTGTTCATTCAGTAGTCACTAAAATCACGTATAAACGTTCATGAGGGGCAGAAATGTCGAACAAGAAGTAAAAAATAGAAAAAAAAGAACGTGGTGGAAAACGAGATGCTCGGGGATTGGTTGACAAGCTTGTTTTGTAAGCTTAAATAGAAAGTAGCACACACTCACACTCTCTCACTCACAACAATTCACCACACTCACTCACACACTAACACTCACGCACTCTCACACACTAACACTCACTCACGCACTCTCACACTTAAACACAATCTTGCACACTCAATCACACGTACACACACACACACTCTCTCACACTCACATACTCACTCTCACACTTCACACTGACTCTCTCTCACGCCCACTCACACACCCAGCCAAGCCGAGACGCATATTTGACAATACACTAGACACCAACACACTTACGGGCTCCCCGGATGTGAGCAGAACGCGAGGCCTTCCGCGACAACACGTACATACATACATACAAAGACAAGGGACAAACAACCATGCCCAAGGCGGGATCGAACCCGCGACCCTTCGGACCGAAGCGCTGAGTCGGTACTTAGCCACTTCGGCCATTTAGGTCGGCAACTTGTCTAGCTGATTTTTCTTATTATTATATTGCCATTGAGACCTGAGAATGGTTCATTCAACATTTACTGAAAGCATGTATAAACGCTTATGAAAGGCAGAAATGTCGAACAAGAAGTAAAAAAAAGGACGTGGTGGAAAACGAGATGCTCGGGGATTGATTGACAAGCCTTTCTTGTAAGCTTAAATAGAAAATAGCACACACTCACACACACACTCAGTCTCACACTCACACTCCCACACATTCACACTCACTCACACTCACCCACTCTAACTCACACACTCACTCTCACACACACATCCTTACGCGCTCTCACACTCACACACACACACACTCACACTGACACACACTTACTCTCACACTCACACCCACCCCCCTCCCCACCACACCTTCACCTCACCCCACACTTCACCTCACCCACACACTCACCTCACATCACAACACTCCCACTCACAGCCAAGCCGAGACGCATACTCTACAATACACTAGACACCAACACACTTGCGGGCTCCTCTGATCTGGGGTGAGCAGAACGCGAGGCCCTCCGCGACAACACATACATACATACATACATACAAAGACAAGGGACAAACAACCATGCCCAAGGCACGACTCGAACCCGCGACCCTTCGAACTGAAGCTCTGAAGCTATTGAAGGTTTATTCAATAGTTAGTGAAATCATGTATAAACGCTCATGAAAGGCAGAAATGTCGAACAAGAAGTTAAAAAAAAAAAAGAAGGACGTGGTAGAAAACGAGATGCTCGGGGATTGGTTGACAAGCTTGTTTGTGAGCTCAAATAGAAAGTAGAATCTTATTTCATTTATTTGCGTTCTAGAATGCAATTTATTAGCACTGATTAATTTTATCCATTTTATTAAATTTCAACCTGTAATTGTTGTTATTTAATGATTGTTTCTTTATTACTTGTAAATTTATACCATGAACAGAATTAGAATATGATTGCCATATTCTAAATCATTGTTTGTGAGCGTTAATTACTTTCATTTGTGTCAACTAAATCCAGGGAACTATTCGTTTATTGCTGCGATGGTTGCTCTCTAATTATTTGTGAATTCATGTCGAGAACAAATTTTAACATGCTGCTGCATATCTTGAAGGTTTAGCTTTATTAATTGATTCATTTTACCTTACTTTGGACAATAACTCGTCTGTTAGTTCAATAACTGTTGATTAATAGCTACTTACAACATTAAATTATCGGTCTCTTAAATATCAAATCAGTTATTTTTTAAATATATTCAAGTTACATTCAGGAAGCTATTTTAGGGTAGGGAATTTCTGCAGGTATCTGGATGGCTTCAACAGTCCATTGGTCCTTCCAGAGAATGTAATTAATTAAGTTAACCCATTAACTGCCGTGATTCCTATTGGTGATCTCAGACCTTTTTCATTGTTATGTGAAACTTTGTATTTTAACTTGCGAATTTTATTTCTTCCTCAGACGTAGACATCCTAAACGAAACATATAAGCAAGATTTTTCATTCCTGAATGCCAGATGTCGATTTACCCGTTATCGCTAAAGCAGTGTATACTCCTGGCCAGGGTGTACTACATACACTTTGGGTTGTTTTGATTCTTCATCTAAAACCGTGCTTAGCTGCTATATTGCTGTGGTCAAGTCGAAGGAAGAGGACGGTGTAAAGCAAACGGTGGTGGGTCCGCACCGATGTTGACGTGGCTAGATCTAACGGTTTCGATTCTTCTTGTACAAAAAAATGTGGGGGCGTGAGGCTCTAATTGACTGCCTCTCAATATCTGAAAATTGTGGATTTTTCCGCTCTCTATTAATTTCAATCCATTATTACACCATGTTTATTTTCTTTCAAATATTCAAAGCAACTTCCTTTTATCGATTTTCGTTTTGATATATTTTAGATTTTCTTTATTCCTACTTTTCCTATTTTTCTAAAATTTCTACTTTTTCTCTCTTAATGGGACTATTGATCATGGACCCTTTATCGTAAAGATGTAAAGGGCTTTTTCAAAAATGTAATTTTCAGTCGCAACGTTGTAGGTAAAACGTAGTATTGAAAAGTATTAGATATCATTAAATTATTAATTTTTGAATTGTTTTCTCTACGAAGTGCACCTAAATTGTGGATATAGCGTTTCAAACATTTTTAGATGAGCTCAGAGATGTTTTCAAGAAACTATAATCGATTTAATAATTTGTCAACTACTTTTGTCATTCGTGTGTCGTTAATGTAACGAATGTTTATTCAGGGAGGTGATAGTGTTCCTCTACCCGCTGGATGCTACGGTTCGGAGCCAAACTTCTCGTCGGCATGGGGAAAATATCTGTGTCCCAGCGGAGCACCCCTCCAATCAAGGCAAGCTTTAAGCTCGTGACTGGTCTTGACACATGCAGCATTGTCGTGTATGAAAATGTAAGTAACTATGTGTAGGGGAGAGTACAGGAGAAAGAAAAGAAGGGATGATCGCGCGCGGCCCGTGATCCATTTGTTAGAGTAGTGATTCGGCATTCGCCTGGTGTTAAACGGAGAAACTTTGCAAAACTGACGATCAGAGTTCTAGGCGCAAGAATTTTCTTCGAGAAAGCGGCAGATCTCGTCAGCGCTAGTATGGAAAATCCGCCTGTGTCCCGACTCGAACCCTAGGACCTCCCGGCCGGAGCCATTACAGGGTCAGCGACAATGCTGACGCCGAGCTAAACTCAGCGGGCCACTCCCACTTGTAGACGCAGCGGTTTCCCTATTTCCTATTTTCTCAGCCCTCGTCCACAGTGCTGCGCTGCATTCAGGCGAGCGATTCCGATGGAGCTGTTTTGCGTGTGCACTGGCGGCCGAGGCCCGCCGGGCCACAACTCGCGCGCGTGCGGGGCGGGGCAGGGCGGGGCGGGACGGAGGGGGGCGTGGCGGGGCGGAGGGGGAGGGTGCAGGGCGGAGCAGAGCAGAACAGGGCGGGGCAGGGCGGGGCAGGCGGCCCCGGGGGCGTGGCTCGTAACGCTGCCGACTCTGGTCCTTCGGGATAATTATGACGCACCCTAATCCTCGTGCCAGGCCCACCCGCGCCCTGTACATTGCGCCCCAGTTAGCCGCCGCCCGCTATCGGCCCCACTGCCGTTCTCCCCCCCACCTCTGCCGATGCTTCATCTGCTACTATCCGCGATCTGGCAGCGCCGCTGCCTGCCGACTACGTACCCTGAAATCTTCAGTCTCTGTACTTTTACCCCGACACCTTTTTGGCGTGAAATGTTTCTAAATTCGGTTTAGGGGAAAGGGGGGCGTTTGGTAAAACCGAATGTGACGAAGGTATGTATTACTAATTTTGCATACATTAGCTTAGATTTCGGCACAGCAATTCAATTGTCGTGCCTTTATTCCTTCAACAGAACACACAAGACGTTTTACGAACACTGCTGCGGCTGTTTTTCAGATTCAGCCTTCCCGAAATTTTCAAACTTTATTGGAAGTTTGTTCTAATGAGAACGTTCTATAAAACGTTAATAGTTATAATTGGATAGAAATGTTTTACAAGTTAACTGTATGTCTATATTATAGTGGAAATAATTATACTTCGAAAATTTAATTTGCATATAGAAGGTTGAATTTTAGAATAACTTCTGTTTGCAGCAAGTTATTCACAATAGTGATGTAAGAGAGTTTGAATACCTTTGACGATTTATTTAACACTCTTCTTTTTGTTTTCAATTTCTTATTCTAAGTCACAGTCACTCTACATGCCGTTCTCACTACAACTCTCCTTTCCCCCTCCTCGCACCGACTTTTGCCTCCGTCACAAAGACACGAACTTGCCAGGCCGCTAATTTCTCGGCGCTTTGCTCAGCAACCGCCCTCTGCACATATTCACCGCCCCGCAGTGGTCACATCATCTCGGCATTTCAACGAACACCACCGTCGCCCTAACTGCCATCCATAGACGTGCGCAGCATAACCCCACGTGGGGGGTCTACATATCTAGGCTCCTCTAGTACCCTTGGCCATTGCACTATTTTATTTACCCATTGCATAGTTTATTTGATTCAAATAGAACAATCTAAAAATAGTTATGACTTTAATGATAAATTAATAAATACTATTAATAAAATATTGAACCAAAATACAGATATACTAAATGGCTTTTCAGAGCTCTTTCCCAAAATGCCGCGTGACTAATGTACTCCAAATTAGCGACATAAAAAGGTGAAAATCAGGAATTCATTAAAGGAAATAAAATGCTTTATTACGCCAGCCTATGGGGCCCCTCTCAAAATTTTCTGTGGTGCCACGAGCCTTTGCCCTTCATGTTTTTCCCCACGTGCGCACGTCTATAATGCCTTCCGTACAGCAGTGTCTTCGACATCGCATCTTCACTTTTACACCGCCGTTGGCACTGCTTCTCTTGTGCATTACCACTTCCCTGCTCGTCTCCCGCACAGCGACCGTTTCGTTGTACCTACTTTCGAATTACATTATCCTTGCACTCATCACCTAGGTTGAATTCAGTCACTGCCTGGAGACAAATTTTGGCAGCCGGCTGCTCTGATCGGTAGTTTTCCGTGGTTTCTCCGATCAACACCAGGCGAATGCTGGAACAGTACCCTAAGCAAGGGGTCAGGGACCGTGCGCCTCTTCGCCGCGCGCTATTTCCTTCCTCTTCCTTTGTCCTATCCTCACCCGTTACACACACTTATACTAACATGCACTACACTACCGCACATGCCGGGAGACCGGCGAGCTTAGAGCATGTCCCGGCTGAGGCAGTGCTCCGCTCGTGGGAGATACCTCATTTAGGGAAATTCTCTGGCCGACGGTAGGTCGGCGCCGGATCTCGCCATCCAGCGGGAATATTATCGCCACCTCCCGAGGAAAAAATATGCACTAGACTTATGGGACTACTGGCATCAGTAGTTGACGTGCCCGCAATCACTAAAAATCAACCAACCAACCAATCTTGCATTCATCGTTTCTGACCCCCTCGCCACCATTTCTATCGCCCCGAACCTCATCTCCGCGTGTAGCACAGCTCCGCCACTGTTTCTTCTCTTCTGACCCCATTGCGCTCCCCCCCCGCACCTACCTCTGCCTCCGCCCACCCTCCGCGCAACGAGCATGTTCTGGACTTACGAGCGCACGCCCGAAAACAAGCAATTGCGTAAAGCAAGTGGGCACATGAATTGCACCGCGATCGTTTCACGTCCAGCTACGTTCGTTCTGCCCGAATACAATCACTCATCCTAATGCGCGCGGGACACACAGAAATCCCAGCCCGCGACCTCCTAAAATGCCGGTGCTTACCAATTGGAATGCTGGAACGATTCCATTAGAGGAGGCTGAAACAGGTCGTTTCGAGCGACAATACTTGGGATAATGAGCACCGCTGGCGGCTGGGGTGGTCGTTCAGTGGAGGAAGCCACAATGCCCCTCTAATTGTCGTTTTCGTATTTACTGTTCGTTCTCGAGCCAGTGTATTGTTCTGAATCGGAATGCACTCGTGACGTTGAGAGCACATATAGGAAGAACGGATATAGGAAAATTCAGCTTTGTAAATTGGACCATTGTGAGCTGTGACAATTCACCTGCAGAGGTGATAGGGGCTCCTCCCAGGCACAGGTAAGATATATGTTTCGGGGTTGCCAAGAGTGTAAGTATACAGTGAAGGGAAGTTAAATGTCACAGTTCAAGGAAAAGCCAAGGTCAATAAAAGTCGGAATGTGTCAAGAACCTATTATTGCTTTTAATATAGAAAACACTGAGTGGCGAAGGGGAGTGAAGTGAAAAAAAGTAAAGGAAAATAAGTGGAGAGAGGCGCATTTTAAACAATTTTTACTTTCTCGCTATTGCTTACGCAGTATAAAGAAAGGATTGTAATACTCGGGGGAAAAGCGGCTAATTTCCGACACAAACTCTTTATTGCCGGACCCTGGTAACGAAAATATGGATAAAACTTGTGCATAAGTATAGTAAATTACTGCCCGTCACATGTTATGTAGTCAAAATCCATATTTCGTCTGTCTTTAATATCGAAAAATTGATTGACGGAAAAACGTGTATCCATCTGTCTGTCTGTCCACCTGTCTGTGTTGTCCGTCTGTCTCTCCGTTTGTCGGTCCGTCTGTGGCCAGCGCTAGCGCCTAAACCGTTCAGCGAAAGTTGATAAAACTCAATCGATCTGACTCATGTCAAGGTCACTCGAATACAAAACCTATATGTTAATTTTGGGGATACTTTACATGAAGTCCCTGGGACGTCTTCAAAATTAAAAAAAAATTTTAAGAAAATTTGTTTTTGGACAGAATAAAAGTCGCTTATAAGAATGGTTCAGATCTTATTTTCGTCAAAATCATCAATTTTTTGAAAATTGCAAAAGTTTAATTTTTTTCGTCGTCTTTCTACAACGAAAATATTTATGACTAGTTTAGTTCAATGAAATCAGTTCCTTAAAGACAGATTCGGAATAAGATTATGTACTACAATGTTTCAAATGTTATTTTACTAGATTTCGCGGAATATTGCGTGAAATATATGCGTTTTTTTAATTTTTTAAATATTTTTTTTCTCAAAAAACGGCATAAACGTATTATATATTTGTAAACTTATTAAAACACGCTTAAAGTTAGTGTTTTTATTCGACAGTAATATTTAATTGTCTTATCTACACATTTATTTATAAGAGTTTTCATTCATTTACTACTTCATATTAATTTTAAAATTTAAATTAAAACACGCTTAAATTTTTTATTGATTTTTAATTGTCTTATTATAAAATTTCGATATATACCACTCGACGGCATTGTTTCCCATACAATGCAGAAATGAATACTTGAGATGTTTATTGTTGAACGGCGACATGATGGGAGAGAGAAAATAACGCAGCTTTATTTACTTAATGTTAATGTAAAAATGTCCTCTGCGTTCAATAAAATGGTATATTCAACTTTATTAAAGCTGGGAAGAATGTATATACAGATTTGCATTAGGTAGTTACATCATAAGTTCGAATGAACTCCTAAAGTGATAAATAGAATGACCATTAGTTCTAGATATTAAATTTATATGTGAAATTATCCTTACTTGTCTGTATGATGGACTGGAAACAATGAGAATAGTTGCAAATAACGAGAGAAAGTATGCACTGTTGTAGAATCCCTTGTTTAATATTAGAGTTAGAACCTAATTGCTAATTATTGTTCGAGTGTATTTATCAACAGGATACAAATATGTATTAGATTGTCAATTTATTATTTATGTTTGAGTAAAAAATGTGAAGAGTTGTAAAATAGTTTGTTGTAAATAATTTTTCTTGGCATTGTACTTTGTTTTTATTTTAAATTTGATATTGAGTTCTATTCGTTTTTCTTGTATTTCAGTGTACATTTTTGTGAAACTGCAACCGCGCATAGGTTCATTTCCAGTAATAAACTATGAGTATTAGTATACTGTAACGGGTAAATGTTGCGGAAGTGTTTTAGTATCGCATGAGAATTGATAAACAGAACACAATCATAGTGACAAATTGCAAGTTTTACTATGTCAGGGTAAAGTCATTACGATAACCCGTCAACATTCAGTTGAACTTGACTATTAGACATATCTCTAGTTGCGTGTAGTTGGTTTCCTAACTCGATTACTGCTCTTCCCTAGATGTGTCATGACCTAATCATGTCATATCACAACTAGCATTCTTAACAATACACGTGATGAGTAATGTTGTTTATCCTAGAAAAATTAAATAAAGTAACAGTTTGAGAAAAATAATATGACATTGTACGAACTGGTTATTAATTTATAGGATAACTGATAGCTTTACTATTTACGTAACCCATTTCCGTGCATTATTAGCTGCAAGCAAAATAAAGGAGAAAATAACTAATGAACTATAAGACAATAAAATCGTGTGTCGAAGAGAAAATGTTTTTGAGACACAGAAAAGGCACATTTTAGTACTTCGTAATCAAAAGATTTTTAGGTCTCATGTCCAAAGAGACATTTGTATTTCCAATGACCGTATTTGCATCACTGACATATCCGGAAGTGATTTTTCTTTCTCTTCTGAAATGGCGTTTCACTTTCCACTTCTGATATTCAATTTCATTGCTAAAAAGCTCCAGTCTTTACATTTTTTTCGCGTCCTTGTTCTTGGCAAAATCGAATCTGTGTGGGAGATTTTGATTTGATGAATTTTCTCTCTTACTCTTTCATTCTCTCTTTCTCTCTCTCTCTCTCTCTCTCTCTCTCTCTCTCTCTCTTTCTATCACTTTATATACCTTTCTCTCTCTTTCTTCCTTTTTATCTCTTTCTTTCTCTCTCTTTCTTTTCCTCTCTCTCGGCATTACAGCGAAAAGAGAGGTCTAAAAAATGTGACCACTTAGCACGTACTATCCCATGTCACTGCTCTCAAAAGAGCTCCACCATGAGAGTCCTACAGATTCTATAAGCCTCGACTTGCACGTGAACGACGCGAGATCCATCTCAAACTTCGGAGACACATTCAAAAGAAGCACGGAAGTCTGTATTCGCTCGCATCTCCGAGGTCTTTTCCGTTGGCAGGCCTGCCTTGCACTTGGAGTTATGGCTTCGCATCTTCTCGTAGTTTAATTAAACGGCTCACAACAAGTTTTAATTCTGACCAACTTCTTGGTGAGTTGGGTAACTCAATTTATGAAGGGGACTTCTTAGGGACCGGAAGGGTCGAAGCCTTTCGAGGTGGTCGTAAGAGGACGACGTGCAGAAGCACGGAACTTGCACTAGGAATTCCAAAGATGTTCCGGAGTAGTTTGAAGACGTGAGAGCTGCATTTGGCAGCCGCTTTCGAACAGAGAGTTGATTTTATTCCTAGTTGGATTGCCCGGGGTGCGAGGAATTGTATGTTTGGATAAAGGTAGAGGAAGGCAATATTTGAGGTGCCACATAACTGAATTATTAACACAACACATATTTGAATATTTGAAGGAAAATATTTTGTAATAATTTTTCAAATTTTAATTAATCTTTCTACGTTCATGTTGAATAACATGCAACTAATTAAGATTTCGGATTATTCAGGACAAGCAATTTGTTTTATTTTTACTTTCTTACCCTTATATCGTAAGAAGAGAAAGTAAAAATCGTGTACAGGAAAACTGCGAATTTGGGGCAGAAAAATCTCTTATTGCCCAGCCCTGGTAACAAAAAAGTCAATAATTTTTTTTCCTTTAAATAGTAAATTACTTCCTTCAACACGCTGTGTTGTGAGAATACATGTTTTGTTAGTCCTTGTTAACGAAAACTCGATTGATGGCAAACAGTCGGTCTGTATATCCGCCTGTCCATTCGTCTGTCTATCCATCTGTCCGTTTATGGTCAACTCTAGCGCCTAAACCGTTCAGCAGCCTTTCTCCAAAGTGTATATTTCTTGATCAATTTAAATGAACTCAAGGCTTCTTAGTTTAAGAAGGGACATTTGGCTTTTTTGAGTGTACTTACATGAACCCTCAATAACATATTCAAAATTTTCTCACAATAGCTACAATTATTTTAGTGACAATTTGTCCCCAGATAGAATAAGGACGGAATAAAGATCTAAATTTAGTTGAAATCAGAAGTTTTTCGAAAATGGCCAAAATTCAATTTTATTTCGGCACCTTCCAACTTCGATGTTGAAATTAGTGGCCGTTTCCTTATTATTTTTTTGTTAAAAATATCTTGAGATAAAGGCATGTAAAAGTTTTCGAAAATATAATTAGTTTTCATCTAATTTTGCGTGAAATATAGGTATTTTAAATTTTTTAAAAATTTGTTTTGCCTAAAACTGCTCCAATTTTTTAAACTTTCTCCTCATATGTATCAAAACACAATAGAAAATGATTCTAGTCCTATTTTTGGCAAACTCTTTATTTTAGAAAAAAACAAAAAATCAACATTTCAAAACAACAAAATTGAAAATAGAGCTATTTACCTTAAACCAAATGTTTTAACAAAAAATCATCTCTTAGAGAAAGTTTATGTATAATCTAAAAAAACGTTAGTTTTCAGGTAACTTTGGGTTGAAATTCATGAAAATAACATTTTGTCAAAAACCGCTCCAAAATTGATCTTTGGTTTTTTCCGCAGTTAAGAAAAAGGACGCTTAAAAACTGGCGGAGGGCTAATATTTGTTGATCTCTCGTAATTTTCGAAAATTGTGAGTTGGAAATATTAGATTGAGAGTTTGGTCTTTCAACGGCAGCCCTAGTATCTGTGATGGTATAAGCTGCTTGGTGTAGCGGTGAGCGAATTAGCTCGGGAGACCTGATTTCAAGCCTCGGTGCGGATAAAATTTTTGCTGGTTGAAAAGATGTGGTAGTGCGAGTAAAATATTGCCAGGCATTTATAAATAATGCGAGAAAATATGTGCTGCTGTTGCATCACTAGTTAAAATACTTTGCCCCACAATTTTACAGTTTGTATAATCTTATGATATTTGGAGAAACACTACTCGTATTTTGCCTATTTTTGTTTCCAGATCTTCTGTTATTATGCCAACTTCTGATGAATCTTTTTTCAGTGCTATTTTTTATTTTGTGAATTGTAAGAACTAATTTGTTTTAGAGTGCTATTTGATTTCAGGTGTAGAGTTCCAAGTTTCTTTTCGGATATATTGTTATATATTTGATAGCGGAAACTATATCATCATTAATTTTCAATGGAAAGTTGTCGTAACATTCTCGTTGTTAGAATAAGTTACTCTTGGTGCGTCTATTTTTTAAGGTTGGAGTTCCTTAGATGTTGCATGCAGTGAATGTCATTATAAGAGAAGAGACCTCAAATCAAGTACTCCTTATACGGTATTTGAGTAACTCCCGAGTGTGCGGATGTTCGTATGTTCGAATGTGCGGTTCCATCACTCACGGCTAGACCGTTTCCCGTGTACCAATCGAGACATATGTCATTCGACGCGTCTCGGTCTCTTCATGGGGAACATATATTTTGTTTTCGGATCCAGCGAGAAAAGTCAAAGAATTTTTAATTTTTTTTAGTGTTTTGACGCTGGGATCTTAGTGAGTAAGCCGGGAATTAAACCAATCTCACCTGCATAGATCTATGTAGATGGTGTTGATTAAACTCCAGTACCCAAACGCATTTTCTCTCAATACTACATAATCTCTTTCACGACGTCGGCAATACTGGTGTCAACGTCATTGGCTATACATCATTAAGTGAACAAAAGAAGTTAATTTAAACAAGTGATGGTATATTTCATTTTAAGTTTTATCTATAAGGCCTATTACCATATTTTTAAAAATAAATTTTCAAAAACCTATAGAGAAAACAAAAGTTAGTAATGTTAGTGAATGAATGGTTCGATTTCTCACTTCTACGTTCCTAAGTGCACAAATACCGATTTTCAAATGAATGTGCTACAGAATTTATTCTTATTACACTGAACTAACACCGTATTCACATAAACATAAAGACCGGGAGCCAGCAAGAAAATCCACGTATGCTAAGCTCAAAGCTAAGACTTCTTGAGAAGTTAGCCGGTGTTGTAAGCAACAGGGAAACGCAAGTATGTCGGCCTGCAGATGTCGGCGTTGCATTGCACAATTTTTTGAATGCGTCGAAAAAAAATTACTATTGGAGAATGAGTACACAGCTAATTCTTGTTGTATATTGTTCGTTAGATAGCCAAAGTGTGAAGGAGTGGTTTGCCATACTGGTGTGGCGTCTGAAACTGTGCGCCATATTGAATTGAAAGTGTCATTTTTTAATGCTCTCCTGTATTAAGAGTTCAAAACTAATGTTTTGCTCTAATGGTAGAAAATTATTTTCCATTGCTGATTATGACAACACCACACCTTTTTGGCATCTCTAAGTAGCGTCCATACTGATTGAAAGATCTCCAATTTGTCACTGGGCCATGTACGTACTATCATAGGTACAAGTATGGTGGTACAGTTTTTGGATCCCCGTAATCCATTTTGATAAATGGATGCAATGCCATACTGATGAGACGTCATGAAATGGCCGCCATACTGAAATATCTGTTTCTTTCAAACTTTTCACATGACGTATGTGATATACCTACATCAATGAGATTTTTCAATCACTAATATGAGCAATCGTCAGGCAAGTATATTTGAGAAGAATGCAGGAATGGCATAAGGAAAGTTGATGAAAGTCACTCAACAATCAAAGATTAGTAAAAGAAAATTCTAAATATTCTATTATTAACAAGAGTTCTGCGATTGAAGCACAAATATTTAATATTTTTATGCCTGCTGATGCGTATTATCTTGCATTGAAAATTTCAAATTGAATTATGATATTAAAATGATAGAATTAATACTTTTATTTGAATTGTGGAATGCTTTGCATCTTATGTTCGAATTTATTTAAAAAAAATTTTTTAGTAATCCTGAAATGAATGTTTTTCTACGATATGAGTGAATGATTAGACATAGGATTCATACAACATGAAAAGGGACTTATCCACAGAATTTAATTTCCCCATTATTTAAACTATTTAAAATTACTTCTTCCAAAAGTATCGGAAGGGGATTGTTACCCTTTCGCAACGCGCAAAAGAGGAAATTAAACGGTACATCATATTGGTGCGAGAGCGCGCCAAAGGACATTGAAGAGGATAGAAACCTCTCCTCTTTAATCTCCACTGCAGTAGGTACTGGCCATTACACGTCCAGCAGCGAACGACTGCCAGTGCTCTGCGGGAGATTAGAGGGCGGATTTGACTCCGGTGCGTCTGAAGAGAAACCGCCCCCGCCACAGCCAAGCAGCAGCTACTGCTTACTGACGCTGTGTGCATCACTCCCGCGATCAAATCTCAGCTTAAATATTCCACGGCTTTTTTAATGGGCAGAAAAAGCTTTAATATTTTAACCACTGATCTGTATTAGTAAATTTGAATAGACTGTACAATGAGGAAATGGTAAGTTCTAATGGCTACGAACGCGACCAAACTAATATTGAACCAATGAAGTCCCAAGTTGAAAGGGGGTAAAGCTTGATATATGAGCAATTGATTCAAAATTGTTATTACATTAATTTATGCCATTATGTGTGCGAGAGAGGTAAACGTTTAACATTTCAAAAGTATTTGGATTTCAAAGTATTTTTCAAAGTATATGGATTATTCTCTAATCTGTACCTTAATTGATTACTGTAGATAACCATGTAATTTATTATCTTGACTCATTGTCTTCGTAAATCATTCTAGTACATTATCCGTATTAAAAAACTATTACATTCGGTGAGATGATAGATTAGATGAAGGAACCTTATTGACATATTTATCCACTACTGCTTAGGACAAGCAAATTATTTTTCACTCTGGGTGTCTACTTCAAAAAATTACCGAGAAATCCTTGAACGAAAACAGTCATCAACTGTTATTAATTTCTATTTAACTTATTTCTTAGTGGCGGGGTTCAGTATCTGTTTGGCCACGTAATCCCAAACACGTAAAACATCAACTCTCCCTGGGGGCCACCGTAATCCCTAAGCGGCGCGGGCGTCGAGGAGCACCGGCCCCAGGGCGGTCGCACGTCGCCGTCGCCAAATCCCCCGTCCCGCGGCGGCGAACGGGCGCGCGCGTTTATCTCGTCTCTTCCGAGTAAATTAGCCTTCGTTATCGCCGGGCGAGTGGCCGGGGCCAGGGCGGCGCGCGGCCTCATGACGTGCAAAGCCCGGCCCCCGTAAAGAAGGCTTACGCCCCTGGCCCGGCCCGGCCCGGCGCACGCCTGCCCGCCCCTTCTACCTGGTGGCCTCCTCTTCGCTCGGCCCGCCCCCTCGCTCTCTCACGCGCCACCTCCCTCTCATTAGTCGTCCTTCGCCGATCTCCTGATTCCTTTCCGACAATCTCTCCATTCGCCCGCCAACTTGTTTGATGATTGTTCCGGGCGCGTCAACTACTGAGGTCATTAGTCCGTAAGTGTAGTGCATTTTTTCTTGGTAGGTAGCGCTGATCTTCCCCCACGGTGAGATCCCCCACTGGCGAGATCGGTGCCGACCTACCGTCGACTACCGGGATTCTTCCCAACCAGGTATCTCCCACCAGCGAGGCACTGCCCCAGCGGGGACAAGTTATAAGTCCTCTACCGTTCTCCCGGCATGTGTAGTAGTGTAGGTGCACGTTTCTGTATGTGTGTGTGTATGTGTAAGGGGTCAGGATAGGACACGGAAGAGGAAGGAAGGATCGCGCGCGGTCCCTGGCCCGTTTGTTAGGTTACTGCTTCGACATTCGCCTGGTATTGATCGGAGAAACCATCGGAAACCACCGATCAAAGCAGCCGGCTGCTGGAATTCTCCTCCAGACTTCGACTGAAATTGACCTAGGTGAAAAACCTGCCGCCGTCGGGACTGGAATCTAGAACCTCCCGGTCAGAGTCACTGCTGTGACATCAGTTGATGCCCTGAGCCACCGCTCTTGGTCCAACTTGTTTTCCAACCATTTCATTTGCCCTTCTGCCATCTCAGTCACCCTGCTCGTCAACGTTTTCCTCTCCGGCTGCCCACTCGTGTCTCTCGAACAATATCCCTCTGACTTCTCGTTCTCCATCGATTTCTCTGATTCTCTGAATTATTTTTCGCCAATATCACACGACTTCTTCCATCGCATTCACCATATCACTCGCTCTCATTTCCTTTCAGTCACATTGCTCACCACTTCCATTCCCTAGCCCGCTCATTCATCCTCTCACTTGCCGTCTTCCTTTGCCTACTGGTCGTCCTCCACCAATTTTGTTTTTGCCTTCCCGTACTTTTATACGAGTCTCCTTGGCCATCAACTCGTTTGTACCAATCTACTCATATTCTTCACATCTCACTAATATTACCATTGTTTCATTTTCTGTCCGTCTCATTAGCTTACCTTCCTCGTTTTCTCCTTTGCCTCTCACTCGATCTCCTTCCATCTCTCAGGTTTTCTAACTTTCTCCAGCTCATTTGCTTTTTTCTTGTTCTCCACTTTTGATTTACCCTCACAACCTGTTTACTCGTTCGAAGCTAAATTCATTCGTCTATCGATGTGCTGTGTCTTCAGCTACTTTATTCAATTCATTTCAATCTAACTTATTTCTTTGGCTGCCTTATGTTTTGCTCTCTCGTCCGCTTTCTATTTCCGCCCGCCAAGGTACGCATTATAGTCTTTTCATCTTCTTGTTAAATTTTCCTACCACTCACTCTCTAACTTTTCCACCTGCTATTTACTAACTTTCAACCATCCAATTTTCCTTGAATCTCTCGCATCTGTATCGTAACGCTTAACAACTAACTCTGCCTTCCTCGCCAACCATCCTTCCGCCACTGTACACACCTACAAACTAGTACCTGCCCATTGTTTCTGATCTTCTCTTTTACCCACATAAGTGGTCCCTCCGCCGAGAACTCCCCACTTATAGCCAGCTTGCTCATTAGCCCTCTAACCTATCTTATCTGCCCGTTCCACTTCCTCGCAGGTCTCATTTGCACATCCGTTTGCCCCTGTCCGTCGCCGTCCTTTCCAGCCCTACATCACTGGCCACTCACCGACTTATTCGTCTGCTGCCCTGCTCATTTCCGACAGGCTCCATTCGTCTTTTCAGTTCCCCTTCCCACACCTATACGTTTCCGCTCACCTTATATTATGTCTCACTCGCTGGCATGCCAATCCCAGGCAACTCACTCGTTCATACTTTCTCTCCACCTCGCTTTCCTCTCGGATCTCATCTGCCCGGCCCCTTGGCGGACTCGCTACTGTGAAACACGTCAACGCAACATTTAAATTTTCCATTTTAAATGTCTGAGTAAATCTTCCACGTTATTACTCGATCCCTTTTCTCTCCTACTCGACCGCATACATAACAGGCCCCACCCACTTGCACGTGTGTTGTAGCGCGTCACTCCAGTCCCACTGCCCTGTATAGCATTCCTTTAGGTATGCCTGTCCATCCGCTCACTCCTTTCTCTTTTTGTCTCTGCCAAAGACTACAAATCTTTCCATCTCCCGTACTCATTCCATATGTTCCCGTTCACCTCTCGCTTATTTCCGCATGCCTACTTCAGGGCCCACCCACTCACTTTCACGCCAGGTTCACCTCTCATTCAGCTATCCATCCACTTAACTCATCTGTATCTACCCGTCCCTGACACTTCCCGCTCCTGTTTTTACGTTTCGTACCGGATCCAATAGCTCATCTAACACATCGTCACCTATTTACCATCGTTAAAAGAGGTGCTAAGAATAGACTGCTATTGCTGGCGGATTTGCTGACGCCAACTGAATTGAATAACTGAAAAGAATTGACTACTGTCTGGGTCTAATTCTATGGATGGCTTCCTCTGATCTGTAGTTTGCCGTGGTTTTCCCGATGAATATCAGACGAATGCCGGAGTAGAACCCTAACAAACAGGTCATGGACCGCACACGATCTTTTCTGCATCATCGTTGTCCCTTCCTCTCTCCTTAGACCCCTACATTTATACGCACAACTCTGCAACACACGTTAAACAAAAGTTGGAAGGGTGCCTCTCTGGGTTACCTCGAGTAGTTAAACGCATACAACCCGATTTTATAGGTCGGCGCCAAATTTCAATGTGGGACAAACCCCGCCAGCGACTGGGATATAACATGCGGGACTAATGACGTTAGTTAACGCACAAGAATCAATACTACTCACTCGCTCACCCCCTCTCATCACCCGTCGCAACCCCTATCCCATCACACATCTTTCCGCTCGGCCCTGTTCCTCCTGCTGCTCCGGGACCCCACCTCATTCGCACTCCGCCCACCCGCCGCGCTGGTGTCGCGGCGCGCCTCGTTTTATTGGGGGGCGGAAACTGCGTTTTGAGGCCGGAGGAGATGTACAACGCACGCTATTGCGAAGTCATTGTTCCCGGTTCTATTAGTGTACTGTATTACACTGGCCATTATGACCGTGGCCGCACGGGGAAATGCGGAGCTCTCACGTTGCGGGCCAATTTCCGAAGTTCCCTTGCTCAAACAAGGTGCGGGGGTGGGGTTGATACGCTGCAGGCCTACGTGCAACGAGGACCACGCAGAGTAAGGGAAGCCTGGATTGAAATGAACGTACTTGCAAGTTCGGCTCTCTAGTAATTAAAATTTAATTTTAACTTAATATTACAAATTTTAATTTCAGAGTATAACGGAAATTACAACACTTTTGTTTGTTTTCTGACATGATGAAAAATAGATTCAAAATACCAATTTATTATTTTTATCCCTCTCTTTGAGCCATTAAAAGTATCGTCACTCGCCATCAATTGTGAATTTTAAATGCATCTTTGTGATTTCAGAAAGGTTATTGGTACTTCACACAATTGTGATGTTGGCAACTCGTATTGATTTTAAAGCTGCGAAACCTCTATGCGTCACTTTTTTTTACTTATAAGTTGCTCTCTGAATGGCAGCAGTTAACGCTTGTTCTCTGAAATAAACGCAATACTTCTGCAACTGTCGCATTACTCACATATATTTTGTTGTTGATTTACTATGAATAGAATGTTTGCAGTAATCATGAATAAGATTGAACTAGAAAATATCGCAGTGTTATGATTAGAACAGAATTTGAAGAATAAATTAACTAACGAATACTAATGTTAAACACAATTTATCACAAACAATTTCTCAGTATTCTGTGAATCCAAATATATGATAAGTATCAAAATAAAACAAACATCCAAAATTACATATACTAAAGCATGTAACATAATTATGAATGTGAATTAGCATGATGTCATTGAAGTTGTGTTCCGAATAGATGGCGCGCGTGTGAGCTTCCCGACAGCACCAGTGAGTTTGCCACTGGTGGTGTCTCGACCTACACGTCGGCTTGCGGACTTTTCCCCAACTACGTATCTCCCATTACCGGGGCACTGCTCCAGCCAGGACAAGCACTAAGCTTACGATTGAGCTTCCGATGCGTGGTGTAGTGTATGTTAATATGTATGTAAGGGTGAGAATAAGACAAACAGGAAGAGGATGGAAAGATCGCGCATGGCCCGTCGCCCATTTGTTTGGGTACTGCTCCGGCATTTGTCTGGTGACAGTCCTCCTGGATCACGCACGACGGTATATAAGAGAATGGAGTATCAGCCACCTTCCAGCCCTAAGTGGAAGAGAGAGGAGAAGATAAAGCAGGAAGATTTGCGCGATGTCCGTTGTTTAATGTCCGCTCCTACACCTGGCTAGAATTGACCTATAATTTCTATATTGACGGGTTTGACATACCAGCACATACTAGAACATCGATCAAGGAATAAGCGTTGTATCACCTGTATTCTTAGGATTTGAAAACAAAGCTTCGTAGACGGCACTCAGATCTACGACCTATCATGTCTTTTGTGGACAACCAATATCATTCACTGCTTTACGATAATTAAAATCAATACAGAATCAAATGTTCACCAAAACATTTCAACTACCTTAAAATATTTTTAAAGTTATGAATCTTATAATATTAATGGCTATTTATGTCTGCATAAGTTTTCATAATCGCGTTTAGAAAAGAATTTTTACTATTAAAATCGTTAATGCGGAATGAAATACTAAGAGCCGCTTTGTAATGGTTTAATAATCAATCGTAAAGAATAAATAATTTCAAGGAGAATCCACCCCAGACATGATTTCCCCATCTTTAAGATCGCTTCCCGGTTTGTTTTCAACGCGTTTAGAAAATTCCCCCACCGCTCCTCTCCGCCACCGCCGCCCCCGCTGCCCCCACCGCAACCACCGCCGCCCCCGCCGCCCCCACCGCCCCCGCCGCCCCCGCCGCCCCCGCCGCCCCCGCGCCCCGCCGCCCCGCCGCCCCCGCCGCCCCGCCGCCCCGCCGCCCCTGCCGCCCCCGCCGCCCCGCCGCCCCTGCCGCCCCCTGCTGCCCCGCCCCGCCGCCCCCGCCGCCCCGCCGCCCCGCCTGCCCGCCGCCCGCCCCGCCGCCCCCGCCGCCCCGCGCCCCCGCCGCCCCGCCGCCCCGCCGCCCCCGCCGCCCCCGCCGCCCCTGCCGCCCCGCGCCCCTGCCGCCCCTGCGCCCCCAGCGCGCCCGCCGCCCCGCCGCCCCTGCCGCCCCGCCGCCCCTGCCGCCCCGCCGCCCCGCCGCCCCGCCGCCCCGCCGCCCCGCCGCCCCAGCGCCCCCGCCGCCTCCGCCCCCGCGCCCCGCCGCCCCGCCGCCCCGCCGCCCCCGCCGCCCCCCGCCCTGCCCCCGCCGCCCCGCCGCCCCTGCCGCCCCGCCGCCCCGCCGCCCCCGCCGCCCCCGCCGCCCCTGCCGCCCCTGCCCCCGCTGCCCCGCCGCCCCGAGCCCCCGCCGCCCCGCGCCCCTGCCGCCCCTGCCGCCCCCGCCGCCCCCGCCCTGCCCCGCCGCCCCTGCCGCCCCCGCTGCCCTCGCTGCCCCGCGCCCCTAGCGCCCCTGCCGCTCCGCCGCCCCCGCGCCCCGCCGCCCCCGCCTGCTCTCCGCCGCCCGCGCCCGCCGCCCGCCGCCCCGCGCCCCGCCGCCCCGCCGCCCCGCCGCCCCCGCCGCCCCCGCCGCCCCTGCCGCCCCCCGCCCCCGCCGCCCCGCCGCCCCGCCGCCCCTGCCGCCCCCGCCGCCCCGCCCGCCCCCGCCGCCCCGCCGCCCCGCCGCCCCGCCTGCCCCGCCGCCGCCGCCAGCCTCGCCGCCCCAGCGCCTGCGCTCCGCCGCCCCCGCCGCCCCCGCCGCCACCGCCGGCAGCGCGACCGTCCCCGAGCGGGATGTCGGAGGGCTCGATCGCAATTTGCGAAGTTTGCTCCGCCGGCCTCGGACCACTCCTCGTGGATCCGCCTGAGAAGCGTCTGATCCACCTGCATTATCGCCTCTCCGTCCACGAGGCTTGCTCCACATCCCTCCGGCTCACTTCGGCTGCCTCCCAGGCTCCGACCGCCCCAGATGGTCCGTGCCACTCCTCGTCGCCTCGGCACTGCAACCGCTTGTCTTAATTAGTTATCGATTCATTTAGGGTCAATCGGGGCAAATAGAACACACAAGTGTAAGCGTTTCACTTTATCTTCTATACTTTTCATAGCAAACATGAAAAAGTACTAAATATGTAGATTTAGCTGGCCGGGAGACCCCGTTGAGCTTGTTATCCCAATGGGTTTTCATTGGCAGCCATGAGCTAACTGCTGTGAATCACTCCAGAGTCTCGTGTATCAACAATTCTTTTATAAAAAAAAGTTTTGCTGTGTCTTTTTCCGATCATTTTGATAGTCTAAAAAGATAGCATTAAAGTAAAGTGATAAAGCCTCTATTGAAACAGTGCTTAGGACGTTGCGTCTCGTAGAGAGCCACGTTTATTCCGCAGCCGGAGTCCCTGGTTGCGAAAACCTACGTTCTCGGACTTAATACGTGCAATTCAATTGCAAACACGTGAATGTAGTTGAAAACAATGTTAGATGTACCACGAGATACAAATAAATTAGCCGCCTGATGGGGCTAATATGGTACACTGGCGGGGGGAGGGTTCTCTCGTTTTCACCAAAGTACACACAAATCATACTTTAATAAAGGTCCCGGTGATGTGAAACTCCATGTGATACTGCAGCGAGCTTCTTTTCCCACACGAACAAGCTCTACCTCGTCCCACGTGAGCACAGGGAGAAGATCTGCGCTCCACGACCCCACCCTAGCACTAACGGCAGCAGCACTGGGAGGTCCTAGGTTCGAGTCCTGATGGTGGCAGGACTTTCGACACTAGCTTTTCAGCTAGGTCGAATTCAGTCGCTGTCTGGAGGAGAATTCTAGCGGTAGGCTGCTCTGAGCTCTGTGCTCTGAGCTTTCCGTGGTTTCTCCGTTCAACACCAGGCGAATGCCGGAGCAGTACCGTAACAATCGGGCCACGGACGCCCGCTATCTTTCCTTCCTCTTTCTTGTCCTATTATCTCCCCTCACACAACACAATTACACTAACATTCACTACACTACCACATATTCCGGGAAACCGGTCGGGAGCTTAGAACTTGTCCCGGATGGGGCGGTGCCCCACTGGTGGGAGAGTTCTGGTTAGGGGGAAACCCCGCTAGCCGACGGTAGGTCGGCGCCGGATCTCGCCATCCAGCGAGGGATGATCATCGCCATCGCCATCTCCCGAGAAAAACATGCTCTACACTTACGGGACTAATGACCTAAGCTGTTGACGCGCCCGGAATCACTAACCAACCAACCAATTAATGGCAGCAGTAGCGGAGCTTGTGTTCTTGGTCAGATTTCATTTTTCAATATCTTGATTAGCGATAGGGTTTGCTTTTATTAAATGATCTATATCGTGTATCAAGGAACAGATTATGAGTTTCAGGGAGGGGTCGATGTAGGACATACCAACCCAATAACCGTCGAAGAAGTACGAAGAGCCGTTATAGATATGAAAAATGGAAAATCTCCAGGACCTGGAAACATACCGATAGAATTGGTAAAATATGGGCCAACGGTTCTGTGGGAGTGGCTGAGCAAAAATGTATGCTCGGCGGTGAAGAAGTTCCATATGAATGGAACATAGCATATCTCAGTCCTATTCATAAGAAAGGGAGTAAGAAACTATGTGGCAACTATTGTGGAATAAGTGTTATATGCTCTATTGGTAGGTTGTATGGTCGAATTCTGAAATCAAGAATAGAGGAGACTATAATTGATATGGAAGAACAAAGCGGCTTCTGTAAAGGGAGGTCATGCAATGACAACATTTTTTCTTTAAGACAGATGGTTGGAAGGAGATTGGGAAAAAATATGAATAGCCACTTAGTGTTTATTGATCTAGAAAAAGCATACGACACCGTCCCACATAAATTATTTGAAGTATTGTATCAAAGCACAATTAACAAAATATACGTGAGACGTATATTTAATATATATAAATCATCGGAATGTTTGATTAAAGTGGGGAAAGAGATCACAAAGGAATCTTTCAGAATTACGAAAGGTTTGAGACAAGGTTGCTACCTTTCACCAACATTATTTAAGATTTATATTCAGAAAGCACTGAAGTTGTGGTGCAGGAAATGTGCAGGTATGGGTAATGAGAGAGGAAAACAATGTATGTATACACTTTTGTTTGCTGATGATCAGGTGCTCATAGCTGGAGATGAGGAAGATATTTCCTTTATGACTAGAAAATTATTTGAAGAATATACTAAATGGGGTTTAAAAATAAATTTTGAAAAATCAGAATACTTGATCTGTGGAAAAGATGCCGGAAATCTTAATATTGAGGGCCATCAGATCTAGGTATGTAAGGAGTTTAAGTATCTGGGCAGCATCTTAACACAGGATGGAAAATGTGATCGAAAAAATCCAACATCGAGCAACTAAAGGGAGAACGGCAATCTCAAAATTAAACGCGATACTTTGGCCCCCAAAAATAGGATGGAAAGTTAAATTGATGATGTACAAGTCCATTATAGAACCTATAACAACATATGGAAGTGAAAGTTGGGAATTAACGCAAAAGAACAAAGAAAAATTGAAAGCAATAGAAATGGACCATCTCAGAAGATCTTTGAGAATCTCACGCCGAGAACATGTAAGCAATGAAGAAATAAGGGAAAGGGCGCAGTCTCAGTATAACATCGTTGACAGAATCCAAGAAAGGCAGCTTCTCTGGATCAGACATGTATTAAGAATGAGAGAAGATAGATGGCCAAAGAAAATTATGCTATATCAACCGACAGGATGTAAAAGAAGAGGATTACCATGGTGGTATGCAGGAGTACAAGAAGCCATGCGTGCAAGGAATATTGAAGAGGAGGAAGAAGCATGGCGAGACCGAGACCTGTGGCGTCGGAGGTGCGGGAAGCGGCGACAGCTGTAGGACCCCCGCAGAAGAAGATCTATATCGTGATATAAAATTTCTATCTACATGTTAATGCCGTGTATATGTCAATATTTAAATGTCTCATTCAATGCTTTAGAGTCCTCGTTAGGTTCTCATTGCAGTGCATAGCAGTCGTATCTAAATGTCTAATATCCTGTGTATGCCAATGTTTAAATGTCTCATTCAAGGCTGTAGCGTTGGGTTCATATTCTAACAATACTAATATATGAGTGTGCAAAGAACAATATGTGAATATAATATGCGAAGATACAAAAAGAGCATAAGACGAACAACAGCCTATGAACTGACATGAAAAATCAACATGAAAAACGTGCCCAGGGAAGGAAATATGTGTGCAATACTAAAATAGAATTTGTAAAGTAAAAAGTTAATAAATGAGTTTTTCTTTAGGACTGGTAATTATTTCCTTCTTCACATTCAAACTTTGCATTTTGCTGTTTTGACTCACTGCATTTGTGCCTTAGCGTCTGATATATCAATTTGATTGAGACCTCAAATAACATGGGTTCTGTCACAAGAAGCATTAAGTCAGTTTCTCATGACTGTAACTCTTCTTTGGAACTAATGAGAATGGTCCATACAATTACAACACACTCAATTTCGTTGAACCAAGTGTGAGTACATTTTTGCCGGAAACCTTCCCTTAGTTCGACGCAATCGAAATTACTGTATTAGTGGTGAAACTCCCAAACTATATAGAATTCGATTTGATTTTAAAATTGAATTTGAAATTTATTCATTGCTTTCGTCTCTTCTCATAGAATATTGTTAATTTAACAGTAAAATCTATTGAAGATTTCTGAACTTCATTCTGAGTATTTTGAAAAACAGTATTTACAGTATCTTCCTTTGTAATCAGTTAAACTACTTTTTTCATTTAGGATTTTAGTTTTAATTTAGTGTAGCAAGAAAAAAGTGTGTGTGTGCAATATATATATATATATATATATATATATATATATATATATATATATATTGTGACGTACCGGGTAGGCCGGCTTGTTCTCAGTAAATTTATTTGTAAGGGACAGGTGTTCTTTCTCGTGAATGGGCTCGGGGTTATTAATCAAACACCACTGTTCCGTGAACAAAATAAACTGAACTATTTATTAATTCTATACAAATCACTAATGATACAATATCTATGGTGGTCTTTACCCTTTTCTTTTATACCACCCCGAATCACTGTTAGTCTCTCGATCTGATATCGATCGAAGAAATATTTACCGTTTACTTCTTCCCCTACGAGCGTCGGCGGCTTCGGGGACTCTCGGGTTGCCTCGCGCTCCTTCGCTGCCTGCCGGGTCGTTTCACTTGGGACCAGCCGAGTGAGGCGCTGCGCTTCGAAGTACGTTCTCCGGCGTAATCTTCCCTCGATGCCACCGCGCCTTCCTGTTGTGCTCCTTTCCAATTCTCCGATCCACTCGACGTCACCTTCCGCGAGTTGATGAACGCCACAAATTATTCAAACTACAGTTGTTATTACGTGTATCACCACGTCATCGGGCCACTAGTCTCGTGGTGTATTCCTCTGCACGCAAGTTCTTTTGATCTGTGTTACTCCAAATAGCAGCTATCACTTTGGCAATAAGTCCGATCGACTATTGATGGTTATCAAGCACAAATTGTCCGTCAATTAATATTTCTGCACTCGTTCGTTTGCGATACTATTTTGCTTTTCGATCGCGGAGCAGCCCCAGATACGTCCTTCCTCGCCGGTGGCCAGCCAGACACTGCCTCCTCGCGGCGTCGTTCCCACGCTCTGGGCCAACCGACCACCCTTCGCCGCTCGTAACCGTTTTTCTTGGCTAGCGAGTGCCCTCTTGCAACTGTTCTGCCGTGTTCTTGCTTGATGTCTCGCCGTTTCTTTGGGTGGAAACGCGGAGCGTTTCAATATATATATATATATATATATATATATATATATATATATATATATATATTATATAGTGATATACCAATGTGGGGACAGATTTATTGCAGTATATTTGTCGTAAATGGGCAAATAATAGGCAATATGGCGCCTTGGTAACGACGTCGTGTTTGTTGTCATGATAAACAAACATTCATCTGACCGTGGAGGCGACAAATTATTAATACGAAAGTTTGGGCATTTTGTCAAATAAAAGAAAGGCGAGGCATTGTGGGTTTTAAAAGGGAGAAAAAAATTCATTCGGTCGCATGTCGTAACGGTGAGCAGTTAACTCGTGAATAGATTAATTTTTGAATGTTGGTACTTTGAATATTTTCGTGGGTAGAGCAAGAATCGGACTAGAGGGACATATTCGGACTCTGAATATTTTCGTACCAGAACCAGAAGTGAACTTCTGATACTTCTAAGATTTAGGGAACATGTCGAGTTCCGAATATTTTTGCTGTGTATCAAAATAAGACGGAGTTTTTCGCGAGTGAACTCATTCTTGAACTCATAAATGTATGCGGTTCACAAACGATACCGGACTTTGCATATTTTCTTGCTACAAACGGAAGATAGAACTAAAAGATTTGTTTTGCGGTGTAATCATAAAAGCACTGGATATTTATACGGTGAGAACGGGCATCGGACATAATATAGTGAAGCTGGAACAAATATTTGAGTGGTGCGAAGCGGTGAATCGGCAGTGTTCGTTTTTAAAGAAGAGAAGTGGATTCGTGGTAATTGCACTTCGGGACTTTGGAGCCTCAAAAAAGAAGGGAAGGCGTTTCTTCGAGAAACCAGCAATCAAGAACACGCGAAGACCAGAATCGCCGTATAAGGTTCGAACCAGGATATGACTAAGAAAGTTATCAATGTAAATTTCTCACATTTTAATTTGCTACATTGATAGAAATAAACATTAAGTTTCTCTTGAAAGAAAGATAAAATGATTTTCATTGGCCAATTCAAGATAATAAGTAGCTAGATCAAATCTCTGTTTTCAGATTCTTCGCCATTCTGTATAGATGGCAGAACGGGTAATCGGCTATTAATAGATAATAGCGATTATTTCTGACGTGACCCATCGACCCAGCTAGCGGGATAATATTCAGTTTTTATCAGAGTAATAATTGTTAAAATACTATCGTAACCTTTTTCCTGGCGCCCATGTTATTAGAAATTTGGAAACGAGTTACGACGAATCGCCCAATAAGTAGCAGTTAGGGGTATGTTTCAATATATATATATATATATATATATATATATATATATATATATATATATATATTGCATTTATTTTGAACAAAAGTTAGGAACATAATAACACAATGTCCAGTTAAATCACACTGAACTCTAAAACTAATTTTTAAACATCTTCCTCCTCCCGTATGACATTGGTTAGTTTGCTGGCTTCCATGGATCCCTACCGATGCACGTCCTCACCTCAGGTGAGGTGAATCTCAGGTTAGTCCACATTGCTTCCAACAAAGTACGTCAAATGGAAAATGATAGAAGCAGGTTCTTGGTGCCATTTATCGAGGATTTCGAAAAGTTACTTAGTCTACTGTGTAGTCGATATTGTCTTTAAAGTTTGCACTTCGGCAAAATAAACGTTATCAACAATTTTATGTAAATCCATTCTTCCACTCATACAATGTTTCATAACGCATTATGTATTCATTCAAAATTTCATGGTGAACGGCATCTTTCTTGGAGTCTTACAGTCGCATGACATGAGTTGAGTTGTTCGCAGTGACGCGCCGGGAATGCATGCAGTACGCGCAGTATATGCATAGGCGGAGTAACAAATGGAAAATCTGCAAAGCTCGTGTCGTATCGCTGTCAAAGCGACACTCTTTCATTGTTTTGGATTTTTGCTAGTTCCTATGATAATTTACGAGTTATTATTATTATTATTATTATTATTATTATTATTATTATTATTTTGCTCGCGAATAGGCCATCTTGGACCACGCAGGACATGCACTTGCGCGGGCTAAGTATCATTTTATCACGTTGCAAGTTTTGCACGTAATTAATTAGGGCATTAGGCTGAATCCGATTTTTATACCCCCAGTGTTGTTAGATGATGATAATGAAGGATGAATGGACGGCACACACAAACAGACATACACAAACACACCCATGCCCGAGGCGGGACTCAACTGCGCCCATGTGCATGCGAGAGGCAGGTGCGCGCGTGGGAGGCGAGCGTTGTGCCTGCAGCGTCAGTGGGACCTCAGATGCTACACGGCGCCGCGGGGGCTGCGAAACGCAGCGCGCAGCGCCCTCCCCCTCCCCACTGCCGGAAGGCTCGAGCAGTGGGTGCTCCCGCAGGGCTGCCGCCTCGGCACGCGCTCACTGCACTGCGCGCGGAGAGCGGAATCCCGCAGGCCCCGCGGCCAAAGTCGCTGGGCGGTGGGCGGTGGGTGGATGGGGGCGACGCGCCAAATGTTATATTGGTTACCAGAACAATAATGTTGTTATTAAACAATGCATTTGCTTTGGTACAGTGAAATATGGACATCACAGCCATTTATCAGTGGTATATCGAAAGAATATTACGTATAATGTGTGTGTGTGTGTGTCAGTCATAATACATATTCGTGTTCTGGTTTAAGTGTCATCGTAGTGTATTACTTACGTAGGGGTTTTTTTTTTCATATGCATCCACAGAAAACATTTTAATTCTGAAAGCGTCTGCTGTTTGTGGTTGCGAAAATTGTATCCATTACTGCTATGTAGCATGTATCACTTTAAATTGCCTAAAGTGAAACCGCTATAAAGTACATAAATAGCTGAGTAATGTAATTCAAATTTCACAGTAAATGATGAAGCTAGATATTGCGTACATATTTTTTTAATCGTTTGAAGTTAGAATATTGTTATTACATATTGCTTTCCCCGCTTCAATGTGCTTGAAAAATCTTGAAGTAAAGGCGAATTTAAATTTTTGTTTTCAAAACCCAATCCAAAATTTTACTTTATTTTTTTCCTTTGAGAGAGCAAAGTACACTTAAATAAACTGTTCACGTTTCATTTTCATTGAACTTCCTGTATTTTCAAAATGTACATTTTATAAATTAAGCGCAAAAATGTTATGCCACAAGTTCTATTCTGCAACTAGGGGACAAATAAATAAATTGCGACAAATTATTTTTGACGCCGATAGGTACCAGTCATGAGGAGAGATGGGGAAAAACCCGAAAATAAGACAAAACAGATTAGAAAACTAACTAAACCGATTCCGAAATTTTAACGAAAATACGCGTTTTGAGGGACCCTGATAGCGAAAAAGTGTTTTTTTAAACGTCCGTCAGTCTGACTGTCCGTCTGTGAATTCTACTAGCGCCTAAATCATACGTGAGATTTTTTTCAAAATTGAAGAAATCCCTGTCCATCTGGCTCTAGTTGTAGCTTTGGAATTTCAAAAAAAGGTCTTTAAAATTCTCTCACGCCGTTAATATGCATACTTCCATCAATTTGTATGCATTATTCCATTTGTGAGTGAAAGAGCTTCAAATGAAGGTTTTTGAAAATTCAATAGATTCCTTCGAAAAAGAACTTTAATTTTTGCATTTACAGTATTGCTTAATTGTTATTCTCTTAAAACAGCTTAAAATTTTTAAATGAAAATTTCTATTTAGTATGGGGTTTTATTCTTCTTTGATATTCTTGAATTAATATTTCGGTTGTACTATTTGGAAAGCAAAAAGTTGGGAAAATGTCCAAGAAATGTAGTAGAAATGTAGATGGCAGCTGGCCAGAGAATGAAGCAAGACCTTAAAACCAGGCTACACCAAGGAAATTAGAAAATTTTTCTACAAGAAAACTGTGCCATTCTGTAGCACCTTTAGTTATATTGTACAGTTGTATCGATTTAACGCAAATAAACAGGAACAAAATTCACTTTAAAGGGAAAAGGAGATTTATGGATTTTGATTGATTGATTGATCTTTCACGATGAGGCCACACGAGAGCCGAGGGTGGGAGCCTAGTAAAACTGAAGCGGCAGAAATGGGGTGACAGGAGAGAGTGGGAAATTAGATGAGGACAAAAAGAAAAGTGTAGCAAGATGTGGTGGCACTAAGCTTACCAACTATATCCACGTGAAAGAGAGGACACTCGATAAGCGCTCCCCCTAAAAAAACATATTTTAGAATCAACGTTTAATTTTACAATATGTAAGAAAATAATATTTAATAAGTTCATAGTTTATTTCTTAACATATTTGTACCTTTTTCGTTTCGGGCACCTTGCAATAATATTTTGGTTTCTTGGTATCTTATAAAGTCGTAAAAGGCTGAACAACTCATGTCAAAATTAACAGAGGTTGATAGTTCTCCCCGATTAAGACTAACATCAGCTCTATTTCTTTCTTCTCTCCTTTTGAGAATCATAAGTGAAAATATTCGTTCAGAAAATGCAGATGAAGAGGGTGTACTTAAAATAATTGAAAGAACATTTTTTCGTTTCTTATATTTAATAATTAAAGCACATTTTTTGTCTCTTTTTTATTTTGTTTGTTAAATAGACACTATGATACATGCGTGTATCTGTGGTCAGAATAAGGATATTCATGTTTTCAATCTAAATTAAGAATACACGATTCTACGTAGCAGATATTATAAAATAAATGACAAATGTTCAAAATTTACAAAAAGGAGAACATTTAAAATACAAAGGTCGAGAGGACAATTGACGTCAATGGAGGACTGTCCTCCCAAATGCAGAACCTAGGTGGTAGGGTAGAGGCAGTGGTAGTATTGACGCAGGAGTTTTGGAAGTGAAAGGGGCTTTGCAGAGACCGGGGAAATGCAATGATAACGAAGTATAAAAGCGATAGCGAGCTGAAAACTCCGTCTAAGACAAACGAGACTACGAGGTTGAAGCAAGCAAGGATGGTGGAAACGTGAATTGGAAAGCGGAGAAGAGAAGGTGCTATAGCAGCCAGCGACAGTGATGGGTTTGGAGGCAACGACAGGACTACAGTATTACATGGGATAAGAGCGGAGATAAAACAGTTGTCGAGAATTGTGCGAGGGAAACCGAAATATAAGCCGAAGCCAATACAGATAAGAACTTGGGAAGGCTGGAGTGCAGGGAGTGTGTCCGGAGGAGAAAATGTGAGCGAAGAGAGATACACGCAGGAAAGCTTCTCATGCTCATATTCACTGCATGGAAGCGTAACTGCGTTTGAAGCGTGGGAGAGTATGGAAAAGGGGTGCTGAGTTGGGGAGGAATGATTCGAGAAATTGATATCACAGATAGTAGAGAGAGAGACACAGACAATTCTGAGCTGCAACAGATGAATGATGTGAAAGGTGTGCAACACTAGTATAGCGAAAAAGGGAGAAAAATGTTTACGTGGCGAAAAGACGGTTGAAACGGTAGTAGTGGGTTCAGTAACATGGAGCGAGAATGGACGAAGAATGGAATGAAGTACAGAAGGGAGAAGCAGTGTGAGGCGAGGAGGGAACGAAGCAGAGCCAGAATGGATGGATTAGACCAGCGTTGCGTGTAATATCGGGATGACAGTGCGGCTAAAGCGGGGCTGGAGAGGAGCCGCAGGGCCGAAGCGTCTGCGCACAAGACGGAACCACGGCGGCGCCGGGAGAGGCGTGGTGATGGCTGGGAGGTGGTGACGGTGAAGGAAGAGGTTTAGTAATGATAGCGGATGGGGCGGGGTGGTGTCGATGACGATGGTGGTGATAATTATGCTGATTGTGACTGACTTCATGATCGTGTGGGAGTTGGTGTTGATTCGGAGTGGTAGTGTGTTGATGTTGTTGCGGGTATTGGTGACGGTGTTGGTGCAAGTGTATTTGCTGGTATTATTACAGGTGTTATTGCGGGTGTTGATGCGGCTGTTGGTGCGGGTGTTGTAATGGGTGTTGTGCGGGTGATGGTCGGGTGTTGGTGCGCGTGTTGTGCGGGTGTTTGTGGGTGTTGGTGCGGGTGTTGTGCGATGCGGTGCGGGTGTTGGGTTGGTGACGGTGTTGGTGCGGGTGTTGGTGCGGGTGTTGGTGCGGGTGTTGGTGCGGATGTTTGTGCCAGTTTTGGTGCGGGTGTTGGTACCGGCGTACATGTTCGCTGGCGATGGTGGGGTAGGTGGTGAAGTTGGAGTCGATGGTGAGGGCGGGGTCGGTGGGCGGTGCCGTCGGTGGTGACAGCGGGGCGGGGCTGTCGGTGAGGGTGGCTGTAGCGGCGGTGGCTGAAGCGCGGATGCGTGATGTCGGCGGAGGCTGGAGCGTGGGTATTAGCGAGTTCCCCCGCAGCGTTTCCAGCGAGCGCCCTCTTTGCTCTTGCCAAGGCCCGCGGCCGCCGCAAGAGTGGCGCTCCCCGTCAAACGGCGGACGCACGACGCGCCAACTTCGTGGACGCGCAGCCCCTCATGAATATTAATACGTTGCTGATGCCCAACATTAGCCAGGGTTTACGTTTTCGTCAAAGAATGTGGCACTTAGTGGAAGATGTGAAGACTTACTTGTTGATCCTTAAATGCGCTCTTGTTCATCAAAGTAAATTTGTTAGCAGAAGAAATGTATCAAAACGAAGCAAAGAAGGACACTAAGTGCCCCAGTGTTTTTAAGAAAATTCACTTTCCCAGCTAGTTAAATTTCAACCGCAGCGATGTTCCAAAAAGGTTGCTAATGTTCAGTGCATTGAGATACGGAATATTTATTATAAAACTGATGTGTACAGTCGCTCAATATAAAGGACTAGATAAAAATAAAAATTGTTTCACACTGGTAGCAAAGATTTAACGTTTCTGGTGACATACGGAGTGACGCAATGAACGCAAAATTCAATAAAACGTCCAATTGATTGATTGATTCATTGATTGGTGATATCGGTCCCCGTCAACGTCAAAGGACATTAGTCCCGTACGTGTACTGCATCTATTTTCATGGAGAGGTGTCTGTAATCTCTCCCACAGGATAATGAGATTCGGCGCCGACCTACCGCCAGCTAACGGGCTTTTCCCCCAACCAAGTCTCGTCCACCAACCGGGAACCGCCCCTGCTGGGACAAGCTGTAAGTTTCCGACAGGCAACTTGTGCATTTTTCTGCCTTATCCCAAATGCCAACTTCTGCATTTTTTTGTCTTCAGTTTGTTTGATGAATCCTAGGGGATTCCCTAGCCATCAGTAACAAGACTAACGGGGTTTTGGGTCTACGGTTTCTTTAAAATGAAATAATTTTTCATCAATCCTTACGGCAGTATCCATGGAGGAACGATCGTAAAAGTCAAGTTGCTATACTGCTGTACACAGCAAAATAATAAACTTACATTGTGGTACTCAAAAAACAAAATTCCTTAATGTCTTAATTCCTTAATGTCAAAACTTCCTTAATGTCTTAACTGCCAGTAACTAATTTCAAAAATTTCTAATTTGATGCAGTAAACTACCATTGAGAAGAAAGAAAATACATAAATAAATACATATTTCGAGCTACAATGTTCTAAAACATAAACAAGAATTAGGTCAAGATACACTAGTATAATGACGAATTTTGTTCAAGTCGGTAGAAAATAACTGCGAAATTGAGAGCGAAAATACGCAAATATAAACATCTCCATCTAACATTGTTGTGTCTAGTCTCGTTTTTCTTTATTTCTTTCGGGTAACCTGCGAGGTTTTTGCGTCCACTGTTCTTAAAAGGTTGTCGCTCTTACTGACTACGTGCATTATAAAATCTTTGTAAATAAATAAAGACACGTTCGGAATCAATTATGGAGGTGTCGGCAGAGGTGTTGGCGTGTAAGTGGAATAAAGGTAATTCACTAATCTTTATTCATAACGATAAATATTTTAAAGGAACAATTTGAAGTTTTTGTTACTACCGTAGTACTGAAGGTATTACTAAACGTTTATGTTATTGCTTTATAATTATATTTCACTATGTCTCACTTTATCTTCAATTTAATTTTTGTGTACTGACTTCTCTACCGATAAATTCTGCACTGGAATTTAGCTCTTTACCAAATTTTTGTTGAAACCGAACTGCAATCCGAATCGGAATGTAATTTAATTCTTAATTGAATTCAATTATGAGATCTGCTGTACATCACAGCAAGAATAGTTTTGCAAACAGAGATTCGTTGTTTAAACTTCCTGCAAATTTCAAACTTTCGTCCTACATCGGATCGTTTCGAGAGGCTGGGTGCGAGCTCGACGTGTTTAACTCGCAGAAGTGCAGTGTTGTTTGTGTTTTATTGCAGTGAGAGCCGGTAAGCCAGTTCGTCCGTGTGTTTCCAATCCCTTACAGGCAATGCGTTTATCCCTTGAGCTCTCAAATGTTGAGCGAAGATCGTGATGCGACGAAAGGGTGACTGTATCCCCAGCGCAAGACTCTTCTATCCCGTTCAGTTGATCTCATTGTGTAACTACAGTTACACAATAAATTTGAATTCCTGTTTCTCACGTTCTAATATTTCCGATATCGTGTTTCAGAAAATAAAACATGATGAATCATTTAAGAATGAAAAGAAATGAATTCTATTTACAGTATAAATGGAAATTTTTTTTCCAAGTCAGACTCGAAATGCTCTAGCTTTTAAGGTACTAGTCCATGTAGAACACTTTGATGTTTTTTACATTGGGTAACTGTAGGGGAAACACGACACGCAAGCACAAGATAAGCCCACAAAAAAAGATCCACGCCCGAAGCGAGATTCGAACCCGCTACCCTTCGCGCGAGGCAACTGCAGCCTAGCGACCTCGGCTATCCAGGCTCGAAACGCTTCGCTCTCCTCTTTTCTATCCTCTCCATACTCCGGCCTGTCCCGATATATGTCGTTCTACTCTACTTCACCCCGTATCACCCATTCTGTCCATGCTCCGACCCGCTCCGTCCATCCTTACCTTGTCCTGTCCCGACAGAGTCTACTTCCGTGCTGAGTTAGCTCAAAACCAACCAAGTGGGAAATTCATTAATTTTCATAAGTCACCTTCTTATTAGAAAAAAGTATATATGCTCTTCGAACAGAAGTACTCATACGACATGTTTTGCTTCAAGGCATTGGTTTCTTTTTTTATTTTGGATGATGAAATGGAAGAAAGCTTATGGACACCAGATGCGGAAAGAGGTATATAGAATATTCCTCTGGTGGTGTTATGATGTTATAAAATTACAGTATTACGTATAATATTATTAGTTGCTGAAGATTGCTGCTTTGTTTTGTGTATCCGGACAAAAGAGATTTTGTTCGCAAAGTAAGGCGTGTTTACTGTGTGACGTGTAGTAAACACGGAAGTTGGTGAGCCCCGCTCTCAGTTGGTTAGCGGTCGAATGAGTCTATTTACGCCACCCCATTTCACCCCTAGAACTATCAGGAAGGGCTCCGTGGTTTGGAACTGCTCTCGCCGGTATCATCTCACAACGCTCTGCGCCTAGTGGGATTTGTTTTACATAATAGGCGAATTTCCTGCATCATTGTCGTGTAGGTTTAATAATCAATGACAACAGTTTGGAGAGTTGTTATACATGAATTTGAAACAGATTGTCTACGAAATGTTTATGTGTAAATTACTTGTGCATAAGTAGTTGTATAAACTGTAGGTACTTGTCTCCTTACCTGCGTTCAGCACTTGGCTTGTTCTCTAGTTTGAACTCTTCTTCGTCTCTGTCAACGCGTCTCAGTCCTGTTTGTCTTCATGGGCGTCTGCCCTCTAACCTACATTCAGACTTTGCAAGTCAATCTGTTTTGTGCTCCTGACACCCCTTGCCCTCCTCCGCTTGTAAACTCTTCTCCCCTTTTATTTTCGCGTATAGGCACGCATATACAGAGTAATATACATAGTATAGAGGAAAGTTATGTAATGCTGCGAAAAATCGTTTGCGAAAATTCAACAGGAATACACGTCAGACCGTAAAGCAAGTCCACACCAAGAAAATTAGAAAACTTTACTACGAGAAAGTCTGTGCCATTCTGTAGTGCCATTATTTTATTTTATTACTAATTTTCTAGGTTTACTAATTTAATGGATTTTTGTTTCTGTAGTAATATATTTATAATTTGTCCAATACGGTTATTCCACTTTTCATTCCCATCCTCAAAGGTGATTGGTTGCACATACTTGCTCACCTATGCCTACTATGCCCTGTACTTATTTTATAACCGTAAGCTGTAGCCCTCTCATTTCTTGGTGGAAAACCTTCGGTTTCCCCAGGGGGTGTATGTTCGGGCCCACAGCAAAGCAGAGAATTATGCAAACATATGCTTGGTAAGACAGAATCCGTTGATTCGGTTGACCGTTACAGCGTTTACAGAACGCGCTCCAGACGCGTAGTCTGATACAGCTCGCGCGCCTGTGACGCCACGGCGCTTCCCCGAAATTACATGTTCGATCTCGCCACGCGTAACGCCAGTTGTGACCATTGATCCAAACCATCCTAACGAATCTTTAACTGCTCAAAGTTCCAGAACCTTGTAGAGCTGCTATTCAAATATGTAATCTGTGAGAGGCTAATTGGCCGAACCCCCTCTCCGCGCCGTGCGCAGAGCTTCTCGTGCCGCGTGTGACGCCATCCATGGTGGAAATAACAAGGTGTAGCGGTGCGCATGCCGCCGACTGTGGACCAATAATATTATGTCCCACCAAATGTGCGCCAAATTCAAATTATCTACGCAGGCGCGGACATTTTAAAATTATTTAAAAGAACGGTATTTGTTTTTAAAATACTCATTTAATTTAGTCAAGAACTTAACTATTAGTATATTGGTGTTATTTATGAAATGTTCGCAGTTTTAGTATTTCAGTTATTTACAAAAACTGTGAACAAATACAATGACTTGATCTAACGTATAGTATTTGACCACATTATTATAATTACATTCAATTTCATTCCTTTTGAATTTATGTTTTCTATTATTTTGGGGAATGTGTTCCATATGTTTGTCACTTCTATTAATGTTTTTGTTTGTTTTTTTTGAAAATATTTGTCTCTGAATAAGTACTGAGAAAATAATGTGTTTGTGGTTTTCGAGTTAGATTACGCAAACGGGAAGCAAATGAACACATGCGCCAGCAGTTTGCGCTTCATCCCTGGGTTCAAACGTGATTGGCTGCTACTGCGCATCCTCCGGAGCGCTACACCTTGTTATTTCCACTATGACGCCATCGAGAAGAAATGAGTCCGAGTCGAACACGGGGCCAGTGCGCACGACTTGTGCACGCCGCCTCAGATTCTGTAAGAATGCCAAATGTCTCATAGGAAAAGCTCTTTCATTGAAGCATTCAGCTTGTTGTTTGTTTGATGTTCACGGCGAACATTACTGTCTCGTAAAGAACGTAATCAGAAGAACACGCGGACATAATACATTATTGTTAAACGCGTGTTAAATTCTTCGAGGCGTGCAGCTTCTAATGTATACTTCGTTAATATCACGCCGAGGTTCAACAGTATAAGGTGTTTCAAGTGTAACCAAATGATCAACACTGTACATATATGCATTTGTGCCAGTGACTTATGTGGTAATGAATAAAGTTGTTTTATGGAATCACGTCTATTTTGAATTGAAGCCGGAAGCGGCCTTGGTAACCTGAAATCCGTGAACTATACAAACTGAGCCATCAAAAGAGTTACAGACTGACAAGCACGAACAACCAAAATAAAATACAGACCAGTGCCATCCTTAGTGCAAAGCGGTAATACTAATATTTTGGCTCCATGTTGAATAAAATAGGAGAAATAAATCAAAAGAATTATAAAAAAATTCAAATGATGTTCGTTCAATGAAGATTTTCCTTTTAGGATATATTTATAAACGAATCCACTAAAAACATTTATTGTCAATTTTTAATAACTATTAATTACTTAAGAAAACTTGTTGCATTTTCTATGCCTACTTCCCATTCATGTTCGGTTTAATACCATCCTGCTTATTCCTTGATGGTCGAGGAGAAGTATGATAACTTTTGTCAATTTACCTTACGACAATAATTAACTTACCAGCACTTTGCGTTTATCTACACACCATGTACACTGAATGTTATGATTGGCACCTCTATCTTCTGTCCTTTAGGTATAAATGTTCTAAATGTTACTCTTCACGTGTGCAACAATAACACTGAGTTACAAGAGTTTTTCAGAAGTGAAGATATGTGTAGAAGTATTAAGTATGTTCAGAACTAAAAGTACATTTAGAAGAATACTGTCTTAGTTTCGTATTAGGTATCTAGTAAAGTGGTTTGTATGTATAGTAAGGTTGGTAACCAAATGGTTACACTGATTTTGTGCTAAATATTCTGCTACTAACTACATTATTACTTGCAACAGCAACGATCTTATGTCTGTGTAAACTGAATGGTATATTCCATTTAAATGTGAGAATTTTGACTCGCTGTACGCTCATTTGTAAGTTCCGGATTAATTGGTACGTAAGTTCAAATATTGTAATATTCTTTACTGATATTGAAGATGTGGACCTATCTTCCAACTAAAATAGTCTAACCATAACCACAATTTAAAACAGCTTAGTACATGTAAGAAAACCAGAGTTAAAATTACACTGTTTTCACTTTTCTTCATTTACACATTAACTTGTTTTGTTTCCCAGAAAATGTCCAACCATAAATATAGGCATCAAACAGACAATTTCTGCTATATTTGCGGAGAATTTACTTTCACACGGAATAGGAAGATGACTCCTATTGAGGGCCTATAAACACTACTTTGGTTGAGAAATAGGAAATCACGAGAAGACATGGGCTCCTCATTTTTGTTGTTCCAATTGATATGTGAAAGTAATTAACTGGTGGACGGAGAAAGGTAGCTCTATGTCGTTTGTTGTGCCTATGATATGGAGAGAATCTAAGGCACACCTTACGGATTGATATTTCTGTGTAACAAATACGCAAGGCTTCATCAACCGCAGATCAAAGAAGTCCATTGAATACAGATAAACAAATTGCCGTCTACAATGAGGCCAGTTCCTCTATCTGAAATACTTCCTGTTGCATTTCCTCCCTATCTGAATGTACGACATAAGAGTGACAAAATTTTGCACCGGGAGAGTAGTGTTTTGTCATCCCCAGAAAGAAAAAATCCTTCCAATCAGAGAGCAGATTAAACCCCACAGTTTGTAATACCAACAAAACTAAATGACATAGTTCGTGATCTGGGCTTAAGCAAAAGAAAATCTTTCTGCACTGATGTGTGGATTGATGGGGACATTGAGATTCAGTTATGATCCAAACCCAGTGCCTGACTTTGACTTATGTGCGCCCTAGGCTGTCAAATGTTTTAGCTCCCTTGTAATTTTCTTTTTTTAAAACATTAAAGCTATTTATAATATTTTCAATAAAAAAGTGTTGTACTATATTTGTAACCGACACAAATATTGTGTACGTATAAATAATTGATTATACGTATTAATAATTCTCACCACGTTTTTAAAGGATAATTAATTAATTAACACTTTTTGTTACAAATATGGATATAAATATTTGTATAAAAGCATTTAAAAGTTTCCCTTATGAAATTTTGAATCCGCTGAAATTCGTTCGCTTCCAAAAATTGCGCGCCTCAGGGTGCAGCCTACTCAGCCGTTTCAGTAATCTGGCTCTGTCCAAACCAGTGGAGGTTATTGATAGTTGCATCAAAAACTAGAAGTCTCAAAGGTGTTCTATTGCACAATAGCAATACAATGTCTTCTCTTCCAATTGCCTATGCCTTTATGGCAAAGGAGACTTATGATGTATTGGAGCAATGCTTACGGGAATTCAGTATGGTTAACACAAGTGGCATATGTGGGGATTTAAAGATCATTGCCCTAATCTTGGGAAAGCAGCTAGGTTATACCAAATATCCTTGTTTCCTTGTGAATGGGTTAGTCGGGAAAGACAGTTCCGTTATGTGTAAGAATCTTGGCCAGAACAAAATTGGAAGATAGAAGAAAAAATGTAACGAAAAACGGATTATAAAACTAAGTAAAAGAACTGTTGAATGCTTACCAATATTGAGAGTGCAATATGTCTCATACGGTTCATTCCTTATATAAGCATAACCACTTCTTTACAGATAACTGTGAGGCTGTATCAAATGAGCATGGTGAAAGATTCCTTAAGGATGCAGAGACCATGGAAAGACGATTTCAGGGGTAGTGGATGCCAAGAACACTGGCTGATTTTTGTTGGAATATAAGAAGGGATAGTTCTGATATCTTTAAAAAGACAAAATTGCCGCATATTGTTTCCTCATTTTCACTGTATTTTGGAATTGATTACAAAATTACTGTAAATTGTTTTCTTCTATCTCTTCTTGTGTTTATACGATGGTACAAGACAAAAGCTATTATTGAATTTGTCTTGATACTATTGAAATTACAGAGGATCTTAATCCGTATATCTAACTTCTAATAATGCAATTAAATGTTAATACAAGCTCACAAATTAAAAACAAATAACTCATAAACTACCCCTGATAGAAAAAATATAAACACAGATCTGAGTTCATCTTAAGAATGTCTGTAACAATCACATTCTTTTTAGGCACAAAAAAGAAAAACATATTTTTTTGTAACACAGTGTAATGTTCAAGAACTTATTGTCCGATTACCAGTACTTGACACTTAGTATGTAGGTGAGTCACAAGGTGGGAGTAGCCTATGTAATTTAGAGTTTAATGTAAAAAATTGTCTCCCGTCTGGGTAACGGTGCTCCATCTCCTTCTAACTCGTCACCTTGCCTACTGCCAAATACATTTTAGTGGCCAATAATATATTGTGATATAGTATTATCTCACTCTTTATTCTCACAAGGAAACATGTTTTACGATAAATAGTTTCACTAATAAACATAAAGAGACAAATGTTTGTTTCCAGTACCGATTACTTGACTTTCATCGGAATTTGAACAGAATGAACACGACAGGTAGTCCGCAGTGGAAATAAAGAATTGTGAAGACTCCAGACACCCCTAAAGAAAGAAAAAGACGGTATGTATTAAGAAAAAGTAGGCCGATTAAGAGATGGAATGATATTCTGGAATAACAGGCTGTAAGCCAAGAGAGAAATCAGAAGATGAAAATCTTTTCAGCAGAAAATTCCACAGAAATTCGTCGTACTGTTCAAGCCATGATAAAACGACTATTATAGTGTATTCTTTAATGCAATTATGAGTCTGCTGATTTTCTGTTTTGAATATACATGATAAGAATTGTATGCTAGTTGACAATATATTGGATTATCTTCTTGAAAACATTGATTCTAAAGCAAAATTCCTTTCCTTTCCAACCTTCTTTTATCTTTTTTTCTCAATATTTTTCGACCTTCTCCTTAATCTTCTCTTTTCTTCTTATCTTCCCCATACTATTTCTTTTCATATCCTTGTCATTTTCAATCTTTATCTTATTTTTCGTCTACCTCTCGCCAATGCGTTAAGCTCGTCCTCTCTCAGTTACAAATTCATCATCTACTTTTTACACGGGATCTATCGGAATTTCTCTTGAATAATTTTCTCTCCCTGGAAAGGACGGGGTGTTACGTGGACCTTTCTTTCAATCTCGCGTATCTTTCTCAACATCTCTTTTCCATTCTGTCTCTCTCAAGCCTCTTTTATCTTTCCTCCCTTTTCCATTCCTTCTCTGCATCGATTTCTCAGATGGTGATTTGGTTCATTCATCATTCTCTCAATCTTTCCCATATTTTTTTCTCATGTTTTTCCAACGGTCTCTTCCACCTTTCCTTGCCTTTTCATTCTCTCTGCATCGATTCAGATGGGATTGGTCTACTTCTCTCATTTTCCCATATTTTTTTCTCATTTTCCAACGTCCTCCTACACCTTTCTTCTTTTCTGCATCGATTGCAAAGCGGGCGTGGGTGCGCGCCGTGGGAATCGCAGAAAGCGCGGCGCCGCGGCCGGGCGGGGCGAATGGGAGTAACGGGGCGGGGGGACAGGGTGGGACGGAATGGCACAGAGCGGTGCGGGACGGAGCGGGAGGAGCGGGTCGGGCCGACACAGGGAGGGGCGGGTTGGCACAGACGGAGCGGGTGGGGCGGGGCGGAGCAAGCAGGGAAGGCACTGGGCAGGGCGGGGCGGGGTGGCAGGCACGGAACGGGCCAGGGCAGGGCGGGGGGGGGCCAAATTGGGGGGAAGGGGCGCGGCTGGGCGCAAGGACTGCTTCGTAGCGCCGCCACGGAGGGGAGGGGGATTTAATCGGCACAAAACGCGCCAGTCGATTGCGCTTTCGCTCATCAGCAACTGCGCGCCGAATGGTTCCTGCAACGTGAATTTGTCCGCCTGCGAGCAGGACGATGTGCGACGGGTCTCACCGGCTATGGTGGTTCAGTGGCAACATACGTTTCTGGGCAGCGACTTGACCTGGAGAACCTAGGGTTTGAGTTCCGGGGATCACACTAACTATATAGCTATTTGGCCGCAGTCCGAAGGAGAATTCTAGACTTTTCAGTGGTTCCTTTGGTCGAGGACAAATACTCTGCACCACCATATATTTTGGAGGACCGGTCGGTAGGACAGAGCTTCTAGGATACCGAACATGGAGGAGGAACGGAAAATACGGTCGGATGTGGAGACCTGACGTACAGTCTGTGTACAAAAACGACAATGTATTCAATAAAATTCGTACTGAAAGAGTCTGCTATAGGAAAGACGTGGACAAACGATCGAGGAAGTGTTTATAGGTTATAACTTACAGCTGAAGCGAGTAAAACAAAATATCCGCGGAATTTCGGAGTTGGTCAATTGCCGGTAGTCGGTCATTGTGTCATTCTGAATTAATGCAAATTCTTAAAGTTAAGATTTGTGTCATTTATTCAAGAAGTTTCCTCAGGAATGAAGGTCTGCCAGCGGCGTCGTTTTTGGTAAGAGAAAAGGTCAACGGTAGCTGATAGAAACTTGGCAATTAAATTAAAGGCGTTCATGGCCATTTACCGCATAGAGCTGTGGATATTGTCCAAGTTGTTACAGGGTTTGAGGATGTCAGTAGTTGACTCGCCTACAAGCAATTAACACTCGCCATTGCACTCTATCCTTGGGCCTGGCAAAACAAGTCTCTGGAATATTGCCTCTGGTCAGGGCTGAACAGTATTTAAATACGTGTATTTGTTATTCTTGTTACAAATCCATTTTATTTTTGAATAACTGTATTTTTGAGTTTTTGGACATGCATATTAGAGATGTAGAATTTTAAATTAATTTTTAAAATGCATGTCCAAAAAACTATAAACACAGTTGTTCAAATAAAAACTGTATTTGAAACAAGTATTTCGAATACAATTATTTAAATACAGTATTTAAATAATGCCGTCAGTTTGATTATAGTTCTTGGAGACCACTTCAGAAAATTTTCTTCCGAAAGAAACCTTGAGAATGGGGGTTGAATGAATGCCTTCTTTAACCAAAACGGCATTGAGAGGCCACAATAGAACCTCGATATTCCGAGCCAAAACGTTGGTCTTTCAGCTAAAGGGCTTTGTGAAGTAGTATCTGTTCCAAAAAGAGTCAGGAGAATGTGAATAAAAGCGTTCGTCGTCATCCAAGAAGGATTGATAGTTGTGTGCTCTGAAAACAAGTCCGATAACTTCTATCAAAGCGTTGCTCTTTCTGCCAAGGGACATTGCAGGCGTCTGTCTTACAAAGTGGAAAAGAGTCTCCAGAATGTGAGTCCAAACGTTAGACTCTAATTCTAGCAATATTTATGTATCACAATCTTAAAAAGACCCCGAAAATGACCCAACAAATTTTGGCTAAAACCCTTGTACTTCAGTTAAGGTAGTATGTTCGTTAGATCGACCGTTGTGAAATACCCCCAAAAAAATATTTTCAAGGAAAGTAAAATCTCTGTTCTTCAAGACGGTAAAAAACAATTTGTTTCCTACCGGGCAAACTTTTTGCGTATGTATGTGTTTAGTCGTGCTGCCTGTACAGAGATTGTACCCCTCAGCATGTGTGTGATTTTAACATGGTGCAAAAACAATCTTTCGTATCTCTCCATCTCCCAGATCAACTGGCAAATTTTTTGAATAAAAGTAGTTTACATTAGTACAGTTCGCAAGCACAGGTTTATTTAATTAAGTTATTGAAGAAGTTATACGGTGAAAGTACCTTTTTCTTTCATTCAATACGTATTGAGGACTCAGGCCATATGAGATATATTCTGAAGAGTAATTTATAAAAAATTGCAGCGAAATTCATCGCAACCGGAAGCACTGGCTCTCGGTCTAGGATTTATGCTGTACAAACATGCAATTGTCAACAGTGTTATCTTGAGGTACGAGAGGAAACCACCCTACCTGAAAATTTTGTACCACACACAAATACTAGCTATTTGACGATAGTTAGCATTGAATGCAAACAATGTGGGCTAATATTCAGCGCAGAAAGAAACAAAAGTATGGGACCGAATTGAACCCAACCTGTATTAAGTGTAACCAACCTATGAAAACGGAAAAGTATGCAGGAGACTAAACTCATTAGTAAACATTTCTTTTATAGAGCAACTATTCAATACTTCTCTTTCAACTATTTACAAACGATTACGTAAATGCTCCGTTCACCTTTACATTCAGTTGATGTTAATATATTGACACGTATTTATTAATTACTAATAAATGTCAATCGTAACCGATTTCCGAATTTATAAACAATTTGGGTGCCAGGAAAAGATTACACATGAATTCATGATTATCGATTACTCTCTTAGGATATATTACAAGTAAATGTAAATCCTTCTTGCTCGGTCGACGGGTTCTTATGAAATAATTGTTGTTACTTACTTCACAACCAATTACGCAAACTGCCATCCATACGGAGTGGCGAGGAATCTGAAAATAATTCTAAAATATCTACTCTAGGATTGCACGTATTGGCAAATGAGAATTAGCTTTCTTTCAAACTATGAATTATAATTTATTATGAATGCCAAAAGTTATCAAACAATCATTGATTATTACAAGTTATTGTTAGGTCATGACGATTTTTCTCGTTATTGCAATAACAGTGTTATAGAACCTTTTATCGTTTCTTGCCTCTTCGCGCGCACGTCGCTCGATGTCGCTGCGTAGAATGATCCAATCTTTCTTCTTATCGAAGTCCACGATGATTGGCGACCTAGTCGAAACTTCCCCCAACCACTTCACAAACACTGCCTATACTCTTTATCTTGCGCCTCAGGTGGGCACCTATTTCACACTGATTACTTTCCCATTACTTCACCATTCACTGGTAAAATATCTAAGTCAAATGTTCTAAGTCCACCGCGAAAATTTTCTATCTTGACTTTCCGGTTCACTCATGAAAATATTACAAGTCCGAGTTTGCAATGGTACAACCCGAAAATTTCACAAGTTCACGTTGGACACCTAATGCGGAAATATTCTATGTTCAAATTCGATGTTCACTCTTACGAAATATCACAAGTCCAGATTTGATAATTAACCTCAAGCAAAACTACACAAGCGATCTGCTCACCACCACGACACGAATTGGAATGCCCTAATTCCCAATCTGGTCCATCCTTCAAAGCTCGCTGTGTTTTTTCTCTCTTGTTTTTCTCGCGTTGCTATGGTGTACCTTCTGCGTATCTGCACCATAGAAACCCACGTCTTTTAAAATATCTACTTTTGACCTTTATTTGTCTAAATAGAATGTCCGTCATTTTTGGTATGTCGCAATATAATGTAATAAATGGTTGAGTGTTTTACTGGCTTCTGACACGAACACACCACCTTAAGGACGTAGAGCCCCTTCACCAGTGTTGCCCGATTGCTCAATTTCTTCCGCCTATTTAAGGACAAATTCACAATTCGCGCCAATGGACACAAATCCCGCAATTTTTCTTCGACGATTAAACATCAACCATTTATGCCTCAAAGATATTTTTTATAATTCTTTCACCTTTATCTTTTTATTTCGAATGAGAGAAACGAAAATAACATATAGCATTGGCTAATGAAATTGTCAAGGTAGTTCAACTTCAACTGTCTGGCTTCATGCTCATTTCGGTTTCATTGTGTTCATGCGAAAACTTTCGCATTTGCACAATCCGGATTCCTCATTGCCGCATTCAGCATCTGGCAACACTGCCCTTTACAGAAGATTCGCTCACATACTGCGATTTTTGCAAAGCTATCTCCCAAGGTCACTCAAGACCCGTCACCAGGTGGCATTAAGGGATGGCCGTGAAATGTTGCATGCCGTATCAAGCAGTGCTGCAGATGAAGCGATTCTAGCGGCACGTTCGAGAAAGACGCCAAAAACCGTACCTAAATGTCACCGTGGTGACGGGCCTTGATTGACCTTGGGAGGCAGCGCTGTAAAAACTGCAGTATATACTTGGGTTTTTCTAATGTGATGGCTAAGGGTAGTACTTCCAAGATGGAATTCGGCCCGACGTTTTGAGTCATTCTCAGTCCTGCCTCTATAGTCGCTTGATCCGCAGCACTGCTCGATGCGGTCGCGATCATGCGACATCTACGGCTGAATCAAGAAAGACGCAAAAAGTCGTGCGGAATTCCATCTTGCAGATACTACCCTCAGCCGTCACGTTAGAAAACCCCAAATATAGACTCCGAGCGCGCGCGTGTTGGCCGCGCCGCCGCGTCGCGCGCCCGCGTGCGACCAGCGTGTCGTGGCGTTAATTAAGCCCTTCGCTTCGAGCCGTCGCCCGCCCACGCGCCCGCCGCCGGCTGCCGCCCCGTCGGAGGCCCATTTTAATAACTCATTATGCCGCCTGCCGGAGGCGAGATTAGAATGGGCCTCTCCCCGCCCGGCGGCGCTCGCGACGGGCAGCTTTCACCCGCACGCCGCGTACACCTCGCCAAGTCAAACAAGATCATCGGATGTGGCAGGCCAGCGGCTACAGCGATTACTTTGCGGCACCGTTGATTAAGAAGGTCGACGGTTTGAATGCTAACGGTGGCATGTCCCGGCACTACTAAGTATTAAAAATAATGTAATAAAATATTACATATGCAGGTGTCCAGGGAGGAAACATCCAATTTTCGAAAATAAGCTCTTATAACAATTGTAAGGATATTTTGTCTAATAAATACCTTCGATATTACGAATGATTGAGCCGCAATAAGCACTCTAAAGTTGGTTTGATAATTGGTTGGTAAATTAATTTCTATGCAATAATTTGTATTTCAGGAGCATATAAACACTATATAACTTGTTAAGCATATAACTATGTAAGCATATAAACACACACTATTAAATCGTATGTGCTTATTTTCATGATTAAAAATCAATTATCAATTCAATTGTTTTAACGGTTTTTGCGTCTGGTTTCTGGAGCAGCTAAACCGATTTCAATGAAGTTTCATTGAAAGGTTGAATATTTTGTAGGAAATAACTTTGGATTTTTTCAAATTATTATTTTATATCAAAAAGTAGTTGTTTCTATGAAAATCTACGGTTTTTCGATCTTATTAAAATTGTGCACTACACGTCTATTTGTCTAGCAGAAGTAGCTGACTGTAGGTTCTGGCCTATCATAGGAACTGTGAAATTCACATGTCGGAATCCTTTTAACAAGCCACTACATACTTTCGGAAGTACGCTTTCCGGGTACACCTGGGCCTACGCAATCGGAGCGCGGAATCCCGCGCAATAAACATTTTCTAATGGGTGGGAAAAAGTGGTCGAACGATGGACAAACGAATCCACACCAAAATCTGCATTTTTCGATATTTTTTAGGCCAGGTTCACGCTTTCTGAGCGCAGTGGAATACATTTTTCGGCATTATCTGCTAGAGGAAACGTGTTAAAACTAATCTACTTTGCGATTATAAGTGGTCAAACGATGAACAAACGAAAGCGCACTTCACATGTTGGTATTTTGTAAGTATTTTAGACAACGTTTTCTTTTAATGTCGTAAACGTGTGAATTTGGCTCGAAAAAATTGTTTTTCCTCTAATTCGTGACTGGAAACGGGTAAAAATTTCCTAAAGGCTGGGAAAACGTGGTCAAACAATGGACAAATATATGCACTTGAAAATCCATAATTTAAAATTTTTTCGGGCCAAGTTCACAGGGGTGAGCGCGGCTCATTTTCATGTTTCAATACTCGTGCTAAAACGCGGAATATCAGCCGTGAGCTTCTCGTTTGTCATGTGGCAGTAGTATTTCAAGTATTTAGAAAAAATCCAACAGGTTGCAGCTCCTTCCACGAAATATTTGTTTCCGATTTATATTCGCGTATGAAAACAGCTGATAGCTGCAGATTAAAGATGACTGACGTGAGTTTGCGATATGTAACTAATATTATCATTAAATTAATTTTACAGTAACTTTGAAGCTACTTTTAATAAAAATAAAAATAAAATGTCAAAAACTAACAGTTAGCTGGGTCCAAGGGCTACCCAGTTAGGGTAGGGTTCTCATAGTGTTACTCGTTCTGCCCAAGCTATTCCTGAGACCCGGACCTTATTTTCTCTTCTCTTCTTAATGTCCAAAGTACTCTCTTCTACACACACGATCTTTTAACTCAAACGATGAAGTTCGCGCTGCGCTTCTTGACGCATTTGAAATAAACTCATCACAAATGAAACGGAACTTATTTTTATCATTTATACAATTTTGAGATATGTTTCTCCTTCAAATACACTGCACAAAATTTTCAATTAAATTCACAGGAGAAGAAAACACAGGAGTTGCTTGGAGTTCAAGTTCCAGCTGCAAAACTAACAGCGCCTCATGAACGAAAGCTTCTACTCCACTGGCAAACAGCACACAGTTGTGTGAGGAAATAGTAATTGGTAACCCCCCACTAAATTTACGGACATCTCTAAAGCAAAGTCAGTTGTGGATTCATTGAAATACAATGTATTCTTTTGTAATCATCATTTTTGGAACTACCTTTGCTAAAATATGAAACCAGGCTTTTTCAATATTACAAAAATGTGAAGGTGGTGGTGTTGGAACATTTCTAACTATTTTTGGAATCAGTTGATGAATGTACAAACGAAATTGAGTATAGAACGAAATCATTGTTTAAAAATGTAACTTTAACTTATATTCTTAAGTTTAACTCTGCCGTTTACCTCTAGCTGTATGCTTCAGATTTCGAACTTAATTATTATTGATGTTAGAATATGCTACGTTAATGTTCAAATTTGCATTTTGTAGCTTAGTGGATCTTGATGGGAAAATAATACGGAATCATCTGTTATTTAAAAGTGGAGAGAAGAGGTGGAGCGGGTACAAGTCTTTTAGATATGTATGTTATAAACACATACTTGGCAACACCGGTTTACGAGTATTTCAGCTAGTAATAAATTACGAGTACATTTAAACACTTGGTACACTTTGTAACTGCTGAAACACTGAATTCTGAACGAACCATGAATTTTCACGCAAAAAAATATTCAAGAAAGTTTCAGCAAAGAATACTTTTTATCTTCATTTTCGTGAATGAGGATGTCTGAAGGAAAAATGTTATAAACTGAAAGGATATTTTAAGAAACAAGATTCTGGTAGAAACGGCTCTTGAAAGATACTTTTATCGACACGGACGCAATTCGAAGAGCGATGGCTTTGTAATAAACAGCAAAATGAAATGCAAAACGACAGAATATTGGCAGAGTACGGTGATGGGAGGAATTGTAGAGCCTGCCAAGCTAAAGAAGGTCACAAGTGGCAAAACGGATTACTACTTTGTGAGAGTGCGTTCGAGAGTACTGATTCCGACCGCGTCATCTACTCAGATTGTCAGTCCTGTTTGTGTGACATGTTTTATATTACTTTCTCAGTACGGAATAAAGAGAAAGTTATGAAATGCTGCGCGAAAAAACGGACGAAAAACGTTTTTACAATGCCATGGAAAAAAGTGGATAAATTCAGTTGCTAAATTTAGGGAAAAAATCCTCTCACATATGGAGTAGCCAGAATCCATGTTTTGTTGGTCCTTGATACCGAAAAATCGATTGACAGCAAGAACGTCTGTCTTTCTGACTCTCTGAACAACGCCAGCGGCTAAACCGCTCAACCGATTTTCCAAAATTTATATTTCCCAATCGATGTGGCTGAAATCGCGGCCGATTGAATTTGAAACCGATATTTTAATTTTTTATTTACATGAATCTCCTGGCACAATTTCTAAATAAAAAATTGATTCATCGTTTTTGATTAAATTTTGTTGTTGAATATTGAGAAGGACATTTAAGAGAATGGTGCAGGTCTCATGTTCGTTCAAATCTCTGATATTTCGAAGATTGCAAAAATTTTAAAAAAAATCGGGGTCTTTCTACAACTAAAATAATAAAGATAAATATTTTTCCCTTAGTAAAATCTGTTCCCTAAAGATAGATTTTGAAGTAAGGTCATGTACAATTTTTCGAAAATCATCTTAATATTTTTACCTTAAAATATCCTTTAATAAAATCTGTTACCTAAAGATAGATTTTGAAGAATGGCCATCTATACTTTTTAAAATTTGGGCTTTTTGTAAGTCTGCGGAAATATAGGTAATTTTTCATTTTGTTTAAATAATTTCTTTTCTCAAAATTGACCATCTTTTGGTGAAATTTTGTTGTCATTGTCCCAAAGAACATTTAATAGAATAGCGCAGGTTTCGTGTTGGTTGAAAATCCTGATTTTTTGAAAGAGAAAAATCCAAATTTCTATGGCATTTTAATTACAAAAATTTAATTTCTTCCTACAACTACAATTATCAAGATAACCATTTGTTTTTCTTAATGAAATGTGTTCATGAAAAACAGTAAGAACAGTAACAAGAAGTAATGCCATGTTCAGTTTTTCAAAATATGAGTATTTTTTGCAACATTTTGCGTCAAACATAGGCCAATTTTTATTCCCTTTAAACCATTTTCTTAAAAACGGCACATTTTTTCCTTTAAATTTAAACCTTAGATGACGTAAAGAACACTTAAGATAATTGAGCCGGGCTCATTCTCGTTGAAATGCCTGATTTTCCGAAAATAAAATAAATATTTCGGCGTCTTTCTATAACTAAAATTGTGAAGATACAAGTTTTTTTTCTTAATGAAATGTAGTTACCAAGAGCAGATATTGAAATCAGATCATTTTGAAATTTTAAAAAGTATGAATATTTTTTGTGTAATTTGGCCAGAGTCGAACGCTCCGAAACTACTGCGCTTCGTGAACGTAACTCTAAGCATTTGGATGTTAAATTTTAGTATTATTTAGTATTATTACTTAGTATTATTTAGTATTAATAAGTTAAATTTTGTATTGCGACCCACCCCTCCGCCGGCTAGCTCAGAATGGGTTTTCAAGGTGGGCGCAAAATAAAAAAATACAATTAGAATAGCGGGGATCAGGGTCGTGTGGGCCGTTGTGGATTGAATACATTTACACAGAAACTCAAGTCGAATCACTTTCCACTTACTTAAGTATATTCTAATTAAATTGCTGTTACAGTCAATGAACATAAAACACTTTACATATACAAGAATTTTGTCTTGCTAAAAAAAAACAACTTACACTCTCAATAATTAACTACACTGTTTCCTTTCTCTCATTTAAATCAATTTCAAAGAATACTTAAAACTTTGACTAATCATTCCAGTCGTAAATTCCCTATTTGCAACTTTACAATTAGCTAAGTTTTTCTTGAAAGAAAAGATTGATTCTATTGTTTACAGAATATCGGTATAAAGAACCTGTACTAATACTTTCTTTCCTAAAAATTATTCCTTCTAATATCTACAAATTGTTCAAGTTGGAACTGACCTTACTGTGTCTTTTCACGGCGTAGAGAATCTACGGCGTCGACGCTTCCAGTCGCTCGGTGTCCTTGTCCTTGCAGCTCGGTCGGGAGCAAAGCCGCCCTCCAGAACCGTTGTTCAACTCACGATGTGGCCTCCGTCTCGTTTCTCCGTTGTTACTCTTTCGTATTCTTTTATAGAATGTAACTAGCTTTTAATTCCATATTTAAAAGAATCTACAATACGACAACTGAGTCTATCGTATAAGAAGAGTAAATATAAAATAAGAAAAAAAACTGCAAAGAAAAGAAATGAATGGCCTCGTTAGTTTCATGCATTCACTTCTCTCTTACAAAGATTTTAAATGCATCACTTATACTTTCATCCTTTTCCTGATGAATTGTTTTAATGCTTGTAATATGATAATTACCTCCTCGAATGTCTTGAAGAGTTTTATCGTAGATGCAGTCCTGAAGTCCGTAGTAGTACGCGGTGCCGCCTTCTCGTGATCGGTAGGTCCTCACTCTCCAGCTGTTACTTCAGAAAGAAAGCTTTCTTTCTCCCGACTCTCGGTGTCGCATACTCTACCGAGACGCTCCCTTACGGATATAGTTCGTAGTTTTCATTTTCGGATTGTATTCATGCGCGTTGGCGCGCGTTCAAACAGCTCATCTTATTCTTGAATATTGATGTGCTCCGTTTTCGAGACCTCGGCAAACGGATGGTCACATAACCCCTTCTTTCGAAAAAGATTTTGTGGAATTTGATTTCATATGCCGAAAAAATCTTTTAACCAAACTTGATGCTCTTCCTTTCTTCTGTCTTGATTCTGGAATGTCGAGCTATCTTGTTCTCTTCCCTCTTGTACTCTTACTCCTTTTCTTCTTCCTCATCTTCCTTCTTTTCCTCCTTCTTTCTCCCTCCTGTTTTCTTTTTTTACATGATTCTTGTCGGTTACTTTATCTGTTTGTTTCATCATTTTGCCATTTATTTCATTCTTTAAATGGTCGCAAACTGTGGAAATTGTACTTTCCGATTGTATTCCCACTTTCATCTAGTGTGCTTTCGCAGCACGGAAGAAATATTGCAGTGTGCATGGCGAAATTAGGAATAAATCTGGCGTAATATTTGACGCAACCTAACAAACCTTTAAGTTGTTTCGTGTTTTTTGGCGGTGCAATTTTATCTATCTCTCGCATCTTTTCCATATTCATTTTGACTCCGTTAACTGTCACATCATACCCCAGGAATTTAACTTGTTTAGTGCAAAAATTACTTTTCTCCAAATTCAGTTGTAAATTATTTTCAATTAGACGTTTCAACAAAATATCTAGCTTGTTCATGTGTTCTTCAAATGTCTTCGAATACACGAGCACGTCATCAATATAGATAAAAGCATCGCTAGACATCTCTCTGTCAATGATATTGTCTAAACATTGCAAGAGCAGATGCACTGTTCTTGAGTCCAAATGGCATTCTTTTGAAAACATACGAAATTCCCGTGAATAAATCCTGTATATTGCCTCATTCAGGTGCTATCGCTATCTGCTAATACGATGCAGTGAAGTCGTTGAACTCAACCACTTGATGCCGGATAATTGATTAGTTAAATCCTCTACGCAACGGTCTGTCTCTGTACGGTAGGGTAACTTGATTCAATCGTCTTGCATCTAAACACACCTTATCTTCCATTACTCTTTTCTACGAGCACTATCGGATTTAGATAAGAGGTTTTGGACTTCATGATGATATCATCTTTGACCATGGTAGCAATGAGCTTATCCACCTCTTCCTTATGTTTTTCTGGAATGACATATTGGTAACCCGTAGATGTGTTTTATCTGTTAATTCTATTTCGAATTGAAAATCTTTACTGGATTCTTGTTTTTGCAAAACACCTTTGATTCCTAAGTAATACTTCAGTTAACTTTTTTCTGATATGCATTGAGATTATCGTTGACAGTTCATCATCAAATGAGATTAATTCGATTGATAATATCGCCACCTCTTCTTCACTAGATTGTTCTATTTGGTTTGCGCGGGATGGCATGTCGAAACAAACCTTTCTAATTTTCCGACTCATGTCCGCGAGATGTACTTGGTCCTGTATTTCTGGGTTGGAAAACTCCTCTATCAATAGAATTTTTCATTTCTATCCTAGACGAGGTCCTGTCTTGTCTAGCATAAGTTTGTTTTTCTTGGTAATGTTTCGGTTTGATAAGTTTCTCCTGTTTCTGGTTTGCTTACATTATGTTGTTGCTGCCTGCTATCTTGACCATTTACCGGACCATTAGCATTTGCCCTTGCTTTCTGTAACCTTTCATTATACACGAAATGGCATCATACAATCCTAGCTGCGTTATTAATTTTCAGTGGACATTGGTAAGAGATTTTTAAGCAAATTTTGCGTCGAGGAAGGAAAATGACGTATTAATAAACAGACAATTTCTTCATCCGTATCAGTCAGTATAATTTGAAACAAGCTAATTTTCCGTTGCATATTCCTGCATGGACATCGTACCTTTCTTCCACGTACCATACATTACGTTAACTTTAAAATTGATTTGAGTTCATTATTCCAATATCTCAGATAAAATTTTCTTTGAGTTCGGCCATAGTTTTGGGAAACTCTCTAAACTATCTGCCCAGATTCGTGCATTACCCTGCAACATCTGATAAACGATTCGAGTTTTCTTACTGTCCGGAACACAATTTAAAGAAAAGAAATTATCTACCTCTTTCATAAATACACATGGATTTTCATCTCCCGCTGCACTGAAATTAGGAGTACACGGTAATGAAACATACGTGGGCTGAACACTTCCTCCACTCGATGGTAAATTTTCTAATTGATTTTTCAGTTCTACTACTTCATTCTTATATGCATTAATTTGATGTTGTAGAACGCCATCCTGTTCAGAAAGAGCCTTTATTCCACTATCTAATTTATTAGCTTGAACCTGAACTTGTTCAGTAACTAATTTCTGGAACTTTTCTACTCCTTGCTCTACCTCAATCTGCCTGTCGGATCGCGGTTATAAGATCCGATGTGCTTCGATCCTAGTTTCAAATTCTTTCGTTACTTGATCAACCTTTCTTCTAATTCAAGTCCCAGCTCCGTGAATTTTTTCCTAAGTTCTCATGTTCCTGTGCTAATTTTGTGAACCTCGCTCTTAAATTCGACCTTCCACTGCTCCGCTAATTCAGTAAACTGTGCTTTAAATTTTCTTCTAACTTCTTTATTTTCTTCTAATTTCGTGTCGAATTCCGTGAATTTTGTTTCCAATGCATTTATTGCCGAGTTATTTTCCTCTAGTTTAGTTTCCAAAGTAACCCCTAATTTTTTTATGGTTTCCTCTGTTTTTTCCTCCTGCATGACTAACCTCACATCTAATTGTTGCATAAATTGACCTATTAACCGTTGCATCATTGAATTAGCCCTCTCGAGGTTTCGTTCTTCCTCATCCTGATCTCGTGTTGGCGTTGGCTGTGATTCTGTCGGCGACGTCTCACTAGTTTCTCCTGCCGTTCCTAGTTCTACTCCTGTCGTTTCCCCGATCATCGTACCTGGTGCTTGTCCCCAGTTTCCTATCGCTATCTGATTCCTCAGAAGTTCCTTCCACGGTAGGTAAATTCCTAGCCACGTTATACTTATCTGCCATTTTGAATCTATTAACTGCCTAGAATCAATCAATTCTTTTCCCAGACACCATACACCTTTCACAAAATATTTCACACAGAAATACCAGACACAATTTGAAACTGATAAAACTCTCATATAATAAATATCCTTTTCGAAAAAAAAAACCACTCCTGAAATAACACACTTTTACTCAACACACTTGTATTCTGCAATCAGGTCAGAAATTTTAGTGAACTGTGATTCAATTGTACTAGTAATTTGGTTCCACCAAATTTTGTCTCAGTTTTTTCAAATCGAGTTTTGGTAAATGCATCCAATAATCGAGCCCGCTTATGGCGCAGTTGCGACCCACCCTCCGCTAGCTAGCTCAGAATGGGTTTTCAAGGTGGGCTGCAAATAAAAAAATACAATTAGAATGCGGGATCAGGGTCGTGGGCCGTTGTGGATTGAATACATTTACAGAAACTCAAGTCGAATCACTTTCCACTTACTTAAGTATATTCTAATTAAATTGCTGTTAGTCAATGAACATAAAACACTTTACATATACAAGAATTTTGTCTTGCTAAAAAAAAACAACTTACACTCTCAATAATTAACTACTACTGTTCTTTCTCTCATTTAAATCAATTTCAAAGAATACTTAAAACTTTGACTAATCATTCCAGTCGTAAATTCCCTATTTGCAACTTTACAATTAGCTAAGTTTTTCTTGAAAGAAAAGATTGATTCTATTGTTTACAGAATATCGGTATAAAGAACCTGTACTAATCTCTTTCCGTAACAAATTATTTCTTCTAATATCTACAAATTGTTCAGTTGGCAGACCTTACTGTGTCTTTTCACGGCGTAGAGAATCACGCGTCGACGCTTCCAGTCGCTCGGTGTCCTTGTCCTTGCAGCTCGGTCGGAGCAAAGCCGCCCCTCTGCAGAACCGTTGTTCAACTCACGATGTGGCCTCCGTCTCGTTTTCCGTTGTTACTCTTTTCGTATTCTTTTATAGAATGTAACTAGCTTTTAATTCCATATTTAAAAGAATCTACAATACGACAACTGAGTCTATCGTATAAGAAGAGTAAATATAAAATAAGAAAAAAAACTGCAAAGAAAAGAAATGAATGGCCTCGTTAGTTTCATGCTATTCACACTCCTCTCTCTTACAAAGATTTTAAATGCATCACTTATACTTTCATCCTTTCTGATGAATTGTTTTAATGCCTTGTAATATGATAATTACCTCCTCGAATGTCTTGAAGAGTTTTTATCGTAGATGCAGTCCTGAAGTCCGTAGTAGTACGCGGTGCCGCCTTCTCGTGATCGGTAGGTCCTCACTCTCCAGCTGTTACTTCAGAAAAGAAAGCTTTCTTTCTCCGACTCGGTGTCGCATACTCTACCGAGACGCTCCCTTACGGATATAGTTCGTAGTTTTCATTTTCGGATTGTATTCATGCGCGTTGGCGCGCGTTCAAACAGCTCATCTTATTCTTGAATATTGATGTGCTCCGTTTTCCGAGACCTCGGCAAACGGATGGTCACAGTATATTATTTAATATTTCTTTGTTTCTTACATTCTAGCTTTTGTTATACTTTAAAAATTAATATTTTAGTAATTTTTTTAAAAACCTATTTGATATCTAAATAAATAAAATGAAGACGGGTTATTTACACCATTTATAACTCAAGTACGGCTGAACCAATTTTAATTATCTCTGACTTGTAGGATTCTTCTCTGATCCGAATATCACAATAACAGACTATAAAAATATCGGAAAATTCACGAAAACATTACGCGCTGTGGAACAAAACTAAATATTCATATCAAATGCAATCCGCAATACTCGATTTTTGAAGGTACATAGTTAAATAATTTCTAAACAAAGCATTCGAGAACATTAAAAGTAAAATGTTTGGGCCAAGGACCTCAAAGAAACGTTCCTCACACCGCAATCTACTGGATATCTTGCACACACTATTGTATTGTAACAAATGTGCGAGTGTGTAAGACAAGAGTAGTATAAATAAATAAAGAGAACTGTAGTGTAAATAAATAATCAAGTGTTTTTAGTAATTTTGTTAAGAAACAAAATAAACGTTTTTGGTAAAATAATACGAGACTTTTAATTCACCACCTAGAAACGTAACAATATTTTGCTGGTCCAGCGCTTGTCAATATTACCCCACCTGCTTAGAGACGTGCAGAATCGGCAACTATACTTGTTTTTTTCTCACCTGGTTACAGGAACCAAGTATAAGTGTGAATGAGAGAGACAGAAAGGCAGAGACAGAGACAGAGACAGATAGAGACAGGGACAGAGACGGAGAGAGAAATGGAGAGGGAAGGAGAAAGAGGGAGACGAAGGTCAGAACAACTTCCACGGGTACCACTAGTATATGAAATAACTAGTGGTGCTATAGAATGGCACAGACTTTCTTGTAGAAGAATTTTCTAATTTCCTTGGTGGACTGGCTTTTCGGTCTTCCCCCTTCCTCTTGCCAGCTGCCATCTATTGCCGCCAAAGTACATTTTTGTCAAATTTTAACAAACTTTTCGATTTCCTAATAGTACACAACAGAAATATTACTTTAAGAGTATTAAAGAAGAGTAAAACCTCGTTCTATATGGTAATTTTCATTAAAAAAATTAGAGTCGTTTTTAAGAAAATGGCGTTTAAGCGTTACTGTAAATGCGAAATTTGAAGCTCTTTTTTTACAGATATCTATTGAGTTTCTGAAAAACTTCATTTGAAGTCATTTGATGAACTTTCTCTGTACAATAATGTATACAACTCGATGGAAATGTGCATATTAACGACGTGATATTTCAAAAGAATTACATTTGTGTAATTATTAAAAAATAAAAGAATTTAACAATATGAACTTTACGTCATCTTCAACAGTGTAATTAGCACTATCCATTGTATATGTTTGCAGAAAAAATCTGGAGCCATTTTTGAGAAAATGGCGTTTGAGCGTTTTGAGCTCATTTTGATATGAGCTCATTTATGCTTTGTTTGTTTGTTGTTTTGAGTTTGTTTGAGTTTTGTTTGTTGAGTTTTCGAGAAATTTTATATGACAATATTTACAACACATGTACTCATAAATATGATAATGTGAACAAATTGTCATTAATGTAATTATTAACGCCGTGAGAGCGGAGTAAAAAATATTTTTTGTAATTTTTGAAAAAAGAAAAGAATAGAGCAATATGGCATTTATGTCATTATACAGGGTTTATTTGGCACTAGTCTCGTCAACAGTTTAAAGAAAAAATTTGGAGCCGTTTCTGGAATGTAATTATTAACGCCGTGAGAGAATCTTTTTGGATTCTTTAAATTGAAATATTGCATACAATTTGCCAAAATGACTATAATTTTCAAAAATGTATATAACTTATGAAAAGAACTGTTTTAGTAAATAAATTTCATTGAAAGGAAAAATCTCTATCTTTAATTTTGTAGATGTAGGAAATTGCTGGAAATAATTCAAACTTTTGCAATTTTTAAAAATTCAACCGTGAAAATCGGATCTAGGCCACCTCTAAAGTGTATTTTACTCTATTTTTAAAAGAAATTTAAAGAAAAACTTTGGAGTCTTTCTGAGAAAATTTTGAAAATGTCCATGGGACTTCGTGTAAAGTACCTCCAAATTTTAAAGAATGTTTTTCAAAATTTCAAAGCTTCAACCAAAGCCAGATAGCAGGGGTTTCTTCAGTTTGTAAAAAGCCCTATGCATGGTTTAAGCGCTAGTAGTGTCCACAAACAGACGGACGTTTCGCTTGCAATTCTTTTTTCAGCACGAAGGACCCACAAAACAGGGATTCTCGCTATACCACGTATTAGAGAATTTTTTCTTAATTTAGCAACTGGAGTTATCCAATTTTTCGTTGTCAGATCCCGGCGATGTTTTTTTTCTGCCGAATTTTTTCCGCCCAATTTTTTCGCCCAGCATTACACGACTGGTGAAAATTGTAAAGCACGTTATCGTGTAACAATGGGAATGCAACAGGATCTGTTTGCGGTACCCCAGGAATTGGCGCATTGTGTCGCCCAGGATTTAGATACGACCAGAGGTGTTGCTGCTGTATTCAAGAGAAAATATGGAAGACTAGAAGAATTAGAGAACCAGCAACCAGATATTGGGAAGGTTCTGCAACTGCACGACGTGCGTAGGTATGTGTATTACCTTGTCACAAAAAGTAAGTCATATCACAAGGCCTCCTATAAAAATCTTCGGGAAACTCTGATTGAATTATGCCAACAAGTACTACAAGAAACGTCCAGAAGATTGCCATGTCCCAACTGGGATGTTGTTTTGTTGGAATAAACTGGAGAATAGTGAGAAGCATGTTGGATGTACTATTCCGGTGCACTAGGATTAGCATCTTAGTCTGCAGCTACCACCATGGAATGTCATTACATGCAAAGAAGACAATTGACTGTCACTTCCTGTTAACCTCCAACTGCAATAGAGGCTCGAGCTGCAAATAAATGCATGATTTCACTAAACGCGCACCGAGACTGATGGAGGACGGAAGGAGGAGTAGTGTAACGAATATTGCGTCATCTGCCGGCGCCACCCCGAACTACATAGTATGCGCGGATAGCGACATCTGCCGGCGGCCCTCGATCTAGATGGTCCCGAAGTGTTCGCGATGTTTATAGCAAGTTCCAGTAAATTCTAGACGGCGCCCGCCGAGAATAAATACGCGATTGCAGGCGGCCGCGAGTCATTCTGAAGTGGAAGCTGAGCTTTGAAGTGTGTACATATTCACGATGAATAGCAGTGCAGTGGTTGTGCTCAGTGACGTGAACGTGGCCAGCGCCGTGAACTGTGGTCAGTGCAGTGGACTGTCGTCAGTGCTTAGGACTGTGCAACAGTGCAAAAGAAGTGAACAGTGTAAATAAATAAAGAGAAGTGTAGTGTAAATAAGTAATCAAAAAAAAAATGAAACTATCTGTATAAATCAAGTGTTTCATGATCGTGTTAAAAACAAAATAACGTTTTTGTTAAAATAATATCCGAGTTTTAATTCACCACCTAGATACGTAACTGTATGTTTATACACCGTATATACGTACATATAAGGGAAAGCAAAAATTACGAGCCTTCAAGAAATATCAGATTGAAATGTAACAATGGCTCGACAACAATTCGGTGCTAAGTTCTGTAAAGTACATGATATTGTAGGGATATAAAGTGATATTTGAAAATATTGTTTTTGCACCAAATATTCTACGATTTGTAATGAGTTTTATAAAGAATGCTGACTGATATGTGTTACTTGGGAAAGTAATTATGGTACAAAAAGTTTTATAACTATTACTAAAGGCGAGAAAGTACGTTTTGTTTTATCACCACTATTTGCTTGAGAAATACCGTTTGCGTGTTTCTGAAAACTCGCAGTTTTGAGCTCAATTTTACAAGAAACTTTTGTATTGGAGAGAATCATCATAAGAAATCATTTGAAATGCTTGAATTCACAAATGGAACATTTGAGTACAATTGATAATGAAAATGACACATTATTGCATAATGAAAGGGCAGGTTATTACATTTTAGTGCAGGATTTATAGAGAAGAAAAGACTGTTGAAAAATTTAAACTTTTTCAATGTTCGAAAATTCAGAGAATTTGAGGAAAATCGGATGTGTGAAATATAACCGAATTTTGAACTATTAATGAAAGATTTTAACTGAAAATTCTTGGAGACGTTTTTGAAAGTCCTTGAAGCTGAAAGTAAAGTTAATTAAAATATCCTAAATTAAAATATTTCTTTAAAATTCAAGGGGCCGCAAGAACAGTCAGTTGATGAATGTCAATTTTGGAGAATTCCTTTAACATTTTATCCGCTAGAATTGTTCACTGACTGTTTGCCGTAAACCAATTTTTAAGTATCAAAGGCCCCCAAATATGAATTCTGATTACACAGCGGGTAGTACTTTATTAAGTAAACAAACAAGGATTATCCTCCTTTGTGATATGTAACTTAAGAAATCAATTTTCTGCCGGAAAATGACCATTTTTTTGGCAGAATTACATAACTTTCTGTATCCTATGTATGTGTGATGCAAGAAAGTAAAATGGTGCCCACTCATTTCATCATGAAAGAAATAATAAATATGACAAGTTAACTTCTGTAGGGATCTACTCAAAAACTCTTTGCGTTGTTCTCCCTTTTCTCACTAGAGCTGAACTCGCAGTTGAAACATCGTTTCCAGTTCCTGTAGACTCGGGATCAACTGCGCCAGAAAAGCAAAGAGCTTGGCGTCTCGCTTCGCGAAAACGTGCTGGGGAAATGGCCGGCCTTTGTTTGTGATTGACCGTTAATGGCTTCCTTTGCTCGTATATAACAAAGCAGGAGAATTTAGTAAAATATATCACTGGGCTATAGTTCATTTTGCTTCGTATTTTCCTTTCAGAGACATCTCGAATGTAGAGCTTCCGCAGAACACACGTCTGTCAACTTGGTTTTCCTGGAGTAACTATACTTAAGTTCGTATGTAAGTATATAAAGTTCGTATGTAAGTAAGTATACTTAGTTCGTAAAGAAATAATGGTACATATTTCATTAACAGAAAAATACTATGTTGCTATTAAATATACCTATTGGGTCTTTGTTTTTAGGTTATTAGATGAACGTATTTTACAATAGAATTTGTTTCCAATTTCTTTTAAATAATCGTTTTACCATCACATAACATGTTTAATTTGTTTAATTTAATTAACATGTTTTAAAGAATTTAATTAAACATGTATAATTTAATTCTACTTGAAACTATTTGCTAATAAAATTCCTTACTTGCTAATTAAATTCTATTCTGATCTATAAATGTTATTTCGCATTCTTACACGAATTTGATTATTCTTAGTTAATCGTACGTTTCATTTTTCCTTATAAACTGATAAGTTTAAAAATGGTTTGAATTATTGTCCGCTGTGCATATTATCCCTAACTACAGACATGAATTTGAACGCGAACAGATGAGTCAATTTGACGCTCATAATATTGTACTTTATATTGACAATTATTACAAATTTTATTTAATTGTAATAACCATTATTTATTTGTTCTAACAAATTTATAAAGTTAGATATTCCAAGAATGATGAAATTCAAACCCAATTAACAACTTATTTTATTCTACATCAATTTATGTATTAATCAAGAGCACTTAGGACACTGTTGTTTTAGACAAAGGCAAGGAGTTTTTGAGGTTGACAATTGAAACTATTTGCGTACTGTTAAAATTCTTCCTCCTTGCTGTCATTAAATTCTATTTCTTCTTTGCCTAATATCTTATAAATTCTTTTCATGATGTCTGCGAAGTTGAATATTTAGTAATCGTCTTTTCGTTTCTTCCCTTACAAGACCTCTGGCCAAACATTTCAAAAAATCGCGTCTTTTGACATTTTTAGGCTCTTTCGGACTCTACAAAATATGAGCATATACGCAACTGATATCCAACATTCTACAGAAAATAGCCATTGGCCATCGATGTATCCTTAGACTGCGGGTGAAAACAGTACATTTTTCATCCAAACTGTCTAGGCCTCCTTTCGTGCTGTTATGGAATGCGACTGTACAGGCCTTACCAGTTTCTGGATCAGTGGATGGTCGGGAGTGCATTGTGGACACCATAGTAACCGCTTTATTCTTGTTAGTGACGTGAGAAGTAAGCATAAAATCTTTAGTACAACCACAGTCTGTTAATCTATTCTTGTTTGGTAAAACTTCTTTTGACACCTTCTCTTGTTGTGTTTTAAAGTTCCGAGGAGGCCTAAAAATGCGCGTAATTCAATAATGTATACGTCTCTGAGATTTGATTTAGCTTCTTTGTATTTCTTTCTCACAACTTGCAACTTTTGATTTGTGTGTATTATTACCTCCTTCAATAATTTTTTGACTAAATAATGGATTCCCACATTGCAACTCGTCCAGTTTTGGTGGACATGGTGTTTCCACCATGGTCCAGATCTTTGTTTCTAAGATATCCACGCACTCCAGGCAACTTGGGACGACGTTACGATTTGGATCTTCGATCGATGACTTGACACATGATCCATTTAAAAGTTGACCATTTAAATCCTTTTGTTTTTCGATAAAAATCACCATACCTGCCTCTCGCATCTAATCACTCGATTCTTCCTCGAATCACTATATAATTTATCTTTCAGAATTCATATCAATCCTCGAATATCATATCACTGTTACTTTCAAACACTCTTCAATGCAACTCAAGATCATGGGTCGAGTCAATTTCTCTAACCTTTATCAGTTGTGTCAATTCAAATCCTATCAAGGAACACTCTCAAGATCATGTCTGAACTCCGCACGATTCATTATACCTTTATCAGTTAACTCGACAAATCCTCAATAACACAGACCTATAATTTTTCAAACCACATCAATCAGTGCTAGACATGAGATAGATAGACTCCCTAGCACCAACCGATCAAATTCCCAGTACAAAACACAGACCGAGTCAATTGCACCCATCTCTAGTTTGGACATTGAAATAGATAGAATGACAGAATCGAGATTCAGAATTGCATACGAGTCTGGAAAATAACAGTTTTCAATGATAGTTTATTTAGAGGTTAGCATCTCAGGAAATCATTCTGCGTGAATGAATTCAATTAGAAAATTACGAGTTGGAAAAGTAACTCAGTTGTTCAATGGAAGGTGATGTATTAATGAAATTACATCTCAGGACACTTTTCTTGGAATAAATTACCATTAAATCACGACCGTTAATAAGTTTGTATGACAGATCGTCATTATGAAACACATATTTGCACTTTTCGGAATATTAATTCTTATCAGGTCTAAATAAAAAATCACATGGAATAAAACGTCTGAACAACAACATTAGAAATCACACAATATGTGCCATGAATCATACGTGAAGAAAAATAAATAAATTATATACTGCACACACACACACACACACACACACACACACACACACACACACACATATATATATATATATATATATATATATATATATATATGTGTATATATATATATATAATATATATAGCCACGGTAATATAAACGGTATACACCTTACTAATATACAAACTTGTCAAACTTCATGTTCGCATTACAGCCCAACTCCAATATAGAGTTGCTGAATCACAACAAGTCCATTGCAAGTCCGATCAGGGCCACGGCCCGAAAGTACGTAAATGAAAAAACAATGTATTGTCAGGACCACGTGCTGAGCAACTCCATGTCGGAAAAAAGGCGTATTAGGTTTTATTTTAATTATTCATTTATTTATTTATTATTCTTTTTTTACCTCTCTGGCCACGTGTATAGGAAAAAAATTGTTAATAATTATTTCTATTACTAAATTATTATTAAACAATAGATATCTTGAGTAATGAGAGAAAATGTAAATAATAGTAAATTTTACTTTACTTCCGGTGAATGTGTGTGATATGTTATATTACTGAATTCATAAGGGACAGTTTTTGTTGTTTTATTTATTTATTTATTTTAATTAAAAAATTTATGGTGACAATCATAGGACGTGTCAACTGGAGTCTCCACAATGTAAAATACACAATATTCATCAATGGAACACTTATATGAATGATTAACATCATTGCGAACACAAGCAACCAAATTATTTATTTATATATATTTTTTAATATACTTATTTCCTGTTCAATTTTACAAGTTTTTCAGGATGATGAATAAATTTATACATAACATTTTTGGAGATGCCAGAAATTAATATTAAAATTAAAGATAATTATGATATAATTTTAATAGTAATTACGAATAAAATTTGATTTTAATAACTATTGATTAATTTTTATAATAAATTTAGAGTTAAAATAAGAATTAAATTTAGAGTTAAAATATTTATAATATTCGAAACCCGTTTTCTAATCACTTGTTTTCTTATTTGAACATATTAACAGTAATCGTTCGTCACGCTTGTGACAACATTCGATTGTCTCAATCCTAATACAGAAAATTAATTTATTATCACGAACATCTTTTTATTTACGAAATATTGTATGGTTGCGACGTATCATTATTTGTAAATATGTCATATTTTTATTTATTGACATACTCACAGTCTATTTTGGGCACAGTTCTTTAGAATATCAATAAATTTGAGAAAACAGCTTTCACTGATGCATTTTCAGATTTTTTTGTTCTTATTGACATACGAAATTAACCTGTTTTTAGTCCCATTTTCAATGTTTCTGTATTTACTTTGGACGCGTCTAAATTGACCATTATCAAAGAAATGGAAATTTTTTATTCCTATATGTAATAAATTACTTTCTCTAACACATTGGTTAGTCAGACGTCTGGGCTCTTAATACCGAAAAATTGGTTTACGCCATACGTCTGTCCGTCTGTCTGCCCATCCATCTTACTGTGAAGAACGCTGACGGCTCTCCCGTAAGAAAGAGTTTCACCAAAAGGAATATCTATTTTCACCAAAACTCCGATCTAGTTGGTAGATATCGCGGCACCTTCAATTTAAATATATATTTTAATTTTTGGGGCTACTTTACATGAACTTCACGAACATTTCAAATTTTTTTCTCAACAATGTCTCCAAATTGTAGGATTAATGGTTTTTTGGGGCAGAGAAAAGTAGACTTATGAACATGGTGTAGGTCAAATTTTCAGGCAATTAGTTAAATATTTGAAAATTGTAAAAGTCAAATTTTTTCGATGTCTTTCTACAACTACAATATTGAAGTTACATAATTTCACTTTCAAAATTAAATGTTCCAAAGTGGTCATTTTTTTCAAAATTGGGTTTTTGCAAATTTTGCACAAAATAAATTTAAATTTTAAAACAATATTTTGCCAAAAATTGTTCCAAACTTTTGAACTTTGTGAACAGAAAATGCTAAAAGCACTGCATAAGATGTAATAAACAATTTTCAAACAATACACAAATGTAATATTTTTACTTCTCAATAATAGAAAGTATTATCATGCACCTGAAAACGAGACGTTAGAAAAACTCTTATTGCAGGATCCGGATCTTTCTGTCCTTTGGTAATCTTTCTGTCTGTACGCCTGTCTGTGGAGATAATCGTTCGGACGAGTATCTCCAAAATTTATACCCCAGATCGATCTAAACGGACTCGAGGACCTATGAGTTCGAAAAAGTTTTGATGGTGGGGATACTTAACATAAACACCAACATTTCCAAAATTTTCTCAAAAATGTTTCCATTTTTTGTCCAACTTTGTCCTCGGATAGAGTAAAAAATGAGCACTGAATAATATAGTTTTATTAAAGATAGAGGTTTTGGTATTAAGGGTATTTTATTCTAAACTCTTAGAGTCTTAAAAGAAGTTATTAGTACATAGGCGATAAACATTAATTCGAATTTTGCGCCATATTTGGAATTCAATCATTTGTAAACAATTCCTTGGCGCCAATTAACTGCAAATGATATACATTTTAAACGTCCCGCGTTAGACTTCGTCTTCTGTAAAATTAATCGGGCGGGTTTCAAGAGAGAAAGGCGACACGACTTTCGTATGAAAATCTTTGGAAGGACAAACTGCATTAAATGCTTTCAACGACGCTCGCGAGATTGCGCCAGCTACTGGTAACTGATAGAATTTCGTGTTGTTAACAATTTCTGAGAATCACATGCATGTCCAAATAAGTCGCCACGAAAGTCAATTGTTTCAGAACCTTCAGCCAAGCGGTTTCACAAAGGATTGCCCTGCCAGTAAAAAGGCTAAGTAATTCACATCTTAGCGGCATTGAAAAATTATATTTTGACGATTAGTGACGGTAGCGCAGACTCCGTGACCAGAGTTTTTGGCGCGGAGCCTTGCCTGACATTGTATTACGCCCGAATTATGACAGAAAACGGTCTTATTTTCGCCTAGACGACGTACATCGACAACTTCAATACTCAATAATTGGCACGCTGAATAGTTCTTAAATAATTGGCTTTCAAATTTTTTCCTGGTGTTGAGGTTACAAAAGGAGGAAGGTGTCTTGTTGTCAACCCTAATCATCGTTTGATGCTTTTCCCAAAACAAGCATTTTGCAAACCAGTTTTTTAATTTAATAATTATTGCGTAATTTCTGTTCAAAATTAATGCAATTTATAAACAAATATTGTCTTAAAAACGGCTCCAAATTTCGTAAGTTCCCCCCCCCCGTAGTGTAGTCGATGGGGATCCAAAACGGGGTTCACCTAGCAAAATGTGAGGGAGAAGATTTTATTTTTTTATTGTTGTTAGTAAGAAAACCTTAAGTTTTCCACCTCGGAATACTTTGGAAAACGTTTGGTTGCCAGATAAACATATTTCGGGTGTTTCTTTTGTTTAAGCGTAATAACTTTTTAATGGTTGATCTTAACGCAAAACTAGTTCAATTTGAATCTTTACATTTGAAAGATAATAAAATTCTTCCAAACTTTTTTCAATAACTATTTCTCTGAAGCAAATGGTAACTGAGCTACGAGATTTCAAATTTTTTCAATTTTTTTCGTCTTGAAAGTTGCTCAAAGTTACTAATGGACACTGTAATGTAGTATTTTGAATTCTTAAGGTCATTGTAAATAAAAATCGATTAAATACTAATATTTTTAATACTGAGGTTAAACTCGAGTTTGAAAGTTCAGGTAAGAGTGACAGCCTAAATTCTGGCAACTAACACGACTTACAGTCAAAATAACGTCATTTTATTGCATTGAAATCTTATAATTTTATTTTATTATTATTATTATTATTATTATTATTAATTATAATGATATAACAATGTAATGACAACAATAATAATATATTAATTTTTATGAAAGGATATTAAGATTAATATTATTTACAACAGCTTTTGAAATCTTAAACTCGGCCACGCTATTTAACATTTATCGCTACTAATAATTCTGCGTTCGTTTCACTCTCCACTTTTTTAAATGCAGAGTTCACAATAAATAACGTTTAGGAATGTATGTTGGTATTTAGGTATGTGATTTATATGTGAGAGCAGTTTGGACAAAGGTGAAGTGGTTGTGGTGAAGAAGAAAGGACTTGTGCCAATTCAAAACTTGTTCTTGTGGGACGATGTGACTGTACCTCAATCTTGTGGTGCGAAGTATATTAATCCACTCTGAATCAATTCAAAAGGGAAGTGTCAGTCTCTACGAGGTATATCACCAGCTCTTAGATTACGTAATAGATACTACTTCAAATTCAAAACCTATTGTCTCCTGGGTGGGAAAGAGAATACTACTATTTATTGAATCTCAAAAAAGTCCTGTCCCATCACACAGAACTTGTGTTCACAAAGTTATGAAGAGGGCAAGGGGATTTGATTTTGGACTTTAAGGGGACCCTGGTACTCCAATTTTTAATTTCCTGCATATCTTTTGCTACATTCTTTCACGACTTATAACTCTGCAATACATCAACTAGTGGTGTAAAATAGTACATACGTTCTAACTCTTAGTAATGGTTACTAATACCCGTACGATTTAAACTGAAATTTCTTTCCGAATCAACACATCTCCATCATTTTTGTAAAACTCACCACAAATCGTAGAACATTTGATGTGAAAACTAAATATTTTCAAGAAAAATCAACACAAATTTGACACATATAACTGCTTTTCATACATCTAAGATGACTCAACAATGACACTTAATTTTTAAAGAAATTCAGCTCCGCCAGCTCGTCAGCTCGAGGCACGGAATACCGTTGTTGCATTACAACCTGATATTCCCTGAAGGCTACCAATTTCTCTTACATATATTTCAAATAGGTTTTAAATAATTTCTAAAAGACTAATTTGTAAATATATAACAAAAACTCGAATATGAGGAACTAACAAAGAAATATAAAATAATATACGAATTTTAACATACTTATTATACAACTGCCTGGAATCCCTTCTAATACGTTCACGATACGCAGGAAATTCAGTGCGGATGACTATGTTTGACGCTAATTTTCAAAAAGTATTCATACTTTCGAAAAATTCAGCAGTGAAGATACGTGTAGGCTGCACGACGAATTTGAACTCAGCATTGCATGAAACAACTTTTTGATGCTTCTGTATTTTATAATTAAAGTGACAATCTTGCTTGTAAGAGAACAATGCATGTGAAAATTTGCTTTTCTCCATACTAATGAGTTTATTTTAAGCAATTCTCAGACGAGTTACTCCAACATACGGCCACAGAAACTTTATCAAAATTATACAATGATTTTCATTAAGTTCTCAGAAATACTTCCCTCAGAGAACATTCATATTTTTGTTACATACTACTATTCCACAGTGGAACGCTCAGTGCCTCGTAGTTGGAAACATTTGCAGAGCAGTAAGTTTACTTTTTGAAGCACGTATTCATACTCTTGTGTGTTTAGAGTAAATAACAAAGAATATTGAAGCCCTCACTGAAGATGTTTTGCTCGTAGAAATGGAAAATATTTGAACAGGTGTGTATATCCTATCTAGGGACGACCGCAATAAAAATATTAAAACAATAATGTAATTTCGGTGCTTCTGATTACGAATTTTTAATTATCGAAATGTAAATCTGTACCGCCGGCATTCAGCGAAAATTCCTCACAGTATTTTCTATTTAATCTAAAAAAAGCTTTACAACCACCAAAATCATATTGGTTTTTATTTTCATTTTGCTATAGGTATTATTCTTTTTTATCATTAAGCTTCGGATTTGTAGGCACGAAAAATTATAGAAATATGCAGACAAAATAGGCTTTTAAAAAGGCACTATAATTTTTTAACCTTATTTACGCACTTGGATAGAAAGTTTCTGAAATAAACATAGAATAGTTACCATCATGGAATGCTTGCTTTCATCGTTGCTTTGACAAAGCCTCGTAAAATCCTTTCAACCATTGTTGGCCAATTCGTGAAAAAAGTTTAAATTGCAGTAGCTATTTTTTGCTATTCATTAAATGCACGTTTATACTCTAATGCTGCACACTATGATATTTTTCTCACCTTTAATTTAAACATAATTGGAAACATTGCTTGATTTGTTTGAATCGCCATGCATTACACAAATGCTGTAACTAGTGGTTCTCCAACAGCACGTACTTTATTGCGTTATTGCTAAAAAATATTTCAAACTTTGAAATTTTCCAAAATTTAGAGAGATTTGATACTTTCGTCATTCGTTTAAACGTCTCTTTTTTATTCTCCCTTGGAAACAAATTGTAGCGATTTTAGAGCATTTGTATTAATTTTAAGCAGAAATTACGCAAAAACTGTTCGTTTAAAACAGTATTCATGGCATTATGCCCTTTTTTAAATATTTGTTTTTTTTAGCAGAGAGTTGATTTATGACAAAAATGTCTATATGCAATATTATATTTTGCAACGTTAACGTTTTGCAACTTTCAAAAATACAGAGATCACGAAAAATGAGACTGGTACCAATTTTTATACTGTTCTTTGATACATATGAGGATAAAATTTAAGAAAAAATTAAAGCCGTTTTTGAGAAAAATGGTGTAAAACTTCCAAGTAAAAAATAACTCGACAACCACCAGTAATTTTTCACATTTTTCATAATATGAAATAACCCCACTGTGGAGGCACTAAAACGGAATAGATTTATCGATAGTTGTTCGATATCTCTGTACTCTGCAGGATAAAAGGGAAAAAGAACGTATTTTTTAATTTTTTGATTAGGGATATTTGCATTTTGATTAACAAATACGAGAATATGCTACATTATTATATATTTGTGTATAATATGTATATTATTATATTTGTATATGCACCTTATTTTCTTGTCATCCCTTATTTCATATGAGAAGAACATTTAAAAAAATTGGGATTGATTTTTTAGAAAAGCAGCATTTTTTAAAATTTCCTATATTTCGCACAAAATTACAAGAAAACTATTCATATTATCAAAAAATTGAACAAGAAATTATATTAAGATATATCTTCAATATTTAAGTTTAGCAAGACGCCGTCCAAAAAATACACTTCGCAATTTAAAAAAAAATCTCGGGTTTAGTGTACATGAGATGTGCACCATTATCTTAAGTGTCCTTTACACTATCCGATAACAAAATGTAATAAAACATTTGGGCTCAATATTGTCGAAAATGTTCCAGGGATAGAGTTCAAGTAAAGTACCGCCCAAAATTAAAGTATGGGTTTCAAATTCAAGAAACTCTAAAATGAGCCAGATTGATTGAGGAATGAAAATCTTGAAAAAATCGGATGAATGGTTTAGGCGCTAGCAAGGACCACAGAACAACAGACAGACAGACAGGCCGAGAGAGAGACACACGTTCAGCCGTCAATCAATTTTTCGGTATATAGGACCCGCAAAACATGAATTTGTATTACACACCGTGATAGAGGAAGTAATTGACTATTTATAGGGAAAGATTTATCCATATTTTCGTTACCAGGATCCGGCAATAAGAAATTTTGTGTAAAATAATTTTTCCCCGCAGCATCTCAGTACTTTCTATTGCGTTAGTACTAGCAAGAAAGTATAAAGGAAATATCGCGCGTGGCTTATGGCCTGTTTGTATGAGTGCTAGTCCGGCATTCGCCTGGTGTTTATCGGAGGAACCACGAAAATCTACGTATTAGAGCAGTTAGCGAATAGTATCCTCCCACAGAATGTGGCTTGTGGCCTGTTTGTATGAGTGCTAGTCCGGCATTCGCCTGGTGTTTATCGGAGGAACCACAAAATCTACGTATTAGAGCAGTTAGGAATAGTATCCTCCCACAGAATGTGGCTTGTGGCCTGTTTGTATGAGTGCTAGTCCGGCATTCGCCTGGTGTTTATCGGAGGAACCACAAAATCTACGTATTAGAGCAGTTAGAGAATAGTATCCTCCCACAGAATGTGGCTTGTGGCCTGTTTGTATGAGTGCTAGTCCGGCATTCGCCTGGTGTTTATCGGAGGAACCACAAAATCTACGTATTAGAGCAGTTAGAGAATAGTATCCTCCCACAGAATGTGGCTTGTGGCCTGTTTGTATGAGTGCTAGTCCGGCATTCGCCTGGTGTTTATCGGAGGAACCACAAAATCTACGTATTAGAGCAGTTAGCGAATAGTATCCTCCCACAGAATGTGGCTGCCTTGATGGACTCTGTAGAAACGAATGTTTGGTCAAAAAACGATCACGGTCGGAACTCGAACCTAGAACTTTTAGGTCAAATTCGCTGCAGAGATAACGTCAATACTGGCTCTGAGATAAATTCGGCCGGTGGTTGACCTTTAGAACATCATGTAAAATTACGAAACACAATGTGGAAATGCTTTGGAATTACAATGCTCACGGGGATCGCAAATAGTTTTTAAATATATCCAAGAATGAATTAAAGACAGTTTCAATTTCATTCTACACGTTTATAAACAGATTTATATAAAACATTAATTAATATGCACATTAAACAGCGTTTCACGGATCATGTACTTCAGTTTTAATTTGAAGAGAATCACAATTAATACCAAGCTAGATCCAATACCAGCTACCATACAATTAATGTCAAGCTAGATCAGGCATGCCAGCACAGTGTAACTAACATTTATTAATTCGTACTTAGTGGCCAATTAATTGCCTATCTTTTTAATTAATTCTCTCCTGTAGTGAGCACCATCTAAATATGAAGCTTCTATAGTTTGAAAGCCAACTGAGATGATGCTACTTGTTCTGTTAAGGACGAAATGCGACAATCCTTGTCTTCAAAAGACCGAAGTTTTTAGCACCACGGATGGACGGTTAAACACGACCCACGCACACGCGGAGATTTAAAGCTGGTCCGTATGGCCTAGGTGTGAGAGCCCCTTTATACCTTCGGCCTCTGAGAAGAGCGTTTGCACGGGACTGTACCTTGCATGAGCCAGCCTCGGCGGGCGCTCTGTGGCCGGCGAGGGGGGAACAGCAGGTGGCACAGCAGTTCAGCTCCGGTAACCTCCCCGTCCGCCCCTCCCACCCTCCTCACCCCCACCGCGGCCCGAAGTGCGCGCCCTTCCGTCAGCGCCCTAATGAGGCACGGGTGGCGGGCTCCGAACCCAGGACTGCGGTCGGCCGTCGCGGGCTCTTGGCTGTTGGCCCTCAGAGCCCTTGGTCACTGAGAGGAGGCAGGACTTTGCCAGCGGTTCGCCGTCATTGTGGGGTTGCTTGCCTACTACTGTCGGCTGTAGATGTATCAAAGCGCGTGGTTTCTGATCTTCGTGCGGTTGGCGTATTATTCACTAAAAACCGTGCATTCCAAAGAAGTAGCGCAAACTTTCTTATGTTTATACGGAATCCTAAAATTGTCACGTACTAAGTGCAAATTATTTTTATTTTAGCACATGCTACATAGGTAGTACATAATTTTTTTTGAATGATGCAGCGAAAAACGGCGATAACTTGGGAGAAAATTCGTATTGTATTCTACGAAAAAATTGATAATTCTTGTTCCTGTATGTAGAAAATTACTTCTTCTAACACGTTATACTATAATCAGAATCCCCGTTTTGAAGACTCTTCATACCGAAAATTTGGTTTACGGAAAAAGGACTATCCGTCTGTCCGTATGTCTCTATCTGTCTTTTGTATCCTGTCCGGAAAAACCTTGGGCAGAATTTTTACCAAAATTGATATGCTCTGATTGATCTGGCTGATCTCACTATTTGTTGAATATGTAAATGATATTTTGATTTTTGGTGGTACTTTACACAAAGCCTCATAGATATTTTCATTTTTTTCTAAAAAATGGCATCACATTTTTGGATTAAATTTTGTATCGGATGGAAAAAATGTATATAAAAGTGTGGGAAGCTCGATTTTAGTTGATTTCTCAGATTTTTTGAAAGTTTCAACATTTTAAAAATATGTTGAAGCCTTCCTACAACTAAAACATTGAAGGTAGAGATTTACATTTCAATGAAATCTGTTCTTGAAAGTTTGATCTTTAAATGATAAAATCTACATTTTTTAAAAAATATTAGTAATTTTTGCTTAAATTTTCGTGAAACAAAGGCAATTTTAAAAACAAGATTGTGCCAACACGGATAAAAAATTTCTCTTTATACTTTTTGTAGAGGTGCTGCTAAATACTCTGAATAATTGAAATGATTGAAGGCGTTGTCATTGTCAGCAATAGTATTTATTTCACAAAGAGCAGCTTTCGATGGCTTAGCCATCATCATCAGTTTTCTGCTGTCTGGGAGCCACAAAAACGAACTGCGCCTCATCGGTCCTCTGCGGAATCAATATACTCTGAATAATACGTTACGATGTATTCTTTTGATATTTAAAAAAGGTACAAATATAATCTCTCATAACGTTCATACTTACATTACGGCCGTTTTTATGTATTGTTGCATTTTTAGATACAAGTGCTTGAAATTTTTCTTTTACAGTTTCTCAAAAATTAAAAGTTTTCTGTGAAAATTTGCGCGCTCTTTGTAACCTGTAACTTTGGGATACTAATTTTCCAATTTTCACCATACTCTCACAACCAGTATACATATTTTGGACAGCATTAATGTAGGTCTTACTTACACCTTGTTTGTTCATGACCAGCCACAACTTACGTTTATTAAGGCAAATATACTATCAATGCACAATCGTCCTACTACTGAGCATATAATACTTACGCCTCTATAGTTCTGAGAGTCCAGAATATTTCCTTTTTTATGATAGATGTTATGATTGCCAACTTCCACTCTTTAGGAAGTATCTCCCCTTCCGTACATTTGTTAAATTATTGAGTAAGAACCTCAATCAGTATCCATGGACCTTCTTTGATCAATTATACATTTGAATTCTCCATACCTGGTGCTTTACCATTTTTCATTTTCATATGTGCCTGTTATATTTCTTTTCCGTGATTTCTTCAATCCGCTTGTCCTGGCTGGGTCAAGTTCGGATGATGCTCGCTGGGGGAGACACCTGGGTAAACCCCGCTGCATCGTTGGACGGCGCCAGATCACATACTCCAGTGGGGAAAGAACATTACCGCTAGCATGACGAATGACCTATGTAGTTGACGTGCCCGGGTACAATATGATTTTTAACGATCAACAACAAAGAAAAACACTTCACATCAACCATCGAATAGAAGCTCTGGCATGTGTTACAGATCTCAACATCTTCATGTCGGTTGGAGAACATGACCATTGAATACATCCGGTGTCGGTTGAAGGGAAGCACCTCGATGTTAATTTCCTCTGGTTTGGTTTCAGTCCTTTTGCTTGAAGTGCTCGTTCGCGTTATCCAAGCGGCGCGCAGTAGTCACCCCCTTTGATCTCCTTAGAGGGGTGTTAGGTTACGCAATTCTCGCTGCCGAAATCGTGTTACGCAGCAGCAAGTGCTATGCGGCAGAGCTCGTTGAACAATCTAAAAGCGCTCGCCAGCCAGCGAACTGAAGAAGGGAGACGTGCGAATGTGATGGAAGTGGATATGTGCCGATCAGTAAGAGGTGGGAAAACGTGCGAAGGAGGCACAGGGCAACATCTGATGTCACAGCAGTGCCTCTGAGAGAGTTGCCAGGGTTCGAGTGCCGATGAGGCAGGGTTTTCAACACTACCTAGGGCGAATTCATGCGTTGTCTGGAGGAGAATTCTAGCGGCCGGCTACTCTGATCGGTATTTCCGGTTTCTCCCATCACACAGGCGAATGCCGGAGCAGTACCTAACAAACGGCCCGGACCGCGCGAGATATTACCTTCTTCCTTGCTCTATCCGCGGCGCTTCCTTACACTACATACATGCACACTGCATAACACACTTGTTGGGAGCCTAGTCGGCAGGTTAGAACTTGTTCCGGTTGGGGCTGTGGTGGAAGATATCTGGTTAAGGAATATTCCCGCAAGCCGACGTAGTTTGGAACCGCATCTCGCCATCCAGGTGGCGTAGTGGTTAAGCGCAAACCAGGAGGCCCGGGTTCAAATCACGGTTGGGGCGACCAATTATTTGAAAAATTTAATTATTGCCGATCCGGTGGCCGAGATCGCTAAGGCAGTAATGGCGTAGCAATCTCGGACCGAAGGGTCGCGGGTTCGGTTCCGGCTCGGGCATGGTTCTATTTGTGTTCGCCCTCCCTTATCATCACCATAATTAGCATACCGTTGACTCCAATAGTGATCGCTAATGACCTAGATGTTGATGTGACCTTAAATAACAAAAGAAACAACAAATTTAATTAGTGTTACTCAGTAACATGATCAATATGGATTTCTTTACGTTGCGAACCAATGCCCGACTGTAATTGCGTCCAATAAAGTGACAGGAAGATGACAATTATAAAATAAAAATTTATTTTATTCACATCATTTTATTGATTTTATATTTGCGATATCTCCAACTTATAAACGTTTTTGCGGTGCCTGACGTTCTGGATGAGATGGCTTGGGCAGTGGCGAATATCTTGCTCCATTCGAAACTTGTATGAGCTGAAAATATAGAAGTAAATCAAACAATATCTGTGTGTATTCTTCAACTAACTAGAAATACTTAAAACTGTACTTATTTCGTTCATCTTCTGATGGTGTTACGGGTTTCAGGTGATACGTTATCGAGATCAACACAAATTGAGAGGGCGGTTGATTGACAATGTTACGGCAATGAAAAATGTTTTATGAAATTACGAAGTAGAATACAAAATGTAAAAAACATATTTAGAATATTTTATGACCTACTCAAATTTTGTTTTAATCATAAGGTAAAATCATTTTCTTTCGTACACGTAAGATGAGATCTTCAAAATCTAGTACTGATTTATTTTCGCCGCACCCGTCTGCCCTATGAAGGCTGAGCATCTGCTGTGTCAAAACATGCAATTCATTCTTTTTCCTTGTGCTATTGTCCAATTAATAGTATTTTACAAATACTAGTTGTTGTAGAAGTGCGTGAACCATTATATTATACATGTGTCAACGCACATTAAACGTTAGTAGTACATATTAAATAACATTTTATTTCTATAGTGTAATAGCTTTCCCCTACAAAGAGACGTAAGTATTCATTTATCATAAAAGTACTAACATATGTGTCTTCATGCCCCAGAAGTTATGTAACACGTTTTCTAAAATATGCCAAAATACTACATTTTTAAGAAAGAGACGTTACCGCCAAATGTACACGTCTGCTGAAGGCTGGAGAACTCCCCGCTGCGCGACTGTCTCTGCTGGGAGACGCCGTACGTGCCACGCGACGCCTGCGGCCCCACCCAGGGCACCGCGACTCCCTCTGCAGATTCCACAGCTCCCCCCAGAGAAGAGGTTCACGTGAAAAAGAAAACAGCTACAGTAGTAAAAGCAAGAGGCAGTATAAGGAATTCACATTGGGATGCACGAATCAAAGGAAATTCGTGCATCCTAATTTGGGATGTCCTGAAAAAATTAGTTTCAAGGGAAAAACTTGATACTCACAAACATGAAACGCATGGGGGTCGACATCGCCCCCTTTGTTTACCCTGTCCTAAAACTGCAAACTGCTTTTCTATTTACTGGGGAATACATTTCGAAGCCATTTCTTTTGTAATATGAATACTAATATGCTGGAGGCACGTTAAGTAAGGGACTGAAGTTATTACTTCTAAGGAAAATGCCCAGGGATATTATACTAAGCGTTACATGCAGGAATATTACTTTACACAATATATAATTAATTAATAAGGACCACATACAATTAAAATTTTAGATAAAAAACCATAATAGGCCTTAGAACCCTAAGAAACGACTCCTTACGCACATCTTCCCTTCTAAAGAAAGCTCTCAAAATTTAATGCTCATATTAAATGATTATTAAAAAATTTACTTCTACATTTCTTACACAAGAAACACGACGGTCTTAGATATCCGCCCAAGAACTCATGATCCATATCGACACTTCTAACACGATTCCAAAAGAAAATTCTTTCAAAGGATTTATAAAAACGGTCCACTTGTATATCAAAATCACCAAGTACAAAATTTAAAGAGTTTAAGCATTTCCGAAGCAAAGCAGGCGGTAGGCCTACCTCCTGAAAAACAGCGCGGGTTCCGGTTTCCAGATCAAGTTGCATTAGAAATTACAAATCAATTTTTTTCACGTAAAATCTAAACAATTAAGATCATTTCAACAGAAATACTTTTTAAATTAAAAATTTGATAATTTGAGTTTATCAGGGACGTATGCCGGCGCCCTAGGTTTCTCTATTCTGCAGACGCCTCACGGATTCCGGTGATCCTGTTTATTTCCACTAGAAATCCCAAATTATTTTCTTCAACAAAACACATAGTTCAATTGCCCTGTTCATCTTCTCATATATATATATATATATATATATATATATATATATATATATATATATATTGTAAATTCAAGGTTTCAGGAAGGAATGCCGTCGCGGCGGCCATGAACCTCATTCGTGAGCAAAAGGCCAAGGTTCCGGCATTCCAAATCAACGACAAATTAGTGATAAAAAATTCCCCTTACACAAAAAATATAAAACTAAATCTACTTGCTTAGAAAAATTTCTAATCTATCAAAAATTATACAATAGCGTTTCCGAAACGCATCCCGGCACATAGATTCATACTTTCTGAGGCCCGCGCCCAGAATCCCATCTTCACGGACAACGCTTCCATTAGAAATTCCAATTAATATTCACTCGCCAACAAATATAAAATTCGGTCTAATTTCATAGAAAAACTTCAAATAGATAAAAAATTATAGATTCAGCGTTCCGAACAAATGCGGTCGCCCGGGTTCCAACTTTCCACGAAAGGCGCCCTCGTTTTGGTGTTCCAGGTCAACATTTCATTGGATATCCCCAAAAATTTTCCTCTTAAAAATATATAAAATGCAGTCCTCTTGCGTAGAACATCTTCTTATACATAAAAATTTACAGTTTCAGCGTTCCCCCAAAAAGTCGGTGCCTGGGTTCCACAGAGGATGCCCGGATTCCGGTTTTCCAAATCAACGCTTTCATTGGAAATCTCCAAACCCGATTACCTGCTCAAAATATATAAAATTAAGTACTATAAGTAGAGAATCTTCTAATATATAAAAATGTATAGCTTCCGTGTTCCCAAAAGAAATGCTTGTGCCTGGTTCTTTCAACGTTCCCTGCATTTCTTTCAACGTTCTCGAAAGAAATGCTCACCTTCCGCGGAGGGCGTTCAGGTTCCGGTATTCCAGGCCAACGCATTCATTGGATTCCATGGTTAACTGATGAAATTCGGAATTTAATGAAAGAACGAGATGCAGTGCATGCTATTTTCCGGAAAACTAAATGCGAACTACTTAAAAAACAGTACAAATGCTCAGAAATTTAGTTACGCAGAAATGCCGCAACGCTAAAATAAAATATTACCACACCACCTTTGGCAGAGTCCGCGACTCGAAAACGATTTGGAAAAATTTGAAAAATCTAGAAATAGGTAAAGCTCCTCCCCAAATTGAAATGAATATTCCCCTAGAATCTCTAAATCATAATTTTGTAAGTAACATTCCTTCATTTGACTGTAACTTGAAGAGTCAATCCCTCGCGCTTCTCCAAAACTCAGAAACAAAATTCAACGACGAATTTTTCTTTTTATCCGTGAACATGAGGATATAATAAAATAGTTCAAAGTCTCAAATCTAATGCTTCAGGTACCGATGATATAAATGCCAAACTGCTAAAAATAGCCTAGATGTGACCTATCCAATCATTACCGAAATAGTAAATTTCTCTCAATGAGCGGACAATATCCTTTATCTTGGAAAAGTGCGCTCGTGCATCCTATTCCCAAGACAGCATCAACCAGAAACCCTATTGAATACCGCCCAATTAGCATCCTCCGACTATTTCTAAAGTACTCGAAAAAGTCGTCCGTAAGCAAACTGAACTGTATCTCCAAACCAATCACTTTTAAACGATCAGCAATCAGGTTTCCGTTCCGGCAGGAATACTACGTACTGCGCTACTGAATGTTATTGAAGATGCGAGAACAGCATAGATCACAGTAATATAACTATGTTAATTCTTCTGGATTTCAGCAAAGCGTTCGACTCAGTAGATCACGACATCTTACTTGCAAAACTAAAAATCATGGATTTGCAGCCTAGCGTACATGGTTTTAACTATTTAACTTCCAGAACCCAAAGAGTGGTGTCCGGTGTCGCAGCTCAAGGACCTTAAACTTAACCAGGAATTGCCCAAGGCACTGTATTAGGACCACTAGTATTCTTAATGTATGTAAACGATGTGGAAATGCACTTAAATATTGCAGTCATCAAATGTACGGATGATCTTCAGATATATCTAAGTGGCCACCCGTCTGAACTCTTCTCACTCGCGCATAAAATTAACGAAGATTTGATAAACTTAAACAAATGGGCAGCGTTATTAGGCCTACAATTAAACCCAAATAAATCACAGTGCATGATTATCAGTTCAAAAAGCACTGTGAATAAAATATCATCTTCTACCCTGCCTAAAATTTATATAAATGACACTGTTCTACCTTGGTGTTCCGAAGTCAAGAACCTAGGAGTGTTATTGACAACACCCTCAGCTGGAACTCGCAAGTAGATTCAACATGCCGTAAAGTTTTTGCCGCAATGCATTCGCTGAAACGCCTCCGAACGCTTTTACCAATTAGTACACGTGAGACACTCATTAAATCACTTATTATGCCACATTTTGACTATTGCGACTTTCTTCTGACAAACATGACATCTAAATTACAACGTAAATTTCAAGTAGCACAGAACGCATGCGTACGGTTTATTTTTGATCTAAGAAAATACGACCATGTATCGCACTTTTTTGACTCACTTCGTATGCTTACTCTTAGACAAAAGACGGTTACTTCATCTCTACTTCTTCTCTATAAAATGTTACACGGTTCTCTAACACGTCTAATAAGTAATTTCAATCCTCTGAAATTAAACCGAGCTCGTAGTTCAGCTCTGCTCTGTGTACCACGTCACAGCACGACTTCTTTCAGTAAATCTTTCACCATTACAGCCATCCGAGCCTGGAATAAACTACCAGCGAGTCTAAAACATTCGAATACTTTCCGTAAATTCAAAAACGAATTAAATACTTGGGTAAGGTATAACGACATATAGAATGGTATTAATGTCCTCTTCATCCTCCAGACTTTTCCCACTACCAAGTACCGGTCACCGCCCCCCTAAGCGCCGCACTTTCTCACTCTTTAAATTCAAAATTCCACCCCATACCTCACTACTCTATTCTCATTTTCACTCCCTCTCACTCCATCTAAATTATTAACAACCCATATTTTCTGTGCATCCTAATAAAACTGTTTCAAATAGATATTTAAAGAGATTAGCCACGCTCCAAATAAATGCTAAAATACTTACAGCTATTTTTTGTACTGTCATCATTGTCATATCTACAATATATAGGTCTTAATAATAATTACAATTGATGTTTATATCCTATTGTACTTTTACTTTGTTTCTTAATACTGTTAATATTATATTAAATTCTGGTACTATTAACTTGTATCCTATTGTGCTTCTCTGCTGTTACAAATGTGTACTTCTTCCTCCTTTTCTTCACTATCTCTTCCTTCCTTTCCTTCACAGTCTTCCCCATTTATGTCATTACGACCTCTTTCCTAAACGCCTCATCTCTTCACCTTCACTACTATCTATACCATATTCTTCTATATTAATGTTCGGCCATAGCCCCATCCTGATTGAGGTTTTCTGGGTTTATAATTGCAAGGGGTACGCCGGGGTGGCCTGCTTTCACTCCCAGTCATAAATGTAAATTTGTCCCCTTTAGTCTCTCTCCTTTCTTCTTTCTCGTTCGTTTTTCTACTTCATTTTCATTTATGATTCCCCCTCTATTTTTTTCTTCTCTCCCCTTTCTATATCTATTCTTTGGCCCCAAGCCGCCATCCTGATTGAAGTAATTTTAGTCTTTGGGATAATCCCCATCTCTCTACAAATATGTGTAAATATTTTTAATTGAGTTGTGTATTTCAATTTCAGCTTTGGCGTAAATTTTATTGTTTAAATGAAACATTAGAATAAGGTGATGATTATATTGATTTCAATGCTGCATATAACTGAAATTTATTGTATGAGTAAAAAATGTTATTTACTTTTGGGTCAGCTGACCTCCATCTCGATCAGGTTTTCATCCAGTTTCCCTTGATCTATGAGCAAAAGCTGTGTAGCTCCCTCGTATCCCCCTCTTAAATATCAATACAGAATCGACACTAGTTCTGTTTTAGCATTAAATCAATAAAACCGATTTAAAACTTTGATATTAATTGTTTTATTTCCCTAAAAATATTTCCTGTTCAATAATTGGAGTTTTATTAGCAACTGTACGTTGAAAATTGATGTTAATAGATTTTCTAAGAGCTCATTGACGTATAACAGTATATATCCATGAGTGATAGTGAAGTGACAAAATATGGCGTCGGGCGCAGTCGGTTGGCTTCAAAAAGAATCGTTCATTACCAGTCTAGTACTATATGTCTATGGTTCAGATAGACTACAAATGGATCTGCCAGCATCGTCTACCACTCTCTTGTTGGTTCCAGATAGACCAGGCCGTTTATTCAACATCCACTCTCTTCTCATCTATTGGTTCAGGTGGACCCGAAATGATTCTTCCAACCTCTCTATTGCTCGCGCAAGTTTTCTTGATACACGAGCTCCCTAGTCATCACCCAGCGCCGAATAGCACGGCCCGGTCAGATACTTAGGTTCGACACGGAACGACACGTACCAATTTACAATGCTGGCAACAACCGCCTCGTACTTTCAAAACAATTGTAGCATTCCTCGTGGCACGCTTTGCCGTGTTAAGTTCATGCCCACAGTTGGTACGCCCTTTTAAGCCGTGACGTAGCCAGAGCCCTCCTCTCCCCGCACCCCGCTGTGGAATATCAAGAAAACTTGCGCGTGTAGTACTCACCTGTTGCTTCAGACGGACCGATAACATCCTTTATACTCTCCTGCTGGTTAATATAGACTGGAAATGGTTATGCCAACATCCTCTCTGTTCACCTGTTGGTTCAGATAAACCGGAAAGGAGTCTACCAGCATTCATACGCAATTGTTTAGTGACTGAACGCATTTTAAACATTATTTTCACAGAAATGAGACGAGGTTATAAGATCCGATGACTTTTATTAAATTGCGCTAAAACTTAAAATACGTCAGCACTGAATGTTGGAGACTATAATATTGCCTTCTAAATGCAAAGTAAGTACAATTTGTTGATTAATAAGCGCTCACGATTAAAGCGAAAATGCGAAGTTGGCAAAGCAAATTACAAACACACGACCTCAAAAACAATAGTTTACGGAATTTAAGCCAGTAGTTGTAATTTAAATTGTTGATATTTCATTGGCGAATTTTCTGTTTACAAATGAAATTAAATGTAAATAAATCGTATTTTGATTGAAAGTGAAAGATATGATAGCGCTTTCCTTCGAAATTCTCTACAAAAAATAAGGCTTTATTAGATGTAAATAGATAAAAGAGTTGGTCCATACTTGCTAAACTGTTCATGTTGATGATTCTCCCTCTTGATTTCTTTAAAAAAGGGAGAAACGCTTGTGTCACTCGCACTTGACCCAAGGATGTTCACATCCAAAGGTCATCTTCACATCGTCAACATCCATCACTCCTGATTCACCAATTTTGCTACAGCATTATTGCGGCCTTAATTCTGTAAAAATATCTTAATTTACTCATTTTGAGATTTTTTTAGAAGATAGTCATTAACTTGACTTAAGATCTAAGCTGATTTGACAAGTTAGAAAGTGTTCGCTCTTAAGTTCTCATTTTTAAAATGCGAAAAAATAACGGGTAAACATTTTCAGAACAGTTAAACTATATTAAATTTTATTTGATATTTGTCTGTTCATCATTTATAAGTATTTATTTTCTCTTAATTTAACAGACAATTCAATAACACATCATTAATGAATTTATAATAAATTCATTAATGATATCTACAAGAAGTTATTGTTAAAATCAAGGATGTATTTATAAGAAAAACATTAATAGGTTTGAAAACATATGTAGTGTGTTATTCAAATGTATGTAAAACCTGATGGCCAGAGAAATCATTTAAACAATATTAATTTGTGTCAAAGAGTACTTTGAGTTTTTTAGAGAACTTCTTGGATTCTTATTTATTTCAAAAAATCGCATCGTTAATCATTATACACACAGTGTGTAATATTCACGTCCCCAATTGAAATCTCATTTTTGTAACGACAAGAAACAACGACATTAGCAAATATTTTGAAATTCAACAAAATAGGAATTACACAAAATTCTCAATTGCTCATAAATAAAGATTTCACGCAAACTTCCATAAATATATTTTTCAAAAGTCGTCACTCGCCGCCCATTACACTTTACTGCGCTTTGAAATTTAAAATGTTCGAAAAATTAGAAGCACATTTGTCACCAACTGCGCGTCGCGACAATGTTTCTAATCTTTTGCTGCAGCCGTATCTTAGTCGTGGAACCTGTCAGTGACCCTGACCAGCCGCGACAAGACAAGGAAGGGCAAAGTTTGCCTTCTGCGAACCGAGACCAGCCGGTGGTTTGCAACTACAAATGCTCAGGGACATCAGATAATGTGCAAATCCATTACATTACGTAAGGTCTTTAAGGGGGGAGGTGGTCAAGCAAATCTCACCTAATCTTACGTGAGGAGAGGGGATCTCGGCAAATATCACGTAATTTTTTTCGCTAAAAACAGTGCTAAATTGCGAAAACTGAGACAATTTAAGTAAAACACGTTTCTATACTAAAATATAGGTAAAATCTTGCACAATAATTTTTATCGCGGTTATGTGAATACTACAATAAGTAGCATAGTATACTGAAAAATCTAACAAAAATTTTCAAACCTTTTATCATTAATGAGATAAATCTCATTACCCGTATTTTTACAGGAAAGAAAATCACCTAATGTTTTTAGAAGTGCAATTATATTTATTATACTTCAGTCACTCTTTTCTAAATGCTAGTCATATCTATTCTTAAATAAATGTAATTAAGCAAATTACGTTTTAAAAAATCCCCAATGCAATCACCGTCAATACTTATTAAAATACGCGATTTTAAAAAAATATCACGTAGAAATTAGAAGGAGAGGTTAATCAATGTGACATCGCCAAAGGATGGGAGGTGAAAAATCGCCAAAATCGCATCGCGTATTTTATGGACGGCTTAGCAATAATGAGCGCGAAGGTCGCGTCGGATTGAAGACCGGAACACCCGTTCAACAATTACCTGAATCAAATACCTGAAAGAAGTCGCTAGATGTTGCATTGGAAAAAATACCGGATAAAGGTTTACACCATTTATTGGAAGAAAGTAGTTTTTCTGCGTTATAATTGAGATTTTACTGCGACATTTTATGTAATGTATTTAGATCATCAAATGGTGTGCATGGGTACTGATCTGTCTTTTGTTCTGGGCAAGTCAGACACCAATACTTTGGATTAAATTGAAATTCTTTTCACATAAATAATAAGTTAATAGAAGTGCCGTTGATAGGTAGAGCTGTACGACCTTGCCAACAGCTCGCCTTTGCCGAACCTGGTACAGAAGTCAGAGCCGACTTCTATTTCGTAAATGATCTTGGCTGTCAGGTGACGCTTACATCGAAACAATGTTGCCGACGTTTAGACCACCTTGTCGTGAAGGGTCTTCCTCAGAACTGTTGTGCGACGTGCCTTTGACGCAGCATCTGCCTGGACAGCCAAGATCGTTTATGACTGGCCGCGGAAGAGCCTCGACTTCACCGACTTCTATTTCCTTTTTGTTTCTTTTCTTTTCATTCTTTTTCCTTCGCGAAACGGACTCAGGCGTAAAGACGGCAATTTTGAATCCTCCCTCCATTTGAGTGCAGCTCACCGCATCCGCTATCCGCAAGTCCGGCATCGCGCAACCCGGGCGGCAACGGCGACGGCTGAGTGCGTCGGTGACGTCGAGCAGCAGCATGCCGCAGACGCGAGCTAGCGCAGGCTGTGGGCGCCGGGCCCGTCCGCCAACAGCACGCACGCGAACACGCGCGCGCCCGGGCGTGCAGGCGGCGCGCGGCCGCGTGGCCAAGCGAGTCGCAGCCCGTCACCAGCGGCCCTGCGCGCCAGCCCGCCCCTGCGGCCGGCGGCTGGCAGCAAGGGCACCAGCTGCATGCACCCCGCGCCAGCACTCGCGCCAACCAGCACGCCCACCACCTGGCGCATTCACAAGCCCCAGTAACACTAAAATTATTTAGTATCTATTTAGTCAAAAACAGTAAAAAAATGTGTGAGCATTTATGTATTCATTGGGGAAGATTATCTCCGCAAAGAGTTCCAGAATCATCCCAACAATGTAACTATAAATAGTTGAAGAATAAATTTTTAAAATAATAATAATGACAATAAAATAACAATATAATAATAATAACAATAAAATAACCATATAATAATAACAAAATAATAATAATAATAATAATAATAATAATAATAATAATAATAATAATAATAAAACAAGTGTTTCACAAAATCTCGTAAATCGATCATGTTTGTATCACCTGCTGAACGTGGTGGACTTAAAATTATTCAACTTAAAAGAAGCTTAATCATTTGTTGTTTGACACTATCACATTTTATGTGATATTGGAGTGCATTTCAGCGTTGAAAATGAAAACTAAGTGCACTGCGGAAAGGAAAGTGGCAACGCTTAGGGTGTTACGTTGGAGAGAAATGCTAAACAAGAACAATTTATGCCACAGATCACAGGGGAATATTGCAATATCATGAATATTTACAAAGATCTAATCTTGACCAAAAAATTACAAAATCTAACATTACCCAGGAATCATTGTAGATAAATTCTGCAAACTCAGACTCTGTGCACGGCAGAAATAAGGCTATAAATACCATGCTTAATTCCAGTGCTGCCTTACAGCTTTGGTACTGTCAGATGGACACAAATTGAACTAGATGCATTCAATACAAACTGCAGAGTACTGTGTACCAGATGTAGATGTCACCATCTTAAAAGCGCAGTTGAGAGATTCCACCTACTTAGGTCTTTAGGAGGAAGAGGTGTATTAGAATTTGTGAATCTGCATCACCAACAACTGGAGAGACTGCGTCAGTACTTCCACGACAAAGCTAATGGAAGTTAGCTACATCGGATTGTAACATACATTGACCGGAAAATCACACCATCGAATTTGTCCGATGAAAAAATGAATCTACAAAAGCAAATACAGACCAATGAAATGAAAATCAGCAACTGGAAGAAAGCAACATTTGCACGGTATCCCATACCAGATGGAGAACTGATGGACCGTAAGTCATTGATTAATTGGCCGTGTAGGAGAACTTTGCTGTAACATTTCATGGTAGCTATTGGGATGATATGGTATCAACTACAAAACCACCGTAAATTTATCCTGAAAGACACTAACGTTTCTAACGACAAATGTCAGCTATGTGGAGAACACAGAGCAATATAGAACTACATTATCAAGGATGACTCTCTGTATACTCAGAATATACAAAATATGACATTCGTAAAGAGTGGTTTATCAGCAACTATACCACAACCGTATGACCCAGGTAACGAACACCCATATTATAAGTACACACGAACCAGTCTCTGACACAAATGATCACAAAATGTACTGGAACAGGTCCATCATAACAGAAAGGTCTGTATCACTGTATCATCTAATAAACCGGACACTGTATGGCATGCCAAGAAAAACAAGGTGTATCTGATTGATGTCGCGGTCCCGCTAGCTCACAACATCCCAAAGAAAAGGAGTGAAAAAAATCTAAAATATCCCCTTGAGATCAAGGAGATGTGGAGCGACTTGGAAATGGTGATGATTGTACCAATCATTCTTACCTTACCAATAATTCATGACCTTATTTCAAAATTATCTTTAAGAAACAGATTTCATTCAAGAAAAACTCGTCTCTTAAACGTCCTTCACACTATCCAACAACTAAACTTAAATAAAAATCGACGAAGCCATTCTTTTGAAAATGTCAAAGGGCCTTCATCTAAAGTACCCCCAAAAATTAAAATATTTCAAATTCAAGGGAGCCACGACATCAGCCAGATCGATTGGGAATATCAATTTTGGAGAAAATCGTACTTACGGTTTAGTCGCTAGCGTTGTCCACAGACGGACAGATGGACGTTTTGTCTCTGCTAATTGATTTTGTTCTCGTATGCCTATATACGGGGTAGTATAGAAAGTGTGTAATGTTGGGAAAATCAATTTCGAGATTTTATTACTTTCTTGTAAACATACGTATACACAGAGTACTACACGTAGTGTAGAGAAATATTGCTTATGCTGTGGAAAATCGATTTCAAGATTTTAATGGGGATGCACATTTTGGGGTCCACGATACCGAAAAAGTTTTTTTTTCTCAAAACGTTTGTCCGTATGTCTGCCTCTCCATCTGTGAACACCACTAGCAGCTAAACCATGCAATGAGATTTTTGAAAATTGAAGAAATCAATGTCGATGTGGCTCTAGTTGAAGGTTTGAAATTTTTAAAAGCTTTCTTTAAAATTTGGGGCACTAGTGAGAGGAGGGGGGGGGGGAGGGGGGAGGCCCCGCACATTTTCAAAATTTTCTCAAACACGGCACCTGGTTTCCTTTAATTTCTTGTATGAAGACAGTAAAAACTACTTTCAAGGTGGCAAAGGTCCAATTTTCATGGTTAACTCTGAATTTTCAAAAATTGGAAAAGTGAAATTTTTTCAGTGTCATCCTACAACACAAAATTGAAGACAGATTTTTCCTTCAAATGAAATTTATTGTCCATAAATACTTCATTCATTAAGGTCATGAAGATTTTTAAAGTGAAATAGTTTCAGGCAATATTTTCTTCAAAAAATAACGAAAGACATTACGGTGACAAATTTTTTCTTTAAATTTTTGGCAGGGGTATTACCCCTTACGATGACATAAATGCTCTAGTGCATAGTGCTCTTTTCTGCTGTTTTTTCAAAAACTCCAAAAAATAATTTTTTTACTTTTATACCACGTCGGTAGTATTTACATTAGAGGCGATTTCTTTACGTTATTGTACTTACCGGTACATATGCTTTAAATATTGTCATATATAGTTTCTCGAAAATTCAGAGGCTTTTTGTTAAAATGAGCTCAACATTCCGCATTTTCAGAAACGCTCAAACACCATTTTCTAAAAAATGGCTCACATTTTTTCTTCAAACTTTTCCAATGGATAGTGGTAATGGCACTGTTTAATATGATGTAAAGTTCATTTTGGTGTATTCTTTTGTTTGTTTTTTTTTTTCAAGAAGTAAGATTTAAAGTAATTTTATAAAAACAAAAATAAATGAAATGTCTTATTAAAATGTCTCACGCCGTTAATATGTGCATTTCTATATTTATGTTATTGCATTTGTGAGTAGAAGTGCTTCAGATGAGAGTTTTCATAATTTAATAGAATCATGTGAAAAGCTTCATGTGTGGATTTGCAGTAATGCTAAGGATTTTCAAAAACAGCGTTAAAGTTTTCCGTGAGAATTTGTACTTAGGTCGGTTTACTCTTATTTAATATTTCTGTACTTCTAATAAGAAACCGAAAAGTTGAGAAAATGTCAATAAAATGAACTTTGGGCGGCGATAGATGGCACGTGACCAGAGAATGGATCAAGACCTTAAACCCAGTCCACACCAAGGAAATTAGAAAAATGTGCTACGAGAAAGTCTGCGCCATTGTGTAGCACTACTGGTTACTTTCCCGTATACATACGTACTACATGCGGAGAAATCTACGTAGTAAAGATAAATGTATGTAATGCAGTGGAGGAAATCGATTTCGTGCAATGTAGGTGCAGAAGTCGGTAAAGTGTCTTAGTTTGTGTAAGCCAGTCGCATTATTAAAATTCGGCTGTTCTGCCCGCGTAGTTAAGCACCAATAAATCCTTGCGCTAAATTGTGGTGTTCGACATTGTGGACGCGAAGCCATTGTTTCTGAACAGGAATGCTTGTACAAACTACACTGCCTTTTGGCAGCCAATTAGAACACAACTGTTGCGGGCAAAGGGTTCGTCCGGCATTGGTAAGCAATGTTTACCACCAAGTGTGTAACGTGCGCCATGCCAACAAATCTGAAATCTGACACTGGCGGCCATTTTGGACCCATTCGTGCTGTGAACCGAATCTCCGTCAATTACTAACCTCTATAACAAGCACTCACGGCTAATCAACGCGCTTTGGCAAGGAGGTTGAAAAGAACGAGGGCAAAGCGCACAACCGAGTGGCGGCTCAGCGCTGGGTGTGGAGGAGGAATTCGTCTCCAAGGTCGTGGGCGTTCCCGTAAAGGCACCGCCGACACAGCTGCTCGCAGCTAAGCCAGCGCGCTCCTGGTCGGGAGGCGAAGTCATCGGAAAGGCGGAGTCAGTCGCCGGCGTTGGAATCTCGCGGTAGCCAAGCCAAGAAGGCCGCGCCTGCGAAGTCCGTTCACCCATCCCGTTTGGCAAAAGCGTGAGTTCCCGTGTGAACGAAAACAGGAGTAATAAAAATTGTACAAATCAACCATTAATAACAAATGGTTAGACCTGGAATTAAAATTGATTAGATTATATAACTAAATAATTTGTTTCAAAGGGAATGGCTTATTAAGAACAGAGATTGTGATGTAGAAATGATTTTTAAAGATTGTTTCTCACAATAGTCGATTTTAAAAGATATTTTGTGTGTAGATCTCTTGTCGATCCTTTTCTTTAATATTTAAAAGTGTTAATTGTAGATAATTCTTGTCTCCTGAAGGTGTTTATCTGTAAACAAAAATTAGCATTAGGTGAATGTCGTAACGGACCCGCTTATCCGAAACCTGTACCAGCTGGTAGACAAGTCTTTACTTCAGAAAATAAAAAATGGTCAATTTTTAATTCCTATTGATTTGGCTGTGACGTTCTAGTTTTAATATACATAAGGTACAGATTGTCATTCAATTCGTTATGGGATATAACAATGTGAGGTCCAATAGTTTTTATTGACAATCACCTTGTAAGTGTATTAGTTACAAAACATTACATAACGTTTCGGAGATTTACATAACGATCCTCTCCCTCTTCAGATAACTTGCACCAATCAAAACACATTTATATTACATTATAGTAGTTAACCTTCACAAATCCGGTTGGACACGGTGGGAAATTCCTATTGATTTCCCTTTCGAGTTCAGAAGTAATCGGTTGACTAGCACTTAAGACAATGTAGACTACCACATATTCCAACTGGAGTAGATGTTAACTTTAGTGGTTTTTACTACTATCATTCTATACTATGATAATGGACATTGCGTCTAACGGGATCTGTGAAGGTTAACTACTATAATGTAATATAATATGTTTTGGAGTGCAGCATCTAATCGTTATGTAATCTCCATAACATAATGTGTTTCAAGAAACGTTATGTAATGTTTGTAACTAATACACCAAGATGATTGCCAATAAAACCTGGACCTCACGTATTGTTATATATGCTTGACGTTCTAGTTCATCACCGTTTAATGAACGGCAGGGTTCATATTCGTCCATGTATTTCCTGTGTTATATTGTTCAAATTTGTATTGAATGTATTATTGTCCCACATTTCAACAATTCGAACTTATTGCCGAACTCTCGTGTGTAACACCTGGAAATCACGTTTCTAGACAGGACATCCTGAGGGGAACAAAGTATAATGAACTCGACGGAGCGTGAACGAGGATCGGCGCTGAGATGTCGAGCGTTGAGCTCACGCTGAAATTTCCACTTAGATTGATTGATTTTTCGTGTTTCGGGCGCGTCAACTGCTGGTCATTTGTCCCGTTAGTGTAGTACATGCACTTTTCTTGGGAATGGCGGTGATCTTCCTGCTGGATGGCGAGATCCGGCGCCGACCTGCAAATCGCTACTGGGTTTCCCCTAGCAGGGCTCTCCCACCAGCGGGGCGCCGCCCGGCCGGTCTGCCTGGTAGTGTAGTGCATGTTGGTGTAAGGGTGTGTAGGGGAGAGGATGGGGACAAGCAGAGGAAGGACGGATCGCGCGCGGTCCGTGGCCCGTTTGTTGGAATTGTGCTCCGGCATTCGCCTGGGTGTTGATCGGAGAAACCACGGAAACTACCGATCAGAGCAGCCGGCCGCTAGAATTCTCCCCAGACAGCGACTGAATTCGACCTAGCTGAAAGCTAGTGTCGAAAATCCTGCCGCGCCGTCGGGACTCGAACCTAGGACCTCCCGGTCAGAGGCACTGCAGTGACATCAGTTGATGCACTGAGCTACCGCTCATTAATTTCATAGGGTAAACGACGCCTTACTACAAAAGGAGATGTATGTTTGCAGAGCGCACGTCGCGGGTGACGTAGCCCGTTGCAATATATAGATACAATCTATAATACCAGTACAATCTATACAAACCCGTGATGAATTCTCCAATACACCGCGTATATCGCCGGTGTATCTAGTTATTCGAAGTGTATAAGTTAATTCATAAGTTTTATAATCCTTTAAAAAGTTAGAGATTTTGAAAGCTTTAAAACATATGGGAAAAAACTCTGATTTACTACCGAGAACCTGACAGTCATCCGCATCCGTAAGCGCTATGAAGTGCGTTAGAGTGAGAATTTTCAAACAGTTCTTAAGATGTCCAGAGATGTCGCGAGCGTAGGCGAATGCACCGCATGCCACCCGCGATAACCTGCAGCTCCTCATGTTTCAAGGGCGGGGAGAGGTTGGATGCGCGTCTGGACGGTCAGTGGGCACCGCAATATATTGCATCCCCAAGTATTGCATCCTTTGGTCGTTCGTTAGTTACGCTTCGCTCAAGTTTTTGTGCAAGTGGAATCTGTTAATAATCACGAAGTTAATAGTTCAATTGTTTTATAGAAGAATTATTAAGGACGGAATATCATAGTGTTGGGATTTGAGAAATACTCAAAATAAAAGACAACAGTGGAGGTAGTTCCCATAAAGTGCGGTATACTTGAAATAATGTTCAGGATTCGCCACTGATACAATCTGGTCGGCGTTGTTACCGGGTGTTGCCAGGTGACGCGGGACGGGGTTTAGCGGAGCGGATAGGCAACAGAGGAGTGGAGCCGGGAGGGGAGCCTTGGTTTGGGTGGTAGAGGAGGAGGCGGCGGAGCAGAAGCTTGGCAAAAGGGTACAAAAGAAACAGGAGGAGCTAGGCGAATGGAAAGGAGAGAGAGGGAGGAGAGATTGGAGTGGAAGGAAAAAACGCTACGAAAAATTCAATTGAGCCGAAGAAATGAGCTTAGCAAAAAGAGCGGAAGACTCAGGCCGAACGTGATGAGTGGGAGGTACAGATAGGGCGAAAGAGTCTGGATGGGCGGGGTGGGAGGTGTGAGTAGAACGGCGAAGTCAGCCCGTGGACGACGTGCGGGAATAATAGGTGATGCGTGCAGGGCAGCCGAGATTTCTTAATAAATGATTGTCCTAAATAAACAGCAAGTTATAAAAAAAATGAGTGAACCCGCCCCCAACCTCCCCTCCCCTTAGAGACTTTTTCCACAGTGGGAAGCACCTTAGCGTACATCACTTAAGACTCTGCGCATGCGCAACTCTGATTGGGCTTGTGCAGAGCTTCAAAAGTGTAATACGCCAAGGTGCTTCACACTGTACAAAAACCGGGAGTGGTAGCTCAGTGCATCAACTGATGCTGAGGTCCTAGGTTCCCACTCCCCACGGCGGCAGGATTTTCGACACTAGCTTTTCAGCTAGGTCGAATTCAGTCGTCTGGAGGAGAATTCTACCGGCCGGCTGCTCTGATCGGTAGTTTTCCGTGGTTTCTCCGATCAACACCAGGCGAATGCCGGAGCAGTACCCTACCAAACGGGCCACGGATCGCGCGCGATCTTTCTTCCTCTTCCTTGTCCTATCCTCTCCCCTTACACACACACACTTACACTAACATGCACTACACACCCACATATTCCGGGAGACCGGTCGGGAGCCGACTTGTCACTTCAGGGCGATTAACCGCTGGTGGGAGAGACCTGGTTGGGGGAAACCCACTAGCCGACAGTGAGTCGGCGCCGGATCTCGCCAACCAGCGGGAAGATCACCGCCATCTCCCGAAAAACATGCACTACACTAACGGGACCTGGCTGTCACGAAGCAGTTGACGCGCCGGAAACGATAAAACCAAACCTGTACAAACCTCTGATATCTTATTCGTATCTGGGGTTTACTCTACCTGCAGCGCGCGTCTGCCACCACCACGCCAGCGCCAGCGCAACGCGCCACGCCCACCGCCTGCGCGCACCAGCGGCGACACTGGCTTGCTCATCTGAAAACAATTCCCCACTCACTATGAGGATTGAGGATGTTTACACCACGACTCACAGAAAGTGGTTCCTTGTTTAGCCTCAAGGGCAGGACAGTAAGGCACCAATAGCTTAGATGGCCCTGGCATCAACTGATAACATTGCATCCAGTCCTCGAGTTTCAAGATCCATGGCAGGATCGTCATTCACTGTTTTAGCTGGGTCTTGTTTCAACCACTGGAAGAAATCTAACAGCTGGCTTCTCTGATCTGTAGTTTCTCCCATCAACACCAGACGAATGCCAAAGTAGTACCCTAAGAAATGAACACGGACCACACGCACTTTCTCTCCTTCCTTCTCGTATCCTTACCACTTACTTTCACTTACTTCATTCCACATGCATTTACACTTCCACACTTTACCAAAGAGAGAGCAGTCAGAGGAACCCAGAACTTGTTCCAGCTGGGACAGTTGGGGCTCAAATAGTTGAATATCATAGCGAAATATTTCGCCATCCAGCGGGAAATGATCATAAAATACACTACACTTGAGGACTATGATCTTACTTAATTACACTCCCAGAAACACCTAATCCAATCAAAACACTGGTTTCTACTCTACTCATATCCATTACTGTTCGCGGCCAAAAATTGGGACTGCCTGAATCCTGAGATAATTTTTGGAGGAAAATTTTGACAATATTGCCGAAGAGTTTTACCAATATAATTTTTTTTAAACGTGAATCTGTAATTACATTCCATTAAATATTTTTGGTATAGATATCAAATCTCCGTTGTCAGTCCTTTATGACGCAATACATGAACAATTTAATGCTGTTTCTGACCTAACTTCGTAACCGTAGCGTAGTGTATCTGTTACTCTTTTACCACGTAGTGGTAGTACCACTGATACTACCAGAGTGGTTTTATCAACGATTTGAATAATATATTAGGCAGTATGAACAATGATCGTATACCTAGTCAAGTGATTCATAATTCATAATAGCTAGTGCGATTTGGCAAAAGTAAAAACACTCTTTAGTATTGATCAATTTGTCTAGCCATAGTATATCTTACCTAACGTGAATTAATGAAAGTAACAATTTTCTTTTTTTGTGCTTACTTTTACAGTTGCTATACCTATGGTAGAGTACTTGTATTGACCACTAGAAGGCGCAGATATTGCCAACGTTTCAGAATTTGTTCGCTTCAACACACCGACCAATCACAAATTTCTTCGACACGCTCTCACAAATTAGGAGGAAGAAAGGAATTATTGTCCATTTTGCCTGTGACTTGCGAAGAAGGTGGTTGTTCTGAAATATTGTGGACTGCGGAGGAAACCGACGGATAACGTCTTCTAAAAAGCTCATTAATAGGTAATGAAGTTACAATTTACTGAATGAAAATATTTAACGTAAATAAAATACAAGATTTTCTATATTAACTTGTCAAGAATAATCATGAAAATTCTATGACAAGTGTACCATATAATTTCAGATTACCATGAAATTTCAAACGTTTTTCCTCACAGCTTTTTCCCTTCCTCTGTCTACTTTGTTTTCTGTACACGCACGACACTGGAAGCAAAGAAGGTTAAATTTTCGTTCTAGAAACGAAAATACGACACAACCACACTGCTATGCAGATGGATTTTAGCGAGCACGATATCGTGAGTTGTAATGTTCTGTGAACTCGATTGCAGAGTGGAAATCTAGAACACGGTGAAAGCTAAGGAAATCATTTGAAACCACTTCGCGCCTCTGTGGCGGTAAATCTACAGGGGAGGAATGAGGGTAGCTAAGAATTATCATGATTGGTCACAAGCATTGACCGGTCTAAGTTAGGAAGATGTGGCAATTTCACCTAGGGTCTCGTCCGATCTCCATTAGAAATTCTGTTGCCTGCGATCGTGGTGTCTGCTGATAAACAAAGAAGCTTTCTTCGTTTAGCGTTCGTTTCAGCAGTTAGAGATTCGGGCTTTCTTATAAGCGCTATCGTATAAAGTGAATTGGTAATGGTGATGGATAGACGTCAAAGGATGTTTTATACTAAACAGGTGCCGAGGCACGATTCTCATAAATGACTTGGATCCGGGCGAGCGAAGCGAGGATACAGTTTTCCGTGTCCGTGTACCGTGTTGCGAATTACTTAAATCCATTGCCGTTTTACGTTGTTAGCGTATCTGGAGAAATTTAGCTAAAGCTATATTTGCAAGCAAAGATAATAGAACTCTAGTTACTTTAGGCGTACATGATTGAAATCACTGCTATAGAAAGTGTAATTCATTCAACGACTGTCGTAACTGAAAACAGATGATTTAACATTTTAAAGCTATTGTAAATTTCACGCTACAGAAGTCTTAGGAAGTAACGAATTCTTTCGAGGCCAAAGAAAGTATTAATTTGATGTTACATTTTATTATTTCATCAAAGAATGCATTCTAGTTACTTATTCACTGACATAATCTTTGTGAGATTTCTGTGAAAAAGGTATTAGATTCATGTTGTAACTGAAACTTTTTAACTGGGTTATACAATTTAATGTAATTGTAAATAAGTTGAAGAAGTTAATTTTTAATTCACACTAGAGTTGTTACGTACTGTACGGTAATTGTTGAGGTATTTCTCGATCCCTTTTTGATGTTATGATTTTTTGTACATGAGGGTTAAATCCTCTTCAGTCCATAGGTACACATATGTGCACCTCCATTTCTAAGCACGTATTTCAGAGTGACGTGCTATTTTTCTTTTCTTTGACAATTCTTGTTCGTTAACCTTCAAGCTTTTTAATTTCACCATGTGTGGACTTCTGTGCACTTGTGTATTGAATTAGGCGAAATGAAAGTTATTCATGTAGAAGATGGCGACCCGTTGACACCGGCGTGAGAATATTTTTTTTTAAACTTATTGTACCATTGAATGATGTTTTTTCTGTTTCATATATATTTTCTAAAGTTGAAAGTATAGCTTACTATGTTTGGAACGTGAATAAATACATTTTTGTATGCTCTGCATTCATCTGTTTTTGATGGTACACGTACTACTCGCGCAACTATTCTTGAACGATGACCTTGCTTCCCTCTACCTTAAGCAATAAACAGAAGAAGACAAACGCTCACGCGAGCACTGATAGAAAACATTTCAAACCTTAAATCTTCGTTGGCGAAACAGAGCTAGTTGTTTCACAGTCGAGAACTTCTGTTCAACTTTATTACCATTACTTAAAGAAATGGCTGTGGCAGATCCACGACCTTCAAGGGAGGCACCTAAAACTCCAATCTAGTGTCGCTGCTGTTGCCTACCCAGAGCGATGATCTGGCCGCACACGTAGCAGGTTGACTTTGATTTTCCAGAGGTTAGCAATATTGTAAATACTCTAGTGGCCGACTTTGTGACTAATACCCCCACTCCTCCCGCATTTCTTCAATTCATCGTTCAAGAAAAGTTGCGCGAGTAGTATGTGTACTACCTTAGGTAATTACGTTGATTTGAGGGTATGGAACTTTTTTCCGTAGGAACTTCGATGACTACTGAACAGTTATTTGAATTTCTGAATCAAGGTGATGTTGATTCATTGGACTAAGATAGTGATTATGAATTATTATGTAAGAGACATGGTCAAAACAAGAAGGGGAAAAATTGATGTACTGCGCCCTGGTGTTGTACAAGCAAACAACAAAATGATGAGAGGCATAATCTATGTGATAGGTTACTTTCTTATTACAGAAGCTCGGTAAGAAGTAAAAAAGGCCAGTTAAGAGTATTCACCCATCTAGTTGTTATTGTGAACCGTTAGCTCATGTATCGTATGTAAAAGGCCCAACCTGAATAAAAAATATCAGTTAACATTGATCTCATTCAGATTGCATTTAGCCATATCATTGGTAAAATTACAAGACAGGAATAACAGTAAACAGTGACTTATTACAGTTCATAGCAATGGCTTAGGAGAACAGTGATAGAGGTTGCAAGTCGAAGGCAAGTAGTAAGGTAACCTATGCAAGAAGTAAGGAATGTAGTCAAATTGGCAGTTTTCCAGCTCTGTGATGAGTAAATTTGCATAGAAATATAAAAATAGTTGCAAATAAAGCACAAATAAATACAAACTACCAAGATGTATTTGTGCGTATGAAATAATTGTTTTTGAAATGCTGTACAAAAATCGTAAAACAAAGGAGAAAATGTGGAATTTTGTAATATCAATAATAAGAGTATGCAATATTTTATTTAAATAAATAAATAAATAAAATAAATAAATAAACAAATAAATAAATAAATAAATAAATAAATAAATAAATAAGAGTATGCAATAAATGATTTTTCCACATTTCAATCTTTGATTATAACCTGCTTTCCATGAACAGTTTATGTTCTTTTTAAACTAACATTTAAATAGGGAACTTAAGGTACTGACCTGAGGTACACATATGTGCACCAACGAGCAGAGTGCACCAGCGAAAATATAAGTGTAAAAACTTGTTTCTTTGATAAATTTGCTTCCCTTTACATCCCAAACACAATTTTAAAAACTGCCAAATTTCTGTATGATCATTTGTCACCAGGTCTGAAAGGATATAAGTATGTTCAGTTTTTTCAGATAGTGTCTTTTCATTGTTATTGTGCTTAGAATATAATCATTGTAAGTGTTTGTCTCAAGTGCTAGTGTGTGATGTAATCCAATTTAACGATTGCTGCCATTCTTTTAAGATTTTTGTAATTATAAGAAAGAATATACTGTCCCAGTTAATTTTTCAAAAGTACCTAATCTTTCTTTTCTTTGGTGTTCATCCAATACACCATAGTGTCATACACCATAGTCAACACCATACCCTGCATTACAGTGGGAACATTTCAACTGTAATAAAACTGGTGACATCTATTGTTAATACGGATGCCACTCATCGAGCAAATATAATTTTCTGCTCGAGTCATTCGTCCTAAAATCTCGGGTCAGAACCCTCTTATAGCCCGCCAGGGCTATTGGCCCGCGGACTAGCTGCGGAGTAGGGGCGGTGGCGAGTCCCTACCCGCTTGCTCGGGCGTGACGGCCGCGAGCGGACAGTCCAGGTCGACTCGCACCGGTCACCTTCCTCTCCCGTCAGGGGCGGTAACGCCCCGCTGACGTCACTCAGCGGCGGCTCCTTTAAATGTGTGCGGCCGGTCACGACAGTTATTTCGTAAAATTGCATATATTGCACGCACGAAAACTGCAGAAGTTTCAAAAATATACATGATCTTCTTGAAAACTAAGTACCGGAAAATTTCATTCGAAAAAATCTGTCTTCCATTTTGCAGTTGTAGGAAGACGCCAAAAAATCCCAACTTTTGCAAGTATCAACAATTCGGAGTTACCCGTGAAAATCGGATCTATGCCACCTTAATAAGCGTATTTTACTCTATTCTTGCAAGAAATTTAAAGAACATTTTTTTATCCGTTTTTGAGAAAATTTTGAAAATGGACAAAGGACTTCATGTAAAGTACTCCGAAATTTTAAAGAATGTTTTTCAAAATTTCAAAGCTTCAACGAGCCAAATGGACAGGGGTTTCTTGAATTTGGAAAAGATCGTACGTGTGGTTTAGGCGCTAGGTCCCATATTAACAGGGATTCTGGCTACTCAAAGTGTTAAGGGGATTTTTTTCTTAATTTAGTAACTGGATTTATCCACTTTTTCGTTGCAGCAAAAAAAAAAAAAAATAATTGCCGAAAATCCGCCGTTTTTTCGCGCAGCATTACATTACTTTCTCTATACTACATATATAACTCCGTGTATACGTACGTGTACGAGAAAGTAATAAAAATGAATTTGATTGAACATATACTAATAAACGAAAATCTAAGTATCTGATCAAGAGACTAAGTAGCACAGAAAAGTAATGTAAGAATAAATAGTCACTAAAACGTTACAGACCTGAAAGAGAGAAAGCGTTGTATGGCCCATTGATCTTATAGAAGGACGCAAGGAATTACTCTGAAAAGATACTGAAGTGAATACACGTAAGCGGTTAGTGAGGTGCGAACGGATTTTCAGCATATGATGGGTATTATTTAAATGATAGTGGGAAGGTAATTTATAATTAGTTTGAGAGCTTGGTATTGTTTAAATTGTATTATTTTGTAATCAGAAATTGTATTAATGTGAAATTAAAATAGTCTCCTTGTTTCGAGGGTATGTATATTAGGGTAACTCCGTAGATGGAAGAATTTTTCAGTAAATAGCTGAATATAGTCAGTCGCGAGTAGGTTTTTCATACGAAAAACAGATAGGAAAAGTCTCCACCGTGTATTAATTTCGTGGGAATATTAAGTCCTATTAATAGCAAATCGTTGAGGACATTCTGGAACATTTTTAATTTAGGCAAGGACGCGAGAATTGGTGTAACAAAGAATGCATGTACAACAGTCTGCTAGTCAGCCTGGAATCCATCTATTAAGATTTATTAAGCTTACGAACTATATTCAGATGCGTACGGAATGTTAATGTTCTTCAGTGGCGGCTCCTAAACTTCAGACCAGGTAGGGCACAGAAACTCGGATAAAAAAATGCAACATACAAGCATTGGAAAACATACCTCTAATTTTATACAGCAATTCAAATCCTCCTCTCATGGCTATGGCAAAACACTTCAATAACTTGACAATTAAAATCAACAATGCGACCAGAATGTATCTATTTTTATCTACAAAGTTCATTACGCACAAATTCTATATGCGTCATCAATTCTTGCCTGATACTAACTCTCCAAAGAACAGCTAAATTAATTTCATTGATGACATGACTTTTTGATATAGCGTGTTTTGCATATATCAGGAGATGTAAATCTTTAATACCGTTCTTGTTCCACGTTTCGTCACCCCCCAAATAGAATGCATGGGAAGCAAAACGACATTACTCCCTGGACATCCACAAATCAATCACATTTGCCACTGACTTATTAACGCTTTCTGTTGTACGATCTATTTTTATCATTAAAAGCTTGCTTGATGACCAGAGCAAGGCCTCATTGGCTGTTCTTACGCCAAATCCTGTCTTCGCCAACACAAATGTTTACTACAAATACTTAACTTCATTCATTTTTAAATGTTTAGCGGTTTTAAATTGAATCCTCAAGAAATCCCGTTGGTTTCCCACGTCAGCTGAACGACAAGAAAACAATTCCAATTGTAAAAGCGCAGACGCTCAAGAAAAACTTTTTCACATTTCACAGCTGCTGTATTATCAAGGTTACAAGCGTCCTCAGCTGATTAGCATTTCATTTCTCAGACACTACGAGCGTTGTTTGTGCATCTAATGAGTGGCGCTTGCAGTGGCAGTCACAAAAAGCTTGTAACCTGAAGGGCCTTAAGGGAGCATTACCCTCCCTTTTTTCCGCGCACTATGAGGGAAAGCTTTGTTGAACGGGAGGGAGCTGGTCACAAGAAGCTTGCGGACTTTGCCCTGTTGCCACAACTACCTCGAAGTCAGCGCAGAGAAATAGTATCGATATCGCTCATGAAAACCTTAACGTTAGTTCTCTAGAAGTATTTACTCGATAACATGACAAGCATTTTAGTCCATTATTAATGCTTTTCTTTACAAGAGGGAGGGCACGTGACCATGTGACCTTATGGTAGAGCCGCCACTGATGTTCTTCATTGAAAAAGCAATTCTTATGAGATAGAAAGAATTTGTAACATACGTACGAATAAATGTTAAATTTTGATTGTTGAAAAAGGCTGATAATTTATATTAGTTGCCATCAATCTAATTATTGGTTTCAATAAACAGAACTTCCAGGAATCGTTATTATGTATACAATTACACATCTACATGCAACAGGTAAGGAGTAATATGTTGTATGTCGAACCCATGATTAAGTTGGAATTAAATTTAATAATTTAGGGTTAATGTCGAGAGAATTTGTGAGCATAACAGGGCAATGGTAGATATAACAAGATTAACAGCAGTTGAAGTAAACCCCCTCATACTATTAGTTGTTTACTGTAAATAGTATCCATATTTGGCAATCTTAATATATCATATGAAAAAAGAAAAAAACTCTTAATAACAGGAAGTTGTGGTGGCGTACGCGCTAGTAAGGAAGTAGGAAGCGTACGCGACTTTCAGAAAATATCTTAGAGTTCAAAAATTATACCCCTAACGCATAGTTTCTAAGTATTTGTGAACATTTCTTTGTTAATTTCAAGAAATTACAAAATTTCGGCCTCCTCCTCCTCCAACTGCAATTGTGGAGATACAATTTTTTTCTCTATGATATATTTTCATAATACACTGGTCTTCAAGTAAGGTCATGTTGAATTTTTTGAAAATATGAGTATTTGTGTGTAATTTCGCGTCAAACATAATAGCCCGTTCCGAATTGACTGCTCTTCGTCTTCGGCGCCTTCTTACCCCTACATTGTGAAAATACCTTTTTTTCTGAATAAATGTGTTTATCAAAAATAGATCTCCAAGTAAGGTCAGATTCAACTTTTGAAAATATTAACATTTTTTGTGTAATTTGGCGTCAGAAATTAAACAAAACCGAATGACGCTCGAAGCTACTGAGCTTCGTAGAAGCAATTCAGATAGTTGGTACTTCTAAAGCCTGGTTTATACGATCATTTTTTTCATCATTTTTCACCGGCACAGAAAAAGTAACGGATCAGAATGGATGGAATTTGTACGCAAAAATGACGCAGGATTCATTTTTTGGTACAGATTTCATTCAGTTTGACTACGGCGCCCCTAGTGTCACTTTATGGAACTTTCTTCGATTGTGGGTTCTCCTGCAGGGAGTATATGTATCTGGTGCGTAGCGTGGGCACGAGTTGTTTGTGATATTGAGTCTTTGCGAAGCGATTAGTGGTTCAGTGAACCCTCTCGCAAATAAAACCACAATACCTCACACGTCTTTCTACTCCTTACTCTGCGAATTCGGAACTATCTGATCATTCTTCCCGCTAATTTAATTTGTTTCCGTAAATGCGATGTTCAACTGTTAAACTTCCAGCGCTTTTTGCAGCGTTTGGAGGAAGTATTTTCATCACGATTACGTAGACCAGAAACGACCGTGTAAATCGCTGGAATCACGTTCATCCAGTTTCGGTACGCATAGACGTCTTTTTTCCACTTTCTTCCGTTCATCCACTTTCTGTACAGAAAAATGATGAAAAAATGACAGTGTAAAACAAACTTAAGTAAGAAGTTGTATATTATATCATATTTCTTTATTTCTTACATTCGACCTTTTGTTATACATTTACAAATTAATATTTTGGAATTATAAAACCTATTTGAAATATATGAAATAAAAATTGTTAGCTATCAGGGAATATCAACAATGCAGGGAATTTAACAATGGAATTCCGCGTCACGCTCGCAAATTTCTGTTTTTTTTGTTGTTTTTTTAAAATTTATTTCTACCGGTTCGACTACAAGTCTTTCAGGGAGTTTAAAATAACAACATAGTAACGGCTGTTTTGATCACTGACAGTAACCTTCATCATAATCATATTTTTAACATATGTAGAATTTTTAATGTAAAGTTAGAAGGAATGTAAATAAAGGATGAAAATAATTGCAATGAAAATTTATGGAGGACGAAATTTATCTTTTGGGAATTTTGATTGGATACGACGAGGAAAGTTATAAGTACGACCGAGATTAAAAAGTTGGGCATGATGTAAAGAAGGTAAATTTTTAAAGAATAGCTGACAATGATGTTCAATATAATCATGAATTGTAATGATTTGTAATTCTTTATTAATTTGCGAATTAGGGATAAACCAGGGGGCATGAACAATTCTACGTAAAAATTTGTTTTGAATAATTTGTATTTTTTGAATATTTGTTTTAGCTGCATTAGACCATATTGGACAAGCGTAAGTTAGAGAAGGACGAATAATGGATGTGTAAATTAATTTGTAATTTTAATGCGAAGGGAAGAATTATTGTTAATAAGGGCATTGAGTTTATGAATTTTCATATTTGTTTTTCGAAGAATGTTTTTTTATGTGTGTTTTCTAATTAAGTTTTGTATCTAAGTAAAGTCCTAAATATTTTATGGAAGAAGTAGACGGGAGCCAAGGAATATGAGTGTTATTAATTGTAAGTGGAGGGGGAAAAATCGGTTTACATAAAGTGAATATTTTTTGTGACATTTCGTCATGTTAATTTGATTCTCCAATTATTAGCCCAGTTAGAATATTGATTAAGATCTGTTTGTAGTTTGTTTTTTTGCAGTTAAGAATGTGGGGATGTGAGCAAGCAAAGGGCAGTGTCATCAGCAAAAGGGCTAAATCTGAATATCTATGAATTACGTCTGATTGCTGTAACATGGTTGTGTATGCAAAGAAGTTGCATTCTCAAATCTGTTATTTGCTTCAAAATATTTATGTTTCGCAACAAATCCTCCGTTGCTGTGTAATAATTACTATGTTGTCAAGTCTCGTCACGTGCCTTTTGTCCTTCGGCCAGGGATTTGACGCCGTTAGATGCTGGGGTTCCTGGCGGTCACCCAACCACGAACCCGGGAGTCTCCAATTCGCTTAACCTTCTTGCCGAATAAAACCAAAAGAAAGTAACGTTCTTATTTGAAAGATTAAATGAACAAAAAAGAAAATTTGATTACTAGAAGTCCTTTAGATAACAAATATCAGATTTTACTCTATTTGGTATTTATGATATTTGTAAACTTTTCCATTTATCGGCATGACCCTTTTTTCAATGGGGAACAACTATTTTTCCCGTTGCGGTCAAAAAGAAAATTTTTTTAGGAAAAAAAAAGATGATTGAATTATGTTTTCGAAAAATTGACGGACTGAAGAAAAAGAAAACTATCCAAATAGTAAATTTCCCATTTTTTTATATTTGCACCAATGAATAATTCAATTCTTTTAAAATCTATTTTCGATCCAAAAATATGTGGTCTCTTTAACCTAAATTTTTCCTTTTGCGGCGATGCATAATTCACCGGAAAGTGTTCGGCATTTATCACGAATGCGAAAATGTAATTACAATAGCCAGTAGGATTTCGGGGTATTCCCAAAAGGCAGATTTTTAAAACTCCAGACATTTGTTCATCATTTCTCCCCATTTTGCAACATGTATTCTCAAGTTAATTTGAAATATCTATATCACTTTCGGTCCTAAGACTTAAGTAAAAGGGAACGCAATGGTGACCCTGAAGATTTGGTTACAAACCCCAACAGCGATAGCGCCGTTTTCTCCTTCTTCCCGACCTTGCATTAAAGTGGTCCCCAAATTTCGAAAATGCCAATAATTATAAATTTGATTATTTCGTTATTATTTAGATTTTCTTTGTAAATCGTCTCTGCGTGAATATACTGTATACGAAACAAACTATCAATCAATAGGCAGTACTTTTTAAAACGTTACATTGTAATAAAAGTAGCAATGCGTTTAAACAATAAAAAGATATTGTAGTTATATTTTAAAAATTCAACCTTAATTCATATTATAGTACTTTTTGAATTACTTTATAAATATTTAAAATTAAATAAAATTTTTTCCCAAAAAAAAAAATTAATTGCTTATTTTTTTTTTACAATTTTTTTAAACAATTCATTAAAAAAATTATAAATATCATGCAATATTACTAAAAGATGCGTTAGTGAACACATACCCAATAAATTGGAATTTTTTGAAATGAAAAAAATTATGAAAATAAAAATTTTTTGCAACAATATTTTACAGAAGAGGATCCTATTCTTTTTCTAACGATTATTGTAACCGTTTCAAGTTTAAAAATTTTAAAACAAAACAATTACAATTTTGAATTAATTTATGACAGGAGGATCTCTAGTGATTCTTAATGGATTAGAAAAAACAGTGTTTGCATGGTCTGCTTATCTAAAAAAATGGTGTAACATTCCGATGACGTGAAAAAAACTTTTTTTGCATTGCTCGTCTCTCGAAAAAAAAAATATCGTAATGTAAAAAATACTTGCTATAATAATATAAATATATTAATTTCATTGCGTTAGTTGGAAATCATACATAAATTACATTAAAATGTAATAATATATTGATATGGGGTGTGTGTGTGTGTATTTTGTATTTTATTTTTGTGTGTGTGTGTGTGTGTGTGTGTGTGTGTGTTCCTCCCAAAGTTCACCAATAGACAAAAAATGGTGTTTCTACCTTTGCAAACATTAAGATATTAAAAAGTTTTATAAATCATATGTCGTTTTTTATTCTCACGCAAAAAACCTCAAAAACTAGGTATCACATATGATTTTTTAAAATTTTGGGAAAAAACTCCATGTAAAAAGCAATCACCCCAACGTTAGATTGAAGGGGAATTAATTTGATCCCCAAAACAAAAAATAAAAAAACATTATTTGCTTACAGCTCATTATAATGTTCAGTGAAAACTTTCATTGTTACTAAATGAACTTTTAAAAACTTTTAGTTTATTTAGTTTTTCATATCAAAACTATTTTATTACAATATTAATGTCCGCCATATATTTTTAATTGGGGCATCTGAAATTGATGATAAGTATTTCACAACTAAAACTGCTATCTCGGGACATGTTTGTAACAGCTCTAAACGTATTTCTTTAAGTTATTAATTTTTCTAATAAAATAACTAGGTTAGACAATGCATACAATCAAATTTTGCTTTTTATATTAAATATTACAATAATAAACGACGAAATGTAGACATGGAGCTTAATAGTCGTTGTCAGTGTTATTTTGAAAAAAACCGTTTTATAAGAGTTTTAAAATATTTCTTACTGGGAAATTGCATGCTTTTATTTTTTAATTAAATGTATATACAAAAATTTTTTAAAACTGTTGGTTGATTTAATATTTATATTCAAATTTTACTAATATAACTCGCCATCACCGCCATTTTGTAATGTTCAAGATTAATAGCCCCGCCTCCCAAATGAAGCTAAAGCGGATTGGTCAGCTCGATCCCGCAGAATGGAGGCAGGGTCAGAAAACTCTGGTAAGTTCGGCTCAGGACATCCCATTTTGTACAACGAGTACAAACGAAATTAATTATAGAACAAATCATTGTTTAAAATGTAATTTTACTTATATTCTTGGTTTAACTCCCGTTACCTCTATTGTATGCTTCAGTTTCAACTTAATTATTATTGATGTTAGAATATGCACGTTAATGTTCAAATTTGCATTTTGTAGCTTAGTGGATCTTGATGGAAAAAAATCGGAATCATCTTTATTTAAAAGTGGAGAGAAGAGGTGGGCCCGGTAAGTCTTTTAGATATTTTGTTTTAAACACATCAGCAACACCGGGTTTTCGAGTATTTCAGCTAGTAATAAATTACGAGTACATTTAAACTTGGGACACTTTGTAACTGCTGAAACCTGAATTCTGAACGCCAATGAATTTTCACAAAATATTCAAGAAGTTTCAGCAAAGAATACTTTTATCTTCATTTCGTGAATGAGTGTATTTTGAAGGAAAATGCTTATAAACTGAAAGGATATTTTAGAAACAAGATTCTGGTAGAAACGGCTCTTGAAAGATACTTTTATCGACACGGACGCAATTCGAAAAAGGGGATGGCTTTGTAATAAACAGCAAAAAGAAATGCAAAAACGACAGAATATTGGCAAGTACGGTGATGGGAGGTTGTAAACCTGCCAAGCTAAAGAAGGTCCAGGGAGGAAAAGGATTACTACTTTGTGGGTGCGTTCGAGTACTGATTCCGACCGCGTCATCTACTCAGATTGTCAGTCCTGTTTGTGTGACATGTTTATATTTCCCTTTTTCAGTACCCGGAAAAGAAAGTTGTAAATGCTCGCGAAAAAACGGACGAAAAAAGTTTTTACAATGCCATGGAAAAAGTGGATAAATTCAGTTCTAAATTTAGGAAAAATCCTCTCACATATGGAGTAGCCAGTCCATGTTTTTGGTCCTTGATACGAAAAATCGATTGACAGCAAGAACGTCTGTCTTTCTGACTCTCTGAACAACGCCAGCAGCTTAAACCGCTCAACCGATTTTCAAAATTTATATTTCCCAATCGATGTGGCTGAAATCGGCCGATTGAATTTGAAACCGATATTTTAATTTTTTATTTACCCTGAATCTCTGGCACAATTTCTAAATAAAAATTGATTCATCGTTGATTAAATTTTGTTTTGAATATTGAAGGACATTTAAGAGAATGGTGCAGGTCTCATGTTCTTCAAATCTCTGATATTTCGAATTGCAAAATTTTAAAAAATCAGGTCTTTCTAACTAAAATAATAAAGATAAATATTTTCCCTTAGTAAAATCTTTCCCCAAAAATAGATTTTGAAGTAAGGTCATGTACAATTTTTTAAAAACATCTTAATATTTTTACCTTAAAATATCCTTTAATAAAATCTGTTACCTAAAGATAGATTTTGAAGAATGGCCATCTATACTTTTTGCGTAAGTCTGCGTGAAATATAGGTAATTTTTCATTTTGTTTAAATAATTTCTTTTCTCAAAATTGACCATATTTTGGTGAATTTTGTTGATTATCCCAAGAACATTTAATAGAATAGCCAGGTTTCGTGTTGGTTGAAAACCCTGATTTTTGAAAGAAAAATTCAAATTTTTTGGCATTTTAATTACAAAAATTTAATTTCTTCCTACACTACAATTATCAAGATAACCATTTGTTTTCTTAATGAAATGTGTTCATGAAAAACAGTAGAACAGTAACAAGAGTAATGCCATTTCATTTTTTCAAAATATGATTTTTTTGCAACTTTTTGCGTCAAACATAGGAATTTTATTCCCTTTAAACCATTTTCTTAAAAACGGCACTTTTTTCCTTTAAATTTAAACCTTAGATGACGTAAGAACACTTAAGAAAATTTGGGGCCCGGGCTCATTCTCGTTAAATGCCTGATTTTCCGAAATAAAATAAATTTTTCAGCGTCTTTCTATAACTAAAATTGTGAAGATACAAGTTTTTTCTTAATGAAATTAGTTACCAAGCAGATATTGAAATCAGATCTTTTTGAAATTTTAAAAGTATGAATATTTTTGTAATTTGGCCAGAGTCAACCTCGAAACTACTGCCTTCGGAAATCTCTAAGCATTTGGATGTTAAATTTTAGTATTATTTAGTATTATTACTTAGTATTATTTAGTATTAATAAGTTAAATTTTGTATATTATTTAATATTTCTTTGTTTCTTACATTCTAGCTTTTGTTATACTTTAAAAATTAATATTTTAGTAATTTTTTTAAAAACCTATTTGATATCTAAATAAATAAAATGAAGACAGGTTATTCATTTTTTAACTCAAGTACAGCTGAACCAATTTAATTATCTCTGACTTGTAGGTTCTTCTCTGAAATAATTTCTAAACAAAGCATTCGAGAACATTAAAAGTAAAATGTTTGGGCCAAGGACCTCCACAATAACAGACTATAAAAATATCGGAAAATTCAAAACATTACGCGCTGTGGAACAAAACTAAATATTCATATCAAATGCAATCCGCAATACTCGATTTTTGAAGGTACATAGTTAAATAATTTCTAAACAAAGCATTCGAGAACATTAAAAGTAAAATGTTTGGGCCAAGGACCTCAAAGAAACGTTCCTCACACCGCAATCTACTGGATATCTTGCACACACTATTGTATTGTAACAAATGTGCGAGTGTGTAAGACAAGAGTAGTATAAATAAATAAAGAGAACTGTAGTGTAAATAAATAATCAAGTGTTTTCAGTAATTTTGTTAAGAAACAAAATAAACGTTTTTGGTAAAATAATACGAGACTTTTAATTCACCACCTAGAAACGTAACAATATTTTGCTGGTCCAGCGCTTGCCAATATTACCCCACCTGCTTAGAGACAGTGCAGAATCAGCACTATACTTGTTTTCTCACTGGTTGCAGGAACCAAGTATAAGTGTGAATGAGAGAGACAGAAGGCAGAGAGAGACAGAGACAGATAGAGACAGGGACAGAGACGGAGAGAAATGGAGAGGGAGGAGAAGAGGAGACGAAGGTCAGAACAACTACAGGTACCACTAGTATATGAAATAACTAGCGGTGCTATAGAATAGCACAGACTTTCTTGTAGAAGAATTTTCTAATTTCCTTGGTGGACCGGCTTTTCGGTCTTCCCCCTTCCTCTTGCCAGCTGCCATCTATTGCCGCCAAAGTACATTTTTGTCAAATTTTAACAAACTTTTCGATTTCCTAATAGTACACAACAGAAATATTACTTTAAGAGTATTAAAGAAGAGATAAAACCTCGTTCTATATGGTAATTTTCATTAAAAAAATTAGAGTCGTTTTTAAGAAAATGGCGTTTAAGCGTTACTGTAAATGCAGAAATTTGAGCTCTTTTTACAGATATCTATTGAGTTTCGAAAAACTTCATTTGAAGTCATTTGATGAACTTTCTCTGTACAATAATGTATACAACTCGATGGAAATGTGCATATTAACAGTGATATTTCAAAGAATTACATTTGTGTAATTATTAAAAATAAAAGAATTTAACAATATAACTTTACGTCATCTTCAACAGTGTAATTAGCACTATCCATTGTATATGTTCGCAGAAAAAATCTGGAGCCATTTTTGAGAAAATGGCGTTTGAGCGTTTTGAGCTCATTTTGATATGAGCTCATTTATGCAGAAAACTGTTGAGTTTTCGAGAAATTTTATATGACAATATTTACAACACATGTACTCATAAATATGATAATGTGAACAAATTGTCATTAATGTAATTATTAACGCCGTGAGAGCGGAGTAAAAAATATTTTTTTGTAATTTTTGAAAAAAGAAAAGAATAGAGCAATATGGCATTTATGTCATTATACAGGGTTTATTTGGCACTAGTCTCGTCAACAGTTTAAAGAAAAAATTTGGAGCCGTTTCTGAGAGAATCTTTTTTTTGGATTCTTTAAATTGCAAATATTGCATACCATTTGCGCAAAAATGACTATAATTTTCAAAAAATGTATATAACCTTATGAAAAGAACTGTTTTTAGCAACAAATTTCATTGAAAGGAAAAATCTCTATCTTTAATTTTGTAGATGTAGGAAATTGCTGGAAATAATTCAAACTTTTGCAATTTTTAAAAATTCAACCGTGAAAATCGGATCTAGGCCACCTCTAAAGTGTATTTTACTCTATTTTTAAAAGAAATTTAAAGAAAAACTTTGGAGTCTTTCTGAGAAAATTTTGAAAATGTCCATGGGACTTCGTGTAAAGTACCTCCAAATTTTAAAGAATGTTTTTCAAAATTTCAAAGCTTCAACCAAAGCCAGATAGCAGGGGTTTCTTCAGTTTGTAAAGCCCTATGCATGGTTTAAGCGCTAGTAGTGTCCACAAACAGACGGACGTTTCGCTTGCAATTCTTTTTTCAGCACGAAGGACCCACAAAACAGGGATTTTCGCTATACCACGTATTAGAGAATTTTTTCTTAATTTAGCAACTGGAGTTATCCAATTTTTCGTTGTCAGATCCCGGCGATGTTTTTTTTCTGCCGAATTTTTTCCGCCCAATTTTTTCGCCCAGCATTACACGACTGGTGAAAATTGTAAAGCACGTTATAGTGTAACAATGGGAATGCAACAGGATCTGTTTGCGGTACCCCAGGAATTGGCGCATTGTGTCGCCCAGGATTTAGATACGACCAGAGGTGTTGCTGCTGTATTCAAGAGAAAATATGGAAGACTAGAAGAATTAGAGAACCACACCAGATATTGGGAAGGTTCTGCAGCTGCGATGCGTAGGTATGTGTATTACCTTGTCACAAAAGTAAGTCATATCACAAGGCCTCCTATAAAAATCTTCGGGAAACTCTGATTGAATTATGCCAACAAGTACTACAAGAAACGTCCAGAAGATTGCCATGTCACAACTGGGATGTTGTTTTGTTGGAATAAACTGGAGAATAGTGAGAAGCATGTTGGATGTACTATTCCGGTGCACTGGGGTTAGCATCTTAGTCTGCGGCTACCACCATGGAATGTCATTATATCCAAAGAAGACAATTGACTGTCACTTCCTCTTAACCTCCAACTGCAATAGAGGCTCGAGCTGCAAGTATATGCATGATTTCACTAAACGCGCACCGAGACGGATGGAGGACGGAAGGAGGGGTAGTGTAACGAATATTGCGTCATCTGCCGGCGCCACCCCGAACTACATAGTATGCGCGGATAGCGACATCTGCCGGCGGCCCTCGATCTAGATGGTCCCGAAGTGTTCGCGATGTTTATCGCAAGTTCTACTAAATTCTAGACGGCGCCCGCCGAGAATAAATACGCGACTGCAGGCGGCCGCGAGTCATTCTGAAGTGGAAGCTGAGCTTTGAAGTGTGTACATATTCACGATGAATAGCAGTGCAGTGGTTGTGCTCAGTGACGTGAACGGTGGCCAGCGCCGTGAACTGTGGTCAGTGCAGTGGACTGTCGTCAGTGCTTAGGACTGTGCAACAGTGCAAAAGAAGTGAACAGTGTAAATAAATAAAGAGAAGTGTAGTGCAAATAAGTAATCACGGAAAGTGTACGTATAAAGTAATAATCAAGTAGAAGACTATCTGTACATAAATCAAGTGGTTTCAATGATCATGTTAAAAACAAAATAGACGTTTTGTTAAAATAATATCGAGTTTTAATTCACCACCTAGATACGTAACTGTATATACACCGTATATACGTACATATAAGGGAAAGCAAAAATTACTAGCCTTCAGGAAATATCGGATTGAAATGTAACATTGGCTCGACAACAATTAGTCAGGTGCTAAGTTCTGTAAAGTACATGATATTGTAGGGATATGATTTACCTGAAGAGCAGTTATAATTGTCAAATTGGTGGTGATATTTGAAAATATTGTTTTTGCACCAAATATTCTACGATTTGTAATGAGTTTATAAAGAATGCTGACTGATATGTATTTACTTGGAAAGTAATTATGGTACAAAAGTTTTATAACTATTACTAAAGGCGAGAAGTACGTTTTGTTTTATCACCACTATTTGCTTAGAAATACCGTTTGCGTGTTCTGAAAACTCCAGTTTTGAGCTCAATTTTACAAGAAACTTTGTATTGGAGAGAATCATCTAGAAATCATTTGAAATGAATTCACAAATGGAACATTTGAGTACAATTGATAATGAAAATGACACATTATTGCATAATGAAAGGGCAGGTTATTACATTTTAGTGCAGGATTTATATAGAAGAAAAGACTGTTGAAAAATTTAAACTTTTTCAATGTTCGAAAATTCAGAGAATTTGAGGAAAATCGGATGTGTGAAATATAACCAGATATTAAACTATTAATGAAGATTTTAACTGAAATTCTTGGAGACGTTTTGAAAGTCTGAAGCTGAAAGTAAAGTTAATTAAAATATCCATAAATTAAAATATTTCTTTAAAATTCAAGGGGCCGCAAGAACAGTCAAGTTGATGAATGTCAATTTTGGAGAATTCCTTTAACATTTTATCCGCTGGAATTGTTCACTGACTGTTTGCCGTAAACCAATTTTTAAGTATCAATGGCCCCCAAATATGAATTCTGATTACACTGAGGTAGTACTTTATTAAGTAAACAAACAAGGATTATCCTCCTTTGTGATATCGTAACTTAAGAAATCAATTTTCTGCCGGAAAATGACCATTTTTTTGGCAGAATTACATAACTTTCTGTATCCTATGTATGTGTGATGCAAGAAAGTAAAATGGGTGCCCTCATTTCATCATGAAACAAATAATAAATATGACAGTTAACTTCTGTAGGATCTACTCAAAATCTCTTTGCATTGTTCTCCTTTTCTCACTAGAGCTGAACTCGCAGTTGAAACATCGTTTCCAGTTCCTGTAGACTCGGGATCAACTGCGCCAGAAAAGCAAAGAGCTTGGCGTCTCGCTTCGCGAAAACGTGCTGGGGAAATGGCCGGCCTTTGTTTGTGATTGACCGTTAATGGCTTCCTTTGCTCGTATATAACAAAGCAGGAGAATTTAGTAAAATATATCACTAGGCTATAGTTCATTTTGCTTCGTATTTTCCTTTCAGAGACATCTCGAATGTAGAGCTTCCGCAGAACACACGTCTGTCAACTTGGTTTTCCTGGAGTAACTATACTTAGTTCGTATGTAAGTATATAAAGTTCGTATGTAAGTAAGTATACTTAGTTCGTAAAGAAATAATGGTACATATTTCATTAACAGAAAAATACTACTTTGCTATTAAATATACCTATTTGGTCTTTGTTTTTAGGTTATTAGATGAACGTATTTTACAATAGAATTTGTTTCCATTTTCTTTTAAATAATCGTTTTACCATCACGTAACATGTTTCATTTGTTTAATTTAATTAACATGTTTTAAAGAATTTAATTAAACATGTTTAATTAATTAGAGGTTTCTGGGACAATTGAAACTATTTGCGTACTATTAAAATTCCTTCCTCCTTGCTGACATTAAATTCTATTTCTTCTTTGCCTAATATCTTATAAATTCTATTTCGCATGTCTTGCCGAAGTTGAATATTTAGTAATCGTCTTTCTATTTCTTCCCTTACAAGACCTCGGGCCAAACGTTTAAAAAAATCGCGTCTTTTGACATTTTTAGGCTCTTTCGGACTCTACAAAATATGAGCATATACGCAACTGATATCCAACATTCTACAGAAAATAGCCATTGGCCATCGATGTATCCTTAGACTGCGGTGAAAACAGTACATTTTTCATCCAAACTGTCAGAGCCTCCTTTCGTGCTGTTATGGAATGCGACTGACAGGCCTTACCAGTTTCTGGATCAGTGGATGGTCAGGAGTGCTGTGGACACCATAGTAACCGCTTTATTCTTGTTAGTGACGTGAAGTAACATAAAATCTTTAGTACAACCACGTCTGTTAATCTATTCTTGTTTGGTAAAACTTCTTTTGGCACCTTCTGTTGTTGTGTTTAAAGTTCCGAGAGGCCTAAAATGCGCGTAATTCAATAATGTATACGTCTCTGAGTTTGATTAGCTTCTTTGTATTTCTTTCTCACAACTTGCAACTTTTTGATTTGTGTATTATTACCTCTTCAATAATTTTTTGACTAAATAATGCATTCCCACGTTGCAACTCGTCCAGTTTATGGTGGACATGGTGTTTCCACCATGGTCCAGATCTTTGTTTCTAAGATGTCCACGCACTCCAGGCAACTTGTCTGGAGCTTGCCCGACGTTACGATTTGGATCTTCGATCGATGACTGACACATGGTCCATTTAAAAGTTGACCATTTAAATCCTTTTTGTTTTTCGATAAAAAAATCACCATATCATCCTGCTCTTCCTCGGGCATACTTTAATTATCTTCAGATTCTTCAATCTCCGAATCACTATCATGATCACTTTCTAACACACTCTTTTCACTGCAATCGTCAATATCAGTCGGCTCGGCAATTTCATCATATCACCTGTTAATGGTGTCAATGAAGTCACTATCAGAGGCACACACTCTCTAAGATCATGGGTCTGAAGCTCCGTACATGATTCTTTAACCAATTTATCAGTTAAGTGCTTCTGTAACTTCAAATCCTTCAATAACAAGGAACTAGTACTCACAAGACCAGTAACGTAAACTCAGACACGGAGTTCATATGACTCCCCCTAGCACCAACCGACAAAAAATTCCCAGTATCAAAACACAGACCTGATCAATTTGTTGCAAAACCACATCAATCAGTGTTGAGACATTGAAGATAAGATAGAACGGTGGTACGGTAGAATCAGATTCAGGGAATTCTCGCAATTCGTAGAAAATCAACAAGGCGGAGTCAATTTGACTCATGTCTTTAGTTACGGGTTAAGCAAGGAAACAGTTACAAGCACAGATGAATGATGATCTGAATATAGTATACGAGTCTGGGAAAAGTAACTCAGTTTTTCAATGAAAAAGGTGTTATTTTAGATGAAAGTTAGCATCTCAGGATCTCATCTGTGGGAATAAATTACCATTGTAGAATTCACGACCGTTAATAAGTTGTAGGATATGGATCATGGGATCGGTCCATTAATGAAACACATTAGTTTGACAACGTTTCGGAATATTTAATTCCTTCATCAGGTCTACAATAAACACAATCACATGGAATAAAGAAAACTTGTCTGAACAACAACATTAGAAATCACACAATATGTGCCATGAATCATACGTGAAGAAAAATAAATAAATTATATACTGCACACACACACACACACACACACACACACACACACACACATATATATATATATATATATATATATATATATATATGTGTATATATATATATATATATATATAGCCACGGTAATATAAACGGTACACACCTTACTAATACACAAACTGGTCAAACTTCATGTTCGCCTACAGCCCAACCCCAATATAGAGATGCTAAAGCAAACTGGCCCATTCCCAAGTCCGTAACAATTATTTCTATTACTAAATTATGTCGATCAGGGCCACGGCCCGAAAGTACGTAAATGAAAAAACAATGTATTGTCAGGACCACGTGCTGAGCAACTCCATGTCGGAAAAAAGGCGTATTAGGTTTTATTTTAATTATTCATTTATTTATTTATTATTCTTTTTTTACCTCTCTGGCCACGTGTATAGGAAAAACAATTGTTAACAATTATTTCTATTACTAAATTATTATTAAACAATAGATATCTTGAGTAATGAGAGAAAATGTAAATAATAGTAAATTTTACGTACTTCCGGTGAATGTGTGTTGATATATTATATTACTTGAATTCATAGGGACAGTTTTTTGTTGTTTTATTTATTTATTTATTTTAATTAAAAAATTTATGGTGACAATCATAGGACGTGTCAACTGGAGTCTCCACAATGTAAAATACACAATATTCATCAATGGAACACTTATATGAATGATTAACATCATTGCGAACACAAGCAACCAAATTATTTATTTATATATATTTTTTAATATACTTATTTCCTGTTCAATTTTACAAGTTTTTCAGGATGATGAATAAATTTATACATAACATTTTTGGAGATGCCAGAAATTAATATTAAAATTAAAGATAATTATGATATAATTTTAATAGTAATTACGAATAAAATTTGATTTTAATAACTATTGATTAATTTTTATAATAAATTTAGAGTTAAAATAAGAATTAAATTTAGAGTTAAAATATTTATAATATTCGAAACCCGTTTTCTAATCACTTGTTTTCTTATTTGAACATATTAACAGTAATCGTTCGTCACGCTTGTGACAACATTCGTTATCTCAATCCTAATACAGAAAATTAATTTATTATCACGAACATCTTTTTATTTACGAAATATTGTATGGTTGCGACGTATCATTATTTGTAAATATGTCATATTTTTATTTATTGACATACTCACAGTCTATTTTGGGCACAGTTCTTTAGAATATCAATAAATTTGAGAAAACAGCTTTCACTGATGCACTTTCAGATTTTTTTGTTCTTATTGACATACGAAATTAACCTGTTTTTAGTCCCATTTTCAATGTTTCTGTATTTACTTTGGACGCGTCTAAATTGACATTATCAAAGAAATGGAAATTTTTATTCTATATGTAATAAATTACTTTCTCTAACACATTGGTTAGTCAGACGTCTGGGCTCTTAATACCGAAAAATTGGTTTACGCCATACGTCTGTCCGTCTGTCTGCCCATCCATCTTACTGTGAAGAACGCTGACGGCTCTCCCGTAAGAAAGAGTTTCACCAAAAGGAATATCTATTTTCACCAAAACTCCGATCTAGTTGGTAGATATCGGCACTTCAATTTAAAATTTAATATTTTAATTTTGGGGCTACTTTACATAACTTCACGAACATTTCAAATTTTTTCAACAATGTCCCCAAATTGTTAGGATTAATTTTTTTGGGCAGAAAAAGTAGACTTATGAAATGTGTAGGTCAAATTTTCAGGCAATTAGTTAAATATTTGAAAATTGTAAAAGTCAAATTTTTCGATGTCTTTCTACAACTCAAATTAAAGTTACATAATTTCACTTTCAAAATTAAATGTTCCAAAGTGGTCATTTATTTTTCAAAATTGGCTCTTTGCAAAATTTTGCAAAATAAATTTTAAATTTTAAAACAATATTTGCCAAAAATTGTTAAATTTTGTTTGGAACAGAAAATGCTAAAAGCACTGCATAAGATGTAATAAACCAATTTTTCAACTTACACAAATGTAATATTTTTTACTTCTCAATAATAGAAAGTATTATCATGCACCTGAAAACGAGGCGTTAGAAAAACCCTTATTCGGATCCGGATCTTTCTGTCCTTTGGTAATTCTTTCTGCAACCCTGTCTGTGGAGATAATCGTTCGGACGAGTATCTCAAAATTTATCCCCAGATCGATCTAAACGGACTCGAGGACCTATGAGTTCAAAAGTTTTGATGGTAGGGATCTAACATAAACACCAGCATTTCCAAAATGTTCTCAAAAAAGTTTCATTTTTGTCCCAAATTGTCCTCGATGGAAAAAATGAGCACTAATAATATAGTTTTATTAAAGATAGAGTTTTGTATTAAATTATTTTATTCTAAACTCTTAAGTCTTAAAAAAAGTTATTAGTACATACGCATAAACATTAAATTTGAATTTTGCGCCATATTTGGAATTAATCATTTGTAAACAATTCCTTGGCGCAATTAACTACAAATGATATACATTTTAAACGTCCCGCGTTAGACTTCGTCTTCTTTTAAAATTAATCGGCGGGGTTTCAAAAGAAAAAGCGACACGACTTTCATGAAAATCTTTTGGGAAAGGGCAAACTGCATTGAAGTTTCACGACGCTCGCGAGATTGGCCCGCTACTGGTAACGATAGAATTTCGTTTGTTAACAATTTCTGAGAATCACATGCATGACAAAGTCGCCACGAAAGTCAATTGTTTCAGAACCTTCAGCCAAACGGTTTCACAAAGGATTGCCCTGCCAGTAAAAGGCTAAATAATTACATCTTAGCGGCATTGAAAAATTATATTTTGACGATTAGTGACGGTAGGGGCAGACTCCGTGACCAGAGTTTTTGGCGCGGGCCTTCCCTGACATTGTATTACGCCCGAATTATGACAGAAAACGGTCTTATTTTCGCCTAACGACGTACACCGACAAGCCATACTCAATAATTGGTACGCTGAATAGTTCTTAAATAATTGATTTCAAAATTTTCCTGGTGTTGAGGTTACAAAGGAGGAAGGTGTCTTGTTGTCAACCATCATCATCGTTTGATGCTTTTCCCAAAACAAAGCATTTTGCAAACCAGTTTTTAATTTAATAATTATTGCTTAATTTCTTTCAAAATTAATGCAATTTATAAACAAATATTGTCTTAAAAACGGCTCCAAATTTCATAAGTCCCCGTAGTGTCGTCGATGGGATGCAAAACAGGGCTCACCTTGCACAAGGTGAGGGAGAAAGATTTAATTTTTATTGTTGTTAATAAGAAACCTTAAGTTTTCCACCTCGGAATACTTCTGGAAAACGTTTGGTGCCAGATAAACATATTTCAGGTGTTTCTTTGTTTAGCGTAATAACTTTTATATGGTTGATCTTAACCCAAAACTAGTTCAATTTGACATCTTTACAGTTTGAAAGATAATAAAATTTCTCCAAACTTTTTCAATAACTATTTCTCTGAAGCAAATGGTAACTGAGCTGAGATTTCAAATTTTTCAATTTTTTCGTCTTGAAAGTTGCTCAAAGTTACTAATGGACACTGTAATGTAGTATTTTGAATTCTTAGGTCATTGTAAATAAAAATCGATTAAATACTAATATTTTAATACTGAGGTTAAACTCGAGTTTGAAAGTTCAGGTAAGGTGACAGCCTAAATTCTGGCAACTAACGACTTACAGTCAAAATAACGTCATTTTATTGCATTGAAATCTTATAATTATTTTATTATTATTATTATTATTATTATTAATAATATAATGATATAACAATGTAATGACAACAATAATAATATATTAATTTTATGAAAGGATATTAAGATTAATATTATTTAACAGCTTTGAAATCTTAAACTCGCACGCTATTTAACATTTATCGCTACTAATAATTCTGCGTTCGTTTCACTCTCCACTTTTTTAAATGCAGAGTTCACAATAAATAACGTTTAGGAATGTATGTTGGTATTTAGGTATGTGATTTATATGTGAGCAGTTTGGATAAGGTGAAGTGGTTGTGGTGAAGAAGAAAGGACTTGTGCCAATTCAAAACTTGTTCTTGTGGGATTGATAACATTGTACCTCAATCTTGTGGTGCAGAAGTATATTCATCCACTCTGGATCAATTAAAGGAAGTGTTGCTGATCTCTACGAGGTATATCACCAGCTCTTAGATTACGTAATAGATACATGTACTTCAAATTCAGCCTATTGTCTACTACATGGTGAAGAAATACTCTCATTAGATCTCAAAAAAAGTCCTGTCCCATCACACAGAACTTGTGTTCACAAAGTTATGAAGAGGGCAAGGGATTTGATTTTGGTTAAGGGATTTGTTGCTCCATTTTAATTTCCTGCATATCTTTACACTTCTACATTCTTTCACGACTTATAACTCTGCAATACATCAACTAGTGGTGTAAATAGTACATACATTCTAGCTCTGGTTACGTAATACCCATTCTTTAAACCGAAATTTCATAAATTAACACATCTCCATCATTTTTGTAAAATACCACAAATCGTGAGACATTTTGATGTGAAAACTAAATATTTTCAAGAAAAATCAACTTCATTGACACATATAACTGCTGCACATCTAAGATGACTCAACAATGACATGAATTTTTAAGAAATTCAGCTCCGCCAGCTCTGTCGCTCAGGGCACAGATCATTGTTGTACAAATATTCCCTGAGGCTACCAATTTCTCTTTATATATTTCAAATAGGTTTTAAATAATTTCTAAAAGACTAATTTGTAAATATATAACAAAAACTTTCGAATATGAGGAACTAACAAAGAAATATAAAATAATATACAGATTTTACTGCCACTTGTATACAACTGCCTGGAATCCTTCGTACGTTCGTGCAGGAAATTCAATTGCGGATGACTATGTTCGATAGTGCAAAAGTGTCTGTAGTTCCAGCAGTGAAGATGCGTGTAGGCTGCACGACGAATTTGAACTCAGCATTGCATGAAACAACTTTTGGTATACCATGTTTTATAACATTCAAAGTGACAATCTTGCTTGTAAGAGAACAATGCATGTGAAAATTTGCTTTTCATATACTAATGAGTTTATTTTAAGCAATTCTCAGACGAGTTACTCAATATGCATTGAAACATCAAATTATACAATGATTTTCGTACGTTCTCAGAAATACTTCCTCAAGAGAACATTCATATTTTGTTACATGCTACTATTCACGGTGGAACGCTCAGTGCCTCGTAGTTGGAAACATTTTGCAGAGCAGTAAGTTTACTTTTTGAAGCACGTATTCATACTCTCGTGTGTTTTAGAGTAAATAACAAAGTAATATTGAAGCCCTACTTAGAGAATGTTTTATCGTAGAAATGGAAAATGTTGAACAGGTGTCAACCATATCTATCGGACGGCCGCAATAAAAATATTAAAACAATAGTGTAATTTCGGTGCTTCTGATTACGAATTTTTGAGTATCGAAATGTAAATCTGTACCGCCGGCATTCAGCGAAAATTCACTCCAGTATTTTCTATTTAATCTAAAAAAAGCTTTACAACCACCAGTCATGTGGTTTTATTTTCCTACATTTGCTATAGTGTTATTATTTTTTATCGTTCAGCTTCTGGATTGTAGGCACAAAAATTAATGTTAGATAAATGTTTAAAAGGCCTATAATTTTTAACCTTATTTACGCTTATGGATAGAAGTTTAGAAATATACGAATGTTACATCATGGATGCTTGCTTTCATCGTTGCTTTGACAAAGCCTCGTAAAAATCCTTTCAATCATTGTTGGCCGATTGTGAAAAAGTTTAAATTGCAGTAGCTATTTTTTCTTCGTATAGTACGTTTATACTCCTAATGCCTATGATATTTTCTCTATACTCGTTTAAACAATTACGACATTGATTTGTTTGAATCGCCATGCATTACACAAATGCTGTAGCTTGAGTGGTTCTCCAACAGCACGTACTTTGTGCGTTATTGCTAAAATCTTCTGACTTTGAAATTTTTAAATTGAGATTTGATACTTTCGTCGTTCGTTTAAACGTCTCGCGCAATTCTCATGAAACAAATTATAGCGATTTGAACCTTGTAGTAATTTAAGCAGAAATTACACAAAACTGTTCGTTTAAAACGAGTATTCATGGCATTATGCCCTTTTTTAAATATTTGTTTTTAGCAGAGAGTTGATTTATGACAAAAATGTCTATATGCAATATTATATTTTGCAACGTTAACGTTTTGCAACTTTCAAAATACAGAATCACGAAAAATGAGACTGGTACCAATTTTATACTGTTCTTTGTGATACATATGAGGATAAAATTTAAGAAAAAATTAAAGCCGTTTTGAGAAAAATGATTGTAAAACTTCCAAAGTAAAAAATAACTCGACAACCACCAGTAATTTTTTCACATTTTTCTGTATAGAAATAACCCCCACTGTGGAGCACTAAAACGGAATATAGTTATCGATAGTTGTTCCGATATCTCTGTGCTCTACAGGATAAAAGGGAAAAAGAACGTATTTTTTAATTTTTGATTAGGGATATTTGCATTTTGATTAACAAATACGAGAATATATACGTCATATATATTTATTATTATAATATGTATATTATTATATTTGTATACTTATTTTTCTTACCATCCCTTATTTCATATCGAAGGCATTTAGTGGGATTGATTTTTAGAAAAGCAACATTTTTAAAATTTCTATATTTCCTTACAAAATTACAAGAAAACTATTCATATTATCAAAAAATTGAACAAGAAATTATATTAAGATATATCTTCAATATTTAAGTTTAACTTAAGACATAAATCCAAAAAATACACTTCGCAATTTAAAAAAATCTCGGGTTTTAGTGTACATGAGATGTGCACCATTATCTTAGAGTGTCCTTTACACTATCCGATAACAAAATGTAATAAAACATTTGGGCGCAATATTGTCGAAAATGTTCAGGATAGAAGTTACAAGTAAAGTACTGCCCAAAATTAAAGTATGGAGTTCAAATTCCAGAAACTCTAAAATGAGCCAGATTGATTGAGGAATGAAAATCTTGAAAAAATCGGATGAATGGTTTGAAGCGCTAGCAAGGACCACAGAACAACAGACAGACAGACAGGCCGAGAGAGAGAGACACACGTTCGGCCGTCAATCAATTTTTCGGTATATAGGACCCGCAAAGCATGAATTTGTATTACACACCGTGATAGAGGAAGTAATTGACTATTTATGGGGAAAGATTTATCCATATTTTCGTTACAGGATCCGGCAATAGAAAATTTTTGTGTAAAATAATTTTTCCCCGCAGCATCTCAGTACTTTCTATTGCGTTAGTACTAGCAAGAAAGTATAAAGGAAATATCGCGCGTGGCTTATGGCCTGTTTGTATGAGTGCTAGTCCGGCATTCGCCTGGTGTTTATCGGAGGAACCACGAAAATCTACGTATTAGAGCAGTTAGCGAATAGTATCCTCCCACAGAATGTGGCTTGTGGCTGTTTGCTGTGAGTGCTAGTCCGGCATTTCGCCTGGTGTTTATCAGAATACAAAAGTCTGTATTAGAGCAGTTCAGAGAATGTCCTCCCACAGAATGTGGCTTATGGCCTGTTTGTATGAGTGCTAGTCCGGCATTCGCCTGGTGTTTATCGGAGGAACCACAAAAATCTACGTATTAGAGCAGTTAGAATAGTATCCTCCCACAGAATGTGGCTTGTGGCCTGTTTGTATGAGTGCTAGTCCGGCATTCGCCTGGTGTTTATCGGAGGAACCAAAATCTACGTATTGAGCAGTTGAGAATAGTATCCTCCCACAGAATGTGGCATGACCCTGTTTGTATGGTGCTAGTCCGGCATTCGCCTGGTGTTTATCGGAGGAACCACAAAAATCTACGTATTTAGAGCAGTTAGAGAATAGTATCCTCCCACAGAATGTGGCTTGTAGCCCTGTTTGTATGAGTGCTAGTCCGGCATTCGCCTGGTATTTATCGGAGGAACCACAAAAATCTACGTATTAGAGCAGTTAGAGAATAGTATCCTCCCACAGAATGTGGCTTAGCGGCCTGTTTGTATAGTGCTAGTCCGGCATTCGCCTGGTGTTTATCGGAGGAACCACGAAAATCACCGTATTAGAGCAGTTTAGAATAAGTATCCTCCCACAGAATGTGGCTTGTGGCCTGTTTGTATGAGTGCTAGTCCGGCATTTCGCCTGGTGTTTATCGGAGGAACCACGAAAATCTACGTATTAGAGCAGTTCGCGAATAGTATCCTCCCACAGAGATGTGACTAAATTCGACCTGGTGCGATCGTGGTCACAGAAAACGATCACGGTCGGAACTCGAACCTAGAACTTTTAGGTCAAATTCAACTGCAGAGATAACGTCAATACTGGCTCTGAGATAAATTCGGCCGGTGGTTGACCTCTAGAACATCATGTAAATTACAGGGAAACACAATGTGGAAATGCTTTGGAATTACAATGCTCACGAGATCATAAATAGTTTTTAAATATATCCAGAATGAATTAAAGACAGTTTCAATTTCATTTTCTACACGTTTATAAACAGATTTATATAAAACATTAATTAATATGCACATTAAACAGCGTTTCACGAATCATGTACTTCCAGTTTTTAATTTGAAGAGAATCTGAGTGTACCAAGCTAGTCAATACCAGCTACATACCAATTAATGTCAAGCTAGATCAGGCATGCCAGCACAGTGTAGCTAACATTTATTAATTCGTACTTAGTAGCTGAGTGGTACTATCTTTTTAATTAATTCTCTCCTGTAGTAGGCACCATCTAAATATGGAAGCTTCTATAGTTTGAAAGCCAACTGAGATGATGCAACTTGTTCTGTGGGACGAAATGCGACAATCCTTGACTTCAAAAAACCGAAGTTCTTTGCACACGGATGGACGGTTAAACACGACACACGCACAAGCACGCGATTTAAAGCTGGTCCGTATGGCTGGGTGTGACCCTTTATACCTTCGGCCTCTGAAGAGCGTTTGCACGGGACTGTACCTTGCATGAGCCAGCCTCGGCGGGCGCTCTGTGGCCGGCGAGGAGACAGCCCAGGTGGCACAGCAGTTCCAGCTCCAGTAACCTCCCCGTCCGCCCCTCACCCTCCTCACCCCCACCGCGGCCCGAAGTGCGCGCCTTCCGTCAGCGCCCTAATAGGGCACAGGTGGCGGGCCGACGGGACTGCGGTCCCGGCCGTCGCGGGCTCTTGGCTGGCCCTCAGAGAGGCCCTTGGTCACTGAGAGGAGAGCGGGACTTTTGCCAGCAGTTCGCCGTCATTGTGGAGGTTAGCACTGCTACACATCTGGCTGTGGATGTATCAAGCGGCGTGGTTTCTGATCTTCGTGCGGTTGGCGTATTATTCACTAAACCAGTGCGACCAAAGAAGTAGCCTGCAGCTTTCTTATGTTTATACGGAATCCTAAAGTGTAATACTAATTATGATGTTGCTATATTTTCTTTGTATATGGTAAGTATAATTGCATGAACAGTGGCAGAAACAACATAACTTGGGAGAAAAAATTCATTGTATTCTACGAAAAAATTGATAATTCTTGTTCCTGTATGTAGAAAATTGCTTCTTCTAACACGTTATACTATAATCAAGTCCCCGTTTGGGACTCTTCATATGCAATTTGGTTTACGGAAAAGGACTATCCGTCTGTCGTATGTCTCTATCTGTCTTTGTATCCTGTCCGGAAAAATGTAGGCAGAATTTTGCAAATTGATATGCTCTGATTGATCTAGCTGATCTCACTATTTGTTGAATATGTAAATGATATTTTGATTTTTGGTGGTACTTTACACAAAGCCTCATAGATATTTTCATTTTTTTCTAAAAAATGGCATCACATTTTTGGATTAAATTTTGTATCGGATGGAAAAAATGCATATAAAAGTGTGGGAAGCTCGATTTTAGTTGATTTCTCAGATTTTTTGAAAGTTTCAACATTTTAAAAATATGTTGAAACCTTCAATAAAACATTGAAGGTAGAGATTTACATTTTCAATGAAATCTGTTCTTGAAGAAGTTTGATCTTTAAATGATAAAATCTACATTTTAAAAAATATTAGTAATTTTTGCTTAAATTTTCGTGAAACAAAGGCAATTTTAAAAACAAGATTGTGCCAACACAGATAAAAAATTTTCTCTTTATACTTTTTGTAGAGGTGCTGCTAAATACTCTGAATAATTGAAATGATTGAAGGCGTTGTCATTGTCAGCAATAGTATTTATTTCTAAGAGCAGCTTTCGATGGCAGCCATCATCATCAGTTTCTGCTGTCTGGGAGCCACAAAGTGAACTGCGCCTCATCGGTCCTCTGCGGAATCAATATACTCACGAATATTAAATTTTGATGTATTCTTTTGATATTTAAAAAAGTACAAATATAATCTCTCATAACGTTCATACTTACATTACAGCCCATTTTATGTATTGTTGCATTTTAGATACAAGTGCTTGAAATTATTTCTTTTACAGTTTCTCAAAAAATTAAAGTTTTTCTGTGAAAATTTGCGCGCTCTTTGCTTCCTGTAACTTTGGGATACTAATTTTCCAATTTTCATATACTCTCACAACCAATTATACATATTTTGGACAGCATTAATGTAAGTCTACCCACATGTTTATTCATGACCAGCCACAACTTACGTTTATTAAGGCAAATATACTATAATGCACAATCGTCCTACTACTGAGCATAACTATAATACACGCCTCTATAGTTCTGAGAGTCCAGAATGTTTTGCTTTTTGAGTAGATGTTATGATTGCCCAACTTCCTCTTTGAGTATCTCTATACATTTGTTAAATTATTGAGTAAGAACCTCAATCAGTATATGGACCTTTTTTGATCAATTCTCTGTTTAAATTCTCCATACCTTGTGCTTTACCATTTTCATTTTTTCATATGTACCTGTTATATTTCTTTTCCGTGATTTCTTCAATCAGCTTGTCCTGGTTGGGTCAAATTCGGATGATGCTCCTTCAGGAGACACCTGGGTACACCCCGCTGCATCGTGAGACAGCGCCAGATCACATACTCCAGTGGGGAAGAACATTACCGCTAGCATGACGAATGACCTGGTTGACGTGCCCGGGTACAATATGATTTTAACGATCAACAACAAAGAAAAACACTTCCACATCAACCATCGAATAGAAGCTCTGGCATGTATTTGCGAATCTCAACATCTTCGCATGTCGGTTCAGAGAACACTGACCATTGAATACATCAATTGTCGGTTGAGAGGAAGCACCTCGATGTTAATTTCCTCTGGTTTGGTTTCCAGTCCTTTTTGCTTGAAGTGCCTCGTTCGCGTTATCCAAGCGGCGCGCAGTGAGTCACCCCCTTTGATCTCATGGGGTGTTAGGATTATAAATTCTCGCTGCCGAGAATCGTGTTACGCGGCAGCAAGTGCTATGCAGCGGAGCTCGTTGAACAATCTAAAAGCGCTCGCCAATAGCCCAGCGAACTGAAGAAGGGAGACGTGCGAATGTGATGGGAAATTGGATATGTGCCGATCAGTAAGAGGTGGAAAACGTGCGAAGGAGGCACAGGGCAACATCTGGTCTCACCTTGGTGCCTCTGAGAGAGTTGCCAGGGTTCGCGTGCCGATGAGGCAGGATTTTCCGGTATTTTACCTAGAGGTGGCGAATTCAGCGCTGTCAGGAGGAGAATTCTGGCGGCCGGCCATAGGTGGTACTTTTCAAATCGTTTCTCCGATCTACAGCAGGCGAATACCGGGCAGTACCTAACAAACGGCCCAAGGACCGCGCGAGATATTACATTCTTCCTTGCCTATCGCAGCGCTTCCTTACATACACATGCACACTGCATTAACACCTTGTTGAGGAGCCAAACCGACAGGTTAGAACTTGTTCGGTTGGGGCTGTGGTGGAAGATATCTGGTTAAGGAATATTCCGCAAACCGACGTAGTTTGGAACCGCATCTCGCCATCCAGGTAGCGTAGTGGTTAGCGCAAACCAAATTTGAGTTCAAATCACAGTTGGGACGACCAATTGTTGCATTATTATTGCCGATCCGGTGGCCGAGATCGCTAAGGCAGTAATGGCGTGTAATCTCGGACCGAAGGGTCGCGGGTTCAGTTCGGCTCGGGCATGGTTATATTTGTGTTTCGCCCTCCTTATCATCACCATAATTAGCATACCGTTGACTCCAATAGTGATCGCTAATGATAGATATTGATGTGACCTTAAATAACAAAGAAACAACAAATTTAATTAGTGTTACTCATTAACGCCAGTCAGAATATGGATTTCTTTACGGTTGCTGAACCAATGCCCGACTGTAATTGCGTCCAATAAAGTGACAGGAAGATGACAATTATAAAATAAAAATTATTTTATTCATATTTTATTGATTTTATATTTGCGATATCTCCAACTTTATAAACGTTTTTGCAGTGCCTGACGTTCTGGATGAGATGGCTTGGGCAGTGGCGAATATCTTGCTCCATTCGAAACTTGTATGAGCTGAAAATATGAAGTAAATCAAACAATATCTGTGTGTGTTCTATTCTTCAAATCTTAAAACTGTACTTAACGTTTCGCTTCTGATGGTGTTACGGGTTTCAGGTGATACGTTATCAGAGATCAACACAAATTGAAGGCGGTTGATTGACAATGTTACAGGAATGAAAAATGTTTTATAAAATTACGAAGTAAAATACAAAATGTAAAAACATAAATTAGAATATTTTGTAATATCAAATTTTGTTTAATCATAAGGTAAATCATTTTCTTTCTTACGTAAGATGAGATCTTCAAAATCTAGTACAGTTATTTTCGCCTTGCCCGTCTGCCCCTATGAAGGCTGAGTATCTGCTGTGTCAAAACATGCAATTAATTCCTTTCCTTATTGCTCTTTGTCCAATTGTGGTATTTTACAAATGCTTAGTTGTTGTAGAATTAAATGAACCATTATATTGCCATGTGTCAGCACACATTAAACGATTAGTAGTACATATTAAATAACATTTTATCTCTATAGTGTAATAGCTTCCCCTACAAAGAGACATGCAATGTTCCATTTCATAAAGTACTAACATATGTGTCTTCATGCCCCAGAAGTTATGTACGTTTTCTAAAATATGCCAAAATACTACATTTTTAAGAAGGGCGTTACCGCCAAATGTACACGTCTGCTGAAGCTGGAGAACTCCCCGCTGCGCGACTATGCTCTGCTGGGAGACGCCGTACGTGCCACACGACGCCTGCGGCCCCACAGAGGCACCACGACTCCCTCTGCAGATTAGCTCCCCCCAGAGAAGAGGTTTACGTAGAAAGAAACAGCTACAGTAGTAAAAGCAAGAGCAGTATAAGGAATTCACATTGGGATGCACACGAATCAAAAGAGAAATTCGTGCATCCTAATTTAGGATAATCCTGAAAAAATTAGTTTCAAGAAAAAACGACCTCTAACATAAACCCATGAGGATCGACATCGCCCCTTTGTTTTACCCTGTCCTAAAACTGCAAACTGCTTTTCTATTTACTGGGAATACATTTCAACCATTTCTTTTGTAATATGAATGCTAATATGCTGGAGGCACGTTAAGTAAGGGACTGAAGTTATTACTTCTAAGGAAAATGCCCAGGGATATTATACTAAGCGTTACATGCAGGAATATTACTTTACACAATATATAATTAATTAATAAGGACCACATACAATTAAAATTTTAGATAAAAACCAATAGGCCTTAGAACCCTAAGAAACGACTCCTTACGCACATCTTCCCTTCTAAAAAGCTCTCAAATTTAATACTCATATTAAATGATTATTAAAAAATTACTTCTACATTTCTTACACAAAAACACGACGGTCTTAGATATCATAAGAACTCATGATCCATATCGACACTTCTAACACGATTCAAAGAAAATTCTTTCAAAGGATTTATAAAACGGTCACTTATCAAAATCACCAAGTACAAAATTTAAGAAGTTTAAGCATTTCCAGAAGCAAAGCAGGCGGTAGGCCTACCTCCTGACAAAACAACGCGAGTTCAGTTTCCAGATCAACGCTTGCATTAGAGAGTTACAAATCAATTTTTCACGTAAAATCTAAACAATTAAAGATAATTTGAACAGAAATACTTTTTAAATTACAAATTTGGTAATTTGAGTTTATCAGGGACGTATGCCGGCGCCCTAGGGTTTCTCTATTCTACAGACGCCTCGCGGTTCCGGTGATCCGTTTATTTCCACTAGAAATCCCAAATTATTTTCTTCACAAAACACAGAGTTCAATTGCACTGAGACGCCTCATATATATATATATATATATATATATATATATATAAAACACATTCATCCTACTCTCTCATATATATATATATATATATATATATATATATATATATATATATATATTGTAAATTCAAGCGTTTCAGGAAGGAATGCCGTCGCGGCGGCCATGAACCTCATTCGTGAGCAAAAGGACAAAGTTCCGGCATTCCAAATCAACGACAAATTAGTGATAAAAAATTCCCCTTACACAAAAAATATAAAACTAAATCCACTTGCTTAGAAAAATTTCTAATCTATCAAAATTATACAACCAATGTTTCGAAACGCATCCCGCTTTATAGATTCATACTTCTGAGGCCCGCCAGAATCCCATCTTCTGGACAACGCTTCCATTAGAAATTCCAATTAATATTCACTCGCCAACAAATACAAAATGCGGTCTAATTTCATAGAAAAACTTCAAATAGATAAAAAATTATAGATTCAGCGTTCCCGAAACAAATGCGGTCGCCCGGGTTCCAACTTTCCACGAAAGGCGCCCTCGTTTCGGTGTTCCAGGTCAACATTTTCATTGGATATCCCCAAAAATCTTTCCTCTTAAAATATATATATAAAATGCAGTCCTCTTGCGTAAGACATCTTATACGCAAAATTTACAGTTTCAGCGTTCCCCCAAAAGTCGGTGCCTGGGTTCACAGGATGCCCGGATTCGGTTTTTCCAAATCAACGCTTTCATTGAAATCTCAAACCCGATTACCTGCTCAAAATATATAAAATTAAGTACTATAAGTGAAAGTCTTCTAATATATAAAAATGTATAGCTTCGTGTTCCCCAAATGCTTGCGCTGCCGTTTCTTTCAACGTTCCCTGCATTTTCTTTCAATTCTCGAAAAGAAATGCTCACCTTCCGCAGAGGCATTCAGGTTCAGTATTCCAGGCCAGCATTCATTGGATTCCATGGTTAACTGATGATGATTGGAATTTAATGAAAGAACGAGATGCAGTGCATGCTATTTTCGGAAAACTAATGCGAACTACTTAAAAAACAGTACAAATGCTCAGAAATTTAGTTACTTGAAATGCCGCAACTAAAATAAAATATTACCACCACCTTTGGCAGAGTCGCGACTCGAAAACGATTGGAAAAATTTGGAAAAATCTAGAAATAGGTAAAGCTCCTCCCAAATTGAAATGAATATTTACAGATCTCTAAATCATAATTTTGTAGTAACATTCCTTCATTGGCTGTAACTTGAAGAGTCATCTCCTTCTCCAAAACTCAGAAACAAAATTCAACGACAGATTTTCTTTTCATCAAATGGAACATGAGGATATAATAAAAAATAGTTCAAAGTCTCAATCTAATGCTTCAGGTACCGATGATATAAATGCCAAACTGCTAAAAAATAGCCTACATGTGACCTATCCAATCATTACCGAAATAGTAAATTTCTCTCTAATGAGCGGACAATATCCTTTATCTTGGAAAAGTGCGCTCGTGCATCCTATTTTAAGACAGCATCAACCAGAAACCCTATTGAATACCGCACAGTGCATCCTCCCGACTATTTCTAAAGTACTCGAAAAAGTCGTCCGTAAATAAACTGAACTGTATCTCCAAAACCAATCACTTTTAAACGATCAGCAATCAGGTTTCCGTTCCGGCAGGAATACTGGTACTGCGCTACTGAATGTTATTGAAGATGCGAGAGCAGCTATAGATCACAGTAATATAACTATGTTAATTCTTCTGGATTTCAGCAAAGCGTTCGACTCAGTAGATCGACATCTTACTTGCAAACTAAAAATCATAGGTTGCACAGCCTACGCGTACATGGTTTCTTGCTTCTTTAACTTCCAGAACCCAAGAGTGGTGTCGGTAGTCGCAGCTCAAGGACCTTAAAACTTAACCCTTAGATTGCCCAAGGCACTGTATTAGGACCACTGGTATTCTTAATGTATGTAAACGATGTGGGAAATGCACTTTAAATATTGCAGTCATCAAATGTACGCGGATGATCTTCAGATATATCTAAGTGGCCACCGGTCTGAACTCTTCTCACACGCGCATAAAATTAACGAAGATTTGATAACCTTAAACAAATGGCAGCGTATTAGGCCTACAATTAAACCCCAAATAAATCACAGTGCATGATTATCAGTTCAAAAAGCACTGTGAATAAAATATCATCTTCTACTCTGCCTAAAATTTATATAAACGACACCGTTCTACCTTGGTGTTCCGAAGTCAGAACCTAGGGTGTTTATTGAAACACCCTCAGCTGGAACTCGCAAGTAGATTCAACATGCCGTAAAGTTTTTGCCGCAATGCATTCCTGAAACGCCTGCGAACGCTTTTACCAATTAGTACCGTGAGACACTCATTAAATCACTTATTATGCCACATTTTGACTATTGCGACTTTCTTCACAAACATGACATCTAAATTACAACGTAAACTTCAAGTAGCACAGAACGCATGCGTACGGTTTATTTTGATCTAAGAAAATACGACCATGTATCGCACTTTTGACTCACTTCGTATGCTTACTCTAGACAAAGACAGTTTACTTCACTCTCTACTTCTTCTCTATAAAATTTTACACGGTTCTCATGTAACACGTCTAAAAGTAATTTCAATCCTCTGAAATTAAGCCGAGCTCGTAGTTCAGCTCTGCTCTGTGTACCACGTCACAGCTCGACTTCTTTCAGTAAATCTTTCACCATTACAGCTATCCGAGCCTGGAATAAACTACCAGCGAGTCTAAAACATTCGAATACTTTCCGTAAATTCAAAAACGAATTAAATACTTGGGTAAGAGTATAACGACATATAGAATGGTATTAATGTCCTCTTCATCCTCCAGACTTTTCCCACTACCAAGTACCCGGTCACCGCCCCTAAACCGCACTTTCCTCACTCTTTAAATTCAAATTCCACCCCATACCTCACTACTCTATTCTCATTTTCCTCCCTCTCACTCCATCTAAATTATTAACAACCCATATTTTCTGTGCATCCTAATAAAACTGTTCAAATAAATATTTAAAAGAGATTAGCCACCTCAAATAAATGCTAAAATACTTACAGCTATTTTTGTACTTCATCATTATCATATCTACAATATATAGGTCTTAATAATAATTACAATTGATGTTTATATCCTATTGTACTTTTACATTGTTTCTTAATACTGTCAATATTATATTATAAATTACTGGTACTATTAACTTAGAGCCTATTGTGCTTCTCTGCTGTTACAAATGTTTGTATATTTATGTAAAGTGCTAATGTATACCAAACGTAACATTTCTGTACCGCTTCTGGATAAATTTTACTTTTCCACCTACTTCTTCCTCCTTTCTTCCTATTTCTTCCTTCCTTTTCCTTCACAGTCTTCCCCATTTATGTCATTACGACCCTTTCCCCTAAACGCCTCATCTCTTCACCTTCACTACTATCCATACCATATTCTTCTATATTAATGTTCGGCCATAAGCCGCCATCCTGATTGAGGTTTTTCTGGGTTTACTCAATTTAGTAAGGCGTACGCCAGAGTATTTACTTAACACACTCCCAGTCATAAATGTACAGTTGTCCCCCTTTAGTCTCTCTCCTTTCTTCTTTCTCGTTCGTATTTTCCTGCTTTATTTTCATTTATGATTCCTTCTCTCATTTTCTCTTCTCTCCCATTTTTATATCCTTATTTATATTGGCCCTAAAGCCACCACCACCATCCTGATTGAGGTTTTTCTGGGTTTACTCAATCGCTTTAGGCGTATGCCGGGATGGTCCCCTAGTTTTGCACTCCCAGACGTAAATGTACAGATTTCCCTCCCCTCTTATATGTTACTACTCTGTATAAATGTAATCTCAGTGGTTAGGCGGAAGAGCAGGCCCTATGGCTAGTATAAATGTAAAGACAATATTATTGTATTATTATTATTATTGTGTGTGTGTGTGTGTGTGTGTGTGGAATTCTTCAAATCAGATTTCCTGTTAAAAATACATAAAATTCAGTCCTCTTGCGTAGAAAATCTTCTAATGTGTAAAAAAATTATAGTTTCAGCGTTCCGAAAAGAAATGCCGGCGCACGAGTTCCAATCGTTACCGGTGGGTGCCCGGGTTCTGGTTTTCTAGATCAATGTTTTTATTAGAAATACCCAAACAAGATTTCCTCTTAAAAATATATAAAATTCGGTCCTCTTGCATAGAAAATTTTTTTAATATATAAAAATGTATAGTTTCAGCGTTCCCAAAAGGAATGCCGGCGCCCGGCGTATGTTGTCGAACTACTACTTCGATTTGTTGTGTTGTCGAACTTCTACTGCGATTTATAACAACTTACTGCCAACGCCTAACGGACTCTCTTTTGAATAACGGACTACAACTACCTCAGGGAGCTGATCTAGTAGGAACAGCAAGGCTGCCACGAGGCGGACGGTGGACGGAGGATGTTTGAGGGAGCTTTCCTCTCAACACAATCGACGCCGCAGCCGCCTGACGGCGGGAAGCCGCCGCCATGCTTCACGTCAGCAGGACGAGTCTACTACCGGACCAGGGGGATGAAGCATGGCATTTCTACACACGCGACCCGAAGTTGGAGAAAAGACCAGCAGAGGAGGCCCCGCCACCATCATCCTCTACATCAAAGCGCCCTTCTCGACGGCAAGCCGGCTGCAACTACTGGAACGCCCATCCAGGACGGGCGAGCAAATCCGCAAGGTGAGGCTCTCCTGCAAGGGGTAAGTGAGTTCAGCGGTACCCATCATGTCAATCCTGCGATCCTTCGGTTACCATCGTTCGAAAACCAGAAATTGGTATTTTCCAAAGTATTTGCACGCCTCACGGAAAACAAACCCCCTCCTTCTGAAAGCAGATTTGAAGAACTCACGATCGAAGAAGCTAACATGGGCATCGACAAAGCCTCACAAGAACCTGACCAGACTGAAACCAAAAAAAGGCAACCTCCCCGACGGGGACAAACCCACCGAAAAAAGGATTAATCCGAACAAAAGGGCTAATCTATCCACAATGACTCTGGGTTCCCAAAAACACCCCCGCCGGGTTTCATGCCAAAAATATCAAAACAATTTTTTCCCCGGAACCCCCCGTCATATAAAAAATTTTGAAAAACCGGAGAATAAAGGGAAATAACTCCCGACAAAGGAAATACTTAAGACCAACGTCTACCACCACCACCCGAATGACCGAAGAAAAGAAAAATCTGATAAGGCCTATCACCGGACATGGACTTAGTTGACATTAAAAACGAACTACTGCACCAAAAGCTGTAATTTCACCACATATCCAAGATGAAAAGACGCCACCCAGACAGAACACAGGATTGGATTACGGATTGAACAAAAAAACCCCCCCCTGAAATGAAGACGAAGTTACGCTACCTGCTACACCACAGAGTGACGATAACTGACTACCTCCAAACGACACATGTACCACGCTGCGACAACCCTTTTCACCACCAAACACTACCATAAAAAGACTTGGGGGGGCAGCGACTATCACCATCTTCAACATGCCCCAATGATTTTTAAAAATGTTAAAACTGATAGATCCCCCGCGTTTTTCCCTCCCTCTGTTAAACGAAAAGAGACAAACTGAAGACACTCCAGAAAAGACAGACTCAGACTGGACAAGGACGGACTAAAGCCCCCCCTCCATTAAGGAATTTCCCCTACTAAAAAATGCAATACCAACCCCAACCAGCACAAACAACCAAAGACGAACCTACGCCGACTCAGTGAAACACCAACTCGACTTCCAAATCACCTTCTGACCTAAAAGAACTAATCACCCTCATAAAGTCATTAAATATCACAACACTCAACACATCCATCAAGACCATCATCCACATTGCAAAACGACAGGACGACAGTATCACCAAATTACTCTCAATAGCTATCACGATAATAGTCCTTTTCGAATTTGACTCAAATTACAATTTCACCCCCTGGAACGAAAACGGGGACTTCCCCGGGCTAAATGACAAAAAACAATCTTAGATGCTACTCCGTGGGAAAAAAGAACGCACCTGAAAAAGGAAAAATTTAAAAATATAAAATTTCAGTTTGAACAGACGCCCTAGGGTGGAAGAACCTATAAGAAAAGACATTTTAATACCCTCTCCCCGGCTAAACCCATTTGAAAAACCCAGAGTTCAATTAGGAACTCCCAACGGCCCCATTACAATAGCCTCAGTTTACAGACCTCCATATAAACCCCTATTAGACCAAGACCTTGACTTACTGACAAACGAAAAATGTTTAAAAAATTGGAGATCTAAACCCAAAATCAAAAAATTTGGGGGGACACAAAACAAAAGGACAAACAAATGACTATTTAACTACAAGAACACTCAAACATTTCAGCCCCTGACAACAGACTCACCAATGACAACCCCCGTATAGACTTTTTGGACTTGCCATTCACTTTTAGCATAAATACAGCCCCCCCACCCAAAAACCAGAACCCCTATAAATCACCCCCCAACCTAAATAGACCCCCTTTTTGGGCAAAAATATAACCTTCACTCACTATAATACAGAATGGAAAAAGTTTAAACATCTCATCTCAAAAAATATCAAATCACCGAACGCACTAAAAAACCCCACAGACAAAATCAAAGAAAATCACTTTAAAAAAAAAAAGTTATAAATTGAGTAATTGTTAAGTATAATAGATAAATAAGTCAATAAAATATTTTATATATATATATAATATATATATATATATATATTAAATTTTAAAAAAAAATTAAAATAAGTTAAATAAATTAAAATTAAATTAATTTAAAACAAATTAAAAAAATTAAAATAAGTTATATCAATTAAAATTAAATTAATTTAAAAAAAGTTAAATAAATTAAAAAAAAATTAAATTAAAAAAAAATAAAAGGAAACGGCTAAAATAAAGAAATTAGGGGCGAAGGAAGTGGGAATCGGAAAGGTTAGGGCAGAGGCGTTGGTGCGGACGATTTTCTGTGGTGCTGTTTGTTTTCAGGTGCGGTGGAGGCCAAACATTGGAAGGAGAATGCCTGACGCCCGCGCCAAATAAATAGTCTAAAAACCGGATAGAGTAGCATGTACTCGGCTTCTGACGGCAGGTTTTTCCCCCTTCAGGGGTTTTTCCCTCAGCCGTACCTTATGGTCTCGTTTCCCAGGCTTTGAGGCGATGGAGAGACCATTTGGGGTGAATACCAGAAGGCGAAAGGTTAGAACTCGGTAGAATGTAGGTATTGTAATGGCTTAAAGGCCTTCGGCCTAGCCACATTGGATCAAGTTTCTAATTTGGCTGTAATAATTACCTATCCAGACCAGAACTCATAAACAACTAATAAAAACGAAAAGCGCCCTAATTTCCTCAAAAAAAGTCATCTACCCAATTGCAACCCAAAATACACGACTACCAGAAACATCATACAACACTCAGACAAAAACGAAAATCTCAAAGATCGACCCCCCTATACAGACACTTACGAAAATTACTGACTCACACTCCACGAACTTTAAACGACAACGAAAAACAAAAATGGACAAACCAAATTGACAAAATCATAAAGCACCCCCAACACATTTGGACTACCATCAGACAATTGATGACAAACACAGAAGTAACATCGCCACTGACACAACCAGACAGAACACAAACTTATGACCCACAACTGATGACAGAAATTTCTGCAACTATTTTACAACAACGATTCACCGCAACTGATACTCCGCTCCCAGACTCCACCATTTTATAATTTCTCCGCAACCCTCACCTCCAGGAAACTCAGAATATAACAGACAAAGAAGTGACAGACAAACTTACACTACTCGACAAGACCAAAGCGACAGGATCCGACGGAGTAAAGGCGACATAACTAAGAGACTGACGAAAACGCAATAACATTCCTCACAGCTGAATTCACTACATGCATCAGAAACTCATACTTCCTCAAGTTATGGAAAATAGCCAAGATTAAACTAATACCGAAACCAGCAAAATCTCAGAAGGACCCAAACAACTACAGACAAATAAGTTTACTACCAATACCAGCCAAAATGTACCTCTTGTATAAGGAGCCCACCAGTAAATAAAATTTTATACTTTTAGCATTCCAAACAGGAATGCTGTCGCGCGGGTTCCCGCCTTCCGTGGCGGACGCCCGCGTTCCACACTTTTATTGGAAATCCAGGAACCAAATTTCCTCTAAAAATTATATAAAATTCGTTCCTCTTGTATTAAAAGTCCTCTAGTATATATATTTTTATACTTTTAGCGTTCCAAACAGGAATGCTGTGCCTGAGTTCCCGCCTTCCGTGAGACGCCTGCGTTCCACACTTTCATTGAAATCCAGGAACCAAATTTCCTCTAAAATTATATAAAATTCGTTCCACTTGTATTAAAAGTCCTCTAGTACATATTTTTATACTTTTAGCGTTCCCAACAGGAATGCTGTCCCGGGGGTTCTCGCCTTCCGTGGCGGACGCCCGCGTTCCACGCTTTTTGGGAAAACCCGGAACCCAAATTCCCCTTTTTAAAAAAAGTTGTTCCTTTTGTATTAAAAAATCCTCTAGTATATAAATTTTTTATCTTTTAGCGATCCCAGGAATGCTGTCGCGCGGGTTTCCCCCTTCCGTGGGGTCGCGCCCCGCTTCCACCTTTCTTAAATCCGGAACCCAAGTTCCTCTAAATATTATATAAAATTCGTTCCTCTTTATTAAAAAATCCTCTAGTATATATATTTTTTTCTTTTAGCGTTCCCAAAAAGAATTTTGTCGCGCGGGTTCCCCCATTCCCCAGCGGACCCCCCTTTCCCCGCTTTATTAAAAACCGGAACCAACGTTCCTCTTAATATTATATAAAAGTTGTTCCTTTTGTATTAAAAGTCCTCTAGTATATAAATTTTTATACTTTTAGCGTTCCCAAACAGGAATGCTGTCGCGCAGTTCCCCTTTCCGTGGTTTGCGCCCCCGTTCCCGCTTTCTTGGGAAAACCAGGAACCCAAATTCCTCTAAATATTATATAAAAAATTTGTTTCCCCTTGTATTAAAAAATCCTCTAGTATATATATTTTTTTTCTTTTGGGGTTCCAAAAAGGAATGCTGCCCCGGGTTCCGCCTTCCGTGGGGGACCCCCGTTCCACCAATTAAATCCAGGAACCCAAGTTCCTCTTAATATTATATAAAAATTGTTCCTTTTTTTTATTAAAAAATCCTCCAGTATATAAATTTTTTAAAACTTTTGGCCCTTCCCCCAAAAGGAATGCTGTCGCGCCGGGGTTCCCCCCTTCCGTGGCGGACGCCCCCGTTCCCCACCTTTTGGGAAAACCAAAAACCCCAAATTCCTCTTAATATTATATAAAAATTTTTTCCCTTTTTATTAAAAATCCTCTAGTATATAAATTTTAATGCCCAGCGTTCCCCCAAAAAGGAATGCTGTCGCGCGGGGTTCCCCCCCCTTCCGTGGGGGAAAGCCCGCGTTCCCCCCTTTCATTGGAAAACCAGGAACCAAAGGCCTCTAAATATTATATAAAAAATTTTTCCTCTTGTATTAAAGTCCTCTAGTATATAAATTTTTTAAAACTTTTAGCGTTCCCCAACAGGGAAAGCTGTTGGGTTCCCCCCTTCCCTGCGGAAAACGCGATCCACCTTTTATTAAATCCAGGAAAACGTTCCTATAAATATTTTATAAAATTCCTTCCTCTTGAATTAAAAAGTCCTCTAGTATATAAATTTTAATACTTTTTTGCGTTTTCCCAAAAAAGGGAAAGCTGTCGCGCGGGTTAAACCCCCTTCCGTGGGGGATGCCCCGCGTTCCACCTTTCATTGGAAATCCGGGAAACCCAAAGTTCCTATAAATATTTTATAAAATTCCTTCCTCTTGAATTAAAAATCCTCCCAGTACATAAATTTTTAAAACAGCGTTTCCCCCAAAAGGGAAAGCTGTCGCCGAGTTCCCCCCTTCCCTGGCCCGGGTGCCCCGCGTTCCACGCTTTCATTGGAAATCCAGGAACCAACGTTTCTATAAATATTTTATAAAATTCCTTCCTCTTGAATTAAAAGTCCTCTAGTATATAAATTTTAATACTTTTAGCGTTCCCAACAGGAATGCTGTCGCGCCCAGTTCCCCCCTTCCCTAGCCCGGGTGCCCGCGTTCCACCTTTTATTTTGGGAAAACCAGGAACCAACGTTCCTATAAATATTTTATAAAATTCCCCCTCCCAATTAAAAATCCCCCTTTTAAAAAAATTTTTAAAACTTTTAGCGTTCCCAACAGGAACCCTTTGTCGCCTGGGGTTCCCCTTTTCCTTTTTAAAACCCCGATCCCTTTTTTTAAAAACCGGAACCCAAGTTCTTAAAAATTTTTTAAAAAACGTTCCTCTTGTATTAAAAATCCCTTTTTATAAATTTTTCTTTTGGCCCTTCCCCCCAGGAATGCTGTGGGTTCCCCCTTTCCCTGGGGGATCCCGCGTTTTCCCCCCTTTCATTGGAAATCCGGAACCACAGTTCCCCTTTTTAAAAATTTTGTTTCCCCGGAAAAAAATCCTCTGGGATATAAATTTTAATACTTTTGGGGTTCCCCCCAGGAATGCTGTCGCGCGAGTTCCCGCCTTCCGTGGGGGAAAACGCGATCCACCTTTTTATTGGAAATCCCGGAACCAACGTTCCTATAAATATTTTTTAAAATTCCTTCCTCTTGAATTAAAAGTCCTCTAGTATATAAATTTTAATACTTTTAGCGTTCCCAACAGGAATGCTGTCGCGCGGGTTCCCATCCAGGAACCAACGTTCCTATAAATATTTTATAAAATTCCTTCCTCTTGAATTAAAAGTCCTCTAGTATATAAATTTTAATACTTTTAGCGTTCCCAACAGGAATGCTGTCGCGCGGGTTCCCCCTTTCCTTTAAACACCGATCCACCTTTTTTGGAAATCCCGGAACCCTTTCCCATAAATATTATATAAATTTCGTTCCTCTTGTTTAAAGTCCCCTAGTATATAAATTTTAATCTTTTAGCGTTCCCCAAAAGGAATGCTGTCGGGGCGAGTTCCGCCTTTCCTTGGGGGATGCCCCCCCTTCCCCCTTTCATTGGAAATCCAGGGAAAAACAGTTCCTCTAAATATTTATAAAATTCGTTCCTCTTGTATTAAAAAATCCCCCTGGGATATAAATTTTAATACTATTAAACTTTTTACAACAGGAATTCGTGCGCCCGGGTTCCCATAATTCCGGGCGGAAAACGCGATCCACGCCCTTTTATTAAATCCAGGGGAAACCCAAAGTTCCTATAAATATTTTAAAAAAAATTCCTTCCTCTTGAATTAAAAAATCCTCTAGTATATAAATTTTAATCTTTTAGCGTTCCCAAAAGGGAAAGCTGTCGCGGAGTTAAACCCCCTTCGGGGGATGCCCGCGTTCCACCTTTCATTGGAAATCCAGGAACCAACGTTCCTATAAATATTTATAAAAAATTCCCCCTTTCCCCTTAAATTAAAAATCCTCTAGTATATAAATTTTAATACTTTTAGCGTTCCCAACGGAATGCTGTCGCGCGAGTTCCCCTTCCGTCGGATGCCCCGTTCCCCCCTTTCATTGGGAAAACCGGGGAAACCCCGTTCCTATAAATATTTTTTAAAATTCCTTCCTCTTGAATTAAAAAATCCTCCCAGTATATAAATTTTAATACCCAGCGTTCCCAACAGGAATGCTTTTTCGCGCGAGTTCCCCCCTTCGTAGCGGATCCCCGTTCCACCTTTCATTGGAAATCCAGGGAAACCCAAAGTTCCTATAAATATTTTTTAAAAATTTCCCTTTCCCCTTGAATTAAAAATTCTGTATATAAATTTTAATTTCTTTTAGCGTTCCCAACAGGGAAAGCTGTCGGGATTCCGCCTTCCCCTGGGGCACACGCGATCCCCTTTAAAATTGGGAAAACCAGGAAACCCAAAGTTCCCATAAATATTATATAAAATTCGTTCCTCTTGTATTAAAAATCCCGTAGTATATAAATTTAAAACTTTTTTGGTTTAACAAAGGGAAAGCTGTCGCGCGAGTTCCCCCCTTCCCCTGGGATGCCCGCGTTCCACCCTTTTTTGGGAAAACCAAAACCCCAGTTCCTCTAAATATTATATAAAATTCGTTTTCCCCTTGTATTAAAAAAACCTCTAGTATATAAATTTTAATACTTTTAGCGTTCCCAACAGGGAAAGCTGTCGCCGGGGTTCCGCCTTCCGTAGCGGAAAACGCGATCCACGCTTTTTGGAAATCCAGGAAAACGTTCCTATAAATATTTTTTAAAAAATTTCCTTTTCCCCTTGAATTAAAATCCTCTAATATATAAATTTTAATACTTTTGGGGTTTTCCCCAAAAGGGGAAAAACCGCATAGTTCCCCTTCCGTGGCGGACACACGCGATCCACGCTTTCATTGGAAATCCAGGAACCAACGTTCCTATAAATATTTTATAAAATTCGATCCTTTTTTTATTAAAGTCCTCTAGTATATAAATTTTAATACTTTTAGCGTTCCCAACAGGACAGCTGTCGCGCGGGTTCCCGCCTTCCGTGGCGGACACACGCGATCCACGCTTTCATTGGAAATCCAGGAACCAACGTTCCTATTATTATTTTATAAAATTCGTTCCTCTTGTATTAAAAGTCCTCTAGTATATAAATTTTAATACTTTTAGCGTTCCAACAGAATTTTGTCGCTGCGAGTTTCCGCCTTCCGTTGCGGACGCCGCATTCCACGCTTTATTGGAAATCCAGTAACCAAAGTTCCTCTAAATATTATATAAAATTCGTTCCTCTTGTATTAAAAGTCCTCTAGTATATATATTTTTATACTTTTAGCGTTCCAAACAGGAATGCTGTCGCACGGTTCCGCATTCCGTGGCACGCCCGCGTTCCACGCTTTCATTGAAATCCAGTAACCAAAGTTCCTCTACATATTATATAAAATTCGTTCCTCTTGTATTTAAAGTCGTCTACTATATATATTTTATACTTTTAGCCTTCCAAACAGAAAAATGCTGCCGCGCGGGTTCCGCTTTCCGTGCGGACGCCCGCGTTCCACACTTTCATTGGAAATCCAAGAACCATAGTTCCTCTAAATATTATATAAAATTCGATCATCATGTATTAAAAGTCCTCTAGTATATATATTTTTATACTTTTAGCGTTCCAAACAGGAATGCTGTCGCCGGGTTCCGCCTTCCGTTGCGGACGCCGCGTCCACTCTTTCATTAGATATCCAGGAACCAAAGTTCCTCTACACATTTATAAAATTCGTTCCTTTTTGAATTAAAAGTCCTCTAGTATATAAATTTTAATACTTTTAGCGTTCCCAACAGGAATGCTGTCGCGCGGGTTCCCGCCTTCCGTGGCGGACGCCCGCGTTCCACGCTTTCATTGGAAATCCAGGAACCAAAGTTCCTCTAAATATTTTATAAAATTCCTTCCTCTTGATTAAAAGTCCTCTAGTATATAAGATTTTAATACTTTTAGCGTTCTCAACAGGAATACTGTCGCGCGGTTCCACCTTCCGTGGCGGTCGCCCGTATCCACGCTTTCATTGAAATTCAGGAACCAAAGTTCCTCTAAATATTTATAAAGTCGTTCCTCTTGAATTAAAAGTCCTCTAGTATATAAATTTTAATACTTTAGCGTTCCAACAGGAATGCTGTCGCGCGGGTTCCCGCCTTCCGTGGCGGACGCCCGCGTTCCACGCTTTCATTGAAAATCCAGGAACCAAAGTTCCTCTAAATATTATATAAAATTCGTTCCTCTTGTATTAAAAGTCCTCTAGTATATAAATTTTAATACTTTTAGCGTTCCCAACAGAAATGCTGTCGCGCGGTTCCGCCTTCCGTGCGGACGCCCGTGTTCCACGCTTTCATTGGAAATCCAGGAACCAAGTTCCTCTAAATATTATATAAAATTCGTTCCTCTTGTATTAAAAGTCCTCTAGTTATAAATTTTAATACTTTTAGCGTTCCAAACAGGAATGCTGTCGCGCGGGTTCCCGCCTTCCGTGGGCGGACGCCCGCGTTCACGCTACTCATGGAAATCCACGAACCAAGTTCATCTACAAAGTATATAAAATTCGCTTCCTCTTGTATTAAAAGTCCTCTAGTATATAAATTTTAATACTTTTAGCGTTCCAAACAGGAATGCTGTCGCGCGGGTTCCCGCCTTCCGTGGCGGACGCCCGCGTTCCACGCTTTCATTGGAAATCCAGGGGAAACCATGTTCCTCTAAAAATTATATAAAATTCGTTCCTCTTGTATTAAAATTTCTAGTATATAAATTTTAAACTTTTAGCGTTTTTAACAGAAATGCTGTCGCGGGGTTCCCGCCTTCCGTTCAAACCCGCGGTCCACGCTTTCATTGAAAATCCAGGGAAAAACAGTTCCTCTTAATATTATAAAAGTCATTCCTCTTGTATGAAAGTCCTCTAGTATATAAATTTTAATACTTTTAGCGTTCCCGACAGGAATGCTGTGCGCGGGTTCCCGCCTTTAGTGGCGGACGCCCGCGTTTCACGCTTTCATTGGAAATCCAGGAACCAAAGTTCCTCTAAATATTATATAAAATTCGTTCCTCTTGAATTAAAAGTCCTCTAGTGTATAATTTTTGTACTTTAGCCTTCCTAACAGGAATGCTGTCGCGCGAGTTCCCGCCTTCCGTGGCGGACGCCCGCGTTCCACGCTTTCATTGGAAATCCAGTAACCAAAGTTCCTCTACATATTATATAAAATTCGTTCCTCTTGTATTAAAAATCCTCTAGTATATAAATTTTTATTTCTTTTAGCGTTCCCAAAAAAAAAAGCTTCGCGCGGTTCCGCCTTCCGTGCGGAGCCCGTTCCCCTTTCATTGGAAATCCCGGAACCAAGTTCCCCTAAAATTATAAAAATTCGTTCCTCTTATTAAAAAATCCCTTTGTTATAAATTTTATCAGCGTTAACAGAAAAGCTGTCCGCGGTTCCGCCTTCCGGCGGCCCCGGGTTTCCCCTTTCATTAAATCAGGAACAAGTTCCTCTAAATATTATAAAATTCGTTCCTCTTGATTAAAAAATCCTCTGTTATAAAAATTTTATCTTTTGCGTTCCCAACAGGGAAAACTGTCGCCGGTTTCCCCCCCCGACGGACGCCCGCTTCCCCGCTTTCATTGAAAAACAGGAACCAAGTTCCTCTAAATATTTATAAAATTCGTTTTCCCCTTTATTAAAGTCCTCTAGTATAAAATTTTATACTTTTGGGGTTAAAAAGGAATGCTGTCGCGCGGTTCCGCCTTTGGGACGCCCGCGTTCCCACTTTTTAAATCCCGGAACCAAGTTCTCTATTTAAAATTCGTTCCTCTTGTATTAAAAGTCCCCTAGTATATAAATTTTATACTTTGCGTTAAAAAGGAAAGCTGTCGCCGGTTCCCCCCTTTAGGGGCGCCCGCTTCCCCTTTATTGGAAATCAGGAACCAAGTTCCTCAAAATTATATAAAATTCGTTCCTCTTGTAAAAAACTCTAGTAATAATTTTTTTTTCTTTTCGTTCCCCCGGAATGCTGTCGCCGTTCCCCCCTTCCGGGCGGACGCCCGCGTTCCACGCTTTCTTTGGGAAAACCCGGAACCAAATTTCCCCTAAATTTTTAAAAATTCGTTCCTCTTGTATTAAAGTCCTCTGTTAAAATTTTTATCTTTTACGTTCCCCCCAGGAATGCTGTCGCCCCTTCCCCCTTCCCCTACGGACGCCCGCGTTCCCCTTTGTGAAATCAGGGGCCCAAATTCCTCTAAATATTATATAAATTCTTCCTCTTGTTTAAAAAATCCTCAGTATATAAATTTTTTTTTTTTAGCGTTCCCAACAAATGCTGTCGCGGGTTCCGCCTTCCCCCGGGGGGACGCCCGTTCCACGTTTCATTGGAAATAGGAACCAAGTTCCTCTAAATATTTTATAAAATTGTTCCCCGTATTAAAATCCTCTAGTATTAAATTTTTTTTCTTTTAGCGTTAACAGAAAAGCTGCGCGATTTCCCCCCTTCCGGCGGACGCCCGCGTTCCCCCTTTTTTTGAAAAACCCGGGGGAAAAAAGTTCCTCTAAATATTATATAAAATTCTTCCTCTTGTATTAAAGTCCTTTAGTTAAATTTTATCTTTTTCGTTCCCCAAAAAGAAAAGCTTTGCGGGTTTTCCCCCTTCCCGGGGGACGCCGTTCCCCTTTCATTAAAAAAGGAAACCAAGTTCCTCTAAATATTATATAAAATTGTTTTCTTGTATTAAAGTCCTCTAGTATAAATTTTTATATTTTCGTTCCCAACAGAAAACTGTGCGCGGGGTTCCCCCCTTCGGCGGACCCCCGTTCCCTTTCATTGGGAAAACCCGGAACCAAGTTCCTCTAAATATTTATAAAAATTTGTTCCTCTTGTTTAAAAAATCCTCAGTATATAAATTTTAAAACTTTTTGGGTTCCCCAAAAGAAAAGCTGTCGCCCGGGTTCCCGCCTTCCCCGGACGCCCCCGTTCACCTTTCATTGGAAATCCCGGCCAAGTTCCTCTAAATATTTATAAAATTCGTTCCTCTTGTATTAAAAATCCTTAGTTATAAATTTTATACTTTTAGCGTTCCCCCAAATGCTGTCCGCGGTTCCGCCTTCCCGGGGGACGCCCCTTCCCCTTTCATTAAATCCAGGAACCAAGTTCCCCAAATATTATATAAAATTCGTTCCCCCTTGTAAAATCCTTTGGTTAAAATTTTATCTTTTGCTTCCCCAGGAATGCTGTCGCGCGGTTCCGCCTTCGGGCGCCCCCTTCCCCTTTCTTTTAAAACCAGGAACCAAAATTCCTCAAAAATTTATAAAATTCGTTCCTCTTGTATTAAAAAGTCCTCTGATATAAAATTTTTATCTTTTAACTTCCCAACAGAATGCTGTCGCGGGTTCCGCCTTCCTGGGCGCCCGGTTCCCCTTTTATTTGGGAAAACAGGAACCCAAATTCCTCTAAATATTTTATAAAAATTCGTTCCTCTTGTATTAAAGTCCTCAGTTATAAAATTTTTCCCTTTTTGCGTTCCCAAAAAGGAATGTGTCCCCGGGGGCCCCCCTTCCGGGGGGCCCCCGCGTTCCCCCTTTCATTAAATCCAGGAACCAAGTTTCCCCAAATATTATATAAAAAACGTTTTTCTTGTATTAAAAACCCCTAGTTTTAATTTTATACTTTTAGCGTTCCCAACAGGAATGCTGCCGGTTCCCCCTTGTGGCACCCCTTCCCCCTTTTATTGGAAATCCCGGAACCAAGTTCCTCTAAAATTATATAAAATTCGTCCTCTTTTATTAAAGTTCTAGTTATAAATTTTTTTTTTAGCGTTCCCCCGAAAAGCTGCCCTTTTTTCCCCCTTCCTAGCGGACCCCGCGTTCCACTTTCATTAAAAACCCGACAAGTTCCTCTAAAATTATTAAAATTCGTTCTCTTGATTAAAGTTCCCTAGTATATAATTTTATACTTTAGCGTTCAAAAATGCTGTGCCTTCCCCCCCTTGGGGGGCCCGCGTTCCACCTTTCATTTAAATCCCGGAAAAAAAGTTCTCTAAATATTATAAAAATTCGTTCCTCTTGTATTAAAAGTCCCCTAGTATATATTTTTTTACTTTTGCGTTCCAAAAAGAATGCTGTGGGGTTCCCGCCTTCCGGGCCGACCCCCCGTTCCCTTTCATTGAAATCCAGGCCAAGTTCCTCTAAAAAAATTTTTAAATTCGTTCCCCTTTTATTAAAAAATCCCCTAGTTATAAATTTTATTTTTCTTCCAACAGAATGCTTCGCCGGGGTTCCCCCCTTCTGGGGGCGCCCGCGTTCCCCCTTTCATTGAAATCCGGAACCAAGTTCCTCTAAATATTTATAAAATTCGTTCCTCTTGTATTAAAAATCCTCTATATATAATTTTTATCTTTTAGCTTCCCCCCAGGAATGCTGTCGCCAGTTCCGCCTTCCGGGCCCGGGCGCCCGCTTCCCCCTTTCATTGAAATCCGGGGAAACCCGTTCCTTATTTATAAAAATTCGTTTCCCCTTTTATTAAAAAATCCCCTAGTTATAATTTTAAAACTTTTTCGTTCCAACAGGAATGCTGTCGCGGGTTCCGCCTTTGGGACCCCCCGTTCCCTCATTGAAATCCCGGAACCAAGTTCCTCTAAAAAATTATATAAAAAATTTTTCCTCTTGTATTAAAGTCCCTTTGTATATAAATTTTTTCAGCGTTCCCAACGGAATGCTGTGCGGGGTTTTCCCCCTTCGGGGGGACGCCCCGTTCCACGTTTCATTGGAAATAGGAAAAAGTTCCTCTAAAATTATATAAAATTCGTTTTTCCCTTTTATTAAAGTCCTCTAATATAATTTTAACTTTTTGCGTTCCCAACAAATCTGTCGGCGGTTCCGCCTTTCCCGGGGGGACCCCCCTTCCACCTTTCATTGGAAATCCGGCCAAAAATTCCTCAAATATTATATAAAAATTTGTTTTCCCCTTGTATTAAAGTCCCCAGTATATAAATTTTATACTTTTGCGTTCCCCAAAAGGGAAAGTTCGCGCTTCCCCCTTTCGGGCGGGCGCCCGCGTTCCACCTTTCATTAAAAAGGGAAACCAAGTTCCTCTAAATATTTTAAAATTCGTTCTCTTGTATTAAAGTCCTCTAGTTATAAATTTTTTATACTTTTAGCGTTTTTAACAGAATGCTGCGCGGGTTCCGCCTTCCGGGGGGACGCCGTTCCACCCATTGAAATCCCGGAACCAAGTTCCCCTAAAATATATAAAAATTCGTTCCTCTTTTATTAAAGTCCTCTAGTATAAATTTTTTTTCTTTTGCGTTCCCAACAGGAATGCTGCGCGGTTCCCCCCTTCCGGGCGCCCGCGTTCCACCTTTCATTTAAATCCAGGGAACGTTCCTCAAAAAATTATATAAAATTCGTTCCTCTTGTATTAAAAATCCCGTATATAAATTTTATACTTTTTGCGTTCCCAACGAATGCTGTCGCGCGGGTTCCCCCCCCTTTCCCCGGGGGACCCCCCGTTCCCCCTTTTATTGGAAATCCAGGAACCAAGTTCCTCTAAATATTATATAAAATTCGTTCCTCTTTATTAAAAATCCCTAGTTCAAAATTTTTTTTTTCTTTTTCGTTCCCAAAAAAGAAAAGCTGCGCGCGGTTCCCGCCTTCCGTGCGGACCCCGCGTTCCCCGCCATTTTAAAAAACCGGGCCAGTTCCTCTAAAATTTAAAAAAATTCGTTTCCCCTTGTATTAAAAACCTCTAGTATTTTAAATTTTTATACTTTGCGTTCCCAACGAAAAGCTGCCGCGGTTCCCCCCTTCCGCGCGGACCCCCCTTCCACGTTTCATTGAAATCAGGAAAAGTTCTCAAATATTATATAAAATTCTTTTCCCCTTGTATTAAGTCCTCTAGTTAAAAAATTTTTTTTTCTTTTGGGTTAACAGGAATGCTGCCCGGGGGGTTTCCCCCTTTCCGGGGACCCCGCGTTTTTTCATTGGAAATCCGAACCAAAAATTTCCCCAAATATTATATAAAATTTGTTTTCCCCTTTATTAAAAATCCCTTTTGTTATAAATTTTTATACTTTTTTGCGTTAACAGGAATGCTGGCCCGGGGGTTCCGCCTTGGGGAAACCCCCCGTTCCCCCTTTTATTGAAATCCGGGGGAAATTCCTCTAAATATTATTAAAAAATTTGTTTCCCCTTGTATTAAAGCCTTAGTAATAAATTTTTAACTTTTTTGGGGGTTCCCAAAAAAGGAATGCTGCGCCGGGGGTTCCCCCCTTCCCGGACCCCCCGTTCCCTTTCATTAAATCCAGGGAACCAAGTTCCTCTAAATATTAAAATAAAAATTTTTCCTCTTGTATTAAAAATCCTCTAGTTATAAATTTTATACTTTTTGCGTTAACAAATGCTGTCGCCGGGTTCCGCCTTCGGCGGACGCCCCGTTCCACCTTTCTTGAAACCAGGAACCAAGGTTTTCTAAATATTTAAAATTCGTTCCCCTTGATTAAAAATCCTCTAGTATATAAATTTTTATACTTTTGGTTCCCAACGAAGTGTCGCGCGGGGGCCCCTTCCTGGAACGCCCGTTCCACCTTTTATTGGGAAAACCAGGAAAAGTTCCCCTAAATTTATATAAAAATTTGTTCCTCTTGTATTAAGTCCTCTAGTTATAAAATTTTTTTACTTTTTCGTTCCCAGTGCTGCGCGGGGGTTTCCCCTTCCTGGGACCCCCTCCCCCTTTCATTGAAATCCAGGCCAAAATTCCTCTAAAAATTTTTAAAATTCTTCCTCTTTATTAAAAATCCCCTAGTATATAAATTTTTTATACTTTTTTCGTTCCCCCAAAAGGAATGCTTCCCCGGGGTTCCCCTTCCCGGGGCGGACGTTACCTTTCATTGGGAAACCCCGGGAAACCAAGTTTTTCTAAATATTATATAAAAATTTTTCCTCTTGTATTAAAGTCCTCTAGTATATAAATTTTATCTTTTGCGTTCCCCAAAAGGAATGCTTCGCCGGGTTGCCTTCCGAGCGGACGCCCGCGTTCCCGCTTTCATTGTCCGGAAAAGTTCCTCTAAATATTATAAATTCTTCCCCTTTTTATTAAAGTCCCCGTATAAAATTTTTCTTTTAGCGTTCCCCCCGAAAAGCTGTCGCCGGTTTCCCCCCTTCCGGCGGACGCCCGTTCACCTTTCATTGGAAATAGGCAAGTTCCTCTAAAATTTTTATAAAAATTGTTTCCCTTGTATTAAAGTCCTCTAGTATATAAATTTTTATACTTTTAGCGTTAAAAAAAAAAGCTGTCGCGCGGGTTCCGCCTTTCCCTGCGGGCGCCCCCGTTCCCCGCTTTTATTGGAAATCAGGAACAAAATTCCTCTAAATTTATATAAAATTCGTTCTCTTGTATTAAAAGTCCCTTTTTTAAAATTTTAAACTTTTGCGTTCCCAACAGAATGCTGTCCCGGTTCCCGCCTTCCCTGGGACGCCCCCGTTCCACGTTTCATTAAATAGGAACCAAGTTCCCCCTAAAAATATAAAATTCGTTCTCTTGTATTAAAAAATCCTCTAGTATTAAATTTTTTTTTCTTTTAGCGTTCCCCCCAGAAAAGCTGTCCCGGGGGGTTTCCGCCTTCCGGCGGACGCCCGCGTTCCCCCTTTTATTGAAATCCCCGGAACCAAGTTCCTCAAAATTTTATAAAATTCGTTCCTCCCTTTTTAAAGTCCCCTATATATAAATTTTTATCTTTTAGGTTTTAAAAAGGAATGCTTCCGGGGGGTTCCCCCTTCCGGGCGGGCGCCCGCGTTCCACCTTTTTATTAAATCCGGGTTCCCCTTTTATATAAAATTCTTCCCCTTGTATTAAAGTTTCCCTGTATATAAATTTTATACTTTTAGCGTTCCCAACAAATGTTCCAGTTCCCCCTTCCGCGGACGCCGGTTACGCTTTCTTTTGGGAAAACCAGGAACCAAGTTCCTCTAAATATTATATAAAATTTTTCTCTTGATTAAATCCCCTTTTTTTATAAATTTTTATACTTTTACGTTCCCCAAAGGAATGCTGTCGCGCGGGTTCCCCCCTTCCCGGACCCCGCTTCAGCTTTCATTGGAAAACCGGAACCAAAATTCCTCTAAATATTTATAAAATTCGTTTTCCCCTTGATTAAAGTCCTCTAGAATAAAAATTTTATCTTTACTTCCCCAAAAAATGCTGCCGCGGGTTCCGCCTTCCGGCGGACCCCCGTTCCCCGCTTTCATTGAAATCCCGGAACCAAGTTCCCCTAAATAAATTTTTAAAAAATTTTTCCTCTTGTATTAAAGTCCTCTAGTTATAAATTTTTATCTTTTGGGGTTAACAGAATGCTGCCTGGTTCCGCCCGGGACCCCCGCGTTCCCCGTTTCATTGAAATCCGGAACCAAGTTCCTCTAAATATTTATAAAATTCGTTTTTCTTGTATTAAAAATCCTCTAGTATATAAATTTTTTTCTTTTTGCGTTCCCCCCAGAAAAGCTGCGCGCGGGGTTCCCCCCTTCCGGGCGGGCCCCCCCGTTCCACGCTTTCATTGAAATCCAGGGAAAAGTTCCTCTAAAATTATATAAAATTCGTTTTCCCCTTTTTATTAAAAATCCCCTAGTTTAAAATTTTATACTTTTGCGTTCAAAAAGAATGTTTCCGGGTTCCGCCTTCCGTGGGGGACCCCGCGTTCCCGTTTTTTTTAAAAACCCGGGAACCAAGTTCCTCTAAATTTTAAAATTCTTCTCTTTTATTAAAAAATCCCTAGTATAAAAATTTTAACTTTTAGCGTTCCCCAAAGGGGGCTTCGCCTTCCGCCCCCGTAGGACCCCGTTCCACGCTTTCATTGGAAATCCCGGGAAACCAAGTTCCTCTAAATTTATTTAAAAAAATTTGTTCCTCTTTATTTAAAAATCCTCTGTATATAATTTTATACTTTTAGCGTTCCCCAAAAGAAAAGCTGTCGCGCGGGGTTCCCCCTTCCGACGGACCCCGGTTCACCTTTTATTGGAAATCCCGGAACCAAATTCCTCTAAATATTTTAAAATTCGTTCCTCTTGTATTAAAAATCCCCTGTATATAAATTTTATCTTTTGCGTTCCCCAAAAGGAAGCTGTCCCCCGGTTTCCCCCCTTCCGTGCGGACGCCCCCGTTTCCCCCTTTCTTGAAATCCCGGAAAAGTTCCTCTAAATATTTATAAATTCGTTCCCCTTTATTAAAGTCCTCTAGTATATAATTTTTATACTTTTTGCTTCCAACGGGGAAAGCTGTCGCGGGTTCCCCCCTTCCCCGGGGGGACGCCCCGTTCCACCTTTTATTAAATCCCGGAAAAGTTCCTCTAAATATTATATAAAATTCGTTCCTCTTTATTAAAATCCTCTAGTTTAAATTTTATACTTTTACGTTCCCAAAAAGGAAAGCTGTCCCGGGGTTTCCCCCCTTTTTGCGGACGCCCCGTTCCCCTTTCATTGGAAATCCCGGAAAAAAGTTCCTCTAAATATTTTATAAAATTCTTCCTCTTGTATTAAAAACCCCTAGTAATAAAATTTTTTTTTCTTTTAGCGTTCCCCAACGAAAAGCTTTTCGGGGTTCCGCCTTCCGGCGGGCGCCCCCGTTCCACCCTTTCATTGGAAAAGGGAAACCCAAATTCCTTAATAATATATAAAATTCGTTCCTTTGTATTAAAAAACCTCTAGTTATAAATTTTTATCTTTGGTTCCCAACGAAAAGCTGTCGCCGGGTTCCCGCCTTCCGGGGGACGCCCCCCGTTCCACCTTTTTGGAAATCCAGGGCAATTCCCCTAAATATTATATAAAAATTGTTCCTCTTGTATTAAAAATTCTCTAGTTATAAATTTTTTTTTTCTTTTTGCGTTCCCAACAATGTTCGCGTTCCCCTTCCTGGGGCGCCCCGTTCCCCCTTTCATTGGGAAAACCAGGAACCAAGTTCCTCTAAATATTTATAAATTGTTTTCCCCTTGTATTAAAATTTAGTAAAAATTTTTTTAATTTTAAACGTTCCCCAACAAAAGCTGTCGCGCGGGGTTCCCCCCCGGGCGGACGCCCGCGCCACCTTTTTGGAAATCCCGGAACCAGTTCCTCTAAATATATAAAATTGTTCCTCTTGTAAAAAAGTCCTTGTATATAAATTTTATACTTTTTGCGTTCCCCAACAGGAATGCTGCCAGGTTCCCCCCCTTCCGGGCGGACGCCCCCGTTCCACGCTTTCATTGGAAATCCAGGAACCAAGTTCCTCTAAATATTATATAAAATTCGTTCCTTTTGTATTAAAAGTTCTCTAGTATATATATTTTTATACTTTTAGCGTTCCCAACAGAATGCTGTCGCGCGGTTCCCGCTTGACGGACGCCCGCGTTCCACGCTTTCATTGGAAATCCAGGAACAAGTTCCTCTAAATATTATATAAAATTCGTTCCTCTTGTATTAAAGTTCTCTAGTATATATATTTTTATACTTTAGCGTTCCAAACGAGGATGCTTTCGCTGAGTTCCGCCTTCTGTGGCGGACGCCCGCGTTCAACGCTTTCATTAAAAATCCAGGAACCAAGTTCTCCATATTATATAAAATTCTTCTCGTATTAAAGTCCCTAGTATTAAGGGTTTATACTTTTAGCGTTAACAGTTGCTGTCGCGCAGTTCCCCCTTTCCCTGGGGGACGCGCGTTCCACGCTTTCATTGAAATCCAGAAAAGTTCCTTTTATTTATATAAAAATTTGTTCTCTTTTATTTAAAAAATCCTCTGGGATATAATTTTATCTTTTAGCGTTCCCCAAAGAAAGCTGCGCAGGTTCCGCCTTCCGGCGGACGCCCGCGTTCCCTTTTATTGGAAATCAGGAAAAAAGTTCCTCTAAATATTATAAATTCGTTCCTCTTTGATTAAGTCCTCTAGTATATAATTTTATCAGCGTCCCGGAATGCTGTCGCGCGGTTCCCGCCTTCCTGCGGGCCCCGCGTTCCACCTTTTATTAAATCCCGGAAACCAAGTTCCTCTTTTTATATAAAAATTCGTTCCCCTTGATTAAAGTCCTCTGTATATAAATTTTATCTTTTCGTTCCCAACAGTGCTGTCCGGGGTTCCCCTTCTGCGGGCCCCCGTTCCCCTTTCATTTTGGGAAAACCAGGAACAAGTTCCCAAAAATTTTATAAAATTCGTTCCCCCTTGTATTAAGCCTCTATTAAAATTTTACTTTTAGCGTTCCCCAGGGAATGCTTCCCCAGGTTCCCGCCTTCTTGGGGGCGCCCGCGTTCCACCTTTTATTGAAATCCCGGAACCAAGTTCCTCAAAATTTTTTAAAAATTCTTCCTCTTGTAAAGTCCCTATTAATTTTTCTTTGGTTCCCACAAATGCTGTCCCGGTTCCGCCTTCCCTGGACCCGTTCACGCTTTCATTGAAAATCAGGAACAAGTTCCTCTAAATTTATAAATTCGTTCCTCTTATTAAAGTCTCTAGTATATTTTTTATTTCGTTCCCACAAATGCGTCGCGCGGGTTCCGCCTTCCGCGGCGCCTTCCACGCTTTATTGGAAATCCAGACCAAGTTCTTAAATATTATTAATTCGTTCTCTGTATTAAAGTCTCTAGTATATAATTTTTATCCTTTTGCGTTCCCAACAGAATGTGTGCGCGTCGCCTTCGTGGGACGCCCCGTTCCACTTTCATTGAAACCAGACAAGTTCCTCTAAAATTTAAAATTCGTCCTTTGTATTAAAGTTCTAGTATATATTTTTTTTGCGTTCCCAACAAAATGCTGTCGGTTCCGCCTTGGGACCCCCGTTCCACTTTATTGGAATGAAAAGTTCCTCAAATATTAAATTCTTCCCTTGTATTAAAGTCCTCTAGTATATATTTTATCCTTCCGAATGCTGTCCGGTTCCGCCTTCGTTCGGACCCGTTCACTTTCATTAAATCCAGCAAGTTCCTCAATATATAAAATTCGTTCTCTATTAAGTCCTCTGTATATAATTTTATACTTTTCGTTCCCAACGGAATGCTGTGCGGGGTTCTGCTTTCTGGCGGACGCCCCGTTCCACGCTTTCATTGGAAATCCAGGAACCAAAGTTCCTCTAAAAAGTATATAAAATTCGTTCCTCTTGTATTAAAAGTCCTCTAGTATATAATTTTTATACTTTTAGCGTTCCCAACAGGAATGCTGTCGCGCGGGTTCCCGCCTTCCGTGGCGGACGCCGCGTTCCACCTTTCATTGAAATCCAGGAACCAAGTTCCTCTAAATATTAATAAAATTCGTTCCTCTTGTATTAAAAGTCCTCTAGTATATAATTTTATACTTTTTAGCGTTCCCAACAGAAAAGCTGTCGCGCGAGTTCCGCCTTCGTGGCGGACGCCCGTTCCACGCTTTCATTGGAAATCCAGGAACCAAGTTCCTCTAAATATTATATAAAATTCGTTCCTCTTTTATTAAAAGTCCTCTAGTATATAAATTTTTATACTTTTTAGCGTTCCCAACAGGAATGCTGTCGCGGGTTCCCCCCTTCCGTGGCGGACGCCCCGTTCCCCGCTTTCATTGGAAATCCAGGAACCAAAGTTCCTCTAAATATTATATAAAATTCGTTCTCCTTTTATAAAAGTCCTCTAGTATTTAATTTTATACTTTTAGCGTTCCCAACGAATGCTGTCGCGCGGGTTCCGCCTTCCGTGGCGGACGCCCGTTCCACGCTTTCATTGGAAATCCAGGGAACCAAGTTCCTCTAAATATTATATAAAAATTCGTTCCTCTTGTATTAAAAGTCCTCTAGTATAAATTTTATCTTTTAGCGTTTCCCCAAAAGAATGCTGTCGCGGGTTCCGCCTTCCGTGGCGGGCGCCCGCGTCCAGCTTTCATTTGGGAAAACCAGGGAAACCCAAAATTCCTCTAAAATTATATAAAATTCGTTCCTCTTTTATTAAAAATCCTCTAGTATATAATTTTTATACTTTTAGCGTTCCCAACAGGAATGCTGTCGCGCGGGTTCCCGCCTTCCGTGGCGGACGCCCGCGTTCCACGCTTTCATTGGAAATCCAGGAACCAAAGTTCCTCTAAATATTATATAAAATTCGTTCCTCTTTTAATTAAAAATCCTCTAGTATATACATTTTATACTTTTGCGTTCCAAAAAGGGAAAGCTGTCGCGCGGGTTCCGCCTTCCTGGCGGACGCCCCGTTCCACCTTTCATTGGAAATCCAGGAACCAAAGTTCCTCAAAATATATAAAATTCGTTCCTCTTGTATTAAAAGTCCTCTAGTATATATATTTTTATACTTTTAGCGTTCCAAACAGGAATGCTGTCGCGCGGGTTCCCGCCTTCCGTGGCGGACGCCCGCGTTCCACGCTTTCATTGAAATCAAGGAACCAAACTTCCTCTAAAATTTTATAAAATTCGTTCCTCTTGTATTTAAAAATCCTCTAGTATATAAATTTTTATACTTTTAGCGTTCCAACAGGAAAAGCTGTCGCGCGAGTTCCCGCCTTCCGTGGCGGACGCCCGCGTTCCACCTCTTTGGGAAAACCAGGAACCAAAAATTCCTCTAAATATTATATAAAATTCGTTCCTCTTTTATTAAAAGTCCTCTAGTATATAAATTTTTATACTTTTAGCGTTCCCAAACAGGAATGCTGTCGCGCGGGTTCCCGCCTTCCGTGGCGGACGCCCGCGTTCCACGCTTTCATTGGAAAAACCAGGAACCAAAGTTCCTCTAAATATTATATAAAATTCGTTCCTCTTGTAATTTAAAAAATCCTTAGTATATAATTTTATACTTTTAGCGTTCCCAACAGGAATGCTGTCGCGCGGGTTCCCGCCTTCCGTGGCGGACGCCCGCGTTCCACGCTTTCATTGGAAATCCAGGAACCAAAGTTCCTTTGGTATATAAAATTCGTTTTTCTTGTATCAAAAGTCTCTATTATATAAATTTTATACTTTTGCGTTCTAAAGGAATGCCTTTGCCCGGGTTCCATTTCCTGGGGACGCCTGGGTTCCACTTCCAAATTCAACGCTTCCATTGGAAATCCACAACCAAAATTCTTCTAAAAAATATATACAATTTGTTCCTCCTGAGTTGAAAATTATGTAATGTATAAAGATTTATAGTTTTAGCGTTCCAAAAGGGAATGCTGGCGCCCGGGTTCCAACATTGCGCGGTGAGCGATTGGGTTCCGGGTTACCAATTCAACGCTTCCTTTAAAAATCGAGAAACTAGATTTTCTTATACAAATATATAGCTGTTGCTCGTCTTATGTTGAAAATCTTTGAATATTTAAAAGATCTATAGATTCAGCGTTCCCCACAGAAATGCCAGCTCTCGTGCTCTAACGTTCCATGGAGGTTGCCTGGATTCCGGTTTGCTATATCAAGGTTTTTTTTGGAATATCGCTAAGCCAGATTTCCTGTTCAGAATTAATAAAATTCAGGCCTTTTCGTAGATATTTTTTTGATATATACCTATATATAATAACATCTTTATTAGCACATAATTTGGTCTTTTGGAGTAGAAACTTTTCTAATATTAAAAAATTATAAGGGCAGCAAAATGAAAAGTATGCTGTCACTTGTGTTCCTTTGTTTTGAGGGAGGTACCGCGTGTTACATATCAGCTCTTAGATTGGAAATTAAAATAAAAGTTCGTCAAATCATAACAAATTCGCTCCGCTTGCATTAATTATATAATAAAAAATTTAATTTTTGTAACGTTTTCTAAACGCATCCTGCTTGCGAAGTTTCAACTTTCTGAGGCAGGCGCCCGGGTTCTGGTGTTCCATGTCAACGCTTGCATCAGAAATCTCAAGTACGATTTTTTTGCCAAAAATAATTAATTCCATCCTCTTGTATAGATATTGATAATTTATGTATAAAAATTATAATATCCGCGTTCTGAAACATATGCTGTAGCCCGGTTGGCAAACTTTAGTGGCAGGCGCCCGGGTAGAGGGTTTTTCAAGTCAACGCTTCTATTAGAAATCCCAGTTAAAAATTCGTCGCCAACAAATAAAAAATTCGATCCATTTGCTTATAAAACCTTGTGATATATAAAATTTTGTTTTTAACGTTTCCAAAACATACGCTGGCGCCCGGGTTCCAACCTTCTAATGTTGTTGCCCGTGTTCCGGTTTTTCAGGCCAACGCTGCCAACAGAAATCCCAAATAAACGTTCCTCGATAACAATAATAACATTCGGTCCACTTGCATAGAAAATCTTGTAATCTATAAAAAATATAATTTTGGAGGTCTTAAACCTACGCCGGCGCCTGCGTTCTAATATTTTAATGGAGGCTGTAGGGTTCCCGGATTCCAGGTCAACAGTTAGATTAGAAATCCTAGATAAAATTTACTCGCCATATAATTTAAAACTCGGTCCACTTGCATAGCGAGTCTTCAAATATATATACAATTTTAATTTCAGCGTTTCCGAAACAAATGTGGCCGCCCGGTTCCAACCAACTGAGGCGTGTGCCCGGGTTCCGTTGTTCTAAGCCAACGCTTTCTTTAGAAATTCCAAATAAATTTTTTTGTCAATATACAATTGTGTCCACTTGCATAAAAAATTTGTTAAAATTTAAAAATCATAATATAAGCGTTTTAGACACGTATGGCATCGCCCGTGATACAATCTTTTGGGAAAGCGCAAGGGTTCCGGTGTTCTAGTCCAACGCTTTCCATGAGACTTCCATTGTTTTAATATTAGAGAAAAAATATATTTAATTAAGTCCACTTGTATAAAATATCTTCTAATATACATTAAATTAAATTTTTTTATTTAATTGTAATTAAAAACATATTCCGACCCCGTTTCTCTCTTGTGAGGAAGGCTTCCAAATTGCGGCGTTCCCTATCAACGCTTCTATTAGAAACCACAAATAAAGTTGATCCACTAAAAAAATTATAAAAATTAGTCCACTTGCATTGAAAATCACTAAAATATTAAAAATGATACGTAAAGATTTTTCAAAACGTATGCCTGCGCGCGTGTTCCAAACTTCTGAAAAATACGGGTTTCGATGTTCCTATCCAACGCCTCCATTAAAAAGATTGTCTCTTCAAAAAATAATAAATATCAGGTTCACTTGCTTAGAACATCTTTTAATATATAAAAGATAATAATTTAAGCGTTTTCAAAACGTATCCAAGGCTTGGTACCTCCATTCCGAAGATGGCGCCCGGGTTTTGGGGTTCCAATTTGTCGCTTGCATTAGAAATTCAAATTAAATTTTTCATAAATATAGAAAATGTATTTTTTTAGTTTTTGAGCCTTTCCGGTGCTCGTATCCGAAACGTATCCGGTGCTCGGTTTTTTGCCTTGTGAGGAATGCGCTCAGGTTCCGATGTTCCAGTTCCATGCTTCCTTAAAAATCCCTGATAAACTTCCTCCTCAAACTATCTAACATGAACTCCACTTGCATAAAAAATCTTCTAATATATTTTTTAAAATATATCTGCAAAAATAAAAAAAAATTATCTTCAATAGCAAATTTTTCTATATTTATAATTTATAATGTAATTGTTTGTCGAACACATTCCGGTGCTCTGGTTCCTCACTTTTGAGGATAGCGCCCGGATTACGGCGTTCCAGAGGAACAATTCCGTTAGTCCAAATACACTTTATTTACAAGAAATATGAAAAAAGGTCTACTTACTTAGAAAATCTTCCAATATATATATATATATATATATATATATATATATATATATTTTAAACGTTTTGGAACGTATGCCGGCGTCCGGTTTCCTAGCTTCTGAAAAAGATGTCCGGGATCCGGGGATGCAGTTCATCAACTACGTCACAAAGTCCAAAAAAACATTTTTTACAGGAAATATAAAAAAGGTCTACTTGCTTAGAAAATCTTCCAAAATAAAAAATGTAAATTTTAAGCTTTTGCGGAACGTATGCCTGCGCGTGGGTTCCTACTTTCTGAAAAAGGCGCGGGGTTCTGTGGATCCAGTTCAACTGCGAATAAATGTTCATGTTCAAAATATATAAAAAAGTAAGTTCACTTGTATTGAAATTTTCGAAAACAAAAAAATATGTATAATGTAAGCAATTGGGAAAACGTATGATTCCTCACATCTGAAGAAATCACCTGGGTTCCAGAGTTCCAATTCAACGCTTCTGTTAGATATCGCAAGTAAATTTCTTCCACAAGAAATATAAAAAAAGCTCCACTTGCAAAAAAACTTTTAGAAAATAAAAAATATATATATTTTAAGCGGTTGCAGAACGTACTTCAGCGCCAGGTTTCCTCATTTTTCGGGGTTCCAATTCAATGCCTCTGTTAGATCCCAGTAAATTTCTCGTACAACAAATATGAAAAATAAATCCACTTGGATAGAAAAACTTTGATGTTATAACATATTTGCATATCGATTCACATACATTTTCACATACTTCCGCTCATAACCCGATAATCATTGCTCACACACACTTAATCATTGAAACCAACAGTGAATACCTTCCATGATGCTAGAATAACACTTTGCAAAGAAAGGAAAATAGGAGCTATTATGTGAAAGAAAAAGAGAAAATGTACTATTTTATATACATTACAAACCAAAGCATGTAAAACTTATTATAGTCAATCAAATGACTAAAGCTACTATTATGATTTCACTTACAAATAAATAAACCGTGGAAACATAGCAGAGTTATTCCATGTCAAGAGGATCAAGGTTCCTCTATCAACCATTTCGGACTATTATGAGATTTTGAATGCAAGTTCTACAAGAATCTGAAGTATGTTTGGGGGTGCCAGCTTCCTAGATGAAGTAGTTTTGTGTATAAGCTACGTTGACCCTTACATCCATTGCAGAATGCGAAAAAAAAGATTTTTGCAAATTGTGTATGCAAGTACAGGTATGATGCGATATATAGTCTCCATCGTTGTTGTTAGGCAAAGAAAATATGTTGATGTATAGAGATATGTTTTGCTCCTTTTGAAAATTTTGTTATGATATGAAATCTTATCTTGTTATTGCATGGGATGCATTTGCGTAAAAATCATAGCAGTAGCGTCAACAAATACTAAAGTTTTAAAATTGATTTTTGGCAAAATTAACATTTTCAGACTTCATTTTCAAAAATTCCTTCTTCAATTTCTTTTATACATATTTCATTGAAAAGAGATGATTACAAAGCTTCTTAAGAAAGATTTTATAGCCTTCTAGAGTGAATTTGTTACGTGTTCATTCAAACTCGCAATCAAAGAATGCATGATACCATTCAACATAGGTCAGGTTAGGTAAGCGTCGATCAATAGTATCCCTTTCAGGAAATATTGCTTTGATGAAAATACGCCTCAAATCTTTATTTATTTCATCACCTTTAGTAGATAACGATGGATGGTAATAAATGATCTAATATTTTTATACACTAGAATTATGCCTAAAATATATTGTGTCAAGCAATTTGGAATGCGAAACATATTTTCTATTATTTTAAATGGAATATATGGAAAATATGTTCTATAATAAGGAAAAGCAATTTTTTTACATATCCAATAATTTATTAATCGATTCGTTTTTCAATTTCAGAAGAACAACAGGCATTTCACCAACCACCAAAAGCACATCTTATGTGGACACAAAGCTATTTATTATACAAAATTGTGACAAAATAAACTTTTGTCAATATTACGGAATATAAAGAAAATAATATTTAATTTTCCATGCTATCTGAAATCAGCACTATCAAATCAATTTTTTATTATTAAAAAAGATTAATAGAAGAATACGAACTTATCGATATTTAGCAAAATTGAAAGATAATTTACAGCTAATCGCTGCGGTAATAAGCTGTGTCATTTTGTACTTTGTTTGTTTGATGGTTTGCTGGCGGATTGCGATTTGCAATGAGCATGGTCGAATTTCATATATCAGAATGGAATCCTGACGGAGTAGTCATCTGAAGGTGAGACGGTGTTTAAACAAGCAACTTTGTGACCCATTTTTACAGAAACTTCTACTAAATCAAGTTGAATGTATTTTCATATTCAGTGATGCATGGAAAGTGCTGATCCACAGTTATGTTTTTATCTCTATTGAGCTCTTTATAATTGTATCCAAAACCGATTTGTTTCTGCTCAAAAAACGTACAAAATTCCTATGGACTAGGAAAGTAACAAACATGATTGAGAATCTACATTCTTAGCATAACATGGTTATCATCACGGAAAATCTCATGTAGATATCTTGAATAGTTTCTGAGATAGTAGGACAAACGTGTGAAAATTTTAACTTCTGAGAAAATGGCACTCAAAATTTTCAGAAGCATATGTTAGCTGAGTTTAGAACATTTTCACTGAGAGTAACTGAGGCCTGCATCGTAATAACAAGTTTACAATTTTTAGACCAGCTGGAGTTTTTCTTTTCTTCTTATTGCCTCCTTTGCGGATCATCATCTTCTGTTTTTGAAACGCGTAATTGGTGAGATTCTCTGCAAATATTAGCCATCAATATACTTTTGGCAAGAAATTTTCTTAGTACAGAATCAATCGAAATTATACCATGATACTTTGGCAGAACTTGTAAGTTTTGTTTAAGAATGGCCACAAATACTTAAGAGCTCAGATCACTATTTGTAGATACAGAAATTAAATTGCTTCAATTTATCTCCAAATTTTCTATGCTTTCTTCACATAACTCAAAATATCAAAATTTGACGACGTATTTTCACGAACTCAGAAATTGTGCAAAGAAAGAAACAACGTTACATTGAAATATTACTTTCAAATTACGGTTACTTACATGAATATTAAATAAACTTATACAGCACAATTTTTATTAGTCATTAATTGTTTCAACACCAAAATGCACTTTTAACAACATATTGGGCATAGTGAACAATGCTGATGGAACGGAAAGAGCTATACTGATAGAGAGAAGTTGAACGTACGCGAGGCTCGGCCGTTCATGAGCTTCTCTTCCGAATACCCCAAATGACTTGGTATCTTCCAAATATATGTACGGAAACTAACTGTGATGAAATGAACCATAACTAGATACATAGAACAATTAAACAACGTCGAAAATAGGGAAAGCGACCAGCTATATTACCACGTTATCCGTCTATTTGCAATTTTTATATAAAGATTTTATAAGTTAATTAATAACATAAAGACCGATAGCAAGTTCCAAGAAAAGTTCGCGACTTATCATGCATGTATACAGAAATTCCTAATTGTATTAAGCAGGATCAAGGGGAGCTCCTGATTAACAAACGTCTGGCAGAGATCTTATATGACAAAAAACGCATTAAAACTAATCCAAATAAATTTGAAATAAATGAAGCCTCCTAAATCAGAAAGTAATAAAAACGATCGAAAAACACGAATTGCATTCTCAATTTATACAATTGAAGATTATCTGGAGCATGAACGTATTATCTAATGAGAATGAAGAAGACATACTTCAAAAGGTTCTAGCGTTATTGATTGGTCGATCGTTAGACAAAATACTGAAGGAAAATATGAATATAGAGTCATGTCGAAAGAAGTCCTAGCCCCATTGCGAAAAAAAATAATAATTCATGCTGGAAAAGATGCTATGTTGCAGAAACTAAGTCTAAGTAAGTAACTGTCGTCTCAGAAGACTACGTCATTATACTTATGGTGTGTAGTGTCTAAAAGAAAGACATCACCGTGTACAAGTCAATTCGTGATACTCAGGTAGCAACAAGACAAAACCCTGGCAATTACTGAGCGCTCTGATTAATTCATAGAGGAGGCGTCTATGCAACATTCATGTTGGCCTAAGTTCTCCATTGAGCGTCTGAGATTGCGAACTCCGATTCTCTGCAGTGTGGGCCTGAGACTGGCAAAGGGAGTAATTAGCAGGCTACAAACACCCTACTCACCATAGAGCAGACTGGCTACTATTGTATTCGAGATGGCGCTGGAGACTGTACAGATTTATTTGTGACGTGAAAGATTCTCTCGAAAACGAAATACCATAAGAAATGAAACAAGAATAGAATGCAACATTGGAGATTAAAGAACTAAAATAAATAAAACATACCGACACATTAGAGACTAGAACACTTAAGGTAGATATTTCTACAGAGTGGAGGCTAAAAAGAACCGTAATTAAAACTCCTACTGCTACTTATGTAAAACAATTTTTATAGACATTGCCTTTCATATCTCTATCATTCCATGTGATGCTTAATATAGAAACTATGCATGACATTAATTATTCTATTATTTAGTTTGCAATATTAATATTAATAACAGGAATGATGGATATTTCTAATAAATGCACTAGCCACTCAACAATTGTGGAATGTAATGCTGAAGTGGATTGAAAGCATTTCAAGAGTTAAGGGCAGCCCGCTCACCTTCAAATTTCACAGTCCATCATTTGGTTGACAAATCTTGTAATGGAGTGAGGTATCATTTAGCTGTTATTTAGAATACTAAGAATGAAAGGATATTGATCGCACGTGGTCTAATGGAAACTCTCAATGCAAAATAGAACCATTTGCGCCCATGTAGAGGAGTGAGCACAATTTTATATTTTTAATATTCTAATTATATTCTAATTTATACTTAGACCAATTAATCACTTCGAAACTTAAATTGAACAATGGGTTATCACATACAACCGATGATGTGTGTTTTTTTGGGTTACCTGACAAATTCGATTATTCAGAAGATTCGAAGTAATGAGCCAAATCACAGAGAATTTGGTGGTAATAGTGAACAACCTGCGAGTAATAGTGAACAATCTCGATCTTGTAGAACAGGTAAAACAGATTCTCCATTTCTGTCATACTAAAAACTCAGTTATAACTTGAAAAAGTAATTCAAATGAATCGCCTCTCGTGCATATCTGCATTTATTTCCGTTGTCAGTAAGAGTAGTAATTTCTTACTTTTAGAAATAAAACGAACATGAATAAATTTAAATGCTTCAGTATTTACAGAACATAATACAGAAAAGCAAGAATAATTTCACACAATCCTACCTTGATAACATTTGAAGTGAGATTTGAATTTTTTAATACCATTATCAGCGATTAAAACGATTTTTAATACCATTATCAGCGATTCTTAAAGTATAGAAGTTTTTTTGTTAGTTCTGAGTTAAAATTTATTACCTTTCTACAATTATTTACTTTCATAAGAATATTATCTACGTAATACAATCATCAGGACAATGAGATGTATTCGAAGAATTTTGAAACCTCTGTGTCGCTATTTTCCGAACTGGCAACGCCTGGAACGAAGCGCGCGAAATTCGAATTTACACATTTTCAGTACTACACAACTATTTTTGCAATTTCAAAAATGTAGACTGCTCCGAGAATAGGACTATCACCACTATGTTCACAGATATTTATGACATACAAGGATAAAAATTAAAGAGAAGATTTGGAGAATTGTTTAAAACGCCCCTATTGGTTTTATCTAGTTAACCCTCTAATTAGTTTTAAAAGTCCCAACGTTTCATCTAAAATTACGCAAAATATACTCATTTTCGATATATTGAACATCGCTTCTTTTGAACAATTGGATGAACATATCGCGCATATAACAATCAATTAGGAAATATCAATTTTGGAGAAAATTGGCTGAACGGTTTAGCCAAAAGCGTTGTTCACAGAAAGACGGACAGACGTTTTGCCGCAAGGAGGTTACAATATATGGAGGTGACATGGCCGACCTTTCCCATTGCGGAAAATGAAGCCAACCCCTTGCAAGCTCGGTAAGGCTACCCGCTAAACAGTGACCAAAAAGCCTGAAATCTAGCTTTCCTCCCTCTTATTTTCTTTATTCATATTTTGATATTTCCGTAAGGAATATATTTTATATATAATTATTTGTAATTATCAGACAAAATATTCAGAGAATAAAACAAAAAACTGGGAAAAATATTAAATCTTCCAAAATTCATTAAATGGCAGAGGAAATATACTTTAAAAATTGTTTCATTTGTGTGAAGCTGATTAGAATTTAATTTATGTGTATGATCACATGTATTCTAGAAACACAATTGTATCTTTCACTTCATGGGAGTGAGAAAATACAATATTTTAAAATTGAGATTGGTACAAAAATCAACCAGCAGTGAACACATTCTGAACGCAGGAGCTTTTACAATGTGTTGCGTTCAACATGCAAGGAGCTGAACTTAATGTCACATAAATCGATACTGTGAAAACTGCTAATCATGTTCCAAATTTCACATAAAGTGATTAAGTTTATCTCTATGGAAGGAGCCTGAAAATTGAAAAATTCTTAAAGGAAATAGTAACCAATTGCCAGAGCAAATCCAATAAGTTTTAATTCAAATTGTCCTGAATAGAAGCGTTCAGGCTTCAAGGTGAAATCCTAGACAAAAAAAAATAAATGTACTCAATTTAGTTTTCCTCAAGCCAAATCAAATATTTTGCAATTGCAAATCATTATTTTATTCGAAAAAACAATAAATATGTATAATTAATATAACATTTTGACAGATCTAAGGAATAGGCCATTCAAAGAGGGAACACATTTAATTTTTTTTCATGAGTAAGGAAAACAAATAACACAAAATGTTTTTGCAGATGAACTGTTTGATTTATTTCAATGTTTACGCTTGTGACATTACTATTAAATAAAGCAAAATAAGTTTATAAAAATAGCTCGAAGATGACTTGAAGCTTTTAAAAAGAGCTAAAGGGTAAAAAAAATCTGCTAATATGAAATAAAAATATTCCTTCGTTTACAATGTGCAATTACGTCTGGCCCTTTCGTTAGATACTCACGTTGAGAATTATAGCGCCAAACAATTTATTTCTCAGGTAAAAATATTTATTAAAAGTTTTTCCTCAGGAATAAAAATAAATAACTCGTGGTACAGTGGAACGCAAATCAATAAACATAAAAAAACTTGCTAGCTAGTTTTAGCTAGCAAGCTGGAATACACCGAGACGCACTCTAATGTTTTGGTCAAAAAATCATGGCGGACCCACCGCGATAGGCTTCACTTTCTGGGGCCGATGTCACCTCCATATATCATAACGTCCTTATTTTACCGTCATTCGATTTCTTCGTACCAAGGAACCACAAAACATGGATTCGTGCTACATCACTTTTTAGAAATTTTTTTGTAAATTTGGCAACTGGATTTATCCACATTTTCATTACCAAGGACCCGCATTTTCCTGTAGAAAATTCGCTGTTTTTTTTTCTCTGGTAGCATTACATAACTCTCTCCCGTAAGCGGTAGCGAGAAAGTAATAAGCAAAGGCCAACCTTCACGTACACAAACTCGCGGGAAACGCCTAAATAGTTTAATTCATACCCTGGAATCAAAAGAGTCTCAAGAAGTGTGGTACTTTAAAAACTTGATTATGTAAATGAAGAAATAACAATGAACACTGGTCCGATCTGGTCTCTATGACCCGTGCTAAAAGTATGAGGGAATACGATGTGGTTGAAACAAACTGAAATATCCTAAAGAAATATAGAAATATATTTTAAGTTTGTTATGTAAGTGCTTTGTATTAAAAAGAAGACGCGCCAAATTGTAAGAGTTGGGGAAAATGGATGGGACTGAATCAGATTTTCATGTAATCATGTGAGCTACAGACGCTTTCTTTTATTGTTTGGAGGTCATCGTTTTGATGACGGTAGGACACGACTTGAAAGGAAGGCTCTAGAAAACTAATACCTCCCAGATAAATGAAGATTTTTCAAAGTTGTATATATGGTTATAGTTTTGACGTGTATTGTCCAGAAGATAAAATGCTTGGATCATTTCCATGCCAATGTAGACAGTAAATGATCAAAATGCCTGCCAAGTGTAAAATAAATGTATTTTCATTGGTAGATTTTAAAATATTCTGGATATCGAATACGAAGGTTTATGTGCCTAATCATGCCACAAGATCGCTACTAGTGTTTATTCCTTCACTTCAATTAATTTCGTGCTGTTTTTATGCTGTATTTTTTTTACAAAACGTCTGTTCAATATCTAGTTAAAATATAATAGTAATAATAGACAGAGTCAACCAAAAAATAGGAAAAAGCAAAATATACAATGAAATTGATGAGAATATGTGACAAATATCTCAAAAAGAAAATGATCTTTAATTTCAAAATAGGCTTTTATTAAATTTTTTGCAATTATTGCATGTTCAACTAAACTATCATTTTTAAAAGTACATTTTTATGTTTGAAAGCATTGAGACCCATGATACAAGGGAACTCAAGGACCGTCAAACAATCTCTCTAGTAATGACATCGCAGTGTTACACATCTGCGACAACTTATATCTCCCCATAAGTTAATTTGAATGAGGAAACACGTCGTCACTGACACTTTCCTAACAAAGCCAATATTCTCAGCGCTCCTCGACACTAGTCGCAACGTATATGGCTTGCAGACGGAGGTTAACGCTCTGAGTCTGGGTCTCAGACAGACCGCGAGTATCTGACCGAGTCGTCACATGGGGCACCGCGAGTCGTCAGCTCGCAATTCTGAACATGTGGGAGAAGAAAAGGCTGATATTTTGAAGTAACAACTATTTTCAAAAATCCATTAAATATTTTTTGTTATCACAGATTATTAATAGGATCTTGAAACAAAACACAATACGAATAAATAATTCAGACAGTACAAAGAATATTGCACATTAAGTAAATAATTTTAATATTGGTAAGCACGTGATAATAACTTATGGATAGAAACATAGGGATCGTTATTATCATTATTTACTTGCATTTTTTCTGTTCATAATTTATTATTATATTCTCATTAACAATGAAACTATTTGCTGAAAATGTGCAATTTTCTTTGTACAATCTTTATATTTATTTTAGTTTCAAAGATTACTTTAATATCCTACGGTATGACACCACTTTAAATGAAGTTGAAATGACAGACAATTCCATTTCAATACATACTACTTTCGACAAATCCGTATTTTCAATCCTAAAAAAAGGCAGAATACAAGAAATCTGAAAATGTAGAAGGATGGAAAGCAGAGTTCATGAAAGAAACTGCAATAGTTTTGTGAACATTTGGAATATGTTTCATATCTTCAAATACTTAGATCCCCTCCCCGTCCCGAGCGCGCGTTTGCTGGTGGAGCACTGCCTGATCTTGCAAGGTGGACTGTTACATTCAAAATATCCGTCAAACAATAAAATACAAATTACTAAAACATGCTTATCTAAAATATGACAATATGGATGTCATTGAATTCGTATTTTTACTCCCGTCATGAAAACATTAGTATAGTTAAATTTGAAAAACAACAACAAATTACCTTTAATATTTCGTAAAAAACATTGATAAAATATAAGTGAATCCACGTATCAATTAACACAATCCTCAATGCAATTAAAAATTGCATTGCAATAACTTCAACCGTTCAAAAGTTACAAAAGGTGCTGTGACTCAACTGTATAACGGTACATTTTGCCTACAGCTTGACAACGTCATCATTCGTGAATTCCACGTCACATGTTAAATCATTAACAGATAATCTTTTCATATAGAGTGATAATTTATCACCTGCATGACGTCAAAGGTACCGAGAGTGCAAGCTGGAGCTTTAAAAATGGATCATGTTATATTTACGAAACAGCAAATATAGCGAATATTATGCAGTGCCGCCAACACAATCGGAAAAATGACTGCATCCGTGGATACTTGAACTTCTGCTGTACTCATGCGAACAAAGGAGTAGTAATGAAAGTAATGAGACATCCTGAAGAAACAATCTCGCCATCTATTAACTCCTGCACAGACAGCAACAAGAAAAACCCCGGCAGTTACTGAGTACTCAGATTAATTCGTGGCGAAATCGTCTCCGCAACATTTACGATAACGTATTGAACCGCCAAGATTGCGAACTCCGATTCGAAGGCTGTTAGCACGCTACTCACCCTCGTGCAGACTGCTACTACTCTCTGGAAGGTGGCGCTGGTCCCGACTGACTGTCTCGCAGGTGGCGAGATTCGGTTTTCACAAAGGCAGTTATCGCAAAATTCGCTTGCAATCAGGGTACAAGAAGGACTTTCCTGGAATCAAAAAACGATTGTGACCACGGAGACTTAAAAGTGAAGAGAAACAGACGACTATCGAAGTAGAATGATTAAGAAACGACTAAATCATATAGAATGTCTTTGATTCAAATCTACATAGAGCTATCGAAACAATTAAAATCAGCATTATGTTGTTTTAACATACAATATGATATATTCCTGGGCTGAGTTTCTTTGGACTGATTACGCTTTTCGCAGACTAGAAACTTGCAAACCCACGTCTAATGTAGGCTACCCCCAATACTCATTTCCCTGAAATGGTACAGAAGTCGTCACGTTATGGTTAAGAAGCTTTTTCTCAAGGTCAGGAAGAGTGCAGCACAAGTAGATAAGGCATTTTCAATGATAAAATAGGTTTATAAAAAAAAGTAATTTGAGTTCAATTTAGTGAGCACTAACGCACAAGATATAGCTTTTACAAGTTTAATCACTTGTAAATTGTTAATCACTTGTAAAGGCCAAGGGTAAGAAAATCAGTTGTATAAAATTTTAAAACTAGTAGTGCTGCAACACCTCATAACCTTTGCATTACTTAGAACTTCTGAATACATTTCGCGCGTTTGAAAACGATGGAATGTTTCCGCGGGGGATGTGAGGTCTTGTTTTACTTTCAATTTACCTCTTGATCCAACACATACCACTGCGATTTCACTCGGCACAACTTGCCGTAGGTCTGTTTTGAAATCGAGAGCGCAGGTTTACGAGTTAGGTGTGCTAAATCCTGCACTGGCAATCACTGGCAATCAAAAGAAAGGTTGGGAATCTTATATTTTTATAAAAAAATTAAGTTTAATGAAGTAACATTATTTCAATATATTCCAAGACCAGTCTGACAATTTAATTTCCTTTCATTTCTTCAATCTGTTTATTAACACTGCTGACATACCTGATCGATAAGTAGTGACGGTGAATGATTAAATCGGTTAAATGAAAATCAATTGACAATCTTGCCGGTACGTCTTGACGTTTCGACTTTTTCATGAAACTTTTCTTGGCATTAGCAAGAGATTTTACCGAACGTAATAATAAATGATTTCAGAGATGCAACGATTTCCATTTTTTCTCCGGATAAATGGGAGACGGTTTGCTGTTCCTTGGTAACGCTTAGTTATTGTTAGCAATAATCATTTTCGAACTAGACTGATAATAATGACGTGCTCCAGTAAAGCGTGTTTCCAAAGGGCATCGTTGAAATGAATTCACCGTCTCCGTTGTGACTCAGGAGTCGTCCAAAAGGGTCTTGCTTACTAAGAGAAGAATTAATTGATTTTGAGGGAAGCACGATTCACATTGCAATTGCTAAGTAGACACCATTTTTACCATCTCGTCTTTATGAAGGAACTTCGTAAATGATAAAACTCTTATTGCTGGGCCCTGGTAACGAAAAAGTGGATAACTGCCGTTTATATATACCGTCTCTTATATTAGTTTAGCAGTATACATACCTTTTACGCCTCTCACATGCAACCAATATTTATAAATGATGTCTCTAAAGAAACAGAATTTCTCGGAGACGTGACGAATTGAACTTTTACTTTAAAAATATGAAGGATTTGTTTAAAAACGGATCTAAATATTAATGTCAAATGCAACCCATAACACTCCATCGTATTTATAGTTAAATAACTTCTAAACTAACCGTTTTGGAACATGAAAATCTAAACTTTTGAGACTAGAGACCTCAAAGAAATGTTCCTTACACCGTGAGCTGTAGTATGAGATTCTATCAGTTTTCTAGAACATTCTATACATTTTTGCTAGTTCGACGCTCCTCGGTTCTACCACACGTTCTCTGAGCCTGTATAATTTGCAACTTTGAATTTGCAACTGTATGTGGAACTAAACTAATTACTTAATATTCTACGCAATTGAATTACATGGGTTTACCCTGTCTGCGCGGTAATAACGTTAAATAAGAATAGTATTGACAAGGATGTGTTTTATTGTTATCCGTTACAAGAAGACACATAGAACAACTGAGAGGTCTTGAAAAAAAAAGATATAGGAGTAATATGGAAATGGTAAAATAGGGAAGAGGGTGGGATTTAACATGCGGAGTTCACGCACAAGGACGGTCATTTGCTATATATATATATATATATATATATATATATATATATATATATATATATATATGGTAAATTACTACCCTAACACGTGCTGTTGCCTGAATCCATGTTTTATGTTCCCTTGATACCGAAAAATCGATTGACGGCAAACCGTCTAAGTCTGTGGTCAACAGGCTCACGGTTAAAGACGCCTATATGGTTTTGCTGCTTTTCTACAATATTGATGTTCCTCGACCGATCTCAATAAACTCCAGGCTTTGGGAGATTCAAAAGGATATTTAGATTGATGAGGGTGCCTTACATGAAGCTTCAGAAACATTTTCACATATTCGCAAAAATGGCTACAACTTTTTGATTAAACTTCGTCATCAGATAGCATAAAAAATCTGAGGAAAAAGGTCTAAATGTTCATTTATGTTCGCTAAAATCCCGGATTTTTATGCAAATCGCTAAAATGCAATTTCTAGAGCGTCTTCCAACAACTATAATATTGAAGAGAGATTTTTTTCTTAATGAGATGTTCCTTCAAGACTGGGATTTAAATAAGTTCATGGTCAATTTTACGAAAACATGAGACATTTTAGTGGAATTTTAAGCACAATACACACAATTAAAACATTTTTAACAATTATTTTCTCACAAACCAACCGAGATGTTTTCTTTAATTTTTTTTTCAAGGATAGAGGAAAAGAAGTTAAATAGAAAGGCATGAGTCTACTTATCGTTTAACTCTCTGACTTGTCAAAAATTCGAACGTTAAAAATAACGTGAGAAAGTATGTACTGTTGTAGCTCCACTAGTTTACAGATACGTCTTTGATATAATAATACAATTGTAGATGTAGTAGTTCAGATTTTTATTATTCTTATTCGAGCAGACCATAAACGCGTAGGGTATGCTAAATCTTTAGGATGGGGTTTCTGTTTTCATTCTTAATTATGGCACTTTACAAAGAATAACAGTGCAGGGTTTCTCTGCATGTTGTTCTAGGACCTCTCATGAGACGTCATGAAAAGTGGCTAGTGATAACATGATGTAGACGCAGTAACAGTAACAAATCTTTGTTTTTTTTGTAATGAATAAAAAAGAATAAAGTATTCTTTAAAAAATTAATCAGCACAAGTTAAAATAACTCGCGCATATTTTCGTTACAGAGTATTATTTGAACAGTTGTTCTAGAGATACAAAGCGGAGCAATCCAAGATAAATTTGGAAAAGTGTTCCACCTCACCATCTTGGTTTTTTTTGTAACTTTGGATGCCACGTTTCACATGTCACAAGAGAGCTTTTGTGAGTGGTAACTTAATATGTACTATGGAGACATTGTTGACCCGTGCAGCGTCGTTGAACAGCTTACAACGTATTACAGCTTTCAACATTAGGAAACAGTATTACCTTCTTCGTTATTGCTAAACAAATAAATCTGAGCTTACTAGTACATCTATTTACAATCTATTGAATACAACTAACATATTTTTTATTTATTAATCCTCAGTGGTTAAATTGTAGAATTTTTCCGAAAACAATTTCCTAAATTATCAATTTGAAAGTTCATTTGAGAAGAAATGGTAAGATCTAGGAGATTGAAATAAACTGTTTAGAAACAACATTATATTGTGAGCCAGTTTTCTATGTTCTATACTCGGAAGCTATTCAATATCACGGGCTATAACTTTTTTAAAAAGGTTATTTTATTGAATTATCAAAATTGTCTTTAAGAATGTATTCTGTGGTGGCAGCGGAGATTTTGTGGTATTCCATGATAAAATCTGGGATAAATGAGGTATCAAACCACAATAAAGATTGAATAATTTTACTTCACATAAAATTATGCCATACACGTGTTTCAGGAGTGTTCTCCCATCATCAATGGCTCTATAAAATGCATTGTAGATATTGTTTTCATACGATTTTGTTTATGTCATTTTATAGAGCCACTGATGATGGGAGAACACTCCTGAAACACGTGTATGGCATAATTTTATGTGAAGTAAAATTATTCAATCTTTTGTGTTTGATACCTCATTTATCCCAGATTTTACTTTAAGAATGTGAATTTGAAATTCACATTCTTTTACTATTTTAACGCCATGTAATAACACAAACTAGTGGTGAGTTGTGGCATTTTATAGCCATCGCAAGAGGCTTCAAATAACTCAATCTATCTTTCTGAAGCTATTGAGAAGTGGTGGATTAGAAATATTTCTCCATCATCTCGTAGCCTTCATAACAGTCAAACAACGCTCATTTCTTCTGGCATTATTTCTCTGATTTTTTTGCACAAATCTTCTCCACGCATTACTCCTATTTTATATTTATTATTGTCCCTAATTTTTTGGCAGGTTTACGTAAATAATAAACACAGACATCACACACAGATTAAGTCACACAACAAGACATAGAAAGGTTAGCCACTCTATCTATGTTGCTAGAAGACTCAACATGTATTCTCAGCATCAGCAAATCAGCGGTAACCATCAACATGAGACCGCATTTTATGGATTTATAAACATTATGACAAATCTGCCTGAGATGGGAAAATTTGTACTCGAAATATAGCAGTTGTACTTCTAAGAACAATACATGATCTAATAATCATGATTTAGTTATAAAAATTTTTAAATCTTTATATAATAATTATGTAGTACGCAAACCTGTCTTTCTAAAAGTGAAGGACAATAGAATATGTGAAATAAGATTCAGTGACACAAAGATAAATATACTAAACATTCAGGCCATGTTGAAATTGAAATTTCGTTACAATTCTTCAGTTCGTTGTTCCTGTGACTAAAAAAAAAAAATATTGTTTAAATTTATTTATAAAGACATGAAAGAATTTTATGAAAAAATGTTACTTAAAATATGCCCAGTATAACCCTTTAAAAGAGGAATCCTTTCTTGAGATTAGCTCGGAAAGACAGACAAATTTTAAAAACAACTGAATTGATTTTTATGTCGTTTATATTATATGTGTATTGTGTAAGATTAATAGTTACTATATGTTATTTTGAAATAATAGACACACTCTAATTCGAATTGTATAGACGATATGACTCTTAACTCTTCCCCCACCATCATCACCACCATCACTATCAGTTTGATATTCAATCCCATCATTCCTCCCGTTCAAACAATCATTTTTATTTATTGCCCTTTGTCTATCACATACAATATATGATTATTTATCCTAAAAAGTTCCTTCTTAACCTTCACATACTACAATACACCCCTTCTACCCTCTCTAACCAATGCTGCAAATATTATATTTTTATATTTGGCCCCTATCACTTCATAACATCTAGTTTCATCTAAATGCCCCCTGCTTTGCACATACTCCAAGTCTCCATATGGTTTATTTCCTCTCTAAATATTCCCGTCACTTTCTTCTCAGTTAGCAACTCTCTCCTCACTCGAGTCGTTATTTTCTTCTTGGCTTTTCCATTTAAATTTCACTGAATGTGTTTAAGCCTCCCATGTTGCGAACCGGCAACTCAACGAATGCGCGCGAAATTTGAATATACAATTTCATTTTTTCCAATTTTCGAAAATTCAGCTGGTGCGATGAAAATGAAATCATCACCTCTATTCGTACAGTTCTTTGCTACATAAGAAAAAAATTGAAGCCGTTATGCGGAAATAATTGTTTAATATTTTATAAATTGCTTATGTTGACGCAAAAATTTGCAAAACTAAACTTATTTTGTAAAAATTGAACATGACCTTATTTAATAATGTTTCTGATCAACACATTTCATTACGAGAAACGTATACGTGACAATCATAACAACGTACACATACGATCGGGTCCGTACGATCCATGCTAAAAATAAGAGAGAGTATGATGTGGTTAACACAATCCCATAAGTAATATAAACTGAAATATTCTAAGATATTTGGAAATATGTTTTAAGACATGTTTTTCATACATGTGTCGTGTGTTAAAATGTCATCGCGCAAAATTGGGTAAAGTAAAATGGATGGGACTTCAGTTCATTTTCATGTGATCTTGAACTACAGACGCTTTCTTTTATTGTTGGGAGGTCTTCGTTTTGATGACGGTAGGATACGGCTTGAAAGGAAGGCTCTAGACAAACTAGGACCTCCCTGAGAAATGTTTGAAAATATTGTCCAAAACTGGACATAGTTCTCAAGTGTGCTCTCTAGTAGATGAAATGCTTGGGCCCTTTCGTGGCAGATACCAATTTAGACAGTACATTCTCAAAACGCCTGCCAGGTGTGAACTAAAAGCATTTTCACTGGTAATTTTAAAATATTCTGTATATTGAATATGGGGGTTTATGTGCCTATCCAAGCTCTGCTTAATGAGATGTCACTGCCTAATGAGATGTCAAAAAAAGGCCGATTTTTTGAAGTGACAATTATTTTTGAAAATCCATTAAATATTTCTGAAATAAATTTTAAGACATTGATTGAAAAATAAACATTTTGCAAAAAAATTAATAAAGTACAAGATATGTAAAAACATTTAATAACAAATTCGCATATTGTGATATGATGGTTCTGATTTGTCAAGAGCACGATTTTAAGAACTGAACATAGAAAAACAATAAGAAGGTGTAATTACACAAAACACCGCTCCCTAATAATAAATAATAATCCCAAACAATACCGTATCAAATACTTATTTAACTAGCAAGGGCACGTTCATGTTCTGGAGAGAGCCGCGCTCACTCTCTACCTATGGCATGACACTAATGACCTTGACCAACCATGAACAGTACCTGTCTGACGTGCCCATTTGGGCACACTGTACAAACCTGTAGATAGTTCAAACTTTCACCCTTAAAATATGGTAGTAAAGCAATTATAACTTCATGTTGTTGTCCATAACACCCTAAAAGATGTCACTACCTGCATTTTTTAGTACTTGTAAGAAAAAATCCTTTTTTTAAATAACAATGGTGAAATGAATTTAAAAAAATAATTCAGGCAGATAACGATTTTTTTTCATTCTTTCATTTCATTTTTAATTAAAATCCAACAGTTAAATTCACTTAACTGAGAAACTTTTAAATGTACAATGGAGATGTTCGGCAGGAAACATGGAACTTCCTTAACTGCGCAAGATTGTGATTTGCCAAATATCTGTGTATAAGAAGTCTAAATATTAGAGATTTATGTCAGTAATGTAACTTTGTTATATGAACGTTTTCACTACTTGTTCATTGGCTAAAAGTAATCAATTTGACACCTCTGTATATCCTAGACGTTTGTAATTTTTATTCTGACACATTGTGTATTAAAGATACATAACGGGAATTTTTTGCCTTCAGTCTCACTACGTTGACAAAATAATTAATTAAATTATACAATATATAAATAGTAAAGTTCATCTTTTAATGTAGAGTGGTATCATATATATATATATATATATATATATATATATATATATATATATATGAATCGCCTGCACAGCGTGAAAGGTGCAGAGCGTGGAAGATTAAACTTCAAAAATATTTGATTTCTAAAACAGCATATATGACAAAAATGACACGCCACCTCCAAATCAACTGAAATTATTGACAGCATCCGTGTATACTTCAACTTATGCGTGTATTAATGTGAGCAAAGGGAGTAGAGAAAGTAATGAGAACATCCAGAAGATATGAACTCGCTATCTTATTAACTCCCGGGCAGCACCAAGATGAGAAACCCCGGCAGTTATTGAGCGCTTTGATTAATTAATGGCGAAACCGACACCGCTAACGGAGTCGGTTCACGTTAACGTGAGTTGCCTCCATTGAACGGCGAAATTGCGGTCTCCGATTCCCAGAGAGTGTGCGCGAGGTGGACAAAAGAGCAATTAGAAGGCTGTGAGCACGCTACTTACCCTAGTGCAGATTGCTTGGCAGCCTAGTGCAGACACTCTGGCAGGTGCGCTGAACTCGACTGACTATCTCGCAGGTGACGCCGGGGACTGGCGAGATTCAAAGTTTTCACGAAGGCAGTTATCGCAAACTACGTTTGCAATCAGGGAGCAAGAAGTATATTACTGGAATCAAAAAAGGAGGGTGACCACGGTGACATTTAAAAATGAGATAAAACGTGGATATTTATTGGTGTAGAATGAATGAAAAACGATATAATTTTGAAGAATGTCTTCGATTCAAATCTACTCGCAGGTATCGAGACAATTAAAATCAGCATTATTTTGTATAAATATACAATATGATATATTCCTAGGCTGGGATCCTCTGGACGTTCACTTGATTATGCTTTTTGCAGAACAGTTGTGTTGCGCGTAATGGGAACTAGAAACCTGCAAACCAGGTACAATTTAGGCTTCCCCAATTTTGCTGAAATGGCACAGGACTCGGGCAGCAAAAAAATAAAATTACAAATTTTTCATGACAGAATTGCTCCATGATAGAAGGTGAATTTCAGTTCAATTTAGTGGGCTCAAACGGACGAGAAAAAACATTTACCAGTTCATCACTTCCGGACAAAGGGTCAACGGTTTGAAAATAATTTCTATTAAAGAGGTAGAGAAATAAGATATGCAAATATGCCTCTGTTAAAAATCGTATTTGAAGTGTAAACAAAACCAGTTTTTCGGCGTATTTAAATCATTTTACCCTCAGTACTTTTTACAAGTACAAAACTGTGCTTTTTACTTTCTTATATAATTGCATTTTTTAAGCACATTATTCCTATGAATATTGATCCTTCCAATTTTTTGTAGATGATAAATATGTTTCGAGAATTGTTTCAGGCATTGACGATTTTAACCTTTACAATCAACAAAAAGGGAAAAATAGAAACAATTCTTTTTTCCTTGTTTTTTTAAGAATATTTAATGTTCTGGCGCAGGTAATATAAAGGGCTAAATACAAATTGTTGAACCATAAATTCTCTACAGTTTCCCAAAATTTGACGTTTTATCTAATAATTTCCACCCGAGAGCTCAATATATAAATATAACCGTAATTTAATAGTTTTTTTATTTATTTTCTTAAAATTAGGTTTTGTTTTATTGTTTTATTTATATTCGAATTATTTCTATTTTAAGTTTAATAGAAAAAGGAAATGATGAAAAACAAAATTGGAAGAATAATATAATAACCAATTTAACTTGATTGTTAAATAAATCAAGATTTTAACTTAAAATAATGAGTTTATAAAAAATAGAGCAATGTTACAAAGAATTTTAAAATTACTTCTAATGTTTTTAAAATATACGTTAAGTACTTGATACATGATGTAGTCACCTATGTGTTTGATTTAGGCAGCGGATTTTGGAAAGAAGTCATTTGGTTCTATATCGCAATGTGCAGATTTGCCATCTACCTTTAAAGCGCAGTATTTGATACTCGCGTTACCTCGTTTACCGTAATCTGATGGAAAAATCTGCCATCCACATTTGCGACAAAATGTCACGCTCATCATTTTGAACTAGACACATTGAAGGATGTAGATTGTTTATTATCTACTTCCGTATAGCAAGATTCAGAAAGCTGTAAGAAGCAGAAATTGATATCGGAACTAGCAGATCTTCTATTGATATAAGAACAATCATTTCAATCAAGTTACGTTGTTCCATCTCACACAGAACAGGCTACAGAGATGTGGAAATAGAATTATTTAAAATGTCTTTTTCAGAGAACGTTGCTACACAAAAATATTATTTCTTGTGCTTTCCAAACATTGAATCAATGAATATTCCTTCCGAAACTCATTTTCGTTTTTGCAGTGACGCACGATTTTATACCGAAGAGAAATCGCAGTTGTGATACACACTTAACTCGAAAACTGTTGTTTATTTAACATGTGCTTTATTTCAAAGCCTTTTCATCTGTGTGCCAAGTAGATAAACACGAGTTAGCATTATTATTAAAAAAATCCGGCAAATCAAAGTAACGAAATTATTCTGGTAAGATGAATAAAGTATAAAAACTCATTATTTGTAGTTAAAACCTTAATTTGTTCAATAACCAAATCACAATAGGTTACAATACTATTACTACAATTTTGTTTCTCATTATTTACCTTTTCTAATAAACGTAAAGGGGGCTAAGTAGTAGGGCACTCGCTTCCTGACCTGAAGGACCCAGGTTCCAATCCCGGCATAGGGTGGAATTTCTATGTGATGTTTTGCATTCAGGGCGGCTCTGAGGTCGACTAAACTTACTCTCCAAGTGAGTACCAGGATCTTCCCTGGGGTAAAGGCGGCCGGAGCGTTGTGCTCGCCACGCAACCTCTTTCTTCCGCCGACGGCGACGCATAGATGGAGCCCTACATCCCCTGTGGGATCGGCCCGGGAGCAATCGCCCACAGATACCTTTCATAAAAATAAAACACAAAAATCGAAAATTAATATAACAAAACCTAACATTAAGAAAATAAACAAGAAACTATTAAATTACTGCTTTATTTATACTCAGATGTGGGGTGCAAATTATAAGATAATAGGTTGACGTTCTGGGAAACTAGAGAGTTTACAGGACTAGAATTTGATGATCTACGTTAGAACATGAACTATTCTTAAAAAAACGAAGAAAAATGTAATTTTTATATTGTTCCCTTCTTTTTTGCTCATTGTAAGGATCAAAATTGGATATAAATGCCGGAAAATATTCTAAAAACATCTTGGAGTATACACTTGAAATAGTATGCGAGGAAGTAACTATGAGAGTTAAATTGAAAACCAAAGCTCTGATTAATAGTTGTACCGACGGTAAGTATGGGTCTATAAGTTTCCAAAACATATTTAGGGAATATAAAATTCTCTTATGTGACATTTACTGCAATAAAAATGCTTAACAAAGCAAACTTAACTTTTTTTAAAAATTATTTATTTAAGATCGTCTTATAAACTGCTAGGTCATTGGCGACCACAGTTACAAAAATACAGTATTTACAAATTCACATACTAGTTACACATTTTCATGTGATACACATACACAAATCATAAATCTAGATGTTATACATAGGGCAGACAATGTATAGTCATTAGCTAAATACTATTTAGCATATTAAATTTGGTGAGGAGTTCTATAATTTTCTTTTGACCGGGATAAGAATTGAATATACAGTAGAAATTATCATTGATGTTAAGGTTTGTTCTCACAGTCACCATTGCGTGGCAATAAACTATAATATGCTTCGTGGAAACTGGGAGTCCGCAATTTAGGCAAGGATCAGGAGTAGACTTTTTAATTAGATAGCTGTGACTGAGTTTAAAATGTCCAACACGGAGTCTAGTTATAACCACTTGATGTCTTCTGCTAAGTCTAATGGAAGTAATGGCAGATTCCTCGATATTCTTCCTAACTGCTTGTAATTTGGAAGGCAACATTTTCCAGTTCCGGTCCCAAAGCTTCTTACCTGCAAGTAAAAGGTAGTTTTAAAAGTCGGGGAGTGTGCTGCCAGCTTCAGTATCAATTTCGGGGAGAGAAATTGCTGCCTTCGCAGCTGCATCCGCTTCTTCATTGCCCTGGATGCCTATATGAGAAGAAAGCCAAGCTATTGTAACGCGATATCCTTTAAGGAAGGAGTGATAAAGCTTTTCTTGGACCAGTGGATTTAAGGAATGTCGGTTTCGAATGGAGGATAGAGCTGCTAGTGAGTCAGAAAAAATAAAATATCTGGGTTACATGATCTTAGGATGCTAATATCAATAGCTTTGATAATAGCCCAAGCTTCACATGAGAGTATGGAATAGAAATCCGGGAGGCGATAAAGATTCGTAAGGGGTGGGATAATGGAAATAACAGCTCCTCTAGATCTTGATTGTTGCTTGGATCCATCCGTGAAAAATTGGCTATGATTAGCAAATTTGTGCTGGAGCTCCAAGATTAGTTGTTCAATGATATGTTTTGGGGTATCAGGATTTGTAAATTTGGTAGCTTCCGTATCGGTTGACAAAGAGAAATGTTCCCAAGGGGGAAGAGGGTTGAGTTTCCTCTCATGATATCATGAGACTCAATGCCAAGTTCATCCCGGTACTTAGCAAGTCTAATACTTAGCGGTTTAAAATAGTTAGGATGATTTGCATAGTGGAGGGACTTGGAGAGGTTACAGATATAATTAAGTGTGGGATTAGGGGGACAACAATGAGTCGAGTAAGCAAATTTTAAGCACAGGAACTTTCTACGGAGGTCTAAAGGAAAGGGGCCCGCTTCAAGTAGTAGGCTAGTACATGGGCTGGTCCTGAAGGCACCCAAACTTAGGCGGCATGCAGAGTTGAGTATAGGGTCCAAAGTTTTTAGTAAGTGGTTGCTGGCTGAACTATAAGCTACTACTCCATAATCTAACTTTGGTTGTATCAACGACTTGTAACAATTGATTAGGGAAATAGCGTCTGATCCCCACTTGAGTGAAGATAACATTTTGATTATGTTGAGTCTAACAGGGCAATCAGCTTTGAGGGTAGAAATGTGTAATTTCCACGAATGCTTATGGTCTAAAGTTAAACCCAAAATTTTGCTGGTATTTGTTCTTCTTAGATTATGGTCATCAATTTTCAAGATTACTGAAGACGAGTTCAAAACTATCCGAGATCTCGATAAAACCATAAATTCTGATTTAATTTTTGACAAGATGAATCCTGACGACTTGGACCATTCGTTAATTGTATTGAGGGATTCTTGCATAATAGTTGTGATATATCTTTGCCACTACAGAGGAGAATGATATCATCAGCAAACAGAAATATTTTCACTGGTGTTTTTACAATATTACTCACTTCATTTATGGCAATGAGAAATAACATCACACTTAACACTGATCCTTGAGGAAGGCCATTTGACATCTCAACGTGCTGTGACGTCTTATCTTGAATACGGACCTGGAGAAATCTGTGTTCAATGAAGTTCTTTATGAAAGCAAACTTAACTATACATTTGAATATTTTGTTGAAAAACCTAGGGGATCTTATAATTCTCTGAAAAATATAAATTCAATGAAATAACTTCATTTCAAATACAATCTCAGACCAGCCCGACGATTTCATTTCATTTCATTTCTTCATTATGTTTATTAACACTGCTGGCATACCTGATCGGTAAGTAGTGACGGTGTATGATTAAATCGGTTAAATGAAAACCAATTGTCAATCTTGCAACTATGTTTTGACGTTTCGACTTTTTCATGAATCTTTTCTTGGCATTAGCAAGAGATTTTACCGAACGTAATAATAAATGATTTCAGAGATGCAACGATTTCCATTTTTTCTCCGGATAAATGGGAGACGGTTTGCTGTTGCTTGGTAACGTTCAGTTATTGTTAGTAATAATCCTTTTCGAACTGGACTGATAATAATGACGTGCTCCAGTAAAGCGTGTTTCCAAAGAGCATCGTTGAAATGAATTCACCGTCTCCGTCGTGACTCAGGAGTCGTCCAAAAGGGTCTTGCTTACTTAGAGAAGAATTAATTGATATTGAGGGAAACATACTCATTGCTATTGCTAAATATGTATAATTTTTACCATCTTGCCTTGACAAAGATACTTCGTAAAATAGTCGCCGCAAAACGGCCAATTTTTGGCAAAAAAAAAACTCTGAATGTCGGGACTCGCGGTAACAAACTTGAAGTACTAAAGAATGGCACAGACCTTCTCATACCACATTTTTCTATTTTCCTTGGTGTTGTGTGGCTTTTTAGCTCTTGCTTCATTCTCTGGCCAGCTGCCTTCTATCGTTGTCCAAAGTACATTTTTTTAAAAACATTTTCTCAACTTTTTGTTTTCCTAGATGTACAACCCAGTTATTACTTCAAGAATATTAAAGAAAAGTAAAAACCTTTCCTAAATAGAAATTTTCTTTGAAAAATTCGTAGCCCGTTTTAACAAACCGATTTTCTGTACATGAAATTTAAGCTTTTTTCTCAAAACTCTATTGAGTTTTCGAAAAAGTTCATTTGAAGTCATTTGAAGCAAATTAACTCACAAATATAATAATCAATATAATTTTTGGAAATACGCATATTAACGGCATCAGAGATATTTAAAAAACATTACATTTGTGTAATTTTTGAAAAAAAAAAAAACAAAGAATACGCCAGCATGAAATGTACGTAATATTAAACAGTGCGTTAGCACTATCCATTTGAACGAACAATTTGGAGCCATTTTGAAAAAATGGCGTTTGAGCGTTTCTGAAAATGCAGAATTTTGAGTTAACTTTTACAGAAAACTGTTGTTTTCGAGAAACTTTACTTGACATTATTTAAAGAGCATGTACTCATAAATATAATAATGCCAAGAAATCGCCTTTACTGTAACCGACGAGAATTTAATATTGCCGACGTGAGAGACAAGTCAAAAATTACATTTTTGAAATTTTTGGAAAAACAAAAGAATAGAGCAATATAGCGTTTGTGTCATGGTGTAGGGTCCATTTGGAACTAACCCTACCAAAACGTAAAAGAAAAAATTGAAGTCGTTTATGAGAAAATCGTATTTTTGTATTTTTTTAAATTTGCAAATATTGCTCGAACTATTGCAAGAGAACGACTAAAATTTCAAAAAAATAATGTGCATGACCTTATTGAAAGAAGTATTTATGCACAACAAATTTCTGTTGAAGGAAAAATGTCTGTTTGCAATTTTGTAGTTGTAGGAAGACGCCGAAAAAATATCAAACTTTTGCAATTTTCGAAAATTCAGTGTTAACTGTGAAATTCTGACCTATCACACCTTTATAAGCAAATTTCACTCTATTCTTACTAGACATTTAAAGAAAAAAGTTGGATTCGTTTTTGATAAAATTTTGAAAATGTCCGGGGGGGCTTAATATAAAGTACCGGCCAATTTGAATAATGTTTTTCAAAATCTCAAAGCTTCACCTAGGGCGTGATGGACAGGGGTTTCTTCGATTTGGAAAAGGTCGCTCGTGTGGTTTAGGCGCTAGTAGTGTTCACAGATGGACGGACGGACGGACGGACGGTGGACGGACGGTCGGACGGACAGACAGATGGACGGACGTTTTGAAAAAAAAAAAAAAAAAAAACACTTTTGCTTGTCCGAGCACGCCAAAACGTGTATTTCCGTTGAAATCTCGAAATCGATTTTCCGCAGCATTACATAACTTTCTCTATTCTACGTATATTACTCCCGTATGTACGTATGTACGCGAGAAAGAAAGAAATGGATATTTATAATAATAATAATAATAAAATTGTCTTTATTAGTGTGAATTAAAATTTTTTTGAGGCGACTGGATAACTCCTGTTGGCACACAGGCAGCCAAATATTTATTAGTTTTTTATGTTAATTATTATTTTTATAAAATATTTATTATATTATCTTTTCATTACCTTTAATATTATATTATATTTATTATTATACTTAATATTATATTATATTTTTATTATACTTAATATTATATTATATTTATTATTATATTTAATATTGTATTATATATATTTATATTTATTATTATTATTTATGTTTAATTCAAATTTGGTGCCGTACATGGAATTGAATCATTTATAGCAATTCTTTGACGCTAATTAACCGCATAGAGTATACATTTCAAACATCTTCGATTTGAAAGAAGGTGATTAAGTCATTTTAATTGAAGATTCTCCTCACCTCTTTGGAAAGTTGGTGGTCACTCAGCCGCTCCCTGACGCTACAGGCAATGTTCGAACAGAGGATGATCGTCAGAAAATACCACGGGACTTGGCGCTCTCGGGGATCTAAGACTTCCCGAACCCCCCACATTCTATTCATGCTCATAACTTATTTATTTGTTCTTTTTCTTTTTGTTTCTTCTTAAATAAAACAAATTATAAGTCCAAATACGATTTTATACAGTCCCAATTTAACTCTCTTCACTCCCCCGCATGGATGACTATGACTCTTCTCTCTCGGAGTACACATGAAATCCCCACTCATTTTAATGAAAATTAGGCTTATCGTTTATGGCAGGTAGGTTTCTTTAAATATCCAGCCTCGAAGACGTCAGATTTGGGAAGCCTTTGAAAACAATATGGTGTAGACGCCAGGCGTGTGAGGCAGGAGTGATGGGTGATATTTAATTAAAACAAAAACTCACTTATCTACACATACATGAGGTCAACAGGTATCGAGAATTTCTTTGTATTATTCTATTCCACACCCCAGCAAAGCTTATCCTTAAAAAGTAGATACATTATCGAATCTCATAAATTGTCAGCAAGACAATAATCGCGGCTTTGAGACAGCTATTAAAAAAACACAAGTCTCTCAATCATTCGTACGCGTGACCAAGAACCTACTAAATCTGACTGGTTCGCCAAGCCCTGGCGGAAGGATGGTTCGCTTCGAAGATACTTCTAATGCTCAACAAGTATTCCAACAAGTCATTGGCTCCTTTCACAAGTGCCAATACTGACAAAACAGTTGTTTTAAATGTGAAGGCTGCAAACTGTACTTATTAATGGTACACATAGGTCCTTCGTTGGTTTTCTTTTTGACTCGTTATTCGTGTTGCCGAACGTCTCGCACGTATGTTTGAGTTACGTGTCATGATTGCGCGCGGCAATTGGTAGAGATTATATCTTGTTGTATTGTTGTTCTATAATATTTTGTCTCCTTTTCATTTTTGACCTTTTTATTTTTTCTCCTTCATACTGGCGGAACGATACGCTTTAGAAATTGATTTTTAAGTAAAGTGTTTTAAAGCATTCACGTAGCAATACAAATCGGTTTGGTCATATCTTAATTTGTTAATTTCCTTACTTGTAATGGTTCACGTTTTTGAGTTTCTTGCCTTCCTCATTACTGAAGCACTTCGCTCAAAAAACTCGGATTTACCACTTATGTGTTGGTCCAAGCGCATTCTAAAAACACTTTTTTACTCTCCTTTTGAAATTTCCTCTTTCACGTAGTAACAAGGCCTCTGGTCTAGAACTCTGAGTCTACAAATCGCGCATTTGGGTAAGCGGCACCTTTATTCTATCACGAGTTATTGCCCTTCACATTACTACCTCGCTACCGCCCTTCACATTACTAGGACACGTCGCTTAAACACGGATTTCAAATTACGTGCCTTGGGCATTAGTAAGGACACGTACAATTCCATTTAAGTCTTTTTTTATTACTTTTCCTTCTAACCACGGGTCAACATGTCAACGTGGCCCCTCGAATGCAAGTTAACAAGCATTCAGTTTAACAAAATGCATTGAAAACATTTGCTAGTATTGCATACGCCGTGAATTGAACTTCCATATTTGAGCATTAAGCCGCTCCTTCAATTGTTCGTTTTAATCAGTGCTGACAACGGTATTTAATCCCTGAATCTCATGTTTTTTTCTTCAAAGTGTCAAGAAAGCTCACAAACCAAAGCAGGTGACAGATTCCTCATGGTCTCCAAACATTTGCGTCTCTCCTACAGCGCGCCGGCTCTTTCCTGGGGACCCGGTTCGGTTCCCTTCGCGGGCGGGAATTATGTTAGCATATAGGCGGCCAAAATTAATTCAAATTTAGGGTCGTTCTTGGAATTCAATCATTTTCAGCAATTCTTTGACGCTAATTAACAGCAAAGTGTATGCATTTAAAACATTCTGCTTTCGACTTAATCATTTTCTAAAAACTGGCGGGCTGGCTTCCAGAGAGAAAGGGAATTCATTTTTTCGTATGAAACTCTTTGTAAGGACTAAACTGCCTTGAAATTTTGAACTTCTTTCTAAGAAGGGCGCCTCTTTTTTCCCTTGGAAAGCGACCAGATTGCATTGTTTGAAGATTTAGAAGCCGAGCGGTTTTGTTTAGATGCGCCTCGCTCGTGTAAAAAGCTAGTTCGTCTAGTTCACAGAATTACAAACTCCTTGAACTGCTAAATGCGAAACAACAAGAGCAAGCGATTTCGACTAGTCAGGTAACACTGACATCTTCTTCATTACTCAACAATTCGTACGCTGAGGTAAACCAATAGCTCTTAGAAAATTGCTTCTTAGAATTTTCCCTTGAGTCAAAGGATTAAAAAGTGGCAGGAGTCTTGTTTTACACACGAAACCTCTACAGCAGCTCTCCCATAACACACAAGCTATATTCACAGCCTCAACAACATATATTCCAATATTTATCGTACATTACTTCCTCTTAACATGTGATGTAGCCAGGGTTTTGTGGGTCCTTGATACCGAAAAATCTATTAACGACAAACCGTCTGTCTATCCGTCTGTGATCAACGTTCTGACGTCTAGATGCCTAAATCATTCTGCCGATTTTTTCAAAATTGATATTTCTCGATCGATCTGAATAAACTCAAAGCGTTGAAAGCTTCAAATTGATATCTTTATTTTGGGGGTACTTTACATGAAGCTTCAGAAACATTTTCAAAATTTTCTGAAAAATATCTCAATTGTTTTGATTAAACTTTGTCATCAGACAGCGTAAAGAACGCTTAAGAGAAACTGTGTAGAAGGAAGTCAGCCCGCGGTTTTTAGGGAAAAATTAAGTCGAATGCGGGATGTTTGAAACGCCAAAGAATTGCTATAATGACACTGTTGCTATTGCTATATGTTGAAATTGAAATTGCTTTACAATTCTTTGGTTTGATTTTCCTGTGACTATTGAAGTAAGATAGATTTTAAATTAGAGATTGCAGAAAGACTAAAAATTCATTGGATTGCGATCAATGTCGTATGACAAATTCTGAATTTTGGAGTTTTATCTAATTTTGCAAGAGCACCTAGTTACAAAATCATCCAGAAGTGTAAAGATTTTTACTGACGTCTTTTGTTGACATTGCCTTTTATTTTCAAAAAAGCTTTGACGCTTACTTTCACAGAGACACTTGTAATACTCATTACTAGACAGCATATAGTCCACAGTGAAAAAAATTGTTTCTTTGGGTAACTTCAGTTATCAAATTTAATAAAAAAGTGCTGAGTCTGTCTCTCTTCTCCGCCAAAAATCTTTCTTTGAATTTATGTGCACCAAATTCTTTTCATTTTAAAAGGAATACCTTAATTTATTTTCCTAGATTTACTCTCCGCTTTCGAGATATTTGCCTAAAACGTAAGGCGTACTTACATTTTGCTTCAAGGGGTTAGGAAAAGGATGAAATCGAGTTGATAAAATCACACTAGAACAGTAACTTTAGGTTGTTTTTATTGTCAGGCATATAAAATTTCATTAATATAAAAATATAATGGTTTATTTATAAAAACATAAAATAATTTTACGAAAAATGTAGATTAAAATATGCCACAAAAAGGCTCTTTCCAGTGAAAATTCCATTAAAAACAGGTTATCCTTTCCAAATATTAGCTCAGACACACAGATACATTTCTAAAACAACTGAATGAATTTTTGTCACGTAAACAACTGTACGATATTATTAGTAAATATCTGTTATTTTCAACAATAGAGACACATTAATTCGATTTGTATAGACGATCTGGCTCTAAACTCTTCCCACCACCATCAGTTTGGATTTCAATGCTATCCTTTTTCTTAAAACATAATTATATTGCCGATATATGAATATTTATCCTAAATATTTCCTCCTTTACTTCAAATACTACAATTCACCCCTCATCTTCCATTACTTCGAATATTCTTTCTACCCTCTCTTACCAATCGCTTTCAAATATTATATTCTTACATTGGTCCCCCGTTCCTTCATAACATTTAATTTCATGTCAAATGCCCTCTGCTTTGTATGTACTCCAAGTTTCCCAATGTTTTACTTTCCTCCCTAAAAATTCCCGTCACTTTGTTCTCAGTTCGCAACTCTCTCCTTACTGGAGTAGTTATTTCCCTCCTGGATTTTCCATTTAAATTTCATGAAATATATTGAAGCCTTAGCAGTAATATATTTATTTTTGATCAAATATTAAATTATAAAAATTTTATGATTTTAAAATTATATTCGAGTAATTTTTTTCAAACTAAATTTATTAAATATGTATACGTAAATACGTTAAAATACTGTGATAAACGTTCATGCATTTTTCTCATTCTTTATGCATGTTTATCTGTGGATGATTTTGCGTCTTTGTGATATTTCAGATATTGAGCCATTTTTGAGTGTTAGAAAAACCCCGTAATTCCATTTTAAGCCACTTGATTATATATTTCAACTCGAAGAGAATCGTCCCAAATTGATGATTATTTTACACAATGAACAAGTTTTTATAATTACAAGAAACAATTTGCATTGAAGATTATAATACGCAAATGATATATACATTTATGTGATAGCGTAACTTCCGCAGGAGTAGACCGTGAGAATGGTTTTACTGATACTGTATTAAGTTATTTTAAAAAAACACCTTCCATTTTTACTAAAAGTATGCAAATTAAAAGAATCGCTTCTCAGGAAAAGGAAACAATTCTCGCCCTTATCAAATTCTAACACAATTAATTACAGTTATCGGTGAAAAAATTAAAAAACTTCCATACTTACCAAGAATTTCTACATTTTCCCGTTGATGACGATAGTATCGTGCATTCACTAGACTTTCCCACACGGAAATATCTTGTTGTGGTAAATTCGAATAGTGGAATTCATTTTTTTTTTAAAAGGCAGATACATATTCTCGAGCAATATTAAATCAGAATGCAATTCCATGGTGACGCTAGGTTAGTCTGCAACAAAATTATAACTATTACATACATTAAGTTGTCACGCTAGTACTTTACTGAAAAGCTTATCTATTATCTTCACTGTGGGAAAAAGACAGGAAAAAGACCACACCCACCAGAAGTCACCCACCACGTCAAGTCTTTGTTTAATTTTATTTAAAGGCGGATTAAAACTTGTTCTCTTCTATTGGCAATCACAACTAATATTCATAAAATGAAAATTAATAACTAGTGGAGCTAAAACAGGATGTATTTTCTCACCTTATTTTCACCGAACACTACACGAAAAGTACTCCAATTTTCAAAAAATTGTACAGTACTTTGTTTCAAAATCTATATTTAAGAAACAGATATCATTAAGGGAAAAATATATATTTTGAATATTGTAGTTGTAGTAACTCTCCGAAAAAATTGAGAACTTTTGAAATTATCAAACAATAAGAGTTTTCAACGAATATGAGAATGCACCAATCTCATAACAGTCCTTCGGCCCATCCATAAAAATATTAATAAAAAATATGTCATTTTTGTGAAAATTTTGAAAATATCCCAGGGGCTTGATGTAATGTTCCTCGAAAATTAGAGTATTGGTTTCAAATTCAAGGGGTATTGACATCAGACAGATTTATTGAGGAATATGAATTTTGGAGAAAATCGGCTGAACTGTTTAGACGTTAGCGTTGCTCACAGACGAACAGATAGACGGACGGACAGACCGATAGACGGATAGATGGACAGAAGTACATACAAACAGACACACGGGCAGAAGTTTGCTATCATTCTATTTTTCGGCATCAAGGCCCCACAAAACATAAATTCTCGCAACACCACGTGTTAGAGAATTTTTTTTCACAATTTAGCAACTGGACTTATCTACTTTTTCGTTACTAGAGCCCTGTAATAAGAGTTTTCCTACCCAAACCTTTCCACTTTTTTTGCGCAGCATTACGTAACGTTCTCTCTACTCTGAATGGAGAGAGTTAAAATACTAATAATATATTTTTAATTTGTTACGTCTACAATTCGACGAACGCGTCTTCCAAGCCCCTTAAGGGGCGTTGAGTGCTTTGCGCTGGGGAGTACTCTTCCATTAACGTTTGTGCGCTAGGGAGTAAACCTTCATTAACCTTTATTTGTCATGTCACGTCACGTTACGTCGCAGTCAGTTGTCAAGAGGACCACCAGGCATAGGCATAGTCATATCCGCGTACGCGCCTCCTGCTACGCGCTCCTGCGTCAGACGCTCCTACGCGCTCCTGCGAAGGAATAAGAATAGGGGTAGGGTTTAGGACACTTCACAGGGGTTGGACTAGCCCTTGCGACGCAGCCAGACTCGTTTTGTTGGAAGAAATTTCACATGACAATCGACAGGAATCGAACCCAGACCTCAGTGGTGAAATGCTAGCGACTTCGCTATGTGCCACGAGTGAGCAATAAGTAACATAAAATTAATAATATAAAACGTAATATAAAATGAAATTGCTGCAGGACACAAACATCCGTATGTAAAATTACTAAAAAATCCTTTTGACTTTCTTTGAACAACTTTCGCAACAAATATCCTGCTTAGTTCGTTACAAAAATGTTAAAATGTAATTCCACAGACGATATTTGGATCCTCTCCTTTATCTTACGAAAGAAAATTGGTTCACTTTCGCGTGAAGATGGTAAACGACAACACGGACACTCATAGGGAATAGCATCACATTACAATCTCACACTAATAAGATGCGATGACGCTTCGCTAATCGGGTTTAGTTTCATGACGAGGCTACAGGACTTCAGTCTAAGCTATTAATATAGAGTATGCTCTAGTCTTTATAGAGTAAAATTTTCAACGCATTTTATTTCAAAATAATTTTTCATCGAAAATTTGAATTTAACTCTTCACACTGCGTGTCAAAGTTCGTGATCTATGTTGTTCTGCCACTGACTAATAAAAACGTCCTTCATACGGTCTATTGTATAATTTTCAACGTATTATATGCCAAATACATTTTTAATTAATTAAAACGCACTCTTTTCATTTGAACTACGAAATAGAATGCTCTTATTCTCGCAATACGTTTTTCCCTTTTGTTCACCGATCTCAAATCAATCATACATCAAATCAACCTACTCATAGTGCTTATTGGTCCTACTTTTCTCTTAATGAGAAATTAAGACGAACACACGATCAATTTTTTAAAAAATCTTGAGAAAAATACTGAGTACAAAGGCGGAAAGTCTTCACAGAAACACTACAAAATCCATTCATTTATTGTTAATTTGAAAGAAAGCGTGTACATTTTCTAAGCGTCATACCAGTAATAAAATAGCCTAAACAGTTGTTTTCATGTCAAATGATTCCTGGTTGAACATATTTTCCTTTTATCAAGTTCTATTTACGCTTATCGTAGTTTTGAGGAGCCCAAGAAAGGTACTAGGATCCAGGTAAACCAATAACGTTAATTGTGCCGCGTACTTACGCGTACTTACGCTTTATTAACGCGTACTTACTTAACTTCACACTTTTTATGAAAAAGGTTTCAAATTTTGTTCTGATTGAGGTAAATTTTCTACATGAATGGTGTTTTTGTAGGAAATTAAATGAATAGATTTTTAGTACTATTTTGTTAATATTATTTTTTAATTTTATTTTATACTCCCGAAGTTGCAAGCAAAATTTTCTCAGTCAAATTTCCGTAAGTTAATTGTTTCTGAGAAAATGGAACATTTATATAAGAAAATATCAAATTACAATAAATTCAGTGTAATGCTTTACAGTACCTTAATACATTACTGAAATGAAAATTTACAGTGCTATCTTCATAGTCTTCCCTTAATTTCCTCTTTTCTAATTATTTCGATTCATTTTCTTTCTCAAGATACTTATTTTCCTCTTTTTCTTGTGGCAATAGGTGTTACATTTTTATGTGTGGTCTTCCCTTTGCATTCCAAGTTGATAGAGACCTTTTACTACTTTCAATTCATTAAAAATTGGCACTGGATCATACACTCCAATGAAGAGTGTGCTTAATCTTACTAATACTCTATTGTCAGTTCTTATGGTTATCACATATGGTTCTTATGGTTAAGGTGGAATTACAATCTGCCTACGGCCATCAAAAGATTCTTTAGTAACCGCTGAGCAGAGCGTCTTCTGTAAATAGATTTAATGACATTACACAGCTGTGTAAAGGAAACGTTTATGAATATATTGTAGATTTAGCACCTAGTTGTAGTGCTTTGAACATAGTTTGTCATACCTTTGAGACACAAATCATGTTGCGGATTTTCATCCGTCGACAATTTGTGGCAGAATATGGTCTCGCTTTGAATAGCATCCAAATTTTCCCTTGATAAAATATTTCAGAACATGTGATTAAAAACTGAAGCCAACAATTAAGGTTACACTACATAACTGTCTACAATACTTATATCATAACCCCCTAACAACACTGAATTCCTATCATTTTATAATATTATCACTGCCAAGGAAAACATTTTCTGGTAAAATATAACCTAAAATACCGTTATATCTCCCAGCAAAATTGCTTTCGTCGCCGGATGACACGTAAAAAGTTAAGCATATTTGTTTTACCTCTTCCAAAGCAAGAAGTGATTTTCTTTCTTTTGAAGACGTATTGACATCGCATACTGTTATGAACCCAAATCACACAAACACAACAATAGACGTCTAGAAATTGAACAGACAATAAAATCGCGCAAAAGCTAGTAAACAAGAAACAAGTGAGTGTAAAGCAGGGCAACCAACGCTCAACCAATCTCTCAAAAGAAAATTTCTTGGGCAAGCACGAAAGCTGGGAACATTTCTTGTGATCCACTCAGCTCGTTAGTACAAGGATACGACATCATATGTCCAGAATGTCCATTGAGAGAGGACTGTAAGGCAATAAGCCTAACAACACGAAAGCTCTAAAACGATATGGTTCAATTGTGGTGAAGGTCACACAATGACTTACTTTTAATCGCTGGTTTGCTATTCTAAATGGCACAATAAGATTATTTCTGATCATGATTACATATGCAAATATTACATCTACAATATTGAAAATCCAAGTCAGATCTTCAAAAAGATCATATTAGGTAAACAGTTTTGAAACTCAGTAGTATTTGTGTCATTTTGCGTAAAATATGTAAGAAATTAAAATTTTATAATCCTTTTTTCTCAAAAACGCCTCCAAATGTTTTCTTTAAATTTTCTCCTACTATGAAGTTTTATGGCGAAAACTTACTGAACTAGGTGCCTCACATTGTTTTAAATGTGTTGCAGAGCATGTACAAGTTTAGAGTATAGAGCAGTAAATTTCTGCAACAGGTACGGCGACGGAAGTACAATACAGAAAACTAGCAGAGCTACAACAGCACATACTTTTGAATATTGACTTTGAAACATTGTCATGTTTGTCCTACAGCACCTCAACTATAACTTTGAAAAACCCAATTCAACAAATTCAAACTAAGCACCTCTAGTGCATATCTGCATTTATTTCAATTGTCAGGAATTGTATTATATTTACAAATGAAATAAACATGGATAAATTTAACTGTTACAGTATTTGCATTTAATATATAATGCAGAAAATCATATCATCATAATGCAAAAATCAAGATTTACTAATTTCACACAAGCTTGCCTTGATGATATCGAAGGATCTTTCAGATTTTGAATACCATAATTAATAATTTCAATTCTGGAAAATTCAGAGAGTGCGATAAAAATGCGATCATCACCACTAACTTAACAGCTATTTTCTACATAAAATAAAAAAATGTAAAGAAAAAAATTGGAGCCTTTATTAGGAAAATAATTATCAGCTATAAGCTATAAATTGGTTGTCACTATTACAATTCTTTTGAAATATTATTCAGTTCCTTTTCTTAATTTTTAACAACCACAATGAATACTACCAAAAGGTTTTTAATATCATAATTTAATTTTCTGTAATGCGACGATGTTCGGAGACTGTTTTGTCTCCTCATCAGGTAGAACAGAAGTGCATTTATGAAAACAGTTCATAATGACGAAGCCAAATATTTTCACAATATTCAATAAAGGTAGGAAGACATAAAAAATACAAAAATTAAATAACTAAATATATACCGAATTCAGAGGAAACTTATCTGTTATTATGATACTTGAAAACTAAATGTAATATATTGAAACGCACCGCGTTTCCACCCAAAGAAACGGCGAGACATCAAACAAGAACGCGGCAGAACGGTTGCAAGAGGGCACTCGCTAGCCAAGAAAAACGGTTACGGGCGGTGAGGTGTCGTCGGTTGGCCGACCGTGGGAACGAGGCCGCGAGGAGTCAGTGTCTGGCTGGCCGCCGGCGAGGAAGGACGTATCTGGGGCTGCTCCGCGATCGAAAAGCAAACTAGTATCGCGAACGAACGAGTGCAGAAAGATTAATTGACGGACAATTTGTGCGTGATAACAATCAATAGTCGATCGGACATATTGCCAAAGTGATAGCTGCTATTTGGAGTAACACAGATCAAAAGACGTCGAGTGGATCGGAGAATTGGAAAGGAGACGTACTTCGGAAGCGCAGCGCCTCACCTCGGCTGGTCCCAAGTGAAACGACCCCGGCAAGCAGCGAAGGAGCGCGAAGCAACCCGAGGGTCCCCGAAGCCGCCGACGCTCATAGTGGAAGAAGTAACGGTAAATATTTCTTCGATCGATAAGATCGAGAGACTAACAGTGATTCTGGGTTATATAAAAGAAAAGGGTAAAGACCACCATAGATATTGTATCATTAGTGATTTGTATAGAATTAATAAATAGTTCAGTTTATTTTGTTCACGGAACAGTGGTGTTTGATTAATAACCCCGAGCCCATTCACGAGAAAGAACACCTGTCCCTTACAAATAAATTTACTGAGAACAAGCCGGCCTACCCGGTACGTCACAATATACAAAACCATAATACAAAATATACAAAAACAGATATGTTTTAGTTATGTGGTTCTCTGCAGTCCAGCCACATGGCGTTAACCGTTTAAATAGAGTGTAAAGTTGAAGGAGTAACGGAACTGAGAAGAGAGTAGATAGGTGTAATTTGTAAATGAGGGCGGGGTAGGCAGAAAGGACGAGGATACATTAGAGATAATTAACTCCTTTTCCTCCAATAGATTTTTTGATAAAAACATATCCGGGCAACGAGGTTACTTCAGCTAATTACTTAATATTTTCATTCTCTTATATAATTTTTCATTTTTTTAAAATAATTGATATAAAACCATATTGATATTAGTGTTCATTTCTACTTTTCCCTTACATGATTACACCTAAATGAAATAATTGTTACTGAATGTGATATTTGTCACCAATTGACAGTGTTTACACTTACGCCAGAGAAACCATAATCCAGATTGAGGGAGAGTTCAGACCGGTAGCAATTGTGCTTATGATGATATATAGCCAAGAGACATTTGGGATATTACGTTCATTAACAAGTGCAACGCATAATACTGTTCGGAGAGATGCAATTACTGTGATGCATATGCGTTTGAGTATGCAGACCACCAGGTCTTGTTTATTACGCAGGCAAGTTACATCAGAACAAATTTACTAGTTCCTCGAGCAGTACATACCGTTAACAACCGCTGTGTGATTTATCTCTGAATTCAGACATTCCTCTCCATTAATTCACTTTCTGGAGAGAAATGTATGTTCGCATACCATTCAGTGAACCCGCTTACCTATAGACTGTCCAAACAGAGTGATTTGGTATATACTTGAGGAAACATAGAATACTAGTATTTTAATTTAATTAATGTTTAAAAAATAAAATTTGTTTATTATACACAGGAAATTTGAGAGTTTGTCAGACACTTTGAAAGTGGCAAAGTGAAGTTATTTGCGAATACGCCAAGTATTCAAGAAGAGTGGATTGAAGGTTTTTTTCGTGCCAATTCAAACAATGAACAAATATAAAGTTATGCATTAATAACCCTATAAATTACATGCACTTTCAGTGCTCTATTATTAAAATTATTTTTAGAATGGTGAAAACGGAAGTAGGCACCGAGAAGCTGAGTAATTGACTGTGACAGTTACAGATAGGACCCTTTAATGTTTGTAGTTCAAGTTTCTCAATCATTCATGAAGAACATGTCCTTAACATACATTTACACATTAAATGCTATTCAGTGACATCTTCCAACATCAAAGCAGCTAAGAATAGCAGCGCCGCAACCAATCATTGGCGGAGCATGGAGCGGTGGACGTAGAGGGCTGTCGTATCGAGTTCGCTCTGAAGCAATGTCAGATTCTCGTATAGTTCTGATCAATGTGATCAGTGTAGAACAATGGGGATCTTTACTTGAGTGTGTAAAAGAGGTAGTTGAATGGCGTATCAACTCCTGAAAAGCAAAGTAAAATTCCAAAATATTAACTCGTAAGTATGTAAAATTGTAAATCAAGACGTATTAGTGAACATTAATTGAATACCAATTAGTGTGTGCACTATGTTGAGTCGGGGGAAAGCGAAAAGTGTTCATTAGTGAAGACTGAAGTCGTGTGTGCATAATATCAATAACAATAGTAGTGAGTAGTAGTAGTAGTAGTCGTAGTAGTGAGTAGTAGGTAGTAGTAGGAGTAGTAGTGAGAGCATGGTAGTAGTGGTAGTGTAGGTAGTCAGTAGTAGTAGTAGAGTGTGAGTGAGTAGAGCAATAGAGTAGTAGTGGTAGAGGAGATGGTGGGGAGCGTGGTAGTGGTAGTGGAGTGTGAGTAGTCAGTGGTAGCTGAGTAGTGAGTAGTGTAGAGTGGTGGTAGTGAGTGTAGTAGTAGAGTGTAGAGTAGTAGTAGTAGTAGTAGTAGTAGTAGTAGTAGTAGTAGTAGCAGCAGAAGCAGCTGTAGTAGCAGTAGCAATAGTAACAGCAATAGCAGCAGTAGCAGCAGTAACAGGAGCAGTAGTAGTGGTAGTGGTGTCAGAAGCCAACGCACAACAGAAGCGGTAGCAGTAGAACTAATAGCAGTGGTAGTTGCAGTAATAGTGTTGTAGTAGGAGTCGTAATAGCAAGAGCGGCGGCGGCAGCGGCAGCCTCAGCGAAATGAGCAGAAGTAGCAACAGCAGGAGCAGGAGGAGCAGCAGCAGCAAAAAAATTAATGACCCTAATGACACTGTTTATAAAGAATATACTTCATTGATGAAAAAATCTGTAACTTGAATATTGTGTTTGTAGAAAGAAGTCCCCAAAAATTGTACTCTAGTCGTTTTCGAAATAGTGGTGCTAGAACAGCATGTACTTTCTCACCCTTAGTAATGGTTACGTAATACTATTTATAACGTAATTTCTCTCCGAAAGTCATTACTTTTTGTCAAACTCATTACAAATCTTAGAACGTCAGGCGCAGAAACTAAATATTTTTAAGCAAATATCACCAAGAAATTGGACAAATATATCGAATTGTGTTTCATACAGCTGAAGCAAGTCCCAACTATTGAACGAAATTAGCAGAAACTCAATTACCGCCTCGCGGGGAGGAATGTCATTATCGGATACCATGTTTATATTTCCTGAAGGTTTGCAATTTGTCTTCCATCTAACATTTCAATCGTGTTTCGTTTATAAATGTTTTTTCATATAACAGTTTACAAAACAGTAACACGATTGCATTGGCAAAATAATGCAAATAGATCGAAAAATAAGTTTTCACATTTAATCTGTTTTCAAATTTAAGACAATTTCATCAAATTCTGTTTAGTAATCTAAGAACAGACGCTCGTTTTCATTTTATTTAGAATTCAATATGTATACGGGTTAAGCTAGGGATAACAGAATTTAAGAAAACGTTCACAGAACACATTTCTCCACATAGTACGTCACACTCAGTTTTTAACTCTACTTGACATAAAATATATGTAAATAAATAAATAAGTTAAATAATAAATTACTTATTAAAAGTCTCGTATTGGTTTCTTATCCTTCCAACATAGAGGAGCCTTTAAAAGAATTCCATACTGACAGCTCGTCAAACGAAGCGCGGGAAATTCAAAAATACAATTTATAAAAATTACAATTACACCAAATTAGTAATATTTTAAAACAATTTTACACGACATATTAAAAATATTTCATTTTTATTCTCTCGCTTTTGCTACCGCGATAGAAATAATGTAATGGTGAGCGAAAAAACGGTGAATTTTTGTCAGAAAAAACTGTTACAGGGCACTTAAAAAGAAAAAGGTTATAAATACAGATGCTAAATTAAAAAAAAATTCTCTAACATGTAGTGTAGCCAAAATCCATGTTTTGTGGAACCTTAATACCTAAAAATCGATTGACGGTAAAAGGTCTGTCCGTCCATTCATGAACAATGCTAGCAGTTTAAACTCAGGCCGATTTTCGCCAAAACTGATAGCAACTCGCGTTACTATGGTGTCATCTGCGTATCTAGTATAGAAACTCACGTCTTTTGCAATATTTTGACCTTTATTTGCCTAAAAAAGTGCCCGTCATTTTTATATATATATATATATATATATATATATATATATATATATATATATATATTGAGATCGGTACGGTCCTTTATACAACGGGAAAAATTTATAAAATAGCTTCTTATCCACTGACGACACTTGAGATACTCTAATTAACACTTCATCACCCTCCTTATACTCGCCTCGAAAGCATTGTTTCTGTTTTAGCTTTCTTTTGGCTGCTGCCTCCCTCAAATTGTCATAAATTATTCGCGTATCTCTCACATCATCTGGGTGTAGTCCAATTTGCCAGTACGACGCAGTAATATCCAGTCCCGTGAATATCCGAGTTCCTTTTACCTTCCACATCATTTCATCTAATTTCGGCGGTTTTTCATGACGAGCGATGGTCTTGCTATTGAGTTTCCTAGCATCAACACAAAATCTGATCTTATTGTCTTTCTTACGAACTATCACTATTGGGCTTACATACGGTGTCATCGATTTTTATTATACCATCCTCAAGCATCGTGTTTATTTGTTTGTGTACTTCGCTTTTATATACATGGGGGATCGGATATTGTTTCAGATTAAAAGGCTCCTCATCCATCAATTCAATTTTAAATTGATATCCCTTTACCGGCTCCCTTGAACTTCCAAAAATATCTCTATATTCATTGACTAACATTTTAATAGCTTCACTAGCATCTATTCCGTTTTCGTCGACCGCGCCCTCTGCTGCCGTGTGGATCTGGTCCCTGGTCTCTTCAATTTGTTCCGCAATATCGCAAATACACATATCTTCGCCCTCCTGGTCTTTGATCCCTAAACAATGTTGTTGCCCTTTGTCACCTCGTAACAATACACTCCTGTTACCTATGTCGACCTTGGCGTCACACATTTTTAGGCCATCAATCCCCAAAATAATTGGACGAATCAAATTCTTCACTACAATTGCCGGAAACTGAATTGTGATCCATTGAACTTCCACTTCCACCCAAAGTTGCCGACTTCTCGTTTCGATGCGCCTTCCATTAGCTGTCCGAATATCCAAACTCCTGGTGGGTAGCTCATCAATTTTATTTCCCTTTTTCTTTAACTGCTCATACAATTTTTCCGACACTGCACAAACATTAGCACCTGTGTCAATTAAAATGTCTACAGGTATATTCCGAAATATCCCCTTCAAAATTAAACACGTGCTATTTCCCGATTCAGATTCTTGCACCATTTTAATGTTTCTAAGTCCCTCCTGCAACTCCTTAAAACCATCACCCCTCATTCTCATCATGAAATTTTAGGTGGCTTGGTATTACAATATTCGTTTTTCTAATTTACAATCCGAATTAAACTAATTTAGATTCTATGTTTTCAATTTTTTCGCCATGTTGAAGCGACATTGCATTTAAATTATCTACACGCGATTCGACGATTGTCAACTTTTCGCATTGTTGGTCATGTAAATGTCCTAATGTCACAATGTTCTCCTGTAAATCATTAACTTGGGAATTAATTTTGTCGCCAGATTCTTTTGCCGCGCTGGTGGGAGAGTCCTGGTTAGGGGGAAACCCCACTAGCCGACGGTAGGTAGGTGCCGGATCTCGCCATCCAGCGAGGGGAAAATCACCGCCATCTCCCGAGAAAAAACATGCACTACACTAATGGGACTAATGACAAAAGCAGTTGACGCGCCCGGAAACACGAAAAATTCAATCAATCAATCAATCAATCAAAAACATACTACAGTGTTCTAGTGGGGCATTTGGAAAAAGTGGCTTCAGAATACAACGCATTTACACTTACGAGAATTTTCTGCAAATTTTGAACAGAATGTACTGTAAGTACGTTACGATGTAATTTTTTTATGTACAGTAAACTTTTAATTACCTGCGTCAGAAGGTGGCACGGTAATTGCAGACACGCGAGCTCCGCTGAAAAGCTGCAAATTGGAAGAAAATTATCGAAGTCTACCCAAAATCGCACATACAAATGAAATAACGAAATATTTTTAAATGGAAACTCACAAATTTATTTTTCGTGTTGATCTTGATGATTTTCAGAAGAATTAACACTTTCGCTAGCCAGGTGAACTAAACTACTTTACTGTTAAATAAAAAAACATTAATTTTACTGTTTGTGCTTTCAAGATACGACTGTGTCTAACACTACTTCAAAATGATCAGGAAAGGACAAGCTAACTTTTGGACGGACTTGCCAACAAAAATGACAATAATTCTGGCTAATGTAACTGCAAGAAAACTGTCACATTTAAGTAACAAAAATTCATTAAGCAGTAAATTGGCGTAGAAAACAGTTGTGACTAGTATACACTATTCCTATGAATTTCGTTAAGCATTCATTCGCTGTAGAAAAGTAGCGTAACTTATACGTGACACTCTTCTACTTCAAATTTCATAAAAATTACAAAATAGAAAACTGAACCATCGCCAATAATGATTGAAAATGTGCCCGAAAAAACTTACATCTTTCTAGGATGAAAGGAAACATTTTCTCTTTGAATTATGTAACTAAACATTATTTGTTTAGTAATAATACTTTTCTTCCGGCAATGCGATATATAGGCTCAGTCGTGGAAGTTTAGCACGTCCTCCAGTTTTCGAACAATTGAAGTTATTACAAACCAATATTCACGGAAATGCATGAAGGAATAGGGCTAATAAATGTGTATTTATGTATTAATTTCTATTTTATCATTTGCATTTCTCGGGATATTGAGGTGATTTTGAATTTTTCAAATGGAAATACTTTTAGTTATCATGACGAGCGTAAAAAGACGAATTCCATGATAGAAACACACACACATTCTACCCTAACATATCTTGCTGACTATCTTATTGATTTTATTTTATTTTATTTTATTTTATTTTATTTTATTTTATTTTATTTTATTTTATTTTATTTTATTTTATTTTATTTTATTTTATTTTATTTTATTTTATTTTATTTTATTTTATTTTAATTTAATTTTAATTATTTTATTAATTTATTTTTATTGACTTATTTATCTACTTATACTTAACAATTGACTACGACTTATGATTTTTTTGACTGTTTACTAACCTAACATATCTTACTAACTTAATTTATTGTTCGTTTATTGACTTATTATTTATTTCTCTCCAGTCTAGGCTCTGCTCGTACTAACCAGTGCTGTTTTCCCCACTCCCTAATTTCAGTTACTCTAATGGTTTGAACCTTTGTGAAATGTTCTAATTCTTATGAATTAAATTTTTTATCACCTAAAATGTTGGGGAGCGTTACTTTCCCTTTGTTGGAAGTAGTAATTTCCTTTCCCACCATTTTCCTCCAAGTTTCGGTCGCACAGAAAATTTAAAAAGGATTGGATCCAGTTTTCCCTATCACAAAGCACACGGATGCCATTACCATTGAGGCTTTAATCTACGTTGCTTCCACCCCGACCCTGAAGAAGCGTATCCCCTCTGGTCCTTTCAAGTGTGTTTACGAAACGTTCAACCCCATAACGGACTCCGTGAATTTGCGCAACTAGAACTTTTTTCGGCCGTTGCTGCCAGATCTCTTGCTTAATATCCGAAGTCTATACTAAATTAGCCGCCTACTCACGTGTTCCTCTATCTCTCACCATCTCCGGAGAAACGTCTCCCAGACCTAAACGTTCAGTAGCAGTTTAATTTTATACGACCATGGGTTGGTTGCTTCCGTAACGCATAAAACATCTATGATAAGGGGTCAGCCTGTTCACCGCTAATTTAATCAAAATTTAATAGATTTCATTTTAAAATCTTTCAAATTCCTACACACTGATCTCTCTTTGGACTCGGCGTTTGCTGCAATCTGAGACTCGAGGGAAATTTAAATTTTAATAATCTGTTTCGACCTTTAGTCGATCTATCATCCACTTCCCGATTCCTGCCCCATAATTCATTGCTGGAGAACTAGCGATTTAAACATTGTATACACCTTTAAGGCAATTCCGGAACCCTGCGCACTGCAAACGATTTCTTTGAGCGCAATTCTTCCTTTACTGTGCGAGCCACATGTATTATTCCATCCCCATTCATGAAAATTTTGCCCCCAAAATATGTAAATGTTTTGACCCGGTCGATCTCTTCCTAAGCGTAATACCATTTCTCTTTGTTACCCCAGATAAATCCATTCTTGAAGGCAACTACTTTCGTTTTTTGAATATTTACTTTTAGCCTCCATGTTGCACTATACGTTTCTAGGATATTTAATTTTTTCTGAAGCGTCAATCTCGAACATAAAACTAAATCAGCATATAGTAGTTCGAAATGTTCAGGCCTCAATTTCCCAGATGTATCCTTTCTGTACCAGTCAAAAATCGTTTATAAACAAAAGGGAAACAATAGCAGTGAGAAAGGACAGCGCTGTCTCCTACTGTCGTTTTATTTTCTGTTGTCTTTCACCACCGCACCTGACAGAAATTTACGTCTTCATCATGCTCTGGGAAAACTTTTTAAAAATTACGTGAGACGCCTAACTCATTTAGTTTTGCCATAAGCTTCCCCAATGATAGAGTCAAAGCCTTTCAAAATCTACAAAACTGCAATATAAGGGTTTCGTTTAAGCGCAAGGCGTGTTTACTACGGTATCTAACACAAAGATATTGTCGGTAGTCGCAAAGCCTCTCCTAAAGCCTGCTTGCAATTCTGATATTTTACTGTACTTTTCCGCCCATTCACTTAGTCGTCCATTGAGTATTTTACAGAATAGTTTGCTCAGCGCTAGTAAAAGACTAATTCGGCGATTATTTTGTGAGCAATTCGTATCCCCTTTATTCTTAAAGACCGGTTGGAGGATCGCTGTACTCCACGTTTCTGGATGCGATCCGGAATCAACTATTGCATTAAATAAATTCAGAATACTCTCTGGGTCTATGTGTCACAATTCCGAAATGAATTTTGTCGGAATTGCGTCCGCGCCGCCTGCCTTCTTACTATTCATGGCTAGAATAGCCCTGTTTACTTCATTCCAGGTTGTAGGTCCGTCTAAATCAGGGACACCCCGGTGATAATATCTAGCCCTGTTTCAAAATTACTATTGCGAGCCCCGTGAAAAGTACTGCTCCGCGTCTCTGAAATTGCATTATTTACATTTTTTTATTACGCAGAGATCTTATAACGTCCCAAATTGATTTACTAGGTTCGTTTCTTAAAATTGCCTCTGTTCTTGCTGTCTCACTCTCCTGCCAAGATTTCTTCGATTTCTTAATTGTGGCCTCGTACTGCCTACGTAATAACAAGTAACTATTTCTCGCTTCCGCAGTTCCTGTTTCTGAACATACTTAAGGCTACTATTGCTTCACGCCTGCTCTCCCGACACTCCTCGCTAAACCAGCCTTGGGTCAGTACCCTTCCTCTTCTCCTCCACATTCGCATGCCCTTCCCTGCGCGATAGAGCCGCCTTTCTAAATTCTTTGCTTGCCTTCCCGGTGACCGCTCCTCCGTCCCCCTACCGAGTTAAGTCTAAATTCCTGTCGCTTTTCCTCTTTCCATACAAACCGTTGTCTTGCTATTGTGAAGTTCGTTGCTCCCGCCCGCTCCACTACCGGTAGCAGTTCAGTAGCGTTTACTGCTAAATGAACGCACACAGGCAAATGGTCGGATTCTGCCCGTAATTCGATTCCAAAATCTAATAAATTGTTTATTCTTTCATGAGACAACAGAGCATAATCTATTACACTACCTCCATTCCACTAATAAAAATTAGCTCTCGCTTCTTGCTGATCGAACTCCGAAAATACTTCCTGCCATTGCCTCTCTAGAATTAGCTCTCGCTTCTTGCTGATCGAACTCCGAAAATACTTCCTGCCATTGCCAATTCGAGCATTCATGTCACCTAAGACTAGTAAATCAGTACTCGGATACCTTTGCTTCAACGTGTCTAAGAAATCATTGATTTCGCCGAAAGCTTCTGGAGAATAATAACGCGAGCCCTGTGGGTGACGGTATATAAACACAATGGCGATGTCTGTATTTTGCATTACTAGTCTAATACAAAGGAAATTATCTGAGTTTGTAGTAGTTTCATAAATAAATTGCATTAACCTAGCCCGAAATATGCACGCAACACCCCCCGGGTTCCGACCCCTTTCCCCTCTACGTTTTTTATTTTTGCATATGGCTGTAAAACCAAACACATTTAACGTTTCACCCTCCTTCCACCAAGTTTCTACGAGACCGATTATATCAAATGTATTTATGTACCCATGGAAGTCTTGCTTTCCGAGCTTAGAGCCTAGACCTTTGATGTTCTAACACCCTATTCTTAAAGCTTATTCATGCCTATTTGGCGACCTGCTGGGTCCCCACCCACCTCGAGCTTCCTGCTGCTGCATGTTTTCTGCAGCCATCGTCCTCGTAAGAGGTCCTCGCTCCAGGCTGTCTGCCGCGAAGCGCCCGGGACTCGCCGAGTGCCGTGAGTTCCGCCGGGGACGCGAACGCGACCGCCTCCGCCGCGATGCCGCGGGGTCAGAGTTCGTCCGCACTACCCCAGCACGAGGCGCAGCCGCAGGCGCGGCCGAGGTCACGGCCGAAGGCGCGGGTGGGGGCGGCCGCGAAGAGGCGCCCGATTGCCCGGAGAGGGTGCCCGCCCTCCTGGGGATCTGCCCCCTCGCCGAGTTCACGGGACCCCGTGCCCCGCCCCCTCCCACGCCCGCGGACGGGCCGCCTGCTCAGCCAACACGTAGCTGTGCCCTGCCACGTCAAGCTTATCGAAACGAATCGACGCCTGCCTTCCACTCGCTTTCGCCTCTTGCAAATGCGGAATTAACGCCTTACGCGTTATGTGTTGTTATATATATATATATATATATATATATATATATATATATATATATATGTAATATATATATATATATATATATATATATATATATATATATATTGTGTGTGTGTGTGTGTGTATATTTTCTCATATGATAAATAAGCAATTTCTTGAGTAATTTTGATTATTGCGACTTATAATTAACGGATATTGTAACACTCTGAGCACGGGCGAGCAGGGAAAGCGCTGCGCGGCCCTGTTTGGTGGAGTTTTGCATTTAAAATATACGTTAAACACGAGTCGCAAAATCATAATTAATATATATGAATGTATATATAAGGGTGACTGGTTTTCTTTCTCGTGAATCGGTTCACGGGATTGCAAAAACATGGAAAGCACATATTATAGATCATTAACACTTTATTATAGATTTTCAGCGAAACAATATGAACAAAAAATGATATATGTAATGACTGATAATATTTGAAATATTATTAACCTTGGTAAGCTCATTATTAAGATTGTCATTACATATTATTTCCTTACGTCGGTCTTTTTTTTGCTTTACAGGAGATCCCTTTTTATGTACTGAATCGAAACAATCCTTATAAATGTAACAATTACTCGTTATTTTTACAAGATAATATATACGCTTTCAAAATACACCTTCTGTCTCCTCACATGATTTCCCCTATATATTACTACAAAATAATTCCGACATTTTTTCCTTATATATTTGTCTACTCCCTCCCCACGCTCAATTATTGCGTAATAATTATTCCCGTTGGGGAACAGTCTTACGATTTAGTTGCGAACCAGATTTCCCCCCGTTCACAGGCTCTGGGCTGCCCCGCGTGATGGGTCGCGTCGGCTTCGCATCGCTCCGTCTCGTTGCCTTGATTTCAGCTCCTGCGGCCCCTCTCAGATCGCCTGCTAATTACCACCATGACTAGACTTGCAAGGCGATGCCCCTCGCGGCCGATCCATCAACAGATATTTCACATGGAATCCTTCTGTCCGTTTTACAATGTTTTCCTTCCGCGCACGAAATTATTTATTCATACTGCTGCACTACGCTCCATTGCCGGGTTACACATGTGGTTTAACTTTCAATACTAAGACGATTTTCACTCACCATCAATACTTAGGCATTGCATCTGTACACTGTGTCTCTCGGTATAATTTTCAACTCCTAGAAATTTATTTATCAGATTTCCCGACGACATATCGCAGTTTCACTGTTTTACACTTTATGTTTCTTGCTCTCTCAGCTGTAATCAGTGAAAAACTACTCATTGACAGTGACTATTCACTGATTGTGTCAGTTATAACCCTCCACTGGCAATCAGTGAATTGAACTGAATGAATCAGTGAAAAACGGGTCACTTTTTGAATCAGTAAACTTCACTGTTTGAATCAGTGAAATCTGTGAAAACAATTGAACCAGTGGAATAAATAGCTGTTGCAATCAGTGAAAGTAAAGCTTCACTTATATGAATCAGTGAAGTATCACATCGCTTCTACAGTACTGTAATGCACAAATCCAAAAATCCTATTACTAAGAAATCACTGTATTGCTTTAAACAAATGCTTCAAAAACATAAAAATTTAATAAATACAATACAATAAATTTATATCTGTATTTGAAGTATTTTTTCCTTGATAACTCAATAGTAGGATTTTGGGTTTGTGCAGTATAGTACAGGGGTAGCGACTATTGTGTAAAGAAAGTCAAAGTTAACTAGGCACAAATTTATTGAAAGATTTTATGGAAAACTTGAACAGCACTGTAATTATTAACTACAAAACAAATACAATAGACATGTACATATTATGGCAATAGATATTAAGTAACTCGAATCTTAACCAAAAAACAAAATTGAGGTAATAATAGATCTGTATACTATGCCATATGAGCAACCCATATATCTGTTCATTTATTGTCTTCAACATTATCACATAGAAAAAAACTGTCCAATGTTATGGATTAGTTCCGTAAGTCCTTGGGGTAGGGAGAGTTTTGTTACATCATTTACTTACAAAAAATTGGCTTTTAATGAAAGGAATACTGGTAAAGAGATATGTTGGAATAAGGGAGATACTGCCTTTTTAAGTGAAATAGGTGAATACAAGTCTTTATTTAAACCAATGAAAAACATACAACAGAGAAGAAAACCGAAGTTCAGAAACTTTTCAATACTCACTACGGAGAAAGATTGGCCTGGAGTTAACACTCTTTATTTTATGTACATAGTATTGACAATTCTGTGACAATACAAAAAATTCTGAAAAGAAAGTTGGGAAGAAAGTAGTGAAAGAAAGGACTCTTATAATTTAAATGTATATAAAGCATTTCAATGGATTTCATGTAATTTTACAACAAAAATAAATAAAGGACATTAAATCTGTCAAAATTTATAAAGTAAAAATACAAATAAACATTTGATATATTACAAGTATTTGGCGAGTTTTAGGGCAATTTAATCAGCTTCCTCTGCTAATTATAATTTTCATAATTAAAATCAGCAGCATTGCCAAACTTCAAATTGGAAATGTTAACAGCACTGCATGCCTTTGTTTCTATTTCATATGTACATATATATATATATGTATATATATATATATATATATATATATATATATATATATATATATATATATATCATGTGTGTGTGTGTGTGTGTAAAGAAAACTGGTTGTTTCCTAAAAATTCGAATCTGCCATGCTAAAGAACAAATGACTGATACCTGACACCACAATGAGGCACCTGGTGACTGATTTCAAAGACAGGAAGACAATTGAATGATGGCATGTGTCAAGAAGCGCAAGTTCTAAGCTATTAATTCACCTGAGGTAAAAACTTTAAATGGCTACCAGATGAACTCCAAAACACAAACCTTCACAAGGAGCTAATTACAACACAAATATTTGGTAAGGTAAGAAATACTTGAAAAAAGAACATCAATTTCAAAAAGTCTGGATTTCTTTATCAGAAAATCTTCAAAAGTATATTTGGATGAAGAGGAAAATTTGCAATTTTACAACTACTACATAGAAGAGATTACAGAGGAAAAAGTTGAAAAATCTCCAATTAAATTTTAAAGAAAGTTTTAGAAGATAAGCAATGAGTAAAAAATTTGAGAAAAATTCTGAATAAAAAAGTTGAGAAAAATTGCCAATGATTTTATTATCGATATATTTAATGGAAGAAACTCAAACGCATGCGAATGGATAAACGATTTTGAAAAAGAATGTGAACGCTGTTTTGTGGAAGAGAAATTCTAAAATTTTCCCTTGACAATGCAAGCGCAGATTGGTACTCAAGTATGATTTTGAAAAATACAATAGAATCAGAATGGAACAATTGGAAAAAGAACGCACGCATAAAATAAGTTGGAGCTGTACTAAAACAAGGACAAAAATGGGGATAATAAGCCAGTGGCATATTTTTCGAACAAATTGAGTGAAGCTCAAAAGGGAAAAAAAGCAATTTACCTTGAGTGCTTGACAATAAAAGAGGTTGTGATATGTTGGTAACATTGGCTACTTGGAAGAGAATTTTTGATACACTCCAATCATAAAATTAAAAAAATTTAAATATAAAAGCAAGAACAGATAAAGAACTGGGTGATTTGACATACTAACTGTCCCAATACAATTTTAAAGTTAAGTATAATCCTGGAAAATTAAACCAAGAGACAGACTTTAAGCAGGCATCCAATTCTAAAGTCTGATGAAAATTCAGATGACATATTCAAAATTGTAAACCTAATGAACTTAGAAGACATAAAAAAGGATCATAGAAGATGCACAGAACTACAAAACAAAAGAAAAACTAATATTCAAAATGAAATTTATTAAAAAATTAAAAAAAGAAAAACTCTCATTAAAGAATTTGGTAAAATATTACTAAAATATGTACACAATACTTATTGTCAGCTGGGAAGAGCGCAGATGATACATAAAGTATCACCATTCTTTACAGCAAAAAAATATAATCCTAAACATAGAGAAGATTTGTGAAACTTGTGACATCTGCTTTAAGAATTAATCATGAAAATCAAAATTTGGATTAATGTCACTCCTAGGTCGAGCAACGTACCCATTCAAGATAGGTTCTATAGATACCATCGGAGGTTACAGAGGATCCTGGTCAACAAAAAAATACCTACACCTACTGGTCGACCATTTCACAAGATAAGCTTACATTTTAACACCAAAAAATCGAAACGCTGGTGATTTCGTAAAACTAACTGAGGAAGTAACAAAACACCATGATGTCCAGATGGTACTAACGGATCAATATCCACGAATTAATTCAAAATAATTAAAACAATTCCTAGTAAAGAAAAAAATAAATTGATTTTTACTGCCATAGATGCACCTTTCTCCAATGGTCTCAATGAAAGATTAAACCAGACTTTAATGAATATAATAAGATGTATTATGAATTAAACTGATAAAAAGGCTGCATGGACAACTATTGTCAAAAAAGCTGTGGAGAAATACGAGACGGAGCATACAGTGACAAAATTCTCACCAAAATACTTGCTAGAGGGTAAAATCATAAATATCCTACCACATGAATTAAAAATACAATGCACAGCTGAAGATTCAGTAAGAGAGAGGAAAATAGCACTCAAGAAAACAATAAAACTTCATAATGACAACAAAAAATATTCGACCTACACAGAAGACAAATTGAATTAAAAAAGGGAGATAGTGTACATAGAACATGAAAATCGCTTGAATAGGAAGAAATTAGATGAATTGAGAATTGGGCCATGCTCGATTTTGGGAAAATCTCTAAGTCAATCTATGAAGTCAATACCGGACACAGAACAAAAGAATCAAATTTCTATGATATAACAAAATTAACTTCAATGGTGGAAGGTTATGATAATTGAACAATTGCAGAAGTATTGTTCATTTCCCAGGAGGGGGGGTTATTACAGAAACCAACTGATTTTTTGTTTCAAATTAAATACTTAAGGTTATAATCATTAATGAAAAAAATTGCTACTGGTGTTGGGTATGTCAAATTTGTTGTAAATATTAATTTAAACTGTAAGTCAAATACTACATTGGGTGAAGGAATAATTTATTATTAAAAAAATAGGAAGGGCAATGTTAAAACCAACCATCACACTGAACAAAACAAGAATAGTTTTTCTATCCTTTCACCTATATCAAATATTGCTGGACATTTTTCTTGACGTTTTTCTCCTTTCCAATTCTTCCAGATGCAAATTTGAGCCCTCCTAAAACAGAAACATAGAAAGGTCAAGAAGTTATGCGAGGACAAAATCGTTACTTTATTTTCAGATTACATACAAAATCATACTAACTGGCAGAATTATTATGAGGTCTGTATTGGGACGCTCAGGAGTGGCAATGGCTTTGATGTACCATCTGCACTCCCCTTCCACTCTGCCAAACTAGCCTCGCCATGTAAATGAGTAAAATATAATGTGTTTAGAGACTAAGGAAAGCAAGGAACATTGATCAAAATAAATCAGTTTTACAGCAGTCTTTGGCAAATTAAAATACCTTTCAAAATATTCACTGTGTTAGTCTCCAGTTAGCTCCAGCACTTTCTCTTACACTTCTTCAAAACTCCACTCCTGGACTGGTGTCATTAAACTAAATTGGAAAAAACAAAGAATGAGTTAAGTGTTAGTATGCCCGGCTCTGCTGCGGTGTAATCGAGAGAATTTTGGACTTTTCACAACTTTCATAAACGAAATTATCCATTGCACGTAAGATATTTCACACTGTATCACCAAACAGTTACATTAAAACTCTTAAGTTACATAAGAAGTTTCCAAGTTAATAACAAAAACAAATACGTGGTATTAACCACGTGTTCATAACCTATTTCTTAGTATGGCTAAATGTTCACCATAAAATAAAACGTCTCACAGTTATCAACAAGACGAGTCACAGAAAAGCGAAAACTACTTACCTACCGCAATGAAAATAATCTTTGGACACAGGTCAGTCTTTTCACTCTTCTTGAAACCTCTATTTCACTCGTTCCGCAGTGGGATGTTGCTTAAATACACAACACAGCACGTGAATGACTGGACGATCAGTCGTTACGGTGGTGCGGCACTTTACCACTGACAACCAGTGAAATGCTGGCGGTCATGATGAAGAGGTTTGCATATTCACTGATTGTCAGCGAAACTACACATTTCGGCAGAAGATATCAGTGACTCTGCTCTCACTGATTGAATCAGCGACAATTTCATTGATTCAGACTCAGAGACTCCACTCGTGGATACGCTGCACATCGTGTCTACATATTCTTGCTTTTCTCGACCCACACAGCCACAGTTTGTCCAATCAATATTGTTTTTCACTTCACAATCAACTTATTAGTTTGCATTCTTTACACCGTTTTTGTCCCGATTTAAAGATCAATGCTGCAGATTCTTTTTCACTCTGGTCTCTCACTGCTAATGCCACATTCACGCTTTGCCACGCCGTCATTCCCTCTCTGGCGATTACTGCCTGTTCTTACCTTTCTCTCTGCTCTCCAGACCCGTTCCGAACGAGTCGCTGGGCTTCGCTAATGGCAATTGCACAATTCATACTACCAACATATGCTCAGAAACGCAATGCGTTTCAATATACCGTGTGACCCACCTAAGATTTTCCCTTCAATTTTCTCCTGAACCGTTGCAGATACTGAGATGCGGTTTCCACTAAAACTACTATATGCAAGGGGCACATATGGCCATGCATAATATTATTCTATTGCATTTTTTATTGCAGAGATATTGACCCAATTTCGATTTTTTAAATGGAACCCTATAGTTTTTTTAGCTCATCATAACAAGCGTGAAGAGACGAGTTCATAAATATGCATATCGCCATATGTTACATAATAACATTTTCGAAAAATTACGAGTTTTAAAGACGCACGCCGACTACTGGTTTCCGTAATCTGAACGAGAAATTCCGGGTGAAATGCGGCGAGGTCATTCCCTTCCGTTGCGTCGGTCGAGTAACGTGGGAAAACTGGAGATGCCTCGAAGTTGCATAAGAAGGGTAGGTAGAATAAAAGGACGGTGGAGAAAGGAAATGCAGATGTGTATATCCGTTGATGGTGCACATATTGAGTACATGTTATAAATCAAGCTATTTCTAGAATTGTTAACTTACCTTTTTCTGTATTTTAAAGTATTTTTATTTCTTTTATTTACACGATATTTTTGTACCGGCTGAGGTTTTCAGTCTTTCAAAGAGTAAACGTTTTGTTTCTGACAGCACACCCATTTATTAATTCAGAACATGTTCACTCTCCAGTCTTCCTTTGCTTTTTCTACGGTTAAAAACTCAAATATTTTCTCAAATCTTGTAGAATTCCATTAATTAAAACATATTTGCTCAGAACATGGCTACGGGTGAATACATTGTCTCCAGGACTGAGAGGGTGTAGTCTTAAAGAGCAAATCCCGGGTTTTCGTGAGCTCCTTTGCACATTGCACCTCTACATTTACCGCAAGGTCGACGCAACGGAAAGGAATGGCCTCGCCGCATTTCACCCGGAATTTCTCGTTCAGATTACGGAAACCAGTAGTCGGCGTGCGTCTTTAAAACTCTTAATTTTTCGAAAATTGTATTATGTAACATATGGCGATATGCATATTTATAAACTCGTCTCTTCACGCTTGTTATGATGAGCTAAAAAAACTGAAGGGAACATCTGAGGTGGGCCACACTGTATATGTGCTCTGTCGTAAAACTGCCTTTTTCCGCCGCACGATTACAATACATTCTCATCTGACGAAGTAAGAGCGAGGAAGTAAAAAGGACAGTCAGCGAATGATGGATTCTTGTAGTATGAGACAGGCGCATATTTCATTGTCACAAAAATAGGTCAACCTCAAAGGTTATGCTTATGGTGGCCGCCTTTAAATATTCAGACTGCGCATGGACAGCAGCTTAGTATATTGGCATTTACACGTATCCTCCTCGCTCTGAACATTCTGCTCGTCCGGTCGGTTGCGAGACACATCTCATAACCCTCGTTTTCTGGACGGTATATTTTTTCCCTTTTCCCCTTATTTCGTATGAAATGAAAGGGTTGTAATTGTGCGCCAGAAAAAAGCAAATATTTTTGACCGAAAATCTCTTGTTGGCTCTGGTAACAAAAAAGTAGATAAAACCATTTGTTTATTCTAATACAATGTATATTATTTACACGTTATGTACTTAGAATCCATGTTTGGTGTCCTTGAAACACCATTCGACTCGAGTCAGACCATTCAACTCGTAATTATTTTTAAATGAACGATCAGAACGCACAGAACATTACTTTTAACATACTATTCATAACATTACGTACTATTTGTCGATATATCTACGAAGTGAGTGCTCATCAACTTCAGCTTCGTGATTGCAACGGTAATACACGTATCTAATACCAAAAAAGAATGTATTTTCAAAACGTATGTCCGTCAGGCCGGCCGTGTGTTCCTCTGTCCGACCGTCCGCTTGTGAACACTACTAGAGCCAAAACCACTCATTGGATTTTGCAAATTGAAGAAATCACTGTCCATCTGGTTTTAGTTGAAGCTGCGAAATTTTGAAAAACATTCTTTAACATGGAGCACTGCAGACATTTTCAAAATTTTCCCGAAAACGACTCCAATTTTTTTCTTTAATTGTCTTGTAAGAATAGAGTAAAATTTGCTTATAAAGATGACATAAGTTTGATTTTAACGGTTGACGCCAAAGTTTTGAAAATTGAAAAAGTTTGAACTTTTTCGGCGTCATCGTACAACTATGAAATTGATGACAGATTTTTCCTTCAAATAAAATACAATGTACATAAATAGTTCATTAATCAAGGCCATGTAAATAATTTGAACAGTTTATAAGTTTTCGTGCAATACTGCCTGCAATATTTGCCATTTTAAAAAGTAGAGAAACAAAATTTCCTCAAAAATGGTATCAATTTTTCTTTAAATTTCTGGTAGGGGTAGTGCCAAATGTATTATATACAATGATATTGACGGCATTTTGCTCTATTCTCTGCTTGTATCAAAACATAGGTCTATTATTGATATAATTACGGTTAATATCGTTTAATTCCATTGCGGTTATTTTCGGTCTTCCTCCATCCTCTTGCCAGCTGTCATCTATCGCCGTACAAAGTACTTTTTTAATTTTTTAAATTGTTGCATTACCTAAATTTGAAATTTGAATCTCTTTTCATATGAATCTATTGAATTTTGGATAAACTTAATTTAAAGCCATTTAAAGTAATTCTACTCGCAAATGCAATAATGTATACAAATCAGTGAAAGTATTAACGGCGTGAGAGATATTTAAAAGATTACATTTGTATAAGTTTTGAAAAAAAAACAAAGGATATACTTTTTTGACTGAAAATGCAAAAATTTTAGCTCATTTTCACAGAAAACTGTTGGGTTTTCGAGAAACTTTATATGACGTATCTAACATTGTAAAGTATAGGTGTAATCCACGCTGCTTCGACAAAACCCACTGAAGATGGGAAATTGTTTTTTCGAAAGTTAACTTTTGGTATGTAATAATTAATATAATTGTTATTGTGGATAATTATCCCGATCTCTCATTATGGTTATCACAGGATTTCTGCTACCAGGATTTGCAGTGACGTCAATTGATCTCGAGCCACCTAAGTTCGTGAGTAGTTTTGAAAATATGGTAGAAATTGATGTACAAGACCACTCCCTCGTTAAAAACATAGTTTTAAAATCGCAGTCTTAAATTTGTGATAGTACTAACTATTCCCATGTAGTAAACTGAGATAATCAATTGAAGACTGTTAAAAGTTATCACATGATTTTCAACAACTTATGTGAGAACAAGGAAGTGTATTCTCGCAATACTGCCTACAATCGTGGACTAGACCTTGATCACAACATAAAATATGGCACGATAAGTTTAATATTTTAAATGAGAATGACACAATACAGTTGAAGATTTGCACAGAAATCGTCGACAGTGATGAGTTAGTTTTCCGTTTAGTTAGTTTTCCTGTTAAGTTTTCCTAGATATATTACTTCACACGCAAGGTTATTACAAATTCGTTGATTGTGAAGTTTTTCCTTTAAATGATATCTGACTTGCATAGATAATAAAGGTTTACCGATGAGAGGCATTTGCAAGCCAGCATCAATAACTAGGGTAAATGTAGTATATATAGAGCTTCGTTTCTCAAAAGGATATGCTTACTACATTTCACTGTTTCCAGTACTTACAGGTATGTCATATTTTTTGGCAGAGATTTCCCAAAATGCTGACTTTGGGATAGAAGCGAAGTGGTAGCAAAATTATTATTATTATTATTATTATTATTATTATTATTATTATTATTATTATTGGCCTGGTTAAACCCGTTAAGGGTAATGGTCTTCTGCATGCAGGGTGGATGGTTGGCTTTTTCTTTGTTGCCTCTATGAAACATGTGAAAGTTCGACTGAATTCTCATATTGAGTTCTCAGAATTCTCGTATTCCGCATTCTCATATTCAGTTCTCTTCTAACGACACAAGTGTTACCTCGCATTATCTAAGGAAGATGCCCACCGCCATTAAATATTTTCTATTCACGTATGCGTTATCGAAAACCCACAAATTTTATATTCTTTGTATGTAAAGAATTGTTGTATACGCAGGTTGTCCATAAAAACCCTTACAAAGAAAACACCTGAGGTTCTATGTTATATTTCATTAATAATGGAAGATCCTTTTTTTCTTAAAGAAGAAAGACTTAATTCAGTTGAAATATTACTTTCAACGCGAAATTCAACCCGTCTGCACGTCACACAATACAATACAACGGGGCCAGGCGTTGCGTCGTTTTTTCAAGTTTTCTGTGAAACTGTGGAGTAAGGAAAATCTCGCATCCCTCAGAAAACAATATTTAAATATTATCCAGCATTTCATGTATTCTATCCAATTTTTTAAATCTTTTAAAAAGTATTTCGTCCTTACTAAGGTACTTTGTGTAAAAATTCTGGTAAAAACTGGACAGATCCTGTTGCTAAAAATAGACAAAAGATCCTCTAGCACACAGTCTAGTTACAATCCATTTTTTGTAGGTTCTTGATACCAAACAATCGATTATCGGCAAAACGTCTGTTTGTCCGTCTGTAGTCAAAGATATTTTGATTTTTGAAAGTACTTAACACGGAGCCGCCAAAACATACTCAAAAATGTTTCATAATGGCATAAATTTTTGATCAAACTTTGTCTTCAGACAACGTACGGACTTCAGGTATTTTGAAAATTGTGAATGAATTTTTTCCGATGTCTTCCAACAACTACAATATTTGAAGGTAAATATTTTTCCGTCATCAAATCTGTTTCTTGAAAACGGATCTTTAAATAAGTTCATGTTCCATTTTTCGAAAATATGAGCAGTTTTCGTGTATTTTTTTCGCAACAACTTTTTTTAAAATTTATCAACAGGTGGAGAAGGGATGCTTAAAAGAATTGTGCGGGTCGTCGAAATTTTCGTTGAACTTTCTGAATTTTTGCAAATTGTAAACTTATAAATAATGAAAGGAAATACGTGCTGTTCTAACACTACTAGTTGTTATACATTAGAAACAAAAACACCGTGTGCAGCGGCGTAACTATATAAGCTGAACACAAACTCTTTCTAAGTCTATGCAGGAGCTAGGCAATGGATGTATGAACATTTTATTTTCTATAAGAGGTAGCAAAAGCGTTATACCACCATAGCATATGCCGTAACATCGGTGCAAACAAACCACCGTTTTCTCTACATCGATCTATCCCTCCAACTTCATCACAGGCATATAGTAGCTAAGCACGGTTGTAGATGCAGATTTGAAGCATCACAAGTCATTCTTGCGCCTTGACCAGTATGCTATGCATTAGTGATCTCGTCAAAATTGACAACTAGCAATCAAGAATAAAATAATCTTTCTTATAAGTTTCATTTTGGATATCTACAAAAAAACATAAATAGTGAACTTTTAAATAATCCCCCTATGTACCAAACACGTTAAAAAGTATTTCCAGCTAAATATCTACAGTTTTGAAAATAAGACAATTTTAACATTTAGAAATGACAAAATTAAAGATAGATGGTATTGAGTTAAAAATTTCTTTTCTAAAAAGTTATTCCTTAAATAATATCATGTACACTTCTTTTGATAAAATCAAATCTTGTTTTTGTGCAATTTTGCTCTAAATTTATGTCAACTATAAAATGATTAATTTTTTTAAAATCAATTTATTCTTTAATTTATTCACGAATAGAATCAGAGCGACTAAAAGAATGAAGTAAGTATCTTTCCTTGATCAACTCTGTGAAATTTCGATAAGTGCAAATTTAGAAATGCAAGAAAATATATGCTGTCGTATCACCACAGTTACAGAAACTTTGTTACAAAGAAAATAGTGTTTTTGGTACGTAATACCAAAAGAATGAAATTACGGGTATTTTCATTCTTTGGGAACTTTCCATGCAGCCTCGAGAAAATTTTTCTAATTTTTAAAAACCATTTTTCTTTTAAATATTTTCGCAAATGGAGTAATGTACGATTAAAGAAATGCTATAGCTGCACGGTTAAACGCTTGCTCAGAAGCGAACACAATTCTTACCCGCGAGCACAATTCTCATTTGCACTTTAGCTTAGATCCCAGTGGTATGAAATATTTGCACGCTGTGAGCATTCATTTTTACTAAGATGGCTGAAAGTGTTAGTCGATTAGAAATCGTCAAAATATATTACGTAATCAATATCAGTAATACGAGAAATTGTTTTTGTAGTGCCCTAATTGAAGCAATAATTTGTCTTTTCGAAGATAAGTTTGTGCAATCTAATAGAAATAATATTTACATCAGTTGCACTACACAGCAAAAGTATTGCCTTTGCATTAAAAGGTCAACACAATTCCTTATATGCAATTTTGGGATATAGATCTTCCACAGCTCGACATGTTGCTCCTTGCTTCTCTGTTGCTCCTGGCGGCTACGAGCCACGCACGGGACTTCACGTTCGTCAACCAATTGGGGTACCAATTTGGTAGAGTTGCAGCCCAACAATAACGGCGAAGTTATTGTACAGTATTTACTGAGAATAATAAACAACTCTAAAGTACAGTCCTTTTTAAAATTTCTCACTTTTCCTGAATTTAATTTTTTAAATTTAAAAATTTACTGAGAATATTTTACGAGTGTAATGTTTTCTGATGTGCAATGATGTAACATATTCACGTGCATAATGTATTAATTACCAGGAATTAATAATACTGCTTGAATTAGAGCATAAGTAAGTGAACTTAGAAATAATGCAAACATGGTGAGAGGGAACCGGTAAAGTTTTCTCGGAATGAAGCCAAGAGCAGACGGATAAACTAAAATTAAAAGCGAATGTTTTGCTTGGGTGGGTATACGGAAGAAGACACAAGCAAGTGCTGGATCGGGAGCGGGGGTAGAGAGAAGTGTAGCCGGATAAGGACGCAAATAATGATTATCCAATTTAGGCCGATGTTTTAAGTCTTCAACGATATTGAATAATTACCACTTTGCATGAAACATTATCAACAATTCTAGTATGCACCAAATTAAATTTAAAATACAATTAATGTTGTTTGTGACTTTAACCTGTATAAAGGAATAAACTGAAACGGTATTTGAAATGCCTGATCTAGAGGCAAATCATATGTCTGGAAAAGTTGCCTATAAGGAAGATTAGAATAAACAGTATAATCGCTCTTCTCTTGAATTGTGCGTAATAATTGGGTAGGTTGCAGTTGATGCTTAGTGTGGTGGGCGTGGCGTGCGCAGGTGGTGCAGAGCATCCCCGACGGGTGGCAGGGGCGCTTCTGGGCGCGCACGGGCTGCGGCAACGGGCCCTGCGCCACGGGCGACTGCGGCAACGGCGCCCTCGAGTGCAACGGCGCCGGCGGCGCGCCGCCCGTCACCCTCGCCGAGATCACGCTCAACGGCGACCAGAACCAGGACTTCTACGACATCAGCCTCGTCAACGGCTTCAACGTCGGCGTGCAGGTAAGGAGCCGGGCGGACAAGGTATTACAAGTTGGCAATAGAAATAAATTTAACCATGATGCAGTTGCCTGGCTCTTCCAGTCTCGGCCATACAAAGTTAATGAAAGGATTCATTTATAAATACCTGCGTTTTATTAACATTTTTAGGTTCCATTATTAAATTTGTTTTCATTATTGTCGTCTGTTTAATTCAGACTTTGCGGGAAAAATCTTGAAATATTCCACAGATTTTTTTTACCCTAAGAGTAATATGGAAGGATTAGTGTAAAAATTATGCGAATCATATTTGATCATGAGGAGAGTAACTAATTTAACTGTTGATATTATATAGATGTTTTAAAACGAACAAAAAAGCAGTTTGAATTCCTAAAATTCCTACAAAAACAATTTTATTCGGGATAATGTTGGCTCATAAGCTTTACAGGCGTGTAATGTGCAGATGTGAATTCTTTCCCAGGAAAGTATTCAGCCACAAACCCATCATCGTGCGTAACCAGCCATGTAACCTCAACGTATTATCAGCAACATAACATCATCTTTCGTGACCATCTTGGCTCGCATCCAGATGGTGCAGTGCTATATATTTATACATTTATTCGAATTCAGTAAAATATTTTTCTTTTTTTAAGGAAATTTAAAGACTCTTACCAATGGGTTATACTATGAAGCCTAATTACCTCTCTATCAACTTCGCATGACAAAAAAATTAAACTTAAATTGGGTGTTTTGAGTAACAAATGGCTCTCGTGTCATATTCTTTGGAGAGACCTAGAAACTATTTCTCCTCGTATAATATAGCATTATTATATTTATAGTTATTCTTTTATTTTAACACAACTAATGCTATAAAAACAACTTCAATATTGTACACGATAAATTTTGCTCACGCTTTAAATAGTTTGTCGTCTTGATGCTCTACTAATAGCTTCAACTCTGAATGAGAATTTGCTTGTTATGCTAATACTTTTCGAAAGGTAACTTAGTTTTATGAACTTTGTAAGAATTGATGAGTGTACTGTTTTCATGAGAGATTTGATAAACGTTTTATAAGATACTAGCGGAACTTAGCAGACGTTGTTCTGCCCTTCATCATCATCTTTCTCCTACCCTGTCAATTTGTCATGTCCCCTTCCTCTCTCTCCGTCTCTCTCTCCCGGCTCTTTCTTCCCGTCTCTCTCCCCGTCGCTTTCTCTATCAAGATGCCATTGCATTTTGAGCATATTCCTACACGTGGACATCCTGACGTGGACTGCCTATATACAAATGAAGATGCAAAATAGTTAGCTTTCCATCGTTGGTTGTATTTTCTTTTATTTACGTTTATGTTTTAAATAACCGATGTCAATTAGAACAGGTAATCTTTAACATGTGACTTCGGTTGTCTTCAGGTAATATGGCGAGTGTTCCCCTCGCTTACGGCAGATAGCGCGGTTGCTGGTACTCAGATAACCCTTAAAAAAGCGATTTTCTGGCAGTCGCGGATATGTTACTGACGCGAAAAATAGATAAAAACAATTTTTAAACCTGCTTGCATATCATGTCAAAACCATGCAGAACATATCTATATATATATATATATATATATATATATATATATATATATATATGAAATAAACTGAATATATTTTAATGATTTAGTTGATGTTATCCCAACGTAATCCGTTCCGAATTTGTATAGATGGGCGCCAGGAAAATATTACGCTAATGCTATCATACAAGTCAACCTTCAATTCTGATTATAAATAAATAAATTAGTGTCGGCCTACTTGGGTCGATGGGTTTCATAGAAATAATCACTATTGTCTGCTAATAGATGATTATCCGATCTGCCATCTATACAGAGTGGTCGAGGAATCTGAAAAGCAAATATATATCTTGCTACGTCATTATTAGAATTGGCTCAATGAGAATCATGTATTCATTTCACAAAACATGGAAATTTATTAAACGATTTGGGCACTTCCTTTGGATCGATAGACTTCCGTGCCTAACCAATCCCTAAATTTCTTACAAAATGAACTATCCGTCACCGCGATTGTCACTGCAAGAAGATTCTTGATCTTGACGACGGCTTGCTTACCGTTGCTATGCTGGCATATTCACTTATATTCATCCCTATAATTTACGTTGTTTATAATAAATATTGTACTATATTATGTCTCACATATTGGATGTCACTATATACAAATATGGTATGTCATTATATATAAATTACATTTTTTATATAATGGTAGTAAGGTATCTGATAAAGTTCTAATAAATAATTTCCCGTCCGCAGTTTACGCCCCAAGGCGGGTCGGGCGGGTGTGCAACTATCGGGTGCACAGCCAACGTGAACGCCAACTGCCCCGAGGACCTGCGCCAAGTGGACGGCGATGGAAACACCATCGGGTGCTGGTCGTCGTGCGACCGCACGCAGTCGGAGGCTGACTGCTGCACGGGCAGCTAAAACGACCCCAACGTGTGCCAGCCCAGCGAGTCCGCCCAGTACTTCAAGCAGCAGTGCCCGCAGGCCTACTCCTACGCCTACGACGACGCCACTAGCACCTTCACCTGCACCGGCGCCAACTACGAGGTCAACTTCTTCCAGAGCTAGAGCCTCTCGCTCTCGCCAATGCAGGAATTTAACGCTTACATGGCTGTGCAATTTCCATAATTTTCTCTAAGTCTATGTTCTTAAATGTATTGTACCGAATCGAAGAAATAAAACTGCGCAATTGTTAACAATAATAATTCATTTTCATTTCTTCTTCTTACAACATGTTGCGTCTCTCGCATCCAAGTTCCCATCACCTTCTTCTCCCTTCATCATTCTTCTAAGATGACTATACCATTTTAACGTTCTCCCTTCTATTCTATCCATTATATCCACAATGACACCCATTTGCTGCTTTATATTTTCATTCCTGATTCTTTCCATTGACGTTACACTACATCTGCGTCTCCAAAGCTCCATTTCCATAACCTTTAACTTTTTTCATCCTTTTTTGATGCCTTCCACAACTCAGCACTATATAGTGATATAATTTCCCCAATTGCTTTATAAATTCTAATTTTCACTTTATTAGCAATATTTTTATTCCATATTATTGATTGCATTTTCAGAATAACGGATTTTCCTTACCAATACAATGTTTAATTTCCACATAACTGCCCTCTTGGTGTGTTAAAATTGATTCGAAATACTTATACGTCTGACAACATTTAACAACCGAGCCTTCTTTCATTACTAAATCTTCTCATGATCCTCCTACCACCATGTAATCTGTCTTCTTGAAATTGATTTTAAAACCCCATTTTCCATATTCCTCGATTAATTTTCTTGACATATAATGTGCATTATCTTCATCCTCTGCGAATATCACTTGGTCATCTACAAAATTTAGTGAATATAACATATCGTCATTTAATTTCATTCCCATCCTTTCACATTTTATCTTCCAATTTCTTAGAGCTTCTTCTCGATATATTTTGATGAGAGTTACTGCAATACAATTTTCCTGTCTTAGCCCTTTATTTATCTGCATTTCTTCTCATATGCTATTGCCTAATATGACATAAGCGATATTATCCTATATAACTCTCTAATGTCACACACACACACACACACACACACACACACACATACACACACACACACACACACACACATATATATATATATATATATATATATATATATATATTAATTGACTAGAAAAGTTCCAAATATTTATTTATAGACAGTCAAATTATAAAATTTTATTTATTATTTCATATTAAAAACATAAATCGTTTACAAGAATTTTCGGCAACGTTTCGGAGGTGAGGTGTACCTCCATCATCAGGCCGTGGCCTTACATTGATATTACATACGTTGGGGAAACGTTGACTACGAACTAAAAACCAAGATGGTTGACACCATTCCGAGGTCAAGTCTAAAACAGGCATTGAAAGAAATATTAGAATAGGTGTCTAATTAGTTGGACTGTAAAAAATAAAACACATTTGAGGTAAAAAATTAAATGTTAGAATATCTAATGTGATCCAAAACATACATTAAAAGAAGTTATAGGATATGTGTCTAATTGGTTGAACTATTGAAAGATTAAAAACACAATATATAAGGTAAAACAGTAAAATGTTAAAATGATGCTAAAAAACTAAATAGAACAAAACAAAAGAGGCAAGTGCACAGATGAGAAACTCCAGTACTCACACTAAGAAATCACCTATTGCTGCTGGAGGTGCGGGAGTTCCGACTAAGGAGGTCGTAACGGCAGGAATGACGAGGTTGTGTGTGAGTAATGGGAGGGAATGGTGGGAAGAAGGGGTGGGGGGCGGGGCAGGGGGCTGGGGGGGGATTGTGAAGAGAAACGGAAGAACGGCTACGTAAAAAATATGGACATGGCGGGTTCTTTGGATTTAAATGAGAAGGTTGAATTTGGAACACAGAAATCCCATTGTTGGTATCGGGTTGCTCGTCAAGGTTTTGTTCGCGAACGAAGGTTCCATCATGAACACTGTCAGTAATGACAAGATCAGAATATCTATTGGATTTATTTTTAACTTAAACAGTATTGAGTCGTAACTTTTAGAAAAGAGGTTGCATTCTAAATTGGAATTCATGGATAAGTTTGTTTTAATGAAAAGGGATTCAAGTATCAATCTGGAGTTCCAGTTGGGTTCTATGGCTAAGATGGAAGGGTTATCAAAATCAATAATGTGGTCATGGTTAATGCGATGAGCTGTTAGGGAATTTTGTTTTTCAAAAGGAAGTCTTATGTTATTTTTGTGTTTCTCGACCCGGTCACATAATCTCCTCCGAGTTTGTCCTATATAGGCTAGTTCACATTGTGAACATTGTAAGGCATAAACGGTGTTGAGTTTGTGTAACTTTGGTATAGGATCTTTAAGATGACGAATCAAGCTTGATTTCTGAATAATAGTATTAACGAATTTAATGTCAGGAAAATTGTTGTAAAGTTGTCTTTTTATTTTATTATTAATATTATGGACAAAGGGTAAGGAAAATATTACCTTATCTGAATTGGTGGGAATGGCTTGGGTTACATCTACAGGAAGAATGGCATTGACTGAAGAACTTTGAGCAAGTTGTTTAAGTTTTTGACAAACAAATTTAGAAATAAAATTAATGGGGTAAGAGTTCCTAAGCAGAAGTAAAAATATCTCGTGGATAATTGCCGGATAGAAAATTGGATTGGACAGATTAATAGTTCTTTGTACAAGATTCTTCACCAGGGCAATTTTCATTGAGGTGGGATGATTGGATTGAAAGTTAAGAATGATGCCCGCATATGTGGGTTTGGTGTACCACTTAGTGAGGCAAAAATTAGGAAATCTGAATATGGTAATGTCGAGAAAGTTGATGGTGCCTTCAACTTTCTGTTCAAGTAAACTTTAAATTTGAATGATAGGAGTTAAATTTTTGAAGTACATTCAGAACTTGGTCATGGTGCACCAAAAGCAATGTGTCATCACCATACCGTGTGAAAAATTTTAAATCCAAAGATGAGAGGACGTCAGTTTCTAATTTTCCCATAGAAATTTCACATAAGATAGAGCTTAGAACGCCTCCAATAGGACATCCTTCATTTTGAGGATACAGATTATGATTAAATAAAAAGGTTGTATAGCGTAAGATTAATCTGACTGCCAAAATAATCTCGGTTTTGGGTAAATTGGAGGTCTTGTATTTTACTTGGGATGTCAATTTTTTTAACTTGATTTGATTTCAATTTGATTTAACTTGACGGGATTATTAACATAATTGGAAATGGAATTGACAAGAATGTTCCTGACTTCTTCTCTTTCGGATTTCTAATTTTTTCTACTTTAGAAGAGTTATTGACATCTCAAGTATGTATGTATGTGTATATATATATATATATATATATATATATATATATATATATATATATATATATATATATTAGTTCTCCATAGCCATCCACAATTTTGAAAGAGGGACAATGTCGTACGAGTTTTGCAAGTCAATGTAGACTTGATGTGTATCAAGGTTAGGCGCCAGCCCCTTATCTGTAACTTGTCAAATGGTAAATATATTATCTACGCAGAATCTTCCTGCTCGAAATGCACACTGTTCTTTCATTTCATTTGCTTCCTTTTCCAATCTGTTTCTAATAATTTTACCATATATTTTACCAAGGGAGCTCAGCACGGTTATACCACGACAATTGGAGTATTCCTCATCGCCTTTTT